>OY728155.1:876555779-879055779 GCA_963277665.1 Viscum album
TTATAGATGACCAAGAAGATAGTTGGTGTAAACCATGTATATCATACATATAAATCACAACAAACCCAATTATAAACACACACCAAATACCATTCGTGGATCAGATTTTATGAGCAATGTTTTGATAGGACACTACTCAAAGGATTATGAGCCTTATTATATCATTAGTTGATATGGAGTTTTACAAAGGTTAAATTTTTATGACATCAAAATGGATAGTGGATAATAACCTGACTGATATTTCATTTCAAATATCAATTCTTCTTGGAGGGGTAAGAGTGACTGTTTGTATGGAACTTCAAGAAAACTCTTAACGTGTGTAAGATACTATACATTGGTTATATTTTATTCCAATTTTTTTGAGTATCAGAGTGGACAATCCACCCCCTCCCTGGAAAGCCCCCCCCCCACACCCCTGCACCCCCACCCCCCCCCCCCCACACCCCTGCACCCCCCCCCCCCCGACCCCTACACCCCCGCTCAAATATCCCCCCACCCCTCCTGGTCACCACCCTAACACCCTTGTACATCACACACCCCTCCTCTCTAGACAAAAAACCCCCACCTGGACAGCACACCCCCATCTCCCTTGGATAGCCCACCCCCCTTTAACCACCCACAGCCCCTCCCCCACCTAGATAGCCCACCCACCCCCACCCCTGGAAAACTCTCCCCCTACCTTGATAGCCCACTCCCCGACCCCCTTCCCTGCAACCCCATACCCCCCCCCCCACGATAGCCCCCTGGACACCTCCCCCCCCCCCCCTGGACAGCCCCCCCCCCCCCTGGACAACCCCCCCATGAAAGCCCACCCCCTCCCTATACAGCCCACCCAACCCTGCAGGACCCCCACCTGGACAACCTACCCCCACCCCCCACTTGGACAGCCCACCCCCCACTTAGACATACCCCCACCCTCCAAGAATGCCAACCCCCACCTGGACATCCCCCTGACTGGATAACCCCCCCAACTATACAGCCCCCCCCCCCTCTCTAGACACCCACACCCTCTCCCCCACCTTGACCCCCCTGGATAACCCACACCCCTCCTCAGGTCATCCCATACACCCTCCCTCACAAACCTATTTCCTCCCTACCCCCTTAGACACCCCTACCCCCTGGAAAACCCACCCCCACCTGGACATCCCCCCACACCTAAACATCCCCCATACCCCTCCTGTATCCCCCTTTGGGTGTTTTTATTTAAAATAATTTTATTCATTAAGAAATTAAAACTATCATGAATTAACCATTTCATTCCAAACAACCCATTCAATTTCTCAAAACATGGAAAATTCTATTTATCAAAATATAAAAAACTGAATTTATGAAAACATGAAAAATTCAATTTTTAGAGAACTATGGGTCACTTAGATAATGTCGTTGGAAAAGGAAAATAAACTAAATTGTTAATTCAAATAAAAAAATTTGGTCAGCCACTTAGGAGGTGTGGTGGGGACTAGGAGTTGTGGTGGTGTCTAGGTGGGTTGTATAATGGGGGGGGGGGGGGGGGTGGGGGGTGTTATCCAAAGGGGTGGAGGGTGTCTTTGGAGGTGGGGGTGTCTAGGGGTGGATGGGGTTTCTAGGGGATGTGGAGGGGTGGGGGGGAGGGGGCTGTCAATGGGGGTTGTCCATGAGGAGTGAGGGGTGGGGGTGTCCATGGGGTGGGGTGTCTAGGGGGGTGGGGAGGATGGGGTTGTCCAAAGGATGGGGTGTCTAGGGGATGGGGAGGGAGATGTCCAAAGTGTTGGGGTGTTCGAGGTAGTGGGGGTGTCCATGGGGTGGGTTGTCCTTGGGAGTTTAGGGTAATTCAGGGAGGGTGGGTGTGGGGGTGTCTAGGGGGTGGGTAGGGAGATGTCTAATGGGTGGGGGTGTCTAGGGGGTGGGGGAGCAGTGGGAGGGGGTGACGAATGGGGGGGGGGATTTTCCAGGGGGTTTTCATGGGGGGTGGGAGGTGTCAAGGGGGTGGGGGTGAGGGGTGTTAACAATTATAATCCATCATCCAACCAACGCCATATTCAAAATCCAATTTTCAACTAAAGTATAGTTCAAAATACAAAAAACAAACCCTTTAACCCCTGCACTAAACAAACCCAACTAAACATACCCTATACCATGTTTTATGTGAAAAACAAAAAAATAAAACAAACAAAAGGGTTCGGTACTCCAAAGATAGAAATAAATCTAATTTAGCAGATATCAAAACATCACGTAGAAAAATAAAGCTCATGAACACTAAAACTAAGGTAAAATAAATTAATTTATTGTGTAAAAGTAAAAATTTGTTTGATTTAAGAATAATGTACTTCTGGAAGGAGTTTCATGATCAAGAAATGTTCAGGAGGAGCTTTGGAATAGGTCTTCATTTTGGTCGAGTGGGAGATGGGGTGCTGGTTATTTGGGGGAAAACATTCCCAATAGTTTTTAAAACCCATTGGGAAAGCCCCTCTTTACCAACTATTTTTATATACCATTAATATATGTTAGGGAAAATATTTATTTCCCAATGGTTTTGTGAACTTCATGAGAATAATTCTCAATGCTTATCCACCCCCATCACCTGATACTCAGACATAAACTGTGTCCATTACGTATGATGTATATGTTTAATATGACATATATTTATGATTAATTTCCTGGTACCTAAAGGTTCTCATATCATGGGATCATAAATATACTTTTGATACGATAATCAATATATTGAAAATACAATAAAATAGTTGACACAGTTATTTATACAATATATTGGAGATATTATATAATTCATATCTAAATGAATACATGAAATGGTAATTGAAATGTTATATTTAGTTAGGTTTTGTCACAACCCATCCTCGGGGCCCGTGTCGTGACTACCCCAACCTGCCTTCCATAGGCCAGGGGCTGGCGACTAGCACCAAAGGTGTAAATCCCGATAAAAGGAAAGTCATTGCCTTTAGAAAGTAAACAAACACCACAGAGTATGGAAGATGAAGTAAACACTAAGAAAACAGAGTACAAATACATATGCTGAAAAGTATATTGGACAGAATACAAACCCAACTGAAATTAAAGTACAACTAAAAGAGATTACAACAAAAAAAAGTAAAGAAGAAACATCGAGTCGTCCATTGGAATTCCCACCTGATGTGTGGGTTCTGATAGTCTCCTCAACTGCTCGTGTCCGGTCGTCCGCTCCATGCACGTCGCGGCCAGTGATCCTCCTTGGTGATCCTCCTCCAGGTATCATCCAACTCCACGAGCTCCCACCTCAATCATCGTTGTCTATCGTCTACATCCAACACAATATAGTGCAGGCATAGCCCGTACAGGGGTGATTATACACTACTCAGTAGTGACCCTGATACCATGATGGTATCCCATATTCCACAAAGGATAAACCACAAAGGAAAGATACAATCATGATGTAAGAACCAAATATACTTAGGTATATTCCCATACATATACCTAAGTCATCTCTTCCATCTCGGATCCATCACACGAGCCCAAAATGCAACCAAGTCAACATAGGAAAAACACAACCCATTCCATATAAGAATTCACAACCCAATCCACATAGGATTACACAACCCAATCCAAACAGGAAAGCACAACAATCATATCGATGATATTGATTGAAAGTTAAGGCTCATCTAACAGAGGTATACTCTTCATAAGGCAATAGAGATGACCAGATGTAGCCACTGATTTATCTAAGGTATTGGACCCACATAGGATACAAGACCAGCTAAGATGTCAGATCCACAAAGGTTATAAGACTAGCTACTCTGCCGAACCCACATAAGATACAAGTACAGAGTCAAATACCGCCGAACCCACATATGATACAAGAACAGTAGTCCAATACTGACATACCCACATAGGATACAAGAACAGTAGTAACAACTGTCGAACCCATGGAGGATTCTATTATGGTCTTTGCCACTGCCGAACACACAGAGGATCCCAGTATGGTCGTCAACGTTGTCACAGTCACAGTCAGCTCTACGGTTTCCGCACACAACACTCTCGATTCCAGGAGGGTCCGTTCCATGAGCCAAGGGGGAGATACATCAACTATAAAAAATTCTTGATTTGATGTATCACAATGTTCCGTCTCATCAATAGGAACTCATCTCGACAAACGTCACATCAATCTGACGCCCGGTCTGAGAGTTATTGGCTTTTTGTCTGAGGGGCCCGGTTGGTTTTTAAGTGATAACAAACCCGAATGTACTCCAGCTGCATCTAAACCTCGATCGGAGTAATCCAAAAGAACCGTCTCACTTATAGGAATCCATAAAAGATGACGGCATGTCAATCAGACGTCTGAAGCTCAAGCTATAAGTGTTTCCGCTCAGAGGGCCTAGTTTGCTTCGTGTCTAAACCAACCATGTCGTACCCAAAGTTCTCTGAAACCTTGAGTGTAACATAGAGAAATTACCATCTCTATCCAAGGATTGCTACACAACTGATGGTGAATCGATTGGAGGTCTGTAGCCCATGTTATGGGCGTTTGAACGGATCAGTCCGGGAAATAGGGGGTTCGGGCCCGGTCCGACCCGGCCCGATACCCCTAGGACAGCCCGAACCGGGATGCGGGGGGGGGGGGGGCACTGCCCCCCATGATTGAGAAACGTTCGGCCAATTAAGGTCTGCCTTAATTGAACCAGCGGGACACGAAGGGTCCTACCTCCAGCTGGCGCCAGCGGCCGGCTCAGACGTCTGCTCCTTTGAACTACCGCGGCCATTGGCTGTGGCTCCTCCTCGTCTGGTGCGGCGTGACGGTGTCGCGGCCCGCACTTGGTCGCGACCACCTTCGGCTTCACCGGTACGGCGCGACGGTGCTGTGCTTCTTCGATGCGGCCTGCTCCAGCCGCAGTTCTCTCATTCCCAAGAGGTGCGACAACACTTCATCACCCCTGATCCAAACCACATTGAAGTCCAACAACAAATGGGGAGTAGGGTCGGTCGTGTTCGTTCGGTCCGACCTCCTCCCGTTATATTGACAACATGGGTCCATGAAATAACGATGAACGTCAAAATAATAATCCTTGAATGATGAAACAACCCCCACCTCAAAGTAGTTCGCAGAAGCTAGTATCGCAAAGGACGGTATCGTGGGGTGAGGCTACGTATACATCGATGGAGAATGTCAGTGGAGGAAGTGGTGTCTCCCTTTAGTTGACGCGGAGAGGAGATGGAACAGAGTGATAACGTTCTTCGTCGAAGCCTCGGTGTTCTTCAACTTAGAAGATGAAGTTCTTCAAGACTTAGAGTATTCTATCCACAATCTCCACACAACGAAACAATCCCAAAAAAATAAGGCTTTTGCCTTATTTTATTACATATGCCAACATTTCTAAAATTTCAAAAGTTGAATTAAACCTATTAATTTTGAGTTGTCAAAATTAATGGAGTATTAAGTTGTCAACATTAATGTGAGGGAGAGTCACAAAATTTAAGAGGGGTTTTTAGAGGAGTTATGGAGTTATAGGAATTTGAAATGGTGGGGGCTCGTGTGGGCCCCACCTCATCTTTATTCCACTCATGGGAAGTTAGCAACCAGTGGGTCCCACTTCAACTTCCACACCTAGGATATAACACTTAGGAAAGTGGAATAAAATTTGTAAAAAAAATTTATTTCACTTACCACATAAACCACCTTTTTAAACTACTCTTCCTAGGGAACCGCAACTACAGTAAAGGTCTTCTTAAGCAATTACCGGCGCTGCGGTTTCATCGGTTCCCTCGGATTTCGATTCCGTGCATTGGTTCAAAAAATAGATAAACTCGATGGTTCTTTCACTGAACGTACCCAAGATAAACTTCGGGATTTGATTCCTGGCACTCCGGGCCTTGGAATCAGGTGCCATCATGAACTGTGTACCCGTAAAACCCCAAAGAATTTAAGAAAAAAAGATTTCCATGAAATTTACGGGTCTTTACATTACTCACACCTCAGGGATTTATGTCCCCGTAAAGATACATCACAAAATAAGAAAACAAATGAGGGTATTGTGCATGAATCTGAGCCTCACGCTCCCAAGTTCTCTCCTAGAGGTTCCCGTGCTGCAACCTGATGTGCACTAGAGGGATCGACTGCCCACATAGGACCCGTTCCTGTCGATCCTTGATCTCCACTGGTACCTCCTCAAAATTTTCCCCGTCGTCAATGTCCATCTCCCCAAGTTGAACCATGGCTTGTCTTGGTCGGACATGACACAACCAATAAGGTTGGGACATGTGTCTAGGTCATTTCCTATTATTAATGCATTATTTATACCTTAAACTACCCTAATTACCACTAATCGCGATTAAAAACTTAATAAGTTACTATTCACCAAAAAATTATTTTTATCCCATTGAACCACATTTTACTTCTTAATGAAAACCATGTATGTCAGATTTTCAAAATTCAATACACATTAGTGGTAAACTTTAATTTAACTGAAAAAATCAGTTTGCTTGATTACCACTTAGTGGTTTCTCTATTCATCAAAAATTGAAGTTTTTCAGAAAATTATCAAAAATTCACCCTAAGATATATTTGATATTCCGAATTCAAAAATGAAGTCCATTTTACAAAATTCAAATCATTTAAGTCACATTAATTAATTCAATAATTAATTCCTGCTGCCAGAGCAAATAGCGTGTTTTTACAAAACAATAAGTATCAAAAGATTGACACTAGTTTAATTATAATTTCAAAGTGAAATTGATTCCAATGTCCACCATTGGATAAAATGGTAAAAATATATTCTAATTTCACTCCAAAACCAATTCAAAACATAATCTAATCATATAAATAAATTAGATTAAAAAGCAGTTTTGATGTAAAATGCAGTATTTTTCACTATTCATTAAAAAATGAACATTGTCAGAAAAATACCAAAAATTCACACAAAGTAAATTTTGATGTCCCAATCATAAAGAATAAGTTTATTTTGACAAACATAGTTTATAAAATTGTCAAATATAGATTTAAAAATGGTTTGCCATCAAAAGGTAGTAAAACAATCTTTTAAGAATATTAATGTATTTCATGCATAAGATTGTATTTATTTTCATTTTAAGCCTCTAAAACACTATCTTAATCATTAATAGACATAGATAAAAATATCTATTATTCATTACTTACTTGGGATGTTACATCCTTCCCCCATTTAGAAAATTGCGTCCCCCCAGTTTATTTACTTATCGAATAAATGGGGGTACTTATCCCTCATTGCATTTTCAGATTCCCATGTTGCCTCATCAATCATGTGGTTTTTCCACAAAACCTTTACCTGCTTAATCACCTTATTTCGTAACACATTCTCCCTGTGGTCAAGAATCTGGACCGGTTGTTCCTCATATGATAGGTTCTCTTCCAGCTGAACTACCTCTGGACTCAAAACATGAGATGGATCTGGCATATACTTTCTCAACATCGAAACGTGAAAAACATTGTGTACCTGAGATAAACTCGTAGGTAAATCCACTTGGTATGCAACTGATCCAACTATCTCCAGAATTTCGTATGGTCCAATGAACCTCGGACTCAACTTTCCTTTCTTACCAAATCTCATCACACTTTTCCAAGGAGAAACCTTGAGAAAAACATGATCACCTACCTCGATAGATAGATCCTTCCTCCGGTTATCCGCATAACTCTTCTGCCTGCTCTGAGCTGTTCTCATGTGTTTCTGAATCAGCTGAACTTTTTCCGCCATCTCTTCTACCAATTCTGGTCCCATCAACTTCCGTTCACCCACTTCATCCCAAAAAGCTGGAGTTCGACACCGCTTCCCATATAATGCCTGAAATGGTGCCATCTGTATACTGGAATGAAAACTGTTATTATATGAAAATTCAACCAAAGAAAGATGTTGGTCCCAAATTCCCTGATAATCCATAGAACAAGCTCGTAGCATATCCTCCAATGTCTGAATTGTTCGTTCTGACTGCCCATCTGATTGAGGATGAAAAGCTGTACTAAAATTTAATTCAGTACCCAACGACTTCTGAAGGCCTTTCCAAATGTTAGAAGTAAACTTGGGATCACGATCTGATACAATGGAGAGAGGATCTCCATGTAACATGACTATCTCCTTAAGATACAAACGGGAATGTTTATCAAGAGTGAAAGTATCTCGTATAGAAAGGAAATGAGTAGATTTGGTCAAGCGATCAACAATAACCCAGATTGAATTATTACCTCGAGATGTCTTCGGTAATCCAACAACAAAGTCCATGGATATATTCTCCCATTTCTACTCTGGCACTGGTAAAGGCTGAAGCATCCCTTTCGGTAACTGCCGCTCTGGATTAACCTGTTGACAAGTCAAACACTTCACAGTAAAATCAGCAATGTCTCTTTTCATTCCATCCCACCAGTAATACTCCCGCAGATCTCTATACATCTTAGTACTACCCGGATGAACTGAAAACGGAGAACTATGAGCTTCACATAACAAATCTCTCTTCAACTGTGAATCACAAGGCACACACAATCTCTTCCCAAATCTCAAAACACAATCACTATCAATGTTGAATTCAGGCAACTTACCTTTCTGAACTAGATCTACCCTTTTCTGCAACTCACTGTCTTGCTTCTGTGCTTGCTTGATTTTATCTGATAGAGATGATCTCACTAATACCTAAAACAAAACAGAAGGACTTACTGCACCAACAACTTCTATGCCAAAGTTCATCAAATCCTTAACCAAAGGATCACGTTCCAAACACAACATTATTAATGAAGCATTACTTTTTCGACTCAAGCTTCAGCCACATTATTTGCTTTTCCCGGATGGTAATGAATTGTACAATCATAATCCTTGATTAATTCCAGCCATCTCCTTTGTCTCATGTTTAACTCTTTCTGAGTGAATATATACTTTAAACTTTTGTGATCGGTATATATTTCACACTTTACTCCATACAAATGATGCCTCCAAATTTTTAAAGCAAATACAACAGCAGCTAATTCAAAATCATGTGTAGGGTAATTTACCTCATGAGTTTTCAACTGTCGTGAAGCATAAGCAATTACCTAATCATTCTGCATTAGGACGCAACCAAGTCCTTTCAATGAAGCATCACTGTATATAACAAACTCACCATTCCTGGAAGGTAGTTCCAAAACTGGAGCATTCATCAATCTTCTTTTCAATTCCTGAAAACAATCATCACATTCTTTTGTTCAGATAAACATAACACCCTTCCGAGTTAGCTTAGTCATTGGACTAGATAACCGTGAAAAATTTCTAACAAACCTTCGGTAATAGCCTGACAAACCAAGGAAGCTACGAATCTCAATTACATTTTTGGGTCTTGGCCATTCTTCCATATCTTTTGTTTTTGCAGGATCAACAGTTATTCCATCTTTAGAAACAATGTGACCAAGGAATGAAATTTGTTGCAACCAAAACTCACACTTGCTGAATTTCCCATACAGTTTCATTTCTTTTAAGGTTTGCAAGATAACCCTTAAATGTTTTTCATGCTCCTCATTACTTTTAGAAAACACCAAGATATCATCAATGAAAACCACCACAAACTTATCCAAGAACTCATGGAAAATTCTATTCATTAAGTCCATGAATACAGCAGGTGCATTGGTTAGCCCAAAAGGCATTACTACAAATTCATAATGGCCATATCTAGTACGGAACGTAGTCTTCGGAATGTCTGCTTCTTTTACTTTCAACTAATGGTACCCCGACCTCAAGTCAATCTTCGAAAAATACTGAGCTCCCTGGAGCTGATACCACTTCATTCGATGGCCCAACATCTGCTGAAGTTGTTGCAAATGATTTTACAACCCCTTTCTGCTTGTTGTCTAACTGCTTCCCATCACCCAAGCTCTTTGTCAGACACTCGTTTTCATAGTGACCCATCTCATTGCACTTATAACATTTCACTAACTGTAAATCAAATTTGTTTTTACCTTCTCCTTGATCCTTTTCAGTGCAATCACGAGCCTTATGTCCTATCATACCACATCGGTAGCACTTTCCAGAATTCAGAAGACATTCCCCAGCATGCCTCTTGCCACATTTATCACAAACTGGAAACTTAGTTCTCTTACCATCAGACTTTTTTGAAGAATTCTTACCTTTCTCCTGCCACCTCGGTCTCTTCTTCTGCTGCTTGTTATAGAAAACTTGGTCATCAGCAAACTCCATTTCCACCTTCTCAGCACATCGAACAAGCTTTTCATAACTTTTAAACTCACGAGAAGCTAATGCCCTTTGATACTTTGGCTTTAATCCTGAGTAAAAACGATTGATTTTACTATCAAGGTCCCAGATAAAATTTGGAGCATACCTTGCCAATCGAGTGATCCTTTCTTCATAGGCAGTCACTGAGTCTTCCTCTTGCCTCAATTCCAAGAATTGATTTTCCATCCTATGTCGAACAGCCTTAGGAAAATACTTCTCAAGAAACATACCTTTGAATTCATCCCAGTCAAGATCATCAATCTCATCGGCATCCCTGATATTTTTAACCATAGACCACCACTGATCTGCTTCACCCTCCAAACGGTAAATAGCAAGACTAACCTTTTGATTGTCTGAACACCCCATGACATCAAAAATATTCTCCAGTTCTTTAATCCACCCTTCAGCTAGCACAGGGTCAGATGATCCTCTAAATGATGGTGGATGTTGCCTCATGAAATGTTCCACCACTGACATGTTCCTCTGCGGTTGTTCTGGCTGATCTCGTGCATGGATACCACCGCCATTTATCGCTTGAGTCAACTGCGCCATTACTGCAACAAACTGTTCAGTTCCAATTCCGACCATTTCTGGATGCTGATTCGGAAGGTTATTTCCTTCTGTATGCCTTCCTAGCACTGCTTCCCTGTTTCCTCTGCGGAAAACCATTCTGAACAAACATGTCTTAGATGAAGCAACATGGTAATCTTTAAATGCTATATCATTTCAAAAAAAATATTTTTGGATAATCATTTAATAAAATTCTAACTCCTAAAGTTATCTAAACCGACCTCTGATACCAACTATAAGGCCCCAGCCTTAAACCGTACTTAATCTTGAGTTATTAAAAGATTACACATTGAGGATCTTTTCGGGTTTAGAGTTTTAGAGAATTAGATCATAAAACTTGCATTACATTCCACATATAAACAAAGTGGTTACATAAAGATAGTATTCTTCATTCCCATCAATGGAAACACATTTAAAATAAAACATGGATTATTTATTGACACATCCTTGACTCTATCATCTTATCATGTACCTTTCCCTTGACCTGTGAAAAACATTTCAAAAACTTGGGAAGAGCATAAAAACTCAGTATGGGTTATAAAAAAAACATGGAAAGGAAACATGAGTTCATATATACATAAGAATGAAATCATACTTTACCCATAAAACATTGGCACTTTAACATACCTCATAAAATCATGAATAAATCATTGAAATCATAAGACATAAAGGTAACTTGAGGCATTCATAGCATTCTTACGTAGGGAGTAACCCTCTTGGTTACGTTTGGAATACCCATCACAGTATATTCCCTAAAATCTCTTCGGAGAAACGTTAACGTTTCACTCCTTCGCGTTACCCAATGCATTGGAGAGCTATAACGGGCTCACCCGCCCTTATTTTATCATGGAACCACCCGTCTTTATAATAATGCCCAAGAACCATAACATAATCATATCACATAAAACATGCATAAAGGAAACATAAAATTTCCACATTTCAATCACGAGATATCAATACAACACATTGATATTAAAACATTATGAAAACGATTTGCAATACTAAAATAATAGAAAAGTAAATCATGGTATTTATTTTTCTTTTAAAAAGAAGGTATGGCTTGTAGAGGAAGCCGAAACTCAAGTAACGGTCACGACAGCGGAGAAGTCGTTGTCGCCACATACGTACGAAAAAAACATTCCCTCTTGTCGTTTAGTAAATGCTTCGTATAAAAAAGATTCCTTTTGAATAAATGTAAAAGTCAAAGGGGTTTATACACCGTATAAAAGAAAGTTGTGTATAAAATAAAATATGCCTCAACGAAAGGATATTGAGACGAAGTCCCATACCTCGTATCCGACTTGACCCGACCGTTCTTTAATCTCCTGAATAATAAACTTGAGTTAATATATACTTGCTTATGAACCTTTTTCATGTTCATTATTCCTTTTATACCATGTTATGAACATCATGTAATCAATTAAGTTAATAATGTTCATTTTGTCGGTATTTGGTTCTTAAGTCAAAAATAGACTTCTTATACATACATGTTGTTAATTTGGTCAAAGGTTCATTATATCCAGAATTGTATTCATGATGTAGATAACATATATGTCATATATATCCAGTACATACATGCATTTGTAATATTACATAATCATTTAGAGGTAAGAAATGAAATGCACCGTTCATGGAGACGGTAAGCCGTACGTACGCATGAACGCAACATTCATTTCTATTTCATATTTTATAGGATGGAATCATAATGATATAAAGGTATATTATAATTCCAGTATAATATCATATATAATATCATAGTTCCATCCTTTATATGTCCCACATATGGTATTTAACGAATCAAATCACTTTGAGGGGGCGGTAGTCCGCACTTCCTAAAATGAAGATATCGTTTTTATCCATAATGGAAACCATAAATGTATTCCCAAAATGAAAAAAACAGAAGCTTAAGGAAAACATAAACATATTATATATCATATATAAAAATAGTGACATCATAATGGCCACCTTTTATGGTGTTAATTGAGTGTTGAACAATCATCGTTTCAGGAGGCAGAATTTCGCCATCCACGGAAACCGTATGTTCTTTAACCATTTGATGTAGTTGTGTGAGAGTGTAGCTCAAATAAATCATATAACAACATACTAGTATATTTTAGATACTGGTGTTTTTACAAAATAAGTAAATAACAAGAGTTTAGGGGGTTGGAGAAGCAAAATAAAACAAATGAACATGAGAGAATGAATTACCTTTAAAAGTGTATCTCCTTTTGATTTGAGCCTAAAGGCTTCCTTTGAAAGGATTCTGCCCAAAGGGAATCCTCTAGGATGAGGAGAGGGATGTGGAGAGAGTAAATGGGTAGGGGTTGGCCGATCCAAAGGCTTGAGTAGTGTGTGAAATGAGGTAGAGGTGGGGGCCTTTTATAAGAGGAGAGGAGGGGCACTTTTGGAAAGTAAAGAAATATTACTTTATTTGAAAATGTGTTTCGGTTTTAAAAGGTCCCACATTGATAGAATTCGTGTATAAGGTGATAAGGGTTCGAAATCCACCCATACAATAAGTTTTTGACATGTGTAGTTCATAGATATTACATTATAGTTCCATTTTATTTAAATCATCAAATAATGATGTCATGACTGCATCATTATGATGTCATAAATTATTTAATTTATTTAATGTCTAAAAATTATAAAAAAATTACTATGATGTAGGAAATCTTTTTAGCTTTCCAATTAATATTTTTAATAAAAAATATGACTTGTATAACCCTACTTACAAATTGTTTTAGTAAAACATATCATGTTTGTGTCAATTTTACTTTTCCATTAAATAAAAATATATTATTGTCATTTTCGAACTAAAGTGGCTCCATGGGGTCCCTAAGTTTACCCATGACTTGTCTTGGTCGGCCATGACACAACCAATAAGGTTGAGACATGTTTCTAGGTCATTTCCTATTATTAAAGCATTATTTATACCTTAAACTACCCTAATTACCACTAATCGCGATTAAAAACTTAATAAGTTACTATTCACCAAAAAATTATTTTTATCCCATTGAACCACATTTTACTTCTTAATGAAAACCATGTATGTCGGATTTTCAAAATTCAATACACATTAGTGGTAAACTTTCATTTAACTGAAAAAATCATTTTGCTTGATTACCACTTAGTGGTTTCACTATTCATCAAAAATTGATGTTTTTCAGAAAATTACCAAAACTTCACCCTAAGCAATATTTGATATTAAGAATTCAAAAATGAAGTCCATTTTACAAAATTCAAATCATATAAGTCACATTAATTAATTCAATAATTAATTCCCGCTGCCAGAGTAAATATCGTGTTTTTACAAAACAATAACTATCAAAAGATTGACACCAGTTTAATTCTAATTTCAAAGTGAAATTGATTCCAATGACCACCATTGGATAAAATGGTAAAAATATATTCTAATTTCACTCAAAAACCAATTCAAAACATAATCTAATCATATAAATAAATTAGATTAAAAAGCAGTTTTGATGTAAAATGCAGTATTTTTCACTATTCATTAAAAAATGAACATTGTCAGAAAAATACCAAAAATTAACACAAAGTAAATTTTGATGTACCAATCATAAAGAATAAGTTTATTTTGACAAACATAGTTTATAAAATTTTCAAATATAGATTTAAAAATGGTTTGCCATCAAAAGGTAGTAAAACAATCTTTTAAGAATATTAGTGTATTTCATGCATAAGATTGTATTTATTTCCATTTTAAGCCTCTAAAACACTATCTTAATCATTAATAGACATAGATAAAAATATCTATTATTCATTACTTACTTGGGATGTTACACTACTGGTCGCATCTGGAAAGGCCCTGATGTTTGAACCCACAACTGAAGGGTTATAAGGTTGAATCACCTAACACTACCATATGTGATGTACCGGTAAGTATGACATTGCATTTCCATAAATTTATTTATGAATAAATACAAAGTGATCAAATATTTTTTAGGTAGTTAATTAAATTATAGGACATGGTTTAATAGGATGATATATATATATATAAACTATAGGTTTAGCATAAAAGATTATTTTGGGACAATGTTATTATTTTTTTGGATTTTTAACTCGAAGGTAATGAGATGAATGTTGAGTTCAAACCCTTATTTCATGTTGAGGTTGTTTAGGTTTGTTGGGATATTGGTATATTTATTTAATGAAGGACCTATGATAAACAATAATTTTTATTATTGAACTCTGTAAATTGATATATTCATATACATTTTGGGATCTATCATATATTTTGATTAAAATTACCGTTTTTATAAACATAGGATGAATGTATTGTTTTAATTTTATGGATTCTGAGATCTATTAGTAGTTCATTCTAGTGTGATAGGAATGAAAAATTCATCTTTAATGCACATATTGTGGAGGATAATATGTGATTTTAATATAAATTGGTTAGAGTATTATATTTTATTAATTAAGAATATATATTTTACTTGGTATTATTCTAGATAAAAAATCAATCCATCAACACAAAGAAAATGTACATGAAACATAAATTTGATCATATTACCTTTATGTAATATGATATAATAGTCTCTTAATTTATCACATATTTGAGGGTTTGTGGTTGTTGATTTTATCATGATCATTCACCTTTTTGTGATCAATAAAATCTATAACTCATAAAAAAAATATACTTTACATTCCTGTAAATATTGTTACTTCTGACAAATTTTCTTCCTTATGCAATAAATTTTATGTAATTACCTACATGTATTCCTTTCCCACTTTTTAATATATTATTTTGTAAAAAAAATTAATATATGGGTTTTATACAATTAAAATTTCAAATTTCAACCACTTGATTACCGAGAATAAGTACAAATTTTAAGGTTGTATGTTTTTTAGGGGGTAAAATATAAGACCCCAATTTGTTGTGATATATTTCTTTTAAAATAAACTAATCCTCTTTATTATATTATGATTCACACACTAGTGAGTTTAAACAAAATTTTATACTCTATTAAAATAATATCATTTATGCATGACTGTTTTAATCAAAGACATATGTTTAGGGGTATGAGTAGGACTTCCTAAATTATGAATATTATATGTTTTAACATGTACAAAAAATTTCAATGGTTATATTATGACTAGAAATAAAACAATAACCATTTCAAAAAAAATTTATATTTTCAAAAAAGTAGTGTTTTGTAAAAGGTGGTTCATTTACACATTGTAAAAAGAATATATATAAACTTTTACTACTTCTAGAAAATATTTTTAAAAAAACATAGATTCATTTTTGAAATATACATTTCAAAATTTTCTTATTTTGGGGTTTTCGGAATAGCTTAACATTTCCATTAATTTAGAAAAATATAGTTAAAAATTATATTTTTTATTTAATTTATGTGCCCCATTTTATTTTACAGTGGATGAAAAAGAAACCTCATATTATTAATATATTTATTAACCAAATTTAGGATATGGAAAGAAATTTTATATATAATTTTGATACTAAAACATTCATTACTAACGAAAAATTTCTCTTTTGAAAATCATTTTTTTCATTGAGTCTGTTGGTATAATATTAAATTACATAATGCAAAATATATAAATTAAATCAGAAAAAATGTATTCAAAATTCAGAATCAGAATAATTTATATTATATAATAATGTCAATTTAGTTAATTTCAATAATTAAGAGTGTAAATAGTAAAAATAATTTACTATGATTAATATAAAAACAAGTTTAATAGTGTCAAAAATTAAATGTATAAGTGTTAAAATGTGCCAAAAAATTATAATTCATATTTCATGGTCATATTTCAACTTTATATCGTAAAAGATTTTAAAATACTACATTTTGTAGACTAGTTAAATGAGAAAAAAATGGATGTAATTCTTTATTTTGAAAAATTCTATGTGTTTCCCCTCCCCCACATATAAAAGGTCATCCACTCTCCTCTCCATTACACATTTCAAAAATCCATTGGCTCAGCCCAAATATACCAATATAAATTTCTTGATTCAATTTTCTCATCCTAGAATCCTTGTTTTTATCTAAAAAACTAACTAGGAAGGCTTTTACTACAAACCAACTTAAGTTGTCTGAATTATTGGCAATGTTCTCAATAGTGGTTTTTATTTTATTTCTTTATATAAATAATTATATTATTACAAATATGTAATTATATAATAAACTCATAGTCTGGAATTTACTATTATTTATTAATTTTGATGGAATTACTTACAATATTCACCTCCTCCCTAAAATAAAAAACATAATCATTTATCATGTGTACGACAAACTATCATCACACATATCGACATTATTTATTTTCCATCACCAATTTTATAGAATGGAAACAGTGATTTAATTAATGTTTATATATTATAATTTTTATATAACTATACCTATGGAATTATAATATCACATAACTCTTATTACTTCCCATTCTCTGGAGAATATGATTGCATCACTCAAGTGACTGGCGGAGTACCGCCTCGCGAATAGATATGGATTATTTTTCTATTATGATTTAATTAAAAGATATTAAATAATAATTTTATTTTTATATATGATAATAATTATATTTAAATATTTCTAAAAAAAAGTATTACATATATTATCTTACCATACCATCAGTCGAAAAAATGATAATGTTGATCGTTTGTACGGCGGACTACCATCTCGCGAAGTGGTTGATTCATTTTTACATCCATGTCACATGCATAGTATGTTTATGGAATATATAAAGTAATAATGATATATTTATTATATAATTCATATCCTATAATATTAAAATCACTCTTACCTTCTTTCCATCATGATCATCAAAAAATAGAAATGTTACTCATGAAAACGTAGGACGTAAAATCTCCATGATTGTAAAGTTGTTCATTATTCATTTCCAAATATCATTGATTGTGTTAAGTGTATAATTTTTTATAAAAATGATAATTATTTAATGATTATGATTCAAGATAATATTAAATAATAATACATTTGACAATTTTAAACTTACAAAATTCTTTTTGGATATATGTTTTATCTATCATTAAAACATCAAACATGATATTAATTGTTTAATATATTGAATATGAAATCAAAAAAAATTAATATAATATAAATAAAAAATATTAATAGTATTCTTATGAAATTAAATAATTTATACATTTTTATTATTCGGGAAGATAATTAATGTATATGGTGATTCACCTTATGGTAAGGCGTTTTTTTACACAATTTTCATTCATTGGGATACATATCTAATCCAATGAGTATGTTATGATAATATTATGTGTGTAATGAACATTAATTATTTTATATTATATTTCCAATTGATGTATAAGGATTTAAATTTGATAAATATAATCAATTCATTAAATAATCCCGACATAAATGGTATGATCTTTCTAAGGATTTCATCTCAAAACATATTTCTTTGAGACACATGTTCTATTTAATACATAAAATATTTTAAAATTTGTATATAATATTATATCATGAATAATATATAGATCTTGATATTTTTTGATAAAAATCATTTAATTCCTTTATGGGAGTTAGGATTTGATATCTACCAAAGTGGTAAGGTTTTATTTTTTAATCTCATTATAATCCAAATTGTTTATGATTGAGTTTCCATTGATGGAATTATTTTCATTAACAAATAAAACCATTATATCTTATTATCCTCTGTTTATTCATAAACTATTCATTTAATAGTACAATTTTCCTTCTTTTTTACATCAAAATATTAATAATATTTTTAATGAAAATCGGAATTATTTCTCTATTTGATCGAAAAATATTTATCTTACATGTACCTGCTTTATTTAATGTGTATTAAAAAATGTTTATAAATATATTCAGATATTTTTTAATGTATTTTTTATCATAATTAACCTTTTTTGAAAATATTTTATCATTAATCTACATTTCATTTTTGGAAAAAGGTCCTTCTTGACTTTTTACTTAAAATGTATAAGGAATATTGGTTTTACTATATAAAAAATGAAAATTATATTCCACCTTCATTTTCCTTAAATATTATATTATTATATTCAAAGGGTATTTTAAAAGGGAAAGATTTCAAAATATATTACTTTTATTTCAATAGTTATTTTAAAGGTGTAAAGGTTATTTTCCTCGAGAATGATTTTTATTCATTTTAAAAATATTGCTATTTATCAATGATAATCTAATTTAATGTTAAGAAAATTTATAGAATACTATATATATGTCTTTTACACATTTATATATTTCTCACTCTACCTTACCTTGAGGGTATAATACATTCCTTATGTTCATTTCTCAAATGTATTCATTTTGAGAGTTTCATTTTCTTATGATATGAGAAATGATTATGAAACACATTTCATTCCATGCATATTTCTGGGTTTTATGCCTTATGGTTGATTTAATATCTATGGAACACATGAATAATGAACATGATATGATGGGTGCACCTAGATTTCACTCAATTCATTGGGTAAAGATTTATTCTCATGATGCATCATATATGGGACTAGAGAGTAAACCAAATCCATTGTGTCACTTTGTCAACCAGATGAAATTGTGTTGGTAGTTATCACTAATTCATGTTTATTTCATGTTATATAACGTGTTAAAAATTCATATGATGGTATGATATTATGATACAATTTTATTTATGCTAATCTCTAAAAATTTTACTCATGATCCATTACTTTTATGATATCATGTAATACACTTTACTCACATGTAACGATTATTTATAATGTCTATTTCCATACTAGGATTTTAGAATGCCCAATTCATTATGTATTCTTCATGTAATCATATGATATTTTAGGAGATCAAAAGTATTTTTAGAGATCATTACGGTGAATTAATTTAGTATTTCTTGTTTTATGGTCATTTTGATGTATTATGAACATAATTTTCCAAAGTCAGAAGCCCTTTATGATCCATGTCTTGTATTGATGGATATATATGTTTAAGAATCGTGTAATAATATATTTAATGAGGTGTGGGTTTGAATAATAGTGGATTTATTTCAAAAAATATTATATCCATTTTTCAGTGTAGTTGTAATATGGTTATCAAAACAAATTATTTATGAAACTTGTCTCAAAGATACAATTAATAAAATTGAATGACTTATAAGTCTCATCATTGATTATTTTTTACATATATACAGGGATATGGTGCCTATAAGGAAAAGTGAGTTTAGGAAAAAAATCTATATTTTAATTATCAATGAATGTATATAAGACACATCATTGATCCTTCCTTTATTAAGATAATCAGTCTGATGTGTATAAGGAAAATGGATTTTTGGAGTAAATCTGGAATATATTTTAAAGATCTATGAATTATTTTTTATGATATTGTTTAGCTCCCTACCTCATGCATCTAAAATTTCATACCAATAATATTCCTTTCTTAACATTTATATTTATCCAATTTTATAAAAGAAACTCATGAAGAACATGAATCTACATCAATATTGTACATTAAATAGTTCACACATATCTTATTGAATTTGTTCTAAACGATTTTCAACATTATCACCTTCAACTCTTTTGATGTTTTTGTCATTATTCCATATGAGAAATCTTGTCTAATATCTGATAGTATTATCTAATTAGGAGTTTGAACACCATTCATATAAATTCCCTGACATTTTATTTTGGATACAAATGACCAAGAATTATTTTTTCATTACTCATTATTATCTAGTCTTACATTTTATATTAATCATTTATGAATGGGGATTCAAGTATCAAAGAACAATAATTTGTGTATGAAACACCATATAGAACATTTATTCCAAAATTAAATAGTGTTTTAATTTGTTGAAAGTAAACATATGAAAAATTCTTTGGTTTTTCTCAACACAAATTTTTAGTTCAAATGGAATAATTAAACATTGAAAAACAAAAGTCGTTTTCTTCTCATTGCTAAAATATGAATAACCCTTTTTTTTAAGGAATACACCATACATGTTGTAATGTTTCCAAACCTACATATATATTTGGATTGGATAGAAATATGTGACACACATCCATTGTCTCATACCCAATATGCAAGACTAATATATATCATGAAATGATTAATAGACATGATGTTGAAGCCTTTTCATTATTATACATCAATTCATTGTGGATTCTCTTCAAGTGTCCATTCATTCACTATGGGGAGAAAATTGTATCTTATTTTGTGTGATCCATCTTTTAAATATAAATTCATTGTAAGAGATCAATTTAAAAAGAAATTTTCAAGGGTTTTCAACCATTTATTTTAAAGTGTTCACCATAAGAACTAAAATTATGACTTTCAAGCATTCTTATTAATATAGAAAACCATACCCAAAAGATATTTAATTTGTTTATATATTGTTTTACTTATAATACTATACCAAATTTGAATAACTAATAGATTAGGATGAAATAATGAGAATGTATTGAATGTTCGTGATTCGTCTTTCAATTTATTCATATTCAGTGTAATAATATAATTTATTTTTCCATTAACTTTATCCTCACACACGTCTCAATAACGATGATAAATCTATCAAAAATAATTGCAAGAATGATGAACTAATTTATTTTTAAATTATTTATACTTGTATATTTTTAATATTTATTTGAATTATATATGCTTATAAATGATTTAGTGTAATATCTTTTTGGTATAATCTCTTTTAATAATGTACTGGTGATACAAAATTGTGTTTTAATGGTAGATAAAAGTTATTGAATTTACTTCAGTGGTGATTTGGGCTTGAAAATATTTCTCTTATACATTTTTTCCCACCCCATTTGAAGTGATTGTATAAATTTCTTCTTACACCCTTCACTGTTTCCCAAATTTATTTGAGGCTATTCATTCTCCCCAAATAATTATTTTAATTTACAATGTACATAACATACTCAAAGCTGATAAAATGTTCTAATATTGAAACATTAGAAAAACAATCCATGATTTATTTTTTATGTGTATGAATTAACTATAGATAAATCTGATACATGGTGTTATTGGTATGACAAAAAATATGTGTCTTTATTTAAAAATTCTATATTAGTTGAAAACATGGATTATATAACAAAATTCTAGAAAACAAATTGAATTTCATTATATGTTAGGAATATAATTCCTGATTCATTTCTAATATGTATAAATCAACTACACATAATTTTGATACATGGTGTGCCTCAAATGTCTCAATGTGTGTGTTTTTATTATAAAAGTAACTTTTTATCTCACAACGTGTGTCACATTGTCAAAATAAATAAAATTCCCGTTGATTTTATTAATAATTTAATATTATGATATGTGATACATATTTGACATGTAAGAATCAACTACACATCAATTTATCCCACAATGTGTCTGGTATGACTCAAAGTGCGGGTCTTCAGTATAAAAGTAACATTTTTTTTCCACAACATGCAGTACATAATCAAAATTTAAAATAAACACTCAAATTGACATTATAATTTTTGAAAAATATTCAAGATTCATTTTTGATGTATACGGATTTACTATTCATCAATCTGACACACGACATGACCATATTTATTAAAATTACAGGTTTTACATATAAAAGTGACAGTATAGTCTAAAACACACTTCATATAGTCAAAACTCATAAAAATCATTCATATTATCTTGATAATTTATAAAAATGATCTGCAATTTATTTTTTATGTGGATGATTTAATCTCAAGTCAATCATACATACGATATGGTTAGTAGGAACGAATGTGTGTGTTTTCTTTTAAAAATTACATTTTAGTTCAAAACGTGTGTCTCAAAATCAAAACTAATACAATGTATATTTGTTATCCTAATATTCTACAAAATGGATTGATAAATCATTTATTGTGAATAGGAATTAAATAAAACTCAATTCAACACACAATGTGGTCAATATGACTAAATGTGAATTATTTCATTTAAAAGAAACATTTTATCTCTCACAACATGGGTGACGTAGTCAAAACAATGAAAATAGTATTGAATTGTTTTAATTATTTAAGAAAATTATCCGTGATTCATTTATGACTTATATGAAACAACTACACGTCAATCTTACACATGGAATGACCGGTATTATTGAAAGTATGTGATTTCATTTAAAAGTGACATTTTGGACCAAAATGTAAATCACATAACGAAAACCAATAAAACCTGATCATATTGCCTCTATATTGATGCACAATGATAAAAAAATCATTTTGATGGGTATGAATTAACTAGGAATCAACATGAATCATAGTGGGGAAGATATGACTGAATGTGCGTGCTTTCATTCAAAAATGTCAAATTTGTTGAACAATGTCACATACTTAAAATCAGGAAAATACACTCGTAATGCCCTTCTATAATATAAAAAAATTCATAATTAATTTGTGATGTGTAATAATCAACCACAATTCAATATGACAGACGTTGTGGATGATGTGATTGAAAATGTATATTTTCAATTAAAATTCAAATTTCAGTTCATAACATGTGTCACATATTCCTAATTGAGAAAACACAATATAGTTTTATTAATACATTAAAAAATGATAATCCATTTTTTAAGTGTATTAATTAACTGCATCTCAATCTGACACTTATTGTAGCTGGTATGACTAAAAGTGTATTTCAATTTAAAAGGGACATGTTAATTTTAAATGGTCATTACAAACTCAAAACTAAAAAAAATTCTCTAATTGTCCTAATACATTTGGAAATGAATTCATAATTGCTTTGGGATACTTAAGATTCAACTGTACATGAAACCAACACACAATGTTGCTAACATGTGTTTTTCAATTATAAAAAATAAATTTTATCTCACAACGCACATCACATAGTGAAAACTTAACAAACAAGCTCATATTGTCTTAATACATTGTGAAAATGATCTATGATTAAATTTTGATGTAATCCAATATGAATCAATCCAACACACAGTGTGGGAAAATGACTAAATGAGAATTTATTGAGTTTAAAACTAATATATTAATCTATAATGGTTATTAGATAGATAAAACCCATAAAATGTGCTCAAATTGTCAAAATATTTTAGAACAATGATATGTGATACATTTTTGATGTACATGTTATTACATAAATTCAATATAATAGATGATGTGGTCTGCATGTCTGAATGTGTTTGTTTTCCTTTAAGTATTAATTTTTAATTCCAAAAATATGTCACAAAATCAAAACTGAGAAAACGGACTTTGATTGTCATGATATTTTCTGAAATCGATCGATTATTTATTTAAATTGTGTAATAATTAACAAAAAGTAATTCTAACACATTGTGTGAATTATATAAAGGAAAGTTTGTTTTTATTTTATAATTTCATTTTAGTTCAAAACATATGTCATATACTTAAGACCATGTAAATTTGATTTTTTGTAATTATACTTTATAAAAACTAATTTTTCATTTGTGATATATAGGAATTGAACACATATTATTCTAATTGAAATTCATAATGGATTATAGAGCTATTGTCAGGGGCTTGCTCGAGTGGTAAAGGATCCTTGTAATCTTACATCAGTCCCGAGTCCAAATGCTGGTGGGGTAGAATTTCAACAGGGAGTATGTAACACAGGTTGGTGGTGACGCAACATGACACATGATGTAGGTAGGTGGTGATATAGGCATGATGTCACAAGTATGATGTAGCAATGATGCTTTATCGGGCCGTCTGGGTAGTTATAGGGACATTGGGCCATATAAAGGGCTTCATGCCCATTGGTACTTATGGTCATGTACTGAATAAATATGGTTTTATGGGTGGTATATTTCATGGGGCTATGGCCTGCCATTCTAGCCTGTGTGTGTAGTTTGTGTGTTTAATGTAATTATACCCCCAATCACCTATTATATATAATGTATTAAAGATATTCCAAATAATAGTATTTTTTTTATTTTTACTTAGAATAATTTCCAAAAAATATATTATTTTATTAAATACACAAAATTATACTGTATGAGGTTGTATTGATCGTTGAAAAAAAAACTCAATGGGAGTTGTATTATATTCTTTTTTCTAATTACTCTTTTTTGTAATAAAACATTACATTGATATAATCAAATTGAACTAAAATTATTTAGTGTAATATTTATATTATAATGATGATTCAATGTAAATATAAATTGTTTTTATATTTATTGAATAGGTTTACTACAAATTAAATTTCATTTTTAAGATAATTACCAACTGATATAGTTTGGTGAAAATATAAAAGGTGACATTCTATAATAGATAGGAAGTTATTTTTTTCTTCTACCATTAGAACTATTAATAGCGACTAATTTTCAAAGGCATTCACAAAAATATATCTTTTTTAAGATCGATTAGAGTGATTTATAGCAGTGATATTAAATTAGGATGTTATTAGGGAACCAAATAATGTAGATGATACATTTTGAAGACAATTTATGGTAGTGTAATTCCAAAAATTCATGGAAATGATTTAAATATTTAATGAATAATTACCAGAGAAAAAATTTAAATTTTTAATGAGTCATGTTGGGTGTCATGACCCATCCCCAAGGGTTTGTGTTGTGACTACCCCAAACCCGATTTCCATAGGCCATGGGATGTTGCATAGCACCAGAAAGGCATATCCCTAAAATTGGAAGGAATTTCCTTTAAACATGTACATACACACAGTCCAAGAACACAATAAGATGCAACCCCGAAGTAAAACTGCAGTAGTAAAAGTGTATACTAATTGTAAAGGGATTGGAATACAAGCCCAAACAAAAGATAAAACTACACGAGAAAAATAGAAAATAGCTCTTGAGAAAGTTTGCCAAAGATCCTGCCTGAAGGGTAGGTACAGCTCATCTCCACAAATCTCCACATCCACCAGTCACCTCTATGTTTTTCCTGGTCCTGGCTCCTATAGTGTCAGCCGGGTTGATCATTGTCTCCGCAAGACACAACAAGGTGTGGGTGATGCCCGTATAGGGGTGAGTATAACAATACCAAGTAGGGACCCTGAGACCCCCAAAGGTCACTCATATTTCCACAAAGGAAAACCAAAAAGAATTATATCAATCAAATATGACAAAGAAAAATACTTAACTCAAACCAGGTATAACTTATGTAGAGAAGTACATATGATTTTTCAAAAATCTATATCATCTTATTCTATAAAGGGTTCTACTACTAATCCACACAGGAACGCTCGGGGATGATAGACACATAATTGATCGGTGCTGATCCGCAAAGGATCTCTAGGTGATGATCCACACAGGACCTCTAGGTGTTGATCCACACAGGATTTCTAGGTGCTGATCCACACAAGATATCTAGGTGCTGATCCACAGTGGATTTCTAGGGGTTGATCCACAAGGATCTCTAGGTGTTTATTCATAGAGGATAGATTAGTCCTGATCCAAACAGGTTCTCTAGGTGAGGATCCACAATGGATCTCTATGTGCGGATCCATGCAGCATCGCTAGGTGATGAGCCACACATGATCACTAGGTGCTGATACACACTAGATCATTATTCATTTTTCACATCTCTACTAGCCACCGGACTATCATACATAGTATTCTTGAGTTTGGGAGGATCCACTCCTCATGCCTTCAGTCGTACTTTAACTAGAACAATTCTAATGAATTAATAAACCAATGTTCTATCTTGTCAAAAGGGTTTTCAAAAAATAGACGGTGAGTCAATCAGATGTCCAGTCTGAGAGTTATATGCATTTGTAATATATGGACTCCTAGTTTGTAAGATATGGCCTTTTAAACGCATCTCATCCCAAGGATTAAAACACCCCAAATGGTTCATCATATGGATGCCGGTTTTGTATGTTATATACTTTTAAACGTATTTTGGTCGAAGAAGGTCTGGTTATGGTGTGACCTGGTCCAACCGACCCGGCCTAGGGCAACCCGACCCGGCCCAACCCAAACTGGATAGGCCGAAGACTGGCCCTTCCCGTGCTAGGTGGGTCGCGGATCAGCCAGGCCTGATGGCCGACATGGTCCGCCAGCCGGGCGACCACACGTGGGGTTGCTCCCCCTTCCCTAGGGGTAATTCTGTTCAGGCTATATAACTGGAAACACCACTTCGAGCCATATCAGATAGAAGAGGGACCCACAATGTCTGGATCCTCGTCACCGCAGCTTCGAAATCACAACCATCACTAGTAGCGTGCGACGTCCTGTCAAGAGTCGGATGCCCCCTATAGTCCACCGCGATACTGTGGTATGCTGCCCCTCCACTAACGTCGGTGGTTGCAAGCTACAACCCGCCCACCAGCATCGGTCACCGGTGCCACCACGCTGCTGTCACTTCATCACTACTTCTGTGGGGCTCTGGTGACTCTTTGTAGATCCGTTATAACTTCTTTCTACACATACAGACCTCTTGAGATGCTTCAGTAACCATGTACATCCTGGTTCCATAGTTCCATCATGTTGAGAAATCCTCCCCCTAAATAACTGAAAGATAAATCAATTGGCGGAGTGTCTGGGCCATGTTCATTTCACCTGAGCCCTCCATGTTTTAATCATAATAAGGGTGATATTAATTCGTCTTCAAAAACATTGAATTAATCAATAAAAACCCCATAGAATTAACCAAGAAAAAACCCCATACTTCGAGATCCATGGGGTGGTGCTACAGTTGTGGGGGGAAAAGATTCCATTCTTGATGAAGCCAGTGGCATTCATCGATCTCGGATTGTTGTCGTCCAATCTTCCGTTCTTTGTCGGTGGAATATTTTGTGGTACTTTTCCAGTCGTCTCTCTCTTGATGAATTCATGTGAAAAACCCCAACCGGAGATCCCTTTAAATATAGGGGGAGGGTGAGTAACACATTGAAATAATTAATGTGGTTCATTAATATGTTTTTAATTAATGAACCATGTAATTCCCTACGATGTGGTTACACAAAAGATAATCCAATCCATTAAATTGATTGCCAAACCATCGGACCCACCACCGCCACTCAATGGGAGATAGGATAATGAAATAATTATTTTTTTTCTTTTATTATTTAATTAAAAATCGCTAAACTAACTCTTTCTCCTGACCTACAGTGGTCTTAGATAATCCTCTTTTAAGAGAATCCTGACACTATGGATTCCACAGTGCCCACATATTTTTAATCTGATCACCGGATTAAAGGAAAGAAACTGCCACTCAAGCGTTTACTGCATGTACCTTAGAAAATGTTCACTATACCATTTTAGGCACACCAAGACCCAAGATCTAGCACCATCAATTTTCACAGACTCCTAATAATCTGAAATAAATTATAATTTTTTTTCAATTTTTCGGTCATTACATTGGGGATTAATATTGAAGAATGATTAGAAGTATTAGAGAAGTCACTAACACACCGAGTAACATTTTAATATAACATGGATTAAATGAACATCATGTTTAGTTTAGTGTTAATGTAAGTTATATATTGATATAAAATAATTAAAATAATGTTAAAAAACTATCCTGATGTGAATCGCCTAGATCTTATTCCACCAACATCATGATTCTCTCTCCTCCTTAGATTGTGTTCTAGTAGTATATTGATTTTTGAACACTGAACCATAAATATTATACCTAATATCAAGTATCAAGATGAACCTCACCTAAAAACCCAAAATAAGCCTAGAAATATGATCACTATATGCATGAATACTAACTCTCTGAATGAAGGACGACCCGTACATCTGATGTCGTGTATCATTCATAACAATGCTAAAGGAAGCATCAAAAAAATCCACTAGTGGGTTGATGATTTCATTTGCGAATGGTTAGTTGGATATAAAAATATTTTATATCAATTGACAACTGAGCAAAAGGGATATTAGCTCTACATAATCTAAACTCACTATAAAGTTCTACTAGTAAGAGGTTGAAGCTGAGTTTTCATGCATAAATGATTCAGGTAATTTTTATGATGGGTCATGCCATGTTAAATTTGAGTATCCAATTGTTGATTAGAATTATATTCCATTTGGTGATGGTTCGGTTATCCACACACTATGATTTGAGGATAAGATAACAGTTTAATGTATTTATTGGGTTATATTAGGTTTTATAATCTATGTGATGTGAGTATAGTAATTTAATGATGTTTATTGAGCTGAATATGAACTACGAACATCAATAATTGGTACGAATTTAGTATTCCTGGTAGTTATGTTCGATAGAGGATGGAGTCCATACATGATCAAATGGAATTAGGAAAATGAATAGTGGATTCATGATTGTTCAATTAATTGTCTTGTACCTAGTTTTTCAGATATGAAAAATGTTTTAGTATGGAAGATTTGTAAGGGCCATGTTTTGGAGTTGGGGAAAAATATTTTGGTTGGGTGATTTTACTATTTGGTGGAGGTGTGTTGTGTTGTTTTTACGTACTTGGAAGTGTAGACAAAGTAGGAGAAAGTGGTCAGGATGGGTTGAATATTATACTAGGGAATTCAGGAGGATTTTTGGAAGGTTCACAGCTTGAGGGAGTACAGAAAATCCCTAGGAGAGTAGTGGAAGGATTTATTATAAAGATAGAGAGGAATACACAGTTGACTCTTTTTCATTTGAATATGGTTAGTTGGGTCATGAATCCACTTAAAATTTCTCCCAAAATTATTATTTTACATTTATATTGGTGGTTCTGTGGTTATTTCATCCCCCTTGTATAGGGATCCCAACTATAGCATGATTTTTTTGATTATTTTTTCAAATTTCTTCTCCCTTGAATCTTTGAAGGTCGGGGTGTCAGATCAAAGGTATGCTGCTCCTTCATTTATCACTGCTCTCTCCGAATCAAGGGTGAGACTTGGAGGATTCTATGAGGCATGGTGAAACCCATTTGATTGATGGGGTTTTGTTTTTATGGATTTAAATAGGATATTAAGGGTGGGGATCTTGGATATGGTGGCACAACATGGCTTCATCATTTGATTCTCATACATGCTATTGTGTTCCAAATCTCATGAACATTAATGTTTTATTTTATTTAAATTTATTATGGTGATAAAAAATTCCAATATGGTGTTGTGACTTTGGAAAAAATTTGTTTTATCATGAGTTGGGTTACTGAAAATGGAACCAATAGATTTCCTGGTATGTGTTTGATTTCCATGAATTGAAGAGAATAGTAATTTCTGGTTGAATAGGGGGTCTTAATATAGTGGTTGAGAGTTTCCTAGCATTATTTGGATTATTGTTATTATTGATATTGTGAATTTTCATTAGAAAATATAGCTATTTTTGTTAGAATTTTTCAATGGATTCAAAAAGTGATGTTATTAGGGAGGTTCATTTAGTTTCACAGATGATGTTATTTGGATGAGGCATTAAACCGTTAGTTTATGTTATTGTTATGTCATGTAATTAACTCATGTTATTGATTTATGTTGGGTGAGGTCAGGAATATGAGATATGGAAAACTCCCACTCAGGTGTGGGAACCTCATCATTAATAATGATGTGAGGCTGTGGAAAACACTTAATTTGGGGTAAATAGATTGTCAGTAATTATAAGGTGATGTTTGGTGGTAGTCCATTCACTTATGAGTAGGAGATCCCCATTAATGATTATTGCTCATGGTTTTATATCCCCTCGGGTTTTGGTTGAGAAAAAAAGTGTGTGGTTTTTAGTTTAGGAACACAATATTACGTGTTATGTGTATCATAGAGTATAATCATATTGTTGTCTCATGGTTTTATTTATTTAATTCATATGTATGTAAATTCATTGATTTTTTACGTTCTTTTTTACAGTGATACAAATATAATAATAGTTGGGATTTCAAACTCTTCCACACCACTTATGAGCATTTTTTTAGTATCTAGCATTTATTGTTCGAGGAATGATTCCAATGAGAGATAATCCATTATACTCAACTCAATTATAGTTTTGAGAATCCTCGTTAAGTCAGGGTGTTACAGTAATGGGACCATGTTCATTAATATGATAATGCATTGAATAATTAAATTTTTTTCCATGAAGTAACAATAATAAATATGTGTTTTAGGCTGAGTTTTAGTTATTTATAATATTATATGAATTTCATAGGATACTAAATATTTTTTGGATAATTAATTCTCTATTATTAGTTTGAAAGTATTAGACAACTCGTTGAATAATTGAGAAATTCTTTTAAGGAACATTATTGCATTAAAATTTGTTTTAAATGAATTGAAATAAAGATAAAAATCATACTAGGTAGAACCTATAATTGGAATTGCACTGGATAAAGAATGCAACACCACTTCATTGAAGATCAACACACTTATCTCATATAGCCAATCCTCAAGATTAATCACCTTGATCTTGTTCTGCCAACAACATAATTCTTCTCTCTCCTAACTATAATTTGTGTGTAGACTATGTAAGTTCTGTTACAATGAACCACCATAGTTGTATGTAATATATTCTATCAAGATGAACATAACGTAAAATTTCATGAATATGATTAAAAAACTATATCCACATGTCGGGATTATATCTCTCTAAAAGAAAGAAGACAACTGGATATTATGTCACATGTCTATTGTAACATTGCTGAATGAAGCATTGCGATAATCCATCAGTGATTTGGGGATATTATTAGGAATTTTTTGTTACAGATTAAATTATATTATATGGATCTGCTATCAATTCTAATGGATATTATCACTTCATGACCTCTACTCATGAGAAGTTTCTATGATGATCATATGGAAGAGGAATATGGACAGTTTATTTAATAAATGTACATGATGGGTACAATACAGTAAATAATATTATCATAAGGAAGATATGTTCAATAAGAAATGGTAGACCTTGTAGTATTAATTGATGAATAGTAAATGCCCTCTTAGATATTGTTTCAAGAAAATCTAGAAGTATTTTCTCATGTTCTCTTAAGGATCTGTGTATACAGAACCTACTAAACACCATAATAAATATGGTGTTGAGTTTGAATAAAATATCCTACAAATTTAGAATGATTCTCAATTTGTTAAAAGACTCATAGGGATATAGAATCTATGGTAGTGGTTTTTGAGACAACTATTCATGAAGATGATCATTTTTTCATGCTTTAGAATATTCCCATATTCAGTGGGAGGAATGGGAATTTGGTGTTCTGAATTTATTATATATAAATTACCATGATACATCCTTTCAACTGAATGATAAATTTTCAGCTATTCAATATTATTTTCAATAATATTATCCAATAGTTTGGGTATTCCTCATAACACATCTATATAGAAATGATGTTTATAATGTTATGCCCCTCATTTCAGATCCATTATTGGCATTATTATATGAAATTATTGAAGAATGGTAATATCATTATGATATGGTGGTAAAAATGGTGCTCCTTCTTATATGGAAGTTTTACTAGGATTTTATTCAGAAGAAATTCTGAATTTTATGATGCTTTAGTAAACAATGTATGTATTTTATCAGTTGATTTTCCTATTTTCAAAAATCTAGTTACATTTGAAGATTCCAAAATAGTAAAATTTTAGTATCGTTGTTGATGCCAAACTGACATCATATTTTCACAACATTAGTGGAGATGGAGACATCACATTAATATGTTAAACCAATGTTATGATAGCCCAAATTTTGACAAGGAAGATTAAAAAAATTGATATTAAGAAATTGAGTATTTATGATTTCATATCATTGGTAAAAATACTTAAAAATGTTACCATCATCCCAATAGAAGTGAAACTTAACATAGAATGCAATAAAATTGAAGTAAAATATTTCATTTCAGATAAATATAAGGAAATTAAATTTTCATTGTCTCTTGAATGTGTTTTCAAACATAATGTATAATATGGTGTGGAAAGATGCTTCTAAACATGAGAATGATGTGGTTAGGCATCTCAACAATGTTTCCTGGTTAATTGTCAAACACATTTCTGATTGGGAATGAAAAAATAGACACTCATGTATTGAAAAATAAATCATCTAATGACAGATATATGGATAATATTCTAGTAATAATGGAATCACAAAGTAATTTCTAAGCCTTTCTATGAGCCTAAAAATATCCCCTATATGTTATAAGTCCATAGAAATAGTGCAGATAATTTGGGAATCATCTACCACCATTGTTAATTATTTAAATATGGTATGGATCTGGAAAGTGAGATTGATATTTAATGGTCCATCTCAAGAATGAATTCTGGATCTCATTGACATGCAAGATGAAAATGTCTGCAGAGCATCTAAAAAAGGAACCACACAAAAAATCTTCACCATGAAGAATCCTATGGTGATAAAATTGAGATTCATATCTTAAAAGAGCATCCAAAAACTGAGGAAATGCATTTGGAGAAGGGGATATATAAAAAAACCTAGTATCTTATTCATAAATGTAGCTTAATATTCTTGCTAGATTATTTCTAAAGGTATTTTTCTCCCTATTTTTGTCATCTCAATCTTCCCACACACAAAATATCATATCCCAAGATCCCCAATTTTCATGCACAAACTAACACATGATGATCAATGAATAATGATGAAATTAAAACACCACCCACCACATAGAATGATGGTTACTACCCACCTCGAATCTCCCAAAACTGAATTTTTTCCTCAATATCTTCTTCCACATTATGGAAATTGGTTTGTTTCTAATAATATTTAATCCAATACTGAATAGTTAAATTTTTTATCCCCAAAATTTTATTTCATTATTACATTTTTTAATGTGATTATATCAAAGAAACAAATGAAAATAGAAGGATATCATAAAAACAATAGCACGGTTTATTGGAGGATACCACCATTCAAATCCCATCCATTCCTCTCTCTCTCTATACATATATATGTATCATTTATCTTTGAGAGTTTATGAATATTATAGGTAAAGAAAATTCCATTATATTTAGTCCAAGATTTAAAAATTTTATGGATCTCTAGAGAATCCATAATGTCATGAACATGACTAGGTACCCCTGTAATGTAATAACTAAGGTGACCATGAAATATCCCAAAGAAAATTCCCAAACACCATTGGTTGGCGAATAGCACCTGGAATCGTACAAAAATTAGGCGGGGAAAATTTTCCCCAAAATAGAGAAGAATGATAACATATCAGTATGAATATAAGAGATACTACACTATGAGTAATGTATCAGAATCCAAATAGGCATAAGAACCCAATGTACTACAACCATGTACGAAAAAAGCAGAAAAATGTCCCCGGTCCTAATGGATGCAACTCAACTTGTCCAAAGATCTACTTCTAGAACCACCCCCATCTTGTGCTTTACCCCTTATCAAACCTAAAAAGAGATAATCTACAAACACCTAAATGTACAAGTAGGTTGTGAGACAAAAATACAAATAGGGTATCACCAAGGATTCTATAACATATATCAATATTAAATTAATCAGAAAGATATTTTAATCTAAAAAAATAGCTTTATAATTATACAAGCTTAATTAAAAAAATTCTTGGTCTACATTTCAAAATAAAAAAGAAATATCATATCATTATTTGCATTTAAAAATGAGGGAAATAATTTTAAGAAAATAATTAATATTTTTATTGATGAAATATTTCTAAAATAATGGAACATTTCAGAAATGGATTAAAAAACAAATTATTACAATACAGTTTATATAAATCATAAGGAATGTATAATTGTTTAATACAATGGCATATATTAATTTGAAATAAAAACAAGAACGTAACATTGTCAAATCTGAAGAAGGAACAATAGTTCCATGCTATTTCTAACCCACCTTGTGGTGATATAGAAAATATATACATATCTCCCCTTGATCGTTGGAAAAAGAGGATTCGTCAAAATTTCCTAAGGGATGTGTTGCAATGATATGATGTTTTAGAACATTTTAAATCATAATTTTCCTTCCAAATAATTCACTAACTACCTAAGGGTATCATGTTTTCTAAAAAAAAATCAATGATATAGAATTTATTTCAAGAAACCTTAAAATAAAATTAATCCAATTCTCAATTTTAGATACACTAACATTCACATTAAAAACTAGAATGGATTATTAATAAAAACGCACATTTTTAGAAGGATTATATAGTTAGGTTTCTATCAAAAAATATTGTAATACATTTTCACATATAGGGATTTGAAATAAATTAAAAATTTAATTTTACAATTCACACTAAAAATTAAAATCCAAAATTTAATTTTCACAAAATTCAATCATTTTCACAATACACCCCCATGTCAATGTAATTTGTTTTTTCATAATTTTCAATAAAAAAATTCATAATTAATTTAAAATTTTTAATTTAATTAATTTCAGTTGAATATTTAATTTATATTATATAATTAATCATTCACAATTTCCATAAACACACAGTAATTTAATAGAATTGAAGGTTTTATAATATAATTTCAACACCCATTTTTAAAACCCCAATTCAATGAAATTGTGTTTTTTCAACAAACCAATTGAAATCAGGTTTTTCCAAAAATAAACAACTTAATTTTATTTAATCGATTGAAATTATAAAATTAAATTATTCGTTAATAAAAATAAGGAATTGTAATAGAACAAACTATCTCTAGATGACAGTATCTCGAATCACAAAACCATAAATGGAAAACTCTAATTTATAATAATAAAACAATGATTTTTCCAATAAAAAAATGATTAACTCCAAATTATTGGGCATTAGAGACACAAATCAATAAAATGATGCATAAGACGTTAGGGAGGAGGAAAGTGATTGTGGGAGATAGATATTAGTAAGAGAAACCATATAGGGAAAAGACCTAACATGGATATCCTAGATTAGATCCTATATTGAATGGGATTAGAGGATAAAGAATGGTTATTAGGAGCATTAAAACCAGTACAAATCATATACGAGTCGAATGATCCTGATAAAGTGCCATGAAAAGGGTTCAAATTTTTTAAAAAAACATTTATTATATTCATTAAAATATATACACATGGTTTCCTCAGTAGAGTTGCACTATATAAAAAACAATATTCAATTCTTCATCCAATTTTAAATGGTCCAGATGATCATTCTCAAGAGTAAGTATAGTTTTCAAACTGTTCTGCATCCAAGAAAAATTTCACCAAAATCGGTTGCATTGTTTTCTCAAGCATGGTATATGGTTTGGGAAAACAATTCACCAACCATGAATTTCTTGAGAAACATTCAAAAATTTCAGAATTTTCCCCAAATCAAACCCAAATGAAAATCAACCAATAAAATATTTCAACGATGAGTTTATAAATACCTAAAAAAGTATTATGTTATTAGAACCTCCATATGATAGAAACTTTTGTCCCTGGGAAGCCTAAAAATAATCTTAGACGACCAAAACATGAGTCCACAACTCTTTCATTAGTGCCTTCATATCCCAAGTCAAATTGGAATCTGAACCATGCAACCATATCACAGGATCCATAGGTATTGTCCTCCCATGAAGAACCATTTCTTTAGAATCAATTATCTTTATTGGCCTTTATGTTGTGAATAAATATGGTTCAAAATCAAGATCACTCTAGACTAGAACATGAGATAGATTAGATTGATACTTCCTCAGCTATGATAGATGGAACACATTATGGATGGATAAAAGTTGTGGTGGTAGTGCTAAAATATAAGAAAATTTTCCCCACCTACTGAACAAACTCAAAATGCCCCACAAAACAATGAGAAATATTGAATTTCCTCAAATTCCTTCGATGACCCAATCATGGTGAAACATTCATGAAAACATAGTCACCAACTTTGAATTCCAAAGGTCTATGGTGACAATCCGCAGAAGACTTATATTGACTCTATTCCATCAATATTTTCTAATGAATCAACTGCCTCATTGTATTCATTTCATGGACCATGCTCTATCAAACCATGAAACATTCACCAATCTCCAAAAAAATAATAGATATTTCTACTGACGTCTATATAGGGCCTCAAAAGGCGCCATTCTGATTGTTGAATAGTAATTATTGTTCTAAGGGAACAGAACTAGCTCCAAGTGATTATAACAAGTCCCGCCAAATTCAAGAACACAAGAAAAAAGTACATATTTAATAATATATATAGATCCTTTTTCATCTAACAGATGATTCGATTTAATAATTAAACAGACGTGAGATCTGAGTTCATCTTGATGTACTCTACAAAAATGATTATTGAACTGTTGATCCTTATAAAAAACTATAGAAAATGAAACTCTGTTTAAACTAAAAAACTATTCCATATATATATTTCTCAAATCCTCAACATTGGTTGGATCACAAGCCTTCTATATATACTAATCATGGATTTCCATCTTACATGTGTCACACTCACATTCACCCACATCCGATTTTTCAAATGTGTACATCCAAAAATTCTCCATGTCGCCAGTATCTCAACATTTCCCTACAACTTTCTCATGATCCCGATCAGTATTAACCTAAAACTACACACCCCTCAAGATTACATCAATATTTTTCGTCCCCAAATGCACTCTCCCCGTTGTAGGGTTCCCTCCCCCTCCCTGAATCCCCCCTCCCACTCTAATAGGGTTCCCGCTGAACATTTTCCTCCCCACCTACTACCGCTCCCGCAATACAGTGATGGACTCTTCGTTGCTCTGTTCTCATCTATTTCGGTTCCTGATCACGATTCCATGAATTTACTACTACTATTTATGCATATCACTATCATCGTCAGGCTACAACTATCTTCTTCAAGTGATTTTGGTAACAAAATCTCAATTGTTTTTATTCCATCCTTCCATGCCCGCCTTTTCATGGTATTTACCTTGTCTTCTCTTAGGATTCCAACACAACATTGATGTACCCTCCTTCTACATATCCCATAAATATAGAGTTGACCTTTTTCTCATGACTTCACTCCTCTCCTACTTCGGATACTACTCACGATCCACCTCATATCCCCCTACGGCTTCTAAATATCATAGTTGGCATCTTTCTCGAGTTAATCCATTCAAATGAGTTCGGTGAAAAGCAATAAAATTAAACATCATCCCTATCACAAATTATATCCATTTCGCTAAATTTTCTAGATGAATAACCCTTGCTACGTACTCCGGTCAAATTCTCATGAATCTCTTCACGACCGACCTCTACACAGTCATTTAAAGAACGCATATCTTCTGCTCAATCTGTACATAGTAAATTTTATATGTTTTCTATTTTTAATTTAATATACATTATTATTACTTAAATGGGTGGGTTTGATTTGTTAAATTTAAAAATAAAATCAAATTTAAATTTTGAAAAAAAATATTTGACTGAGATTGAGTTTTGTATTGAGTTTGAGCTAAATCTAAAGCTAGAGTATTGTAATGTATCACTTTACTCAGCATAAATACATCCTTGTATATGTTATGAGTTTTTTTGTTGTTTTATAAAGGAAAACATGTTCAATTACTAATATTTTTTTTTCCAAATTCATGGTTAGAAAATAACATCTTCCAAATAAAAAGTGTTATGAAACAGGATGTTTCATGGAATATTTGTATGAAATGTTTGATACCCCTAATAAATGTTATCGTATTTTGATTTTGGTTTCTAACTATTTATTTTATGTTAACATTCATAAGTTTTATTCTATAAAAACATTAATGTATTATCAATTTTTATCTTTTTTTCTTTGTAGAAAATTCAGTTCCAAACTTCTGACTGTGACATGATTTCCGGGTGATATCCTAGAACATCATGTTAAATTCATTATTTAGTATTTTGAATGTTTATTTTATTTTTTTACAATAGTTTTCTCTATACATGTGAATACAAAAACAAGAATTGGAAAAGGCTTCATTATCATCATTATAGAAGATTACATTACAAATATCTATAAAATAGATCTTCACAAAATTTTTCTACATTATTCACTATTTCTGATGTTATTTGGAAGTCATCTATCAACCGTTGAAACTATATTTAATCATAAAACCACCACTGTAAATTTCATTTTTTCTATGTAAATGGTTAATTTTATTGTAATTCTTTTCTCTAAAGTACATGTCAACATTTTATAAATATAAAATTTCATTTTAATATTTATCTATTTATTTAATGTTTTCTCGATGAATTAATTTAATTCTTTATGTCTCGTTTTTTTAATATATAAATATATTTTTAAGGATTTATAATGTGATGACGTATTGTATTTTCTTACAGTTCATGATGAGGTTAATGGATTTTAATATTGGCCATACATGGAAACATGGGGGTTTGGTATTTCTTTCCAATTTTTTATAAGTTCATATGAGTATATAAAGAACAATTCAAATTGTGTTTTATTAACAACATTCATGTAGTTTCCAATAATAAAATTGCACATCAACCAAGTGTTTTGTAAGCCTCCCAGTCTCCAATATTCTACAACAATATTTTGTGAATTGTTTGGACATGCATTCCATCATATGACTACCATTGTAAAATGCATTGATTCTCTACAATCAATTTACAATAATCCTTTAAAACAACCCTTTATCATTTTTTAGGTGAAGAGAATTTGATTAATAGTAAAATGTTAAAAAAATTAGTTTACATAATCTTTAAATATATTTTTAGGACTTATATTTTTACTACTAATTTTGTTTCTTGGGTGGGTGTCCACATTTTCAATATTCGGTTGTTGCTTCACCCCTCAACATGAATCCGCATACCATATCTTCTTTTGAAGATATTCTAAAGGACACAATCAATCAATGGATGGCATACCTATTTAACATCAATCATTATAGGAAAATGTGAAATTATATGATGCATAATATGGGTTTTTAGTGGAAGTGGGAGGCACGATTGTGGCCTTAAAAATCCATAACCAAGACCTTGCATTGGGAGGATGGTAAGGAATGTCTAATAGGGGATAATTTTTTGAGGTAATGTTCCCATTGAAGGTATGATTTTTAATGTGTAATGTCATTACATAGCTTGGAATATATGTGGTTTTCATAGAGAAATGGTTTAGTGGTACCGAGGTTCAACACATCTTGATGGGTTATGCTCAATGACGGGTTCATATACAAGTATGTATCCATTGAGTTGAAAACAATTGGTTGTTAAGCAATAATTGAAGGAAATTAACAAATTTCAACACAAATGTAGAGGCCCAAAGCATTATGTACATCGAAATTACATTAATTTTGAAGAATAGATCATAGATAACAAAAACAGATGCCCAAAAACCATATTAGTTTAGTGTATTTGGAAACTCGGAACATAATATTCTAATCATGGTGAAAGATCATCAACATATCCCATAAAGATATTCCCCTTCTGTTTTCTAACCTAAAACCTTTATTTATAAACTAGGGAAAATAAAACATAAATATTGTGATTCCAAATGCTCAGTAGTGGTAAACATGGATAAAATAAAACAGACCATATACATTTCAACTTAAAAACATGAACATAATGTTTAGACATCAAAATAGTGAGTTGTGAAATAAATATTGGAAGTACGTAAGGCATAGATAATAAAGGAACATAAATCCTGATAAAATATCATGAAAATAAAACATGTAATTATGGAAAACCATTAATCACATGTTAGGATTTCCATAGTAGCCAAGTCATTACTGCCAAAACCATCATGGCGGACAAAGTCCATTACTGAACTTGGTTTATTGGTCATTCCATCCCTGTATTACTGAATTAGATTTTACTTTTCATTCAAACCATGTCTTTCTCAAGTAATATAAATCATTAACCAATTCATTTTAAGGAGATATAGGTCCCACCCATCTTATAATGAAATCATTATTACGTGTGACACAAAATAAACATAAATCATTCATCATATCCCAATGAATAAAATGGGTTTCATATACATCATCCCATCATAACATAATCCATATAATGAAAATGTAAATCATTTCATCATAAGAAAAATCCAACCATGTAAAAAATATATACTTTATACTTGAAACATAAATATACTAAATAATTACATCTTATATGGAAAATATTTTTGATAAAACCCTTGAAATGAATTCTTGAGGAAAATATCCTTTCTTCTTCAAAATCATTTTCATTTCTCTAAATTCCATGAAATTTTAAAAGAAAAAGATTTTGTTGAAAATAATAATGAAATATTTTACAGGAATATTCATGAAAATAAGTCCTTATGAATATGTAAAAAACCATTCATTCCATATAAGTAAAAAACATTCTTCTCATACTTTTTACAGAAAAGTCAAAAAGTTCATTGTATGGAAAACAAATGAAAGATTCCTTCCATACATTTTGGTAAAAGTAAAAAAATGGTAAAAATGACTTTAAACATACATAAATGAATAGTAAAAATTTCATGATTTTTTTTAGAAAACATGCATAAGAATGTTAAACATAACCACAATAAATACTTACGAATAAAAAATCACGGATAATAATGAGATTGGAATAATAATCCCTTACCTTATTTTCAATTTCATTCATATGTGTCTGATTCTCCTGTATAGTGGGTTTAACAATATTATTAACTAATAAAAATACCATAATAATATTTATGATATCATATATGACTCACATAGGACTTTATATTACACGTTCATTTGTCAATTCCATGTTAAAGAAGCATTTTGGGTAAATTCATTTCATTTATCCTACAGGTGTTGACTTTTAATTATTCATACGATTCCTTAAATCAGGATAACATACTTCTAGAATTTAAAATAGGATTAATATATAATATATATTCAGAATATATATATATATATATAATTGATCGATAAATGGAATGAAATACATCGTTAATGGAGACGGTAGGCCATACGTACGCATGGATGATTTTTCGTGTCATTATTTAATTGAATAGAAGTAAGTAAATAACATGTACATAAATCCAGTCTCATTATTATGTCATATATTTCATTATTATTTATTGTACATACTTTATAATCATTTTATAATGGTTAACATGAATAATGAATCTCATCGCCTCGTGGAGACGGCAATCCGTACGTACGCACAAGAGATGATATTGTTCACATAATTATTGAATGGTATTGGAGTGGATGATAAAATATCGTAGAATTATTATAATGATATAATAATCATATATAGTTATTATTTACACCATTATACAAATCCATGTCCGGTGGTGGTGGAAAATAAATTACACCACGACATGGAGACAGTATTCCGTACGTATGCACACGCGATGATTTCATTTTCCGTAGGATGGAAATAAGGTGTAATGGGGTAGTTTCATATTTATAATAACATATAGGTATATGATTGATACTGGTGTTATCAATTTATAATGAAACAAATAAATAAGAAGAAGTAGAAGAATAAATAAATTTGAAAGAATTAGTAAATGATATTACCTCTTCTTTGACGCGTCTCTTCTAAACCATCTCTTTGGGAATTAAAATTGGTATTTGAAAAATACCAAGACCACTATGTATGTTTCTAGGGAAGTTTATAATATAATTGGACAGGTTTTGTCTGATATTGAAGGAGGAAAATATTGAGAAGATGAGAGGGAGGAGGTGCCCTTTTATAAGAGAGGAGAGGTACACTTTTGGAAACCTCTAAAATATTAATTTATAATAAACCCAAACCCCACATAAAAACATCCCAAATGACTCAAATTTGAATATGATATGTGATAGGGTAGTAATCTCGTCAGAAAATAAAATTTCTACATGTTGGAAATTTATTTTAAACCATATCAACTTGATTTATCTTTATTTAATCTATTTAATTTTATTTGTGGAAATAATATTCTAAATATTAAATTGTTATAAATAATTACTTATGTGTTGTGAATTTTCCATAATTTGATACATTATAAAATTTTAGACCATATAAATTTCAATTAATAATTTTTAAATATTCCTGTGATTTTTAAAAAATTTAATAATATGTTATTTAAATAAAATATTAATAGTGTCAATTTAGACATTATTGAATTATTTGATTTAAAATTAAATGAAAATATATGATATATTTGAACCAAAATATTTAATAGATTCTTAACTTGTCATATTCATCTAAAAAATTCATGGAGTGCATTAATTTGTTCATATAACTTTTATTTTAATATTTTTAAAACTATTTATTTGATATTTCCCTTAATAAAATAATTACTACAACATTTTTGTATAATTATTTAATATAGTTATTTATTGAAAACAAATAAAATACTATGATAAAGATAAATATAATATATTTTATAAGAATACTTTTAGTCTAATTTATATTCTAAAACACCCAACTTTTAAGATGATATGTTTACTAAATTATGAAGTTGACAACATTGAAATCATTTAAAAAATAATAATATATATGTCATAATCTGTTTTATAAGGCGCAAAATGGACCACAAGTAGACACTTTGATGATTAGGGTATCTATATACTCGACCAATAAGTTTATCGTCATGTTTATGGTCTTTTTGATGGGTATTATAATTTTAATGAAACTATATTATAGATTTTTCACTAAATAAATAATTTCCCCATAATTGATTTATAATCTATTAAGGTAATTATATATTTCTTAAAAATTAAAAATAAATTACAATGATGAAGAAAATAATTATATCCTTCAAATGAGTATTTATAATCGAATTTATATTCTATATAACCTTTTAATAAAAATAATTTAATTAATAATGATTGAGTGAGACATATTTCAATTTCTTTAAATAAAATAAATTAAATGACGTAATCGCATCCATGTGGGTTCCAAATGATACCATTTATACCCAAGTATATTTTAGAACAAAATATAATCATCCAATTATATTAATACAAATTCTAGGGTAATTTTATAATATTATATTTTCCTTTAATTACCTGATTTACCTTTAACTATAGTAAATAAAATATACCTTAGTTACTATTCATAATGTCTAAAAATAAAAAATATACAATTAACATAATTTAAACCTAAATATTCTAAATATAGAATCCCTTTTTCCAAATTCAAAACACAGAATTTGCAGTTTTTAAATTAAAATTAATCCCGCTGTTGAGAAAACGAGTTCTAAAAGTTAAAACATTGTAAAAGACCGAAAGGTTTTACCAATGAATTCAATGTAAAAATAATTATAATGACATACATAATATTAAATTTTATAAATATATTCTATTTATACTTTAAAACAATTCAATATTATAATTTAACCATATAAATTATCTTGATGAAAAAAGTTGTTTTTAATTAAAATTTAGCGTATTTTTACAATTCATCAAATTTTGAATGTTAACAGAAAAATATTAAAAAGTATTAAAAATTTAATATTTATATCATTATTTTAAATAATGAGTTTATGTTTTCAAATTGAAATTATAAACTTGTCCAAAACTAGATGAAGATGGATGCGCCATCAAAAGGCAGCAAAACTGCATTTTCTGAAAAATATTTATTTTACCCAAAAAAATTATTTTGTTCTCATACCATGTTCTAGAATATGTGTAAGAGGAATTATATTATTATAAAATTCAAAATGTTGTTAATATTATTCATAATGGCTAGTTCATAATAATTATATAATTATATATCGTTGTTTAGTGAAACTCGGTTTTGCGTACAACACACACTATTGAGGAAGGTCGCTCTTGCATGCAACACAAGCCAGGAATAGTGTTTGCGTATACTAAAAGGTAATATGATGTTGAATATAGTGCAAGATAATCATAGTGTATCATATAACATAAGAAATCAAATAAATTAAAAATAATATTTCTCATAAAATCTTGAGGTGTAACATTCTACCCAGCTTAAAATGAATTTTTCCCTCAAAATTCATCGGTGTTATAAATCGTTTACTACTTGAAAGTTTCTTTCATAGAAACCCACATCATAAAAATCAATACTAAAATATGATATTTAAAAGGATAGTTAGAAACATAACATTCACCCAATGTAACTCAGCACTAGGTTTCCACATAGGAGAATATAGGTGAAAATATGGATAAAGAAGAGAAATTGAACCATCATATTCTGATGAAGAGTGGTAGAGAACATGGTTATGAAAAATCCAAAAATCCAAAAGACATAATTTTGTGAGGATCTAAGGTACCATCTGATTCATTAGATATTAGGGTACTAGGAAAACATTTTTAGTTTCCAGCATCTTTTCCATAAATTTTAAAATTTTGAATTAGAATATATACAAACTTAATTTTGGTACAATCTCACCATTTGTCGTTCCATGAAATATTTCAACTTCATATATTAATGAAATGGAGTTGAATTTGTCATTAGTGAAGTGTTAGAAAATCCTGTGATAGAATGGTGGGTCATTCCATCTATTTGAAACAAAAGGTTATCAAAACTTATTAAATATACATAAGTCCATATATGGTGTTATTAATCATATATGGCTCCAAAAAAGGTCTTATACTTCATATATCACACCAATTAATAAAATAAAACTAATTTCTACAAACCAAGGACTTTTTGTAGGTTAGTGGTAGGTGATAAAGGCATGTCAAACTTTGCTTGTGGGTTTGATTCTCGCAACCTTGTCCTATGTGATGGGTTGTTGCACATCCTACATGTTTCACATTTTCTAAAAATATACTATTATAAAATTTCAGAAATAATATCAAAAAGTTATGTCCTTAAACATTAAAATCTGATGTATAACATAATCCACTATAATCATTAGTCTTATCCAAAATACATCTGTCCAATCTCATAATATAATGAAAAAGATTACTACAAAGGTTATCTACCAAGAATGTGAATACCATCATTTATCCCCCATATATCATAAGATATATCTTGTTGGTCACATTCCAAACATGTGAATACATGAATTATGTATTCTATTGAGACATGAATTAATATAGAACCATAGTGAAAACATGAATTCTGTCAAAAGTTAACTCTTTCCACATACCAAAATCCCAAAATTTATATATACTCTAACCATGATATCACTTGGTCCTTATATCAGTCATGAGATCATTAATACTATTAAACATATTATTTTTTCCATTATCCCTTCATTATGCACATATCATCCACATTCCAAAAATATTTAAATCACTTTAAATGGTTACATGTACCATTTAACATATACATTCAAATAATTTAGGAAAAACTATAGTGTAACAATACTTAGTTGTTTCTTTATTCCATAGTTCCATTAAATTACCTATACAACATTATTGTTGATAAACATACAATCATTACACTACCATTATAAACCATTGACCGAGGTTCATTATTTTATTCCACAACACTTCATTCATCTCATATATCATTTGTAGTCTCTCCATCATTATAAAAAAATATTACCCATACGACCATAGTGATTCTCTTCATGAGATTTTCCCATAGATAATTGGTTTTCATAACACCCGTAATTTCCATATTTAAAACATTTAACCATTATTGACATATTAGAAATACCATTATCCTTGTCCATGGTGTTAATTAAACCTTTTCCTTTGAAATTACTCGCATTGTGTCCTTCATTTCCACACCGAAACCATCTTATAGTTCCATTGAATCATTCTCTCTGATTCCTCATCCCACATGATTTACATGAGGGAAACTGAACATTCATTCCTCTATGATCATCATGAAACTCTATATTTCTCTTATTAGATGATTCGGGAAACATTACAAAGTTGAGATTATTGATCATATTATGATATTTTTGATTAGTCATAATAATGATGTTTCACCTTCTGAATCCCATTTAATTTGGTTTCTCGTGAAGAATATCATTCCATTGTCCATCTTATTCTCCATTAACATGAATCTTCTAGTTTCCAACCATTTTCTAAACCCAAAAAGAATAGAATGAGAGGAAACAATCATACTAAAAACAACATAATCAAGGAGAGTAATTTCAATATCTAACATCTTAGGTTTAATTCTTGGTTATTCATGATTTTTATCATAATTCATTTATATTAACGTATAATTGTACTTATCCTTAATGACATACCTAAACATACCTTAGAACTATCTCTAGGGATCTCACTAAATGTTACGCATCCTAGTTTCCAAAGGATAACTAAACCTTCACTCGGATACCAACTGTAGGGGACCAAATATTTATGTACATGGAAATTACATTACTTTTACAGAATACATAATAAATAATAATAATAGACGCCCAAATTCCGTATTAGTTTAGTGTCATTGGAAACTCGGTACATAATCTTCCAATCATGGTGAAAGATCTTCAACATCTCCCATAAAGATCTTACCCTATTTTTTTTTACCCAAAAACATTATTTATATCATGGGGTAATGAAAACATAAAAAGGGTGATCTTAAATTCTCATCAAGGGTAATCATGGAGAAAATAAAACAAACAATATACATTTGAACATAAAAACATGAACCTAAAGTTTAAACATCCAAATCTTGAGTTGTGAAAAAAATCTTGCCAGTACGTAAGGCATATGTCATAAAGGAACATCAATCATGATAAAATAGCATTGGAATAAAACATGTAATTTTAGAAAACCATTATTCACATGTTATGTTTTCTATAGTAGCCAAGGCAATGCTGCCAAGACCATCATAGTGGACAAAGTCCATTACTAAACCGGGTTGACTTGTCGATCCAACCCATTATTACTAAACCAGATTTTACTTGGCGTTACAGCCATGTATATCTCATGAGAGATATATATTTGACCAATGAATTGGATGAATATATAGGTCACACCCATCTCATAATGAAATCATTCTTACATGTGCAACAAAATAAACATAAATCATTCATCATAACCCAAAAAATAATGTGGGTTCCATAAATATCATCACATCATAACATAATTGTAACACCCTGAGATTTTATGAGATATATTATTTTTAATTTCTTTCATATCTTCTGTTGTACACTACACCAATATTATCTCGCGCTATACGCAACACCGTATTAGCTTGTAGTATACGCAACACTAATATTGGATCGTATTACACACAATTTCATGTTTGTTTGATAGTAGTTATTCTACGCAACACTGTGTGTGTGTATATATATATATATATTCAATGTATAAATGAAATATGGTTGTATTTTGTTATATGCAACAACAAAGGAGTCTTGCACTACATGCAACCATGACTTGGCTTGCAATACAGGAAATCATAACCTTCCTCGATAGCGTGTGTTGTACACAATACCGGGTTTCACTAAACAACGATATATGGTTATAATATTATTATAAACTAGATATTATTAATAGTCGTAAATACATTTTGAATTTTATGACATTATAATTCAACTTACATTTTTTATAGAATATGGTATGAGAACAAAAAAAATACAGGTAAAATAAGTATTTTTTAAAAAATGCAGTTTTGCCGCCTTTTGATGGAGCACCCATTTTAAATATAATTTTTGAAAAGTTTATATGTTAAATTTAAAAAATAAACTTCTACTTTTGAATCAGGATATAAAAATTTACATAGGATAATGTTTTGATATTTTTCTGATAAATTTCATATTTTAATGAATAGTAAAAAATGCTATATTTTAATTAAAAACAACTTTTTCATCGTAATAATTTATATGGTTAAAATATAATATTTAATGTTTTTAATGTATAAATAGAATATATTTTTACCATTTAATATAATTTATTTCATTATCATTGATTTTACATTGAATTCATAGGTAAAATCATTTCAACCTTTTGCAATTTTTTATCTTTTAAAACTCGTTTTCTTAAGAACGAGATTAATTTTAAATTAATTTCTGCAACTTTTTTGTTTTGAATTTATAAAAATGGATTTTATATTTGGAATCAGTGGGTCAAAATTAATTAAATAGGATAATTTTTATTTTTGGTCATTATGAATAGTTACTAGGGTAAATTTTATTTACCGTAGTGTAAGGTAAATCGGGTAATTAAGGGTAAATATAATATTATAAAATTACCTTAACACTTTTATTAATATCATTGGATGCTTATATTTAGTCCTAAGGAATATTTGGGTTGAAATTAAATCCATTAGAACCCACTTGGAGGTGATTTAGACCTATAGTTTATTTTATTTAAAGGGAAGTGAAATATGTCTCACTCACCTTTAATAATTAAAGTATTTATAACATAAGATTATACAGAATATAAAATCGGTTATAAATAATCATTTAAAAGATAAAATGTTTTTCTTTATCATGGTAATATATTTATAATTTTTAAGAGATATTTAATTATTTTAATAGCTTATACATTAATGATGCCGAAATTAGTTTTTTAGAGAAAAATAAGTAATATAGTTCTCATTGAAATAATAATACCTATAAAAAGGGTCACGAAACTGACCAAAACATATTGGTAGTGTATATATGCACCATAAGAATCAAATTACCCAATAAATGATCGTTTTGTGTCTTATAAAAGTGATTATGACACTTATATTATTTTATTTTAAATGATGTCAAAGTTGTCACCTTCATGATTTAATAAATATAACATTTTAAGAAGTTGGGTTTTTTAGAATATAAATCCGACTAAAATTATTCTTATAAAATCTATAATATTTATCTTCAACCTAGTATTTTATTTTTAATTTTTATGCAACAAATAACTATATTTAATAATTATACAAAAATTTTGTAGAAATTATTTTATTAAGCGAAGTTTCAAATAAATGGTTTTAAAAATAGTAAAATAAATATTATATAAACTATTAAATGTGATCCACTAATTTTATAGATGAATATGACATGTTAGGAACCTATTTAATATTTTATTTCGAATATATCCTCTGTGTGTATTGTATTTAAATTAAAATAAACGAATACTATCAAAATTGACACTATTGTTATTTTATAAAAATAACATATTACTAAATTGATTAAAAATCACAAAAATATTTAAAAAAATTTAATTGAAATTTATATAGTCTAAAATGACATTATGTATCCAATTATAGAAAATTAACAACACATAATATATTATTTATAACCATTTAAAATATAGAAGTTTATTACCATAAATAAAATAAATAGATTAAATAAGGATAAATCAAAATGATAAGTTTTAAAATAAGATCAAAACATGTCTAAATTTTATTGGATGATGAGATTAAAACTCTATGTCATATATTTTTTGAATTGAGTCATTTTTGGAGGTTTTTATGTGGGGTTTTAATTTATATGAAAAATAATATTTTATGTTTTTCAAATGTGCCCCTCTCCTCCCTTATAAAAAGGGCACCCCTTCCCTCTTCTCTTCTCACCTTTTTGAGCCTCGAAGCTCATCCAAAACCTGCCAATTAATCTTCTAAACCTCTCTAGTTATATCATAGAGGTTCTTGTATTCTCAAAACACCAACTCTAGTGCCCTAAGAGGATGTTTAAAGAAGGTTTGGCGAGGAAGTGGTAGTCCCTTCTACCGACGCTTTCATGTTTCATTCATCTTATAATTCCACTTATTTAGTTGTTTCTTTATAATGTAATAAAATAAGTATTACATATATACTGATATGTTATTAAAAATATGAAACAACCATAATTCATCTACTATCCATCCTATGGAAAATGAAATCATTGCGCGTGCGTACATACGGAATACCATCTCCACTCCGTGGTGTAATCTGTTATCCACCACCACCTTACATGGAAGGGTATAATTGTAACGACCCGAAATTTTGAATAAATCTTGTTTCCTTATTTTTTTTGTTGATTTATTTTTTTTATACTCAACAAAACTGTTTCATTGGATAACATGAGTATAATTAAAATGAGACTGTTGGGTTTTGACTGTTATATGACCATTGGTCAATATGACCGCTGGAAAATAAAAATTTCAATATTTGTCTCTAAATACAATTGATCATGGTTTTTTAATATAGAAAGAAGATTTGATGGCCTCACCCAGCAGTCTTGGACCGATCGAAGCCCATCTTAACAGAACATGGGAAGGAGGTAGCCCCACTGGGCTTTGCTCTAGACCAAAACCAAGCCGAACTGCATCGTGTGAAGCTAGAATGGAATCAGATTCGCCAGAAGTTCAAACTGATATAAATTACTACACGTGCGATGTTGGCCGAGCCTCCATTGGATTCTCTCACCTTAACACACCTTACACTTAGGTCTTGTTCTGGTGTGATAAGGGGCTATGTAAGGAGACCGTAACTGCCTTGTTTAATCCGTATTTTAAATAAATTTTTTTATTTATTCTTATGATGAAGTTTATGAATTTTCAAATGTCCGGATAAATATAGTATGCATATTTTTGGTGAATTTTAGAGAAAGTATATTTTAAAAAAATTATGTAAACCTTAAATAATTAAAAATGTGTAATTATTTTCAAAAAATTGTCTTCTACAATTATGTTCAGTACGAAATTTAGAGTCTAATAAGATCAACTTAATTTTTTTATGAATAGTAAATTATGAATAGTGATTTTATTCTTAGGATTAGTAATATGACCAAATGGATTATTAATCTCATTTTAATAATCATTAATATAATCTAGGCACCTTGATTAAGTAATGTGATTCAATAAAATGGTTAAATAACGGTTTCATAAATTATTAATCAAGTATTAGTTTTTTCAGGTGAATAGTGTTTTTTTAATTAAAAATTTAATTAAAAATATTTATAAAAATATTTTTATAAAATGGATTTCATTTTTGAACTCATAACAACGATATTATGTTAAGGTAATTTATTCAGGATTTTTCTGAAAAAAATGAATTTTTGGTGAATAGTGTATTTATTTAAAAATTAATTTAAACATATTTAAAAATTATTTTTATAAAATGGATTTCATTTTTGAAATCAGAGCACCTATTTTTGGTTAAGGTGAAATTTTGGGATTTTTCTGAGAAAGTTGAATTATCGATAAATAGTGAAAATACAGTTTTTAAATTACAGGTGTTTAATGACATCATTAAATGTTGTTTTAAGTATGTAATCAATATGGGTGAATTATGAATAGTAAGATAAGGTATGAGGTTCCCAAAGTGGCCAATACCATGGGCAAATAACATGGGAAAGCCCATGGCTTTTCCAAAACCACTAATGACGTGTCCCTTGGCCATTAATGCATTGTCCCCTCACTTTCCCTATAAATACCAAGACATCCTCTCATCCATTCGACTCCCAACTCTCACCCAACAAAGATCTGGTCTTATTACCTCCCAATATGTCCTCCTAATGTGCCCCCAAGCCCTCAAGGTCCCAACCTTTCAGTTTTAAGAGTTACGTTTTAAGGTAAGGGATCCTACCTCTCTCTTTCTTTTCATGTAATCTCTTTTATGTTATTTATTTTATGCTCCATGATCTAATGATGGAGGACGTTATTTTATATTCCTATTACTTCCCTTTTCATGTTTATATGATGAGATACCCCCTCTTTCTCTCATCAATTAATTTTAAGAATGTTTGGGTGGCGCCGTTAGGCTGCCGAATTTGTTAGGGATCCGTCCACCTTTCTCATTTTTCAAAGTTCTACTTTTATGTCATGTCTTTAGAGTTACTTTTTATTAAGTTGGGGTATGATATCTATATCTATCATACTGGTCTTTTATGATAATATGATGAGAGAACACATTTTATCTTTTCAATTCAGTATTTTGATGTTTTAAGTGGCGCCGTTAGGCTGCCGAATTTTTAAGTGGTTCTCTCACCCCTCTCGTTTTCAAGTTCTACTTTCATGTAAAGTCTTCCATGACCATTTTTATTATGTTGGGGTATGATCTCTATATCTATCATACTGATATTTTATGATCATATGGTGAGATACCTTATTTGATCTCTTCAATTCAGTATTTTGATGTTTTAAGTGGTGCTGTTAGGCTGCCGAATTTTTAGATGGTTCTTTCACCCTTCTCGTTTTCAAGTTCTACTTTCATGTCAAGTATTAAACATACCTTTTTATTATGTTGTGGTATTATCTCTATATCTATCATGCTGATATTTTATGTTCATATTATTAGAGACCCTATTTTATCTCATCAATTCATTTTTATTGAATTTTAAGTGACGCTGTTAGGCTGCCAAATTTTTATAAGAGAAATATTATTTTGATCTTCCTTTCATGTTCTTCATTTCATATGGTATATCATTAAAATTTCATTACCATGTTCTTAAATCCCTAATATTCCATTCCCATACTATTTTATGGATCATTTATGAGTGGTTGACCCATGTCCTCTCTCTTTTCAATGTTTTCTAAAACCTCGTAACATAGCCGTTATGCTGCAGAATTTCCGTTTCAAAATGTCTCTCTCTTTTTCAAAAGTTGTTTTATATTATAAAGTGAATACCCAAATCTATCTCTTCTATAGGGGTATTCACATATATAGCAAGTGGTTATATTTTAAATTCTGGTATTTACATACATGAGACCCACATTCCCTTTCCTAGGGTTTAAAGTGACGTAATGACCATGTCTTTAAAGCAGTTTTTAAACGTTATGATTATGAAATAAAACCCATTCTTGTTTATGATATATGGGTTGTTTATGAAATGATTGATTTTGATATATGCGACTCACATGATAATAAATTCATGTAAAGGATGCGCCCTGATAGCGCTCCAATGCATTGGGTAATGACTTAATCTCTAGAGAGGAGTATTTTTAACGACGCCTTGGTGAATAACCTTGGTAATTTTTAATGACACCCTGGGGATGGACCTTGGTGAAACAGGAATGATTGTCAATATTAAATGTTGTAGCCACGTCTTCATGTTATGATATACATTATTTTTGTTATGATATGCCTCATGATTTTTTTCTCATTCCTTAAAGTTATTTTTCATGTCATTGTTGATGTATCTCAAGTTTGCATGTTAAATGATTCCCCTTGTTTTCCTTACTCGCCCTTTTTCTCACCCTTTATTTTGATAAATATCCCCAGGTTAGGAGATGCAGTAATGAAGCTAGGATGAACATTTGTAGAAGCCTTACAAGTGTTTAAGAAGGATTTTATATGTTTTCATGTTTTATGTTCCTGGTTTCCAAGACACTAAACCTTAAAGATCCTTGTTTTTGTAAAATATAATGAAAAATAATGATATAAAAAGACAGGATTCAATAGTTGGTATCAAAGGATGGTTTAGTTATTTGTGGAAATTGGGATATGAAATATTTAGGAAGAACCTTATAGAAAAGTATAAATATAGGAAACATTCCTGGTATTTTGGTGAGTATTTAGTAAGGGGTTGCAAAGAAAATACATCATTGTCTGGATACGAGTACGTAGAGGTGGCTCTGGCATAGATGTACATAGGGGTAAAACCTGAAAACACCGCATTGAGCTAGACTCGAATGGGAACTGGTACACGATAATGGTCCTGGCTACACTCTCGGTTACGACACTCCCTGGCGATATGCTTTGGTAAATTCATAATCTTAGTATGAACTATTATTAAAGGGAAAAGATAAAATAAAATAAAGATTCACATAAGAATATATTATCATGGATAACCTAGATTAGGACCTAGGGGATCACAAGTTAGGGTATAATTTTCTTCTACAAGTTTATCCTTCTATGCTTTAAGTTTCCTTTTAATGATTATCGGCTATGTATTTAAGCCCCTGATTGTAATTTCTTTCCTTAGTTAATGGCAGGAAATACAAGAAATTGTCCCAACAACCAATGTGATAGGAAATGTGACGATTGCCGTATTAATATGACAGAGATGATTAGGGGATTAAAAGATGATTATTATTTTGGAAGACGTTCACTATTTTGGGAGCCCTATTTGATCAAGGTAAATAGATTACTACGGTATATTCTTTGAGAAGTAAAGGTTGAATTATATTTTGAAGAATAGATGAATTTAAGGTGAACTTATGGTATTATAGGTTACTTATGGAAATTATTGAACTATCTTGTGGAAAATATGTCTAGGTTAGTTACTTTTGTTATAAAATGTTAGGAGTGGTTGATGTTGTTTAGAGAAGAACGATAAAGATTATCTTGGAAGACTATGTTATCAAATCCTTCTTGTATTTGGGTTTCAATATTAGTTTGGGTTATTTTGAGGAATTTTAAGGACAGTTTTTTACGGAATGGTCTATGATGAACTCTGGGTAGTACCGTGGATCTTTGAAGATTTAAAATTAGTTTCCCTTCCTATGGTATTCTTTCTTTTTGAAGAGTTGGGTTATCTTACCCTTTCTGTTTTTGGGATAAATGTTTAAAGATAAATTGTTTTTCTTTTGTGGACTACGTGATTATCTAGAAGATTATTCTTGTGATTTTGATGAGACCAAGTGTTTTTGAATGATCATTATTTGAAGAAAATATTAGTTTTGTTAGAAAATTATTAAAGTATTAAACTCCACTTGATGTTAGGTATATTTACTTATGTTTTTATTCTATGTTGTAAATGAATTCCTCAAAATTAAGAAAAGGAACATGAAACAAAAATGTTGTTGGGTTACGTTTCCTACTAGGTAATCAAAGACAGTTTACACACATTATACATTTGTGATTTTCTTGTTGTTAAATTTATCCTAATCATGTTTTCTATCACTCTCCCTTAGAACGCGACCCTTTGTTTTTTCCTCTATGTCCATTTTTTCCTACATGGGGTCCTAGTATTTGTTAAATCGGGTGACCTTTTTACTTCCCTTTCTTTCTTTTAAAGTAATAGTTTTACTGACTCCTTTTCCGGTGTGGTACTTTCAATGAAATTTTAAAACTCAATTTTAATAATTGCGAGGATGCAATTTCTTAAGGGGGAAGATTGTAACGACCTGAAATTTAGAATAAATCTTGTTTCCTAATTGTCTGTGTTATTTTATTTTTTTTATACTCAACAAAATTGTTTCATTGGACAACATGAGTATAATTAAAATGAGACTGTTGGGGTTTGACTGTTATGTGACCATTGGTCAATATGACCGCTGGAAACTAAACATTTCGATATTTTTCCCTAAATACAAGTGATCTTGGTTAATTAATATAGAAATAATATTTGATGTCCTCACCCAGTAGTCTTGGACCGATCGAAGCCCATCTAACAGAACTTGGGAAGGAGGTAGCCCCACTGGGCTTTGGTCTGGACCAAAACCAAGCTGAACTTCATCGTGTGAAGCTAGAACGGGATCGCATTCATGAGAAGTTCAAACTGAAAGAAATTACTACAAGTGCGATGTTGGCTGAGCCTCCTTCTGATTCTCTCACCTTAGCATACCTTACACATAGGTCTTATGCTGATGTGATAAGGGGCTATGTATAGAGACCGTAACTTCCTTGTTTGATCCTTTTTTTTAAATAAAAATTTTGATTTCTTCTTATGATGAAGTTTATGAATTTTCAAATGTCCGGATAAATATAGTATGCATATTTTTGGTGAATTTTAGAGAATGGATATTTTAAAAAAAATGTTAATGTAAACCTTAAATAATTAAAAATGTGTAATTATTTTCAAAAAATGGTCTTCTATAATTATGTTTAATACGAAATTTAGAGTCTAATATGATCAAATTAATTTTTGATGAATAGTAAATTTTGAATAGTGATTTTATGCTTTGGATTTGTAATGTGACCAAATGGATTATTAATCTCACTTAAATAAAGCATTAATATAATCTAGGCACCTTGATTAAGTAATGTGATTCAATAATATTGTTAAATAACGGTATCATAAATTATTTGCCAAGTATTATTTTTTTAGGTGAATAGTGTTTTTTATTTAAAAATTTAATTAAAAATATTTAGAAAATTATTTTTATAAAATTGATTTTATTTTTGAACTCAGAGCATCGATATTATGTTAAGGTAATTTTTGTGGATTTTTTTTGAAAAAAATGAATTTTTGGTGAATAGTGTATTTATTTAAAAATTAAATTAAAAATATTTAGAATTTTTTTTTTATAAAATGGAGTTAATTTTTGAAATCAGAGCATCGATATTTGTTTATGGTGAAATTTTTTGATTTTTCTGAGAAAGTTGAATTTTCGATGAATACTGAAAATACAGTTTTTAAATTACAGGTGTTTATTGACATCATTAAATGATGTATTAAGTATGTAATCAATATGGTCAACTTAAGAATAGTAATATAAGGTATGAGGTGTCCCAAGTGGCCAATACCATGGGAAAATACCATGGGAAAGCCCATGGTTTTTCAAAAACTACTAATGAGGTGCCCCATAGCCATTAATGCCTTGTCCCCTCACTTTCCGTATAAATACCAAGCCATCCTCTAATACATTCTACTACCAACTATCCCCCAACGAAGATCCGTTCTTTTTAACTCCTATGGAGTCCTCCCAAGATTCCCCCAAGCCCTCAAAGTCCCGTCCATTGAGTTTTAAGGTGAGGGATCATATCTCTCTCTTTCTTTTCAAGTAATCTCTTTTATGTCATTTATTTTATGCTCCATGATATTATGTTGGAGGATATTCTTTTATATTCCTCTTACTGCACTTTCCATGTTCATATGATGAGATACCCCCTATTTATTTCATTAATTCATTTTAATAATGTTTGGGTAGCACCGTTAGGCTGCCGAATTTGTAAGGGATTCGTTCACCTTTCTCATTTTTCAACGTTCTACTTTCATGTCAAGTCATTAGAGTTCCTTTTTATTATGTTGGGGTATGATATGTATATCTATCACACTGATCTTTTATGATCATATTATGTGAGACCCCATTTGATCTCTTCAATTCAGTATTTTGATGTTTTAAGTGGCGTCGTCCGGCTGCCAAATTTTTATGTGGTTCTTTCACCCTTCTCATTTTCAAGTTCTATTTTCATGTAAAGTCTTTCAAGTTAATTTTTATTATTTTGGGGTATGATCTCTATATCTATCATACTGATCCTTTATTATCATATGATGAGTGACCCCATTTGATCTCTTCAATTCTGTATTTTGACGTTTTAAGTGGCGTTGTTAGGCAGTCGAATTTTTAAGTGGTTCTTTCACCCTTCTCGTTTTCAAGTTCTACTTTCATGTCAAGTCTTTCAAGATCCTTTTTATTATGTTGGGGTATTATCACTCTCTCTATCATACTGATATTTTATGTTCATATGATGAGAGACCCTATTTTATCTCATTAATTCATTTTTGTTGAAGTTTATGTGGTGATGTTAGGCTGCCGAAATTTTATAAGAGAAATCTTATTTTTGTCTTCCTTTAATGTTCTTCATTTCATATAGTATATCTTTCAAATTTTATTACCATGTTCTTAAATCCTTCATATTTTATTCCCCAACTATTTTATGGATCATTTATGAGTGGGTGACCCATGTCCCCTCTCTTTTCAATGTTTTCTAAAACCTCGTAACATAGTCGTTATGCTGCAGAATTTCCGTCCCAAAATGTCTCTCTCTTTTTCTAAAGTTCTTTTATTTTATTAAGTGAATACCCAAAGCACTATCTTCTATATGGGTATTCACATATATACCAAGTGGTTCAATTTTAAATTCTGGGATTTACATACATGAGACCCGCTCTCCCTTTCTGTGGGTTTAAAGTAACGTAAAGATCATGTCTTTAAAGTAGTTTTAAACGTTATGATTATGAAATGAAACCCATTATTTTTTATTACATATGTGTTGTTTATGAAATTATTGATGATGATATATGTGGTTCACATGATAATAAATACATATCAATGGTGCTCCTAGATAGCGCTCCAATGCATTGGTAAAAGACCTAATCTCTAGAGATGACTATTTTTAACGATGCCTTGGTGAATAACCTTGGTAATTTTTAATGACACCATGGGGATGGAACATGGTGCAACAGAAATTATTGTCAATATTAAATGTTTTAGCCACATCATAAAGTTATGAAATACGTTATTTTTATTATGATATGCCTCATGATTTCTTTCTCATGCCTTAAAGTTATTTTTCCTGACATTGTTGATGTATCTCATGTTTGCATGTTAAATGTTTCCCCTTGTTTCCCTTACTGGGCCTTCTGCTCACCCATTCGTTTGATGTATGTCCACTGGTTATGAGATGAATTAATGATCCTAGGATGAACATATGGATAATATTTTCAAGTGTTTAAGACAGATTTTATATTTTTTCATGTTTTATGTTCCTGGTTTCCATGACGCTAAACCTTAAAGATCCTCGGTTTTGTAAAATGAAATGAAAAGTTATGTTATAAAAAAGCAGGATTATATAATAATGGTGTAAATAAATAACTATATATGATTATTGTAAAGTGATATTTATTCTTAAATATCATAAAAACACTTCAATACAATTCCCCGATCATGGGAATGTTATCATCGCTCGTGCGTACGTACGGACTACCGTCTCCCCGAACGCGATGAGATTAATTTTCCATGAATAACCATTCATGTATGATTATAAAGTCTATATAATAAATAATAATGAATGATATTACATAATAATTATACTGTATTTATGTACATATATTTTTCATTTAGTTAATTCCATTTAATTCAATAAGGAAACGAAAATACTGTTCATGCGTACGCACGGCCTACCATCTCCATGAACTGTGTATTTCATTCCATTTATCGATCTATCATATATAATGAATATATATTATTTATAAATCATGTTTTACATTCTGGAATAAGGTAAATTAGGATATAAGTAAAAATATCAAGAACAACATGTTGAAACATGTATGATAAATGAAACGCTTTTACCCAAAACACTACTTTAAAATGGAATTTACAAAATAACGCGTAATATAAAGTCATAAGTGAACCATATATGATATCATAAAAATGCATATGATTCTTTAATAAGTCAATGACATTATTTAAATCATTATTCAGGACGTTTGGATACGTACGAAGCATATTAGACCTAAGGTAAGGGATAATTATTCCAATCTCATTCTTATCTGAGAATGTTTATTCGTAAGTATTTACTGGGGTTATGTTTATCATCCATCTCCATGATTTCTAAAAACATTTTCATAAAAGTTTAGTAATATTCCATGTATTTTTAAACTAATTTTTACCCTTTTATGACATATACCATATGGTTTGGAAGGAATCTTCCTTTTGTATACCATACGAGGTACTTTTTGACTTTTCTGGAAAAAACTACGAGGAGAATGTTTTGTTAACATATACGGCATGAACGGACTTTTACAGTTTCAGAATGCATTATTTTCATGAAGCTTAGTCTACAAGATTTAATGACTATTTTCAACCAAATCCATTTCATTTAAAATTGCATGGAATTTTTTGAAAAGAAAATGTTTTTGAATAATAAAGGATATTTTCCTCAAGAATTCATTTCAAGTGTGTTATTAAAACCATTTTCCATCAAAGTTGACATTATTTCATATGTGTATGATTCAAGTATAATGTCTCTATGATTTACATGGTTTCAATTTTCTTATGATTAAATGATATCCATTTATTTTATATTTATTATGTTATTATGGCATGAGGTTTAAGAACCCCATTTTTATTACATGGGCTATAGCATGATTAATGATTTTGTGGCACACATATGTATGGTTTCATTATGAGAAGAGTGGGACCAATATCTCCCTCCAATGGATTGGGTAATGATTTATATCTCATGAGATAGAAATGGCTAGGATGGTAAGTTAAACTGGGTTAGTGATACAGGATGAGAATGAGGAGTGAACTCGATTCAGAAAGGGACTTTTTCCATTATGATGGTCTTGGAAGCAATGCCTTGGCTACTATAGAAATCATATCATGTGCTTAATGTTTTTCCACAATAACATGTTTTATTTCCAAGATATTTTAACATGATTGATGTTCCATTATGATATATGCCTTACGTACTTCCATGTTTTATGTAATTGCTCAAGATTTTGATTTTTAACATTATGTTCATGTTTTTATTTTCAAATGTATATGGTTTGTATTATTTTCTCCATGCTTAACCTTACTGAGCATTTGAGCTCCCCCATTATATGTTTTCTTTTCCCTTGGATATAAAGAATGTTTTTAGGTATGAAAAAAGGGGATGATATTTTATGGGAGATGTTGAAGATCTTCAACCATGATTAGAAGATTATGTTACAAGATTCCAAAGACACTAAACTATTACGTTCTTTCGGTGTTTGTTTTTGTTATGTTTTAAGTATTCTACAAAAGTAATGTAATGCCCATGAATGTCAAGCTCCCAGTCTTTAGAGTTTGTATCAGAGGAAAGGGTTAGTTATCCATTGGAATATATGATGCAAAAACTTTAGTGAGATCCCTAGATATATTTCTAAGGTATGTCTAGGGATGTCTATAAGGGTTAGTATAACTATAGGTTACAGTGCTGGAGTTATGTTTACAATCATGAATAACCTAGGGTGAACCTAAGGTGTCATGGATTAAAGAATGTGTGACAAGTTAGACCTCCCATAAGTGAATTTTAATGATTATGTGGTTCCCCGTTATTTTAACTATTTCTTACACTATGGTTTCTAGTTTTAGTCAATGGAGGGAATGAGAAGGAATTAAGTTAACGTTGATCCGATGGCCAAATTGGTGACAGTGAACAATAAAATTTTGTAATTCCTAGAGAGAATGATAATGTGATTATGCCGAATCAATCATCATGATATATGATTAACAAGGTGAACTTTGGTGGTATTCCGATGTCATCAAATTAGAGGAAGATGGAATTTTATGCATGTTCGCAAGGTGAGGTGCAGAGAGAAAAGAATATTGAGATTTATAAATAAGGGAATAATATCCTTGAGGTATAACTCAAATGGAGGGGAAGATGTTATCTGTGTGGAGAAAATGGTCTTAGAGTGATAGACTGTTATGGAGTTCAATGTCTCATTTGTGGAGAACATGGGAATTACCCAACTCAATGCCCTGACCTAAGAGGTTACTTCTAATCCAAGGAATTAATACCTCTATGAAAATCATTGAAGAGGTTGTATTGATGTATTTCAGTATTGGTATTCAAGAATAATGTAGTTGAGGTACTTTTATGGTATATTTGAAAATTTTTGTATTAGTCCATTGTTGATTTCATTAATTTTATTGTACCGGAAACCATGACAAGTGATTCAAATATTTTGGAAAGCATATGATATGAACATAATGAATGGATAAGGAGAAAATAATATATTTGATAGTATTCATGATCTCATGATTGATAGAAGGACTAAGTGGTATCGTGGTTAGACTATATAGAGTTTCTGTGATTTTGGTATGTGGAAAGTGTTAACTTATTGACTACATGCATGTTTTCACTAAGGTTCTATGGTAATTTATGTTTCAATAGAATACATGATTAAGTTATTCACATGTTTGGAATGCGATCAAGAAGATATATCATATGATATATGGGGGATAAATGAGGGTATTCACTTTCTTATTATGTGAGCTTTCCAGTAATAATTTTCTTTATACATCGAGCTTGGACAGATGTATTTTGCATAAGCCTAAAGATTGGAATGGATTATATTGGACATAAGTCAGTATTGTTTAATGTTAGAACTTTTTTCGATATTATTTATGGGATGTTATAATAATGTAGTTTTAGAAAAAGGAAAACCTATAGAATGGGTGACAACCCATCGTGTCGGACAAGGTTGCGGGAATCGAACCCACAACCGAAGTGAGACAGGCCTTTAGCACCAACCACTAGCATACACGATGTCCCTGGTTAGTAGAAACTAGTTTTATATTATTAATTGGTATGATAGATGATTTATAAGTTCATTTTTGGAATCATATATGATTAACCTCACCATAAATGGACTTATGTATATTTGATAACTTTTTCAAACATTTTTATTGAAACAGATGGAATGACCCATCATTATATCACATGATCTGCTAACTATTCACGAATAACAAATTCAACTTCATTTATTTTAGAGATGAAGTATAAATTGTTCAGGGTAGGAAAAATAGTTAGATTGTACCAAAATCATGTAAGTATTTCTTTTAATTCATAAACTTTAGATAAATGATCTTTAAAAACAAAAATGTTTTCCAATTTATATTATATCTGATAAATCATATGGTACCTTATCATCACAAATTTATGGCATTGTGACTATTGGCTTTATCATAGCCATGTCCTCTACCACTCTCCATCAGAACATGATGGTTAGATTTATCTTCTATATCCATATTTTTACCTATGTTATCCTATGTGAAAACCCAGTTATTAGTTAATTTGGGTAATTGTTACGTTTCACACATTAGTTTTTAAAGAAAAGTTTTGGTATTCGATTTTACAATGTGGGTTTCAATAAAAGAAAAACTCATGTAATAAACCATTTATATCCCCAACGAATTTCGAGGAAAAAAATAATTTTAAGGGGGGTAGAATGTAACACCCTGAGATTTTATGAAATATTTTTTTTAATTTCTTTCATATCTTCTATTGTATGCTACATCAAGATTATCTTGCGTTATACATAACACCGTATTATCTTGCAGTATACGCAACACTAATCTTGGATCGTATTACACACAATTTCTTGTTTGTTTGATAGTAGTTATTCTACGCAAAATTGAGTGTGTATATATATATATATATTCAATGTATAAATTAAATATGGTTGGATTTTGTTATATGAAACAACAAATGAGTCTTGCACTACACGTAACCCTGACTTGGCTTGCATTACACGCAATCGCAAACCTTCCTCGATAGCGTGTGTTGTATGCAATACTCAGTTTCACTAAACAACGATATATGGTTATAATATTATTATAAACTAGCCATTATGAATATTACTAAATAAATTTTTAATTTTACGACATTATAATTCATCTTAAACATTTTATAGAACATGGTATGAGAACAAAATGAATTTTTCCGGTAAAATAAGTATTTTTCAAAAAATGCAGTTTTGCCACCTTTTGATGGTGTACCCATTTTAAATATAATTATTGAAAAATTTATAAGTTAAATTTTACAAAATATACATTTTATTTTGAATCATGATATAAAAATTTACATTGGATAACTTTTTGATATTTTTATGATAACTTTCATATTTAAATGAATAGTAAAAACACGCTATATTTTAATTAAAAACAACTTTTTTCATCGTAATAATTTATATGGTTAAATTTTAATATTGAATGGATTTAATGTATAAAAAGAATATATATTTACCATTTAAGATAATTTATGTAATTATCATTTATTTTACATTGAATTCATAGGTAAAATCATATCAATCTTTTGCAATGTTTTAACTTTTAAAACTCGTTATCTTAACAATGGGATAAATTATAAATTACTTTCTGCAACTTTTGTGTATTGAATTTAGAAAAATGGATTGTATATTTGGAAACAGTGGGTCCAAATTATGTAAATAGGCTAGTTTTTATTTTTGGGAATTTTGAATAGTAACTATTGTAAATTTTATTTACCATAGTAAAAGGAAAATTGGTTAACTAAGGGCAAATATAATATTATAAAATTACCCTAACAATTTTATTAATATAATTGGATGATTATATTTAGTCTTAAGGCATATTTGGGTCGAAATAGAATCCATTGGATCCCACTTATAGGTGATTAAGATCTTTAATTTATTTTATTTAAAGGAAAGTGAAATATGTCTCACTCAACTTTAATAATTAAATTATTTTTTATATAAGTTTATACAGAATATGAAATAAGTTATAAATACTCATTTGAAAGATAAAATGCTTATATTTATCATGGAAATTTATTTATAATTCTTAAGAGATATTTAATTATTTTAATAGCATGTACATTAATGATGCAGAAATTATTTATTTAGTGAAAAATAAGTAATATAGTTTTTATTGAAATAATAATACCCATTAAAAGGCTCAAAAACCTGACCAAACCTTATTGGTAGTGCACATATACACCATAATAATCCAATTACCGAATATATGACCGTTTGGAGACCTATAAAAGTGATTATGACAGTAATATTATTTTATTTTAAATGATGTCAAAGTCATCACCTTCATAATTTAATAAATATAACATTTTTAAAGATGGGTGTTTTAGAATATAAATATGACTAAAATAATTCTTATGAAACCATAAGATTTATCTTTATCCAGGTATTTTAGTTTTAATTTTTATGCAACAAATAAGTATATTTAATAATTATACAAAAATGTTGTAGAAATTATTTTATTAAGACAAGTATCAAATAAATGGTTTTAAAAATAGTAAAATAAATATTATATGAACTATTAAATGTTCTACACGAATTTTATAGAACAATACGACATGTTAGAAACCTATAACATATTTTATTTTGAATATATCTTTTGTGTATTTTATTTAAATTCAATTAAATTAATAGTGTCAAAATTGACACTATTGTTATTTTATAAAAATAACATATTATTAAATTGTTTCAAAATGAAAAAAATATTTAAAAATTATAAATATAAATTTATATAGTCTAAAATGTCATAAAGTATCCAATTATGGAATATTAAAAACACATAAGTGATTATTTACAACCATTTAAAATTATGAATTTTATTACCACAAATAAAATTAAATAGATGAAATAAGGAAAAATCAAAATGATATGGTTTAAAATAATATCAAAACATGTCTAAATTTTATTGGATGATGAGATAACACCCCTATCTCATCTACTCTTCAATTTGAGTCATTTGTTGAGGTTTTTATGTGTGGTTTGAATTTATATTAAAATAATATTTTATGTTTTTCCAAAGGTACCCCTCTCCTCCCTTATAAAAAGGGCACCCCTTCCCTCTTCTCATTACACCTTTTTGAGCTATGAATCTCGGCCAAACCCTACCAATTGATATTTTAAACCTATCTATTTATATCGTAGAGGTTCAGGTCTTCTCCAAATACCAACTCTAGTGGCCTAAGATGAAGTTTAAAAAAGGTTCGTCGAGGAATAGGTAATCTCTTCTACCGACTCTTTCAAGTTTCTTTCTTATTCTACATCATCTTATTTAGTTTTTTCATTATAAAGTAATAACATAAGTATTAAATTTATACTTATATGTTATTATAAATATGATACAACCATATTTCACCTTCTATCTATCCTACGGAAAACGAAATCACCGCGTGTGTGTACGTACGGAATACCTTCTCCACACCGTGGTGTAATCTATTTTCCACCAACACCTTACATGGATGGGTATAATAGTGAAAATAAATAACTATATATGATTATTGTAATGTGATATTGATTCTTAAATATTATACAAACACTTAAATACAATTCCATGATCATGGGAATGATATCATCGCTCATGCGTACGTATGGACTACCGTCTCCACGAATGCGATGAGATTCATTTTCCATGAATAACCATTCAAGTATGACTATAAAGTATATATAATAAATAATAATGAAAGATATTACATAATAATGATACTGTATTTATTTGCATATATGTTTCATTTTCTTAATTCCATTTAATTCAATAAGGAAATGAAAACAGCGTTCATGCATACGCACGGCCTACCGTCTCCATGAACGGTGTATTTCATTCCATTTATGGATCTATCATATATACTGAATATATATTATATATAAATAATTTTTTACATTTTGGAATTATTTAAATATCAATATAAGTAGTAATATCAAGAACAACATGTCAAAACACGAACAATAAATGAAACGATTTTACCCAGAACGCTGCTTTAACATGAAATTTTCAAAATAACGGGTAATATAAAGTCATAAGTTAACCATATATGATATCATAACAATGAATATGATTCTTTAATCAGTCAATGAGATTATTTAAATCATTATTCAGGAGTTTTGGATATGTATGAAGCATACCAGACCTATGATAAGGGATAATTATTCCAATCTCATTCTTATCTGAGAATGTTTATTCGTATGTATTTACTGGGGTTATGTTTATCATCCATCTCCATGTATTTTAAAAATGGATTCATAAAATGTTTAGTATTCTTACATGTATGTTTAAATTCATTTTTACCCTTTTATGTCTTTTACCACATGGTTTGGAAGGAATCTTTCTTCTGTTTACCATACATGGTATTTTTTGACTTTTCTGACAACAGTACGAGGAAATTTTTTTTTTAACTTATACGGCATGAATGGACTTTTACGGTTTTATAAAGCCTTATTTTAATGAAGCATACTCTACAAGATTTAATGACTATTTTCAACAAAAAAAATTCTTTTAAAATAGAATGTAATTTTGTGAAAAGAAAATGATTTTGAATAATAAAGGATATTTTCCTCAAGAATTCATTTCAAGTGTTTTATCAAAACCATTTTCCATCTAATATGACATTATTTCATATGTGTATGTTTCAAGTATAATGCCTCTATTATTTACATAGTTTCACTTTTCTTATGATGAAATGATATGCATTTATTTTATATTGATTATGTTATGATGGAATGAGGTTTAAAAACCCCATTTTTATTACATGGGTTATGCTGTGATTTATGATTTTGTGGCACACATTAGTATTGTTTCATTATGAGATGTGTGGGACCTATATCTCCCTCCAATGAATTGGGTAATTATTTATATCTCATTAGATAGACATGGCTGGAATGGTATGTTAAACCGGTTCAGTGATACAGGACTGGAATGCGGAGTGAACTCGATTCAGAAAGGGACTTTGTCTACTAATATGGTCTTCGAAGCAATACATTGGCTACTATGGAAATCATTACATGTGCTTTATGTTTTTCCACAATAAAATGTTTTATTTACAAGCTATTTTAACATGATTGATGTTTCATTATGATATATGCCATATTTACTTCCATGTTTTATGTAATTGCTCAATATTTCGTTGTTTAAACATCATGTTCATGTTATTATGTTCAAATGTATATGGTATGTTTTATTTTCTCCATGATTAAATTTTTCTGAGCATTTTAGCTCTCCATTTGTATGTTTTCTTTTCCCCAGGATGTAAAAAAAGGTTTTAGGTATGAAAAAAAGGGGAAGATATTTATGGGAGATGTTGTAGATCTTTCGACACGATTAAAATATTATGTTCCAAGTTTCCAAAGACACTAAACTATTACGGTCCTTCGGTGTTTGTTTTTGTTATGTATTAAGTATTCCTCAAAAGTAATGTAATGTCCATGTATGTCAAGATTTGGGTCTCTACAATAATCCATAAAAAACAAATGGATATCATTTCATCATAATAAAAATAAAACCATTTTAATAATAGAGACATTATACTTGAAACATAAACACACTAAATAATATCATCTTAGATGTAAAATAGTTTAGATAAAACACTTGAGATGAATTATTAAGGAAAATATCCTTTCATCTTCTAAATAATTTTCTTTTCTCAAAATTCCATGAATCTTTAGAAGAAACGTATTTTGATGAAAATGATAATGAAATCTTGTACATGAATATTCATAGAAATAAGCTGTTATGAGACCGTAAAAATTCATTCATGCTGAATAAGTTAAAAAACATTCTACTCGTACTTTTTTCGGAAAAGTGAAAAAGATCCTCTTAAGGTAAACAAAATAATGATTCCTTCCATACCATGTGCTAAAAGTCAAAAAAGGGTAAAAATTACTTTAAACATAAATGGAATAATAGTAAACATTCTCTGTAAACATTTTGATAAAAAACATGGACATTGATGATAAATATAACCCCAGTAAATACTTACAAATTAACAATCTTAGATAAGAATGATATTGGAATAAGTATCCCTTACCTTATGTACAATTTATTCCATATGTGTCCGAGACTCCTGTATAGTGGGTTTAAAAATATTAATAACATATAACAGAACAATAATAATATTTATTATGTCTTATATGACTCAGTAAGGACTTCATATTACCCGTTCATTTCTCAATTCTATATTAGAGCTATGTTTTGGGTAAATTCGTTTCATTTAACATATGTGGTTTGACTTGTAATTATTCATATGATTATTTAGATAATTATTACTTATATCCAGAATGTAAAACATGATTTATATATAATATATTTTTAGAATATATATATATTTAATAGATTGATAAATGGAATGAAATACACCGTTCCTGGAGACGGCATGACGTACATACACATGAACGTTGTTTTTGTTTCCTTATTAAATTGAATGGATGATAGTAAATAACATACAAAAAAATCCAGTTTCATTATTATATCATATATTTCATGATTATTTATTATATATACATTATAATAATTCGGGAATGGTTAACAAGGAGAATGAACATCATCGCGTTGTGGAGACGGTAATCCGTATGTACGCACTAGTGATGATATTGTTCCCATAATTATTGAATGGTATTGGACTGGATAATAGAATATCATAGAATTAGTGTCATGTTATGATAATAATATATTGTTATTCTTTACACCATTATACACATCTATGTTAGTTGATTGTGGAAAATGGTTTACACCACGACGTGGAGACGATATTCCGTACGTACGCACGCGCGGTGATTTAATTTTCTGTAGGATTGATAGAAGGTGAAATGGAGTTATTTCATATTTATAAAAGATATATCTGTATATTATTGATAATGATGCTATTACATTCTAATGAAACTAATTAATAAGAGGAAGTAGAAGAAGAAAAAAATTTCAAAAATTTGGTAAAGTATATTACCTCTTCTTTGATGCGCCTCTTCTAAACCTTCTATTATGGAACTAATGTTGGTCTGTGATGAAGACCAGGACCTCTAGAAGGTTTATAGGGGAGTTTATAAGAGAAATGAACAGCTTTTGGCTGAGAACAAAGGTTCAAAATATTGTTAAGAGGAGAGGGAGGAGGTTCCCTTTTATAAGAGAGGAGAGGGGCACTTTTGGAAACCTCTAAAATATTAATTTATAATAAACCCAAAACCCACATAAAAACTTCCAAAATGACTCCAATTACAATATGAGATGATATAGGGTTGAGATATCATCATTCAATAAAACTTATACATGTTGGGAATTTATTTTAAACCTTACCAACTTGATTTATCATTATTTAATCTATTTAATTTTATTTGTGGTAATAATATTCTAAATTATAAATTGGTTTAAATAATTACTTTTTTGTTTTTAATTTCTCATTATTATATTATTTATGATATTATAGACCATATAAATTTCAATTTATAATTTCGAAATTTTTTGTGATTTTTAAACAATTTAATAATATGTTATTTTTATAACATATCTATAGTGTCGATTTTGACACTATTCAATTATTTGAATTTAAATTAAATCCCAAAAAAATATTAATTCGAAAAGAAATATTTAATAGATTCCTAACGTGTCATATTCATCTAAAAAAATTCATTGAGATCATTAATTTGTTCATATAACATTAATTTTAATATTTTTAAAACCACCTATTTGATATTTCCCATAACAAAATAATTACTACAACATTTTTGTATAATTATTTAATGTACTTATTTGATGCATAAAAATAAAATACTATGATGAAGAAAAATATAATATCATTAATAAGACTACTTTTAGAAGAATTGATCTTCTAAAACACCCATCTTTTAAAATGATATGTTTACTAGATTATGTGGGTGACAACTTTGACATCATTTAAAATAAAATAATATAAATGTCATAATATGTTTTATAAGTCTCAAAATGGACCACAAGTCATCGCTTGGATGCTTAGGGAATATATATACTCTTCAAATATGTTTTCTAACGATTCAGGTCCTTTTGATGGGTATTATTATTTTAATAATAACTATATTATTGATTTTTCACTAAATAATAAATTTCTCCATGATTAATGTATAAGTTATTAAGTTAATTAAATATTTCTTAAAAATTATAAATAAATTAAAATGATTAAGAAAAAGATTTTTTCATACAAATTAGTATTTATATTCGAATTTATATTATGTATAACCTTATAATAAAAATAATTTATTTAATAGATATTGAGTGAGACATATTTCACTTTCATTTAATAAAATAAATTAAAGGTATTAATCACATCAAATTGGGTTCTAAAAGATACCCTTTCGACCACAGAATATTTTAGGATGAAATATAATAATAAAATTATATTAATTCAAGTGTTATGGTAATTTTATAATCTTGTTTTTACCCTTAATTACCGGATCTACCTTTAACTATAGTAAATAAAATTTACCATAATTACTATTAATAATGCCTAAATATAAAAAATGTACTATTAACATAATTGTGACCGACTTATTCCAAATATGGAATGAATTTTTCAAAATTAATAACACAAATGTTTTATTATTTAATTTAAAATTAATCCCGCTATTAAGAAAATGGGTTCTAAAAGTTAAAACATTGCAAAAGATTGTAATGTTTAACTATGAATTCAATGTAAAATTAATTATAATGACATAAATAATATTAAATTTTGAAAATATATTCTATTTTTTAATGTAGGTCCATTAATGATTATAATTTAACCATATAAATTATCTTGATGAAAAAAGTTGTTTTTAATTAAAATTTAGCGTATTATTACTATTAATCAAAATATGAAAGTTAACATAAAAATATTTAAAATTTACCCAAATTAAATTTTTATTTCGTTAATGAAATGAATGAGTTTATTTTGTCGAATTGAACTTATATAAATGTCAAAAACTAGATTTAATGTGGGTTCCCCCTCAAAATTCGGCAGAACTCCATTTTTTGAAAAATACTTATTTTACCCAAAAAAATTAATTTTCTCTCATAACATGTTCTAGAAAATGTGTAAGATAAATGATATTGTTATAAAATTCACAATGTTGTTAATAATATTCATAGCAGCTAGTTCATAATAATTTTATAACAATATGACGTTTTTTAGTGAAACTCGATATTGCGTACAACACACTCTATTAAGAAAGATCGCTTTGGCATGTAACACAAGCCAAGAATAGTGTTTTCCTATACTACAATCTAATACGGTGTTGCATATAGCACAAGAAATTTTTTTTGTAGATTATAACAGAATACTTCAATGAAATTAAAAATAATATTTCATATAAAATCTCGTGTAGTTACAAAAAATCTATTTTAGGCTTTATGGGTGTTCAAACTACCCTTTTATATTGTTATTAGAGAGTTTTAAGTGATTTGATTAGCTATGGAATTGATGATTTATGGACATTTTAATTATATCATTATATTGAGATATTTTTTTATGTATTTATTTACTATAAGAATCTTTAAATTATTGTTAATTACACAATCCTTTTCTTATGGTATCCATGGATATAAATTGGAGTGCGGGGGTGTTCCTCAAAAATACAATGTGAAACCAGTTCCTAGATTTACTAGATCTAGAGGTCTTGGGTAAAATTAATTTTAATCTTTAATTACGTTATTCATAAATAAGAAACTTTGCTACTACAATTTTTATTGAAGCATAAATTTTGTAGGGACTTTAAGACTATTATTTAACAGAGACATGATTATGAAGCTATCATAGTTTTTGAAGTTCATTATATGTTATCCTCAATGATTGGTTCCTATAAAAGTTAGTAACAATTAAGTTGATAAATTGGTGTTTGTTAAGACTTCATTGGAATATATTCACAAATTTCAACACACTATAATAGAGTAGTCTGAACACACTTACTGGCTAATATAGATTCTTGGTGATAAAAGAAAAATCATATTCATTTAATTAATTTTAAATCTAAATTTTTTTATGGGAGATGAAAAGTCACAACAAATCCTGATATAGATGGTTTTGGTTTTCATGATTATTATGGTATCAGGTATGCCCTAGCCTGTTTTATTTCACCATTTCAGGGTTTTCCGGCTCCATCTCAGAGTACATATAAGAAACTAATTACAATACTATTTGTCCTAAAATGAATTTTCTAATTCCATTAATTTAAATTTATTTCTTCTACAAATTAAGGTAAGTGTTTTTTAGAAACAAAGCAAAGGATTCTTATTATTCCAATATGATCAACATATGTGACTGAATCTATAAGATGTTTTCAATTTATGTTGTCGAACTGAACCTACATGTTTGATTTTATATTGTTTTGATGATAATTTTCTTTGGTATTGAATGTAGAATGATTTTAGTGTTATTGTTGGTATTGAGAAGGATTATTGTTAAAAGGCATGATATTATGAAATACAATTCACTTACATGAATACTTCCGGTTCAAAAAAAAATTCATCACAAGTTAAAATTTTGAATTAATCCTTGAATTTGAGGTTTTTCCTTGTGGTTTCATGCAATGTAGATTTTAAATCTCCTCATTGGTTCTTCTTATTTATTTTACATGCTGATTGGATGGTCGCTAGACTAAGAAGATCTATAAGAAGTTTCCAATAGCTAGCAGGATCAACACTCAAAATTCTATCTATACGAGTTCCATACAGTCTCTTTCAACCTTTTTGTTTGAACATGCATCTTTCAACTCCAATAGAGGCCAGTCCTCAATTCTATGAGGATGACTAAAACCAGAAATATAAACATTTACTTTCTCAAAGCTGTCAGTGGCCTATGATTTTTTATATTTATTTATCTTGGAAGTTGGGACATATATGAATTTTTTTGTATGTATGAAAACTTTTACCTATGATCACTGATATTAACACCCCGATAAGGGTTAATAATAAATATATTTTAAATGCACACAACAAAGGAGTGGTTGTTAACATGCATATCTAAATGCTTCATTTTTTCTTTCAATTATGAATTAATTGGATATTTTTTTTAAATAATCCCATGATCAAGGTAATGTATTTATTTTTACTTCCAATGATAGTAAAGGGATTCATAAAATAAAAAAAATTAGATAGATTCATATTTTGGGTTTAATTAGCGTTTATTTTATTGACTTACAAATTTTAATTTTATAACCTTCTATCCATGTATAACCGGTGTTTTTTCAGTATTTTATAATATGTAATTAGAGTATAATATAAAATATATCTTCAACATTCAACAATATCATTAATATGAAATAAATAATAGATTTTTTATTCTAATTAGTATTATAGAATCTAAAATATTTTTTTATGCATTAAATTCATTTGTATGTGTAATCTTGGGTTATAATGTGTCTCAAATATAAAATCTATGTGAAAACATTCACATTAATAACACAGTATAAGATCCTTAAACATTTTATTCTTATCTATTATATAATCTGAAATCAATTTTTATAATGTGTCTATAAAATGAGGTATTCGTAAATTTTGAAATCACTATGTGTAAATAGTGTAACCATTAATGCTAGATGTTTTGTTGTATATTAAGTCTTTCATGTTGATGGAAGGTTTTCAAGATGGACGTTTTTCATGTTGAAGGATGGTTTTCAAGATATTCACATTTCTCTTTTAGTAATTTGGTGGCAATGAAAAGATATTCATCTACATTTTTTCCATTTTTCATTAGTTAATTGCAAGTAAATATCAATTCGACAAATGTCTAGATTCTGGTTTTAGGTTTGTATCCAGAAAAACTGGGAAATGACTTGTCTCTAGAAATCCTATGGATCCATGTCAAACCTCTAGGTGTCTCCAGTTACCTCCCTTTCAGGATTATGTATGAGAGGTAGGATATCCATATTCTTGAAACCTAGGAATATCTACTTCTTTTTCATGGTATATCGTGTCTTCCATGGACACGTCTGTTCTTAAGAAGCATCCAATTTGTTCTTAGGTTGTCTTCAACACAATTATTTCTGTAGTTTAAACTATTTTACTCATGCCTTTTTCAATGAAATCGATGAATGATTTCATTTGAGGAATGATAGCCAAGCTTTAGTTTCCATCATTAAATGAATCCATTGTAGACATGTTTCCAGTTAGTATGTTAGGATCAATATTTTTTTATGGATGTATTGATAAGTCTTTTTCACTATTAATATGTTATAATCAATAAAAACTGATTACACAATAGTTGTGTTTCTAATAAGTTTTAGAATATTGTATAAACTTTTACTGTCTTCATTGTTTATATGTTGTTTTTCTATAATTATGTTATGAATTTGACATAATGTATAGATTAAGTCGTGTTTTATGTTAATAAGTTAAATTCATATGCATCGTAGCTATGTAAAAATTGATTAATTTTTTTATATAAAGATTAATATATTTTTTAATAGATTTAATGTCCAGACACATTTCATATTTACAAAAATTTAATGAAATTGTTGGATTAGTACATCACCAACCTATTATAATTATTTTGGTTCAATTACATTCATATATAGTTTCATTAATACCTTTCACATTTTAGTCAAAATTATGTGATATTTCAATATCCTCTTCCATACCTTATTTTCCTATAGCTTTGATTAGTTTCAATCAGTAGTACACAGAATATATTCTATTTTTATACTCTATATAACTTGTTCTTCAATATTCTGCTAATCATATTCTTGACATAAGAGTTAGGCGTGGGAGAGAACACATTGCTCAAGAAGTTGAATTCACACCCCCACCTCCAATATCAGCTAAAAATTAGGTAAACTATCTGTTCTAGAGGAAAAAATCAAGAACCTACTAGAACAAGAAGAAATACATCGACAAGTAGGAAAAGTGGATGCAACATAGCCACTCATGTGAAAGGCGTAAGTAATTAATGTTGAGAAAACATATATGATCAAGGAATAACATTGTTTCATCATTTTGTGATGAAATCTATATATACATTTTTTATTCTATATTCAAGCATGTGTATATATTCTTTGAAATTACATTCAAATTTCATAAATGGCCTCTAGAAATATTATCATTTCTTTATTAATATTATATATTCACAAAGCTATATTTACAATATATAGGATATTTTTTCTCAATTTATTTAGAAAAAAGAATCATTATTTAAATTATAATATTATCTAGGTTAAATAAATTTACATTCATTTGCATTATTAGTTTTCAAATATATAGAAATTGTCATATGCATTATCATTTTTCATTTACATAAAAAATAAGTGTGACAAGACTATTTTATGTTATCATGTAATAAATGTTTTTCTATTATGCATTACTAGTAAGAACTTATATATAATTTAATTTTATTCCATTATATATTTATTTTCTAGAAATTCATATTGGAAAAAAATTAAATTGTGCGTAAGTGAATGTGTAATTAAATTATCATGTCATGAAAATGCACGAGTTGGGTAATAAATATAAAAATACAAACTAGGACTGTTTACAATTAGTGAAGAAACAAATTTTTTTGAGTGGTGGGAGGGAAGACGTGTGTTGCCCAATGGTTGATTAGATAAGGTTGGATTCTGCTTAATCACTCACATCTGGTGCACCATTTTCATTTCAAAATTCCCAAATGTTCAATATCCAACGATATGTGGACATACTTTCCAATAGTAGGCATTCAATGGGTAATTTGTCCAGTAATACAAAAGAACTCACATTTGTCTAGAGGATGGGAAGTCGGGCTCATCACACCCATTTTGGGGGGGGGGGTTTATTACTTGTTTCATGACTCTCTTATAGATTTAAGACATATACATATCATTGCGAATCTTTGGTTTATACAGAGGCATAGTATCAACAGATTACTCTTTGTTGGCAATGGTCAGCTGGACGTAAGGATTAAGAATCATTTAGGAATGAGGGTTACAATCCCTCATTGGATTAATGAGTCCGAGGAGTATGCACTCATTGAGATGGCACAGGCTTGACTTGAATCCTCATAGTTGGGTGCTCTAGTGTTTACTATCATCCAGGGGGACAGATAACGACTTGAGAATTTGGATCGAACCTGTGATACTTGATTCCTTCGTATCCTTGTGAGAGGAATCCGAATCCACGTAGTTCGGTGCCACTTGATGGGACACATCACCTTTTAAGGGCGTACGATAAGGACCAAACCTTATAGTTCAATGACTTATGGTAAGCACACCCGGGTGAGAGATGACCGGTCAAAGTTGGTGCAGGACTTACGCCGAAGCGGCCCGGAAGACCCAAGAATAGTGATTTCCTGGGCCTAGATACGGTCCTACTGGGGTCATGAGGACATGGTCGGAAGGTGATGGATGTGTATCAGACTTCGATATCAGGCATGTTCCTCGGGGAGGGTTCCTACGTATCTCGGTTGGTCGGTAATCGATGTCCACGTAGTTCTTGAGAGATTAGGGCTTACACATGGGAGTTTCCTGTTATTGGGATTGAACCCCGAGGAGGCATACTATGTACACCTCTTAGGAGACAGGGATCAAATCCCTTGTAGTTCATTGAGCTTCCACCATCATGCAGACGCTGTGACCATCACAAATCTCTAAGCCCTCGTGAGTCATGCTCAATGTGAGAAAGAAGAGAATGCTACATACTTGACAAGTCTCACACATTCTTCCTACCTAGGGAAGGGGAGGAAGATGACGGGTGGAGGAGAAGGTCGGGACCCTGGGACTCTCCTTCTCTCTAATGTTGGATGAATGTAGAAGCCACACAGCTGAGCAATAAACCTTCGGTGATGAGAGGTGAAGGGCCATTGGCTTCCGGCGAGGATGGTGTGGGGCTTACACTAAGAGGGATGCCCAGCCACTCTCAAGAGAGGGGAGAAGTGCTCACCGCTGGCACTCATCAAAAGGAAAGGCGAGATGGGTCCTTCAATCGGAGAAAGTGGAGAGGTTTAAAGGGGGTTCCGGGATTTGGACCCCTCACTACCGTGGGATTGTGAACTCTGGAATGCCTTGGTAATTCGCTCAATGGCCGGGAAACCCTATTTCCTTGCCTACAGTGTGTATGTGAACTCAATGTGGCACGCTGTTGCGCCTGAAGGTTTCACCCTATGGGTCTGGTGGCTTCAGTAGATTCCTTGGCTCAGGGCCAATGAATGTTCCAATGAAGGGAAAATGAAGGATTGGGCCAGGATGGAAGGGTTCTATACGGCTCTAGGAAAGGGAACACCGAAGGAGCTGGAAGGATGCATGAGTGCATGAGGAGCGGTGCCCTTCACGTAGGGGGGGTGCTACATAGTTGGAGTGCTCGTACACATACTAGGGTGTTACAAGGACTGAGATGCATCCAACGTACCAGGATGGTACGCAGATTTGGGTTCGGCCCGTGTACCAGGTTGGTGCACAGTGGATTCCGCACGATCAGCGGTGGCCAGGTGTGATGCCGATCTGGGGTTCTCCGTTCATGGCTTCACCCACGTAGGAGGGTTCTACGTGGTGTGTCAGATTGAAAGAGGGTCATAAACTCCTTGGTCCACGCGAAGTACATCCAAATAGGGTCCATGGCTCACGGTATACTTTTTTTATGTTCGTCGTTCAACAATTTGTTATGCATTTTTGGTTCCTTATTAATTTTTTTCCAGTTTCATACCTGTTCTGGTTCGCGAATTGGAACTTCAATGATTGTGAAATTCTAATCTCCTTCCTCCGCTATTCTTCATCAAGAATCTGATTGATACCCTTCTTCTCCCTCTCGGTGTCCATTTATATTGGTGGGAAAGAGATGTATTTGTTGTCATGCAGTAGGTTTTGCAGAGGCCCACAACCCAAAACACGGTTTACGGATGACGTGGTCAATCTGCAACTTGTGGGGGCATTGAGTGCACCTCATCCACGAACCAAATCACTGCTTTGCAGCCGCACAGGGCTCCGCCCTTGTTCTGCGAACGACAGCGTACGTGGTCTGGGCTAGTAGGCGCGACTCATGGCTGGGGCGATTCGTGATGGCTGAATGGCCTGGAACCTCTCTTGCTTCGTGATTGAGGAGGATTTCCCGCCTCCATTTTGCGAATGACGTTGCTCCGCGGAGGGGGCGGCTCACCAAAATGGATACATACCGTCAATGATGGGACGGTACGCGGACCAGTCGGTCCATTGAAAATATTGACTATTCTCCATGTATATATTTTTCTGTCCAATTCTTTCAGTGTAACTGGGTAAAATCATTTCCCAAATTAAGGTGAATCACATTCTCCTTTCTAGATTATTTTGGACCTTACAAATTACACCCATCAGAATGGGGTCCAATCGGAACAAAGAGGAGGCTATTCCGATGGACAGTGGTCCTGATACATGGATAGTCTGTTGTAGAGGAGTTGACCCGGTAGGGGACCAAGCTTATAAATAAGGGTTCCCCTACCCTTGTCTTTTACCGGAGTTTTTACAAAAATAGAGCTCTCTTTTTGTCTCTGCGCACCCTCTCCTTTGCGAAACTCCTCATCCGCGAACCCACATCCATTTCTGTGAACCGTTCCTCATTCGTGCTTGCCTTCACTGGCAGACCAATCTCCCAGCAATAAACTAAAACTTTTAGAGAATTTAAAATTTAGTCATGATGGCCACGTAGGAAACCTCTAAGAAGTTTTGGATGATCCATGAATCGAAAATATTCCAGACATTGAAAATATTTTAAACTTTGAGAACCAAATCATTTAAATTCGGAATTGAGATTCCGCGGGGTAGCCTGGTTCATGGCTTTCTGGCCAACGCTCCATGGGCCAGAGTATTGCAGACTTCCTCCACGTAGGGCTGGTTCACAAGATGTAGCTATCTTAAACCACGTGAAGGATTGTTGAGATAGTCCTTTTTCAAATACTAGATATTTATTTCCAGATTTTATTATTCTGAACTAACCATTTTCCTGGTTTCCACGATGCAGGGAGAAAATATGGTTCCCCCTCGACTTTTGATTAGTCCTGCTGCAGAACCTATTGTGATTTCACCATGGAGACGTCTAGATATGATCCATAGAGGAGAGAGCATCAAAGAGGACCCTATCCAAAAAATCCCTCTCGATAATAGTGTTTTGAAGGACATACTCTCTCCCAAACATCTGGGCTATCCGCTATGTAATCATCTTCTAATATATGGTTTCGGCCTTCAAGACGACATCCCTATCCACCTTGTCTTATCATGTCGTCCATCAACTTGTTTGGAAGCGTCGTCGAAGTGTGCTCATGCGAACCACACATAGTTGGAAGAGATGATTTACGATTATGATCTGAAAGAAACATTTATTTTTAGAGGCTCCGTTTGGACTCAAAGTGATCGGTACAGTTAGGGATTCTCCCAAGAGGTTGTCCTTAATAGTTTCCCCTCCTTGATCAAACATTCTCGAGTGGATCCTGACGTGGGATGGATTCCCATGTTGGATCTTTGGTCTGGTGGGACTTTCTCAAATGACTAGGCCTGGACCTTCTAGGTCCATTATCATTTCCGGGAATTTCCTGAGTCACTGGAAGTGGTTAATTTGTACATTGTAGTGTAGTCTTCCATGTTTTTTGTTTACCAACCATCTTCGATCCTTCCTGACTTGCTATGTCACTGGTGTTCGAGCACTAACACTTTCCACCTTTTCCATGGTGAAGTTGTTATTAGTTAATGAGACATCTACCAACTGGGAGGTCTTCCGATCATTGGTAATATGTTTGAAAAGTTTCCTCCCACTCCTTACGCATGGGACGATGCAAAACCGGTTCCTTTGTTGGCGAGGGATCTGCTGGTTATGGTGGAGTGGTCACTGGGTCGGCCCTTGCGCGCCTGATCTTTTAATAACTACAGCACCTGGATAGGGTTATTTATGGAGGCCACCAGTCCTGTGCCGAATGTCAAGCACCCCAGGACTCACCCTTCTCGACAATCACGTACTGTCCCAGGTTCCTACTGGGTGGTTCAGGAGGCGGGCGACTATCTTTCATGGGGTTATGAGGTGCACTCCAGTTCCACCTATGCTCAGGTTGGAAAGTCTTTACACCATGTTTATGAGCGGGTGGCTATTCCCATCTCGGGATATCAACCCAGGAGTCAGAGCTTGCACCCTGTTGATGGCAGCTGATCTGGCGGGAGGCCACCCAGTGAATCTGGTTGTGCCCACTTTTGCTTGTATTTATGAATTAATGATCCACATGCACGAGGGCGGGTCACCATATCATCTGAGTAGTCCATTTCAATTCTTATATGGCTTGGTATCGAATCATTGTCATTGTTATGAGTATAATCATAACAATGTCATCACGCTTCATACCCTTTGGCCTAACCTGGTTGATATAGCTGGAGTTCATCTAAAGTCCCTCAGCTCTGATAAAGTCATTAAGCTTCTGAGTGACTTTTCCCAGTTCGTTTTCACTCCCTACCACACTCCTTCCGGCGTTGTTTTTGACGACTACAGGGGATAATAGAAGTGCGTTCTTACATGATTTTATGGTAGGACATGTTTCTATCTCTGTGGATTGATGGGGTTTATCTGGTTGAGTTATACGCCCCATATCATTTTTCTCGCCAGTTTGGATGCATGCAACTCTAGGTTTCCCTTCCCCATCCTCAGGCCTTAGGACTGCATCTATCCATTATTTGTTAAGAGTGGTTGATTTTGATGTAGGAGGGATTTGGCACAAGGATTCCCTTGCTTGACATAGAAGTGGCTGCCATACTATCCTTGGAGTATGCGGTAATGTGGATAAAGCATGGTCCAGATGAGATCGTGAGGAAGGATATCAGGATATTTCCAAATTCGGGGGTTATTACAGCTGTTTTTCCTGTCGCACCATCCTTGTCGGCTTTGATAGGGGACTAATTGATGGCTCGTAGGTCGAAGTGGCTCAGGGGATCTTCCTCTTTCAACCCCTCTATGGACAAAGTTTAGACAGATCCTATCCTTTTAGATGTAAATGAGGATGACCCCATGACTTCGGGCCCCCGTGATGTAATTCCCGAACCACCATCAGTCGATGATGGACATACCTGCTCAACTCCCAAGATCGAACTATGGATAGATTATTCTGACCCTCCAGTCTCGGAACCATATTCTAGTGCGCACATGTCCATGCTGGCCGCAATTTCAGACTTCATTACTGGGTTATCTAGCAAGGATACCAAAGATCCTCGTGTCCTCGGTAGACCACCGAGAAGTGTGAAGGTGGGCCTAGCCCCGGATCTATGAGATTTTTGCCAAAACTCCTCTGGCTGAGAACGCGACTAAAACTGAAGCCCTTCGGAAAATCATCCTATGCTTGGGGTCAGGTGGGTTCCACTATCGACAACTAAATTTTCTCGCCTGCCAGGATTTATGGGGAGGATTCTTCTTGTGAACACAAACTTGCTCATCTCGCTGCCTCTCATTGTGGGTCCTGAGCTTTTGAGGAAGCTATGATGAAGCTCCATCAACTAATAGCACTAGAGGCGATCTCTCAAGATCAGGATACCTCCCTATAAACCAAGATGCATGAATGCGAAGCTCGAGCATCGATGCTGAGGGATCAATTGTCATTTTTGACTACTGTCCTTGAAGCTACCAGGAGAGGGATCAATGATCTCCAAATGACGGTGATGCATACTAGTTCAGTGGACGATGTTGAGGCATGTGAAAAGGTGGTGATTGAGAAAACTAGAAATAACCTTATCTGAATAGTTGTTGATCAGATGGAGAGACTGAGCCAGGCTCCTTTGTGATTGCCAGATCTATTCATGTACATTCTGTTATACCTCTTTCGTTGTTGTGAAGGAGAGACTTAACCTTGTCGACATCCTCCCTTTTTGTCCAAAAGGAATAAAATCTGTTTTCGACCTTTCCTTGCTATAAAATATGATTGTTACTGGAAAAACTGTTGTATAAATAACAACTCAGTGAATCAAAATTAATTATTATTTAGTAAAATGATAAAATATAAATGAGATCTAATTTTTTCCTGGACCATGGGATCCAGTGAGCATAGTTTGACTATTCCTAGGATTTTATAGAAAACCACCACAAACTTTTTGTCTTTTCCTTCAATACAATAATTTTTCTTAGGCCCATTTGGTGTTGACCCAGAGGGTATGGCCCAGCTTTTTCTTAGGTAACCCTTTTCGGTTTTCAGCCTAACGGGCTTTGCTCCTCTTATTGTGATCGGTTTATAGTCCCGCTGACAAGACTGTCATTATTGATATTTTAGGTCGAACTACATTGACCAGATATGGTGGGGAAAGGGCCCCGACAATGTTTGGTTGATTAAAATTTGTCTCAATACCTTTCAGACACATGTGGGGGGGACATGTTTAGATTTGGACCACATGCAGGGCATGTTAAAAGGCATGTGAGATGTGTCAGCGTGGAGAGGTAGGAAAATCATCACCTAAAGAAGATGTGCCTTTGTTAGATGAGCCAGTGGTGATCAATATGCATATCTACTGAGGGAATGGTATGCATAGTCATGCAAAGGTGTCTTTAAGTCAATAAATTTCCATTTCTGATGGCCTGAGGACTTCATGGATTTATGGATTATGGAAACCACCATAGGTGGCTTGAAGAATCTTGAAAACTACCAGGGGTGGCACAGAAAGAAGTATGTGACGTCTGAAAGGGGTTGGGAACATCTGTGTTAATCAAGAGTGGGGATGAAGGGTCCCTATCCTACGCATTTAGCTAGCGTGAAGGAGGGTTGGAGCTTGACACAGTTTAAAGACAAGAAACTGGTACATTCATTAAAATGGAATGTATTTTCTTGGTTCTCGGTAATCTCATCAGGGAGGTTCCACCATATTCAGGCAGGGTTGTGAATGTGTTTGGTAAACTGCCACTCAGAGTTTTTTCGAATCCCTGGATGGACATGGGGGCTCATAGGTCAAGAGAATTATGAAGAGAAGCATTGCCTAAGGAAATATGGCCTTTGGTAGATGGGAAGAGGAAATCAATATGTATAGATGCTGAGGGAATGGTATGCATAGTCATGCAATGGTGTCCTTAGGTCAATGATTATATTCTATCGATAGCCGAGCAACTTCAGGTACGTTGAAATTTGGAACCACCTAGGGTGGAATACAACGGTTCGGCTGTTTCTGAGTACAGAGTATGGTTTATGAAAAGAGGTTCCCTGAATATAGGAGAAACATCTTGGCTAAACATCCCGGGAATGTGTGAAGTCATCCCTTCTCATGCTTGTGTGAGATGGTGGTTTGTGCAGGTCTATATCGTGCACTTGGGGACAATGTAAATCCTTAATTCCTGACTAAACCCATTACAGGCTTGACCATGCAATTAAACATCATGCGGATAGAACGAAGGGCATTTTAAATTCCGTGCAGTTTAATGTAATGCGGTAAAGACGGGGGCATTATTAAAGATACTGTGCAGTTTAACGTCGTGTAGCATGGATGGGGGAATTTTTAAATCAGTAAAAATTCTTGTAGTTGGAGGCATTTCCCTAGATGTTTAATTCTTAGTCTTTGTAGCTTCATGCCAAGCAGAAATGACATGATCCGTGCAGTTTGAATCATCATGCAGTAAGTACATAGTTTCAAAGGTCACTCTTGATTAGAATGTCACTCGGCACGAATATCTCAACATTTCCAAGACATTTAGATGGGTTGATGGTTTAAATCATGGTTCTGGGGATTCTTGGATCATGAGAGATGATATGGGGGCTCTAAGGCTGATCGTACCAAGATTCATTGTTTTATTCCACCCTTACACAATTGTTTTAAACTATTTTTGTAATGAATATTCCAAATATAATAATAAATTGTGTATTATTTTTGAATCATTTAATTAATTTTAATTATGACTATAATGGGCAATATTACTTGTTTTTATTATTTCAATGTAGGTGGAGGTGATTTGGAGGGCCTTTGATGAAGTCGAAAAAAATGGGCCGAAATTGCTGGGATCCATGGAAATCTATCTACTGGTTTTCATTGTCCACGAAATCTGTGCATCTAAATGGGATGAAATTTTGTGGTCCTGTCCAAGAATTAATAGGATACATTTAATATTAAGGAACCCAATCCTGATTCAGCTTCTATGGGGCCCATCCGAACTGATCTGTCCAAGCCACCAAATATTGACCAAGTCAAATGTGATGTTCTGTATTTTATCAATAGCATGAGATTTAGTTGCCCAAACGGTGCCAAACATTTGGTTGAGATAGTCAATAGGTAGGGATACAACTTTTCTATTTTCTCCAAAGAGAGATAAGACTGTCTAAAGGACGCAACGCGTGGTACAAGTGGATTGATAATATCTGTGTGCCTAAAACCACCTTCCAATTTTCATATATAATGCCACCTTGGGCTCCCAATTTGTATGTTCGGCCAAGGAGTAATGTTCTGCCAATTTGGAGTCCTATAGGAGTCTCCTAATCATATTGGAGGTTCTGGAGGCCCCTATCTTCATAGGGGAATCAAGGATGAAGAAGAAGTTCCACCCAAGCTTCCTCCTCCTCCCGATGTCATGCTAAAAGTTGGGTGTTTGTTGTGAGGGAGCTACACCCATGTCAAGGGAGTTATGATGCATAAACTAGCTACTGTTGTTGAGTAATTTGGGTGTTTAAACATTTCATTCCATTTATCTTATTTTATTTCAGATTTTAATGCTTTATTTGATGCATGTGAGTGTTGTGCTCTTAATTTTTAACCGATCGGTGTGTGGTTTTTAGTGCATGACTTGTGTTGTTTCGATTGGACATCACAAGAATCCTTTTAATACCCTCCATAGTGACATTTCAATCTACTTTAGAATCTCCTATTCCATGTATATGTACAGGACCTTGACAATACGATTGTTACATCAAGGTTTGGTCCTTAATGCATTGAAATTAAAGCTTAGGAATTAATCGGGATTCCAATTAACTCCAACCAAAGAATTACTCCAAACCTAAGATGAATCTCAAAGAACAATGAACATGATATGTGTGTAATGAAATAGAATCGACCCTTTTATCTCATATTTTTCAAAATCCACTTGGTCACTCTACTTTTAAGCTATTTCAACTAAGTCACTGTTTTAAACTCTTTTCAAATCCACCCCCTCTCTTAGTCATTTTTATTAAAATTACACAATATAAACCTACCAAAACACATTGAGATATGACCTAGGGTCTACCCTAGAATATAAATCAACCATTAAAACATAATCAATTTGATGTGTCATGACAACGTGGTCAAATTTTGGCGCTGTTGTCGGGGAGCTCTTTGGTTTTTTTGTGCGTGTTTTTGATAATTTTTTTTTTAATTTTTGTGAATATTTGTTTGTTTTATCTTCTACCTTTGCATTTATTTTTTTGTTCCAATTTATTTATTATGTAGGTTCTGTGTATGATGCGTTATATCCTGGGATACCTACAAACATTCGAACCCGAACCGGAGAGGATCCTACATCAACAAAACCGAGACACAGAAGACAACACTTTGAAGGAGGAGACATCACATCTTAAAATTATTCTAGATCCTTCTTCTTCGTCTGAAACCAAAGTTAAAACTGAACATAACTCGTATAAAATTGATGAAAATAATAGAACACTAAAATAACTAACCTCGCCTGATGTTGATATCCGACCCACTTACATTTAATTACAAGGCGTGGCACCCAATTTTGAAATAAAATCCGATTTAATTCATTTATTACCAAGATTTCATGGACTGTCTGGAGAAGATCCACATAAGCTTTTAAAATAATATCATATTGTGTGTTAAACATTAAAACCTGCTAATTTGGATTTAGAACAAGTAAAACATAGATAATTTCCATTTTCATTAGAATACACAGCTAAAGATTGGTTGTATTATGTTAATTCACCTATTAGAGGTTGGGCAGACATGAAATGACTTTTTCTTGAAAAATACTTCCCATCCTCTCGAACTACAACAATAAGAAAAGAAATATTTGGGATAAGACAATATGAAGGATAAACCCTTAATTAATATTGGGAATGCTTTAAAAGATTATGTTAAAATTGTCCACACCACCAAATAAGTGATCAACTTTTAATACAATATTTTTATGAAGGTTTAATTCCAATAGATCGTATCATGATTGATGCTGCTGCAGGTGGTTCACTAGTGGATAAAACCTCAGTCGCTGCAAGGACCCTAATTGAGACCATGGCATAGAACACTCAACAATTCAGTTCAAGGTTAAGTTTACCCATTCGAGGTGTCCATGATGTGTAAAGTTGTGAATTCAAGAAGAAGGTGGACACAATGTTTGCAGAGGTGAGTACCCTTCTATGACAAATTTCTCTTTCCCAAGGGAAATTTCAATATTTTACGCCCATACATTGTGGTATATGCTCTTCTGATACCCACTATTCTGACCAACTCCCCCAATTGAGAGAAACTTCTGAGATTTGTGAGGCAATATTCCCTAGACGCCCCTATAAACAACCCATTTGGAAAGAACCTTACTATCCATACAACCCTGGGTGGAAAGAAAACCAAGCCTATAGGCAAAGGGGGTATTCAAACTAGCCTTATCAACCATGGAACCAACCAGGGCAATGTAGTCATCAACCACCACCACCCAGAAATTTTCAACCACCCCAAAGGCCAATCCAACAACCCCCTCCAAAAAATGAACCTAGCCTAGAAGATATGTTGAAAAAAATGGCTGCCAATAATCTCTAATTCCATCCAACCACTCAGGCAGCCAAACAAGACCTCAATCCCCAATTAGGCCAACTAGCTAACACGGTGGGTGAAATCCAAACCCATGGGTCTGGTAAACTACCCTCTCAACCACTAGTCAACCCTAGGGATAAGGGAAATGTTAGTGTCATCACCCTTTGGAGTGGAAATCAACTTAAAATCCAAATTAACCCTCCATTAGAGTCATCCTTCCCTAAGGGAACCACCATCCAAACCACTCAAAAAGTTTCAAATGAGATGGAACCTTGTCTTGAGAGAAGTCCTACCAAAGGAAAGAGTGTGTCTATTGATCAGTTACAAAGCCCAAGAATTCCTCTTCCATTTCCCCCAAGATACACCCAACCTTGGAAACAAAAAGGAAACTGAAATTGATAAAGGAATCTTGGAGACTTTAACAAAAGTGCAGGTTAACATTCCATTGATTGATGTCGTGAATCAAATTCCATGTTATGCTATGTTTTTAATAGAGATGTGTATACATCGAAGGAGACTTAATGATGATGAGAAGGTAAGTTTGTGGAGGAATGTCTAAGTATTGACACAACCATCGCTTCCCACCAAGTGCAATGATCCGGGAACATTCTCAATTCTATGTACCATTAGGGAGTATTCTTTTTCAAATGCTATGCTTTATTTGGGTGCCTCTATTATTGTGATGCCTCGCTCTATATACTCTTCTTTTTAGGTCGGTGAACTAAAGCCCACAGGAATAACTGTTCAGCTAGGAAATCAGAGTACGGCACACCCTTCTGGTGGGTTAGAGGATGTTCTTATGAGGGTTCAAAATTTAATATTTCCTGCTGATTTTTATGTGCTATAAATGGAAGATGATAGCATGAATGGACACGCCCCAATTATATTGGGGAGACCATTATTAAAAACTACCAAATCCATAATTAATGTCCATAATGGTACATTATCTATGGAATTTTGTGGTGACATATTCCATTTCAACATCCTTGATTCCATGAAGCACCCCTCAGAAGAACATTCCTCTCTCTCAATAAATTCAATTGATGTACTCCCTTACCCTAAAATCGCTTCATTTGTTTCCCCTGATCCCCTTTCTGAATTTTCCTCTTTGATTGCAATTCTTTGTAATGAATCATGTGTTGATTTTTTTAGTGTTCTAGAAAAGTGTCATTCATGTTTATTAATTGATGATTTCTTGAACACGGAGGATCACATGACCATCAATGATACAACTACAATTGTAAAAGCTAATTTCTCATCTGAGGATGATACCATTGAGCAGTAAGATGAGATTAGTGACCTCTCACATTCACACACACTCACATAAATCCAAAACCCACCTGAATTGGAACTAATGCAACTACCACAATATTTAAAATATTCATATCTTCAGAATGGAAACATGTTTCCCATCATCATTTCTATTTCACTCCCTACTGAGCATGAATTGTGACTGCTTGAACTTTTGAGGGAGTATAAACAAGTATTTGGATGGACACTTGCAGACATTCCAGGTATTAGCCCATCAATTTGTACACATCATATTTTATTAACTGATGAGGCTAAACCAGTGAGGCAGGTACAACGTCGAATGAACCCAAACCTCTTAAAAGTAGTTAAAAAGGAAGTAACAAAATTTTTGGATGCTGGAATCATTTACCCCATCTCTGACAGCCAATGGGTCAGTCCTGTTCATGTAGTTCCTAAAAAAACTGGCCTAACTGTAATTAAAAATGAAAATAATGAATTGGTTCTATCTTGTGTGCAGAATTGTTGGCGTGTCTCTATATATTATCGCCGACTAAACCAACACACTTGGAAGGACCATTTACCCTTTCCATTCATTGACCAAATTCTAAAGAGGCTAATAGGGAAGTCCCATTACTGTTTTCTTGATGGGTATTCTGGAAACATTCAGATCCATATTTCCCCCGAGGATCAAGAAAAGACATCCTTCACTTGCCCGTTTGGCACATTTGCCTATAGTAGGATGGCATTTTGCCTGTGCAATGCTCCGGGTACTTTCCAGCAATGTATGGTTATTATTTTTTCCGATTATCTGGAGGATTGCATGGTTGTTTTCATGGATTATTTTACTATTTATGGATCCAATTTTGATGAATGTTTATATAGTATTGGTTTGGTCCTACGTTGCTGTATTGAAAAGAATCTTGTATTAAATTATGGTAAATGCCATTTCATGGTGTGAAAATGTTTAGTTTTAGGAAATGTCATTTCTGGGGATGGTATCCAAGTGGATAAATCGAAAGTGGATGTCATTTCTTCCATACCATTCCTTAAAAATGTACGTGATGTGCGGTCTTTCCTAGGTTATGCTAGATTTTAATGTCGTTTCATTCTTGATTTTAGTAAGATTTTACTTCCCCTCTTCTGCTTACTCCAAAAAGAAAAAGATGTTGTTTTTGAAAAAGAATGTAAAGAAGCTTTTAATAAATTAAAATGGATTCTCACATCACCCATGGTAATCCAACCACCTTGGTGGGATTTACCATTCGAGCTCATGTGTGACGCCTCTAACTATGAAGTTCGGGTAGTCTTATCACAAATGATCAATCGAGCTCTACATGTCATTGCCTATGCCTCGTGTACTTTGGACCCTGCCCAAGCAAACTACACCACCACAGAAAAAGAATTTCTTTCCATTGTTTTTGCCTTGGATAAATTCAGGTCATACCTTTTAGTTTCCAAAGTCATTGTGTTCTAAGACCATGCAGCCCTCTGGTATCTCCTAATGAAACTGGAAGTCAAACCATCTCTCACACTTTGGACGCTCCTCCTTCCGGAATTCAATATTTAAATTAGAGAAAAAAAAGGAGCAGAGAATGTGGTGGCAGACCATATCAGTGGGATCCCCCCATCATCGTACATTTTTTCATTCCCCTATATTCCCATTAATTACTTGTTTCCTGATGAGAAATTGTAAAATGTGCAAGATGTTATTCCCAAGTATGCTAAAATTGTAATTTATTTGATAGAATCTTGCATTCCTAATGATTTAAAAAAACCAAGCCATTAGTCTAAAACATGAGTCTCGTTGGTATATTTGGTATGACCCCTACCTTTGGTGAACATGTAGCGATCAAGTCCTAGGGCATTGTGTTCCCGATAGCAAGTTTTAATCTGTCCTCAGATTCTGCCACACTCTTGCTTGTGGGGGCCACTTTGGTCCCCAATGGACTACTCGCAATGTTCTTGATTCTGGTCTCTTTTTTCCAACACTTTTTCGGTATGCCCATGAATTTTACAAATCTTTTCCTCGTTTTCAAATAATGGGGAATGTCTCTAAAAGTAATGAAATGCCACAACAAACCTTGCTCTTTCATGACATTTTTTAGGTTTGGGGCATTGACTTTATGGGGCCATTTTCCAATTCTTTTGGAAACTTGTACATTCATTTGGCCGTTGATTATGTATAAAAATTGGTAGAGGCACGTGGCACAAGGAAAGATGTTTCCAATATAGTTGTAGAATTTTTGATAACATTGATATTTTGTAGTTTTGGATTACCTAGGTTCATCATCAGTGACCAGGGTTCTCATTTCTTCAACTGAACAATGCAATCACTTTTGCATCGGTATGGGGTCAGTCATCGAGTATCTACTGCGTATCACCCACAGAAAAATGGTCAAGCCGAGGTGTCAAATAGAGAGGTAAAACAAATTCTTGAAAAAACGTTCCAAACCAACAGTGAAGATTGGAGTCTTAGACTCGATGATTCATTATGGGCTTACCGTACTGCTTTTAAAACTCCCTTTGGAATGTCACCTTATAGGATTGTTTTTGGAAAGAGTTGTCACCTCCCTGTTGAGATTTAGCACCGGGCCTACTGGTCCATCAAACAATGTAATTCTATTCATTCGGGTGAAGGTTCTGAAAGGAAGTTGCTGATTCAGGAGTTAGTGGAAATGAGAAGAGATGCATATGAAAACTCCAGGATTTAAAATGAGAGAACCAAGGTTTCCCATGACCATCTTATCCTTCATCGTTCATTCCATATTGGGTAGAAGGTCCTCCTCTACAATGCAAGGCTGAAATTGCATCGCGGTAATCTTTTTTCCCTCTAGTTTGGACCATTTATTGTTACTATTGTCTCTCCATTTGGTGTTGTTCAGGTTCAAAATAAAGAAACCAAGCGAACCATCACTATCAATGGGAAGCGGCTGAAGCACATTCATGAACCCATTCTGGAGTGCACGATGGAGGAACGCTATGTCCAAAAAGAAAACTATGAATGAAATCCACCAGTATTTATCCTTCCTTCCTGCATTCGATTTTATTACAGTGAGGACACCGCATACTCTAGGTGTGGGTGGGGGGTGGATACATTCCTAGGTTAGTTAAGAATTTTCATCGTTTTCTCCTTTTGTTTTCTCCTTTTGTCCTTCTTTATGGTATTTTGATTTTTCCCCATCAAAAATTTCGAAGTTCCATGATTTGGCTACCATGAAGTGGTGAAAGTAAAAATACTATAATGAAGGCTAAAAGGATTGTGTGTATGAGTTTACCATCAAGGAGTGATTTTTTTGTGAATTGGTTTTATGTCATTTATATAAATGGTTGTATCACTGTGAAACAATTGAGATGATTGATGCCCCTTGTGTGAGTAGTTTTGGGAAAACTGTGTCACTAATATCTCCATACATTTTTGCACCAAACCAGAATGTGTGAATATTTCTTACTTAATATAAGTTAAATATATGTTGGGTAAATATTTTTCAGCTTGAAATGATATTTCCATACGTTCATTACTTATCCTATCTGTTTCATTACTATACCAGATTGACCTATGCGTATATAACTAATTTCCAAATGTTGTACACCCTCAAAAAAAAATTTTTTGTGTCTTGGGAAGGTCAAAAATCACTCCTCCTCAACCTTTGATCTTGTTATAACTATTGAAATTACTGTCGTGAGGATATAAAACAAGGGTTGAGAGATGAGTGTGAGATTTGTTCCAAATGAAACTTTAAAAAAAATATAATAAATGAGGGGAGTGATGAAATGTGCAACATATGGGGATATCTAAGTCGGGAGCTTATCGTTTGACTTATGGGAATTCTTAAATGAGTGGGTCTTGAAATATGATTGCAATGGATGTAGGACAAGTTCGGTGGAAAATCATATAAAGCTGAATAATGTTAAAATAACCTATATTTATGTGATATAAAGTGGAAATAATAGCATGGAATTGTTTTTACACCCACATGGAGAGTTATTATAATGGTTAAACATTGAATTCCTTGCTCATGTTGGTGTCATAAATCTCTTGAATTTTATTGTGATATGATTTATGAGACATCTTTTTCCATTTTCTATAGGAAGAACTCCTTGGTGTGGTTCGTACACTGATCACATTATATTAAATAAAATTTCCCAAAATATTAAATCTTCATTATGTTGGAAATTTATATATATGAATCATTTTATTTGGATATGTGATTTTTCCCAAGAGTACAAATGTTTAGGTGTGGGGGTGTGATCGTACCATGATGCACTGTTTTATTCAACCCTTACACCGTTGTTTTAAACTAGTTTTGTATTGAATATTCCAAATATAATAATAAATTTCACATTATGTTTGAATCATTTAATTAATTTTAATCAAGGTTATAATGGGAAATTTTACTTGTTTTTATTATTTCAATGTTGGTGGAGGTGATTTGGAGGGTCTTTAATGAAGTGGAAGAAAAATGGGCCAAAATTGCATGGATCCATGGACATATGTCTACTATTTTGCATAGTACATGAAATATTTGCATCTAAATGGGATAAAATTTGTGGGCCATTCCAAAATTTAATAGGATACATTTCATATTAAGGAACCAAATATTGATTCGGCTTCTATGGGGACCATCCGAACTGATCTGTCCAAGCCACATAATATGGACCAAGTCAAATGCAGTGTTCGGTATTTTACCAATATCTAGAGTTGTAGTTGTCCAAATGGTTACAAAAATTCGGTGGAGATAGTCAGTAAGTAGGGCGACAACTTTTATATTTTCTCCAGAGATAGATAAGACATTATGAAGGCCAAAACGCGTAATACAAGTGGATTGATGAAATCTGTGTGCCTAAAACCACCTTCCAATTTTCCTATAAAATGACACCTTGGGCTCTCCATTTGTATGTTCGGCCAAGGATAGATGTGCTGAAAATTTGGTGTCCTAGAGGAGTCTCCAAATCACCTTTGAGGTTCTGGAGTCCCCTATCCTCATATGGGAATCAATGATGAATAAAGAGTTCCACCCGAGCTTCCTCCTCCTCCCGATGTCGAGCTATAAGTTGGGTGTTCGTTGTGAGGGAGCTACACACATGTCAAGGGAGTTCTGTTGCATACACTAGCTACTGGTCTAGAGTAATTTGGGTGTTTAAAAATTTCATTCCATGTATCTTATTATATTTCAGATTTGAATGCTTGATTTGATGCATGTGAGTGTTATGCTCTTAATCTATAACCGATCGGTGTGATGTTTTGAGTGTGTGACCTGTGTTGTTCTGATTGGACATCACATGAATCCTTTTCATTCACACCTTATTGAGATTTAAATATTATTTTGAAGATATTATTCCATGCATAAGTACTGGACCTTGACAATACGATTGATACGTCACGGTTTGGTCCTTAAAGCATTGAAATAAAAGCTTAGGAATTAATCGGGATTCCAATTAACTCCAACCAAAGAATTACTCCAAACCTAAGATGAATCTCTATGAACAATGAACATGATATGTGTGTAGTGAAATCACATTGACACTTTTATCTCATATTTTTCAAAATCCACTAGGTCACTCAACTATTAATCCATTTCAACTAAGTCACTGTTTTAATCTCTTTTCAAAACCACCCCCTCTCTTAGTAATTTTTATTAAAAATACACACTCTAAACCTACCAATGCTCCTTGAGAAATGAACTAGGGTCTACCCTAGAATATAAATCAACCTTAAAAACATAATCAATTTGATGTGTCGTAACAATGATTCCAGAGGCCGGTAAGCATACGAGGCTAGGAAGAGTATCGCATAAGAAAATCATGCCTTTGGTAGACGGGCGAGGGGCTATCAATATGCAGATCCGTTTAGGTAATGGTATGTATATTCATACAAAGGTATCCAAAGATCTATATCATTCCACTTCTAATGTCCATGGGTGGTTATGAAGATCCGCAATTGATCGGGCCACGAAGTTTGTTATTTGGAAAGGAAATATCTAGACATTTTCAGGATGTTCACCCCTAGTTGCTGTTAAAACTCCAATAGTTCCATGTGATGATTTATCTTGGGCATGGGGTTCACCTTTACTCTATGTAGTTTAATATTGTACAGGAAGGGAGAAGTACTCTTATTTTAACGGTCATAGAGTTTGAACCATTGGGTGTCATATGCAACTATCACATGGAGGGCAATTGAGTTAGGATGATATAGTATACTCTAAACAAGTGTGAGGGAATGAGGGTGTAAACTATAAAAATGGGGTTTCACAGATCATGAGATATGGTATGGGGGCTCTATGACCGGTAAGCATATGGATCTAGGAAGAGCATCGCCTGAGGAAATCTTGCCTTTTGTAGACGTACCAGGGGCTATCAATATGTAGAGCCGCAGAGGGCATGGTACCCATAGTCATACAATGGTTTCCATGGGTCAGTGACATTCTACATCTGATTGCAATGGATGATTATGAAAAGCCGTGAGTGATCATAGCATAGAATTTGGAATATGGAGATAATGGTGTAAATGCATAAAGAAACATCCTCAACGCAATTTCCCATCATGTCAATGTATCCCAACCCTGACTGGATGTTTGTAGATGCATATGGTCATGCGAACCATAGGCAGATACATAGGCTAAGCTGGTAGGGATACCCTAGAAATGCTTGGATTATAGAGGGGATGAACTTGTAAACCACTACTCCATAAATTTTTTGGATCGGGAGATATGATATCGGGGCACTGAGGCTGGTAAGCGTACGAATATAGGAAGTGTATCGCCTGAGGAAATATTGCATTTGGTAGACAGGCCAAGGTCTATCAATACACAGAGCCACTGAGGGCATGGTATGCATATTCATACAATGGTGTTCACATGTCGATAACTTTCCACATCTGATACCCATGGGTGGTTATGAAGATCATTAATTATCCGGGTCGCGGAGTCTGATGTATTGAGATCTTGTATCCAAATGAGAAAGTATTATTCACATACCGTTTCTCCGTATATCTTTGGAGGTTCGCGTTGAATTCCATGCAGTTTAATGTTGTGAGGTGAGGATGAAGATGAACCAATGTGAAAAGGGGATTCCGTGTAGTTTAACGTCATGCGGTAATGACACTGGACTGTGCAGTTTAACATCATGTAGTAAGGACAAGGGGTATATATACATGTGTTTTCATTAATCGATGTCTAGGTTAGGAGATACGATCTCGGCGTCTCTACATATCCTACGAGGGCTGGAATCAAGCCACACATAGTTATTTTGGGGAATAAACCCCATGCAGGTCTGGCCCGTACGGAAGAAAGGGGAAATTGTTTTTCTTATCCGTGCAGTTTAACGTCTTACGGTAAGGATGAGGAATATACCCCATGTATTCCTGGTCCTTACACGGGGGATAGAGGAAATATTTAGCTTTATTTGGGGTTTCTGGGCCAGGGGGTGAAATTATGGTGTCACTGTGTATCCTGTGAGGTCGAGAATCAAGTCGTGCGTTGTTAATTGAATGATAATACACCCTGTGTAGTTCTGGTCCATACACATGGGAAAAGGGCCTTTTTAATCTTCATTCAGTGGTGGCTGGTCTAGGATGGGGGACCCTGGTGTCACTACATATCCTGTAAAGGTGGGAATAAATCCATATGTAGTTCATTGAAATCCATGTTGTTTGTGTTCACACAAAGGGACCCAGCAATAATTCTTAAGCCCATGTGAGTAACACTCACTGTGAGAAACAAGGAATGGCAGAAGTCCCATTTGAGTAACACGTGAATAGGAATGCTAAGAGGGCGGTGATTAAGGTGGTGGCAAGACTCGTTCATGGGGTTTGGGTGTCACTATGTATACTGTGAGATCAGAAATCCAGCCACATGTAGTTCGTTGAAAGAGGTACATCCCGTGCAGGGTTGGTCCATACACGGAGGAAGAGGGCATTTTTTCGATTTCATTTGGGTGTGGCAAGTCCCAGACGTGGGATCCAGGCATCGCTACATATCCTTCAAAGTCAGGAATCAAGCTGTACATAATTCTTTGAAAGGGATACACCCCGTGCGGGGTTTTCCCATACACAGGGGAAAAAAAGGCAACGTTTGACTTTATTTGGGGATGGCTGGTCCATGACACAGAATCTTGGCATCGCTATGTATCCTGTAAGGGAAAAAATCAAGCTGTACATAGTTCTATGAAATCCATGCAGTTTAACGTCTTGTGGTGAGGACGAAATACCCTTAGTTTAGGTTCATAGAGTATGGACCATCGGGGCTTGGAAGTTTAACGTTATGTGGTGAGGACGAAATAACCTTAGTTTAGGTTCATAGAGTATGGACCATCGGGGCTTGCCATTTTAACGTCCTATTGTTCGGACGATAACTGATTGGCAGTTTAATGTCCTACATCTCAGATGATAACTGATTTTGGTTACGTGAAATACTTCTTCATAAATCTCACATTTGTATGAGCGGTAGTTAACTTCCCATCCATGGAGACCATGACATAAGCTCCGTTGGAGTAGTCCTTGTTTATAACATATGGTCCCTCACACTTGGGTTCCATCATTGGAGATTTCATTCCGGGTATCATTGGGTTCTGGAGGACCAACACCAATTATCCTTCTATGAAATACCGAAGACGAACCTTTTTATTAATGTCTCGTGCAATCTGGTTCTGATAACTTCCAGATGGTGCAATGTGTGCAACCTCTTCTCATCCAGTTGTTCCAATTCACCTATCCATTTTTCTGATTGCTCATCGTTGGATAACTGATCACAAATGGCAACATGAAGTGAGGTCAATTGGAGCTCAATGGATAAGACCGCTTTTGTTCCGTATACTAATGAGTATGGAGTAGCCCGAGTAGCGGTGAAAATTTTGGTTCGATAATCCCACAATGAATGAATGAATTTATCCATCCATGATTTCTTGTCATTGTCCACCATTTTCTGGAGATTGTTGGATAGGGTCATGTTGAAAGCCTCTATCTGTCTGTTGGCTACTGCATGGTAGCACGATGAGTTATTATCCATGATACCATATTTTCTGTATAGTTTCTCCAATTCAGCAGAGCAGAAGTTGGTGTCGTTATTTGTCAGTATGGTATGAGGGACGCCAAATCTGGTGATGATATTGGATTTCTCAAAGCTGAAAATGTTTCTTTCCCCGACTACCTTGAGGGGTACAACTTCTGCCCATTTGGAAAAGAAATTGGTTGCTCTGAGGATATACTTCATTTTTTTGGCTGTGGTGGGAGGAAATGGTCCCACGACGTACATTCCCTAGATGGAAAATGACCAGGAGTACTTTTCCTAATGAAGTAACTCTGGGGTTAGTGAATGAAGTGGGCATGAATCTGGAAGGACTGGAATTTTGTGGAAAATTGATCACAATATTGTGCCACTGTTTGAAAATAATACCCAAGCATTCGAACCTGATGGGAAATATTCGACCCCAACTGATATGCATCACATACTCCAACATGTACATCATTTATGAAAGCAACAGTCTATTCTCCATCAATAAATCTAAGGAGGACTCTGTTGAGGCCTCGTTTGTAGAGGAACTCTTGCTGACCCGTGGTTCCATATTGGATAAAGTTGATTTCCCTTCTCTGTATTTTCTCTCATTCAGCCATGTCTAATGGAAGTTCATTACTTTGATGTTAGTTTGAAATAGGGGTCATCCCACCAGTGGTAGGAGCATATGGATGCGGGATAGTACTGACTATGTTAATTTCATCTATGTTAATCTGAACAAACGACAATACCATTGGACGATGAGAAATACTAATAATTGTTTTATCCTATTATGGGTCAGCTAGGGTTGTGGCCGCATTAGCTAATGCATCGGCCTGGGAATTCTGAGGCCCGGGAATATAGGTCAATGTTGGTTCTATGGAGAATTCCTCCATTAACCCTCATTCATGGTCAAATAGGGGAATCATCACCACCTTTCTGATAGCATAGTCACCATTTTATTTCTTTAAGACCAGTTCCTAGACACCTTTCACCTTAAGGTGTTGTACTAGTGCCTGGAGTGAGAGCTCCAGGCCTGCAAGGAGGGCTAGATACTCCGCCTCATTGTTCGTACATCCCTCTAACAGGAGAATGGAATATGGAAAGACTGCCTTTTATGGGGACATGAGTATGATCCCCAAACCCACATTGTTAAACTTTGGATTCTCCATCCTCTTCCATGTCGGGCTTTGGGATGCGCCATCGAAGTACATTTTCCATGTTGGGAACTCCTCTTGAACCAAGAAGATGTCTTCATCAGGTAAATAGATGTCCGGTGCGGTGGTCCCTGTCGAGGGGTGCTCTTCTAGAAAATTAGCTAGTGTCTAGCCTTTGATGGATTTCAAAGGCACAAATCGGATGTCAATCTATTGTAGGGTGACTTCCAATCGCGGTAGGCGCCCGGTCAGCATTCAGCGGCTGAGGATGTACATGAGCGGGTTACTATGCAAAACCAAATGGAATTCATGATGCTGCAGATAATGTCACATTTTTTGAACTATGAATACCAAGGCCAAACAACACTTCTCGATGTTTTACTATCTAGTATCAGCGTCGATCATGGTTCGGCTGAGATAATAGAGGGTGTTTTCACTTTCAGCGTCATTTTTCTGTGCGAGGAAGGCTCCCAGTGACCGCTCTAGCACCGTTACATATATGATAAGAGGTATTCCTTCAACTGGGGGCAATAGAACATGCAAAGACCCGTAAATTTCAAGGAATTTTTTTTTTCTTAATTTTATTTGGAATTTTACAAGAACGTAGTTTCTGACGGCACCTGATTTCGAGGCCCGGTGTGCCCGGAATCATTTTCCGAAGTTTGTCTCAGGTAATTTCAGTGAACGGACGAGCGGGTTTTTCTAACTTTTGAACCGGTGCTCGGAATCAAATTCCGAGGGCACCGATGAAATCGCAGCGCCGATATTTTCTTAGAAACACCTCTTCCGGAGTTGTGTTTTCTCGGGTGTGGTTTTTAATTTTCGGGCTTAATGTTAAGAAATTAAATAATTTTACGACAAACTTTATTTTATTTCACATAAGCCACTTGGAACTCACTTGAAGCCACTTAATGCGGCTTAAGCCGAGTTGTTGCGGATATGATGTTATCTAAAAATATCCTACCCTCTTGGTAGGATATTTGTGAGGTGGGACCCACATGAGCCCTACCTTTTCTTTTTTGCTAAGTAATGCACTCGAGAAAACCCATCCTTATGAAAGTCAACTAATGTGTTTTCTTAAATTCTTAACGCCCCATTTAATTGGGCAGTTTTCTTCGTTGAATTAAATGGGCGGTTTATTCGTTGAAATTAATTCTATGAATTAATTTCATTCGTTTCTTAACCAGTTTGAAATCTGTAGGCGTAATAATAAAATAAGACCAACGCACGGCTTCTGGAAAAATGTTCGTTGAGAGGATTTGACAAAAACAAAGAGTTCTGCATCCTCCTTCGCGAAGAACGCGAAGAACGCGAAGAACGTGAAGAACGCGAAAAATGCGAAGAACTCCGAGCACTCGGAAATCGACGACGCGACGCCAAGTCCCGCGACGCCGGCAATTCTTCTTTCGCGACGTTCTTCCACGGCAATCCAACCCCGCAACAACCTTCGATCAGCAGCTATAAGGTAGGGGGTTGCGCTATTTTCTTTTTTTACCTTGTGGATTAAAACAACAATATGGAATTTAATTATTATTAATTAAATATTTTTGTTCTTGAACCTCAGAGTTCGTCGACGCGACACCCTTCCGCGACGACGCGACGCTGGATACCGCGACGACGCGACGATCCCCTCTTTCTACAATGAACGCACGTGCGAGGACTTGATGAGGTAGGGATTTTTTTTTGGAAATGTCCTTATTCCCGTGATAGTTTCTTTAAAATTAATGAACCAGTTTCAAATGAACATTTTTATTTTATTAAAATTGTTGTTTCATGTGTTGAATTATTTTCTCCTGTTGTTGTTAACTAACGCGGAGGGTGCGGGCCAAACGAACACGGCCCGACAACCCTCAACCGTTCTTCGTGGTTGTGCGGATTCGGTGGGCGATGGAAAATCGTGACGCAAGGGAAGTTTGTAGATCCCTCAGTGAAGAACGGAACCCGGGAGTAACAACGGCGTAGACGGGAAGGAAAACGGACCACCGGAGCAACTCCGGCGGCCCGCGGAAGTGGCCCGCGGCGCCCCGGCGCGCCCCCGGACAAGGCTGCCCTGGCTGATGCCGCGGCGGCAGCGGCCAATTGACCCGCGGCCGCGCGGGTCCAGTCCTCACGCACGGGACGCGGCATAGCCGCGTCCGTTGCTCCAGTGCGGCCCCAACGCGGGGCCGCGACATCTCCAGACCGCGGGGGCGGCGCCCCGCGGCACCCAGGCGCTCGGCCGCTCGGCCGAGCCGAGCCAGGCCAGTCCAACCGGCCGGGCCGCACCCTGGACGGATCGGGTCAGGTCGACCCGGTTCGGCCGACCCCGGGGGGGTGGGGGCGGCCCGGGTCGGCCCGGGCCCGGACCCCCCGTTTTCGGACCGTTTTTGGTCAAACGCCCGTAACATGAGCTACGGGCCTCCAAAAGACTCGCCGTCAGCGGAAACGCGATCCTTGGATCGAGAAGGTCATTTCGGTATATCTCACTCAAGGTTTCGGAATACTTTGATTTCGGTCGGGTTGGTTCGTACACGAAACCACCAGGCCTTCGGAGCGGAAACGCTCATATCTTGAGATACGGACGTCCGATTGACGTGCCATCAGCTTTGTTGAACTCCTCTATGTGAGACAGATCTTTTGCCTCACTCCTCCCGAGGTTTGGATGTAGGTGGAGTACGGTCAGGTTGGTTTTGCCTTAAAAACCAACTGGGCACCTAGGACGAAAATGCCAATAACTCTCAGACTGGGCGTCCGATTGACGCACCGTCTGCGACGTTGAGTTCCTATTGACGATACAGAACTTTTGGATACATCAACTTCGGAATTTGTGATAGTTGATGTATCGGCCTCTCGGATCGTAGAGCGGACCCTCCCGAACGAGCTTGCTGTGTGCGGGAACCCTAGAGCTGGCTGTGACTGCTACTTTGACAACGACAACTGTGTAGTGATCGTCAGTGGACTGCAGCAACGATTGTGCAAAGATCCTCAGTTGACTGCGACAATGAAGATAGCTGGTCTTGTAACCTATGTGGGTCCTAGCTATGCTGGTCTTGTATCCTTTGTGAGTCCCAGCTTAGATGATTCAATACTGGTCTTGTATCCTATGTGGGTCCCAGTATAGATGAATCAATGAAGACAAGTGGTCTTTTATTCTATGTGGGTCCTAGCTGTGCTGGTCTTGTATCCTATGTGGGTCCCATCTTTGATGATTCAATACTGGTCTTGTATCCTATGTGGGTCCCAGTATAGATGAATCAATGAAGACAGCTGGTCTTGTATCCTATGTGGGTCCTAGCTGTGCTGGTCTTGAATCCTATGTGGGTCCCAGTATAGATGAATCAATGAAGACAGCTGGTCTTGTATCCTATGTGGGTCCTAGGTTTGCTGGTCTTGTATCCTATGTGGGTCCCAGCTTTGATGATTCAATACTGGTCTTGTATCCTATGTGGGTCCCAATATAGATGAATCAATGAGGACAACTGGTCTTGTATCCTATGTGGGTCCTAGCTGTGCAGGTCTTGTATCCTATGTAGGTCCCATCTTTGATGATTCAGTGCTGGTCTTGTATCCTATGTGGGTCCCATCATAAACGAAACAATGATGACGGCTAGTCTTGTATCCTATGTGGGTCCCAGCTTAAATGATTCAGTATCTATGTCTGATCATCTCTTCCACCTTTTCGATAATGTATACCTGTGTGAGCTGAATCCTGTGTGACTCTCCTCTGTGGATTGTGTTGTGCTATCCTGTGTGGATTTACATTTGGTTTCCTGGGTAGATTTACGTTTTTCTCTCCTTAGTGGAGTGTGTTGTGCTATCCTGTGTGGATTTACTTTTTTCTCTCCTTTGTGGGTTGTGTTGTGCTATCCTGTGTGGATTTATGTTTGCTTTCCTGTGTGGACTGGGTTGTGCTTTGGCTTAGATGTTGGAGCCGAACAGGGATTAATGAATTAGGTATATGTATGGGCATATACCTAAGCAATGTCGGTTGTTACTTCGTGATTGTATCTTTCTATTGTGTTTTATCCTTTGTGGATTTCGGGAGACCTTCGGGGGTCTCGGGGTCCCCACTTAGTATCTTATACTCACCCCTCCACGGGCTATGCCCGCACTACGTTGTGATGGTTGCAGAAGTCGGACATCGTTGATTGTGGTTGAGGCTTGCAGAGCAGGACGGTACCTGGAGGTGGACCACTAGGAGGGACGTACTCGGAGCGGCTGGCGGGACCCGAGGAGCAGTGGAGCTATCTGTACCCACCCTTCAGGTGGGATTTCCAGAGGATGACCTGATGCTGCGGCTTTTCATTTCAGTTGCTGTTTTCCCCTTGCAGTTTTACTTTACAGATGGGCTCGTATTTATGGCCCCATTACTTTCAGCACAGCTTGTTACTTTTTTTACTTAGTGTTTACTTTTCCGCTTACTTACTCTGTGGTGCTTGTTTACTTTTCAAAGGCAATGCCTTCCCTTTTTGTTGGATTTACTCCTTGGTGCTAGTCGCCAGCCTCTGGCCTATGGAAGGCGGGCATGGGGTAGTCACGGAACGGGCCCTGAGGACGGGTCGTGAAAAATTGGTATCAGAGCTGGTCGGTTCTACCGCAGACTCTGATCTTTCTTCTATGTGAAGCAATAGTGTTCAGTGTATTGGGTGTGGTCATCAGTCCAGGGAGTCCAGTGTTGGTGCGGCAGCTGACGTATCTGTACACCAGGACCCTGACTTCTGATTTCCGACCTAATGCACGAAAACACTGATTGCGTGTGTGTTCAAGTTTTCTTTGTGATTACTCGTGTCAGCTCACCAGGTATACAGTTCTGACCGTGGCGCACCTGCTTCTTTCAGGATGGCCCCACGATGGCTGCCAGCTAGGGTTCCGAGAGTGGATCATGATGACAGCCCACCGAGCGATGAAGCCTTGGTGCAGGGCTCCTTGTCAGCAGAGGCACCGACGGTACCTTTACCCACTGAGCCACCGATGCTACCAGCCCCAGCCACTGATGATGCACGTCGCCTTAGCGCGCTGCACGAGTTCCAGCGTCAGTGACCGCCCAGGTTCCGCGGGGAGACGGACCCCCAGGAAGCCGAGGACTGGCTGGAGGTAGTGGTGCGAGATTTCAGGCTAGTGAGGACACCGGCAGACCTCATGGTGATACTCGCGGCGAGCCTACTGCACGCAGCAGCGGGCCGATGGTGGAGCTTGATGCTCCAGGTGCACGACGAGACATCTCTTCTCTGGACGGACTTTGAGAGCGTCTTCCGATCCGAGTTCATCCCATCCACCCTCCGTGCGGTGCGCATTTAGGAGCTTCTTCAGCTGCGGCAGGCAGATTGACAGTGGCCCAGTACTCGGCGAGATTTACTGATCTCTCGCGCTACTCCACAGATATGGTACGAGACCCGTTCTTCTGGGCTCGGACCTTCGAGCAATGACTGAGGCATGAGATCAGGGCTTCGATGATCTCCCTCAACATTCTTACTCAGGTAGAGGTGTTAGAGGGAGCCCTTCTAGTGGAGAGTTTTCTCGCCGAGCAGGATCCAGTGACAGGGCCCTCCGCAGGATGGCCCGTAGCAGGGTCTTCTGCAATTGGCTGTAGACAGGTGTCGCAGAGGTTCAAACGGGCCAGACCATCAGATGGGTAGTCTCAGGATGAAGATTCAGTTGTGCGGGGCACCCGAAGGAGAGCCAGATACACGAGGGGCAAGCATTGCTACGCCTGCAGCGGGCAAGGTAATATGGCTCGAGACTGCCAGACTCGTCTTACAGATGAGCAACAGGTGGTAGATGGACCTCCCAGAAAGAGGTTCGGCCACGGTGGACCGCAGGGTGTAGGCGGACGAGGAAGAGGAGATGGCCGAGTAGCCGATGGTGGGAGACACTTCGAGGTGTTGCCACCACCACCCCCAGGAGGACCACCCCGACCGCAGGGAGTTGGTGGAAATGGGAGATCTCAGCTTCAGGAAGCTGAGGCCTTCGATCATGGAACTCTGGGAGCAGATGGACAGGAGTAGAACTAGTGAATACTTCTTTTGTACTTCTAGTTACTTGCTGGTGTTGTGTAGCGTCTTTTTATTATTAGCTGCAATAATGAAAGACGCATACCCTTGTTATGTTTTCATTCCTGTCCTCTTTTGTGTTGTTACTAAGAGGTTCCAGTTTAGACTGTTGACTTGACCCTTACTTGTGAGACATCTACTGGAGGACACCCAGTTACCACACACTGATGCCAACAGTGTGACTCAACCCTTGGAGGCGAGAGTAACGGTTGGATCTCTTGGTAGTAGCGTCGAGGCCTGAAGACGTCATCCTTGGTATGTATTAGAATCATCCATGTCGGGATTGACAGTATTAGGCAAAGAAAGTGGTTCATCCAGGGGATGAGACCAGATTTCTCTTATCGGCAAAGAAGAAATCTTAGCAGCACTTGTGGGGCCGGAGATGGTCCAGGCCACGGCAGAGAAGGTCCAGTCATCCATGAGCGGATGAGGACAGCTTAGAATAGGCAAAAGTCTTATGCAGACAGAAGGCAGAGTCCACTAGAGTTCGAGGATGGTGACCACATCTTCTGGCGTGTCTCACCTCGACGTGGATTACAGAGATTTGGCCGAGGCGGCAAGTCGTCTCCACGCTTCATCGGACCATTCCAGGTCCTCGACAAGATTGGCGAGGTGGCTTAACACCTGGTTCTACCACCTCAGTTGCACCGGGTGCACGACGTCTTCCACATATCTTAGCTGAGGAGATACGTGCACGACCTGATGCACATCGATGACCATGGGGAGATAGACGTGGATGATGGGGCGACATTTGCGGAGGTCCCAGTAGAGATCAAGTATCGACAGGAGCGAGTCCTACGTAGATGATCGATTCCTCTAGTGCGCTTCAGATAGCAGCACGAGAACCTCCAGGAGAGCTCTTTGGAGCGGGAGGCTCAGTTGCGTGCTCAGTACCGCCTTTGTATCCCTAAGTTTGTGGTGAAGCTTTACGGGGACGTAAATCTCTATGGTGGGAGTAATGTAAAGACCCGTAAATTTCGAGGAAATTTTTTTTTCTTAAATTTCTTGGTAATTTTACAAGAACACAGTTTCTGACGGCACCTGATTCTGAGGCCCGGTGTGCCCAGAATCAATTTCCGAAGTTTGGCTCGGGTACGTTCAGTGAACGGACGAGCGGGTTTTTCTAACATTTGAACCGGTGCTCGGAATAAAATTCTGAGGGCACTGATGAAATCGCAGCACGAGTATTTTCTTAGAAATGCCTCTTCCGGAGTTGAGTTTGCTCAGGTGTGGTTTTTAATTTTCGGGCATAAAGTTATGAAATAAAATAATTTTACGACAAACTTTATTTTACTTCACTTAAGCCACTTGGAACTCACCTGAAGCCACATTAAGCGGCTTATACTGAGTTGTTGCAGATAGGATGTTATCCAAAAATATCATACCCACTTGGTTAGATATTTGTGAGGTGGGACCCGCATGAGCCCCACCGTTTCTTTTCCGCTATGTAACGCAACTGCGAAAACCCGTCATTATAAAAGTCAACTGTTGCGTTTTCTTAAATTCTTAACGCACCATTTAATTGGGCAGTTTTCTTCGTTGAATTAAATGGGTGGATTATTCGTTGAAATTTATTCTATGAATTAATTTCATTTGTTTCTTAACCAGTTTGAAATCCGTTGGCGTAATAATAAAATAAGACCAACGCACGGCTTCTGGAAAAATGTTCGTTGAGAGGATTTGACAGAAACCAAGAGTTCTTCATCCTCCTTCACGAAGAACGCGAAGAACGCGAAGAATGCGAAGAACGTGAAGATTGCAAAGAACTTCGAGCCCTCAGAAATCGATGATGCGACGCCAAGTTCCGTGACGCCGACGATTCTTCTTCCGCGACGTTCTTCCCCGGAAATCCAACCCTGCAACAACCTTCGATCGGCAGTGACAAGGTAGGGGGCTGCGCTCTTTTCTTTTGTTTACCTTGTGGATTAAAACAACAATATGGATTTAATTATTATTAATTAAATCTTTTTGTTCATGAACCTTGGAGTTCGTCGACGCGACACCCTTCCGCAGCGACGCGACGCGGGATACCGAGACGACTCGAGGATCCCCTCTTTCTGCAAAGAACGTGCATGCGACGACTTGACGAGGTAGGGATTTTATTTTGGAAATGCCCTTATTCCCGTGAAAGTTTCTTTAAAATTAAAGAACCGGTTTCATATGAACAATTTTATTTTAGTAAAATTGTTGTTTCATGTGTTGAATAATTTTCTCCCGTTGTTGTTAACTAACGCGGAGGGTGCAGGACAAACAAACACGGCCCGACAACCCTCCGTCGTTCTTCATGATTGTGCAGATTTGGCGGGTGACGGAAAATCGTGACGCAAGGGCAGTTTGTCGATCCCGCAGTGAAGAACGGAACCCGGGAGGAACAACGGCGCTGGCGCGTCCGTTGGCCGCCGCCGCCGCGCGGGTCCGGTTCTCACGCATGGGATGCGGCATAGCCGCGGCCGTTGCTCAAGCGCGGTCCCAACGTGGGGCCGTGACATCTCCAGACCGCGGGGGTGGCGCACCGTGGCACCCAGGCGCTCGGCCGAGCCGAGCCAGGCCGGTCCGACCGGCCGGGCCGCACCATGGCCGGACCGGACCGGGTCCATCCGTGTCGGGTCGACCCGGTTCGGCCAACCACGGGGGGGGGGGGGGGGGTCGGCCCGGGCCCGGACCCCCCCCCCCCTTTCGGTCAAACGCCTGTAACATGAGCTAAGGGCCTCCAAATGACTCGCAGTGAGCGGCAACGCGATCCTTGGATCAAGAAGGTCGTTTCAGTATATCGCACTCAAGGTTTCGGAATACTTTGAGTTCGGCCGGGTTGGTTTGTACACGAAACCAACCGGGCCTTCGGAGCGGAAACGCTAATATCTTGAGCTACGGACGTCCGATTGACATGCCGTCAGCTTTGTTGAATTCCTCTATGTGAGACAGATCTTTTTGCTCACTCCGCCCGAAGTTTGGATGTAGGTGGAGTACGGCCGGGTTGGTTTTTCCTTAAAAACCAACCGGGCCCCTGGGTCGGAAAAGCCAATAACTCTCAGACCGGGCGTCCGATTGACGCGCCGTCTGCAACATTGAGTTCCTATTGACGATACAGAACTTTTGGATACATCAACTTAGGACTTTGTGACAGTTGATGTATCGGCCTCTCGGATCGTGGAGCGGACCCTCCCAAACAAGGTTGCTGTGTGCGGGAACCCTAGAGCTGGCTGCGACTGCTACTTCGACAACGACGACTGTGCAGAGATCCTCAGTGGACTGCAGCGACGACTGTGCAAAGATCCTTAGTGGACTGCAATGATGATGATAGCTGGTCTTGTATCCTATGTGGGTCCTAGCTGTGCTGGTCTTGTATCCTATGTGGGTCCCAGCTTAGATGATTCAATACTGGTCTTGTATCCTATATGGGTCCCAGTATAGATGAATCAATGAAGACTGCTGGTCTTGTATCCTATGTGGGTCCTAGCTGTGCTGGTCTTGTATTCTATGTGGGTCCCAGCTTTGATGATTCAATACTGGTCTTGTATCCTATGTGGGTCCCAGTATAGATGAATCAAGGAAGATAGATAGTCTTGTATCATATGTGGGTCCTAGCTGTGCTGGTCTTGTATCCTATGTGGGTCCCAGTATAGCTGAATCAATGAAGACATCTGGTCTTGTATCCTATGTGGGTCCTAGCTGTGCTGGTCTTGTATCCTATGTGGGTCCCAGCTTTGATGATTCAATACTGGTCTTGTATCCTATGTGGGTCCCAGTATAGATGAATCAATGAGGACAGCTGGTCTTTTATCCTATGTGGGTCCTAGCTGTGCTGGTCTTGTATCCTATGTAGGTCCCAGCTTTGATGATTCAGTGTTGGTCTTGTATCCTATGTGGGTCCCAGCATAAACGAAACAATGAAGACAGCTGGTCTTGAATCCTATGTGGGTCCCAGCTTAGATTATTCAGTATCTATGTTTGATCATCTCTTCCGCCTTTTAGATAATGTATACCTGTGTGAGATGAATCCTGTGTGACTCTCCTTTGTGGATTGTGTTGTGCTATCATGTGTGTATTTTTGTTTTCTTTCCAGTGTGGATTTACATTTTTCTCTCCTATGTGGAGTGTGTTGTGCTATCCTGTGTGGATTTACATTTTTCTCTCTTTTGTGGGTTGTGTTGTGCTATCCTGTGTGGATTTACGTTTTGCTCTCTTTTGTGGGTTGTGTTGTGCTATCCTGTGTGGATTTACGTTTGCTTTCCTGTGTGGACTGGGTTGTGCTTGGGCTCGGATGTTGGAGCCGAACAGGGATTGATGACTTAGGTATATGTATGGGCATATACCTAAGCAGTGTCGGTTGTTACTTCGTGATGTATCTTTCTGTTGTGGTTTATCCTTTTTGGATTTCGAGAGACCATCGGGGGTCTCAGGGTCCCTACTGAGTAGCTTATACTCACCCCTGCATGGGCTATGCCCGCACTACGTTGTGTTGGTTGCAGACGATGGACATCGTTGATTGTGGTTGAGGCTTGCAGAGAAAGACGGTACCTGGAGGTGGACCACTAGGGGGGACGTACTCGGAGCGGACAACGGGACCCGAGGAGCAGTGTATCTATTTGTACCCACCCTTCATGTGGGATTTCCAGGGGACGGCCCAACGCTACGGCTTTTCATTTCAGTTGCTATTTTCCCCTTTCAATTGTACTTTGCAGTTGGGCTTGTATTTCCGGCCCCATTACTTTCAGCACAACTTGTTACAGTTTTTACTTAGTGTTTTTTTCCTCTTGCTTACTCTGTGGTGCTTGTTTACTATTCAAAGGGAATGCCTTCCCTTTTGTTGGATTTACACCTTGGTGCTAGTCGCCAGCCCCTGGCCTATGGAAGACGGGCTTGGGGTAGTCACGGCACGGGCCCCGAGGACGGGTCGTGACAGAACCCGTGGGATTAAGAGGTAATTAGTTAGTGTGTCAAATTCCTCTATGAAATCATCTATCAATTGGTACGTAACCCCCTTTTTCATTAACCTAGTGAAGGGAAAACATTTTCCTGCCAGGTTGGCTATGAACTGCCTAATGTTGTCAAGGTGGACTTGCACTCCTCTCAATACAATGAGATTGCGGGGAGGGGGTAAACCAAGGATAACCTTTGTATTTTTAGGGTAGATTCGATACCACGATGGCGTACGATGAAGACAATGAATTTTCCTTAGGTGACCCGAAGGCGCGTTTCAAGGTGTTCAACTTCAGGTTTTGTTTTGGAAGTTTGTTGAAGTTGGTTTCAAGGTCTGACAGGTGATCTGAGCACTGTCTGGACATGACCACCAAGTCATCCACATAGCATTCGAAGAATCTACCCATGAATGGTTTAAAGATATGTTGTGTGGAATGTTGATATGTAGCACCGGGTTTCTTGAGAACAAAGGGCATGCCCCTGTAACTGATTAGTCTTTGAGGGCCCATGAAGGAAGTGGATTCGTGGTCTTCTCAGGCCATCCTGATTTGATTATACCCAGAATAACCATCCATGAAGGAGAGAGCCTCATACCCGGTTGTTGCGTCAATTAATAACTCGGTGATCGGGACCAGGAAATCATCTTTTGGGCAATGCCAATTGAGATCTTTGAAATCGATACAAACAAAGATTTGTATATTCTTTTTCTTGACATGGACAATGTTTATTGGAGCTCCCGAATGAAGCCTTTTTTAATAGTCATATCGATTTCAACCTCTATTTTGGCAGCACGTTTGGGCTGTGTCCTTCTAGAGGCTTGTTTATAGCCCCGATTGTCTTCTGGGAGACCTAAGTTGTGTGTCACCACTTTAGGATTGAGTCCTAGAATTTATGTGTAATTCCAATAAAAAACATCTCGATGTTGCCCCAGGAAAGTGGTATACACCTCATGATTCTTGGGTGACATGGCTGTACAAATGAGTGTGGGCCTCTGGTAATCCTCGATACCTAGGATTATTTCCCTCAGCTAGTCCACAGTAGGGGTGATACCTTCCTCAAATGAGGGAGGTGCATCTTTGATATCATCCTCATCTTCTTCCCCCAAATTCTCATCTTCTGGTTTGAAAGGGGGTGATTTCTCGGCATGGGATCTTTGGAGTCTGGAGGGGAGGCATTGTGGATGTCCTCGCTCAAGTATTCAGCCACAAATTGATGGTTAGCAGTCGTTTCTGCACTACTATGCTCATGTTTCATGGCTAAAGTCATTAGGATATCTAAGTATGTGTCCAGACTTGAACTCTTACTCTCAACATTGTTGATGGGCAGTATGTAGTCTCCGCTAAGCTACCTGAGGGGGTCATCATGAACCAATTCTATACTATTTGGAGAAGGTATCCATTAGACACCATTGAATTAAGGCTTCTTCATCTTTTTCCCATAAAAACCAACATCAATGTAGTATGACTCGAAGTTCTCCAAAGGGGCCTTGTCAGTGTGCAATATTACACCTTGTCCATTGACGCAATAGTTAATACACAGGTGGTATGATGGTGAAATGACCATGTGCTTATGGATCCACGGCCTTCCCAGCAGGGCATTGAATGATTTGTTCTTCCAGACCACCAGGATTTTTGAGTAGGCCACAAGGTCGCCAAAATGGGTTTTTATCTTGATTTGTATCATTGGCATCTATTCACTCTTATCGTAACCTAAAAGGGTTGTGGCTGAGGGTATCACGTCATCCTCACTGTAGCCCAAATTACTGATTTTCTGTAGGGGAAGGAGGTTAACTCTAGAGCCTTTGTGATATAAACATTCCGGATCTCAACATCATTTAGTGTCTCGGACACATATAGTGGTTTGATTTGTCCTTTTATGATGGAATATTTATCGTGATCGGTGAAAGGAATACCTTCATTTCATTCAACTAGGCCAATCTCCGTCTGGTAAATCTCGGCGGCGGCTACTTCAGCTTGAAACTCTTGGGGGCTAAGCAAGGCTTCTATAATAGCCTCCCTGAGACCTGGTGACAATCTCAGGGCATCTAGGATTGAAAGTTTGGTTGGTACTAACACCAAATGCTTAGGTATATCGTATTTCTTCTGTAGAGGACGAGGCTTCTCCATTGGAAGGAGAGTTATATCAGGCACTATGGGAGCTGGAGTATGTAACGAGGAGGGACCGGGCATGGGTTTAGATGTCGAAGAAGTTCCCATGTTCTAGGGTCTCAGCCCGGCCGACCTGTTTGTGCATACTAGGCGGCTAGACACATGTTACTCCTCTGATGGGTACCACAGAATGACGGGGCCAGAGTGGCTACTTATGGAAGTGGAGGGATATTCTTTCCCCTACTGAGTCCCTTGAAGGGCTCTCCCATGGGTTTCCACAATATTAACGGTTGGAGCTGGGGTAAAACCATAGGGTTGGTTTCGGCCGCAACTATGCCTCCCCTGATATCCTCTACTTCTAAGATTCCTACAATCGGCTCCTCATGTTGGGAAGTCGGGCTCGTAACCATACACTTGGTCATGAAATGATTCCATTATATGGACGACGTTGATGGAACCAAATAATAGATCCACATCCTTTTACAGGTCCACCTGGTCGGTTGTCCCTGATGGTTCCATTTGGTGGGTTGGTGCCCATGGTGCCATGTTTGGAGGCATAATATCCAACAGTGTCAGGGATAACATCATCCTCGTTGCATATTTCTCATCTTGCGCTTGCCTCCTCCATTTTTTATTACGCCTGGATGACCGGATCATGGAGGGTTGTGAGGCCGATATTTTGGGTTGTGTAGCATCAGGGGCTATTGATGATAACATTGGATGCTGTAGTTGAGCTCTCAGTATGCCCTGAGCTCGATTGATAGTATTCTGAGTCATCCAGTTACAAATTTATACCCCTTCTTTCTTGGACTTTATACAACCCCTCCACTTTGTCGGTGTCTATGGTAGAAATAAACGTTACATGAGCTTGGGGTGGTCCCAGCTCGACCTTCCCAAGGATTACCATCCTTTGAAGGTGGTTTTTGAAGACGATGCATTCCTAGATAGTGTGCCCCATCTTTCGATGGTAGGGACAGTAATCTGGCCTATCATCGCGGTAGACTTCTTCGGGCTTCCTTGGCTCCGGGAGGTGGAGAAAATTGCAATTTATGGTGGCGATGAAGTAGCAGTGGACTTGGTCCTCTCAGAATGTGTATACATTATGTCCTCGTTCCTCAAACTGGTTCTGCTTTTATCCATCTAATCATACCACTTGGGCGGAGTGGAACACTGATATACAGGGGGCCCTTGACGATTTGGTGGAGTCTTAAGCGGTGGAGCAGGTTCAGGGGCTGGCTTGAGCATGGCAAGGGATGCTTTAGCTCTAGATGCTCTCTTCGCAAAGCCTGAGAGGCTATAAGGGGAATCAAATTAGTACGCAGCAGGTAGTCTTCAATTCTCTAGGAAATGACAGAGAGATTGCAAAATCCAGTGGTGCACTCCACTGGTATGAGTGGTGTTTGCAGTTCATCTCGAAGGTTATTGATGCTTATAGAAAGAATATCATTTTGGGGAATGGGTCTATTCCAATGGTAGGTAAGACCCGTCCATCTGGTGAGGAAATATGAGACCCTCTCATTATCCCTCTGTTTTCAATTCATGAGGTCACTGGCCGTTGTTTTAGGAAGCATTGAGCTAAAGTGTAATAGGAACTATTTCCGAAGATCTTCCCAGCTTTTTATTAACAGAGTTGGCATACTTGTATACCAGACGAAGGCCGATCCATACAATGTCTGCACTAAGCATCTGAGTTTCACTGCTTCTTGTTACTTCGGAGTTTCCATCATAGTGTCACAATAAGAAACGTAGTTCATCAAACACTATTCCAGATCGCCGAGTCCATTGAAAATATGGAATACAGGGATCCCAAAATTGGGTGGAGGAGGCGTGTGGCTAACCCAATAGGGGTAGGGCTTTTTCTCTGTCTATAATGGAGTGTGTCGACCTTCAATTGCTTTCAATCGAGCTATTAGTTCCTCGATGATGTTGGTGAGACCCTAGTGTACATCCTATTGGGCCCGGTCTTGGGTATGTGATGCCCGAGGAACTGCTTGAGGATCTGGCTCTACCGCCACCAAGGGTGAATATGACATTTGTGACACCTCCATAGGTCTTAGACATACTCGCTCTGCTTGCTTCCTGGGTGAAGGGAAATCTTGGTATTCATCTGAACCCATGTTCATGTAGTTGGAAGGGTCGGGCAATGCATTGTGCGGGAGCCCTAATCGCGCTTTGTTTTTCGGGGATAACCTTGGTCTTTGAGGTGCAATTTCTAGGAGTGCAAGGTGTGGCTCTTATTGGGAAGCTCATTCATTATGATGGTTCCTCTAGAGCATCTCGGCATTAAGACACATAAATTCTTTCATTTTCTCTTCCTGTCAAGAGAATCTCTCTTCGAGTGTAAGTGGCTCATTTTTATCATGGGAAGGAGGTGGGTTAAGGGTAACTAGTCCTTTTCTCTTGTCCTTGTTGAAAGATCATAGGGTACGTAGAGGAGGTTCAGCTGGAATGTAGGCCATATTTATGGAAGACCTCTGGTTATGGGTGTGCACACCTGATGGTTTGTCGTAAATCACTTCTTGAATGAAATCTTCATCTCCTGATCCATCCGGATTCGCATCATCTTTGGTGTCACCCATGGGGTTAACCAATATGATGTCGATGGATGCATATTGCGGGGTGGAGGTGATGTAATCTTCCAAATAGTCAGATGATCTCTTGTGCCTTTTTTTGGTCTTCCCTTTCCCGTCCCATGATTTCTTTCGGACTCCTTGATGAAGGGTGACTTGGAGAGTTATTTTATGCGACCTTACGATACACCTCCCTCTTAAAGGGGATGACGAATCAAAGGACGTGTTAGGGTAGGAAACTCCTCTTCTAACTGTCCTCCCAAGAAAAGAGAATATTGATTCTCATGGGGGAGGTTGTTGTTCAGGTGGTAAAAATGCCCCCAGCCCTAAGGGTTGGGGTTGGCTCCATTTCATGGACATTGATTCTCTACCCGTTTTTATTGGTTTATTATGTGGGAATTTGTGGTTAAAAATTCCCCCACCCCTGCAGGATAGGGTTCACTCTAGGTTGCGGTAGTGGTTACTGCTCTCACTGCCTGCCTGATCTTGCGTACCCCCATTCTGTGGTGAACTGGATCCGATGCTAAGTTCACCTGTTAATCAATCGCCTCTAGGGAGGCAAGTAATGACCACTGATTGGCCTCTCTTAGGCCAGAGGCCTATTGTATGTTTTCAATGGACTGATTCATGAGTTCTTGAATGGCTTGTTCCCATCGGGCCTGACGCTTCTGGGACTTACTCAAGGGATGTCTCTATTGGGTGTGTCACATTTCCTGAACCGGGAACCCACTCGATTATTTTTGTAAAGACCTGTAAAAATCAAGGTAATGTTTTTTCATAATTTTCTTTGGAATTTTACAAGAACACAGTTTCTTACGGCACCTGATTCCGAGGCCCGGGGTTCCCGGAATCATTTTCCAATGTTTGGCTCGGGTACGTTCAGTGAAGGAATGAGAGGGTTTTCTTAACTTTTGAACCGGTACTCGGAATCGAATTCCGAGGGCATCGATGGAATCGCAGCACTAGTATTTGCTTAGAAATGCCTTTTCCGGAGTTGCTTTTGCTCGAGTGTGGTTTTTAATTTTTGGGGTTAAAGTTATGAAATAAAATAAAAGTGGTGCAACACTTTATTTTATTTTCACTTAAAGCCACATAAAGCCACTTAAGCTATGTTAAGCAGTTTTGGTGGAACCCAAAATATCCTACCCACTGGGTAGGGTATTTGTGAGGTGGGGCCCACACGAGCCCCACCGTTTCCTTTCCTCTAAGTAACGCACCCGCGAAAACCTCTTTTTAATGAAGGTCAACTATGCATTTTTCTGGTTAAGAAATGCCCCAATTAATTGGGCAGTTAAATAGTTACAATTAATTCTTTGAATTAATTGTTCGTTTATTATATTTGGTTATCAAATTCTTAAGACTATAATAAAATAAGATGAGGACTTATTTTATTATCTGGTTGTTGTGTTAAACCTTTGGAGAATCTCTAAATATCTTCATCCTCCTTCGCGAAGAATGCGAAGAACGCCGGCCTCCAACGAAAAAGCGACGAAGAACACCGAGCCCTCGGAGATCGACGATGCGACGCCGAGTTCTGCGACGCCAACGCTTCTTCCGCGACGTTCCTTCCCCGCGACGATCTTTGATCGACAACCGATGGAGTTTGATGGTGCGATGCCGTGTACCGCGATGATTGCGACGCCCTTTCCGCGACGTGATTATCCTCTTCTCCGCGACGGTAAATTCTGCGAAGAACTCACGTTCGATGACGACGTTGAAGTAGGGGTTTGGTTCTTTTAAATCTTTGTGATTTATACCACGCGGTGTTTGATTATTAAAAATTGTTGGGAGACTTCTAAAACCGCTAATGCGGTGGGTGCGGACTAACGAACAAGTCCGAACCCACCACCCCTTTCGTTCTTGGAGTGCGAAATGGTAGACATCGAAATAATCAACCGGATGGGCGATGTAAGGTCCTCGCAGTGAAGGACGGACCCCGGGAGGGCTTTTAGCGAAGACGACAAGGATTTCCGACCACCGGAACTCGTCCAGTGGTCCGTGTAGCGACCCGCCGGCGCGGCACACCGGCACGGCGGCGCCGGCGGAGGAAGCCGGCGGCGCCCGGCGGGCCGCCGTGGAGAACCGCCGCGACTGAATCCGTGGCAGAAGCAGTGCGGTCCCGCGACCGCCCGGGACTGGAGGATCGGGACGCGGTGGCCCGGCCGCGTCCGCTGGCAAGGGCGGCCCCACATGGGGCCGTGGCTTCTTCACGCGGGGGTAGCGCGCCCCCCGCCCGCGGCTCGGCCGTAACAGCCGACCCGACCCGCCTGGCGGTCGGGCCGGGCCAGGCCGACCGGGTCAGTCTGGGCCCATACCCCCCATTTTCGGACCTTTTTGGTCATTTGCACAGAACATGAGCTGTGAGGCTCTGATCGATGCACCTTTAGCGGAGATGTGATCCTTGGATCGATACGGTCATTTCGGTATATCACACTAAAGTTTTCAGAGTACTTTGGGTTTGACCGGGTTGGTTCGTACAAGAAACCAACCGGGCCTTCGGAGCGAAAACACTCATATCATGAGCACCAGACATACGAATGACGTGCCGTCAACTTTGATGGATTCCTATTAGTGAGACGGATCTTTTGGCTTAATCTGCCCGAGGTTTGGATGCAGGTGGAGCACGGTCGGGTTGGTTTTGACATAAAAACCAACCAAGCCCCTAGGACGAAAAAGCCAATAACTCTCAGACCGGGCGTCCGATTGACGCGCCGTCTATCACGTTGAGTTCCCATTATCGAGACGGAACTTTGGGATACATCAACTATGGACTACGTGACAGTTGATGTATCGACCTCTTGGCTCGTGGAGCGAACCCTCCCGGAACGAGCATGAAGTGTGCGGAAACCCTAGAGCTGGCTGCGACTGACGATGAAGACTATCGTACTGGAATCCCATGTGGGTTCGAAGATGAAGACTATCGTACTGGAATCCGATGTGGGTTCGATGATGAAGACCATCGTACTGGAATCCCATGTGGGTTCGACGATGAAGACTATCGTACTAGAATCCTATGTGGGTTCGATGATGATGACTATCATACTGGAATCCTATGTGGGTTCGACGATGAAGACTATCATACTGGAATCCTATGTGGGTTCGACGATGATGACTATTGTACTGGAATCCTATGTGGGTTCGACGATGAGGACTATCCAACTGGAATCCTATGTGGGTTCGACGATGAGGACTATCGTACTGGAATCCTATATGGGTTCAACGATGAAGACAATTGTACCAGAATCCTCTGTGGGTTCGACGGCGACGACTACAATGCTTGTATCCTAAGTGAGTCCCAGTAAGATGAATCAGTGACTACATCTGATCATCTACCTTACATTAAAAATTATGTGTACCTGTGTGAGCTAAATCCTGTGTTGCTTCCTTTGTGGAATGTGTTATGCTATCCTGTGTGGGTTTACGTTTTTCTTTCCTGTGTGGATTTAAGTTTTTCTTTCCTGTGTGGACTGGGTTGTACTTGGGATCAGATGTTGGAGCCGAGCGAGAATTGATGACTTAGGTATATGTATGGGCATATACTTAAGCAGAGTCGAATGTTACTTCGTGATTGTATCTTTTATTTGTGGGTTATCCTTTGCGGATTCTGGGAGACCATCAGGGGTCTCGAGTCCCTACTGAGTAGCTTATAATCACAACTACACGGGCTATGCCCACACTACGTTGTGTTGGTTGCAGACAACAGACAACGCTGATCGTGGTTGAGGTTTGCGGAGCAGGACGATACCTGGAGGTGGACTACTGGGCAGGACGTACGCGGAAGGGACGATTGGACCCGAGTGGTAGTGGATGGTATCTATACCCACCCTTCAGGTGGATGTTCTAGTGGACATATAGAGGATGCAGTTTTACATTCAGTTGTCATTTTTCCCTTCTAGTTGTACATTTCTTTTCAGTTTGGGTTTGTATTCTGGCCCACTTACCTTTCTGCACTTACAGTTGTACTCAGATTCTACTTAGTGTTTACATATGCTCACTTGATCTGTGGTGGTTGTTGTTTACTTTACAAAGGCAATTCCTTCCCTTTTTACGGGGATTTACACCTTGGTGCTAGTCGCCATCCCCTGGCCTATGGAAGGCGGGCTTGGGGTAGTCACGGCACGGGCCCCGAGGACGGGTCGTGAAAAATTGGTATCAAAGGGAGGTTGGTTCTACCGCAGAACATGGGACTCTGATCTTTTTCTATGTAAAGCAACAATGTTAAGAGAATTGAGTGTGGTTATCAGTCCAGCGAGTCCAGTGTTGGTGCGGCGGCCGACGTATCCGTACACCAGGACCCTGACTTCTGATTTCCGACTTAATGCACGAAAACAGTGATTGCACGTGTGTTTCATGTTTTCATTGTGATTACTTTTTGTCAGCTCACCATGCATATTGTTCTGACCGTGGCACATCAGTCTCTTTTCAGGATGGCCCCACGACGGCAGCCAGCTAGGGTTCCGAGCGTTGTGCGTTTTGAGAGCCCATCGAGCGATGAGGCCTCGGTATAGGGCCCTTTGACAGCTGAGGCACCGGCGGTACCTATACCCGCCGAGCCACCGATGGAATCATAGTGCCAGAATTTTCCTAGAAACACCTTTTCCGGAGTTGCGTTTGCTCGGGTGTGGTTTTTAATTTTTGGGGTTAATGTTAAGAAATAATATAAAAGTGGTGCAACACTTTATTTTATCTTCACTTAAAGCTACTAAAAGCCACTTAAGCTAAGTTAATTAGTTTTGGGGGAACCCAAAATATCCTACCCATTGGGTAGGGTATATGTGAGGTGGGGCCTGCATGAGCCCCATCGTTTCTTTTCCTCTATGTAACGCACCTGAGAAAACCTCCTTTTAATGAAGGTCAACTATGCGTTTTTCTGGTTAAGAAATGCCCCATTTAATTGGGCAGTTAAATAGTTATAATTAATTCATTGAATTAATTGTTCGTTTCTTATCTTTGTTTTTCAAATTCTTATGTCGATAATAAACTAAGATGAGGAATTATTTTATTATCTGGTTGTTGTGTTAAACCTTTGGAGAATTTATAAAGATCTTCATCCTCCTTCGCGAAGAACGTGAAAACGCTGGCCTCCGACGAAAGGGCGACGAAGAACACCAAGCCCTCGGATATCGACGACGCGATGCCGAGTTCCACGACGCCGATGCTTCTTCCGCGACGTTCCTTCCCCGCGACGATCTTCGACCAACAACCGATCGAGTTTGACGGTGATGCCGTGTACCGCGACGACAGTGACGCCCTTTCCACGACGCGACGATCCTCTTCTCCGTGACGGTCAATTCCGCGAAGAACTCACGTTCGATGACGACGTTGAATTAGGGGTTTGGTTCTTTTATATATTTGCGATTTATACCTGCGGTGTCTGATTATTAAAAATTGTTTGGAGACTTCTAAAACTACTAACGCGGTGGGTGCGGACTAACCAACAAGTGTGAACCCACCGCACCTTTCGTTCTTGGTGTGCGAAACGGCGGGCGTCGACAAAATCAACTACACGGGCGATGTAAGGTCCTCTTAGTGAATGATGGACCCCGGGAGGGATTTTGACGAAGAAGAAAAGGATTTCTGACCACCGGAACTCTTCTGGTGGTCCGCAGAGCGACCCGGCGGCGCGCCACACGAGCACGGCAGCGCCGGCGGCGGAAGGCGGCGGCGCCCGGCGCACCGCCGTGGAGAATCGTCGGGGCTGAAGCCGCGGCGGCAGCAGTGCGGTCCCGCGACCGCGCGGGACCGGAGGAGCAGGACGCGGAGGCCCGGCCGCGTCCGCTGGCAAAGGCGGCCCCACGCGGGGCCGTGAATTCTTCACGCGGGGGCAGCGTGCCCCCCGCCTGCGGCTCGACCGTAACAGCCGAGCCGACCCGCCTGGCGGCCGGGCCGCGCCCGCGCCGGCCAGGCCGGGCCACCCAGGCCGGGTCGGACCCAGACCCGGGTCGGGTCGACCGGGTTTGGGCCGACCCACGCGGGGTTGGGCCGGGTCGTTCCGGGCCCATACCCCCCGTTTTCGGACCTTTTCGGTCTTTTTCACATAACATGAGATGCGGGCATTCGGTCGACGCACCGTCAGCGGAGATGCGATCCTTGGATCAAGTCGGTTGTTTCGGTATATCACACTCAAGGTTTCGGAGTACTTTCAGTTTGGTCGGGTTGGTTCGTACACGAAACCAACCGGGCTCTCGGAGCGGAAACGCTCATATCTTGAGCACCAGACATCCGAACGACGTGCCGTCGACTTTGATGGATTTCTCTAAGTGAGACAGATCTTTTGGCTTACTCCGGCTGAGGTTGGGACACAGGTGGAGCATGGTCGGGTTGGTTTTGACTTAAAAATCAACCGGGCCCCTGGGACGAAAAGGCCAATAACTCTCAGACCAGGCGTCCGATTGACGAGCCGTCTATCACGTTGAGTTCCCTTTATTTAGATGGAACTTTAAGATACATCAGCTCTGGACTAAGTGATAGTTGATGTATCAAACACTTGGCTCGTGGGGAGAACCCTTCCGGAAGGAGCATGCTGTGTGCAGAAACCCTAAAGATGGCTGTGACTGGAATCCTATGTGTGTTCGACGATGAAGACTATCGTACTAGAATCCTATGTGGGTTCGACGATGAAGACAATTTTACCGGAATCCTCTGTGGGTTGGATGGCGAAGACTACAGTTCTTGTATCCTACGTGGGTCTCAGTAAGATGAATCAGTGACTACATCTGATCATCTCCCTTACTTTACAAATGATGTGTACCTGTGTGAGCTGAATCCTGTGTTGCTTCCTATGTGGAATGTGTTATGCTATCCTCTGTGGGTTTACGTTTTCCTTTCCTATGTGGATTTATGTTTTTCTTTCCTATGTGGACTGCGTTGTACTTTGTCTCGGATGTTGGATCCGAGCGAGAATTGATGACTTAGGTATATGTATGGGAATATACCTAAGCAGAGTCGAATGTTACTTTGTGATTGTATCTTTCCTTTGTGGATTATCCTTTGCAAATTTTGGGAGACCATCGGGGGACTCGAGGTCCCTACTGATTAGCTTATACTCACCCCTGCACGGGCTATGACCACACTATGTTGTGTTGGTTGTAGACGACGGACATCGCTGATCGTGGTTGAGTCTTACGGAGCAGGACGGTACCTGGAGGTGGACCACTGGGCGGGACGTACTCGGAGGGGACGACTAGACCCGATGGGTAGTGGAGGCTATCTGTATTCACCCTTCAGGTGGATGTTACAATGGACGGCTCGAGGCTGCAGTTTTACTTTCAGTTTTCATTTTCCCTTCCAGTTGTACTTTTCTTTTCAGTTTGGTTTTGTATTCTGGACCACTTACCTTTCTACACTTACAGTTGTACTCATCATTTACTTAGTGTTTACTTCCGCTCACTTGCTCTGTGGTGGTTTTTGTTTACCTTAAAAAGGCAATGCCTTCCCTTTTTTCCGGGATTTACGCCTTGGTGCTAGTCGCCAGCCCCTGGCCTATGGAAGGCGGGCTTGGGGTAGTCACGGCACGGGCCCCGAGGACGGGTCATGACAGTTTTCATGACATGATGATGTTACAATACATTATACAGAACGGGTTCTTCTAGGTAGGGAGCAGATTGATATTCAGAGCTCCATGTTCTCACCATCCTCTGATATAGAATCCCATCAGAGCATCACCAATGAGGCGGAAAAACTAGTGCAGTGCACGGAGGCATGCTAACTCAATGTTTCCTTTACCCCTCTCAGGTCGTAGTTTCCGTGCCGAAGGAAGATTTTACAGGTCGATTGGATACAAGAGGTCTCCTATTGTCATGACATGGTCTGTCTACCCATCGTAGGGTAGGAAGCTTGATTTCATCCGAAAAAAGTCTCTTCATATATTTGAGTGGATTTCGGGAACACATTCTTCTGGAAACATTCTGGGTATGTCGAATTGAGAGGTGGTTGTGGCCGAAAACATAACTGGTACATCATATCAGGCCATTCGTTTCCTCAGGTGTAGCATGTCAGCATACTCCTCCACTAGTGATTCCTCTACATGGTCTTCCCAACTGAGACGCTCACCGAGAGTGTGGTCGGAGGTATTGGGGCCGGTAGGTATTGAATTATCATGTGGGCGATTCCGAGGAGGATCAAAAGATGAACGTGGCCCCAGACCATCTCCTGATTGAAGAAGGGTGTCATAGGCGACTAGCGGGGAATCTAACATTCTTGATCCCATCCATCTGAGTACCTCAGCGTTTGAGGGATTTTCTATGCTTGATTCGGCAGGGGGAGAAACTTCCTATAGATATGATATGTCAATGTGGGGAGGACCTTCGCAATAACTGCCTTCATGGTGAGGATGACCATCATGGATTGACTTTCAATGTGCATCATGGGGAGGACCTTCAAGACACATTATGAAAAATGGAGGACCTTCATGTTTTTTGGAGCCATTGTGGGGAGGTCCTTCACAATGGCGGTCGTGGTGGCGAGGACTACCATCACTGCTGCCGCAATGGCGAGGACTGCCATCATAACTACCATTGGGAGAATGTTTGCGGGGTACACCATGGGGAGGGACTTCAGAATGTACCGCAACTAGGGGAGGGCCTTCTCATTGCATCACGTCTCTACGGGGAGGACCTTCGTTATCATCATGGTGAGTACTACAATCATGATATGATGCTTGGCTGCACGGATTGTCGTTACAACATAAACCCTGGAGAGGACCTTCAGGGTAGGCCATGGTAATGGGAGGGTCTTCTTTTCATGACGAGACATCACTTAGGGGAAGGCCTTCGTAGTTGTGACTAAGATAGCGAGGAATACTATCATAATCTGTGGTCCCACTACACGGAGAGGGTTTGCAGTGTATACCCTAGGGAGGACCTACATGGTGGACTACATCATATGGAAGGCCTTTATGATGCTCGATCATCTGGTCACGTGGAGGGATTTCGTGACTCGTATCAAAAAAGAAGATATCATGATCGATCATTATATGACCGTGGGGGAGGCCCCCGTGGGTGCTCGGGGGAGGACCATCAGAGATGCTGGTAGCGAAATAGAGGGGAGGACCTTCCTAACTGCTAATTGCACTCCAAAAATATGGTAATAGGTGGGAAGGGTCTTGAGACTTTTACATGTTCTTAGCGGCATTGGGAACCCCATCTTCCAATAGAGAGGAGTCATGAACCTGCTCTTTATTTTACGGCTGCATTCAGCGCATTTGGGGCTCTTTCTTACGGGCAGCGGAGACCATCTGCTGTTGATAACATCCTTCACCATTGGGTACCTTTCTAATTGGGTCTCGTGATGCTGTCAGGATATGCCATCGAAAATCATGACATTTAGCTGGGGTATATTACTACTCTTGAGTATACACCTTGTGGATAGGTGTCCCCCAGTTGGAACAAGTGATGCTGCTCGATCTGGTTGCCATTGAATCGCGGAATATGGCCGACAACCATCAAGGGTGGAAGACGGGATGCAGATCTGCCCCAAGGTGGCTATATTGTCTTTTAGTTGAGTCTCCTTAATTGGGGAGACAAATCATGGGCCCGAGTCCTTGCTGTTTTTGCTGATGCAATTACATTCTGGCAAGTCTGCATGATATGATATGGGATCGATACCTTCCCTCCAACATTTCCAGGATATGAAGAGATACATCTTTGTCTGGAACAGGTATGAAGGCCCATTCCGGTATTGGAGTAGTAATATCCTCCTCTGGTCCTCTGGTGGTCAGTGGGTACTGACAATTCTCTTCTGTCAGGTCAGGTGAACCAGTATGCCCTTGTGCCGGGATATACCAGTTTATCTCTCTATTTGCATCCACATCGAGATGGTGGTCTTTACTTGCATCCGAAGAGATCTAGCCCTACATATGTTGGTTCCCCACCATATCGAGTCGGTGGCCTTTTTTGGCACGGAGAAGTTTCTGCCTATTGATTGCCTATTCATCTAGAGGGGGGACTTTGTTGATCACCACTACATTGGGATGGTAGTCCTCAGGAGCATCTTCTAAGAGCTGGTCTTGTAGGCGCTGGGTTGCCACCATGTCTAGGTGGTGGGCTTCATGACCCTGGGAAGGGAGAGGTACAATTCCAGTAGGTGTCGTCCTATGTGAGTGACGGGCCTGATGGAGGTCGGCGATGATGCACTCTGGCTCGTATGATGCTTCCATGTCTAGATGGCGGGCTTTGGAGGAGCGAACAGGTGTATGTGCCTGCTTGCAATATGTATCCGTGACGGGGTAGTAGAGCTCCTCCTCAGGGACAAGGGTGACGACTGACCCCTGGTTGTACGTTTTGCACCATCGTCGGGTGGTCCGATTGGCCAGAGCTCAGGGAGCATGGGCTTGGATCCTCAGGGCGACATCCTCCATAGCATGGGGATATTGAGTCACGGTGTAACAGCGCCGATGTCTTCCGGTGGGGGCCTTGGAGCGGAACCCCGGTTCAGTGGGTATGAAGTCCTCGACGTCGACATCATCTGCCTTCCTATGATAAAGGAGGTACGCATTGTCTCGTTCCGAGGATAGACTCCCGAAACGGTTTGAGATGGCAATAGGATCCATCTGGATCTGCTATCGTGGCCACTGATGGGAAGTCAACCGACAGGTCTTGGCGGATTGGAGGGCGTGAATGGCCACCTCCACCATTGGGAGAGTACTGTTCATGTGGTACTCTCGGATCAATGCATCTGGTACCCATCCTTTGAGACACTGAGTGGGTGACGGGGTCCTTCATTGGTGAGGATATCCAGTCATTGAGTAGTTTGATGTACTCGTCTGTGAGTTCCTCCGTGATTCCATTGGATCTAAGGGAGTTCAGATTAGTAGTTGTAAAATATTTCAACAAATATAAATAGAAAACCCATTAAAGCAGAATCTCATAATCTCATGCATAATTAATGACCTTGCTTGGCTGTCCTTGTGAGTATAAGGGGGAATAGAGTGGTATTAAGCTAAATTCCTCTTTCATTGTTAGATATTCATGCCGGTTTCACCATATTTGTTCTACCGGTGGGAGGGAAGACATGTGTTGCCCAATGGTTGATTAGAGAAGGTTGGATTCTGCCTAATAACTCAGTTCAGGTGCACTGTTTTTATTTTTAAATGCCTAAAAGTTCCATATCCAATGATGCGTGGACCTATTTTCCAAGGGCATGCGTTCGCTGGGTAATTTTTCCAGCAATGCATATGAACTCAAATTTGTCGAGAGTATGGGAATTCAGGCTCAACACAACCCTTTTTGGGGGGAATTATTAACTATTCTGGGACTCTCTTATTGATTTAAGAAGTATTCATATGTTTGCGATTCCTTGGTTTATAACCAAGCATAGTATCCACGGATTACTCCTGGTTGGTAATGGTCTGCTGAACATAGGGATTCAGAATCATTTAGGTCTGAGGTTTGCCATCCCTCATTTTATTAATGACTATGAGGAGTTTGGACTCATTAAGGCAGCACAGGCTTGACTTGAAGCATCATAACTGGGAGCTCTAGAGATTATTGTAATCTTGGGGGGACGGATAAGGACATGGTCATTTGGATTGAACCCGTTTTATGGGCTTCCTACGTATCCTCATGAGAGGATTCAGAATCCATGTAGTTTGGTGCCACATGACGGGACACATCACCTTTTAAGGTCGTGCGACAAGGACCCAACCGTACAGTTTAACGTCCGGTGGTAAGGACACCCAGGCGAGAGATGCCTATTCAATGTTGGGGTAGGACTTTTACCGAAGCAGCCTGGAAAACCCATGGTAAGCAATTTCCTGGGCCTAGATATGGTCCTACATGGGTCATGAGGACATGTTCTGAAAGTGATGGATGGGTATCAGACTTGGATATCAGGCTTGCACCTTGAGAAGGATTCCTACGTCTCCTGGTTGGTCGGTAATCGATGTCCATGTAGTTATTGAGAGATTAGGGCATACACGTGAGAGTTTCCTGTAATTGGGATTGAACCTTGATGAGGCATCCAACGTACCCCTCTTAGGATACAGGGATCAAAACCCACATAGTTCATTGTGAGGGTAATGATTGGGACTTACACATGGTTTGTGGCCCGCATTGGGATTTAACCTCGTGGAGGCTTCCTACGTACCCTACTAAGAAGACAGGGATCAAAACCCACATAGTTCGTTGAGATGCCGCCATCATGCGGATGTCATGACCATCACAAATCTCTATTCCCACGCGATTCATGCTTAGTGTGAGAAACAAGATAATGTGACAGACTTGGAAAGTCTCGCACATTCTTCATACAAAGGGAAGGGGAGGAAGACGATGTGAGGAAGAGAAGGTTGGGACCATGGGACTCTCCTTCTACCTATTGTTGGAGGAATGTAGAAGTCACACAGCTTAGCAATAAACCTTCCGTGATGAGAGGGGAATGGTCACTGGTTTCCAGTGAGGATGGTGTGGGGATTACTCCAAGAGGTACACCCAGCCACTCTCAGGAGAGGGGAGAAGTTATCACTACTGGAACTCATCAATAGGAAATGTGAGCGGGGTCCCTCAATCCTGGAGAGTGGAGAGGTAGAAATGGGGGCTATCCGGCTCGGACCCCGCACTACTGTGGGAATGAGAACCTGGGAATTCCACATGAATTTTCTCAAGGGCCGTGGAAACCCCTTTGTCCTATCCTACCGTGGGTATGTGAACACGAAGTGGCGCGATGATGTGCCTGAAGATTTCATCATATGGGTTTGGTGGCTTCGGTAGATTCCTTGGCTCGGGCCGATGAATAGGCCACCGAATGGATTACGAAGGATCAGGCTAGGTTGGAAGGGTTCTATCTCGATCGGGGAATGGGAACACCGAAGGAGCTGGCAGGCCACATGAGTGCATGAGGAGTGGCGCCCTACGTGTACGGGGGTGATACGCGGCTGGCGAGGTCATCTACGTACCAGGATGGTACGTGGACTGAGAGGCATCCTATATACTAGGGCCGGTAAACGACTTTGGGTTCGGCCCACATAACAGGTTGGTGCGCGGTGGAGACTGCACGAGCAGCGACGGCCAAGGGCGACGCCAGTCAGGGGTTCTCCGGTCAGGGATTTTCCAGTGTAGTAGGGTGCTACATGGTGCGTCAGATCGAAAGAGGGGCATAAACTCCCTGGTCCGCGGGAAGGACATACGTGGAGGGGCCATGGCTCGCGGGTTCCATTTTTTAAGATTGCGGTTTACAAATTTTATATGCATTTTTCGATTCCTTATTAATACATTTCCAGTTTCATAATTGTTCTGGTTCGCAAAATGGAAGTCCGCTGTTCGCGAAATCCATAGCTCCTTCCTCCAGAATTCTTCCACCCGAATCTGATCGATCCACTTCTTATCCCCCTCGATTGGCTTTTATAGTGGGGGGAAAGAGATGTATCTGTGGTCATCTACCACCTTTTTTGAAGGCCCACGGCTGAAAACTCGGTTTACAGATGACTTGGTCAATCCGCAACTCACATGGGCATTGAATTCACCTCATTTTTGAACCAAATAGGTGATTTGTGACCGCATTGGGATTCACCTCTATTCCTCGAACGACAGCGTATGTGGTCTGGGACGGTTGGCGCGTCTCACAGTAGGGGAAATTAATGATGGCTCACCGGCATGGAACCCATCCTGCTTCACGCCTGCGGAGGAGATCCCGCCTCCCTTTCACGAACGACGTTGGTCTGCGGAGGGGTTTGCTTTCCAAACCGACCACGTACAATAAATGTTGGTCCGGTATGCGGACCGGTCATACCTTTTCCAATCTTGAGTATTTTCTATGTATATATATTTTATTGTCCAATTCTTTGAGCAAAATTGGGTAGAACCCTTTATCAAATTAAGGGGATTTCCATTCTCCTTTTTGGATTCTTCAGGACCCTACACAACTACATTCAATTGGTCTTTATCTATTTTTCTATTCAATTTCATATTGTCGAGTATTATGAAGTGGTTGTCGATTCTCTTTCTTCATCTATTTTTTTATTCAATTGCATCTTCTGTTTCGTCTTTGTCTTTGATCTCTTCGACGGTCATTATATATTTTTACATATACTTGATACATAGTTCACTATGTTTTATTTTTTCCCTAATATCCCACTCATTCAATTCATAATTATTTCATTTATTTTTAAATTTATCAGTTTTATTATTACAACCACTGTCTTATCTTAGATTTCTCTTTGAATTTTTATTTCAATGCCTACATTATAGCTATTGTGATCATAATTAAAAATGAATTCAGATATACTTCTTCAAAATTTAAAAATTCATATATTTTTATACTATCCTATTTCTTTTTCAACTATTTGAAAGGTGTATTTATATTCTGTACACTCTTATTCCATTATCATACTCCATTAATTTATAATTGAAATTTATTCTAAATTATAGTTTCTTCTCAAATTTTTTGAATTTTAATCTCTTATTAAAATGAAATCCATTATTCATATAAGTTGTTCAACAGCACTAGTGCGTACTAGTGGGTATAAAGTGAGGCGACATGGTTATCCTATTAATCACAACAAATATTGTCGTATTAATTTTTATAGTCTTTCGTAACCCATACAAAAAGTCCATAAACATAGCATCCCACTTACATGTTTGAATCAGAAGTGGTTGAAGCAAACTTTATGGTTTCGAGTGCTTGGCATTAACCTATTAGGTTGTATAGTAAAAAGAGAAAAACTCTGAAAGGGCTCATCAAATACATATACACTAAAGAAAATTCATCATGTCATAGAATACAATTTTGGTTATTAGGTGCATATCCCACTAAGAACTATGGAAATCCCAAATAACATCATTCCCATCTGAATATGGTACATCAAAATCGTTCTGAATGCGTAGAATTCTTTCTTGGGAGAACAAAAAATCGACAACATTCTCCAGACCTTTAAGAGGTTTTCTGATGCTATGAATCACATTATCATGATATTGTTCCTGATGAATCAATTTGGGTAGAGTGGATGTCAACTAAACACTCTCCCAGGAAACATCATTTCCTAATTCATTGACTCTAATATGAAACTGTGAAAACATGCCATTAGGTTCCACTCTTCTAATGGTTCATTCACTAATTATCTAAAAAAGTTCCTACTCTAGGCATCTGCAATTAAATTAATTTTTCCCATTGTATGGGATATGTCGAAAGTGAATGATATTAGGTATTCCACCCTACATCGTAGGTGAATATTCAAATTCTTTTAAGAGAAGATATAACTCAATCAAATATGGTCCAAAAACATGGTAAATATTTTTCTCTAAAGGTAGTGATGCTAACTTGTAAGAACGTTCATAATAGCTTCATGTTCATGTTCATGGATAAGAAAATTATTATCACGTGGATTAACCTGATGAGGTCCCTAAACAATGATGTTATTATCCTAAAAAATAACACAACCTAATCCTGAAACTGATGCATAAAAAAGACCACATAGCTTTTTCCGACCTCTATAAGAGTCAAAACTGATGTAGTAGTAAAAAGTCATTTGTTATCCACAAATTAAATTTTTCATTTCACATTCTAGTGAAACATTACTCCCTTATGTTTTGGAGAATGAAAAATAGAATCCAACTTTGAGAAGTCCATAAAAAATAAGAAATAATACCCAGCTACATCCAAGAAGGTATGAATCTCGAAAACATTTTTTGGTTGTTCCCATGTCATAATATCATTCACTTTTTTATGATCAACTGAAATACCATGTTCTGACACCATGTGTGCCATGAATTTCACTTCCCAAATCCAAAAATCACATTTCGAAATAATTTCATAATTTTAGTGATTTCTCATCAAGAAAAGAAATATTATAATTTGGTTAACATGATCCTACTCTAACATTGAGAACATGAGTATGTAATCCATAATTGTTACCAAGAAAGTATTCAGATACTCAAGAAATATCCTATTCATTTAAGCCATGAAAAATCTAGGAGAATTGTATAGACTAACATTCATGAAAAGGTACTCATAATTATCATATATACATCATATGACCATTTTTTGAATATTAGATTCTTTCATCCTCAACTAATCGTAACCAGAAAAATGGTCGATCTTTCAGAACCAGTTTTCCCCCATTAACTAAACAAATAGATCATCAATTCGAGGAAAATGATACTTGTTCTTTACCATAACTCAATTGAGCTTTCAAAAATAAATGCAAAGGTGATGTGAACCATCATAATTATTATAAAAGAGAACCAATGGCACCCATGGGGCCATGCATGGGTGTATGAATCCTTTCTCATGAAGATCATCCAATAGACATGTTAGATCATTCATTTTACTACTATCATATTTTAATATGAAATAGATGTTGGTAGGGTACTAGGCATTAAGTCAATGGAAAACATTAACTCCCTTATTATTTTCAAACCATATAACTCAGAGGGAAACACATCAGGGAACTCAAAAATGAATATATGGAGATCACAACACATAGTATCCCACTCCATATCATAGGAAAACACTGAAATTATGTTCCAAAACTATGGATAATAAGGTCCAGCTCTACTCGACCATGGGTCGGATTGTCCTTAAAAATATGGTATAAACCATCGTGTGTATTAAAAGAGACCCTTAGAAGAAAAAAGTTCATTTTGGTATTACTGGAAATGATCTATTCTATCCTTAGAATTAAATCATTAGGATTACAGTTGAGAACCAAAAAACTACATGCATACACGACATATAATAGAGAGAAAATACAACTAGGTCTATGAATACTATTCTATATCTTCATACAATGAGGTGTAGTAATATCCATTTCATAAGAGAAAAAATCCATAGGATGATTTTTCATACAAACAATACAGGTTGAAATAAATGAAATTGATTCACTTATATCAAATAGAGTAGTCACTAATGAATAATCTATTGAAATGGTAAGTCTCACAGTCGCTGGACCTATATCCCCTTCCTTTGTGTACTCATCCATTGTGTGAAGAATCTTTGTTATAGATGCATGTGGTTGGAACTGATTTTCACCTGATGAAACTAATTACAAAAGAGTTTTAAAAGGTATAAATTATATAGTTAAACAATTTACAGTGTAACTAACATTAAATAACATCTCCAAGTAACCTTATCATCTGAAGGTGCCAATTTTCTTGGGTGCCTCTCTTCAAACCCTCATTAAATGTCCCCAATTTCTATACTACTAAAAAACTAATACAACTCTCTTAGGCACTGGTCTATAATGACCCTTATATTAAGAACAACTATGAGACTCATCAAGATATCTCTTTCCCTTAGAAGACTGTACACTTCTATTGGGTGAAAAGGAAACTCCAAATAATCCTAACTGTCCAGCGTGGCCCATCTCGACCATCATCACTCTATCTAGTGCATCAACATAATATGTAATTTCCATCAAGAAAACCCAAGAATGGATATCCTGATAGACTCCCATCACTATCCTTTGACCCTTAAACTTCTCATTTGATAAAATATTAGGTGAAAAATGCATGATCAAAGAAAAATAGTTTGAATTCATTATCAAAGACATGTCAGCCAGATCATGTTTGAAAAAATTTGTAGACTTGGCTAACAACATAGTCTCTGGATAGAACTGGTCAATGAAAATAAATTTGATGTCCTTCGAATCCATACCCTCAAGCTTATTCACTATAATAATTGTATTCTACGATCTATTACATGGTCCTTACAGATCAAAGGTGGAACACTACACCATGATTTTGAGAGGTGTCTCTAATAACCTAAACAAATGATCTATTCTACTAGACCCCTTTTCAGTATATTTATAATGATATGATCCTTTGAAGGGTGATGTATTTTAGTGAATAAACTGTTGATAAATAATCTAGAATACATGCCATTGAAATTCATAATCTAGAGCCTAAATGGGAACTAGTGGTGGTACATTTTCTAGTTCATATATAACATGCACAATCACCACCAATAGATGTGAATCCACTCAAGGATTCCATCATTGGGGTTCAATAGAAGATTCATCATGGATCATATTTTCTTCAGTTATTGGAGGAATGATGCTAAACAACATCTATAGAGAACAAGGAAGACATCAGATAACAATCAAACATAGTAAAAGGGGAAAATTAATCCCAATAGATAGAAAAACGTAATTTGGATTAAAATCTATCCAAATCAAAATTAAGGAAAAGACTATAAATAATCATGAAGTTTTCTTTCCATAACCACCTATATTGACATAAGGTTCAATGCAGTGAGACATAGCTCGGAACGCAATCGAAAGTACCTCCAATGTCTCTACAAGACACACAAACTATATGATGACACCAAAAAAAGATGGAAAAGCCTGTGCATGTACGGGAATGCCTAGCCAAACAGCCATGTAAATGTGGATAGCTGATTTCATGATGATGATGCTAGGGAGGAGAAGTTACAAGTAGTTTTTATGGGTTGTATGTAATTTTTGATCCTACGGGCAATGAATTCCTCTAAGGTCTATGGGCCATGTAATACTTACACATACGGGCCATGTTTGTGTTCCACCTCACCCCTTGAAAGGTGGATTATAAAAATCAATAAAAAATGAAGGCCTTCAGCCCATTGGAGGATAACAGATCAGTATGAATATATGATAAACTTTAGCGGGAGTAATGTAATAGATGATTGACCAGTATAATAACCAAAATTACTAAAACTATGTTCATGAAAAAGTGGAAAAATAACAAACACCTAGTGGACGCAACTCAACAGGTCCACTGATCAATAGCTAGAACCACCTCCATGTGTGTCTTTACTCCTGCTCAAACTTGGAAGGAGCTAATCTAAAAACACCCCAAGGAATAGGTAGCGTAATAGATAAAAATCCATGTATGGTGTCACTAGGGATTCCATAATATATTCCAATTTTAAATTAACCCAAGAGGTGTTTTAATTGAAAAGAAACAAGGTCACAATTTCATAAGAATAATTAAAACAATTATTGATTTTCATTTCAAAAGAAGGAAATAATTTATAAAGTCACTGTTTACATTTAAAAATGATTGAAATTCACTAATTTAACGGCTTAATATTTCAATTGGGGGAATATTTTTAAAGTAGTGGAACTTTTTAGATATATCATAAATAAAAAAATTATATAAACCTATTTGTTTAAATTAAAAGCCATGTACAAAAATTTATAATAAATCACTATAATACTTTGAAATTAAAAAAATTTAAAAAATGGTAATTTCCTAATAAGGTATGATAGTTTGAGACTATACATACTACACCACTCAAGGTGATATAAAACATACGTACATACCACCTCATTGATCTCTAGATAATGACGACTCATTACCATCTCCCAAGAGATGTAGTTAGGTTAAATGCTATCTTAGAACATTGTAAATCATAACGTGTCTTACAATTAACTGACTCACAAAATAATGCTTTAATGTTCTACAATAGATAAATTATTATGGGAAATTAACCTTATCTTACCAAAAAACTATAATTAAACCCATTTTCAATTTCAATTATTACAAATTTTCATTTATAAAGAAAAACATGTTTTTAATGAAAACATGACATTTCGCTGAGATAAAAACCTATGGTATTAATACAAATCATTCTTAATACATTTTTAAAAATATGGACTTAATATAAATTCACATTCAATATTACAATCCAATCACAACATTAAATTTAAAAATTTAGTTTACCCAAAATTCAATCAACTGCACAATAATCCCTCAATTAAATAGAATTGTGGATTTGTAAAAATTTTACCCAAAATAAATTTTGTAATTTAAATTATCAATTTAATTTATAAACTCTCCATCAAATATAATATTTTAATTAGACAATTTAATTATCACAATTTTCCATATGCATACCCCAATTCCAATGAATTTGGGGTTTTCCAATATCATGAAGAAAACCATTTTTATAATCTTATTTCAATAGAATTGGGTTTTTACAACAAACCAATTGAAACAAATTTAATAAAAATAAAGCAACTACATTGAATTAAAATATTATTAATTAAATAAAAAATATATTCTTGACAAAAATTAGGCATTATAACAACACCACCTACATCAGGATCATGGTATCTCGAATCACAATGTTGTACACGAAAACTACCAATAGAGATTGACAACTATAATGATCTATCAATAAAACATAGGTTTATATCCAAAAAATTAGTTATTATATCCACAAATAAAAATGGGTTTCCACAAAACACAATGAAGGAAAGGAGAGTTCACATGACCTAGGGATCAGGAAGATATAACTTAAAAGGAAGAGACAGAATAATGATTTCCCAGCTTCACTCTGCCATGGAATGGGTTTGGAGGAGAAATCAATATTTATTGGAGCACTAAATCCTATATAAATCATTTAGGGGATGAATGAGCCTATGTGTGGGTCAAAAAGTAGGGTTCATGATTTTTTTTCACAATTTATGTATTAATTAAAAGTTATATACCTGGTTTTCTAGGATGAAGGTCGAAGTTTAGACGAACCATGTGCAAGGAATGTGCCAATTTTAAATGGGATTCATGGTTATTATTAATACGGTGAATAATTTTCTAATAATTTTCCAATAGTGAAAAAAACCCCACTGCCATTGGTTGCACTATTTTCTCTATCAGGGCACATGATTTGAGAAAATTGTACGCCAACTATGTAGTAGCCAAGAAACTACCATATATTTTAAAAGTTTCCCCAAAGATATCCCAAATGAATCCGAAAGAAAAAATATTTAAAATAGGGGTTTATAAATACCGGAATATAGTGACATGATGTTACACACAAATAAATTGATGGGTTATTGTAAAGTTTATCAAAAAAAAAGTAAAATAACACTCTGAAACGTTAATTAGCAACTTCTTCTTATATAACATTTCTTCTCCTAACCATCCTTGTTGGATTTGATCTTTTTCAGATTTATTAACAACATATGATGTTTACAAAATCCAGTATTGAAATTAATCAAACCCCTTGATGAAATAATTTTATCTAGAAATGGAGAATAATTAATAAGTAAAGTATCATTCAATTTTTTATGGGAATTTCATGTTTGATGATGTGATGAGGATAATTTCTTCTAGATGAGTTCATTAGTCCTATAGTATTATTGGACTTGTTCTATTGTAAAATATATGAAAAATCTAGTGTTGTAAAATCACCTTGAATTACAATGAAGAATGATCTCAAAAAATAGAGTAAAAGATAAAAATAAGAATAAAAAGAAAAAGAACATGAGAGAATATTATTTATGTGGTTCCGGAATAATATCTACATATACGGAGTATTGGAATAAATTCACTAAAATCAGGAGCATAGTTTTAGAGAAAATTTTTGGGGTTCCATAAGACCATATCTTGAATGACTATTAATGAAATGTTGTGAATAGTGACTTATGTTGTTATAGTTCCTGCACAGTATGTCCACTATGGTATAATGTCACAACCACCCATGACTAAGATATTAAATTATCGATAGTATAAAGTTATTAAGATATTGTCCTACTGTCACATGCTACTAAAATGGATATGTACTACTACAGTGCCATGTTTGTATCATCGTCCCACTTCACTATGGTACATAGTAGTTACAACATACTGTGTAGTATGGGCCACCAATATTTCGATCGACTTCATCAAAGGATTAGACTACATCTGTAAAACATCTATATTTATATAAAACATACTCATATAAGAAGAATTAGTAATGTTTCATGTTACTACAAAAAGGAAAATATGATTTTTAAAACATTATGTATGCTACAACACATGATTGATTTTTTTATAAAAGTCATCAATAACTAAAAACATGTTTGGAAAATCCCCTATTTCCACGACCAAACCCATTCCGGGCTCGAGCCACAATTACCCCAAGCCCGCCTCTATTGGTTAGTGGTAGGAGAGTATAATTAAATTCCCAAAAAATGTGTTGAGGGATTATCCTAAGAACCTGTACACACAGAAACATCCAATTCAATGAAAATGTGTAGAAGGAAAGGATCAAAAGATACAAAATGTCTATATATAGGGGACTAAACAAATAAGAATCGACCTATAAATAGTAAAATTATAGAAACATAATCTGAAAGGGTAATGTGGATAAATAAATTCCTAACTTGAAAAGTACCACTACCTAAAAACAAGTGTAAAAGTGATATTGTTGAGACACCCATACTCGTAAATCTATGTTATGACCACTGCACGCTGTCCAAAAACCATGTATCCCTAAGATCCTCTGATGTCATGTTCAACCTATCCATCATATATAAGGGCACACCAAATGTCGGTATTGAACAAGATAGGTGATTGTAAAAATAATCAATTGTATTCCCCAATTCTCAATGGAACAACAAATAATATACTAATGATTGGAGCATTATATGGAACAATGTACAACAATAGAGTACAACTATACCGAATAAGATAGAGAAGTAAACTCATCAAAAACTCAAGGAGAAAAAAATGGTGAGAACATGAACATCTATTCTAGCAATTTCTATATATTTTAGGATAGTAGATTCATACCACCATGAGAATGTAGACTCAGAAAGAACATGGCATACCTCACGTGACTTCATCTCTCCGGGAAGGAGAGTAACCAAAACACAAGGAGTCTGAAATAAAAATAGAACATATATGTGTGTTTTTCTGTGTTTTGTTGTGTGGGTGTTTCATAAGTTAATGAATATAAGTGGAGAGTGTAAGGGGATCTCGATCTCATATTTTATGCCGAGAAATTTATTGTCAAACTGTCTCATAAGTAACAACCATTGATGACAAGATTCCCTCATGTCTGCTCTGAGTTGGAATTCTAAAGAACTCAATCACCTCACTGTGATACTATCCACTTTGGATGGAACTAACTCTCACTCACTGTTTTAGGTTTCATCACAAGTACGTGTCTTGGTGGGAAAAACATTCTTCTTTATTGAGAGTTCAATGGTGAGTCAAATCACACCTCGTCACTATCACACAATCGATAGGTCATGTCACAAAGTCAAGGACCCATGCATAGCCTAGATAGATGGATCCACTCTATTCATAAGGTATATGTTCCGTACTATGTATGAGGGGACCATCACCCAGAAGTCGACATGGACCAACCACCCAGCCCACATAGACTGTATTTCTCAACAAGTGTCATCGATGAGACCCACTACCATGCCCAGCATGAGCGTAGACTAAAACTGACATCGAGGACCATTTCCAAGACTAGTTGGAGGTAAACCAATAACATAAATTAGGGCCCACATCCCTTCCCATCATTAGGTAATCCCAAAATTTCAATGGTTTTCTCTGATGGATGGTACATCTTGAAATATCACAATGTGGAACAGTGGTCATCCCTACTATATGGTACATCTCGAGATGTTCTGAGGAACATTGGCTATCCATGATAGATGGTACCTCTTATAAAATCTTACAGAGGAACATTATACATCCCTTCTAGATGTAACCTCTTAGAATTCATGTCACTACAATCATCTTGTGGCACCCCAAATATGCTTCACTCTAATAACATCACCCATCATAACTCGAAATCCACTATAGAGGGAATAATCATGCACTACTAGAATAATACACAGGATAGGCTACTCTCATGATGAAATCTATGTTCATAAAATGTTATGAGAGGAAGAATTTTTGTAATATCATGCATGACATGTGTCGGGCCCACATGTCATGTGGCCCCGCCTTAATGGCTAGCCATGTACCTAGCCATTCTCAGGTACTAAACTGCGAACTAGTACCCATGGGAATCCCAAGTTTCCCACTTAGTACATGACACATCTTGCCAATGGCCATTTATTTCAAAACTCTCATCATTTATCTGCAGGTTCTGAAACTTAATTAAATGACACACCTCCTCAAACATCCCCCTAACATTGACCATATGTCTTCGTACATCTTCTCCACCCTCACAAGTGTTCAAGCTGACCCAATCCATGGGTTCCTTTTCAACAACAACAGAAGGATATTCAACTAATATTCCCTTTATATTTCCACATTTAATGAGATCACAGACATAGCTCAGCAAATCCAAACAGATCACACCATTTTGATCCTTGTAGGAAATCATGCAAGATAAACTATTCATTCACCCATAATAGATATATGATGAAAATTTGGAATGATTCAGCATTGCGTTCGATATGAATCTTTCGGGGCCATGCCTCAGTCTGAAAACATATTATATATATCATTCCATTGTGGTTGTCATAAAAAAATATGACATACGGACTACTCATTCATCCAAAACAGATAACATGTGAAAAAGCTACATTGCATTGTAATAAATGTGAACCAGGCCTCAAGGGGACTTCACCCTTTCTTTTATTTAAAAACCCTAATTTAGTCGTTAAAAGTCTGTAATGAGACTAGGGTCACACCGCCATTGATGGTGCACTAAACTGACATCCTGCTTAGAATATAGGTATGATAGGAGAAACCTGAATAATATTAATTGATTTTTTATTATAAAATTTAGGAGTTTTGTTCACCCAAGCCCTGCTACCAATAACTCAAAGTCTCAAAAGCCTAAAATGATCCATCTATATGATAGGGACTCATGGTCACATAAGACTCATCAATTGGAGGTTTCGTTGAAGATAAATAGCTATTTAAAGCAATACGGCTCGAAACAAACCGGTGTGGCCCATTCTAGATGGAGCCCTCCTCGTGGGCTAGCTCTAATCAAACCACTAGCCTGCCTCCTAGCCACACAGCCTGGCTCATGAGCCCCCCCCCATATTTTTCCTCAGATCCTCTACAGCTCCACATCAATGGTCGACCTCCTGTTGCCTTTTCCATGTCGACACTTCCATACTGGACTCGCACCACCACCTTTCACACATCGTATCAACTCCTATTGTGGCCCGATTTCTTATCCTGAAGCTATTATAGGATCGTTGGATATTTATCATCATAGCGCCAGGCTCGTCTCAGTGATTTTTCTGTATTTCAATGTAGCATGAAATAACAGCAAAGAACATGACTTAATGGGGATTCAAAACGGGGTTCGGATGACGGAAGTGTTCTTTTGGACATAATTTTGAAATTCAAAATGATGAAATTGATGATAAAATGAATAAATAAAAATGGTTTGGAAATGGGGTGTGAGTATTAAACAAGAATCTTACCTCAATTAAATCATCTTGACATCTCCAACCTGTTCTCCTTGCTTCTACATTGATCTGTCGATGATCTGTTATTGATTCGTCGAAGAATGGTTTAGGGGAAAAGGCTTAGTAGAGATTGAGATACAACTGGGATCTGAATATATTATAATTCTTAAACTAATATTTATATAAGCATCAGTCGACATCGAATCTGAAATTCATGTACCCCTAATTTTATGTCGCCTCTAGGAAAAATACCCTATTCAAAACACAATGATAGTCTCACTTTTCCAATCTGACCCCCTTTGGATGTTATTTTATTTTTAGTTAGAGATAAAATAATGATATTTAATTATATTATTTATGATTCTTCCCTTCTGTGTCTTTTATCATAGGATTCCCACACTGACAATGGTTAAACCCTTCCTAAGATAAACAGCATGCTCGGACTCAATTGTGGCCACAGATTTTTGAACTGAGTTTTTCTTTGGGAGATATGCACTTTTTATAGTGTTAATAATATAAAATATACATAATATTTTTGTATAATTTATTTTGGAGACACTGGGTCTTCAAATTTCACGTTGTCTCAACACCCATCTCTTGAAATATATGTATAAATATTTCAATGTCTTACAAGGAAAAAATTGTGTCTCAAAATCATCCCCACATTCGAGATTTTGTCCCAAAAAAATGAAAATAGGGGAACCAACAAGGGATAATAAGATCAAAACTAGCACTCCCTATTCATATAAAAACATCATGTTTCCATGTTATTTCTTCAAACAAACTAAAGGGAAGGTTCTTCCTTACAATGTATTCTTCCGTTGATGATGTTCATTCGAACATTCACGTATCCTCTCAACTGCAACATGTTGGGGGCATCACGCACCCACTCTAGCTATTTTTTGTAGAGAAACGTTGTATGAAACCTCTCTATCTCATTGAACGGTCCCAAACAGACCTAAGAAACTATGGGTATAGTTTTCCCCCAGTCGAACCTCCACATCCCACGTCATGAATAGAATAATTGTGTGTCCATGGAAAAGGGTCATGTGATTACCTCCTTCAAAATATCAATCTGGTGAAACACACAATTATGTCTGGTCACACAGAATTTCAAAGTTTATGTCTCACAACTAAGACTCTATTTCATTACCCTATATCAATGGAGTTAACACTATTTTCAAAAAACATATACCTCATGCTCTACCATGGTTAATTTTCAGAGAGTTAGTTTCTCATAAACATCATGAACTACATGATATTGGGACTTCCTACTAAGGGAATCTGCTACAATGTTTCCCATTCTCAGATTATAGACTATCTCAAATTCATTGTCCTACCTGAATTTCAGCCAACATTGATGCCTTAGGTTTATGTCTCTTTGGGTGAATATGTACCCAATTCTCTGGTGGTCTGAACTAACCACCAAGAGCTCTCCCACAAATAGTTTCTCCTATTTCTTAGGGAGAATACTACCACTACCAACACTAGATTGTGAGAAACGTCATTCTACTCATGGGGTCTCCATAACCTCAATATGTACGTGATAATTGTAGTATCAAGACATTATATCGATCATGCAAGGTACATAGATAGTCATGGTGAGTCAACTCATCCAATCGAAAGAGGCTTGATAGGAAATCATGTGTCATACCTTTGTCACTTTTTCTCTCATGGAAGGATAGTAATCCCCAAACAAGGAACTCGGCCAATCCAACTAGTATAATTCAATAAAACGGAGGTCAATTAGAAAAAATTCCACTAGAAATGCTAGGAACTACTACAACACCCCACTGCACAAATTCTCCATGAATGGACCAGTCAGAGGGACTCTTCTTCCACACCTCATTACTATCCACTCTCGAAGTCACTAAATCTAAATTATGGTTTTTCTCGCAACAGTAAAATGTGTATCAATGGGGGAAGGGCCCCTCTTCCTCATGCATTTAATTTTATGTTGAACAACACCAAATCATGGTTATTCCGAAGACCCACATCACCATGGTAAATCCTAAAGATAGTAACAGAGAGAAAAGTGGACTTCACATAATGTCTAATAAATTGAACTAAAAAAAATTAGATGATACAAATGGTGTACCTGTTATCATCTCATGTACTATAGGATCATAGACATCCAAAGCTTGAAGATGTACGTGGTCATAGCTATCAGCTTCTTAAGCATGATGTGGACCAGCTGGTAGTTGTCGAATGACATTATAATATCTCTCCCAACCTCCATATTCTTATACTCCTCTACTAGAAACACCTCCCTAGGGACCACTAATGCCATGGTGTTTTCTCTACCTTGTTATTCCACCACATGCCATCCCGGTGTTCTTAGTATGTCTAGTTGGGCAGTCTCAGGCCACGTGACCACACCCAACATAAGAATAACATCATCCCCCCCAAGGTTGTCCTTGTAATATGTTCATCCTTGACCACATACAACATTGTGCCTAAGACTAGTTTTGGGGAGGCCTCCAGTGTCAAGTTCTTATAGACTATCGTCTAGTTTCTATGATAGAAATCTCAAATCTATTGCGCTCACTCACATAATGAGTTTCATATCATCTCTCCGAATAAAATGTCTATATCACTAGTGCCTGATCTGGAACCCCGACATATGTGGGGATGCATAAGGTTTCTATTATATCTTGGATTTATCTATGTAGTCCTTGCTCACACTTATGTGCTTAGAAGTAACCATCAACTATCATGTCCAGAGAGTAGGGTGCAAAGTCTGTGAACCTAGTCGTGTACCCAACCGACATCATCCCTCAATGTAGAATCTACATGATCTAATGATGTTTAATGGAGTGCATGAAACAAGGGTAGAACATCTCAAAAAATAGCTAATTGAAGTCATCCCATCAGAGCACCAACTCAGGAAGTATCTGGGTACTCAAGCACTGCCAAACTCCAAATGATTAGTGGGAAATAATGGATTTCAAAGCCACCATAATATCTGCTGGTGTTTGTGAAAAACGTGTTAGGGAAAACAAATAACTCTAATTAAACCTATACTGCCTAAGGGTATGTATAACTATGGAACCTCAACAGTATCATCCATTGGAACTCGTGAATTTTTCTCAGCCTGTGCATTTCCTAATCCCAACTCATCCCACTCTTTTGGGGTTCTCTTCTATTCAATAGGTGTAGGTGATGCTACCTTCCCACCCGGAGGATGGGGATTTCATGATTGGTCTTGGACTGAGGTGACATCACTCACAGGGTCAACTTAATGAGACAGAGCATGTATTTATGGTGGCTCTCATTGTGGAGACATCCTAAGCGTTATCATGTAGTACCATGGTCATATGATTATATATATATATATATATATATATCAATAAAAAAGGGGATATGACCTATGAAGTAAAATAAAATAATTGATCCTTTATTATCTGTGCACCATTGATCAATCTAACAAGTGTCTCAGGGATCCGAGTCAAAAAATGGGCAGTCAAGGTCCTAGTGAATTAGCCGCCCATACCATCACTGGACACCCTATCCTTAGAGACACTCTTGAGATACTTGGAAACTATTTCCTTAAATCCAAAAAAAACATTTTAGGGAAACTTCATAATAATGTCCCATGGCATGGACCATCTTTGATACCACCTTTTCATGACACAAACAATGACAGGCCGGAGTCGCAACCACCCCTATCCCACCTCCATAGTCCATGTGCTGTTGACGACCACTGAAGACACATCAATCTCAGGGAGGCCTTTACATAAAACCTAATAAACAGAGATGAAGCAAACTCAATGAAAAAGTGGAAAGGTAAAGGATCTGAGGATGAAAACTACTATAAAAAGGATAGAAATCAAAAAATGCATCAACCTATAAATAGTACATATATAGAAATGTAAACAAAAAAGAGAAGGGAAAAAATAAATTCCCCACCAGAAAAGTACCACAACCAAGAAAAAAGTGGGAAAGTATAATATATGAGAGATCCCCGCTCCTAGATCCCAAGATACGAACACCTCATGTAGTCCATGCACTCTGTATCTCTATGCTCCTCTGAAGTCACGATCATCCTATCCATCATCTGCAAGGGCACACAAAGTGTGTAAAAACGCAACAAAGGGGTGGGTATAAAAATACTCAGTATGGGGCCTCGAAGGCTCATGGGAGAAGAAAAGGTTGTACTAAATAGGGGAGAAGTAGAGCGAACAATGTATAGTGATAGAGTATCCTTAAACACAGGAATATATTGAATTGATCTCATACAAAACACAAGGATCTAGAAACGGTGATAAGATTAAATTATCATCGAGACTTCACTACCTGTATTTGGAGTGTAAACTCTTTAAACCCTGAGAATCTCGACATGGAATGCATTTTTTATACCCTACGTGTCTTCTCCACTTAGGAAGCAGAGGAACCACTACCCAATGAGTGGGTTCAAAAAATAAAATATTTATTTATATATATGCCCATTTAGAGAATATGAAATGAGAGAGTAAGAGGATATCCATCTCACATCTCATCCCAATAAATTGAGTGGCCAACTATCTCAGAAGTAAACACCATTGATGCATATCATCCCTCATGTCTGCTATGAACTTCAACACAAAGGGATCCAATCATTGCACCTTGATAATATCTGCTTTGGTTACCATTGTCTCGTCCTGATTGTTTTAGGAAGCGTTATAAGGAAGTGTAATTGTGGGAAAAGTGTCCCTCTTCCTTGAGTGGCCACAGGTATATCAGAACACACCTCATCACTATCCCAAAATTGAGAGGTCGTGTCACAAAGTCGAGGACCCATACCCAACCTCGCTGAAGGGATCCACTCTAGTTATCAGGCATCCGTGTCCTTGTACGTTAGGGGGATCATCACCCAAAAGATGATAGGGACCCAGAAACTATCCAAGAAGGTGGGTACTCCCAGGAACGTGTGATAAATGGAACCCACTTCATAGCCTAGCTAGAGGGTAGCCCAAAACTACCATCAGGAATCAATTCCTAGTCCAGCCATAGGTAAACCCCGAAAATCCATTAGGGACCACTTCCCATCCTGGTTGGAGGTAAACCTTGTACTTATTTGGTCATCCCTACTAGATGGTACCTATCATAAAATTATGTACTGGCCAGCCTTGCTGGATGGTACCTCTCAAATAAATCATGTTGAGGAACACTGGGCTCCATGCTAGATAAAACCTCTCGGAAATCACATTACTATAATCATCAGGTGCCACCCCGAATAGGCTTCACTAATAGAACATAAAGAATTGTAACTTGAAATTAACTATAGAGGGAATAATCGCATACTACGTGGAAAAACACTCAGGAAAGGATACTCAAATGCCAAAATCTGAGTACCAAAGGAGTTACGAGAAGTAGATGATTTGTAATGTGGTGTAAGGTGTGTGTGGGGATAATGTGTCATGTGCCCCCACCTCAAATCTTTGACATGTACCTATCTATTCTCAGGTAATAAACTGAAAAAATTCCCCGAGGCCTACCAAGGCACCCCTAGAGTACATGAAAAATCTACTCAAAATTCCATCAATAGCATGATTCTCATAATTTATCTAGAGGATCAAACACATAATTCATTGACACGCCTCCTAAAAAATTCCCAAAACATTTACCACATGGCTTCATTCATTTTCTTCACTCTCACAATAGTCGAAGCTGAACCAGGGAAAGTGTTCTTTTAAAACATAGTAGAGGGATATTCCATAGATATTACAATCATGTATCCACATTTAATGAGATCACAAACAAGTCTCCACACATCCAAATAGAGCAGACCATTGCGATACTTGTATAAAAACATGCATTATTGACTATTGATTCACCCCAAATGGATATCCAATGAAAACGTTGTATGTCGCTACATTATGCTGGGAAGGCATCTCATTGGGACCATTCGTTGGTCGTAAAACAAATTATATGGATCAATCCATTGTGGTCCTCATGGAAAAACACATAAGATGAATACTCATTCATCCAAAATAGATAACCAGTTAAAAAGCTTTATTGTACCGCAAATGGTGTGAATTGGGCATCTTAGGGCCCGCACCCAATCTTTAGTTTAAAAACCCAACATTAGTATTGAAAATACCACATAGAGGGAAGGTTCACGCCTCTACTCATGACAATCCAAACGAGAGTAACAATTTAATGATATTGATTGATATGAGAACCCCAAAAATAAAAATTAAATTATTATTATTAATTTTAGGAGTTCTGACCATCAAAACCCCAATAAATTGACTTCAAAGTCCATAACCATTCACAAAATATACTTCTCGATGATAGGGGCAGATGGTCAATGAAATAACATTAATATAATGTTCCATTCAGGATATATAGCTATTTAATGCTATATGGCCCGAAACGAAACGGTCTGGCCCATTCTGGCTAGTCCGCTCCACATGGGCCAACCCAGCTCAAACAACCCGCCTGCCACTTAGCCGCGCAGTCTGACCTTCTTCCCCTAGCCCTGGTCGCCAGCTCCCCACCCCCTCCTGCCTCCATGGTCTTCCTTGGAGCCTCAATAGAAACATGTCAATGGCTGACCACCTACTCCCTGGCCCTTGTCAGCGTTGTGGTACCTGACCTTTTTCGCCACCTTCTGCACATTTTACCGACTAAATTAGTTGAAAGATATTGGATCTGAAAGATGTTTTGGGATCCTTGTATAGAGAAAAACATAGTATCATTCTCCTCTTGACTATTTGTCAGTTTGTTTACATTGTGATAAATAAAATCATAGAACGGAGAAGAATGGGACTTAATAGGGATTCAAAATGGGGGCCAGACAATGGATGTGTTCATTTGGCCATCAAAATAAAATTAAAAAAGAAAAATGTGATGATGAAATTAAGAAAAAAAAATAATTGGATTTATGGGGTTAAAATTAAACAATAATCCTACCTCAATTCGATCAGCTCGACGTTTCCCATATGTATGCCTTGTATTTAGTTCGATCAGCCGATGATCCTTTCTTGATTCGTCAATGAATGGACGAGGGTGTGAGATACATAGTTTACATAGAGATAATTTCGGTATAAACTTAATACTAATTTAAAACTTCTATTTATTGAATCCTGACTATGCAACGAATTTGAAATTCCTACACCTTCTAATTTTATGTCGCACCCAGGAAAAAAACATCATTATAAACTCAATGGCAGTCTAGGTTTTCTAATTTGAGTCCCCATAAAAAATTTATTTTATTCCTCAAATGAGATAAAATAATTATATTTGATTATTTTATTTATTATTTTTTCAATGTGTGTCCTTTCACATAGGAATCCCGCATCCATACAGGTTACACCCTACAAAGGGTAAACTACACGCTTCAGACACAACTATTGCATCATATTTCTCATCCAAGTTACTATTTGTGAGATTCCTTGTTTCTATCACATGAATAGTATAAAATATACATTATATTTTTGTATAAGTTTTTTTGGTCACACCAGGTCTCAGAGTTGAACGTCGTCTTAGTGCCTAGATTTGTAAATATATGTAGGAATATTGCAATGTTTTTAAGGAAAAAACTGAGTCTTTACACCTATGACTTAAGATTGATGTATGTGTCTCTTAAAATATTTTATCTTCATGAATATCAAATTTTATATACTTATGGGATATTTATTTAATAAATATTTATTGTTTATATTTAGGAGATATCATATATGTCATTATCTATGACAGCACATTGGGCTCAAACATAAAATTCATGTATCATCAGACCATATTAAAATAATTCTAGAGAAAAAATTTTGGTTTCAAAATGAATAACTTATATTAAATTTGATCAATCATTTAAAATTACTTATAAATAATTTTTTCCTTAGTTTCTTAGAGATCATGAATTTTTTTTTGAATTGTTCATGTTTATATCATGTTGATTGTTGAAGCCTAAACAAAATTTACCATATCATTCTTTTAAATTATTGCATGATAAATATTTCATTTGATTTAATATAATTCAATAAAAATTATGATTTTTATTTTTATAATTACAAACTAATGATTTATTGTTATTTTTTGAATAGATCAACATATTTTGATTCAAAATAATCCATAAAACCTCTTGAATACTATGTATGGTTTGTACAGTTCCATATTAGATTCATTCTACAACCTATGTTCATTGGATTTTTCTATAACGTTTTAATTTTGATAACTTCATCCTCATTTCTACATAGGTGTAAAATTTCTGTTTTCTAGGATTTTATTCACTTCCATGAAATGAGTTTTCTGAAACATTTTCATATTTCATATGGGGTATGGTGCCTAATATTACAATTAAATCATTATAATATGTATTCTTTGAAAACAAAATTTTTTATATTGGGTATTTGTAATTAATTTCTGTTAATTTGATTGAATTTGTATAAAATTTGTAAAATAAATTAATATATTCATGCATTCTTATATATATATATATATATATATTGTGAAATTCAATAAGATGCATGTCTATTAATGGTGATGGGATCAATTAAATTCTCTTTGAAATACCAAATTGTTAGATTCCACCCAATATTCATATAGTTTTAGATATCAATCTACCAAAGGAATGTTTCATGCCAAAATTGGACACTCATGTTTTATCTTATATATGTATCCTATGAAAATAGTGATTTTATTATGAGAGACATACTTCAATTGTGTATTTGACCCTAATTGAATTAAATGCCTTTAGAAACAAACATGAATGAAACATTAAATGAATTCTAATAAGGTGTCATCAACATGACATGTAAACACTAAGGTATAATAGAGTGAAAGGCTACCCCCCCTAAGTGAGGTTGAATGAGGGTGAATACAAAATTTTAAATTCCATGCTTAATTTAGATTTTTTGGATCATGTCGCATTATAAAAATGAAAAATAAAAACATTATTTTCATCGATATAAATGAAACAAAAAATGGAAAATAAAAAATGACCATAATAGATTTACATGGTTTTTATTCAAAAAGATTAATATAATCAAAGGTAAACATTAAATAAATCATTCCAAAACATAATCACTCACTCATTGTTGGAGACACCATGGATTCATATGGAATCTTTGTTAGAGATTACAAGATGAGATATCTAAATATATTATTTTTTTGGATGATATAGTTCTCATTAAATAATAAAAAGTGACAATCAATTTAATGGTTATACTTTGGTGATATGCTTTATAACCAAAATGATTCCATCTCTGTAGAGTAACATGAAATAATACATTTAAATTTTAGAAAATGATCGTTAGGTTATACTATAGATGTGATTTTGGGAAGCCACATTATTTTAAAATTTAATTGATATTTAGACACATTTTTGAAATGAGATGGAGATATTAATGAATATGTCCCTAAGAAGATTCAAACTTCATGGATAAAATGGAGAAACACTTCTGGAGTCATTTTTTTTCATATAATTTCTTTAAAAATGATGGGTAAACTCTATAGGGTTGTTATATAACCAGCTATTCAATACAGTTGTGACTTTTGGACTTAGGTAGGACATGTTGAACAAAAAAATTAAGGAATTAGAAATGAAAATGATATGATGGGGACATACTAAGATAGATAACATTTGAAATAATATATTAAATATAAAATTAGTGTGGATCCAATTGATGAGAATTAGTATGAGAAAAGATTGTACTATTTGGGACATGTTATAAGAAGACCAAAGGATGAAACTATATATATATTAATCATTATTAAAAATTATGTAATAAAAATAATTTTATATAGACATAAAAATACCCATAAACAAATCAATCCAGATGGTATTATTTTAAATTATTTCAACAAAAATTTGGTCTCCAATAAAACTAATTGGTGATGTTTGATCAATGTAGAAAACCACATGTAATTGTATTTAAGACTTCTTTGTTATTGTTCACTACATATTTTGATTGAAAGTGCCTCATTATAACCACCACTCATTTCAATGAATAATAATTTTCCATTTAGTTTACCTTTTATTAGTTGCATCTCTAATGAATTAATTTAGATGTGATTTTTCAGAAAGAGGAAAAAATTTATGTTCCCTTAGATGAAAAGACTATATATTCCTACTCATATGCGGATGTAATTGAGTTGGAGAAGATAAATGAAAATATGGGTACGTGATTAACGTAAAATATATATTATTTATAATCCATTAAATTACCCCATAATAATACATCACGTTTTGGATCCCTTGGTGGTTATAGAAGAAAAAAACAATTTAATAATATATTATTAGAGAGAATTGGATGTCCAAGAGGAAATATTAAACTGTATAGGGGGTTTTAAATATGAGGAAACCTCTTTTGGGAGACTAGTTCATGAAACCCCCAGAAGATTCTCCTCATGTTTTTATTCAATATTGTGTTATTCAGGAATCAGCATACACAGAACCTATTGACCACCATGGTTATAATATTGTTGAGTTTCAATAAACTATCATTTAAATTAGAATAGATGATTCAATTGGTCAAATTACTCATATAGATAAAAAATCTATGGTAGTGGTTTTTAAGACAACCTTTCAAGAATATGAGTGGGTTTTCATTCTTTATAGGATGCTCACATTCATGGTCCAAGTGTGGAGATTTGAATTTATTACACATTAATGAACATGGGACATCGTTTATAGGGAAGATATATTTTCCCCAATTAATTGTGATTATCAAGAATATGGTCCAAGAGTTAAAGAGGACTCATAATAAATTTGGACATAAATAAATTAATGATAATGAGGACACACCTATCATTTAAAATATAAATTTGTAAAATTTATTAGGATTTATAAAATAATTGAAATCTCATGATGATTTAGTTGTAGAAATGGATAAATTTATTGTGTGGAAGTGTCCGTATAATTTTATTAATAATAATTACCTCAATCCAAGAATGTTTTAGAGGATAATGTACAAATTTTATTAGCTAATTTTCAGGATTAGTAAAACCTAATTACATAATAATATTTGAAAAAATGTTACTCAAAATTAAGTGGAATATTTTATGTCAAATTGACAACATATTTCAATATTATTATTGGAGATGGTTCTTTCATATTAATCAGTAAAACCCATGTTTTGGTATCGAATATATTTCAAAGGAAGGATTGGAAAATTGATATTCAGCAATTAAGGATTCATGATTTAAGATATTCTATTAATAATTATTTAAAAATGTTGTAAGTATCCCAGTAGAAGTTGAAAATAACATAGAATGTTATAAATTTGAGGTAAAATATTTCAATTCTGAGAAAATGAAGGATGTTCTGTTTTTTTGACTCCATAAGGTCTATTTCAAATATAAAAACATAATTTATTGTATAAAAAATCTTCTAAATTGGAGAAAGGAGTGGTTGGGAATATCAACCAATCACATAGAGTAATTATCGAACATTTTTCTATTAGGAATGAAAAAACTCCCGCAACAACAATATAAATAAATAAGGCATGAAATGACTAATACAACGAGGCTAGAGAAAAAATGTAATTAAAAAGTATTTTCTACGACTTTATAGTACCCTAAGGATGAATCCTATCACTTTTATGTTCTCAGATAATGTGACTAAAATTGAGGAATCATCAAAATAAATTGAAAAACATTTCTAATATGGAATTGTGCTAGAAAGCGTGAATGATGCTAACACAAAAGCACTAGCCAATTTCAATGGATAATATGGTTCTATTGATCCACCAAGGAATATGATAATCTAAACCAAACCCTTTCACCATACGTGACCATGCTTTGAAATCTTATAATGTTCTTTACTAGCTATCTTTTTATTCTCAAGTCCTTTCACCCTTATACCTCTTACTAGTGTTTATAAACCTAAAATTACAAATTTAATATCACATAAACTAACAATAAAATATTTTAGACACTACATAGAAACAATTTTTCCTCACTATAAACTTCAAACCTCTAACATACATAAGAATATTGTGTCAAGGTAAATTAATCCCAAGGGTATTAGAGATGACACTCATATTCAATGAGTTTATTTTTCATGTGATTTTTTTTATTTTAGTTTTTTGGTTTTATGGTTTGTTCTGGAAGACTATTTAGAGAATTTTCAGTGTAGTTTTACTCATCTTAATGGATTGTTTACCCATTTATGAAATAAAATATTAAATTTAATTTCAGATATCTTGAGATAAATCCATTTTTTATTTGAAGGAATTTGTATCTACTCATTTAATATTGTCTTTTGTGAATATAGATAATTATTGATTTGAATCTACTCAAGTTTATCTCTAATACCATTTTATCTTGTTTTTTCTACTTTAAAACTCTTTTTATCTTGGTTTTTGTTTGTTACAAATGTGACATGGCTTCAAATGTTTTTTTTCTAATTAAAATGACATGCATAATTTTTTTTTCATATTTTAATATTTTTTGAATTATGATTTATAATTTTTTTCTTTGAAACATTTCATAATGTATCTTGGTCAATTATCTAGTTATTTTTGGTTACAACACTAGAATTTAAAAGCTATGATTTTAATTTTCATTAAATTCATTCAGAATAAAGGGTCTTGTTTGGTACTAAAATATTTTAAATTAAATTTTTGATAAGAATCTGTATTTCCTTTTCTACTGTTTGTTATTATATTCTAATTTGACCCATGAATTCTTATTTCACATGTTTTTTTATTTTATTAATTTCATGATTTTTTTATCATCAAAACGGAAATAATGTAGGGTTCATAGTTTTTTGATTCTCACAAAACATTAATGTTAAGAAATTAATATATTTTATTATGATTTTGATGAATTATTAGTTTTTTTGTTTGATAAATAAAATAATTATTTTTCAAATTTATAGTCATGGTGACCCTTTTATAAAATAAATTCATTGAATAATAAATAAATCCATTGATAATTTTTCATAGTATATCAACATCTGTATGGAATCCTATAAATAGCTCTTCAAAACCATGTGAATAACTTCTATCTTCTACAAAAGAATCTATGAAAAGTTCAAATGTCCAAAAATTTAATTTTTAATAGTATTTATATGACACTTTAATCCTTATTGAAAATAGTTTATAAAATTTCTATGAAAATCTAACGATCATTTTCATCTAAGTGCATGAGCTTCGATAACTTCTAACGGTTTCTAAAGTGATTCCAACATTCACTAAAAAGTTTCAACTGATATTAATTTAATATAATTTTATTCTCTATGTACTTGATGATAGAGGAATAAATATCTCAAGTGGAGACTAAATCCATCTTATGAAAAGGTCAATTTAAACTCTTCTAGTAACTATCTATATTGAAGAATCTGTAAATATAAGTTATATGTGATCTTGAAAATTATCCATTATCTTTCATCCATCATTGTTATATACATAATCTCATACTATGTTTAATTGTTTACTTCATGGAATTTCAACCAATGTTATTATGTCCATACCACTATTTTAAAACCCAGACCAGACTAGGTCACGATTGCTGGGTTTTCGGATTCGGTCTATGTTATTAGGTCGTTTCCGCCCTTCATCTAGTTTTGGCCACCCTTAACTAATTCAAACCCAGTAGGACATGAAATTATTATTATTTTTTATTATTTTAAAAACATCTTTTAATATTAATATAAAGTTAAAATATAATATTAAAAATTATATATGCACTTGTTCGAGCATTCATCTTAACCAACCTGACCAATCTGACCTTCAACCCCACCCCTCCCTTGTAACATCCCAGGTAAATGAAGAATAAATTATTTTCATATTTATTAATATTTGTGAATTAAATTTTAATTTTACATTAAAGGGGTTGCTATGTTTGACAGCGTACTTGATACGCAACAACAAGTTTCTCTGAAATCTTTCGTTGCACACTATTAATATAATATTATTATTTTAAATGGTAGTTAACTCCCACCCGATGTATTGGCGGGAATGAAAAAAACTAACTAAAATATTATTATACAAATTTTTTTAATGTATTTACATATATCCAATAAAATGGTTGTGGCTTAAAATGTTTATCAATCTAAATTTAATCTTAATTTGCATTAAAATGTCAATTTTCCATCTTTTAATGGATAACCCTATTTAAATATCTTTTTGGTCACTTTAATACATTATTATTGACCAAATAAAATCCTTTTTTAGAATGGGTACATCATAATTTACTTTGTGTAAATTTTTTGGGATTTTTCCGATAAAATTCATTTTTTAATGAATAGTGAAAATATTATATTTAATTTCAAAAGTACATTTTAATCTAATCTATTTATATGGTTATATTATATTGTTAATTGGTTGTAAAGTGTAACTAGAATATATTTTTACCATTTAATCCAATATTGGTCATTGGAATTAATTTCACTTTGAAATTGGACATAAACAAGTGTCAATCATTTAATAGTTATTATTTATTAAAAAGACGGTATATGTTTTAACAGCAAGAATTAATTTTTAGGTAAAATAATGCCAGTTCTATGTTTTGAATTTGAAAAAATAGACATAATTTTTGAATTTTTAATATCAAATAATGCATAGCCTTAATTTTTGGTATTTTTCTGGAAAACATCAATTATTGATGAATGGTGAAATCTCTTAGTAGTAGTTAAAAAAACTGATGTTTTCATTTTAATGGAATTTTACGACTTCTGTGAATTGAATTTTAAAAATATGACAAACAATTTTTTATTAGGTAGTAAAATTTAATTCAAAAAAATTAAAAATAATTTTTTGTGAATAGTATCTTTTGACTTTTATTTACCGTGGTTAAAGGTAAAAAGGTAACTCAAGGTAAAAAGAATATTATAATAATTCAAAATTATATTAAAACATCTCCAACCCATATTATATGAGTCATGTCCGACCATGGGCATCTTTGGGTCGATTTTGGGACCCCATGAAGCCACGTATTGATGACAATGACACATTAGATTAATAAATTTAATGTAATGGCAAAAAAGACAAATAAATATCTTTTAGTAAATAAATTTTTATATAGTGTTATATAAGTAATTTTTTTGACTATAAATATTCATTTGAAAGCTAAAAATATTTATTACATCATGGTAATTTTTTATAATTTTTAGACATCAAATAAATTAAATTATTTATGACACAAAAATGATGCAGTATTTACCTCATTAATAAATGATTTGAATAATTAAGATCATAATGATTAAAATATTATCCAAAACAAGTCCCATTCTTATTGGATGATTTTATTTCGAATATTAGTCATCTTATATTCTACTTTTATGGTTTGTGGACCTTTTGAAACCGAATATATGTTTTTAATAAAATAATGTTTTCTCACTTTCGTAACGAGCCCCTCATCTCTCTTATAAATGGAGTCCACTTATAAACAATTACACACACCTCTCAAGACTTTTGGATTGTCCACACTCTTCCCAATTAATCTCCATACATCCCTATACTTCTCCTATAGACCATACATTAGGCAGAAGGAACTTGAAGTAGTCCTTTGTTTCAAACCAAATGGAGTTACACAAATTAAAGGTAAAAGTTTCTCTTAAATTGTCTTCTTTTTTTTACTTCTCCAACACCTAAACACTTCTTATTCATTTATTTTGTAACAAAACTAGTATCCTCAATATTCTAGGACGTTTTTATGAGAATTATTATAACTACCCTTACACACACCTCCATCTATTGGATGAAGAACATAATGTTTCTATGGATGGAAAACTAACATCTCACGGAACGATGATTGTTCAATTATCTCTTACCACTTCTCATGGTGGCCAATATGATGGAACTGTATTTAAATATTATATATTTTATGTTTATTTTTTCTTTATGTTTATTTAATTTCCATTTATAGCATTCATTTATGGATTCCATTATGGGTAAACGCGATAATCACATTAGAGGAAGTGCGGACTACCGCCCCCTAAAAGTGATAGGACTCGTTAATGCCATATGTGGGACATATAAATAATGGAGTTAATTATATTATATATGATATAATATATGGAATTATACTATTAATATAATATACCTATGTATAATTATGTTTTAATCACATTAAAATAAGAAATAGAAAAGAAAGTAGTGTTCATGCGTACGTACGGCTTACCGTCTCCATTAACGGTGCTGTTTATTTCTTACCTCCAAATGATATGTACTATTATAAATATAAATATAATGGATATATATTATATATATGATATCTAAATAATTAATTTGATTCTTGAAAAAATGGACTATTGATCACATGGACAACTTGTAATTATAAGGTGTTCATTTTTGACTCAAGTACCAAATATCGATAAAATGAACGTTATTAATGTAAATGACTACATAATGTTTATAACATGTTAATAAGTGATATAAAAGAAATTATAAACATGAAAAAGGTTCTTAAGAAAGTATAAATTAACATCATATTATTATTTAGGATATTAAAAAATGATCGAGTCAAGTCAGACACGATGTAAGGGACTTCGTCTCAATCTCCTTTCATTGAGGCATATTTAGTTTTATACACAATGTTATTTTATACGGTGTATAAATCGATTTGAATTTTCATTTCATTCAATGTGAATATTTTTATATGAAGTGTTATACTAAAGAAAAAAAGGAAGGTTTTTTTTACGTAAGCGGTGACCAAGACCTTTCCACCGCCATGAGTATTATTTGATCTTTGGATTCCTTAACAAGCCAGAATGTTTTTAAGAGGAAAAATAAATACCATATACTCTTTTTTACATATTTTGGTATTGAAAATGATTTTGAGGGTATATTTATTATTTCAATATCTTGAAATGATATTTCTTTTGAAATGTTGAAATGTTATCTTTCTTTTATGTTTATGTTATGTGTTATGATCATGTTATGGTTCTTGGGCATTATTTACATATACAGGTGGTTCTGTGATAAATCTAGGGCGGGTGAGCCCGAGATAGCACTCCAATGCATTGGGTAACATGACGTAGGTAAACATGAATATTTCACCTATGATATTTAGGGAATATACAGTGATGGGTATTCTAAATTAACTCCTTATGTAGCTATCATATATACAATGTAAGTATGTTATGCATACCACAAGTTACGATTATGATTTATGATTTCTATGTGTTATTCATAAAATATTATGATTTCATGAGGTATGTAAAAGAGTTCATGTTTTGTATGTATTTATGAAAAAAAATGTTTTCATTCTTTGTTTAATAACACTTACTTAGCTTTTTATGCTCATCCAATGTTTTGAAATGTTTTTCATAGGACATAAAGATGAATAGGTTCAAGGATGGGATCAAGGAAAAGTCATGCTGTCTAAAACATGGAACTTGACATGACCCTTTTTTTAAGAGTTTTTATTTTAAGGAAAAAAATGGATACTGGGTAGAATTGTCTACATGTAATATTCATGTTGTTATGTAATTTTTATGGCTGGGTCCTTATAATTGGTATGAGAGGTCGGTTTAGGTAACTTTAAGAGTTAGGGTATTGTTAAATAAGTGACCATAAATTAACTTATGGTAATATTGAAATGATATAGCATTTCCAGATTACCATGTTACTTCTCCTAAGATATTTTTGTGATCAGAATGGTTTTTTGTTGAGGAAACAAGGCAGCTATGTTGGGACAATTTCAGGAGGTAGACAGCCTTCCAAATCAGGAACCTGATATTGTCAGAATTAGAACTGAACAGTTTGTTGCAGTGATGGCATAGTTGAATCGGGCAATAAATGGAGGTGGTATCGATGTACGAGATTAGATAGATCAACCATAGAGGAACATGTCATTAGTGGAGCATTTCATTGGACATCACCCCCCATCATTTAGAGTATCATCTGACCTGGTGATATCTAAAGGGTGGATTAAATCAATAGATATGATTTTTGATATCATGGGTTATTTAGAACATCAAAAGGATAGTCTTGTTTCTTACCATTTTGACGGTGTAGCTGATCAGTGGTGGTCGATGGTGAAAAATATCAGGGATACTTAGGAGATTGATGCTCTCGATTGGGATAAATTCAAAGGAATTTTTCTTGAGAAATAGATTCCTAATGTTGGTCATCTTTGAATGGAAAAACAATTCCTGGAATTTAGGTAGGAGGATGTCTCAATGGCTGCTTATGAAGAAACATTCACTCGACATGCAAGGTATGCTCTAAATTTTATATGAGATCTTGATAGTAAAATCAATCATTTTTTACTCTGGATAAATGCCAAATTATCAAAGGGAATTAGATTCTCGTGATTTCAAACGTTATGAAAAAATTGTTCGTGTTGTAGAGAAGGTGGATATGGAGTTTGTCGATGATCAAGTATTCTTTGAAAAATATTAGAATAAGAGGTTGAGATGGTAGGAGAAAGTGTAGAACTCTTCAAAATTATAATGCTAAAAACATAAGTTTATAGTCTATGAAAATTGTGGTAAAAATCATGATGGGGATTGTATTTTTATTTTTGGTAAGTGCTACTGATGTGGTAAAATGGTACATAAGGCTTGTAATTTCACTGAAAACGATCTGGGAAATGGTAAGAAAAAATCTGATTTACAATCAGTAAAATTTTTTAAGTGTAATGAAATGAGTCATTATGAAAATGAGTGTCCAACAAAGAACTCAACCTAAGGAATGCAGCCAGACTACAAGTAGAAAGGGTTTTTGAAATCCTTTGCCACTACTTCAACAGATGTTGGGCCATAAAATTAAGTTGTATCAGGTACACTGTTTGTAAGATCATATTATGTCGATGTGTTGTTTGATTTAGGGTCTACACTCTCTTTTATTTCTGATAAGTTATCTGGTAAATTGGGAATTCAATCTCAAGATATAAATATAGAACGTACAGTGAAAACACCTAGAGGGAATGTTGAGATAAAAAGAAAACAAAAGAACATTCATGTCCTTGTGTGCGAAAAGAACCTATCTGTAAACCTAATGGTTTTTCTTCTAGTATAGTTTGATGTGATTTTGGGTATAGATTGGATTTCTGATTATCATTCTAATATTGACTGCAGAGGTAAAGAGGTTTCTTTTCAGTGTGATTTTCAATTTTTTTACAAGAATGAACCCTTTGTTTTGATAACATCTGAGGAAGCTGAGAAAATATTAAAATATGAAAATGAATGTTACCTTGCAATTATTGTAGAAAACCAATGAAATTCAGATTAATGATGTTCCTGTTGTAAATGAGTACCCTGGTGTTTTTCTTGATGAGTTGCCTAGTATTATAGCTGATCAAGAAGTTGAATTTACTATTGACTTGGTTCCTGATGCTAATCCAATTTCAAAACCCCTTTATCGAGTGGCTCAAATTTAACTATTAGTGTTAATGAAGAAATTGCAGTAGTTATTAAATAATGGTTTCATTCGACCTCGTACATGACCTTGGGGTGGTCCTATATTGTTTGTTAAAAAGAAAGACGGTTCAATGAAAATTTTCATTGATTATAGAGAATTGAATATCATCACTATTAAGAACAAGAATCATTTGCCTCATATCGATGATTTGTTTGATTACCTCCTTGGAATTCAGTATTTTTTGAAGATTGACTTGAGGTCAGGGTACCAGCAGGTGAAATTAAATGAAGAAGACTTTCCGAAGACCGCGTTTTGTACTAGAGATGGCCGTTATGAATTTGTAGTGATTCATTTTGATTTAACCAATGCACCTACTGTATTCATGGATCTTATGAGTAGAATGTTTCATGAGTTATTGGATAATTTTTTGGATGTGTTCATTGATGATATTTTTTTATTAAAATAATATGTAAGTACATGATATTCATTTAAGGGTTGTCTTGAAAACCTTAAAATAAAAGAAACTGTTTGGGAAATTCAGCAAGTGTGAGTTTTAGTTACAAAATTTTTCTTTCCTTGGTCACATTGTATCAAAAAATGGCATAATTGTTGATCCTTCTAAAAAAATGTTATTGAATAATGGACAAGACCCACCAATATAACTTAGATTCATATTTTTCTTCGTTTGTCATGTTATTACTGGAGGTTTTTTGAAACTGTTTCACGATTATCTTGTCCAGGGATTATGTTAACTCAAAAAGGTGTTAAGTTCAACTTGACAAAAAAATGTGATGGTTGTTTTCATGAATTGAAAATTATATTGGTGAATGATCCAGTTTTGGAACTTCCATCTAGAAAAGGTCAGTTGTTTATCTATAGAGATGCTTCGCTGAAAGGAATGGGTTGTGTCCTAATGCATAAAGATCAGGTAATTTATTATACTTCATGTCAGTTGAAACCTCATGAGTAAAATTACCCTGCACATGATTTGGAATTAGCTATTGTTGTTTTTTCATTAAAAATTTGGAGGGATCATCTGTATGGAGTAATATGTGAAATATATAATGATCATAAAGTTTTAAAGATTGTATTCACTCAGAATGAATTGAACATGATGCAGATAAGATGTCTATAATTAATCAAGGATTATGATTGCACTATCTATTACCATCTGGGAAAAGAAAATAATGCGGCTAATTCTTTGAGTTTAAAAAGTAATGATTCATTAACCACATTACATTTAGAACAAGATCATTTGGTTTTTGATTTGATAAAATTTGGAATATAAGTTTTTAGTGAATGAAATTTTGCTGTTTTTTTTCAGGCATCAAAGAAATCATCTCTATCAGATAGAATAATGCAAGCGCAGAAAGAAGACTGCGAGTTGCAGAAAAAGGTAGTGTTGGTTCAGAAGAGTAAATTTCCAGATTTTTATTTGGATAATGATTGTATTTTGAGATTTGGAAAAAGGTTATGTGTGCCTTGTGATTCATAGATGAAGAATGAGTTGTTATGTGAAGCTCATAGTTCCCTGTTTTCAGTTCATCCTGGAAGTACTAAGATGTAATGAAATCTTCAGGAGTATTACTGCTGGAATGGAATGATAAGAGATATTGCTGATTTTACTGTGAAGTGTTTGAATTGTCAGTAGGTTAAAGAAGATTGGAAGTTATCGAAAGGTAGGGTTCATCCTTTATCAATGACAGAGTGGAAATGGGAAAATATATTAGTGGACTTTGTTGTGGGATTACCAAAGACATCTTGAGGTAATATTGAAATTTGGGTTATTATTGATAGATTGAATAAATCTTCTCATTTCTTTCCTATTATAGATTCATTAACTCAAGATAAACTTTTTTTGTTGTATGTTAATATGATTGTCATGTTGCATGGTGTTCCCCTCTCCATTGTATCTGATCGTGATCCCAGGTTTACTTCTAACTTTTGGAAAGGTCGTCCGAATTCATTGTGTACGGAATTAAATTATAGTACACCTTTCCTGCCTTAATCAGATGGGCAGTCAGAATGAAATATTAATACCTTGGAGGATATGCTACGTGCTTGTTCACTGGATTATCAGGGATGTTGGTACCTACATCTTTCTTTATTTGATTTTTCATATAATAATAGTTTTCATTCTAGTATATTGATTGCTCCATTTGAGGCATTATATTGAAAGTGTTGTCAAACTCCAGGTTTTTTGGATGATGTAGGGGAAAGGAAGATGATGGGACCATAATTGGTAGAAGAGATGTTAGAGAATGTTCAGTTGATTCAGAAGCACATGATAATAGCTCAGAGCATATAGAAAAGTTATTGAGATAACTAGAAGAAGGATCTTTTTTAAGGTAGGTGATACTGTCTTTCTCAAAGTTTCTCCATAGAAAAGTGTGATGAATTTTGGAAAGAAGGGAAAGTTGAGTCTGAGGTTCAATTACCCTTATGAAATTCAGGAGAAAGTTGGATCAATTTCCTACAGAGTGGCTTTACCTCAACGTTTATCACAGGTACCAAATGTTTTTCATGTTTCGTTGTTGAGAAATTATATGCCACATCCATCTAATGTTTTGAGCCCAGAGGTAGTTCAATTGTAAGAGAATCTCTCTTATGAAGAACAACCAGTTCAGATTCTTGACCATAGAGAACAAGTGTTGTGGAATAAGTTAAATCAACAGGTAAAGGTTTTTAGAAAACCCATATGGTTTAATAGGAAACATGAGAATCTTAAAATTCTATGAGGGATAAATACCCCCACTTATTTTGATAAGTGAATAAAAATTGAGACGATGCAATTTATTAAGGGGGGGGAGGTTGTAACATCCTAGGTAAATGAAGAATAAATTTTTTTCATATTTATTAATATTTGAGAATTAAATATTAATTTTACTTTAAAGGGGTTTCTATGATCGATATCATACACGATACAAAACAGTGAGTTTTTTTTGGAAATCTTATGTTGCATACTAATAATATAATAATATTATTTTAAATGGTAGATAAATCCTAGCTGTTTTATTTTCAGGAATAAAAAAAATAACTACAATATGATTAAACATGATTGTTAATTGTTTTTACATTTATCGAATAATATGTTAGTGGATTAAAATGTGAATGAACCTAATTTTAAGCATAATTTAAATTAAAAGGTCGATTTACCACCTTTTAATGGAGAACACTCCTTAAATAGAGTTTTGGTTAAAATAATAATTTCAAATTGACCAAATAAAATCCTTCTTTAGAATGGGGATATCAAAATTTACTTTCTGTAAATTTTTGGGACTTTTCGAATAAAGTTATTTTTTTAATGAATACTGAAAATATTGAATTTTAATTCAAAAATGACATTTAATATAATTTATTTATATGGTTATATTACTTTTTTATTGTTATTAATGTGTAATTGGATTTTATTTTTACCTTTTAATCCAATATTGGTCATTGGAATTAATTTTACTTTGAAATTGGACATAAATAATTGTCAATATTTTGATAGTTATTGTTTCTTAAAAACACGCTATTTGTTTTAACAATGGGAATTAATTTTTAAATTAATTAACATCACTAATATTTTTTTAATTGGGAAAAATAGACTACATTTTTTAATTCGTAATATAAAAAATCACATGCTGAATTTTTGGTATTTTTCTAAAGAACGTCAATTTTTGATGAATAGTGAAATCCCTTAGTAGTAGTTAAAAAACGGACTTTTTCATTTAAATGAAATTTTACCACTTCTATGAATTGAATTTCAAAAAATATGGTATATACGGTTTTTATTATCAAGTAAAATGTGGTTGAATAAGATGAAAATTATTTTTGGTGAATAGTAACTTTTGACTTTTATTTACCGCGATTAAAGGTAAATAGGGTAATTCAAGTTAAAAAGAATATTATAATAATTAAAAATTAAATTAACACATGTACAAACATAATTGGATGAGTCGTGGTCTACCATGGGCATCTTTGGGTCTATTTTTGGACCCCATGGTGCCACATATGAAAGATAATGACACATTAGATTAATTAATTTAATGTGAATGAAAAAATGGCATAAACAAACACCTTTTAGTAAATTAATTTTTATATGGTGTTATATAAGTTTTAATTTTGACTATAAATATTCATTGGAATGATACAAGGATTTCCTAAATCATGGTAGTTTTTTATTATTTTTAAAAATCATATAACGTAAATTATTTATGACACAACAATGATGCAATATTTACCTCATTAATAAATTATTTTAATAAATAATATTATAATAACTAAAATATATTCCAAAACATGTCCAATTATGATTTGATTATTTTATTTCGAATATTATCATCTTATATTCTACTTAAAATATTTTTTTTACCTTTTTAACCCAAATATTTGTTTATAATAAAATAATTTTCTCACACATTCCTAAAGAGCCCCTCCTCGCCCTTATAAAGGAGACCACTTCTATGCAATTCCACACACCTATCAAGCATTTTGTCCCATCCACACACTGCCAAATTAATCTCCATAGATCCCTCTCCTCCTCGGAGAAGCCTTACCTTGGTCAAAAGGCACTTCAAGAAGTCCTTTGGTTCAAACCAAAGTGAGTTACCAAAATTAAAGGTAACAGTTTCTCTTAAATTATTTTCTTTTACTTTACTTGTCCATCCCCTAAACTCTTTTTATTCCTTTATTTTGTAACAACACCAGTATACTCAATATACTAGGATGTTGTAATGTGAAGGATTCCAACTACACATACACACACCTCCATCTAATGGATGAAGAATATAATGTTTCTGGGGATGGAAAACTAATGCCTCACGAAACGATGATTGTTCAATTACCTTCTACCACCTTTCATGGTGGCCATTATAATGGAACAAAATTTATATATGATATATATTATGTTCATTTTTTATTTATGCTACTGTAACTTCCATTTATAGAATGTATTAATGGTTTCCATTATGGGTAAACGTTATAATCTCATTAGAGGAAATGCGGACTACCGCCACCTCAAAGTGATATAACTCATTAATCCCATATATGGGATGTATAAAGGATGGATTTAATGATATAATATATAAAATTATAATTGAATTATAATATACCTATGTATCATTATATTTTAAATCCATTAAAATATGAAATAGAAATGAATGTAGCATTAATGCGTACGTACAACTCACCATCTCCATGAACAGTGCATTTCATTTCTTACCTCCAAATGATATATACTGTTATAAATATATATATAATGGATATATATGATATATATGATATCTAAATAATGAATTTCATTCTGGATAAAATGTACTATTGATCAAATGGACTGCTTTTAATTATAAGGTGTTCATTTCTTACTCATATACCAAATATTAACAAAATGAACGTTGTTAACATAAATGATTAAATAATGTTTATAACATGGTAATAAGTGTTATAAAATTAATTATAAACTTAAAAAGGTTCATAAGAAAGTATTAATTAAATTTAGTTTATTATTCAAAAGATTAAAAAATGATATAGTCATGTCAGACATGAGGTATGTGGTTTCGTCTCAATCTCCATTCCTTAAGGCATATATAGATTTATACAAGACTTTATTTTATACAGTGTATAAACACCTTTGACATTTCATGTCATTCAAAGGGAATATTTTTATATAAATCATTTTACTGAATGAAAAAAAGGGATGTTTTTTTACATTGGTGGTGACAACGACCTTTCCACCCCCGTGAGTATTATTTGATATTTGGATTCCTTAACAAGATGGAATGTTTTTAATACGAAAAATAAATACCATATACTCCTTTTTATGTATTTTGGTATTGAAAATGATTTTGAGAATGTATTTATTATTTCAATATCTTAAAATGATATTTTTTTATATCAATGTGGACATTTTATCTTTCATTTATACTTAAGTTATGTGTTATGATCATGTTATGGTTATTGGGAATTATTTACGTATACGGGTGGTTCCCTGATAAACCTAGGGTGGGTGAGCCCGAGATAGCTCTACAATGCATCGGGTATTGTGCTGGAGGTAAATGTGAATGTTTCTCCTAAGACATTTTGGTAATATATTGTGATTGGTATTCCAAAGTAACTCCCTATATTGATGTGATAACTACAATGTAAGAATGTTATGGATTCTAGAAGATACCTTTATGATTTATGATTTCTATGTGTTATTCATAAAATCTTATGATTTCATAAGTTATGTAAAAGAGTACATGTTTTCTATGTATTTATGAAAAAATGTTTTCTTTCATTGTTTAATAACCCTTACTGAGATTTTTATGCTCATACCATGTTTTGAATTGTTTTTCACAGGATAGAAAGATGAATAGGGTCAAGGATGTGATCCAGGAAAAGTAATGCTGTCCAAAACATGGAACTAGACATGACTATTTTTTTCATGATTTTTTGTTTTATGGAAAAAATGGATACTGGGAAGAATTTTCTACATCTAATATTCGTGTTGTTATGTAATGTGTATTACCAGGTACTTATATCTCCAGTTTGATCACCAATCCAGTTCTAAAAACATTTATTCAGACTTTAATCATCATAGAGCTTGTAATTATATATCTATTTTTTTATATTTTTACTAAAATGTATAATTTTAAAACACCATTATACTCTTGTATTTATCCATTTAATTCACGGATTTTGTAAAAATTTCTTAGTACAATTTGAGTGTGTAATCACCCATATTTATAAGTGCTTTTTCTTGGATATTTTGGTTGGAAGGGGACTAAGTTCATGGATAGACCCAAACTCCCCAATTAATTTTGGTATGTCTATCCCATAATCTATTGTCATCATTAATTTTTTTCTGTAATTAATTTATATAGTACATTATCCTATTACACTTTCCCATTTTAATATCTATAGATTTGTTTATGTAATTTTTTCAAAGTTTATTGTTAGTGATTAGAAGTTTAAAAATATATTTAGTAATATTATAGTATTTTTTTATTTTCATTATAAAACAATGTTTGATCATTTACATAAAAAAGGGTATGTTTTATGTAAAACATTTTTTATAACTATTTCCACGGATTAGGTTGTTTTTAAAGTGAGTTATGATTTATTATATTATATAAATCATCTAATTAAACTCATTCTACACTCCTGTTATGATATCATAAGAATCATTGCATATTAAATTTTTTAGAGTATATATATTCACTGTGGATATAAAAAAAATCATCAAGTCGGTTGGCCAAAAGACCATAGCCACACCTCCCCATATGATAGAGGCTACTGAATAGTAGAGAAGGTGTATTATGTAATGTGGGGAGACTATACCGTCTTCACCAAATCTTCATAATATTATAAATCAATAACCAATAAGAAAAAGATAATAAACAAAAACAAAAAAAATACAATAATCAATAATTATCTAACAATACATGATGAATCCATAATAGTATAAAATGACCATAATCTAACATAATAGAAATTTCATGCCGTATATGTTTCATGTGTTAAATAAAAACCCAAAATAAAGACACACTGACAACTCACATTCGGGTTCGGGCATCATTTTCGGATCCCTCGTCCTTGCACCATCTTGATTCTCAACTCAGCCATCTAGTAGAGTTCTCTTTCACTAATCATGTCCTGAAAACATAATGTCCATTCGGGTACCGAATAGGTAGCCCAAGTAAGGTGTGAGTATAACATATTTGGTAATAACCAATGGAATCTAAAATAGTATTTAATCTATAACGGTGTATGAAAATGTATAATGAGTAAAGTAACAAATATAAGGAAAATAAAATTAACAATAAAATTATTTTTTAATTAACCACATAGGCCCCATCGTGTTCATAGTGATACCCAAACCAATCATACCTATATCATCTCACTCTGGTGTCTAATCGATCAACCAAAGGGATATCACAGTTCATTCTAACAAGGACTTCCATTAATCATTTAATTTATGAATTCAAATTTGTACATTAGGGTTATAGTGTATTAGTATAGAACCCTATGCATATTTAGTGTATTGGTCTTTATCCCACTACCCATAAATCAAATGTAATAAATATATATTACTAGGGGTCCTAGAGTAGTAGTCTGGAACCCCGTGGGTATTAAGAGAGGATGTCTCTATTACTCAACTCTATGTTCACATGAAAAAATAAATATAACATGGGGTTATTTGAATGGTAGTTTGTCACCCCATAGGTATTTTGAGTAGTAGAGTCTATCCAAAAACTCAATATTCACATCCGTCACAAAATTCACAACACCTATTTCCACATTCATACCTCTTTTTTCATCAATTTTCATAATTCATTATTCATATCATATCATAATTGCATTAATAATCCACATATATAAACAATTATTAAAAAATTCATAAATCCTTTATTTCCATTTGTATATTTCATAACTATCATTCAACGATATTTGGCACACCCCATGGGTGGCCTTCAAGTTAGTGTCATCATATCTAACAGTTTCAACGGGAATTGTGAAGGGTATCATAATCAAAAGTAAATAAAATTAATTAATTAAATTAAGAATGTTATTTCTAAAATTTTAATGTTTAATTTATCAATTACAAAAAAAACAATTGAAATAAATAATAAGTTCATTGAAAATTAGACCACCTGCGTTATGATTGTTCATGAACACTCATCAATCTGTAACACTCAATATAATGTAGAATGGTCAAAATCAAAATGAAAGATTTGATCCAGAATAAAAACCTAGGATAAATATCCAGTGAAATAAGATTCATCAAAAAACTATATCTAATCCTATTTCCAATGGATGATAAATAATTCCTCTCTAACATGAGAGAAATATAGGATATGGGAAAATCAAAATGAAGAAAGAATCACTTATCAAGGAGTAAACAATTCTTCAACAAAATATTTGATTCTCCAAGAAAGTGGTTCCATGAGATTTTGGATCCTCCTATGACATTAAAAAATAAAAGAGATTATATTAAGTTGTTTCATGAAAAATTTGATATAAAAGCAGGGAGTTCGTGAGTTTTTTAAATTTGCATGATGGTTTACTCTTGTGCACAAAATCTATTCGGCAAAGGATCACAGTTTACACAATTTTTCATATTAATGTTGTGCACCTAGTCCTTGAGTGCATGTTTTCTCCTGTGTGGTGCTTGTTTTCAGAAACAATCTTCCAACATTGAAAACCCTCACTGTCTCATGGTGCATTGTTTTGGTGAGGGTGGTCACACTTTTTGGTCAAACCATGTGCCACCACTAGTGGCTCAAAAAAGGTGTCCACGATTTTATAAGGAAACCCTATCATTTTAAATATCCATTTACAGTGCCAATAACTTCCAAATTTCCCCAATTTCTTTCTAAAGAACACCCAAAAAAATTTAACCAATGTACAACGACTATAAGGGTAAATTAGTACTAGAAAAGGGGAACCATACTTCTCTACAATGGTTGATATCTTAAAAATATCCCACTAACATAAATTTATTTTTATGAGTCATGAATACTATGCTGATTATGATATATAAAATATCTATAATCACATTTATTCTTTTAGAACATATTTATATATATGAACCGTTCCCATGGTAACCCACTATGGTGCTAACATATTTTGAAAGAATAATAATTACATAAATAAATCAAAATACTAAAATTATGATATGATATCTACCCAAACTATTTACCAAATACACAATCATATCAATAACATTATAAATGATTTGATGGTCTTATGAAAATTATTTTAGGATGTTACGTTTTTTATGATGATAGTTTTGTCTACATTGTGTCAAGTGTGAAAGATCATTAGTTTAATCAGTTCAACCCTTTCATTTTACAATATATATTATCCTTTTTAGTTCAACCAATTTAGTTTTTTGGGTTTTATTGTACACATTATAGTGGATTGTATATCAATTAAAACCAATGAAACTGTCCTATCATGTGACAAAATGGGACATGTAAATTAATTTTAAAAACTATAATCAAAAAGTGAGTTCAACGAAATAAAAATATCAATATAAATAATTATTGGTCCCTCTATGTGGAATAATAAGGATGAATCTTCATTTGGTAAAAATTAATGGTATACCAAAGAAGTATAAAACAAAGAACAAGTTGAGACATTGGAATATAAAGAAGAATAAATAGAATAAGTATGGGATTGGCATAAAAATTATTTCCATAATTTTTAAATATATTGAATACAATTATACAAGGATATTTAAGAGTTGAGGGGGAGATCTCCTCCATGCGAAATTTATTTTTGAATAAGTTTTTCTTTTCAATTGCATATCACATTCAGTTAACCAAAATAATTATTTTTTAAATTTCATTATCTTTTGGTTATTCTTTTTCATGTATGTTTTGTTTTAGAAAATAAAAATTTTGAGAAGGGATAAATAGTTCAAACTAAGAGTTATGAACATATGCGTAAACATATTTTACTCTATTTCATTAAAAACATTTCCCTTTTATATATTCTGACCCATGTTTTTTTGTTTCCCTAGTGTATTAAATGATTAGTTTATTTATAAACTAGTAATTCACACATTAGATCACATGATTCTACAAAACTATGGTTTATTTTCACAAAATTGTCTAATTTTTAAAATTTGAAAAAATATATATTAATCATAAATAAATATATGAGGAAATCATATTTGGAGGAAATAAATACAATGATTTTTGGAATATATCATCCAATATAAATTTTTATCTATTATATAATAAAATTTAAATCTTTTAACTTTGAATTTGGAAAATTTGGTTAATATATTTGGTGTAGAAATATATTATGATAATTAAAATTTTGAATATAATTTTTCACACGAACTAGTTTTTTATAATCCGAAAATCATATACAAATGTTAATTAATTTGTAAAGAAGGTATGAAATAAAATATATTAAAATAATTTTACATATCTATTTAAAAAAATATGTAAATATTTATATAAAAAATATGTATTATTTTTTTAAAATATTTGTATGATAAAATAAAATATATGAATTTATATAGGGTTAATTAGACATAATTTTTTTCAGAAGAATAATTGTGTATCTGTGTGAAACTAATATATCTAAAAAACATAAATCATGAACAGAGATTAAATTATGTTATTCAGTAAGATAAATTTGAAAACAAACATTTAAAAAAAATAAATATAGAGTTTATTTAATGCATTGATTAATTACATCAATTTAATATACATTTAAAGAAGAAACAAATTATTGAAAATGAATATTATGTTAAAAAAATTAAAATTTTAAATTTTAAACACAAAAAATTATTCCATATTATTAGCATATAAATGAGCTTCTAATAGATGTGTTTATCTTACATGAATGAGAAATATATAAATAGATAATTTTCATCCACTACCAATCACTAATATATATCAATGTCATTAGGACATACCATTCATTTTGGAGAAAATGGAGTGTCCTATTTGAGTGCAATTTTGTAATTTATATTTTTCACTAAAAATGACATAAATTAATAGTTTGAAATCCCTAATATTCAACAAAATAGAACATTTTTCAATTATCTAATTCGACAAATGAAAATAAATTTCAGAATTTATGATCGATAATACTTATTGAAAATTTTTATATCTTTTATCCCTTATAACATATGATAATTATATTAAAAATTAACGGATTTTATTGGGTTTCTATAAGTCACTAATGTTTTAGGGGGGTAATTTAAATTCATTGTTTTGGAATTTTATCAAAAATTAATCTCTAAGATCTTGTATAAAAGTTTTTATGGTAAGTAAAATGTGTTTGAAATAATTATCATCTATTTTTCTCAAATTGATCTATAATAAATGAATACTAATTTTTTTAATAAACTCTTAATGAGCATCATTATTTACACTATAAAAATCATTACCTTCAGTAGGTTTTAGATTCATCCACTCAACTCCATTAAGAATGTTCCAATCATTTTGAATGTATAGATATGTGGCCAACAATATAAACTTCCATGATGTTCGTTGAAAGAGAATGTGTCCATCCACATACTTAATAGTACATAAAACAAAGATTCCATACTCAAATTTTTCAATTATAAAAACTATTATTGGAATAAAACATACTAATATGGATAAAATCAAAAAAAAAATTTGGATAGACCATTTGAATATTTTCATAAACGTGTTCATTGTTTTGATTCTTAAAAACAATATATTCAAAAAATAAAGGATCATAAATAGTGGAATAAATAAAATACCAATCATAAGTGTTAAATTATAAAATTGATACATTGGGAAAGGTAAATATTCAATCCACTTGTAAACAATTATAAGTACACAAAAATAAATGGATAGACTAAAGAATATCAACACACTAGAAATTTTATATAAAAAATGCCCTATAGGAATTAATTTCACAATCACCATTTTGTATATTCTTAACAAAATTATAAAAACCATATAAATAGTGTGCATGATATTAGAGAAATAAAACATATTTTATCTTAAAATCAATAATAAATATATATAAAAATAATCATTTAAAACTATTCTCTTAAGAAAATAATCGGAAGGGATTTTAAATTTTGATAGAAATTTCTAAGGGTGGAAAATAAAAATTAATGGTAATTCATTGATGGTATGTAAAAAAATATTTAAATTAGTAAATCTAATTTTCATAGAAAATATAGATCAAAAGGGAAACTAACCAATACATCAAATCACCTAAAAAAACATTAATATAGAAAAACATTTTATACTAGAAAATTGATGGGAATATAGATAAAGTCTATATTATTAGTAACCCATCAGATCATGATTACCTGAAATGAAAAATAATCCATTAAAAATAGATTTTATAGAGAAGATGCCAAAAAAATAATCAATCAATAGAGATTTTTCAAACACATTCACAAAAATCAATGGTATAATAATTATCAATTTTTTATGTTTCGTCATTATAATAGACTTACAACAATTGTTTCTATAGAGGATAACAATATATTAGAGTAATATATTACACATGAGTTTATAGTAAACAATATTAAAATATTCTACAATCTAATATTTATATATTCTACTATTTATATATAATCTTAAGTATATTGCATGCTAAGAATATGGATATTTTTTAATAAATTGATGTTTCAGTAAAAGATTACATATTTGAATAGTACATTCATTTCAAATTTTGTGTGGAGATATAGTTCATGATATATACTGGATATATAGAACATAATACTAGATGTATTTCAAAATACATGTATAAAAAATAAATCAAATTTTATGAATATTGAATAAAAATAAAATTTCAGTACATGAAGGTGTATACAAAATAAAATTGTGTTGTAAATAAGGAAATGACCTGGTTTTCATGAATATGCATGTGTATGATTAAATTTATATTTCATGCATCCATATTGTAAAATTGAATATATATTGACAAAATAAATGTGAAGACATATATTAAGGTATATTTATAAAAAATATGGAGCAAAAGCTATGAATATAAAAGATATTACAATATATAAATATTTAAAACATATATTTATAGAATCATCATGTTTTATGGTACATATATACAGTATACATATACAAAATTCATATACAGATTACATTATACAGATTACATTAAAGTGTATGCATTACAATATAAGAATTTTAATAGTAAATATCTCAAGTGATACACATGGATTTAGACTATATAGATGTTTGTATTTTTATTTTATAAGTATAGTGGTAGTGAATATATATGTTTTGATTCAATTATTATATATATATATATATATATTTTACTACACATGGATAAAGAATATATATATGTATGTATGAATATTCTATATGTATATATTCAGAAAATATATATGTTCTGAAGGCATTGTTATGTTTGTATATGTATACATATTTGGTGGACCTATCTGTTTGGGTGTAAAATATATATATCATAATGAAGCTATTCATGTTGGGTAAAAAAATATATCAAATTAATGAATCGAATGTAAATAAATTTAACTAAATATTAAATCAAAATATTGAGAGAAAATGAAAAAACATTAAAACCAACAGTACAAATTACAAAAAAAATATTATTTAATTTTTAAATATAAAAATTGTAATCTAATTGAAATTTGACCACTAGTTTTTCATTAATTACCAGAATAGAAATATGAAACCGCGATACCATAATTCAAAATATGAATAAAATTATAAAATTGAAAGAATAAATAAAATTAAACAAAAAAATTCCACTAAAAAATTCGTACATTCTATGTTCTTAGATAATATCAATGGAAGTAAATAGATTTAATGTTTCTAATATAAATAATGAAAATTTGAGTAATTAAAATATCAAGGGAAGCTATTTTTTCATAACCAAATAGAATTAGATTAACTTCATGAGATCACATGACCAGAAAAATTTTTATCCCTTGTGAACTATCTGAAAGTTAAATAAGAATCCAAAATTGGAAAATAATTTAGGGAAAAAATGTAAGTTCCTCTACCATGGAATGGATAATGGGAAACCGAAAATTATTATGTTGAAATCATTGTCAATTGATACATAAAAAGAATAATTTTTTAAAAAATAAAGGTAACAACATCATATTATATGGATATGTGTGTGTGTGTGTGAAAAACAAATATATCGTAATGAATTAGTTATTGTTGGTTATAAAAAATAAAAAAGGGAAAAATGATTCAAAATTGAAAAATTTAAAGAAACAATAAATCAGTATATTGATAGAATATAATAATATATTACCACCAACAATGAAAATTCTCAAAAGAAATATGTGGTTAATTTAACAAAAAATTAATTCATCTTCTGGATGACCTCCATTTTTTCATGAAATGATGGCATATGAAAATGAAATTGAGTTTCCTATAATATAAAAAATGAATATATATTTTAAATGATAAGAACAATAAAAAATGAACAAATTAATTACCAAAAAATTGGTATAGGCCATGAACATGGATAATATCAATGGAATGTAATGGATTGAATGTTTGAAACAAAAATGAAAACTAAAAAATATAAATATCAAGGGAAGGTTGTTTTACATAACTAAAAGATAATTTAAGTAGATTAACTTATTTAGATAACATAATCAAAAAATATTCTCCCTTTGTAAACCATCTTCATTTTAATTTCAAAATTGATAATGGAAAAGAATTTATGAAAATATATTTGTGTTCTGATGCCGAAGAATATATAATTTGAAATCAAGAATTTTGAATTGTAAATATGACCATTGAAACATTAAAATGAATAATTTTACAAAAATAAATGTTAAAAATTCATATTGTTGTCTTGTGATGTGTGAGGGAAAAGAGGCACAATACAAACTGATTACATCGCTATGAAGGTCATCATTCATGAATGTGCATCCATGTTTTTATTGGTTGATAAATGGAATTGTAAAATATATATCTCCACTCTATAGTGTAGTGTCGAGTGGAGTATATGAGAAATAGTGAAATTAATAGTTGGTTGATATGGTAGGGTGAGAGGTTGTATGCAAGAAATTGAAAATTTAGGGTTTTCAATTAGATATATCCCTAAAATGGTGGGAGGAAATTGAGCATGGGATAATAAAGAGGTTGAGAAGGGGAGTTTGGTATATTGATGAGTTATAACGCATGAATGTGATGGAGGGAAGGATGAAGTGATCCGAAAGTAGAGGTAGAGAGGATAATAGGTGAATAGTAGAGGAGTGAGTGACGATATATTATGGAATGAGGTAGATTCTGGAGGTGTGAAAGAATAAATCCGGTGTATATGGATGGTGGAATTATTTGGATGGAAACTTTGGTTCAATATGTTTCCACATGTATGAAGAGAACACCGTGTATAGTATATATAGTAGATTTTAGTTGAAATTTTTGAGGTACAGTGTGTTTTTTCAATCAAATAGAGAAATATTGATGAGTATATTATAACATGACTATCATGTTTTTATAATAACACCCAATGATTTTATGTATCTTGAATATTTTATTGAATGACACTAAAATTGACATATGTGTCACATAACAAGAATATGTTAACCTCATGTGAACCTAGACCAGTACATAAAGACTTGCTTCTATATAGAAGTTCCATCAAAATATTTCAACTTCTTTTTTAAAGGTACAATAAATTGTCTTTGAATACTTTTCATCTATAATTTTGAAGTGAGACTATTATTTATATTGGAAACATAGGTCAACGTATCATTGTTTATACCATTACAATTGAAGTGTGTTGTTTTTAAGGTTTATTGATTCTGTAAGCAAAACAAGGCTGAGACATCATTTTAGGAACATGGAACATGGACTTAAGGACCCATCTCCATTCTTCTCCTTGGACTGCTTGTGAAGTGCAGCTTGAAACTCAATTCAGTAAGTAGTGGATTAGAAAGTTGAACATACTCAAGGAAATCACATGAAAGTAGAGAGATTGAATAGGGAAGTTAAGAAACATGTGTAGGAATGGAATTTAATATACAATTAAACAATTCTTTAACCAAAAAACTAAAAATAATAATGCAACAATTATTTAACATCAACAATACAATGAAATACGAAAATAGATCATAAAAAAATCACCATGAATAGAACCCCAAAAAACAACATAACCACCAAAAATAAAAAACATACATGAAGTTCACCAACTGTGATCACAAATCGTTCTTCTACTTCCTCGCCATAATGTTTTATGTCCACATGGAAAATATAATCTGATATAGATGGGAAGAAACCTTATGAATAATTTATAACAATTCATTGAATAGAACATGACAAGTGTCTTCTGAGATAGGCTTACATTTTCCTTTCATGTTATGACATTATTCTAATGGGCCCTATGCATTCCATAAAACATTATAAGTAATAAAATTCACCCAATTTAAACATTGGACGATACACTTTACATATCAAAACATCATATTTGTCAATTAATAATGTGGTAAGAAAAACATTTATAATATCCTTGGGGATAGGCTAACGTAGCTTATCAATGATTGGTTCAATTTATAAAGATGAACACTTTGTATATTTATGGTGAAAAATATAAGTAAATGAAATGTAATTTATTATTTCACAAATGGAATTCATGAAAAATATAATGTATGAATGTTGAATTAATAGATATATTAAAACAGCTGAAATAAAAGAACATGGTAAGGTGGAAAAATTAGTGACAATGAAAGGGATTAAAAAACACGACATTTCATTTTTTCCAATATACTATTTGAACTAGGATTTCTCACCTTCCACGAATCTATTTGTTGTCTTAGGACATCCATCAACTGATGAGGAAACCCTAAAAAAATAATTCAAAAAGTATAATGAATACCTATCCTATTTTTGTCCCTATAATTCTTATATTTTGGAATTATGTATCACTCCCATTTTATTGTTCAACAACAAATATTTATAAATCATTTATCTTGTCTATTTTGGTGAATATGAAACTAAATTCATGCATAGACTCAAACTCTTCTTTTAAATTTTATGTGTCACTCTAGTAATTTATTTTCATCATTAATTAATTTATTAATTTCTACAAGTCGTTACTTTTTTGAACATTGATTTTTTATCATCTATATAAAATTATTTTTCATTAAAAATATTTTTCTCAACGATGATAGTTAGTGCTTATATGTTATACAAATGAGATTGATCAATTTCAAAAAAATACTGTTTTGTTTTTTTATAACTATTATCACAACATTTTCCACGAGTTAGTTTGTTTTTAATGATATTTTTAGTTTCATATACTATTTAAATTATCTTGTCAAAATCATGTCACCCTAATATTATGATTTCATATGAGTTGTTTTATATTTAATATGTTTCTATTATATACATTTTCTATAGATACTAAAAAACATTCATTACATCAAAATCCCTGATTGGAGAATTTTTTTTTTTGAGTAGTGAATATTATGTTGATTAAGATAAATAGAAATATCTATAATCACATTTACTCTTATAAAACTGATCATGATATATAAACAATTCTCAAGGTCACTCGACATGGCTCCAATAAGTTATTTGTGTAAGATTTTCATACAAAATCAAAATACTTAAATTTTGAGAGGATGTCTAACAAAATATTTCCCAAATACACCAAAACTTCACTAAAATTGTAAATTATTAGAATGTTATATGAGAATATGTTTTGGATGATAATTTTTTAAGTAAGAAAATTTTTCCGCATGGTGTCATGTGTAAAAGAACATTGGCTTATTAGGTCCATCCCTTTCACTTTACATCCTAGATTTTCCTCTACGATTCAACCGTTTTAGTTTATTTTCTTTCAGGGTACACATTATGGGGGCTTGAATATCAATTAAAATCAACACAACAATAAATCATGTAAAAAAATGAGAAAAGTAATAATAATTTCAAAATAACATTCAATAAGTGATTTTAATTAAATATAGGTATCTCAATAAATGTCGATTGGTCCGTCAATGATAAATAATAAAGATGAAAATTCATTAAGTTAAGAAAAATGAATGGTATGTTGTTGAAGTATTGGACGAAGAACATGTTTAGACATGAGCCAAAATAGAAAACAAATTATGAGAACAATTTGAGGTATTGACATCAAAATAATAGAAATCCTTTTTTTAATCTGTGGAATCCCATTATCCTAGGTGAATTAAGAGTAGAGGAAGATGTTCTTCTCCATGTGCAATGATGTTTGGCCAATGTTTTTCTTTTATAATGTTTATCATATTTACATGAACAAAATAAATTTTTAATAATGTTTTTAATCATTAATTTTTCTTTTATCATGTTTGTTTTGTTTTTAAAAATAATAAGTTTGAGAAGGAATATAAATTTGAAACCATGATATATTCACATAAGCGTAAATATTTTATACTCCAATTCTAACTAAGACATTAAACCCAAAAAACATTCATATAGTCTAAGTTGTGTTTCAATATCTTCCACAATTAATTCAATGTTGAATTTATTTATGAATTTTAGCAAAATTTGTTAATGTACCTTGTGTTCTTCCATAAAATAGAGTAAAATTTGTGAATCTTCCAATACATGACCCGAGTGATTTTATAATTACAACACAAGTTGTTATATATTGAACATATATTATGTATGTTCACTATAATTGACATATTATTATTATAACAAGAATATGTTAACCTCATATTAACCAAGATTAGTACATGAAGACACCACATCAATAGAGAAGTTCCATAAAAATATTTTAACTCTTTGATTGTAGGTAAAATTAATTCTCCACCGAGACATTTATCTCTACATTTGGTGTGATATAATCCTTTAAAAAGGATATATAGGTGAATTATTCAATTTTAAATTAATTCATGGATATTTTTGTTGTGGGATTGGAATAGAATAATTTTAACAAAATATAATTAATTCATTGACATTATTGTCAAATTATAATTCCATTAATGACATAGAGGCGGGTGGTCTTGGTAGAGAATGATGTCATAAAATGGGGTGTTGATCGGAATCAATGAGTAGTGAATAATAAGAATTATTATGTGGTGAGGTATTTTCCAGTGTTGTGAAAGGAACATTTTCAGCCTCGGTGACCATATGGGATGGGATGCGCCCGAGATGTATGTGTGGCGTCCATGTCTAGTGGTTTGGTCATGGTGGCGGCCGACATTCTTGGATGAAGGTGGTAAAAGAAGCTGGTGTCTAGGTAACAAAAAAAGGTTTTTAATGAGAATTAAAAAAATTAAATAATTGGTTTAATGTTATAAATATTTATATCGAGAGAGAGAGAGAGTTAGAGAGGGAAATTTTATAAACAATATATATTTTAAATTATATCTAATTTTACTTTTCATTAAAAAATATTCAAAAATATTATTTAAAACTCCATCAAAAACGTCATTTTATAAAGTATTGACCCTTGAAATCCTTTTAAAATTTTCAATTTAGGATTCATGATCTTTGTTATTATCATTAGAATGATAATTTGGTAATAATAAAAAACCCTTAAAAATATTTTCATGTTAATAATGTAAATATTAATAATGAATAATAATGATTTAATTAATAATAATTGAAAAATAATAGCGATGTAATTATCAATAATTACACATTAATAATTATTTAATAATTAATATTAACAAAAAAATATAATAATTATGTAATTAATAATAATTGATAAGAAAAGTTAAACATTTTGAATTTTGACATTGTGTTTTTGGATAACCAACATATAAAGTGTATGATTTTTTAATATTTAAATGTAGATTAATCACTTGAAAGGAAACACATGACATATGAAATAAAAATTTCATAATCCATATGAAAACTAGAAAATTAAACATAAAGATTTTACTTAATTTCATTTCTTTTTGTAGTTTCCTACGAATCGATATATTGTTTTCAGATATTCATTTTCTTTTGAGAAAATGGATAATTTGGAATCATAAATGGATGTTGGAAATACATTTTAGGTTTTATCTGGTAATGTTATTGAAGAAAATATATCTTCCTAACTTGATTGAAAGAAATCTTCTTCTCCAAAAAAACATCAAAATGTTTATTAACTGGTGAAACAATAATCTATAACGTTGGTTTTTTCCATTCAACATCATATATAAGTTTATGTTTAAAAATATGAAATACAAAGTGAGAATTTTATACTTTTTTTAATGTAATTGATGTTCGAAAAACTTCTAAAATATGAAATATATATAGATTTATATTTCATTTTTTTGTAAAAATTATTTTGAAATCCATTCTAAAATATGAAATATAGAAGCCTTCCACATTTTCTTTATAAAAAGAACTTTTAAATATGGGGTTTGAAAAAAAATGAAAAATTTATAATTACAATCCTATTAAACCCAAACCAGTAAACCAAACAACCCAAAGAGATCTAGGGGTAAGAAAAATCATAAAAAACCATTACTATAATTTTTACAAATATATAGTGAAATTAAAATAAATATTAAAATTAGCCAACCATAGAAAATAGTCTAAATTTTTTTTAATGAATTTTATGTTATTTTATGTATATAGACAAATATCACAAAAACCTAAAACCTATAGTGTTATGAATTTAAAAATATAACATATCGGATTAAATTATAAGTGTTATATTGAAAAAAACCTTTTCAAAATATGTTTTTTGTGTTGTGAATGTCGTATAAATAAATCCAGACTCATAATAATCACATTAAAAACATCATTGTTGATGATGAAACAACATTTTTTACACAGCATTTTAAAAATATAAATAGTATATTTGTTACAAAAAACTGGTATTCACTAATATAAACTTTATCTACACAAACATTCATGCACACAATTTTTTATGGATCAAATATTGAATAGTGATCATTGTTGAACTGAATCCCTATCATAATGAAATTTGAAATATTAATTGTCAATACTCATATAAAATTAAAATATTAATATAAAAAACTAAAAGGATTGAATAAGTCTTACCACTTTAACAACATTTTAAATATACTCTAATAACTGCCTAATAAAAAGAAAAACCAATTTTCATTACATTCCACTACTATAAAATAACCATGTAACCAGGGTTTCTGACTTTGGTTATAGCCCAAAAACCATGGGTATAGGCTATACATAGAGTTTAGAGATCCATATGAGCATAATTCACTAGTATTTCTCTGAACTATATCCACAATTTCAAAATATTATGCCGATGGTTATACACTATGAGAATAGATGTATGACACTATTTCAACAACCATATACCATTGGTTTTGAAACCATGGCTACATGATTTATAAAATTTTATCTCACCATTTTCGATCTCTTTACTACTTTTATACAATTCACGTTCCAAACCACCACACCACATTGGGTTGTCAATATATAAGTATATATTTACATATTGATATTTATCTGGACTTTGGAAGAAGGTTTCCCCATGTAATTTTTCCCCCATAGATCTTTCTTTTACTACACTAATGTAAGAATGATATACCCATGGTTTTTTGAGATCCAAAAGTACTTGTTTTAAAAAAAACCCCTATACCCATGGATTTTGGAAAACCATTGGTCTGGGTCATAAACCAAAACCTATACCCTTTTTTCTTGAAATCCCATGGCTATATGTGTGAATTTTTTATTATACCTAGGGTTTACCAAAACCATGAGTATAGGTTCCCAACCAATCCCTATACACATGGTTGTTGTGAAACCATGGGTAAGGGGTCCTTTTAAAATAGTGTTATTTTTGGGAAAACATTCATAACATCGAATATCTAATAAAATATAAAGAATATAGCAGTAATATTTTTGTTGTGGATTTCCTAAGACCAATTTTTTATACAATTATTACATGTATATTTGATATATTTAATATTAAAAAAAATTAAATATTTTCCAATGTTTTGTATCACTCTAATATAACAATATCCATTATTCTATGTTGCAATTATAATGTCATAGTTGTTTCATACAATGATGAGAACCTTGAAGTGATATGATGATATTTTTAAATAATGTTCAGTGATTGGATAACTTTTGATGATGGTATAAATATTACATATACTATTGGGTGTGAGTACTCATAAGCAGATGAGGCTTATTCTAATGAATTTTGCTTTTGGTAATTCTCAATGTATGAGATTATGATAACATACATTCCAGTATTAATTCTACATGATTTTCTGTTATCCGATATTCTTATTTATGAGTGTGTGAAATTGTACATAAAATGTATTTTTATCATTTATGAATGTCATGACTCACACACATAGATTTACTGACAAAAAATCACAAAATATGTAGGAATTATGTGGGGTATATTGGGTGTGTCACAATTGACATGTCTTTAATGGATAATTCAAGTATATATTTTTCTATTCCACCTTTATGGGAGTTGACATCTTGTCACTTTTATTGGAATTGATCTGTCACCCTAATTTCCATTGTCATGGATTAAGAACATGTAAATTTCAGGTTTTCCAATAAAGATATATCATATATATAGGTTTTGATAAATGGATATGAAAACAACTTGATGAGATATTTAGAAGAAGGTATTATATTACACATTGACTGTTCATATTTGGCCATCATTGTTGTGATATTATGTTCATTATCTTACATGCGTTGATCTATTTCTACATAGTAATATTGGAATTTAAGAAATCCTGCCTAACACTAATGAGAAAAAACCCTAGAGGGTCACACCCAAAGTGTTTTAGATGATCATAATTAAAATCTATTTCAATTTAATTATTACAATAAATATTATTCTAAATGGCGAGGACGAATTTTTTTAATGTATCATTGATCACTAATATTCAAAATGTAATAATTAATTAATTATTTAATAACAAATAATTTTTTTTTTGAAAATAAATATTATATTTATTTATTGGATTGATAGTAAAAAATTTATTTAATTTATTGAACATTATAATAAATATTTATTCACATGATTATGAAGAAAATATTTATTTATGAATAAAATATTTATTCGGACAGTATATAAATAAATGCTAGAGGATTTTTAAAGGACCAAGAATGAGATTGATGAAAAATATTAATTAACCATACAATTAAATAATATTTCTTATAGTTAATTTTGGCACATTCTACAAACGAATAATAATAATATTATTTTTTTATGGAATAAGGATTATTAAGGGTTTTAAATGATATTTATTAGAGAACATGCAATTAAATAAGATTTAAACCTAGGACATACCATTAGAAATAGGGAGTTATGTATTCTATATATTGTATTGAAAATAGAGAATATAAAATGTATGTTCACAACGAATTCTCTCTCGATGTAAAGTGAGGAATCATCTTTAGCGGGAGGCAAGGATTCGACTGGTGGTGTGGTGGGTTCATCATCGGGGACAGTGGCCGTATCAGACATGATGCGGTGGAGGCAGGTTTGCAGCTTCAATGACAGGTGGTTTGGTCTTGGCGGTGGCCGGAATTCATGGATGAATACGACGAATAAAGGTGGTGGGTGGTAACAAAAATGTTATCTTAAAATGTGATTTCTAGAAAAAATAAAAAAATGTAAATTTTTTTAAATTATAAATATTTATTCATAGAGAGAGAGAGAGTCATCAAGGGTAAAAGTTTAAAAAATATTTATTTTTTATTATATATGAAAATATATTTCATTAAAATCCATTCATAAATATTATACAAAATCACATCAATACCCACATTTTATAAAGAGTGACCCATGAAATCCATTAAAAATTTTCAATTTGGGTTTCATGATCAATTGTTTCAGCATTAGAATTATAATATGGAAACAATACAATATTCAGAGAAATATATCTTTGTAATGTAAATATTAATGATGTAATTACTAAAAATAATAAATTCTAATCAAATAATAAATAATAATTAATCAATAATAATAATTTTATAATTAATAATAATAATAATAATAATAATGTGGTTAATAATAATCAATGTCAAAATTAAAACATTCATACGATCAATGTCGGTTTGTTTGATATCCAACATAGAAAGTGTACGCTTTTTTTATATTAAATTACAGACTAATCACTTTGAAAAAAAACACGAGACATATGAACTAAAATTTTCATAAACCATTAGACAAAAATAAAAATAAAAATAAATAGTTGATATAATTTCATTTATTGTTGATGTGTCCTTTTAATCAATATGTTGTTTGTCGATATTCCTCTTACTTTGAGAAAATATTTCAAGTGGAATCCCTAATTTTAGTTGGTAATACATTTGATACTTTGGATATTAAATGTCTTGTAGAAATTTTATCTTCTTAACTTGATCAGATGGATCCTTCATCACCAAAAAACACATAAAGAAGTTTATCATCTAGTCGAAAAATCCCTTTAATGTTTTTTCCTTCCAACATCAATTATTTATAGACTTTAAAACATATGACATATAAATTGTGACCATTATAATTGGTTTATATTGATTGATATTGAAAAACCTTCTAAAATATGAAATATAGAAGGATTCCAATGACATTTTTTTGTAAAACCATTGTTGAATTCCATTCTATAAGATGAAATGTAGAGGCTTTCCACATCAGTTTTTAGTAAAACCAACATTTAAAGATGTTTCTTTAATAAAATATTGATAAATAAATTATTATATACATGTAAAAAACATGGCACAAAACCAAACAAAAAAAATAAAATAAGGGTCAACAAAACACATTAAATACATTCAAAACCTGTTTTAATAATATATAGCTAAATGATAGTAATTCTTCAAATATGTCATACATAGAAAATATTATGCAAATCAATTTTTAAGGCATATAATTTAATTTTATGTATATAAATAAACAACATAAAAACCTCAAACATAATGTGTTAAGAATTTTAAAATATAACATATTTGATTAATTTATGTGTTATAATGAAACCAACATTTTAAAAAACAATTGTTATTCTAGTCATCATTATCTTATAAATGAATCCAGAATCATAATAATCACATTCAAAACCTCCCTGTTGACGGTGAAACTACATATTTTTTGTAAATATTTTATTAATATAAATAATAGATTTGTTATAAAAAATTATGTATTCACTAATATAAAAGTTATCTACCCAAATATTCATATATTCAATTTTTTATAGATCCTCTGTGTAATAAGTATCCATGTTGAACTCAATCCTTTAAATATTTTAATATTAAATATTAATTATAAAATATCATAAAAATGAATATATTAATATTAAAAAAATGAATAGAATAATTATTACCGATTTATCAAAATGTTAAATCTTCATAAAAAACAAAATAAAAAATAAAAACTAATAGGTCTTACCTTAAACTACTAGAAAATGATCATATACCCATGGTTTGGAATTGTGTGTATTTTGAATACCCAAAATATTATGAATAAAACTATCCTTTTGATTTAATAAATTTTGAAAAAACAAGAACTTATTGTGTTTTATTTTATCCAATTAGAATTAAATTACTATTAAGTGTCATTCCAGCAGATAATATAGCCAGTGACCAATGAACACATTACTAGTATAAATATAGGGTTTTCAAAAATCTTTTTTACATATACTAAGGAAGTGATGCCCTCATACAGTATGATTTTACCCTATGATGCCTATTTATCAAAGCCTCTAATGGATATTGAATTTCTATGCTTTTCTCTAGACCAGGACCATGAAATGATCCAAAAACTTCTGTATGAAAGAAGTTGTTTACAAGAGAAGTTAAAGCTCTTCATAATCATGACTCAGACTATGTTCACTGAACGACCCCATGAAAGCCACATCATTAAACATCTTCCTCTTAGGGATTTTTATGGTGTAATAGAGGTATATGTATCAAGACCCTTGCAGTATGTATATGTAAATTATTTTTTATATAATAAAGAACATATTTTTATCCTATTATTATTACTTTGTAAATTATTTTTAATGCACAAATAGAATTTTTTATTAATAATCAAATTCAATTAAGAAATTTACATTGATGAATTAAAGCATTTTTGAAAAAAATAATAAAATATATAGATTAAATTAATTTTATTAAATATAAATGATCATATAATTTTTATTAAGATAAATGTATATTTTCTTAGTGTTCAAAAACTGATATTGGTAAAAACCCCATCATTAAAAAAATAGTTTTTATTTAAAATTTAAAAATTCTAATATTTATAAAATTATTTAGATAAAAAGAATATTTTTTGGAATTAGGATTTCAAAATTATAATATTATGAAATGTTCATATTATCTAAGATAGTCTTATTTTTTGTTAAAAATTATATATTGTATAAAAATATTGTATTTTATGAAATTATAATGTCCCAATAATAATTTTTTAAATACAATAAAAAGTATATTCTGCCAAATATACGTTTTCACTTTAAAATGATATGGGTTTATGTTTATTTTATTTATTTGTTAAATAAATTTTGAATCATCCATGACATATATTATATTATTTTATTTTAAATTAATTTCTTTTAGAGTGTGACACTCCTCCACATAAAGAACATCAATACATAAATAAGTTTGGTCCATGAACTTTTAAAATAATTTATAACACATACCATTATAAAAAACAATGGAGAAAGACCATGGGACAGTTTTGTGTTTTGAATTTATTATTATGAATTTTAAAAAACCAAATTAGTAAATAAATCTCACTCTATTCCAATATAAAACACCCCAAGTTCCCTTTTATCGTCAATAAAAATAATTTAATGTCATCCAAATTATTATCTCAAATCCCAAGTGTCGTCGCAAGGAGCCCAAATTATCAAGATGCCTATGTTAAGCCTTTGGAGTCACACATCAAAGTAAGGGAATTATCTCTTCTCTATTTCCATTGAAGAACATAAATTATATTATGGTTCGTAAAAACCATTTTCATATTTTGGGATATGTTACCCCATGATTACATTACATTCCATTTGATGTATAAATTATTATATCTTCCATTAACTCTAATTAAGCCCCCCAATGTTCCTTTATGTACACTTGTTACCAAGATGAAATTTTGCAAGGGTTCATTCACTTTTTCCTCTCACTTCAAGACAATTTATTTTTTCACGGATTCTATTCCCAATTAATTATGTTTTGGAATGTCATATCATGTCATAGTTATTTTCCATTTCTCTTATAAATGATTAAATTCACCCTTCTCTCTCATAAACCCATTTTATGAATTTCAATATGAATCCATTATACTGTCGAAATTTCACCATGGTTTTCCATGGAAAATTCACTATGTAGTAAATAAGAAAACCATTTCTCTATCAAGGGTATTATCCTTAATGAGAAAAAACTTATTTATTATTGATCTATATGTATGTATTCCGCATTTCCTTGATCTTGTAATAAAATATTATTATTAATAAATCCATGTTGTATGATCTATATGGCACACATAAGAATGAAAATAAAATTTTTACGAACGGTGCCCCCTGATAGTACTCCAATGTACTGTGTAAGGTTCAGTATAATGATACATCAGGTGATATTATCTTTTAATTATTCGCTTTTATGTGCAATAAACATTTAATTTCACTCATTCATGTGCAATTAGCTGTCAATCATGATCCGCTATGTGCAATGAGCATTGACTCATGCTTCTCCATGTGTAATAAGGCTTGACCCACTATTATATCATATTCTATGTTGTTTCCACATTTCACATTTTATAATTATGATGAAATATCATTCCATATTATTCATGTTTCGTTTATTAGGCATTAATAGTATTATTGTCTAAGATGTATTATCTTCCTCTCGTTATGCTTTTTTATTCCATTACTATGATTTGTATCTCACCCCTTTCTTATGTATAACCTAATGTAAATTCATGAAGTGCTAATAATGAAGGAATGTTTTGGTTAAGTTAAACATGTTTCCAATAAAGATATTTCTTTTCATGTTTTATATAGATAAGTATTATATCATATTTTTCAAAGACAATAGAGCTATCGATATTTTGAGTTGTATTATGCATAATTTCATGTATTAAATAATATTTTAATGTTAAATAAAGGAATGAGTTATTGTATTTGTTTTCAAATTATATGTCGAGTTATTTTTTGGATTTTGATTAGAAAATCATAGTTAAAACCCTAAGGGTTAATACTTTGTGTAAGTAAACATGCCCAAAATTTTGTATGTATAGAGTAAATCGTTTATTAGGAAAATACATCTGTGTATGGATACTACAAATAGACATTGTTCTAGCATAGATGTACCTAGGAGTAACAACTCAGAAAATGTAACACCCCGAGATTTTATGAGAATTATTTTTTTAATTTATTTGATTTCATGTGTTTTATGATACACCTTGATTATCATGCGCTATACGCAACACCGTATTAGCTTGTAGTATATGCAACAATATTTTTCGATCGTGTGACACAAAATTTCAAGTTCGTTTGATATAAGTTATTCTATGCATCATTGATTATATATATATATATATTAAATTTATAAATGAAATATGGTTGGATTATATTATACATAACAACAAAAAAATCTTGCACTACATGAAACCCTGACTTGGCTTTCTTTACACGCAATCACGACCTTCCACGATAGCGTTTGTTCTACGTAATACCGAGTTTCACTAAACAATTATATGTTATTAAAATATTATATAAACTAGCCATTATGAATAGTAATATCCACTTTTTGAAATTTTATAAACATTATATTTCAAAATGGACTTCATTTTTTGTTTCGGAATATCAAAATTAGACTAGGGTGAAATTTATGTATTTTTCTGAAAATGTTCAATTTTTGATGGATAGTGAAAACACTGAGTTATTGGTTAAAACCGACTTTTGATTTGTATTATGTAAACATTCATGCAATAAATAATATTTTAATTTAAAATTAAGGAATGAGTTATTATATTTGATATCAAATTATATGTCGAGTAATTTTTTAGATTTTGATTAGAAAATCCTAGTGAAACCCCTTAGGGATAATACTTTGGGTAAGTAAACAAGCCCAAATTTTTTTAAGTATAGAGTAGGTTTTTTATTAGGAAAATACATTTCTGCATGGATACTACAAATAGACGTTGTTCTGACATGGATGTACCTAGGAGTAAAAACTCAGAAAATGTAACACCATGAGATTTTATGAGAATTATTTTTTTAATTTATTTGATTTCTAGTGTTTTATGATACACCAATATTATCTTGCGCTATACACAACTCCGTATTAGCTTGAAGTATATACCACAATATTCTTGGATCGTGTTACAAAAAATTTCATGTTCATCTGATAGAAATTATTCTACGCATCATTTAGTGTATATTTATATATATATATTAAATGTATAAAAGTAATATGGTTGGATTATATTATACATAACAAAAAAGGTATCTTGCACTACACGCAACCCTGACATGGCTTTCATTACACGCAATCACGACCATCCATGATATCGTCTGTTGTAGGCAATACCGAGTTTCACTAAACAACGATATGTTATTAAAATATTATATATACTAGGAATTATGAATAGTAATAACCACTTTTTTAATTTTATAAATATTATCTTTCAAAAGGAACTTCATTTTTTGGTTTCTGAATATCGAAATTAGACTAGGGTGAAATTTGTGTATTTTTCTGAAAATAATCAATTTTTTATGAATAGTAAAAACACTGAGTTATTGGTTAAAACCAAATTTTAATTTAAATAATCATTTATTTTATTTAAATTTATTTTAGGTCAAAATAGATACATAATAATTTTATAAGTTCAATGTAATTCATATGAGTCATTTTATAATGAATTAGATATATAAAAAATTATATTGAGCTTTTCACGGCCTTTTACCCACCTCCTAGGAGCATTTGCAATATTACATAAAACATAATTTTATCAATTCTATAAGTTGAATTTTAAAAATATGAGAGACACTGTTAATATAAAGGAGTAAAATGTGGTTCAATAAGATAAAAATAATTGTTGGTGAATAGTAACATTTTATTTTTATTTACCATGGTTAAAAGTAAATAGGTTGATTAAAGGTAAAAATGATTTTAATATTACCCTAATACATGTACTAATTTTATTGGATAAGTGTAATTCGACCAAAAATAACCTTAAGAATAAAATATTACCCTTTAGGTCCACTTGGTTTAGATTAGGACACTTATTATTATTTTATTTAAAGAAGAGTTAAAAGTTTTAAAATCAATGTTTAATAACTAAAACATTTTTAATATAGAGTTATACATAAGATAAATTCGAATTTAAATATTTATTAGAAATATAAAATCATTTCCTACATAATTTTATTTTATTTATAATTTTTCGACATTATATAATTTAATTTATTTATGACACAATGATGATGCAGTAATTACCTTATTAATGAAATATTAACATAATTTATGTTATAAATACCCAAATAAATTTAATTTGAGACTTTTTATGAATTCCACTAATTGTATAGGTTAATATGACATGTTACTATTGATTTAATTAACATTTTTCGAACTAATAATACTGTTATTAATTTTTCAAAAATCAATTACCAAACCGTATCAAAATTGACAAAAAAATAGTTTTTAAAAAAATATTATATTGTTTATTGTTATTATATTCCTAAAAATACAAGGATCGTCATAAGGATATATATATATTAATAATGAACCACTTGGTGTTCTTTTTTCTTTTTATTGTATGTTTATTAACCATATAATGTTAGAAAACAAGAAGACAAGGTAAAAGATTAATTATTTATCTTAGAGTTAAATCTAAATGATATGGTTAAAATATTAATCTAAACATGTATAAAACCTATTGTTTGAGAGCCTCTCGACCCATATCTACTTCAGCTTCTAAGAAAATTAATTTGGAGATATTATAAACTGAATATGATTTTATTACAAAATAATATTTTAAGTTTTTTTATAAGGTTCCCCTCTCCTCCCTTATAAAAGGGCACATCCTCCCTCTTCTATTTACAATATTTTGAGCTTTTATTATTGTAATACCCCTGACCATATCCCTTATAAACTTCCCTAGAAACATTATACAGGTTCCGGTATCCTCAAAATACCGTCTCTAGTTGCTTAAAAAGACGTTTAAAAGAGGTGCGTCAATGAAGAGGTAATCTCTTCAACCGATTCTTTCAAGTTTTATTTCTTCTTCAACTTATTATTCATTAGTTGTTTCATTATAAAGTAACAACATAGTTATAACTAATATACTAATATGTTATTATAAATATTAAAAACCCCATTTCACCTTCTATCCATCCTACGGATAATGAAATCACCGCGCATGCATTCATACAGTATACCGTCTCCACGTTGTGGTGTAATTTGTTATTCCACCACCACCTTACATGGATGGGTATAATGGTTTATTGATTAACTATATAGAGTTATTATAAAATCATACTGATTTTGAGATATTATATCATCCTCTCCAAATAAATTCAATAATTATTGGAATGATATCATCACTCGTGCGTACGTACAGATTACTGTCTCCACGACGCGATGAGATTCATTCTCCATGGTAACCATTCAAGAATGATTATAAAGTATATATAATGAATAATAATGAAATATATGACATGATAAATGTACTGAATTTATTTATCTATATTTTTCATCTACTTACTTCAATTCAAGTCAATAAGGAAAGGAAGACAACGTTCATGCGTACGAACGGCCTACCATCTCCATGAACGGTGTATTTCATTTCAATTATTTATCTATTATATACATATATATACTGAATATATATGATATATAAATTGTGATTTAAATTCTGGATGTAAGTAAATCATGATATAAGAAATAATAATATCAAGAACAACAAGTCCAAACACGTACGAGAAATAAAACGATTTGACCCAAAACGCTGCTCTAACAACGAATTTACAAAAGAACAGGTAATATAAAGTCATAAGTGAACCATATATGATATAATAAGAATGAATATGATTATGTAATAAGTCAATGACATTATTTAAATCATAATACATGAGGTTTGGATATGTAAAAACCATATCATACATAAGGTAATGTATAACTATTCCAATATCGTTCTTATCTGAGATTGTTTATTCATAAGTATTTACTGGGGTTATATATTTCATCCTTGTCCATAAAAAAAATTCATTATTTTTTTAATATGTTTCCATGTATTTTTAAAGTCATGTTTACCCATCTTTGAATTTTACTTTGTTTTATAGAAGGAATCGTTCTTTTGTTTACCATATGTGGTAATTTTTGACTTTTCCATTAAAAGTATGAGGAGAATGGGTTTTTTAACTTATACGACATGAATAGATTTTTACGGTTTCATAACGCCTTATTTTCATGAAGTTTACTCTACAAGATTTCTTGGTTATTTTGAATAAAATACATTTCTTTTAAAATTTCTTGGAATTTTTTGAAAAGAAAATGATTTTTAAGAAGAAATTTTATTTTCCTTAAGAATTCTTTTCAAGTATTTTAACAAAACCATTTTCCATCTAAGAAGAAATTATTTTAAATGTGTATGTTTCAGGTATGATATCTCTATGATTTAAATGTTTTCACTTTTCTTATGATGAAACGATATCCATTTGTTTTATATGGATTATTTTATGATGGGATGATGTTTGTGAAACCCATTTTTATTCTTTGGGTTATGATGAATGATTTATGTTTATATTGTGGCAGAAGTACGAATTATTTCATTATGATATGGGTGGGACCAACATTTCCATCAAATAATTGGATAGAGATTTATTTCACATGAGATATACATGGCTGGAACAGTAATTTAATCTGGTTCAGTGATTCAAGACAGGAATGAGGAGTGAACTCGATTCAGAAAAGGACTTTGTCCACTAAGATGGTATTAGCAGCAATGCATTGGAAACTATGGAAATCATACCAAGTGCTTAATTATTTTCCAAAATAACATGTTTTATTCCCATTATATTTTATCATGATTGATGTTCCATTATGTTCTATGCCTTATGTACTACCATGTTTTATTTCATTGCTCTAGATTTTGATGTTTAAACATTATGTTCATATTTTTAAGTTCAAATGTATATGGTTTGACTTATTTTCACCATTATTACCCTTACTGAGAATTTGATCTCACCATTAATATGTCTTCTTTTCCCAAGGATATAATGAAAGGTTTTAGGTACGAAATCAAAAGGGGAAGATCTTTATGGGAGATGTTGAAGATCTTTCACCATGATTAGATGATTATGTTCTGCGTTTCCAAAGACACTAAACTACTATGGTCCTTCAATTTTGGTTTTTGTTATATATTAAGTATTCCAATAAAGTAATCGAATTTCCATGTACATCAAGCATTGTGTCTCTAAAGTCTATATCAAAGGTTGTACCAAGCCTTAAGTGTGGCTCATTGCCTGGGTTGAGATATAGAGCCCACAACAAGGACGTTGTGCTCTAAAGGGGGGGGGGGTGATTGTAACACCCCAAAATGAAAATGGGTTATATGACTAAATGATATGACTCATGTAAACAAGTTGCACCTTCATTTTCAGGAGCCTACCTGATTAGAACTCCACAGTTAAGCGTGCTTGTCTTGGAGTAGTGAACTGTATGGGTGACCACCTATGAAGTTTCCCAGGGCGTGTGTGAGTGAGGAAAAAGTACACTGGAAAGGACATGTGTTGGACTCTGTGGAAAATCATTAGTAAAATGACCCATTCAGGCATGTGGGTGGACCTTGGGGTGGGTCCCACGTGTCTGCGGGGCAACTAGTGGTACCTGGTAGGCCAGGACCCGACGACTATGTTAAGGCGAGGTGTATGTGATGTCACCGAGACTCAGTTGTCAAATTTGGTATCAGTTGAAAGGTTCAATAAACCTTTGGAAACTAGGATGCGAGAACATTAGTGAGATACCTAGAGATATTTCAATGGTATGTGTAGATATGTCCCTAAGGTTTAATATAACTATAGGGTACAATCCTAGAATTATTGTGACGATCATGAATAATCTAGGGTGACCTAGGGTGTCATGGATTAAAGAATCTGTGATAAATTATACATCCCAGAATTAAATTTTTATGATTATATGGTTCCTTGTTACTTTAACGTCTTCTTACACAATAGTTTTTGGTTTTATTCAATGGAGGGAACTGGAAGGAATTGGCCCAACATTGAATCCAATGGACAAATTGGTGACTATGAGAAACAAAATTGTGTAATTCCTAGAAATAATGATTTTGTGATTATGTCGAATCAGTCGTCGTGATATATAATTAACAAGGTGACCTTTAGTGGTATCCCAAATTCATCAAATAAGAGGAAGATGGAATTTTATGCATATTTGCATGGTGAGGAGCATAGAGAATGGAAGATTGAGATTTCTAAAGAAGGTAACACAAACCAAGATGAATACATAAAACGGAGGGGAAGATGTTATCTATGTGGATAGAAGGGTCATAGTGTGAAAGACTATTATGGAGTTCAATGTCTTATCTGTGGAGGACATGGGCATTACACAACCCAATTCCCTGACCTAAGAGGTTACTTCTAATCAAGGAAAGAATTATTCCATGACAACCATTGAGGAGGATGGATTAATGTGTTTATGAATTACTATTCAAGAATGATGTTGTTGAGTTACTTTTAAGGTATATTGGAATATCTATGTATTGGTCCATTGTGGTTTTCAATAATTTCATGGTACCAGTAACAATGAAATGTTATTGAAATATTTTTGGAAAGAAGATGAAAAGCACATAATGAAGGGATTAGGAGAAAATAATATGTATGATAGTATTCATGATCTCATGACTGATATAAGGACAATGTGATATCATGGTTTGAGTATATCAAAATTTTGGGATTTTGGTATGTGGAAAGAGTTAGCTTTTGATAGCATTCATGTTTTCACTAAGGTTCAAAGGGTATTCATTTTTCAATAAATACATGATTAACGTATTCACATGTTTGGAATGTGACCAACAAGATATATCGTAAGATATATGGGGGATAAATGATTGTATTCACATACCCGGTAGATGAAATTTCTAGTACTTGTTTTCATTATACTATGATCTTAGACATAAGTATTTTAGATAAGCCTAATGATCGGAATGGATTATGTTGTACATAAGTTAGTATTGTTTAAGGATAGAACTTTTTCGATATTATTGATGGGATGTTATAATAATATAGTTTTAGAAAAAGGACTAACTGCAAGATGGGAGACAACCCATCACATCATACAAGGCTATAGGAATTGAACCGACAACCGAAGTGCGACATGACTTTATCGCCTACCACTGGCCTACAGGACGTCCCTGGTTTGTAGAAACTAGTTTTATTTTTTTAATCAGTATGAAAGATGAAGTATAAGTCCATTTTTGGAACCATATACGATTACTCTCACCATAATATGGACTTATGTATATATCATTTTCTAACCTTATTTTTGAGATAGATGGAATGACCAATCATTCTATGCATGATCTACATACACTTCACAGAAGACAAATTTAATTTCATTTCTTTAAGAGATGAAGAAGAAATTGTTCAAGGCTCAAAAAACTGTCGGATTGTACCAAAATCAAGTAAGTATTTCATTTAACATTATAGAAGTGATCTTGAAAACAAAAAATGTTTTCCTAGTGCCCTCATATTTGATGAATCTGATGGTAGCATACATCATTACACATTTATGGCTTTGTGATTGTTGGCTTTTTCATAGCCATGTCCTCTACCACTCTTCATCAAGAGTTGATGGTTATATTTCTCTCCCATATCCATATTTTCTCCTATGTTCTCCTATGTGGAAAACCAGTGATGAGTTAATCTGGGTAACCATTACATTTCATTCATTAGTTTTTAAAATTAAGTTTTAGTATTCCTTTTTACGATGTGGGTTTCTATGAAAAAAACATTCAAGTAGTAAACAATTTATAACCTCGACAAATTTAAAGGGTGAAATTCATTTAAAGGGTGGTAGAATATAACACCAAGAGATTTTATGATAAGTATTTTTTTAATTTATTTGATTTATTGTGTTGTTTTCGACACTAATATTAGATTGCACTATACGCAACACCGTATTAGATTGCAGTATACGCAACACTATTCTGGGATCGTGTTACATAAAATTTCAAGTTCGTTTGATAGAAGTTATTCTACGCAACATTGAGAGTATATATATATATATATTTAATGTATAAATGAAATATGGTTGTATTCTATTATACACAACAAAAAAGGAATCTTGGACTACATGCAACCCTGACTTGGCTTGCTTTACATGCAATCATGACCTTCCACGATAGCGTGTGTTGTATGGAATACTGAGTTTCACTAATCAACGATATCTTATTAAAATATTATATAAAATAGCTGTTATGAATAGTAATATCCACTTTTTTAATGTTTATAAATATTATCTTTCAAAATATATTTCATTTTTGGATTCGGAATATCAAAATTAGCCTAGGGTGAAATTTTGGTATTTTTCTGAAAACTTTCAATTTTTGATGAAAAGTGAAATCAATGAGTTATTGGTTAAAACCGAATTTTTATATAAATAATCATTTATTTTATTTAAATCTATTTTAGGTCAAAATAGATACATAATACTTAAAGAATTACAATTTAATTCTTTGGATTCATATTATAACAATTTTAGATATATAAAAAGTTTTACTGGACTTTTCACCGTCTTTTACCCACCTCCTAGGAGCATTTTCAATTGTACATAAAACATAATTTTACCACTTCTATGAGTTGAATTTAAAAAATCCTAGAGACACAGTTAATATCAAGGAGTAAAATGTGGTTCAATAAGATAAAAATAATTTTGGATGAATAGTAACTTTTTACTTTTATTTACGAGGGTTAAAAGTAAATAGTGTAATTAAAGGTAAATATAATATTATTATTACCATAAAACATGTCCTAAATCTATTGGATAATTGTAATTCGACCGAAAAAATCCTTAGGAATAAAATATTACCCTTTAGGTCCAGTTGTATTAGATTAGGACACTTATTATTATTTTATTTAAAGAAGAGTTAAAATAATTAAAATCAATGTTTAATAACTAAAAAAATTTTAATATAGGGTTATTCATAAGATAAATTCGATTATAAATATTCATTAGAAAGATTAAAATATTTCCTACATAATTGAATTTTATTTATAATTTTTAGACATTAAATAATTTAATTTATTTATGACACAATGATGATGTTTTAATTACCATATTAATGAAATATTAACATAGTTGATGTTATAAATAACCAAATAAATGTAATTTGAGGCTTTTTATGATTTTAACTAATTTTATAGGTTAATATGACATGTTATTATTCATTTAACGTACTTTTTTTGAACTAATAATGTTGTTATGATTTACACAAAAATCAATTACCAAATAGTTTCAAAATTGACATAAAATAGCATTTAAAAAAAATATTATATTATTAATTGTTATTCTATTCTTAAAAATCTAAGGATAGGAAAATGACTTATATACGTTTATATATAATAATAATGAACCACAGTGGGTTCTTTTGTCTTGTTATAATTTGTTTATTAACCATATTGTGTATGAAAACAAGAAGACACAATAAAATATAATTTATTTAACTTATACTTAAATCCAAATGACATGGTTAAAATAGTTATCTAGACTTGTCTAAAACCTATTGGTCGGGAGGCTATCCACCCATACCCACTTTAATTTCGAAATAAATCAATTCAGAGCTATTATTAATCGAATATGACTTTATTATAAAATAATATTTTAAGTTTTTCCTAAGGTGACCTTCTCCTCCCTTATAAAAGGGCACCAACCCCCTCTTCTCTTTACAATATTTTGAGCTATCATGCTCTTCCAACCCCTGCCAATTTATCTTCTCAACTTCCCTAGAAACACTATATAGTTTATGGTCTCCTCAAAAGACCAACTCTAGTGCCCTAAGAGGATTCTTAAAAGAGGTGCGTCGAAGAAGAGGTAATCTCTTCTACGGATTCGTTCATGTTTTCTTTCTTCTAAAACTTCTTCTTATTTAGTTTTTTCATTATAAAGTAATAACATAAGTATCACTAATATAATTATATGTTATTATAAATATAAATCAACCCAATTTCACCTTTTATCCATCCTACGGAAAATGAAATCACCACGCGTGCGTTCGTACGGAATATCTTCTCCTCCCCGTGGTGAATTCTGTTTTTCCACCACCACCTTACTTGGATGGGTAAAATGGTGTAATGAATAACTATATATAGTTATTATAAAATCATACTGATTTTGAGATATTATATCATCCACTCAAATTCAATTCAATAATTTTGGGAATGATATCATCGCTCATGCGTACAAACGAATTACCGTCTCCATATGACACAATGAGATTCATTATCCATGTTAACCATTCAAGAATGAATATAAAGTGTATATAATAAATAATAATAAAATATGTGACATTATTAGGATACTGAATTTATTTATATATATATTTCACCTAATTACATTCTTTCATGTCAATAAGAAAAGGAAAACATCGTTCATGCGTACGTACGGCCTACCGTATCCAAGAACGATGTATTTAATTTATTTATCTATCTATTATATATATATATATATTGAATATATATGATATATAAATAATTAATTACATTATGGAAGTATGTAAATCATGATATAGGTAAGAATAATATTAAGAACAACAAGTCCAAATACGTATGATAAATAAAAGGATTTGACACAAAACCATGCTTTAACATGGAATTTACAAATGAACGGGTAAAATAAAGTCATAAGTGAACCATATATGATATAATAACCGTGAATATTATTATTTAATAAGTCAATGACATTATTTAAATCATTATACAGGAGGTTTGGATACGTACAAAGCATATCATACATAAGGTAAGGGATAACTATTTCAATCTCATTCATATCACATATTGTCTATTCGTAAGTATTTACTAGGGTTATATTTTTCATCCATGTCCATAAATTTTTTTTTTCATTAAGAGTTTAAAATTATTCCATGTATTTTTAAAGTAATTTTTACCCCACTTTGACTTTAACTTTGTGTTATGGATGGAATCTTTCTTTCATTTACCATATGTGTACTTTTTGACTTTTCCGTTAAAAGTAAGAGGAGAATGTTTTTTTAACTTATATGGAATGAATGGATTTTTACAGTTTCATAAAGCCTTATTTTCATGAAGTTTAATCTAAATAATTTCATGGTTATTTTCAATAAAATCCATTTCTTTTAAAATTGCCTGGAATTTTGTGAAAAGAAAATGATTTTTAAGAAGAAAAGATATTTTCCTCAAGAATTATTTTATGTGTTTTATCAAAACCATTTTCCATAAAAGATGAAATTTTCTCATATGTTTATGTTTCAAGATTAATATATTTATGATTTAAATGGTTTCACTTTTCATATGATTAAATGATATCTATTTGTTTTATATGGTTTATTTTATTACGGGATGATGTTTATGAAACCCATTTTTATTCTTTTGGTTATGATTAATGATTTATGTTTATGATGTGTGACAAGTAAGAATGATTTCATTATGATATGGGTGGGACATATATCTCACATCCAATGTGTTGGGTAATGATTTATATCTCATGAGACAGACTTGGCTGTAATGGTTAGGTAATCCGGATCAGTGAATCGAAACTGGAACGAGGATTGAACTCAATTCAGAAAGGGAATTTGTCCACTAAGATGGTCATGACAACAATGACATGGCTACTAAATCATATCAAGTTCTTAATGATTTTCCAAAATTACATTTTTTATTACCATGCTATTTTATCATGATTTATGTTCCATTATGATCTATGCCTTACGTAATGACATGTTTTATTTCATTACTCAAGATTTTTTTGTTTAAACATTATTTTCAGGTTTTTTAGTTCAAAATATATGGTTTTTTTTATTTTCTCCATTCATACCCTAACTGAGCATTTGATATCACCCTTCATATGTTTTCTTTTCCCAAGGATATAAAATAATGTTTTAGGTAAGAAAACAAAAGGGGAAGATCTTTATGGGAGATGTTCAAGATCATTCAACATGATTAGATGATTATGTTCCGAGTTTCCAAAGACACAAAACTATTACGGCCCTTGAGTGTTAGTTTTTGTCATGCATTAATTATACCTAAAATGTAATTTAATGTCCATGTATGTCAAGCATTGGATCTCTACAGTTGAAATCAGAGGTGGTACCCATCCATATGTGTGGTGCACTGCCTGGGTTGAGATATAGGGCCCACAATGAGGATGTTGTACTCTAAAGGATGTAATTGTAACACCCCAAAATGATAATGGGTTTAATGAATAAAGGATATGCCACATGTAAACAAGGTGCACCTTCCTTTTCGAGAGACTACCCGATTAGAAATCCATAGTTAAGTGTACTTGGCCTGGAGTAGTGATCAGGATGGGTGACCTCTTAGGATGTTTCCCAGGGTTCGTGTGAGGGAGGACAATTCACACTGGAAAGGACATGTTTTGGCATGTGGAGACAATCATTAGTTAAATTAACAGTTCGGGAATGTGGGTGGACAATTTTGTGGGCCCCACATGTTTGTGGGGCAACTGGTGGTACCTGGTAGGCCAGGGCCCAACGACCATGTTAAGGCGGGGTGTCTGTGCTGTCACCAAGACTCAGTTGTCACACACAAGGTGTTCTAGTCTAGACATGTGGTAACCTAGTACCAAAAAATAGGCATTACTGTGCACATGGTTTAACACTCCCAGGGGATATGCTTTGGTAAATTCAATATCTCATTACAAAACATTATTAAGTGAAATATAAATCCCATAAGAATATATGTTAGGAAGTTGATCATGGATAAAATAGGTTAATTCCATGAAAATCAAATGTTAAGAAGATAAATGTATGTTATCACTTTAATGTCATTGGATTCCCCATTATGTGTTAAATAGGTTAAAAGTCATCAACCCTGAGCCTATATTGGATAAAGTAAAAACGGAATAAAAAAGTGAAATATAGGGCTATCGTACATAGTTATATGCATTCCATTATATAATGAATGTGTTTTAGATCTTTTCAAACACCACCACAAAAGAATGGCAGTATAGATTTTGGTGAAAACCTAAAAATGGAGAATTATTCCATCCCATGTTTATAGATCTTATCCTATTAAAATTTTAGGATTGGTCATCCTATATAACATTCTAATATTTCCCTTGTAATAATTTGATGCAATTCTATTTATGGATTGGCGTTCCCTATATAGAGCCAACATAAATTTCCCCAAGTGGTAAATCAGTATCAAAAAGGTGAATCAACTCCTGATTCTATACAAGTGTAATGAGGATGATGGATCTTAATTAGCACCATCATCTCAAGAATGGATATTACTTCCCTATGGGAATGAATATATATCTCAAATTATTGTGTATAACGAATGTATCACCTATTAAGTCATTCATATTGAGAGGGAAAATGCAGATGTTTTTTCTAAGGTTCAACATGCTCTTCCTCCTAACTGATATGTTGAAGTTTTGATCAAAATTATACCTGGGGTGTGTCTAATATAAATGAATCCATAGAGAATGGCTTTTTTGAACTTGAGGAGATAAAGAAAAAACTATAAGGGAATCTTGATAAAGGGTTTATACACAAAAATGATTCACCATGTTGTCCATTAGTCATCTTTGTTTAGAAGAAGGATGGGTCAATGATTATTTTCATTGATTATCGTGAGCTCATGAAAATCACAATAATGAATAAGAATTATTTTCCATGAATTAATGACTTATTTGATCAGCTACATGGAAAACAATACTTGAAAAGGGTGGCTATACATTTGGGATATTACTAAGGGTGATAAATGAGGAGATCCCCGAGACAACTTTTTGTACAAGATATGGGCACTACGAGTTCATAGTGATGCCTTTCAAACTCACTAATTCTCCAGTAATCGTGATGTACATGATTAATAGAGTCTTTAGAAATTACATTGAAAATTTATTAGTTTTTTTATAATCAATATTCTACTATACTCCAAAATGTTGGAGGGGTATGATGATCATATAGGCATTGCGCTTAAGACCGTACGAAACAAGAAGCTCTATGAAATGTACCTTAAGTGTGTTTTCTTATTTAAGGAAGTCTCATTCATTGTTCATATCATCATAACCAATGTGATATATATGGATCCTTATGAAAAAATATATATTTAAGGATGGTTGAGGCCAATATCAATGATAGATATTTGTTAAATCCTCTGGTTTTCTAGATTTAATCCCCAATTATTGAGACATTTCTCACATTTTTCAAACCCTCTAAACAAGCTAACATAGAAATGAGTGTTATTTTCCTGTAATGATGAATTTGAATAATTATTCCTAGATTTAAAAAGGAAGATTCCCAGTAACCCTATGCTCACACTACCAATGAGTGGGGGACATTTGGTTATTTTTAGTGATTATTCAAAAAAGGTATTGGGATGTTTATCAGAAAAAAATGACAAAGTCATTAACTACACCTCAAATATATTTGAGAATTCAAGAGAAAAACTATCCCAGAAATGATATGGATTTTTTATTAGTGATCCTTGAATTGAAAATATGGATTTATTATCTCTTTGGGTTGATGTTTTAAACATATACAGATAACAAAACTCTCAAATAAATTCATATTCCCATATAAAGTGCTGAATATTTACCAACAAAGATGGTTATATCTTATCAAGGATTGAAACTGCTCAATCCACTACCATCCTAGTAAATCAAAAATGGTGGAGGAATATCTAAGTAGAAAAGAATCATCAATTCTATCATTATTGGGAACCGAGAAGGATTTGATCTTCTGAAACATGAAGAAGATGGACGTGGGAAACATAAATATTGAAACATCATCAGTTCATTCAAAAATTATTTTTGAACTGTCAGTTTTGGAAAGGTTAAGGGATGCTAAAAAATATTATATGGGAATTAAAAATAAAGTGGAAACTATAATAAAAGGGGATTCCTTGGAATTCAATATTAATGAAGAAGAGGATGTGATATTTTGGTGATGATAATGTGCTCTATCAAATACAGAGTAAAAGAATGATCTTTTGGATTATGTGCATATTTCAACATTCTCTACTCCCCCAGGAAGCACAATGATGTACCATGATCTCTGAGAGTAATATTGGTCAGATAACATCTTATAGGTGATCAATGAATATACATCAAAGTTCCTCGTATTCCAGCTACTGAAGGTTGAATGATAAGATTGTAAGGGGAGGATGGAATCATTACCCATACCAACAATGAAATGGGAAAACATCCCCATGGACTTATTTACTAGACTTATAAAGACATCTAGAGGAAACAATTCCACATGGTTTTTTGTAGATCTTCTTACAAAAAATGAACACTTCATAGTGATATGATATGATTTCTCACTGGATCAAAGGGCCTGAATATACATCAAACATGTTATAAGGATTCATAGAGTACCACTATCTATTGTGTTCGATCCAGATCCAATATTCGCATATAAGTTTTGGAAGAGTCTTCAGTATGCTCTAAACATCAATCTGCATTTCTGTATGGCTTATCTCCCTCAAACTGGTGGAAAATACGAGTGGACTATCCCAACAATTTAGGAAATGTTGAGTGATTTCTTAACATACATCAAAGGTGGATGGGACAAACATCTTCCTTTGGTGGATTTCTCTTACAAAAACAGTTTCCATTCGACAATAAAAATGGTCCCTTATAAATCCTTTTATAGGAATAGGTTCATAACACAAACATTTCGGGATGAAGATTGGGATCAAAATATTCTAGGTCTGGAAATGGTCAAAGAAATTATCGTGATGGTTAAGACCATCCAGTAGCACATCAGATCTTCTTAGGGTTGAAACAAGAGAGATGCTAAGTATCTTTGACATGACCTAGAGATCAATTTTGTTACTTGGTATTCCTCCTTATATATACATGGATGAGACTGATGAGATTTGTGAATAATGATAATCTTTGTTGAAGGTACATCCACCCTTTCACGATAATTAATCGCAACAGAGTAGTGGTCTATGGACTAGCACTCCCACCGAATGTGTCTTAAGTACATGATTTATTCTATTTTCTCTCTTATTTATGTACATACTAGACCCACGACATATGCTCTATCAATATGTGGTAATAGTGGAGAATGAAATTTCCTATATGGAGTTTCTGGGGAAGATCTTACATCATATAAAAAAGGTTCTATGAATTAAGATAATTCACCTCATTAAGGGGTGGTGGTGAAACCATAAATTTGACAAATAAATGGTGAAGTAGAGTTACCAAAATATATTTTAGTAAGGGAAAAATAAAATTTCAAGGGTGGTATTTCTTTAAGGGGCGATGGTTGTAATTACCCAAACTATTACGAATAAAATTCTGATTTTTATTTAATGATATATAAAACATATGAACTTATTATGATTTATTTTTTGAAATTATATATAAAGGATTGTTTTGTATAATTACCATTGATAATATAGTAATTGAATAGTGATCTCTTAACTAGAATAAATATAGGGTTTTAAAAACCATTTTCACATAGTCAAAGAATGTAATGGCCAAATATAGTAGGATTGTACCCTATTAAGCCGATTTATCAGAGCATCTGAGGGAGATAGAATTTATGTGATTTTCCCTAGACCAAGACAAAGATAAATCCAATAACTTAAGCATGAGAGAAACCATTTATAGGGAATGCTCACGCCCATCGAAATCATGTCCCAAACCATGTTCACAAAACGACCCCATGAATATCCCACCATCACAAACCTGACACTTATGGATAATCATTGTGTAAACAATGGATATGAATCAATAACATAGAAATATGGATATGTACATTATTTGTTAAATAATAATGACCATATTTTAATTTGATTATTTTTACTTTGTAAATGATATTTAAAGAAAAAATTGTATTTTTGGTTAATATTCAACTTCAATTAAGAAAACAATTTTGCTGAATTAATGGATTTATTAAACAAAATTTTTTTTATTAAATTATTGTTTTTAATATAAATGAACATATAATTTTTATGAAGTTAAATGTAGTTTTTATTAGGATTCATAAACTGTTATTGGTAAAAAAACTCACCAATTTGAATAAATAAATATTTTTATTCTATAAGAAAAAATTCAAATATTTAGTAAATTAGTAAAATAAAATGAATATTATTTTTTGAATAAATATGTTGAAATTATCCAATAGTAAAATTTTCATACTTTTCTGAGACAGGTGAATTTTTGTGAAAAAAATAAATACTGAATAAACATATAGTGTGTTTTATGAAAACATAATGGACCAATAACGACGTAATACATACAATAAATAGTATATTCGCCCAAATATATGTTTTCTATTTAAAATAATGTGGTTTTAATTAAAATTTATTTATTTTTTAAATGCCTTATGAATCCTCCAAGGCATATAATATATTTTATGATTTTAAATTTATATCAATAAGAGTGTGACACATCTACACAAATGAAAGGAGATATTTTAATAACTTCATCCCTTGGAATTATAATATAATTTAAAACAAAACCCTTTACAGTGGTCAAAAACCATGGGGTGGTTGTTGGTTTTGAATATTTTATTATGAAGTGTCCATAACCAAAATAATAATGACATCACCCTCCTTTCCTAAATAAACCCATCCAAGATACCATTTATCTTCACTAAAACTCCATGAAAACATTCCAAACTCTTATATATACTCTATTGAGTCATCCCAATGCTCTCCAGGATCCCATTAAACCTCCCATAATCCTTTGGAATTGATCTTCTATACAAGCAATTTCGCTCACAACATTTCCATTCAAGCACTTTTTTTACAATGTTCTTCTTAAATTCCATTTTCATATGATGGAATATGATTTTAATTGATTACATTACACTCCATTTTATTTATAAATTATGATATATTATTTTAACTCGTATTAATCCTACCTATGATCTTTTATGTACACCTATTACCCTGCCAAAATCTCGTAAGGGTTCTTTTTCTTTATCCTATTACATTAATGCTCTTTATTATGTCACGCATTCTATTTCTAATTAATTAGGTTGGTGAATGTCGTTACATGTACATATAGTTTTAAATTTGTGTCTAAATGATTATATTACCTTTGTCTCTCATCAACCCATTTTATTAATTTCTATATGATGTTGTTATGTAACTTAAATTGCAATGTGGTTTTCCAGGACAAAATTATTGTATATTGAATACCATAACCGTTTATCTATCAAGGGTATTCACCTATATGAACATACAATTATTGATTATTGATATATATGTATGTATTACATATTTCAATCTAAATCGAATAAAATATGATGATTACTGAATTAATGTTATCTTATCTATGTGGCACATGTAATCATTAAAATGAAATTATTGTGAAGGGTGTGCCCAAATAGCATTACAATGAATTGGGGAATGTTTAGTATCCTGATATGTCATGTGAAATGAGATTTGGCTCATTTAACATCATTTTTAAATAAGCATTGAATCATAATCATTCATGTGAAATGATATTTCACTCATGCTCAAAAGCAGAATAAAGGCTTTTAGCGACCGCTAAAAGCCATCGCTATTGGGATATATAGGCTTCCTACCTTACACCAAAAGGAGAACACTTTAGGCCTATCAGTGTTTCATATAGATTATTCCAGTTGGACGATGCTATAAGGGATATGCACAATGGATTTAGAGACCATTGTTTTTTAGTCACCATACACCACCTCTAGTTTGGCTATAGCGATCTCTAGATGGTGGCCACAATAAGTTGTTACTAAAAATTATCCCAATAAAACAAAAAAAATCACTATATTTAAAAAATAAAAAAAATATTTGAAATATATATAAATTCATGGGAATATAAATATCTACGTCTCATCATCTTCCAAACTCTACATCCATAATTGAATATAATTTCATGAAATAATTAATAGAAAAATTTGTACAAAAAGATATCCAAACTAATAATTGAAATGAAATAACATATTTGAATTCAATTTTTATATATAAGATCAATGTTATTTGACTATGAAAATAAATTAATAATATTGAATAAATTTTTACAAATTCAAAATCCCTTATTCTATCATTCTATGTAGACCCCATGTCTGATTGATGTGTCATGTGTTCGTACACTTCACCAATAATAATATGTCAGATGTCCTAAGATTTCGTGTTATTCTGAGGAAGTATTCTATGGATCTTATCATTAAATGTATGTTTTACTATTTTAGGAGACTGAAATTGAGTTTTTCATCCTCACTGTCAAATGGAACCTCTAATTGATGTAAAATATAATTGACTATTTCACGATTCACTCTATGGTTGGTGTTGTTTGATTTAATGGAATTCTGAGGTCATTTGACTAGTTTTGACAACCATATTATCCTTTATAAAAATCAATAAATCATTAAAACCCATGGATTAAGTCATACCACACATATCACACATCATATTAACATTCCATCTCCTCATACACATGAGGAAAAATAATTATACTATTGTACAGTGATTTCAAGTCATTCCGACATTGTTTCCTATGGATCTTACAATTAAACATCCGTTTTGGTGTTTTATGACACCAGAATTAAATTTTTAGTCACAGTGGTCAAATGAAACCTACAATTGATGTACCTTATACCCTACCATTTCAAAACTCACGTAACGGTTGATATTGTCCAATTTAATGGAATTATGAGTTCGTTTAACTAGTTTTGACCACCTGACAGACCTTTTTAATGGGTTCCAAAATACTAAAAGCCACTTATTCTATCATATTTCGCACACCACACATCTAATTTATGTGACTCTTATTTATACCCATCATGAACAATAATCATATGGTTTCTATGTAATTTCAGGCCAGTTCGATTAATATTTCTATGGATTTGACTTTTAAACATCCATTTTGGTGTTTTATGACACCAGAATTGTGTTTTCCATCACCACGGTGAAATAACACCTCTGATTAATGTGTAGTATTCATGGACATTTCACAAAGCACTCCATAGTTATTGTCGTCTGATTTCATGGAATTCTGTGGTCAGTCATCTATTTTTGGCCACCCGATGTACCATTTTAATGGGAGTCAATACTTTAAATGTCCCATATTTAGTCATACCACACAAACCTCACATCAAACTAAGTTTTCATCTCATCGTAAACTTAACTAATAATAATTAGACAGATTTTTTGTGATTTTAAGTCATTTCATGGTCATTTTCTATGGATTGAAAATTTAAACATCTATTTTGGTGTCCTATTCAATGAATTGTTTTTTCTATCATAACGATCAAAAAACACCTCAAAATGACATACCGTCTACTTGACCATTTCAAAATCCACTCTAATATTGTTGTCGTCTAATTTCATTGAATTCAATGGTCGTTGGGTTAGTTATGACCAGTTGACACACCTTTTTAAAGAGCATAAAATGCTTAGAAACACATATTTAGTAATACCATGCACACCACATGCAACAACCCAAGCATCTATTGTACCCTTCTCTTTGAATAATGCAATAGCGTGTGTTGTACGTAACATCAAGTTCTAACACACACCACAACCGATCAAACTAGCTTTTATGAATAGTAATACCTCTTTTTTAAAATTATAGAAATTTTATCTCTAAAAATGGACTTCATTTTTGGATTCAGAGTATTGAATTTAGCCTAAGGTTAAATTTTGGTACTTTTCGGATAACTTTCATATTTTGATGAATAGTGAAAATTACTAAATTTTAGTTAAAAACAACTTTTTTAATCAAAATTATTAATAGTGACAAATTTTGAATTTTAGTTGTTTTAAAGTATATTTAGAATATATTTTTACCATTTAATACAATGTTGGTCATTGGACATAATTTCACAATTAAACCGAACCTAAACAAGTATCAATCTTTCGATAGTTATTATATCTTAAAAACACGCTTTTTGATTTGACAGCGGGAATTAATTTTAAATTAATTTCTGCCACTTCTATGTTTTGAATTTGGAAAAATGGATTCCATATTTAGAATCAGGATGTTCAAATTGTGTAAATAGGTAAATTTTATTTTTAGACATTTTGAATAATTACTTCGGTAAATATTTTATTTACCATGGTTAAAGGGCAAATCCGGTAAATAAGGGTTAAAAAATAATATTATAATAATACAAAATTACTCTAGAACGTTTCCTAACCTTATTAGTTGATACAAGTTCGACCATGGGCAAATGTGGGTCGATTTTGGGACCCCATGGTGCCACTGGTAAGTGATAGAGACACTTTATTTTAATAAATTCAAAAATGACAAAAGCATATATCTTTTAGAAAACCAATTTATACAAAGGGTTATATATGTTGGATTTTCCACTATAAATATTTATTAGAAAGATACAACGGTTTCCTACATAATGATATTTTATTTATAATTTTTAGACATTAAATATGTTAATTTATTTATGACACAATGATGATGCAGAAATTACCATAATAGTGAACAATTAAAATAATTGATATTATAAATACCCAAATAAATATAATTTGAGACTTTTCATTAATTAAACTAATTTTATATGATAATATGACATATTAGTATTGATTTAATTGACTTTTTTTGAAGTAATCATTCTGTTATGATTTTTACAAAAATTCAATTATTTAATACTGTCAAAATTGACAAAAAAGAGTTTTTAAAACAAATATTATATTATTAATTGATATAAAATTCGTAAAAGTCTATGGTTCAGACTAGAGACTTATATCATGATAGTTGTATCATTAATGGACCACTTCGTGGTCGCTTGGATGTATATAGTAAGTTTATTAACTATATAATATAAAAATACAATGTGATATGGTAAGTGTCAAACTAATTAACTAAGAGTTAAAACTAAATGATAAGGTTAATATAATGACCCAAATCTGTATAAATCCTATTGGTTGTGTGGGTTTCGACCTATCCGCATATTAAAATTTATATAATCCACTTTGGATCCATTATAAACCGAATATGAATTTATTATAAAATAATATTTCTAGCTTTTCCAAAGGTGACCCTCACCCCTCTTATAAAAGGGAACTCGCCCTTCTCATTAACTCACACCTTCAAAGCCTTTTAGTTCAGCCATAATCTGCCCAAATACTCTTTCAACTTCCCTCACTTCATCTTAGAGTCCTTCCTTTAGTCAGAAAGCCTAATTAATGAGCCCTTTTGATCAAATCAAAAGGAAGAACCCAAAGAAGAGGTAATGTTTTCACCACCATTTTTCAAGTTCCTTTCTTCTTCCACTTCTTCCTTCTTTGTTATTATCCTTATAAAATAATAAACCCAGTATCTTATATATACTGTGATGTTATTATAAATATGGTACATCCATATTCAGTATTCTATCCATCCTTTTAATAACATGTCACCATACGTGCGTACGTACGGCTTACCGTCTCAACGTCACGGTGTAATTGTTATTCAATAAATTATTATTTGGATGGGTATAATAATTAAGTGTAACTCATGTAACAAATAAATATAACATGATAATGATTCTTTATATATGTTATACCATCCAATTATATATTTTTTTAATATCAAAATAATGATATTGTCGCTCGTGCGTGCGTACGGACTACCGTCTCCACGAACGCGATGAGAATCATTTTCCATAATATCCATTCAAGTATAATTCCCATTTGATGATTAATAATATTATCTAAGGACATGATATAATTTTGTATATGATTAAGATACAACCTATCCATGACAAACACAGCTTACGTAACAAAACATATTAAAGAAAATGAGTAATTTAACACCTGAAACAACGATAATACTAAGATATTATTAACAAATCAATGTTAAAAGATCATATATGATATCATGTTAATATATATGATTCTTGAATAATTTAATAACACTTATTTCACCATTATACAGGAGGTTAACCTATCCCATCCAAGGAAAAGTACAAGGTAAGGGTTTATTTTACAATCTCTTTATTATCCGAGGTTGTTTATACGTAATAATCTACTGGGATCTCTTTATCATCGACATCCATGTTTCTTAAAAATGTATTTAAAAAAAAATAACTATTTAAAAGAATATAGGTAAAATTCATTTATACCCTTTTTTGACTTTTTATAAGAGTTTTATAATGGAATCTTTTCGTCGTTTTCCAAACAAGGTGCGTTTTAACATTTTCGACAGAATTAAGGTAAGAATGTTTTTTTAACTTATACGGCGGGTGTGGCTATTTTCCACCGTTATAAAATCGTCGAATCATCCCTTACAAGCTTATAAGAATATTTTCAACGAAATTTTTCTATTTTATAAATATATGACTCTTAAATGATTTCAAAATAGAAAGAGATATTTCTCTAAGAAGAGTTTTTATTTCATCTATGTCAACATCCTTTGACTGATTTTACGCTTATTTGAAGTTGATTTATTATGATACAATTCTTCTATATTGTATTGAGTGTTTTGTGATATGTTTGACTGTGGATACACTATTTTTATACCATTAATGGTTTATTGTGAAAGTATTGACATTTCGTATTCTAGTTTTAATATGAATGTTTCTGTTATGCTTAAACCTTTTTATATGGGAATGCATTGGACTTAATATGTGACGAGTAGAGCCTTCTATAACTCCTTGATGCATTGGTAGGTCTCATGAGACAAATTAGTGTCTTGGCACAAGGTCTTGGAAAAATCTTTTTTTGTAGTATTGGCATGAGACCATGGCTATGTGGTTATGATAGTCTAGCATTATGCATTCCATCATTACGAAAGTGTTTATTGATATTGCATGTGATTATTCGATTAGTAGAATATCCATGTGAATAAGTAAATGAAATTATTTCATTTTAATTTTTCCATACTATGTTGAAGTTCAAGTTAAAAAGGCTTTTGTTTTAGTTATACACTGCCTTAAATGTTTATTCTTATTTATGAAAGTTTCTGCTATGTTGTTATCCTTACTGGGCATTTGAGCTCACCCCTTTTCTATGATTTATTTTTCCCAGGATGTGAAGAAGTAAATTATGAATGACCTGCAGGGATATTATGAGTGGATAATAGTGTGGATTATGGAGACAATATGTTGTTGTAGAAGTTTTTTTCACTTCATGATGTAATGTAAATCATTGTGAATACATCTAGTGTTTCCAAGGCTATTAAACCAATCGGTCATTTGAGATTTGATATTTCTTATGATCATTCCAATGTTATGTAATAATGCACCGACACTGGGTAACTGGGGTCGGGGCGTTACAACTGGTAGCAGAGGAAGTTTAGTACAAACTCTGGAAGCTAGATTTAGATAAACTCTGATTAGAGCACATAGACCTAAGATGGAATTTTGGGATTAGTATAGAAGAACTTCCTAGAATTTTGGTATTGTAGAGATTTTGTGATTTTTCCGAGCAATACATCCCTGTTTGGATACAAGCAGGTAAAGGAAGCTCTGGCACAGATGTACCTAGGGGTAAACCATGAAAACACCGCTTTGAGCTGGACTCGAATGGGAACTACTGCATGACAATGGGCCTTGCTGCACTCTTGGTTACAACACCCCCGGGGGGTATGCTTAGGATAACTCTCATTTTCTTTAAAAATCATAATGAAGGGTTTATGACTATATACTTTCTCAAAGAAATGTTTTTTATGATTATGGATTATATCCATAAATAGATCAATTTATGTTAAGTGTTTTATAAGTATGAAATTATGTATTTTGATTCATAAAATGATCATGTTTATGCCATTGTTTAGAAATGGCGCCTTGTGGAAGAAATGGAAACTGTATCAATGCACACACTCCATGTAGGGATTTCCCTCCTGCCCAAGATAATTATAGTGGAGCTGGTGATGCAACTGGTGGCGATCAACTAATCACCATACTGGGACAACTCACTTAGGTTATTAATAATAACCTTACCAGTATGGATCACCCTGATCCACAACGTGGAGGATCAATGTTAGATCTATTCATGAGGAAACAACCACCAATATTCAATGGGAGTACAAATACCTTAGTAGCTGCGCAATGGATAAATTCCATAGAGAAAATATTTCATGATTTGGGGAGTAGTGAAAGGGAAAAAGTTATCATGGCAGATTACCGCCTCACTGGAGATGCTGATCAATGGTGGTCATTGATTCAAAACACGAAGGAAGATGATGAAGTATCAAATATGTAATGGAGGGAGTTCAAAGATCTATTTTTATAAAAATACTTTCCTCGTGACCATCGAGCAGATATGGAAAGGCAATTTCTGAGTCTGAGACAAAAGGAGGATGAGAATGTCGCAAAGTATGAGGCTAACTTTACTTGGTTAGCAAGGTATGCTGGAGATTATATACGTAACCCAAGAAGTAATATTGATCGTTTCTTTGATTGGTTAAAACCATTTCTCCATCTATCATTAGTCTCACAATCCTTCTCGTCATACAGAGACATTGTCTCATGTGCTATCAAGACTGAAAAGAAATTCTCTAAGTCTTATGACTTTAAAGCAAAGAAAGAGAAGAAGATATCTTCTGATCAATCTGGGAATGGAAATAAGGGGAAGAAGTGAATTATTGAATATCCATCCTGTGGAAAATGTGGGAAGAAACACCCTAGTACTTGCTTGAAGGGAATGGGTGTCTGTTACACGTGTGGTGAAAAAGGCCACGAAGCTCGTGAATGCAGAGGGAAGAAGGAAGCTACCAATGTTCAATGTTACAATTACAGGGAGATGGGACATTACGCAAATGAATGTCCTAATTGTCAGAGGATGTTACCTCAGAAAAGTCCAAGGGATCAAGGCCAAGATTATGCTATCACTACTGCTGAGGTAGAAGCTCCAAAAGATGTGGTGGTAGGTAATTTAATGGGTTCCTCAAGTTTAGCAAATGCATTCTTTGATTTTGGATCATCGCATTGTTTCATATCTTCCCAGTTTTCTATGAAAATTAGATATTTCTAATTTGATTTAAAAAGGTAGTTTTTGGTTAAAACTCCTAAGGGATGTATCATTGCAACAAAGTTTTGTGAATCAGTCCCCATTAGAGCACATAAATGTTTTTTATCTGCTGATCTGATCTTCATACCTATGATTGAGTTTAATATAATCCTCGGTATGGATTGTCTTTTGGACTATGATACGAATATTTATTGTATGAAGAAGGAGGTTACGATTTTTGATGATGACGATAAGGAACACCTTATCTTTAGAGCAGAATCGTCACCGCATAATTCTTATCTAGATCCACCCCCAGTAGCTCAACTAATTTCAATTATTGGGGAGGAAGAGAAAGAAATGACTGTGGGTGGGGAAAGGAATGTTCAAATAGAGGACGTACCTGTTGTGAAAGAATATGTAGATGTATTTCAGGAAGATTTACCTGGACATCATCCATAATGAGAAGTTGAGTTTTCCATTGATTTATTTCTTGGATCATGGCCTATATCGAATACCACTTATAGAATGGCCATTGTAGAATTAGTTGAACTAAAGAAACAACTAGTGGAATTGAGTAATAAGGGATTTATTCTCCCAAGTGTTTCTCCATGTGGATCCCCAGTTCAATTTATTAAAAATAAAGATGGATCTATGAGGTTATGTATCGACTATAGGGAGATCAATGCTATAACAATAATGAAAAAGTATCCCCTACCTTGCATTGATGATTTTTTTGACCAACTTCATGGAGCTCAATAATTTTCAATGATTGACCTTTGATCTGGATACCATTAGTTTTGTGTGAAGAATGAAGACATTCTGAAGACAACATTTTGAACCAGGTATGGGCATTACGAGTTTACAGTAATGCCTTTTGGATTAACTAATGCATCGTCTGTATTCATGGATCTGATGAATAGATTTTTCAAGGAATATATCGATGAATTTGTGGTGGTATTTATTGATGATATCTTGGTATACTCTAAAAGCTACAAAGATCGTGAAATTCAGTTGCGCATTATCCTGAAGACTCTGAAAAGACATGAATTATATGGGAAGTTTAGCAAGTGTGGATTCTGGCTTCATGAGATTTCTTTTATTGTCCATATTGTCTCTAAAGATGAAATCTATGTTGATACATATAAGAACACTGCAATCCAAGAATGTCCAATACCTACGAGTATAATAGAGGTACACAGTTTTATTGGTTTGGCAGGTTATTATCGATGTTTCATCCAGAATTTTTCCCAATTGGAAAACCCATTAATGAAGCTCACGCGTAAAGGGGTTAAATTTGTTTGGACAAAAGAGTGTGAAAATGGTTTTGAACAACTAAATAGAAGAGTAGTCATTTCTCATATATTTACTCTACCATCGGGGAATGATGGGTTCGTTATTTATAGTGATGCATCGAAGAATGGACTTGGTTGTGTCCTTATGGAGAATGAAAGGTTTATTGCCTATGCATCACGACAGTTGAAAATTCATGAACAAAACTATCCTACTCATGATATCGAGTTAGCAGCTATGATAGTTTCTTTGAAGATATGGAGGCACCACCTCTATGGTGAAAATTGTGAGATTTATACTGATCACAAGAGTTTGAAGTATATTTTCTCACAAAAATAACTCAACATGAGGCAAATGAGATGGCTTGAATTACTCAAGGATTATGATTGTACGATACACTACCACCTGGGAAAGAAAACAAGGTGGAAGATGCTTTCAGCAGAAAAGATCATGGAGTTTTGAACAATATGAGAATTTAAAGGGATCCAATTTTCATGGATCTAGTGAAGATGGACATGGGAATAACCAGAGAAGGTGAAACATCAATGCTTTTTCAAATGATTTCCAAACCATCTTTACTAAAAAGGATTAAAAGTTATCAGACCGATGATGAAGAATTTCAAAAGAAGATTAAAGTTGTTAATGATGTGAGATTGAGAGACATTGTGTATGAAGATGGAATTTTGAAATTTGGGAAGATACTTTGTGTTCCCGATATACCTGATCTAAAAAGGGAATTGCTGGATGATGCTCATAGTTCCAATTTCTCTATACACCCTGGGAGCAACAAAATGTATAGAGATATGAAGGAACATTTTTGGTGGGACAACATGAAGAGGGAGATTGCTGATTTTGTGTCAAGATGTATGGGTTTTCAACAAGTGAAAGCTTGAAGGAAATAGCCTGGAGGATTCATGCAACCTCTTCCCATACCGGAGTGGAAATGGGACAAAATTACGATGGACTTTGTCATGGGGATACCAAAGACTCCAAGAAGGAACGATGCAATATGGGTTATTGTTGATCGTCTTACCAAGTTAGCACATTTTCTTGCTATAAGAGAAGATGTACCACTGGAACGTCTAGGAAGACTATATATTAATGAAGTTATGAGATTTCATGGAGTACCCCTATCGATTGTTTCTGATCGTGATTCTCGTTTTACTTCATGATTTTGGAAGAGTCTTTAGAAATCTCTGGATACTGAACTTAATATGAGCACTTCCTACCACCCTCAGACAGATGGAAAATCAGAATGGAATATTCAAACCTTATAAGACATGTTGAGATCTTGCTCACTTGACTTTCAGGGTATGTGGGATCAATATTTACCTTTGGTAGAATTTTCTTATAACAATATCTCTCATTCGAGTATTCAGATGGCACCAGATGAAGCGTTATATGGAAAGAGACGTCACACACCAACCTGTTGGGATGACGTTGGTGAAAGAAAACTTGTAGGCCCAGAACTGACGGAGGAAACGATGGAAAAGATGAAGGTAATCCAAAACCATATCAAAGCAGCTCAATATAGGCAGAAGAGCTAGGACGATAATCGAAGAAAGGATTGGAATTTAAAGTCGTTGATCATGTTTTTTTGAAGGTATCTTCATGGAAGAGAGTCATACGTTTTGGTAAGAAAGGTAAATTGAGTCCCAGGTACATCAGACCTTTTGAAATTCTAGAACGAATTGGGGTCGTAGCTTACCGGTTGGCAATGCCGCCAAGTCTCTCCAAAGTTCACGACGTGTTCCACGTATCTCTGTTGAGGAAATACATGCCTGACCCAACGCATGTACTCACCTTTGAAGAATTAGAACTAGAACACGATCTATCTTATTGCGAAGAGCCCGTCAGGATTCTTGATACGAGAGAACAAGTACTGAGAAACCGGACGACGCGTCTGGTAAAAGTCTTGTGGAGAAACCATATGATGTAAGAGGCAACGTGGGAACCCGAGGAACATATGATGATGAAGCACCCGAGTCTTTTCATGCAGTAGTATTCTAGAAATTTCAAGGACGAAATTAATTGAAGGGGGGGAGAATGTAACACCCCAAGCTTTTATGGTACACTTCTCTTTGAATAATGCAATAGTGTGTGTTGTACGCAACATCGAGTTCTAACACACACCGCAACCGATCAAACTAGCCGTTATCAATAGTAATACATACTTTTTAAAATTTTAGAAATTTTATTTCTCAAAATGGACTTCATTTTTGGATTCGGAGTATCGAATTTAGCCTAATGTGAATTTTTGGTACTTTTCGGATAACTTTCATATTTTGATGAATAGTGAAAATTACTAAATTTTAATTAAAAACAACTTTTTTAATCAAAATAATTAATAGTGATAAATTATGAATTTTAGTGGTTTTAAAGTGTATTTAGAATATATTTTTACCATTTAATACAATGTTGTTCATTGGAGATAATTTCACAATTAAACCAAACATAAGCAAGTATCAATCTTTTGATAGTTATTATATCTTAAAAACACGAATTTTGTTTTGAAAGCGGGAATTAATTTTAAATTAATTTCTTCCACTTCTGTGTTTTGAATTTGAAAAAATGGATTCCATATTTGGAATCAGGATGTTCAAATTGTGTAAATAGATAACTTTTATTTTTAGACATTTTGAATAATTACATTGGTAAAATTTTATTTACCATAGATAAAGGGTAAATCCGGTAAATAAGGGTTAACAAATATTATTACAATAATAAAAAATTAACCTAAAACGTGTCCTAACTATATTTGTTGATACATGTTCGACCATGGGCATCTTTTGATCGTTTAGGGGACCCCATGGTGCCACTTGTAAGTGATAGGGACAATTTATTTTAATTAATACAAAAATGACAAAGGCATATATATTTTAGAAAAAAAATTTTTACAAAGGGATATATATGTTGGATTTCAAACTATAAATATTCATTAGAAAGATAAAAATATTTCCTAAATAATGATATTATATTTATAATTTTTAGACGTTATATAATTTAATTTATTTATGACACAATGATGATGCAGTAATCACCATAATAGTGAAAAATTTAAATAATTGATATTATAAATACCCAAATAAAAATAATTTGAGACTTTTAATTAATTAAACTAATTTTCTCGGATAATATGACATATTAGTATTGATATAATTGACTTTTTTCTAAGTAATAATTCTTTGATGATTTTTACAAAAAATCAATTATTGAATAGTGTCAAAATTGATATAAAAGAGTTTTTAAAACAATATTATATTATTAATTGATATAAAATTCCTAAAAATCTAAGGATCGGCCAAGAGACTTTTTTCATTATAGGTGTATCATTAATGGACCACTTGGGGGTCTCTTGTAGTTATATAGTATGTTTATTAACTATATAAAATAAAAATAAAATGTGACATGTTAAGTGTCAAACTAATTAACTAAGAGTTAAAAATAAAAGATAAGGTTAATATAATGACCCAAACCAGTATAAATCCTATTAGTTGAGTGGTTTTCGACCTATCCCAAAATTAACATTTAAATAATACACATTAGAGCCATTAGAAACCGAATATGAATTTATTATAAAATAATATTTCTAGCTTTTCCAATGGTTCCTCTCACCCCTCTTATAAAAGGGCACTCCCCCTTCTCATTAACTCACACATTAGAAGACTTTTGGTTCATCCAACTTCTACCCAAATACTCTATCAACTTCCCTCACTTCATCCTAGAGGCCTTACTTTAGTCATAAAGCCATCTTACGGAGCCCTTTTGATCAAATGAAAAGGAAGAACCCTAAGAAGAGGTAATGTTTTCACCACCCTTTTTCAAGTTCCTTTCTTCTTACACTTCTTCATTCTTTGTTATTACCATTATAAAATAATAACTCCAGTATCTTATTTATACTGTGATGTTATTATAAATATGGTATAACCATATTCAGTATTCTATACATCCTTTGAATAACATGTCACTATACATGCTTACGTATGGCTTACCGTCTCCACGTCATGGTGTAATTGTTATTAAATAAATTATTATTTGGATGGGTATAAAAATGATGTGTAACTGATGTAAATAATAAATATAAGATGATAATGAATCTTTATATATGTTATATCATCCAATTATATATTATTTTAATGTCAAAATAATAACATTGTCGCTCGTGCGTACGTACGGACTTCCGTCTCCACAACGCAAAGAGAATCATTTTACAACGTATCCATTCAAGTATAATTCTCATTTGATGATTAATAATAGTATCTAAGTACTTGATATCATTCTGAATATGATTAAGATACCTCCTATCCATGAAAAACATAACTTATGTAACAAAACATATAAAATAGAACGAGTAAGTTAACACCCGAAACAACCACAATACTAAGGTATTATTAACAAATCAATGTTAAGAGATCATATATGAAATCATATTAATATATATGATTATTGTATAATTTAATAAAAATTATTTCACCATTATACATGAGGTTAACCTACCCCAACCAAGGAAAAGTACAAGCTAAGGGTTTATTTCGCAATCTCTTCATTATCCGAGGTTGTTTATACGTAATAATCTACTGGGATCTCTTTATCATCCACATCCATGTTTCTTAAAAATGTATTTCAAAACATTTTTACTATTTAAAATAATATGGGTTAAAGTCATTTATACCCTTGTTTGACTTTTTATATGAGTTTTATAAAGGAATCCTTCCATCAGTTTCCAAACAAGGTACTTTTTAACCTTTTCGACAGAATTAAGGTAAGAATGTTTTTTAACTTATACGGAGGGTGCGGCTATTTTACGCAGTTATCAAATCGTTGAAGCTTCCCTTACATGCTTATAAAAATATTTCCAAAGAAAATGTTTTATTTTATAAATATATGACTCTTAAATTATTTCAAAATAGAAAGATTAATTTCCCTAAAAAGAGTTTTGATTTCATCTATGTCAACATCCTTTGATGGATTTTATTCTTATTTGAAGTTGATTTATTATGATATAAAACATTTATATTGTATTGAAGGTTTTGTGATATGTTTTACTGTGGATGCGCTATTTTTATACCATTCATGGTTTATGGTGAAAGTATTGACATTTCATATGATAGTTTTAATACGAATGTTTGTGTTATGTTTAAAACTTTTCATATGGGAATGCATTGGACTTCATACATGGCGGGTGGAGACCGCTATATCTCCTCGATACATCGGCAGGTATCATGAGACAAAATAGTGTCTTGGAACAAGGCCTTGGAAAAATCTTATTTGTAGTCTTGGAACGAGGCCTTGGCAATGTGGTTATGATAGTCTGGCATTATGCATTCCATCATTATGAAAGTGGTTATTGATATTGCATGTGATTATTCAATTAGTAGAATATCCATGTGAATAAGTAAATGGAAATATTTCATTTTATTTTTTCCATACTATGTTGAATTTCAAGTTTAAAATGATTTTGTTTTAGTTATACAATTCCTTAAATGATTATTCTTATTTATGAAAGTTTCCGCTATATTGTTATCCTTACTGAGCAATTGAGCTCACCCCTTTTCTATGTTTTATTTTTCCCAGGAAGTGAAGAAGTAAATTATGAATGAACTGCATGGATATTATTAGGGGATAATAGTGTGGATTATGCAGAAAATATGTTGTTGTAGTAGTTTTTTTCACTTCATGACGTAATGTAAAACATTATGAATATATCTATTGTTTCCAAGGCTGCGAAACCAATCGGTCTTTCGAGATTTGATCTTTCTTATGATCATGCCAATGTTATGTAATAATGCACCGACTCTGGGTAACTGGGGTCGGGGCGTTACACCACACGTTTGATTGATGTGGCGTCTCCTCATACATGTCAAAAATGACAATTAGATGGGTTTCATGTGATTTTAAGATATTACAAGCATGTTTGTTTATAGATCAGACCATTAAACATTTGTTTTTCTATTTTATTATGCCAAAATTTCATTTTCCATCACTGCGGTAAAAAAACATCTTCAATCGATGTATCATCTGCTAGACCATTTCATTATTCGCACCACAATTGTTTTCATATGTTTTAATTGCATTATGAGGTTGTTTGAATTGTTTTGTCCACCCGACACAACTTTTTAATGGGCATCTATCCCTTAAAAATCACAAATTCTATTGTACCATGAATACTTCATGTCTAATTGCCATGTTGTCTCATCATACACATCAAAAAAAAAAATTAAATATTTTTCCTATGATTTCAAGTAATTCTGAGGTTTTTTTATATGGATCAAACTGTTAAATGTCTATTTTTAGGTCTTATAACACTTAAATTGTAGTTTCTGTAACCGCGTTAAAAAAACTCCTCTGATTAACATAACATCTACCTGAACATTTCAAAATTATCTAAATGGTTGTTGTCATCTAATTTAATGTCATTACAGGGATGTTCGACTAGTTTGGACAACCCGACACACTTTTAAAAAGAGAAAAACCTTTAATACCACATATTCAGTCGTATCATGCACTATGCACATCTAATTTAAAAGTAATATCATTGTATATTTCGTGAATAATAATTAAATTTTTTTCCTATTATTTCAGTTCATTCTGAGTAAATTTTCTATGGATTTTCCTATTAAATGTCTGTTTTGGTGTTTTATGACTCCAGAATTGTGTTTTCTTTCACCGCGATCAAACGACACCACTGATTGATGTATCATCTACTCAAACATTTCACAATTCACTCTAAGGTTTTTGTAGTCTAATTTGTTGGAATTCTGAGTTTTTTTGATGGTTTGGACAAACTGAGGTACTTTTTGAAATGGATTTAAATCTTTAAAATCGACAAATTCAGTCATACCCTGAAGACTGCACATCTGATTTTTGTGTCATCTTCTAAAATGCATCATGAATTATAATTAGACTTTTTTACTATGATTTCAAGTCATTATGAGGTAGTTTTTTTGGATCTAACTATTAAATGTTCGTTTTCGTGTTTTATGACACCAAAATTGATTTTTCCATCATGAATGTAAAATGACACCTCCGACTTTTGAACCATATTTTTGAAAACATCAGAATTAACTAAATGTTTTTTCATCTGATTTGGTGTCATTCAAATGGTGTTCTACTGGTTTTGACCATCAAACACACATTTTTAAATGGAATCAAACCATTAATAATCGCATATTCAGTCATACCATGCACTCTGCACATCATATTGATGTGATGAATCCTCTTACACTTCACTAATAATTATTATAAGGTTTTCCTATGTTTTCGTGTCTTTATTAGGGCATTTTCTATGTATTTGACTGTTAAACTTTTAATTTTCTATTTTATGACACAAGAATTATGTTTACCATCACTGAAGACAAAATACACCTCTGATTAATGTATATTCTACTCAACCATTTCAAAACTCACTATAATATTTTTATTGGTAGATTTCTTGAAATTCCATTGTCGTTTGGCTAGTATTGACCACCTAGTGCACCTTCTTAAAGGGCCTTAAATTTTTAAGACCCATAGATTAAGTCATACCATGAAGACCACACACTTGATTGATGTTCTATCTCCTCATATATGCAATGAATAATAATTATACTATTTTAATATGATTTCAAGATATTCAGAGGTCGTTTGTTATGGATTTGACGATTAATCAACTATTTTGGTATTTTGTGAAACCAGAATTATGTTTTCCATCACAACAGTCAAACAAATCATCATATTTATGTATACTCTACTCAACCATTTAATTTTTTTTCAATGGTTGTTGTCTATTGATTTTATGAAATTTTGGGGTCGTTTGGCTTGTTTTGACCACCCAACACACATTTATAAAGGGCTTCAATCCATTAAAAACCATATATTCAGTTGAATTATGTACATTTCACATCTTATTGATGTGCCATCTACTCATACACATCATTTATAATAATTAGATGATATTAATGTGACTTCAGGTCATTTTGAGGGAATTGTCTATGGATTTGACAATTTATTTTATTTTTTGGTGTTTGATGACACTGAAATTGTGTTTTCAATAAATATGGTCAAACGATACCTCTAGGTGACGTACTTTCTTGTTGACCATTTTCCAATCCACTCCATGACTATTTTCCTCTATTTTCAGTGATTTCTGAGGTCATTCGGCTTGTATTGACCACCCATCACACATTTTTAGAGGACATCGAACCCTTAAAATCGGCATATTTAGTCATATCTCATATACCGCATTGCAATTGATGTTTCCTCTCCTCATAAATGTCACAAATAATAATTAAATGGTTGTTTTGTAAAACTACAATCATGCGTTAGTATATTTGTAGGATTAAGGAATGTTGGGTTGATTTTGTGGACAAGGGGTTGGATGGTGTAAGGGATTCTCTGATCACGGTATTTGAAGTGGAGGAGGGTCTTGATCATCTCTTGGATGGTCAATAAGACATTGTAAAAGCTATGTAGAAGTAAACAAGAAATAAATTATCAATGATTTCTATATTAAACTATCAATTCTGTTTCCATGATTGTTCTAAAGTTTCTCAAATTACTAGCATTCCGCCAATGGAAAATGTCCCTTATAATAATAATGATAAAAAACCCCTTATTTAAAGAATTATGTGGTAAAAATTGATTGTGGTGGATTTGGAAACCTTCATTCATCTTTAAAAAAAGTGATGTGATTCCATATATACAAATTTTATGCACCTGAAAATGGTGTGTTAAAAAAATGGAAAAGTACATGAAATAAGGAGGGTGACAAAATGGGGCCATATACTCATTCAAGGGAAATGAAAAATCAATAATATTATAAAAATATATAATAAGTACATGGAAAATACAAATAGTGAAAAAATATACAAAAATTGGAGAGTAGGTAAATACCATGACATTGGAATTCAATCCTCGTTCTCCCACCCATTGTCCGCCACATGAGTGTGATGCTAATAAAAATTGGGCATATAAATCTTTCTAGTAGTATAAATGGATAGAATAATAATGTAATTTATACAATTTATAACCAAGGCATGATCCAACAACTCATTTTTAATGGGGTGATTGAAAACTGGAAAATAAAAAATAAAAAAAGATAAATCTAAATAAATCAAAGTGTTTTGTAATATATCATGACTAATAATAAATTAAACATTAAAATAATTAATTAAATCATAGGAATTAAAACAATGACACAAATATGTTTAAATAGAACTAATGGTTTGAGAATAAGTTTTAATTCATAATTCAGGTATTATATTAAAATGGTAATGTAAATTACCTCATGCATGAGGTTCGTCCTTGTATGAATCACCAATATCACTACAATGTCCACCACCTATATCTAGACACTACAAAATATATAAATATTATGTATCTTAAACAAATAAATAAAATTGAATATTATTATTGTTGGTTTTAGTTTTTACATGTGTCCCCACTTGTGTACCATCAACGGAAGTAGTGTTGTCACTTCATCGATATGTGTTGACATTGGTGATAATCTATCCTCATACTTTGCATGCAATTTCTGAATCCACTCTTCCTTATTTCACTGCATTGGTTGGATGAATACATCTATCATAGACTATGTGTGAATCCATGTATCTCTACATGCACACATCACCTTTTCTATAACAAATGCTCGTCATCATACAACACTTCCAGAAGTCCAATAATAATGGTGACCATCACGCCCCATGACATGCTGAAATATATTATCTCTGAACACAATACTATAACATTACTCCCCTAAAAAATCTATTGACTATGCATAAAATTTTGATTCTATCATATACATATTAAATTAATGACAAAATACGAATAATTTATATAAAATAAAAATAAAATTATAACTAAATAATTTTCTTAATATAACACCAAAGACATCTGTATTACCACCCCTACAAGTCCTCACCCATATTAACATATAATCAGTCATCTCACCTCACTAGTTTGACTATAATAAAGGTGTACACCAAATAGATATTTATTTTCATGTTATACTAATTTTTATAATATACGAATAAATAGTTAATTCTAAACATACATCATGTTTGAGATTTGACACATATCGAGTACTTAGTATAGAAGGCGTGCCATGAATCTTCTGATTACATGAATGATGAGTAGACTCAAAGTACATTCAATGTATTCAGTTACTAGGCATATAAGAACTAGCCATTTATAGATTAAAATTATCATATTTTACCGTCATCTTCTCACTCGGCCAAAACGCAACAAAATCATTCCACTACGTAGCAAGAATGTCCAGAGGGACATGCTGTAGAATGTTGGTAAAACCCACAAATTGTATCCATAGATTTCTCTTCATCCATCCTTTATAATTCATCAATATTTTTCATAATTTCACTATATATAATTACCTAAAATCATTAGGACAAGAATCCAAATTATCCAATTAAAAAATAGTCTGTAACTAGGATGATAATAAAAAATATATCATATAAAATTAAAAATTGAATATAATTGAACCTCCCTCTATTAATTTTCAATCGTATGTTGGGGAGAAATAAGTCCAATCCTGAAATGTCAAATGGAATTTGTGTGGGTCTTGTATCTCAATCCTAAACTGATGAATTAATACAGTTTCACCTTATTCAACTAGATGAAATGTGTCATTAAATAACACATTGAATCGGGTTCCAGAGTTCCCAGATCAAACTCCTCTACCAGGACCCTTGCGACTATTAGATGATGAACAAGATCTTGATAAACATATAATCATATTGAAATTAAAATATATCTATATTTTTAATATATATTTAGAAGCATTTAGGGAAATTTTCTTATAAAATTAAAATAAATAAATTTCTAAAAAATGAGACCATACATACCGACAACATTAGGTGAACCACACAGACCACACTAGAACATACCTACATTAAAAAAAGTTAAATCAATGAATTTTTTTGAATATAAGTCATAAATATTTTTACAAAAATTAACTAGGAAAATAATTACGATCATTTAATATTCATTATAGCCTATCGTATCTCTTTCCGTTATCTATGAAGCCCATTTTATATATTCATATCATACATATACTTTTGTTTTCTCAAGTGTTTTATCAGGAAAGGTGAAAAAATAAGGATCCTCTTGGTTAATTAAAACACACCTATTATAATCATTTTATCCATTGTATTTCAATCAGAATCAATACAGACAATGAAAAACTGCTCCTCCTATGATGGCGGTATGAAGGGCTCGTTGCTTACTCGGTCATCTTTATATAGGATATTGGGAATGTTTACTAATGTATATTGGATGTTATCAATATTTGTTCAACGAACCAGATTGACCCAATCAGAACATAACAATATCTGTTTTAATACAGAAGTATAAATAACCTCAATAATATCCTTTATCAATCCATAATAATAACCTTCATCAAAAGATGAACAACCCACACCACTGTTTCGCGTGGCATAGTTCATGTCAACATTGATTATATGGAATCAGAATCTTTTAGCATTCAAATACATATAGTGATGAGTATTAAGAAATAGCCCATTGGCTAGTTGGTTTAATTTTTCATTCACAGTATGAGTACTTAAATTACATGTATTTTGAATATATAAAGTTCACATATTTAAATGGATAAATTAGTTTTAAAATAGAACTATGGTCCACTATAAAACTATAAAATAAATTGTTTATTCATACATGAGTATTGAGAAACTCATGAAATGTGTTGAAATGTTGTTTTGGATTTGATAGTCACTTACACGGGGCCTTCCATGTTTCAACTGAACAACATGAATCAAAAGGTATGTAACAGAATAAATATAGAAACATAAGACATATCAAATATGAAAATTAATTTTTCAATGGAATAATTTATGGACTGTTGATAAAAAACGATGAGTTTGAACCAAATAATTTTCTTGCATATAAATCATTATCCCTTCTACAATTGGACCCTTGACATTCTAGGATGGTTTATCTAAATTTCATTCAACATCATCAATGTATTATGGACAAAAATTTGTACACTCATATCTTAAATATCCCTTGGAAATTGGTATTTTAGATTATATTTGTTGTGAACATATCATTTCAATGTATTTTAGTGTATGTCTATTGGATACATCAGCCTGAATTGCACAGGACCTCCAACAATGACTTCCCCAGTTAAAATGAACAGTCAATCAAACCATGAAATAACAAAATAAAGTAGAAATAGTATCTATATGTTACATAGTGCAAGTGAAATCATATCATGTAGTTTTTTCAAATCACTCATGTGATGATTCCTTGAATAGAGCTGTCTGGAAAAAGTAAAAACTTCAATAAACGTCTCAACATCCTAGGTTGGTTAAAAACCAAAAAATTCTATGGGAATTAACCATTAAAAAAGAATAATATTATAGTGAATTTTCAACCCCTATAATGTCAGGCTCATCATATTGGAATGCTTGGAAATATTATAGAAAAAACTATCTAGCACCTTGATTGTATAGAAAATTGATAGAAATATTTGTTTCTCTTTTTTTCTCATTGTGTACTGTGCAGCTTTTAGGTATGACAAATTATCGTCACCCAGCTATAATGATAATGGTTTTATCAATCCCATTTCATGAAAATCACATAGATCATTACCATTATAAATTTATTTCTTCTTGAATCCTAACAAGTTGCACAATATATTATCATATACATTTTTTAAATGTGCATCACATCCAATATATGTATTAAAATATTTTATTTATAATAAGGAAATTTGTAAATATACTATGTTTCTTCCAATAATGATTGTGTCTATTTTCAATAATAATTGAGGGCAATGGAGGACACAATAAAATTTTAAAATCATACATTTTTATTGATGTTTAATTGATCATTATGTGCAAGAATATGAATGCCATACATTATTTATAGTGATGGGTCATGCTCTCTATTCCAAATAAATTTCACATGGTCTTTTCTGAACCTGTGCAATGGTGGAAGAATGCCTATGCGACAATGATATGAACAATTTATATAGTTCATAATCCATATAGATTTCTAATTTTTATTACAACAATGGATTCCAAATTATCTTATTATACTCCGAAATGGTATGTTATCATACACTGGGAAGTCATTAATTTTCCATAACAAAGTGGAATGGAGTCTAAAAATTTCATTATCTACTGATTCAATAGTCATTACACAATCTTCTGAAAATTCATGCAACTCATCAATCAAATGTATCATATAAACATTAATTTTATCACCAGGTCCTCTTGGTCCATCAATTTGTTTCTAAAGTAATAAAAATTATTTCTTCTTAAATACACATGGGGGAAGGTTGTATGGATCCAACGAAACTAAAAACACACTATGTGTCACACACATTATTGACATAAATGGGTTAAAACCATCGGCTGCCAAACCCAGTCTAACATTATCATCATCCTAGGAAAAGTCTGGGTGTCTTTGATCAAAATCTTTCCATGCCAATGAATCTTCTAGGTGACTTAATTTATCAACCACTTTATTTCTCTTTGAATTCCAAGTCATCAATTTATAAACTTTAGCTGACATGACGAATCAAGCAAGTTTCATGATATTATCATCAATAATGTTTTCATGATACATCATTATTCGACTACGTTAAATAAACTCGTCATTAAAAAAATAGTCATGGAATTTCACGCGATGGTTGTATTAACATCCAAGGGTTGAGATATCAACTTCCATAAATGGATGGAAAAATCCTTTATTGACTTCTATATTAATAACATGCCACTAAAGATGAACCCAACACACCCTACTTCTTGCCAACTATCTTCGTAATGATTTTCATTAGTAAATCATTGTGTGTGGGTCATGACACATATTAACGTTAATCATAAAGTCTAATTATCATTATACACGCTCGTAGATAGAAATATCTGATGACACCAAAACATGCGGAATTGCTACTGGTGGGTCTGCTCTCATAATCTTCTCCCTTGGAAATAACCAAGTGCGAACTTCATAGGAGAAAGTCTTATCTTCTTATGAGTACTCATACCTAACGATGTATATGATATGTGTCCCATAACAGAATGTCACCCAACCATAGAACTATATTTCAGAATATTTTTATAGCATTTCAATGTTCTCATTATAAGAGGGAACTTCAATGACCTTTTCGATGAAACAAATACTCTAGAACATCATTACATCACAGTCATGGAAAATAATGAACAGTATGTAATAACATGTTTAATATTTAATTAATGTAAATATCTATGTAATCAAAGTACAACCAGTTGGTTCTAGGACACAAACACTTACAAGGAAATCCCCAAACTACATTAATTACTTAAATAATATTTATTATAATCATTATAAAATAATTTTTTATTTTCATAAAATTTTTATTATTTTTTATTTTTATTTATTTATCCAATAAGTTATTCTCATTAATAATTTATTAATAACAGTAATAATATATTATTATTATTGTTAGGTCATTATTTCCACACTCAAAAAGTGGATCTTAAATCAAGTGTTAAAATTCATAAAGGATAAGGACCACTCTTTTCTATATTTGTGGTTTTAGTTTGATTTTACATAACATGTGTTGGATAATCTATTGAATGCAGTACTAGATATAGTAAAAATTCAAATTTTGTTGAAATTTATATATATATATATATATATATTTTCAAAAAATAACTAAATCAATATTTTTGTTATTAATTTAAAAAATTGATTAACACAAATAATTTATTTCAATACTATACTTATAAATATTTAAAGTATATAATCATTTAATTATTTTATTAATTATACACAATTAAATAAATTCAAAAACAACATGAATAAATGATATCATATATAAAACTAACGGTGTGAACAGTGGTGGTTTATTTTTGTTTAAAGATAAATCTCACCCAACATTCAAGAGGACATCTTTAAGTTTTTCATAAAAATCAACATGGATTGTTGTTTTAGTTTGAAGGGTGGGTCGGATAAATTTGGAAAAAATTTATAATAATTCATAAAACTACATATGTTTTTTAATTCACAATGATAAATAATATTTCAAATTCAATAATTCCTTCAACTACCACACTATAAAAGTAATAATTTTTTGAAACACCAATATTTTACTTTAATTATTCAATAAGATAATATTTTTCATATGCAAAATTAGTTATGATATTAGGCCCACATGGTTTTTTAGTGAGAGATACCTTGACTGGGGTATTAATTAGTTAATAAAACCCATTTTACATTAATACGTAATCCTCAAATTCAAATCATTACGATTTATCATTCTATCTTTGTTATTAAGGTTATACATAAGTTATTATATCAATAATATTTTGATTTTTTTCCTTTCCTTTTTCATTATCTATTTTGATAAATTATGGCTCAACCCACACTTAACAATTTACAGATAGTGGAATACAAAAAAAACATATACGCAAGACATAAAAATTTTCATGGTTCACTTGTAATACAAAATTAAAAGGAGCATAAAATCACAATATGTCAATATGACACGATACAATAAAATCAATCATTGGAAATTGGTTTATGCTAAGGCACTATACGTTTTGGGTCACTCTGCCAAAAATGATTTAGTGATATTTCACTAACCATATATGTTCCCTCCCTTACTCAAATCTCATTATTAATAATTCATGAAAGAAAAATAACATTGAAACACACAAAAAATCCAAAAAATATTAATGTAGTTATTGACGAACTAAGTATAGAAAGGTTCCCCTTGATCTCTAAGATTTTATCCTTTATAGATTGGTTGTGAACATCTACATGACAATAACATTATCTTACAATAGTCATCATGGAAACTCTACATTATTTATTTAGGATGAAATTAGAAGAGTTTCTATTATTTATTAAATCTCCACCATATTTTCTCTCTCTATCACCTATCTTACAACACTTGATAAACCAATGAGGTTTTATTTCTTCACAACAAAAATCATAGTTATTTATAGAGATAGATGTATCCGTAATTCCCTTTCCTCTATTCCAAGATAAATTATCCTTGTTTCCCTCATCAATGATCATATATTTTCCATGAGTAGGATGGGAAAACAAATACAATAATAACCCTAAAATATATTCAAATTCATTTAATTTATTTTCATATTTACCTTCTAAAAAAAGGATGATAAAATTATAGAAACAAGAAAACCCATCTTGTTCACTCCATGATCACTAACACGACAATGTGTCACTCACCTCTTTTTGAAACACCAATATTCAACTCCATCCTTTATATACACATATATGGTCTGATATTTTCCTTTTCTATGTTTAATTTGAATCCTCCAACATTTATAGATCATACCCAGATAAAACACATCGTGGATAAAATATTTGGATTCTCTATTAGATTAGTGGATAAAAAAGTAAACACATAATAAAATCTATGTTGATATATGATGAAATTGAATAAAATTATGGAAATATTATATAAAATTATATTATAATTAAGATTACTTCCACCACCCTTTTACATGAATAATTACTTTTCCTTTAATATTATTACAAAAATGTCACTCCCCTCACTTATAAAAGAGGACTTCCACCACCCTTTTACAAAAACTCTTAAATTAAAATTCATCTTGAAATAAAATTATATTTTCATTATCTATATACAAAGAGAAATTTTTTCATCCCCTTTATCAATGTAAAATAATTAAATTATCAATTTTCAAGATTTCCTCCTTAAAAAGGTTCATATTATCAATGTGAGTAAGATTAACTACATAAAACTTTCTTATTATACATATTATTATTACAAATATATTTTACCCACCCTAATATAATGTAATATATATTATTAATATTTTTAAAAAATTTTACCTTTAGGGTATAACCATTATCCACCCAAAGCAATTCTATATAAAAATGATAATTTTGTTTGTGCGTACATGCAAACTACCACCTTCAAAAAGTGGTGTTTTTTATTTTCCATAAATTCCTTAAAAATAATTTTATAAAATTTAATTTAATTAATACATATTTTTATTAATTGAAGTGCCCAGATCAGTGTGAATCACTGAGAGGGGGAGGGGGTGAATCAGTGATCCTTTAAAACTTTTTACTAATTGATTCTTAATCAATTAAACCTCTATGGCTGGTTAAAGCCACGATCCACTCTTCTTGTATCTCTCACCTTTCCACGAATGATGCAGTAAATGTAAAGGCACTGGACACAAGGATTTACAAGGTTCGGCACCAAAGGCCTACGTCCTTGCCATGTTGGTTATACGCCCCAACATGGTTTCTCCCATTATAATCTGTTAGTATTACAATGGTCGATACAGAGTCCCACTGTATCTCTCCTAAGTCCCACAGGAGGGTCTTTATACTGCGTCTCACAGTGTTACCAGAGTCCCACTGGCCTGCTCCAAAATCCCACTAAAGACTTCTTCCACCCTGAGTCTCACAGGGGGCTTCTCCTGGCTCCTCGAGTCGCACGAGTAGCTCTTCTTCACTTTAAGATTCTTCAAGTATCTTCAGCAGCCTGGGATAAAGGCTGCTGGCCTTTCTCTGTACCTATGATCACTTGAGTTGATCAGGTCTTCTCGTCTTTCTCAGGATTTATCTCCTTCTTCTCAGGATGACCTGGCCTCTCTCTTCAAGAATCTTCAACAGCCTCTGATAAGGTCTGTTGATCTTGCTCACAACTTCTGATCACTTCTGTTGATCAAGGTCTTCTCAATTACTAAAAACTCAGACAAACAATATCATTCACTTCAGTCTGGCTCAGTCTCACTTCACATCAACTTCATGCACTGAATGCATGGCATCACAATATCTTCAAGATCTCTGGGTCTTGGACTCCTCAAATTCACAAAATCAGATTCAGACTTGTTCACGTGTGCACGTGCATGAATGAAAGCATGCACTCCCCTTCTCTTGGTGCAATAAACCCCCTAAGGGTGTAGTCAATTTTAATCACACACCTTCTCCACAATCGTCACACACTATATTCAAATTGTTCACACACTTAGAAGTGTGTTTTACATTAGTGTGGAACTTCTTCTGCTTCTTCTAATGTGTATACACTTTTAGTGCACACACTAGGCTTCGGCCTTCTTGTTTTGTTTGCACACACATTTTCTTTTTTCAATTTGCAAACACAAGAGACTTGGCCTCTCCATCTTGCACACCCCCAAGGGCTACGGCCTCTTCTTCAATTTTCACATACAAGTGCCAAAGGGTGTCTTCCTTGTTGCACACACACACAAAATGGTGTGCTCTTCACTTCACCCACTTGCACATACCCAAGCCAAGGTCTCAGGTTCTTCCTCTTGTCTTGAACACACAACCCGAACTCCTCCTTCAAAGAGATTGCGCGCAAGGTGTGTTTGAGCCGCGGCAACTTCTCTACTCCACTGTCGCGCAAGGTGTCAAGGGTGCAAGGACAGCCGCTCAAGGTGAAAGAGCACAAGCAGCGAGCAAGGGCCTACTTCCATGCAAGACTCCTCCAACCGTGGGGCGCGCAAGAATGCGGCCTCGGGTTCTTCCTGTTACGCAAGGGAGGCGCGCAGGGGACCTCTCAATTCTTCTTGAGGTGCGCAAAAGGATCCTTCTTCTTGTCACGCAAAGAAGTAGCGCACAAGGGACCCACGAAGTCAAGGTTTGGCTTTGGGCTGCTGCCGCGCAAGTGGTGCGCACATGGGAGATCTTCGCGAGGCATAGAGTGCACTCACGGGTCTTCAAAAATTCAGCACATCAGCAAGCAACACCGATGCACGGGTCTCTCTTTTTATAGGCAGAGGGCCTCTGTTCAATCCGCGTGGATAAACATTTGAATCCCCGAAGTTTTTGGGTATTTCAAGATTTTGCAAATCTTGATTTTCACCTCGGTTCACCGCGGTTTCTCCTTCTATATTTTTCTCCTCCAGGTGCATGTGACTTAGAACGCATGCACGGACTTTGTCTCTTCTATCCTATGCAAAACACGAACACACTGAGGCCTCGGCACTTCGTTTGCCTTCGGCCTTCATCGAATTTTCTCATTTGTTGCATGAAAGTATATTTTTATGCATGGACATGTTCGGTGTGGCCAGACGAGCTCATTGGTTTTTTCGGCGTCTTCAGAGGTGGCCAGAATTTCAAAATCCATGATCGGGGAGCCACTGGTTCAGCGAGGGACGTCGGGTGGCACGGGGTGTCCTCGGCTCAAGCTCGAGGAAGGAGATGCCTCGGAGCCGTCAGATCTGGCGTTAATTAAACTTGGACGGCCGGGATAAGATCTCGAGCGGCGAGATGCGATGAGCGGCGGAGCTCGGCCGAGCGATCGAACGTGCGGCTCAGATTCAATCTGCGGAAAAAATATTTGTCCCACATCAAAACGGGCCGCGGAATTCTCGCGGTTTATCAAAGTTCCGCTCCCATGAACGGCCAGTTGAATCTCCTCCCCTCTCGGTGCCGCCCCGCACCGAGTTCTTCTGCGGGCGCGCTCTGCGCCCACCCCTGCCACTCGGCGGGTGTGCTCTAGCGCCCACCATGCACTCCGGGGCGTGCTCCATTCGCCCCTGCCGCGCGAGCGTCACACCCCTGCGTGTCCCTACCACCCTGGGCTTTCCCCACGGGTTCCCCCTTGGGTGTGGCACCTTAGGCCCACATGTGCCTTGGGGTTGAACCCTCAAGGTGCCCATGGCTGGCCAATTTTTTGGCAAAGTATGGAAATAAGACTTTGTTAAAAACGAAATTCCCCATAAGTTCAAGCCATATCAAATTCCAAATGTCACGTCAACCTCTAAGCCATTCTTTCCATTTCTTCTTCATTCTTCTTCCAAAAACTTCCTCAACTCCTTTAAATCATGTATTCTAGACTTATGAGACATTTGTAGAAGGTTCTTCATCAACCGAATCTCCTGAATCAAATAATTCATCAACATTCTTCAATGATCCAATCAGAGATCAAGTTGGATCATCTTCAATTCATCATGCACTAAGAGATAGTGCATGGTATTCATTAATGCACATCATCCACTCAGTGATTGTGGATGGATCATCTTCATCTCCTCATGCATTGTTATGACAATGCATGGTCTTCAAACATTGTTGTGACATTGTGTCCAGTTGATACAAGTTCTTGGATCTTTTAAGAACAGCTCAACAATCGTCTTATTTGATGATGCTCCATCATCATTCATTCTTCAAGTGTTGTAACATAGTATCATCTTGATACAAGTATTAAAACATTAAGATCAGTTCTACAATCGTTTGATATACATAGAGAATGTTTCAACCACAACATCCTATGTCACCTAGTGAATCTCCTAAGTGACATGCATCTTAGTACCATGGCCATTCTACGTCATCACCATCACCATCGCATCCTTTTTCATTCACATCTTGACATTCCTTGACATCCATTCATTCCATGACAACATCATGCCTCATTGACAAGAAATGCAACACAGTGCACTTCAATCTCCCCCTTTGTATTTGTTGTCAATACACTTCTTCAGTACATATGAATGGGTCAATATGTGTGCCAATATTTTCTCCCCCTTATTGGCAATCAAATGCAAAGGTGTGGTGTGGTTCTCTTCAAAATATATTCTTCCCACCTTTGAATAGCATCTTCTTGAAAACCACTAAGAGAGTGATGATGTCACAAGGTCTCTTTAGCAAAGAACCTTTAGTAAATCATCTCTAAGTCTACTTGGGCTAACCCAGTGTCGAAAACAAGAGTGATGTAACCAAGGAACTCAATGCTATCCATCATTCACTGTACATGTGAGATCATGCTTCCAGGGTTTGAAAATTTTCAGATACAACAATGAATTGCTAAATCCTGCACATACTTCACAAAAATCATTAGAAAGTTCAGTGCAAAGATAAAGCTTCCCCTTTCATCCATTTGACTTCAATCAATACTCCCCCTTAATTGTCATGATGAATACAATTAAGAAACAAGGGATGAAAGTATGATTGGAATACCTTCACTTTTCTCAAGATGGTATTAATCTAAGAATCCCATCTTCTACAGATTGGCTCCCCCTCAAGGGGTGCACTCCATTTTTTCCAAACCATCCTCCAGCTGAGAATGATCATCATCTTCAATTCCCTGCAATGTCAGCACATGTAAATACAAGTGATTAGGGAATAAGATGGAACCTCCTTGGTTCATCAATGTGAACAATTTTTTTTAAAAGGTAAAAGGCTTTTTATTAATAAGCAAATAGTTACAAGAGGCGAAAAGATGGAATTCTTTTACAATCTCTGTCAAACAGAGAATAAAACTCAGCAGGTAAGGAGTCCAGCCAATTCAAGGACTGATGAATGCCTTTGTTGGCAAGAGCATCAGGTGAAATATTCTTCTTCCCTTTTTCCTTAGCAATTGCCAAAACTTCATCTTCAGCTCTCTGCAGATCTTTGGCAAGTTGCAACTGATTTAGCCATGTGACAAGTAAGTCACTTGGAAGTGTGGCCTCAGTTCTGGAAGTTCCACATGGTTCTTTTGATGCTGTTAATCTACCTTTCTTAGGCAACTTATTTTCAATCAATCCCTTCTTCTTCTTCTGGATTGATTGTCTTTTTGAGTCCAGTCTGCTTCTATCCAGTTCCATGGCGTGTTCACAAAGATCCATGGTGTGTCCTTTCTTTCCACAGTAGAAGCATGTTTTCATGGTGGTCCTTCTGGATGCATCACCCTTTTTTGGATTTAGACTCCAAGGCCTTCTTTTCCTTTTTCAAAACCTTCTTGGGAGCATCTTCAACTTTCTTATTCTTGCTTCCCAAGGATTCTTTCTGAGCCAGGTTCTGTGATCTTTTCTTCTTTTTAGCTCTGGATACAGTTGGAGATTGACATGTATCTTTTTGACCACTTTTTCAATCATCACAGATGTTGTCAAGTAATCCAAATCTATTTTCAGTAAACAGATGTCTCTGGACCTGTGGATGCTGCTTCTTTTCTTCTGGCTTGCTCCCCCTAGGCATGGGATTCCTCTGTTCTTTGGCATTCAGTGGATTGTACCAAAAATACTTTGCACAATGCCCATACTTGTTACATCACCAACATTGACCCACAAATCCTGACTTTTTGATTCCTTCTGATTGTAGGGTACTTGTCTTGAATTGCTGTGTTGTTTCAGGAGAGCATTCTTTCTTCACTGTCTTCATCCATACTTGTTTGGATTCATTCTTCCATCCTGCACTTTTTGTAGAAACACTTTTAGAAGCATGAGTACAAGATGGTATGGATGGTACCTTCTTTTTAGAAGATGTTGTCCTTTCATTAGAGGATGTCCTTCTTTTAGAATCATCCTTCTCAAAGCATACTTGAGTAGCAACATTTCTACTTTCAGCTGAATGGGAGGATTCAGCTTTGGGTGATTGCAGATTTTTCAATATCACCTCTAGTTCGAAGCATTTCATATTGAGGGAGTTCTTCTCATCCTCAATAGTTCTTATCCTTCCTTCCCAATTTTCTTTCAGCTGTTCTAACTGGTCTTCATGCAACTTCTTCAATTCTGGCAATGAATTGTCAAGCTTTTTCACCATTTTGACTTTGTCTTCGAGTTAAGCATCTCTGACATTCATTGACACTCTGTGCAATTTTTCCAGAGCATGAAACACATCTTTGATTATTATCATAAAGATTTCTTTCTCAGAAGAGCTTCTTTGCAATTCTTCATCAGTGTCTTCAAATCTTTCATTGCAAAGGGAAATAGTTTCATCTTTAGCCTTCACCAGCTTTCTGATAGTGTTGGTTATGCCAACCCTTTTAGCCAATTGGAATTCCAGAGAATTGGCTTCATCTTCTACCTGTAATTTTTCTTCTTGAAGATCAAGGAAGCATGTAGCTATACACATTGTCACTTCCTTGGGGACTATCTTCGAAAGATATTTGATTGAATTTAGAAGATCGTTGTTCCTTCCATCTTCATCACAGCTAGAGCAGGCTTCATCAGAAGAATGATAAAAGGAATTGTCATCTGATGTGACTTTCACATTTCTTTCCATAGAAGGAATTTCTCTGATTGAAACAACCTTCTTCTTCATCTTCTTTGCCTGTTTCTTCATTCTGTTTTTCAGAGTCTTGGCAGATATCTACATTTGAGGCTGTTCTTTCATTTCCTCAAATCTGCACTCCATATAGACTCTCTTGGATCTTTTAGAGGTAACCTCCCTCTGATACCAATTGAAGTTCCCAGATCAGTGTGAATCACTGAGAGGGGGAGGGGGTGATTCAGGGATCCTTTATAACTTTTTACTAATTGATTCCTAATCAATTAAACCTCTATGGCTGGTTAAAGCCTCGATCCACTCTTCTTGTATCTCTCACCTTTCCAAAAATGATGCAGTAAATGTAAAGGCACTGGACACAAGGATTTAAAAGGTTCGGCACCAAAGGCCTACGTCCCTGCCATGTTGGTTATACGCCCCAACATGGTTTCTCCCATTATAATCTGTTAGTATTACAATGGTCGATACAGAGTCCCAATGTATCTCTCCTGAGTCCCACATGAGGGTCTTTATACTGCGTCTCATAGTGTTACCAGAGTCCCACTGGCCTGCTCCAGAATCCCACTGAAGGCTTCTTCCACCCTGAGTCTCACAGGGGTCTTCTCCTGGCTCCTCGAGTCGCACGAGTAGCTCTTCTTCACTTTAAGCTTCTTCAAGTATCTTCAGCAGCCTGGGATAAAGGCTGCTGGCCTTGCTCTGTACCTCTGATCACTTGAGTTGATCAGGTCTTCTCATCTTGCTCAGGATTTATCTCCTTCTTCTCAGGATGATCTGGCCTCTCTCTTCAAGAATCTTCAACAGCATCTGATAAGGTCTGTTGATCATGCTCACAAATTCTGATCACTTCTGTTGATCAGGGTCTTCTCAATTACTGAAAACTCGGACAAACAATATCATTCACTTCAGTCTGGCTCAGTCTCACTTCACATCAACTTCATGCACTGAATGCATGGCATCACAATATCTTCAAGATCTCCTGGTCTTGGACTCCTCAAATGCACACAAGCAGATTCAGACTTGTTCACATGTGCACGTGCATGCATGCAAGCATGCACTCCCCTTCTCTTAGTGCAATAAACCCACTAAGGGTGTAGTCAATTTTAATCACACACCTTCTCCACAATCATCACACACTATATTCAAATTGTTCACACACTTAGAAGTGTGTTTTACTTTAGTGTGGAACTTCTTCTTCTTCTTCTAATGTGTATACACTTTTAGTGCACACACTAGGCTTCAGCCTTCTTTTTTTCTTTGCACACACATTTTCTTTGTTCAATTTTCAAACACAAGAGACTTGGTCTCTCCTTCATGCACACCCCCAAGGGCTACGGCCTCTTCTTCAATTTGCACGTACAAGTGCCAAAGGGTGTCTTCCTTGTTGCACACACACACACAATGGTGTGCTCTTCACTTCACCCACTTGCACATACCCAAGCCAAGGTCTCGGGTTCTTCCTCTTGTCTTGAACACACAACCCGAACTCCTCCTTCAAAGAGATGGCGCTCAAGGTGTGTTTGGGCCGCGGCCACTTCTCTACTCCACTGTCGCGCAAGGTGTCAAGGGTGCAAGGACAGCCGCTCAAGGTGAAAGAGAACAATAAGCGCGCAAGGGCCTACTGCCACGCAAGACTCCTCCAACTGCGGGGCACGCAAGAATGCGGCCTCGGGTTCATCCTGTTATGAAAGGGAGACGCGCAGGGGACCTCTAAATTCTTCTTTCGCGCAAGAGGTGCGCAAAAGGATCCTTCTTCTTGTCACGCAAAGAAGTAGCACGCAAGGGACTCACAAAGTCAAGGTTTGGCTTCGGGCTGCTGCCGCGCAAGTGGTGCGTGCAGGGGAGATCTTTGCGAGGCAGAGAGTGCACTCACGGGTCTTCAAAAATTCAGCGCATCAGCAAGAAACACCGATGCACGGGCCTCTCTTTTTAGAGGCAGAGGGCCTCTGTTCAATCCGCGTGGATAAACATTTGAATCACCGAAGTTTTCGGGTATTTCAAGATTTTGAAAATCTTGATTTTCTCCTCGGTTCACCATGGGTTCTCCTTCTATATTTTTCTCCTCCAAGTGCATGCGACTTAGAACGCATGCACGACCTTTGTCTCTTCTATCCTATACAAAACACGAACACACCGAGGCCTCGGCACTTCGTTTGCCTTCGGCCTTCATCGAATTTTCTCATTTGTTTCATGCACATATATTTTTATGCATGGACATGTTCGGTGTGGCCAGACGAGCTCATTGGTGTCTACGGCTTCTTCAGAGGTGGCCGGAATCTCAAAATCCATGCTTGGGGAGCCACTGGTTTAGCGAGGGACGTCGGGTGGCACGGGGTGTCCTCGGCTCAAGCTCGAGGAAGGAGATGCCTCGGAGCCGTCAGATCTGGCGTTGATTGAACTTGGACGGCCGGGATAAGATCTCGAGCGGCGAGATGCAATGAGCGGCGGAGATCGGCCGAGCGATCGAACGAGCGGCTCAGATTCAATCCGCGGCAAAAATCTTTGTCCCATAAAAAGTGTTGTATTTTATTTTCCATAAATTCCTTAAAAATAATTTTATAAAATTTAATTTAATTAATAAATATTTTTATTTATAAATGGTTAGGATTTTGATAATGTAAACCATTTTTATCATCCCGGTGTTTTATAGAAAATGAAAATGTCATTTGTTTCTACATACAAATTATGGACTCCAGAAAGCGAAGTATTTCATTTTTCTTCACCGACTCACAAGGATGATTCTAAAAATATGTTTGAAATGTTTAAAACTTTTATATTATGGAGTAATATATTTCTTGAATAATATTATGGAAGGAAAACAAAATAATTATTTATCATTATAGAGTAACACATTGATATCGGTAAATTACCAAAAACAAACTCGTCATGGATTACATTTTCACAAATGAAATCAATGAATTGTATTGTAAAGAATGGGAAATAATATATCATTAAAAAAATTATAATATATTTTACAATATAGGAATTACGCCATTTGTATCATATAAATGGGTCATACATCTCCATTACGAGACACTTATAAAAATAAAAATTACTAATATCTGAGGACAAAAATAAACAATAATTTACGAATATATGTGTTGCGATAAAGTGTAATTAATTAATATTATAGGTAATAACTATGAATAAGGTTTTAAAATAATTTATTTAAATTAATATGTTTATTTTACAGGTGGTTAAAATTCTATTTTTAATGTCAGTGGTAAAAGGGATTAGTTTTCTCATATAAATTTTCAGATATGTTATATATTCAAAATCTTCATCCATTAAGTGATACTACCCCATGAATATATTCTACTATATCCTTCATTAAATTAATATAATTTTCAATTCTATATATTGATCTTTCCTTAAAGAGTTTCTAATTTATATGTAACCAATGTTTTAAAGCATTATTCCTTAATCTTTCTTTTTTTTGGTCGGTAATTTTTCTCCTCCATATATATGTTGTTATTCCCTATAACATTCATATTTATTATTTTTAAATCCATATATTTATTATTTCTTATGATATTTATATTGATATTTATTTCTTTCCCAATGTAATTTATGTTACTCATATAATTTGATGGGGTTTGATTCATATATTTTGAAATATTATTTATGTTTTCATATTCTTACCTCCACTCCATGTTTGTCAACATATCCATTATTTATTTTAAATAAAGAATTTTTTTATTGAGATTTATCTTAGGAAGTAATATATTAAAAGTTAATATAGTCAACATTTTAAAAAAAATTATTTAATATTGAATTTTTAACTTCATTTTTTGATTAACTATAACATTCTTTACAAAAAATAAACGGAATATTCTTTTAGATGATTTCCATACTAATGTATTTTTTAGACTTCCTTCATCAATTTTATTTAAGAAATATTTTAACCTAGTTAATATTTAATGTGATCCTAAAATCGATTTTCATGTGTGTTAAGATCCATTAAAATTTCACAAGTTTTACTATGGGCATTCATTACTAATAATGTCCAATTTCTTTCCCTAGATGACTGATGATCATCTTATTTGGTGTGTTAAATTCCGAAATTGTTATTATTCTAATATGGATGTTTTCTGATTATTACGGAAAAGTGATGATGAATTGTTTTTCTATTCCTTTATTTCATATGGAAAATTTATTGTTCTTATTGATTGATTAGTGGGGACCATAATTTATCCTCAATGAATCGAAGTGTCGAATGATACATACTAGATTAGGTATTTGGTATGTGTATAATATATTTATCTATGATGTATTATAATGGGGCCTTAAAAGTAAGATTGTGATATCTGACGTTATGCATTCTAACACTATGAAACCAGTTATTATTATCCTTCTGATTATTTATCTTGTTATTTCACCCATGGATATATTCCCCATTCATGATATTAGATATATTTAAATTTTAATAATTCATTATATCTTCCATATTATTAATTCCTCAGTCATTCAATGATATATTTTGTTTTATTATATCACTTAATAAACATCACATTTGACCCTTTTATAATTTTTCTTATCCCTAGGTAACCTATGAGTTAAATATGATTGATTTTAGGGATATACTAGAAGAAATAATTAACATTTCACTATAATTTAAATCCATATTTTATTTTTTCAAATTTAATGTGAGAATCATTTATGAATATTGTCCATCAAGGCTAAAGTACTATGCAACCATATTTGATGTAATCCCTTGTATTCATTTCCTATATAATTATGTATCCTCCGACATTGGGTTACTAGAGTCAAGTTTGTTATTGTTAGTATCAAACCAAGTTTAACAGAAAATTATGGGAACCAGATTAAGGAAAATATTTATTAGATAACATGACCAAATGATATAATGTAGAGATAATTATATGTATAGGAATACATTTAACATTTTGTAAGGTATGTAATGTGAGGTTTCCTACAATGAAATCCCTTTCCCGATCCAAATATGTGAATGCAGGCTTTGACATAGATTCTCTTAGGGGTAATAACTCTATAAAGTCTAGTTGAGTATTAAGTAGATCTTCAATTGGTGTATGAAAATGATACCTACCAAAAAAATAGGTTTGGAAGATCTAAATGATATTTTTTTATTAATAATATCTTTATAAACTATTAAAATGTATTTTAATGGAATATGATGATACAATATATAACTAGTTAGGATAGAGAACATGAATAAATCTGAACATGGATAAAAATTATAAGATTTTTGTGATTTATAATTTTAGTTTGGAAAAACAATTTTGAGTTTCACATCAATGTTAATAGTTTCCTCTTATAATGTTTTTATTATTTTTCATTTGCAAAAATTCCATATTTTATGTAATGTCTAGAAAAAAGATAAAAAGATTTTATAATAATTTGATATAATATGTGGTTATTGTACATCTGAAAAATTTACTGATATAAATAATGTGTGGCTAACTTTATGGTTATTTCAATATATATATCTTGAATTATGATTGAAAACATGAGAATAGTTGACTTTCCAAACTCACCAAAGGAGAAAATTATGGAGTGTCATTGGATTTCAAGTTAATAAGCTATAGAGGAATGAATATTCACATCCCTATATGTCAATAATGTGGTAATAATAACCAATATAATTGTATTAAAGTAATTAATAGATATTTTATGTGTGGAAGAAGTGGGTATTAAAAAAAATATTTCAAAGGAATAATGAATATTTTGGTTCACATGATGGAAGGAAATAATGTTCATATTATTGAAATACTAACATTTCAATATCTTAAATGTGGGTAACTTGAGAAATATCCATGTCAACGCTCTAATAAAATGGTATTAAAGGTTGATAAACATAAATAAGCATCTATAAAAGGAGAGTATGTAAGGTCATATGATATGATAATTATTGATGTCTATTCTGATAATTAAGGTACAAATATACTCTACTCTTGAGTAAAGGATCTATTGTAGGAGTATTATTTTAGTAACATTACTATATCAATGATTTTTTCCAAGATAATTAAATCATCAACATTATAAAATCATTATCCATTAAAACATATAAAAATATTATTATTTTAACCGTAGATAATGTTTATGAGAATGTGTTTCATATAAAAATTATTAATTAATCCTTTAGATAGATTAAATCATTTTTGGGAAAGATATTATTAATCTTTATAGACTCCCTATTAATTACTGAAATAATTGAATCAAATTACATATATAAAACCATCATATCATCATCTATCAGTGAACGGGTGATAATGAACTCTTTATAAAAACTAATTTTATGATTTGTGATACCAAATAATTAGGGATGTTTATCTATAATTATTAGAGATATATTTAATTATTGGGACATTCCTATTATGAGATAATATTTGAGATATATATCATCTATAATGATAGTGAGGTTGATATCAAATAAAAAATAATATTTTGATTCATACCCCTTGCAATTTTATCATAAGTTAGTTGTAATTAAATTTGTTTCAATTCAATTTATTTAAGGGATAGAAAAAAACACCATGATATTTAAATATTAACTTCCCACTAAATAAATATTATTTTTATTATCATGTTTGACACACAATGCCAAACCAATAAAAAAAATATTTATTATTGAGATAAAACATTAATTATTGAATATGATTGTTATGATATAGATATTTAATTGGTGGGTATAAAAATAAAGAACCAAATTATGAGCTATATATAAAAATTTAACAAAATGGAATCAATTTGTATAGGTTTTACTTACAAGGCTCATTTATTTGAGCTTGGAAGGGTTGTAATAGAATAATTGTTTTCCATTGAACAAGACCATGTTGAACTCCCTCATGTGTGAATTGAGTGAAATGATTTATAGGATAAGTTAATGATCATCGAATTATAAACTAGATTTATGTGGGATGAGTCTCCTCCCATGAAAACCACCACAACTTATCTTACACTTCAGCCTTAAGTAGATGTTTCTTAGGGTATTTATAAGTATAATTTTCGATGATATAGACATATAATATAATGAAGATTATATTAATACATATATTTTATAAATTTGGTATTTCCGCAATATTAAAATTTAAATAATGATTTTAACTAAATAACTAAGGTTTAGTTTAATAAAAATGAGTTAATATAATTTATATTATCCTTGTTTAACAATTTCATCAATCTGAATGAATTAGTAGATAAATATTTTGTGATCTAATTTTATAAGATATAAAATTTCATTTATGTGATTATTTTTACATTAAGAAATTTAAATTTTATTTTTTAAAAGAATATTATAATATAGTATTTAAATGAATAATTAATAGTTTAACTCTTATTTAATTGATAAATTATATAAAATAAAATTAAGATCATATAATGTTTTATGGAAGTCATTTCTCTAAAAAAAATAGTTACTAACTTATGTTTCATGTTAAAAGGACAATTCCTTAATTTCAAAATTTTAATTTTACAAAATGAATGATATTTTGGATTTTGGGAGGATAATATTAGATTTGGATGGTTTTTCTGGGTTTGGTTGGAATGATTGGTTTTTAAGTGAATAATGTTTTTACAAATACTTTGAGTTTTATGAAATCATTATGATTTAAGAATGAATTAAAAAATTATTAAAAAATTACCTTAATATATATGTATTTAATAATTAATATTATAACATTAAAATAATAATATTAGTTTATAAACATGTGTATAAAATTTTGGAACACAAGTTAAATTTTATTCAAATATAAATAGCTTGTGGTCTTTTATTTTAATTAAATGATCACAAGGAGGATTTTAGTTTTGGATTATTTTTAAATACACAATAATATTTTTTAATTAAGAAATTAATGTTATGAAAATAGAAAACATAGGTAATTTTATCATAAAATTAAATTTTATTCTTAAAAGTACACATTTCTTAAAATACGATTTTTACGCATTGTGTGCACTAATATAAAAAAATTATCCAATTTTTTTTTAAAAATAATCTTGTATTAATTGATAATTTACTAATTAATTTATATGTTTTTTAATATAATTCATTAAAATAAATTTCCGAGGGTAAAAATGATTTTTTTGTGGTAAAAGTAAATGTAGTTCAAAGGAAACACAAAAGATAAAAGCATTAAAATTTGTAAAATATATCATTACATTTGTTATAAAGGGTTTTATTAATTAAATCCTCATACAACCACTTATTTTTAAATTTTGGACTCAGATTCCTTGATTAGTTAATTTTCCATGTATATTATTACAAAAACATAGCACCCCGCACTTAAAATAGAGATTAAGACCACCCATTACATATAATATAATTTTTAATTACTATTTAAACTATATAATTATTAATTAATATATATAGGTATACCAATATTAGATCCTCCTTGATCCAAAGAAAATCTCTAAATACCCCATTTCCAAGAGTTCATTCAAGAGAAGTTTCAAATTCTCAATGTGGGTACTAATCAATTTTTATAGATTTCTTCTTCTATCAATTTCTCATAAATATCTATTTTATCACATATAATATAACTAAATCTATATTAATAGTATAATTAAAATTTATTATGTAATTTGTGTAACAATTATTACTTCCATATAAAAATGTTATCTTCATTCATGCATGTTTGTAGAATACTACATCCACAAAGAGATGTATTTCATTTTTCAAAACATTTATTTAGGGATTTTGGAAAAGTGAATTTACTGAATAATTATTATATTTATAACATGTTTAATATTCTAAAAAAATATTTCACCTTACACCTATTCTATGAAAAATGGAAACGTTTTTTGTGTGTATGTGTAGACTACCACTACCATGAAGTGATGTATTTTTTTTCATCCATGAATTACATGGATGGTTTTAATATTGTATTTGGGGAATATATATGATATTGAGATGTAATATATGTCATGAATAAGATTGTAGTATTAAACACAATAATTAACTATAATTATTATGTAATCCATCATGGAATGAGGCTTGATGGAAATTTTATGATGTCCTTCATTATTAAATTTATCACTGTAAAACAAGTTACTTCTATCCATATTATTAATTATATTATAATAGTAACATGGATTTAATCTTATATCATGATATTAGTTATATGACAAATTTTATTTTGATTTATCTCTTCTATATTATTCATTCCTTGGTTATTCTATGAAATCACCCACTATACATTATCCCTAATTGAGTATCAATGATCCCCTTATTTTTTATTATCCCTAGGGTGCATAGAAGTGAACATTGAATAATTCTAAGGACATTCTAGAAGAAACCATAAAGTTCTCATGTGGATTTTATGTGGAGTTCAATTTTTTCAAATTTAATGTGATATTTTTGTATGTATGTGGTCTCTTAATACTATTAAACCCTTTGATCATATGAGATGTGGTCACTTTTATATTATATTAATGTAATAAAACAATCACTATGTTTGGGTTAGTATATATAGAGTTGTTACACTATTATAATAATACATGAAAGAAATGGATTTTTTAAATAAATATTTAAGTGATTCTCAATTCATATATGATATATATAGGCCTGGAGATATAACCATTATGGAATGGTATTCTCCATCAAAAAATGTTTTTACGCAAGATTGATGATCAATGAGTGAAAAAATGGTGACATTTTTATTTCACTCAAAATCAGGATTTGAGAGAATGTGGGCCCTCGTTATTACCCCATTGAAATATTGTTTAAAATTTATGTCAACTAGATCTATATTAATCGTTTTATTTCTATTTTAGAGTATAGTGGGGTGTATCTCACTACGACGATAACTGCATTTTTTGATTCACCTGTACCAACCCATCCAAAACATGATAAATACTATTCGATAATTTTAATTCATATATAATTTTTTGAATAAAATAATTATGTTCCATACATTTTTTATAATATGATTCTATGATATTTGAGTTATTTTTACTGAAAATTGAAGCTCCTTTGGCAAATTAAGTGCTACTGTAAATTGCAGTGGTTGTAGACAATCTACACCATAAATGAGAAAAATTATGTGTATTACTATAGCATAAGACATGTTAATCCAAATACAGAGCTGTGAAATAAATATCAATAATGAATTTAGAAGATAATATATGTCCATAATGTAAACTACATACATGATGTATGTTCTTAGAATACAAATATTCAGTGAACCCATGGTCAATCCATGAATCCAGTATAAGCCATGAATCCTTTGGGTAAAAGAAACTGATGATGTTTAATACACTCATGATGTAAATGTATTGACCATTTTATTTGGTCTCCCCACTAAAATATCCTGGAAATTAACTCAATTTGTGAATCCCAAGTGATAAAAATGTCAAAGACTTCCAATTATTGTTCCCAATGTAAATTCCATACTCATAATATGAATCCCTCATAAGAAAGAAGTCCATAAAGACTCGCAATGTGAAAACCATTCACATCATGAGTTCACCAAAATTATTTTTGTTAATGGTTCATATGACATTCAAAATAAGGATATTTTACACTGTTTAAGGTAGTTCAATCTATTTTTCTTTTTGTTTGTAAACATTTGTCAATTTTAAACTTATTCTAAGGATGTTTCCAATTGAATTTCGTTGTTTTGAACCTGTTGCATCTTTAAATTCCAATTACAACACATTTTATTTTTATTCTTAATACATGTATGTGGGTTGACTTCTATTTTTGATTTGATTATTTCTTTCTCAATAAACAAACCAATTATTTTGCCTCTATTTTTCTTGGCCAATTATAGTTTTCCATGTATAACTAATTTATCTATTGTTATGGGTAGATATTATGGGTAGAAACACTTATGAATCATTAAATAAAAACATTTTTAATCAATTAGATATTTATTATGTTAGTAAATCACATCTATCACATTCCTTTGAATGATATTGATACTAATAATAGAAAATGAAGTACCTTAACATATGTGGAATAAAGATAGTTATGACCAATAGCCTTTTTATGTCTTTAATTTTTATATTGTTACTCATTCAACTATATTGAAAAACAACTCTATAACAATTATTGGTTTCCAATCAAGGTAGATCTAATTGGTTTGATCAAAACTAATTGGTGAATCTCAAATAGATTTGTAGCTGAAGACACAAGACCTACCCATTATAGGTTTCAGAATACACTTTTCATAGGATCCCAAAAAATTGATCTTGAAACATTCTTAATAAAATACAATAATATTCAATTTTTTAGTTTAAATCCAACTCCATAAAATTACCCTAAGGAATTTCTATTATATTATAATCCCTATGTCAAAACCCATTATTGTTTCCTCTAACTGGGATCACCCCTACCCATACACTAATCTATGAGCCTTATAAATAGTTTTAGTTGAGTTAAAAATGAATTTATAATTTTTTCAATCCATGTGGATTAAAAAATTCTATATGGATTTCTATTTAATTTTGGAATAGTTCCTAGGAGAATTCTTCAATACACAGACTTCTCTATTCAAATTATAGATTTCGTCAATTTCTATTCCTTCCCATTTTTTTCTAAGAATGATTATACAAAGATTATTTTTTTAATCCATGCTATGTTATTTTTTATTGATTCAATACCCTATGAAAGGATTAAGTTAACTGGAAAAAAAATTAATTGCTTTTAAACCAAAAAAGGAAAGATATCTATCTTCATTTCATCACAAAACCATAGCCATGCACAATAGTATTGCTACACCCAATCTTAAAAGAATCCAAATTTGTACCACCTGAATTACATGGTTCACAACCATTGGTTCTATTGTTCACCATTATAGAGAATGGATTTCTATCTATTAGTGGTTTTACACCAAGAATCACATGACCTCCCATACAGTCTCACAACATTAAAATTAAACCTGGTTTTATTCATATGTTCTATAATATGGGTCAATTAAATAGAATTAAGAGAAAGAATTGACTTGATATTTAATAAAATATCATAGATGTCTAAAACACCTTTAAAAACAAATTTATATCATCAAACGCAATTCAGATCCTAGTTTTCCCCATTTCTCTATGGGATAGGGCCAAGGATTGGCTGAAAATCCCGTAACCTATGTTCATTACTACTTGGGATTAGTGGAAAAAAAATTCCTGGAAAAGTACTTGTCACCCATACCAACGTAGGAGTGATAAAATGATATTTAGGATTTCATGATAGTAGATGGAAAATATTCATGGAAGTCATGGGGTAGATTTAAGGAATCGGCACGAAATCTCCCACACTATGGTCTTGAAATTTGTATATAGGTACGAACCATTTAAAATGACACAAAACTGCACTTTCTCACTATGGTGGACACTACCATTGATGGAAGACTAATTTTGAAAACACTAGAAGTAGGAAGATCTATTTTTGAGGAAATTTCAAACAATGCTAGACATTGAAAAAATAGATGATGACCTCTGAGTCATGGGTTACACCAAGTAGAAGAAAGCACCCTCTTTGTTTCCGAGGTTGAAGAACTTATTAAAAAGAAAAATGTATTTAGTTACCTCAACCCCAAAAAATATCAACCACTACTATTATCAATATCCAAGAATATGAGACTTGTGGAGGCCCACACCCATATAAAGATAATAGAACAAGAATAGAATAAAACCAAAATAGTTATTTTAGTTACAGTACTTAAAATCAAAAAACAAAATAATATCAACAACTATACTACCAAAAGTGACATATTCAATAAAAATAATAGACCAATCATGGTTATTATAAATAATAAAATGGGAAAACTATACGAATAAATTAGGGACTTCCTAGGTGAAGTTCCCAGTCAGGATCCAAGTATCACTAAGAGGGTGAGGGGGTGAATTAGTGATATCTTTTTAATTTTATGTTTCCTGCATTTTGAAACAACCTTCACCTCCTGTTAAAGAGTTTTTTCCCTGATGAACACACACAACCACATGAACATAATATTTAAAAGGGTCACTAATCAACAAGAGTAGCTACATCCTTGGTATTGTACAGATGCTATCCATTACCACACAATCCACTAGAACAATCATTTTATGTGGAATACAATGAGTAGGATATACCCTTACACTCGTCTAGAACTTTGAAAACAATCCAATATTGTCTGTGCTCCCTCTTAGCACAAATATGGTAATGTAATGATTCTATGCTTCTTAATGAAATTTCACAAATGAAATACTTCAAAACAATGTTTCACATTCCTACCCAGAAGCTGGTAAGACCATCCTAGTGCAGACATCTTGCGTGCCACTCCCTAATTGCATGCCTCTCTACAAGCATGCCACCTGCTCGCGCGCCTCCCTACTTACGTGCCTCAGGCAACTACTGCAGAAAATCTTTCATGACAAAACTTGCAAGGAAAAACTTGTGCGGCATAACTTACGTAGTAGCCTTCCTGCGCGCCTTATCAATAACCCTCAGCCTGCATGCCACTTCATCTTGAACGTTCCCACTGCTACTTGCATGATCAGATCAACCTATACTACTTGTATGATCAGATCTCTAATTTTTTCTTAAGTGTTGAGAATTAAAAAATTAGGAGGTGAGTTGTCTATTTATAGGAATTGTGGTGACTTGCGTGCAACATACACTTGTGTGCCGCTCCCGCACTTGTGCGCCGCTCCAGAACATGCGTGCTGCTCCATCACTTGGGCGACACTTTGTTTCTTTTTTTAGATATTGATATGATGTTGTTTGAAATATGACTTGCAAGCCACTTACAGATGAATGCCAATACCTGCGTGCCAATACTTGCGTACCACTGCTTGACGTGCGTGACAATCTTTAACTTGCATGCCACTTTATTTCCTTTGTCATATTTTTGATTGGATGATCTTGTAATTTGACTTCAATGACACTTAAACATGCATGCCAATACATGCATGCCACTACATGTGCACCAAAACATGTGTTCCAATACTTGATGGCCAATACTTGCACACTACTACTTGCATGCCACTTTCTTTTAGTTGCCAAAATCACTTCTTTACTCTGTCTACTCTTCATAATTCTTTCATCACATGTTCTACAAACGTATGATTTTTATGAAATACAAATCCTCAAAGCATCGTCATACTTTCTGGTCCATTTTCAAAGTGAATTGATTTATCTACTTTGACAACAAAATACAACACTCTATAAAGGATAACTCTTCAAACATCCTTCTCCATCTAACATAGTCCCAAAAATCTCCCCCTTTGGATTTTGTTGTCATCCAAGATTCATAAATCACAAAACATTGTAACATTATGCAATTGATTAATTACCAACAATTCTATGCCAACATGAGCTAACTCATTGTAGGAAAAAAGAATTATTGACAGCCAAAACCATGTTGTCCAAAGGCAGTGAAAATATAAGATCATGATCATCTATCCTCAGCCTTCTTCAGAAAATCTTTCAGAAAATCTTTCTAGCTTCTACTTCAGCATTCTTCACATCATCATCTTTCCTATAAAACAACATTGTTTCCTACAACAACTCCAAAAATCACATAGGATAGTTCACACACATACATGCTAGATTCACATCTTACCCACAACACCACCATTTTTAATGATTCCATAAGGTTAGATTTATGAAACAATTCTCCCCCGTGACAACACCATCCAATGTTAGGACGAGACATGGGATAGAAACACATACCATAACCTTGATGAGAAAGTGGTTGGACATCCATGTTCAACCTAAATTTTTCAAATGGTTCTTTCAGTAAAGGTTTGGTGAATATATCAGCAACTTGGTCAGATGTAGAAACATACTCTAGCCTTAATTCATTATTCTCCACTTTCTCTTGGATGAAGTGGTAATTTATATAAATTAGTTGTGAATGAGAATATTATACCAGATTTATTGTAAGATTGATTGCACTCTGATTATCACAACCCAAGAGAAATGGTAGCTTTAAATCAACAAGTAGATCCTCTAACTATGTCTCCATCCACATTATTTGTGTTGTAGCTTGAGTAGAAGCAACATACTCAGCTGCAGCTGTGCTAAGTGTTATTGAATTCTATTTCCCGGTATGCTAGCTAACACAACTTTTCCCCAGAATGAAAACTCCCCATATGTGGATATTCGATCATCAACATTTCTTACCCAATCAGCATTAGAATACCCAAATAGATAAATATTTCACAAGCCATCATACCAGATTCAAAAATTTGTTGTGCCTTTGATGTATCGATGAATTATTTTTCCAGAAATCAAATGTGATTCCATAGAAGCACTCTGATATAAGTCTTTCATTACTCATGATTTTTTTACACTTCTGATTTTTCATCATTGCTAACATTGACCACATAAATTGTCTTTCCAGCCATGTTCTTATTATAACCAATACATCAAAATCCTAAAATATTACTAGAAGAAGGATCTAAGCCAAAATGACAACAGAAAATGTTACTCACCCCACCGTTGGAGGGTGTGGTTAAAAATTAAGTAATAATTTTTCTCATAACTGATATTATTTTCTCCATATAGAATAGTTAATTGTTCAGCCACATATAATTAGTACCACAGAAGGGAGAATTCACTATAATTAAAAACAACTGTGTTGAATAAAACTCATATCAGACCATTACATGATCCAGATTCTCTACTGATTATAGAAATACCAATATACTAATAATGATGGGAAATTACCATCTCTTGTTTATGAATTATATTCTAGCGATATTATCTATGAATGAATTATATTATTTAATTGGATGTATTCTTTCAATTCAATCAGATCCCTATATACTTGGGTGATTATTCAAACTCAATGTTCACATGTCTATTCATAACTTTAACCTATCATTGAATTTAATATTGAGTGTGTAAAATAGTTGAAATATTATAAGGGTTCTTGAAACATATATTTCATGATATGGAAGATGAGTTTTTAGTGATATTTCTAGATGATATATTCATTTATGGATGATCCTTCATGGTTTTTTTGGGAAATTTCGAACTCATGTTTCAATATTGTGAAAAGAAAATCTTGGTGATAAATTAGGAAAAATTATATTTCATGGTGAAAGGATGAATTTTAATCAATCAAAATATTTCCATGTATGGAATAAAAGATTACATAGTGAATATCAAATTCATCAATGACCTATTAAAACCATACACTTTTAAAGTGATCAAGAATTATTTTTTCCATGCTTGATTCTACAAATAGTTTTTTAGATATTTATCTCAGATAAATATACCACTCAAATACATTCTAGTCAAATCTATCAAGTATGAATTCAATAAAGAGTGAGAATTAGACATTTTGTTCTTAAATAAAAACCTAGTGTAAGCCATAGTTATTGTCTCATTTGGCTAGGAATAGGAGTTTAGTTAAATGTGTGACATTAGTCACCTTCTAGTAGGCACTATAGTAGGATTTTGGTTTTTTTATATTTTCCAAACCATCTAATATGCCATTCATACTCTGAACAATGTTGAAACAAATTACACGACTATATATAAGTATGTTATTGTAGTGGTTTTTGTTTTTTATAAATTGTGATCATACATTGAGCTCACTAGACTCATTGTTTTCACAAATCATCCAACATCAAAATATTTTCTAAATAAATAGGATGCCAATCAAAATATGATATAGCAGATCTGACTACTATAATAGTTTGAAATTGTCATTAATGACACAATGGGGAGTGGGAATGTAATTTATGATCAGCTATCCATATTCCGTTTCCAGATATCAAATATAATGAAGAGGTTGAAATTTATACAACTTCCCTGATGAAATAATCATCTATGTTGATGTGGAAGATCAACCAAGGGATGCTAATATATGAAACCATCTATCCATTGAGACTATTTTCCCACACATCTCCTATCAGTAGAAGAAAATTTTATTATCATATGTGTCAACTACTATTAGGATTATCTATAATTATTTAGGAAATGTGATGATGATTTAATGTGATGTTGTATCATATAATATTAAATTCTTGGTGTGTTATAAGTTTTACTTGTGTCATTGACTAGGGAACGCCACGAGTCTAATCATAATATCCCTACAATTATACACAATGTATTTTTCTGGATCACTCTACATATGGATAAAATGAGATTCATGAAAATCATTGATCAATGATATTGAATAAGAAAAATAGAAAATGATAAGAAAATAAAAATAAGCACTTATAGGAAGTTGAAGTATTTGATGTCTGGGAATATATTTCATGGGCTCAATTCCCAATTTTCTAAGGAAAATTATACATAATGGTCTATGTAGACCATGTCCCAATGTGGTTAAGAGCTGAATCCACCACTCCTAAAAGAAAAAAAGTGGTAATGATTTTTCTAAATAATAACATCTATAATAAATATTTATTTATCCAATTACACTGTAGTAATTGGGGAATAAACTTATGCAATCATTCTATAACGGTGATACTTGAGCAGCATGGAATTAGTTACAACACTCGAACCCCTACCACTAATATACTAGGAAGGGCGGAAATATCCATTCTAGAAATCAAATAAATCCTTATGAAAATAATAAATTAAAATAAAAATGGATTGGATCCTGAAACCAAAAGATGCGCTCTAGGATTATAAAAATTCTTAAAAAACTCATTGGAAAAATACCCTTTCAAATACTCAATGGTAAAAAAATCACATGATTGTTTAATTGAGACAACACCCATTCTAGGTTATAAAAAAATATAAAACTATATTCTTTGAGATCCAAGAAAAAATTCTATTTCAACTAGATAAGCTGTAGAAAATAATACATGAATCTTATGATAATTTAAAAACATATAAATAAAATTCAATTGCATGGATGATGCATCATTAAAAGGTAATTCCCATTATGAAATAAGGTACTCTTATTTAATCTAATATTAATGTTAATTTAAAAAAAACTGAAATATTGATGGAATGAACCATTTTACATAATTAAATTCCTCCCTTATGGAATAGTCGAAATCCAAAGAGACATGATATCTATATTCACTCAATGGATAAATGGTGAAAATTTACCATGAACAATTTCAAGAAGGTTATGTATTCTCTTTAAAGTTTTTCAGAAAATCAAGGACTTCTTAGATTTCAACACTAAATAAAGAACTGGCTTGGAGGAAAAAATGGGTTTCATACATAAGATGTAATATTTTTTAGAAGATTTCGAAGATTGGGTGATCTTCTTAAAGATGAGGGTTGAAAACCCGAAAAAAACTTCTCTTTTGTAGATTATTTCATTATGTGAATTACCAAATATTATTTTGAGTTTATTAAAATTTAAGAGAAACAAAACCTGATAAATCATGTTGTGAATTTATAATTCATGAAATGAATTTCAAAAAATACCTAATTATGTTGTGAACCCTATGTTCATAACACCATGCTCCGCCACATCCACATCCCTTCACCCTATCTCTTCACATCACCCACACTACTCCATACACACCTCCATCCATGATGATAATGCTCTTCTCTTGGCCACATCGCTTCCTTTTCTCCTCATCTCAATCTCACCCCTTTGGTTTGCACTAAATGAAGTGGAATGACACTTTCCAAATGAAATACCAAATGTAATGAAGTCCCTGTGACCAATCAACTAGCACAAGATCCTTCACCAAAACATTAGGACAATTTCATCCAAACATCTACAAAGAGTTGTGATTCTCATTAAACATCCCACAATTCCCAATGTTCCTCACACTATTTATAATTAGATACCCAATTTTTTTATCTATCCCCAACTATTATTTTCTTACTTCCATCATCATGTCTTTTTGGTTCATTTTCTGTACATGCCTATGAAAATAAAAAAGAGTCTCATCAATACAATATGTCAGAATATCCTTGTAACCAAGGAAGTCATCGATCTCATTGGACAGATGAAACATTTCCATATCATTTAGTTTCAAGAATATATATACTAAGGTCTCATTCTTGAGTTCATTACCACATTAAAAATGGTTATCTTTCACGACCGCTTTTGATTGGGAGGCAAGTCATGAGTGCTCATAGTGAGAGACATTAATGTTGGTTTGGGAATTTATCTAGAAATAAGGATGGACCCTAATAATATGTACTTAATGTAGAACTGTGTGGTAATTTCTCATGACACAATGATCTTTCAAAAACAAAATGCAGTGAAGAGCACCCAGCCTCATGGTGCCACCATATAGATTATTCATCAAGTTTGGAAAATGTCTGGATAGAATAGGGTTACTATCATGGGGAGGTTAATAAAATTTAAGTACTTTTTTATCCACTATCATGGAATCACATGCATTGAATATGTCCCATCAAATCTCTCTTTAGAAAGTACGTAAAGTGAGATAGACTAACAACAAACATATGATAGGGGACATTATTATTCACCTAGATAAGAATCCTATAATATTCAAAACGTTACATCCCCTATCATTATTAAAACCAATGTAGTTGTTCTATCTTGTGCTTCTCCAAAATCTGGGGTTCTTTAGAATATAGGGAAGCATTATGAGTGGGCTCTTGAGCACACTGAGTCCACATATGAGGTTACAACACTTGATTACTCAACAACCCTTATTCCTCATCCACAAACTACACTGTTCAAGATACCATCTTCCAAGAGCAATCCACAACTACTAGGACTAGGGATAAACCTCTTTCTAGGATGATCAATCTATCCCCACTATTTTGTAGCTGATGAAATTTTTTGTGGGTTGTGTATATTTCATTCTCATTAACAAGCATGCTTTTTTTTCATCCCCTACATATCCAATTCATTGAGACATTAAAATTGCCACACACTATTTCCCCTTCACCTATAGATACTACCCATACAACCCTCTCACCTATACCCATCCCATCAACCATTGAACCCACATTTCCCAGTATCAAAATCCCGTTATATATTAAAAACCCCACAACTAAAAGGGAATTTTTAGTTATGGAAACTCAATGGGAAATGATACCTAATTTAGAAAACCAAATAATTTTCCATTAATAAATCTAGATAGCATAAACAAAACCTTTTTCCAAATCAGCACATCACCTCCTACATCATTTATCCTAGTACCAACATTGATGACATAGACAACTTCTAACATCACGATACTAGTTCTATAGGTCAACCCACTTATAGTTGCCACTATAACTGATATAAAGAAGGAAATATTTATTTATCCACTGATCACTGGGGAGGGGACTACAGATGATGCTCATGGGTATTCTACCTTCTCTTCATAGATTGTTCTAAAGTGTACCCATGTTTTACTCCCTATGGGTGTCTTTTAGTTTCATTCTATTCCATACCTCCTGCATGTATTGTTTACATAATATAATATAAGGGATAACAATTTTTTATAACATCACATTTATAACTCATTACATATCACTATTTTATATAGTTGTTCTAGGGTATTTTCTTCTGCTTATTCTATTACTTTTAACACAAAATCTAGTACTCCAATTGGTTTCCCTCATGATTTTTCCCTTATGCTTCCCACTGACCACTATCACTATGCACCAATATTAATTCCTTTACTACATGTATATATTTTCACTTCCGAAAAAAAATTATATTGGGAAACCTAGGATTGTGATGACCTTCTTGATTCCCTATCCGTCTTTTTAAAAGAATGTTTTATTAAATCTTTTTATGATATGACTTTTTATAAATAGAAATTTTCAGATATAAAACACTTAATTAGTAAGCACAATTTCAAGTTTTGAAGAAATATTTTTTTGGAGAGTAGAATTTAACACCATTAGATTTCATGATTTATTTGTTTTAAATAAATTCTACATCTTCAATATCTAATGATCCCCATAACACCAGGTATAAATGAAATGTAGCACTATATAAAAATATTATTATTTAAAAATAGACATTATAATATAGTTGTTGAGATGGAGGGTATGAATAAGACTCACTGAATTGTGAAAATTATATGGTTCTCAAATTAAATTTATAAATTCAATGGATATCTAATGATTATAAATAAAATAAGAACCATTAGAAATAAAATGGTATTATTTTTCTAAAGAACAGTTTTTCTTGTTAATGGTTGTTTTGTTGCGCTTTATATAAATAATTTAAAATAATATATTACTAATTTTAGAAAATTTATTTTATGAAACAAAATTTACCTCTGAAATCATTACCTACAAAATATATTATGTTGATTTTTTTTGAAAAGTTTCATTTTTCAATGAATAGTGAAAATACTAAATTTTTAAAGAGATCATTTTAATTTAAAAAATGTACAAGTATTACTTAATTTTAATGATATTATAAAGTAGAACATGTAAAATTATATATTTATGAATCTAATTTAGTTTATTGTAATAAATTTTGTAGTTAATTTTGATACTAAACCTGTTTTTGTATATAACTACTTTATCTTTAAAAACCCGATTTTTCATCGAGTTTGTAGGTTTTATTTTAAATTTAATTTTTTCACTTATATGAATTGAATTTTAAAAAATGGATTACAAATTCAGAATTAGAATAATTTATATTATCTAATATTATCAATTAAATTTTATTCTATAATGAATAATAAAAATATTTTAAATTAGTTATCACATTTATGGTAAAAACATTTTTATTGAGGGGATAAACTTAAACAATAAAGGTTAAAAAAGAACCAAAAAATTTATAAATCAGATTTTAATGCCATATTGTTTCCAAATATCTTATTAGTCTCTAAAATGTTCCAATTTTTTCATTTTTTGATGAAATAAATATGTGGAATTCCTTCCTTTATAAAATTCAATGTCTTTCCTCAACCCTAATTATAAAAGACCACCAACTCTCCTCTCCTTTACACAAATCGAAAACCATTTTTTGGGAATTAAATACCCTTTTAAATTCCTCAATTATCTACCATAATACTATAATCTTTGGTTTTATTAGAAAGACATCCTCAGAAGGATTTACTGAAATCCTAAATAAATTTTCCGAATTAGAGGTAACATTATTAAAAAATATTTGTTTTTATTATTATTCCACCTCCTTATAATATTAATAAATTATGATCATATAATAACATAAATATCCTACATATACTAATACACTGTTTTATTATGTTCATGGTCTAAAATCATCTCCTCCTCCATAAAATGGGAATCAAAACCATTGATCGCACGTATAGAAAACTACCGCCTCACAAATAGATTTAGTTTGTTTTCCATCACCACTTCTCACATATCGATATAATAATGTATTAAGAGTTTATATATAATATTTTATGATATAATTAAAATTATTTAATTATAATATCACATAAACCATCCTACTAACAATTCCATAGAAAACATGTTAATGTCGCTTGTGTGTATTCCATACTACAACCTCATGAAGTGATTTGAGTCATTTTTCACATATATATTATACAGAAGGTAAAAAAAAAATTATTTAGATATATTATATTCATGAAAAATTTATAATTTCTGATAATAAATATATCATATAATATCATACCTTACCATCCATTAAATAAATGATAACATTATTCGTATGTATGACAGACTACTAACTCATGATGTTAAGTGATTCATTTTTACTACTACATCACATTGGTAGTATGTTTAAGGAATATTGAATAAAATAATATGATATTTATGACATAATTATCATCCTAAAAATAAAAATAAAACTTAACTTATTTCCTTCATGATCATTGAAAAATGAAAATGATACTCATGCAAATGTTCCACTTACTACCTCAATGAGTATAACATTGTTCATTTTTTATTAACAATATTTCATTGATGGGATAAAAATTTTAATTTTTGTATAAAGATAATTATTATTTCATTATTCCCATTCTGGGGATATTTAAATAGTAATCTCATTGACCAAAGTCATCTTACCAATGTGATTACTGATATATGAGTCATTTATCATTAAATCATCCAATGTGAAATTAATTATATAAGTAATTGAATATGACATGGAAGAATATATAATATATTGAATACAAATCAAGAAAATGTTTTTTTATGGAATTAAATAATTAATATAATTTTATGAATTAGGATGATAAGGAACACGCTTTATGATTCGGGCTTAAGGTAAGGGGTTTCTAAACTCAATTTTCATTTATGTTGTTAAAATACTACATCATTGACAATGTAATAATAATATTATGTTTTTAACGAACTATTAAAATTTTATGGTGTATTTAGTCATGTTTCATGTGTATTTATATTCGATATAGACAATCAATTCATTAATTAAACCACACTTCAATGGTATGATCTTTGTAAGGGTTTCATTTCAAAACATCCCACTTTGAGAAAATTGTTCTTTTATGAACCAAATTTCTATTAAATGGCTCATGTAATGACTCTTTGCTTATTATATCATTAATAATTTATACTTAATGATATTTTATATTCTAATTATTTTACATCATCAATGGGATTTATGACTGGAAAGAACAATAGCGATATTTTTATGTTTGAATCTCATTCTAATCAGGATTGTTTATACTTGAATTTCCTTGGTTGGAGATTATTTATTATTTTTCCTAATAAAGCCTATAATTTTTATTCACATGTTTTATTCATGAAAATTTCTCGTAATATTACCATTTTTCTTTCATTGCTAGTTATAAATATTGAGAATATTTATTATTGAATATAGACATTAATTTCACTTTGATCAAAAACAATTCTTCCTTGTCCACATATTCCTTAATGTTTCTTAATTTTTTAATGAAATTATTTTATGATAAATTATATTCATTTTTATCCTTTTTAAATTTTTTTAATTTTCTTTAAAAATAATCTTCTTATCATTTTTTAAATGAGGTAATTCTTTACTTCTTATCATAAAATGATAAATTAGTCATTGTAATAATTTGTAAGACATGAACTGAATTTTACACCATAATTTCCCTTGATGTTTTGTTCTTATGTTTCCAAGGATATCCTCTAAGAAAATTATTTCTAGTATATGTTGTGATTTTTTTTTCAAAAGTTATTTTAAATGTCTAAAGGTTAGTTTCCTTGTGAATAATTATTAGTATTTTTAAATTTTTTTTATTTATCAATGAAAACAACCTTTAATTTTATGTAATTATTCAAATATTTTATATATTTCACTTACATATATACCGTTTTAACTCTCCCATACTTTAATGGAGAAATATATTCCCTATGGTCATCTCTAAAATTACAAAATTTTGAATTTTTCTTTTTATTATGATTTGATACAATATTATGAATCACATTTCCGTCCATGAGTAATTCTGATGATTATGATTTATTGTTGATTAAATTTTTATGGAACACATAAACAATGAACATGTAAGTGTGGGTGTTTTTAGATAGTTTTGTAGGCCTTGGGTAATAATTAAGTCTCGTGAGACATCTAGTATAGGATTATGGAGTAAAGATTATCTATTATGGGACATCTTCCACCGTGTGATATTATCATTGATGTTAGAACACACTCATATTTATGACATGTTATAGGATGTTTCCACATTTCATATGATTCTATGATCTTATTATACAATGTTGTTTATAATATTCTATTGTTTTTTACTCAGAAGCCTTTACTTTTATGATATCATGTTATAATCATAACTCACATGTTGTGACTATTTATCATGTGTATTCCCTTGCTAGGATTACTAGATCACTACTTTCTTTATGTGATCCCCATATTATCTCAGGTTGTTTTTGGAGATCAATGGGATTTCAGAAGCTCGTTATGGAAAATTATTCAAGGATTCCAATTTATAATTTCATTTTTTTTATATTATGAACCTAGTTCTCTAAAAAGAATAGTCATTTATAATCCTTGTGTTCTATTAATGGTTATTTATATTAGTGAATCATTTAATAATATGTTTAAAATAAATTGGTTCACTATAACAATGGATTTATTTAAGACTAATACTCTCATGATATATATTTTTCATTATAGTTAGCATATGGTAATGGGTTATTGGTGTTATTTTCAAAAAAATGTATCAAAAAGATTCTTGAAGAATTTACCTTTATTATAATTCATTCCATTGATACTCTTTATAAACATATTCATGTATTCCATGTGTATAAGAAAATGTGAGTTTATGAATAATACCACTCAACATTATAATGATCAATGAATTTTTATACGACACATCATTGATCATTCTATTAATAACATCCATGTTCTTAAGTGTAAAAGAAAATGTTTGGTTATCAATAAATCAACTAAACATTTTATTTATAAATGAAATCTTGGTTATGATATTGCTTGTCTCAATGTCTTATGGATCTAAAATATTCATACCAATCATAATAACTCCATCACTTAAAAATTACACTAATTTCTAAAATGAATATAATGATGTACATTAATCCACCTCAAGATTCTACCAGAAATAGTTCACACATATATTATTGAACTGTTTATAAATTATTTTCAACCTTTTAAACTTTAAATCTTATGTTATTATTGAAATTATACCTTATATGAACTTTGTATAATATATAGGGGTTATGTCAAATGAAAGGTCTAACCACCTTTCTTGGTATTCCTATAATAATTTATTTTGGATTTAATTGAACAATTATAATTTTTTCAAAACTCTATGTTACTGAGTCATACATTTAACATTCACTATATATTATTTATAATTCAAGTAACACAAAACTTTTAGTTGAGTATGATACACCACAAACTATATCCATTCCAAAATAAACTTGTGTCTTGATGTGTTGAATGGAAACATAAGAATATTTTTTTTATTCTGAATACAAAATAATAGTTCCACTGGAATCGATAAACATAGAATAAAATATGTATTCTTCTTATCATCGCTGACATAGAAATCACACATTCTCAGTTACATAGAGAATTAAAAATATGTATTATAATGTTTCTAATCACAATTGGTTACTTTATTTGGATTCAAATATGTGACACACATCTATTATCTAATACCATAGATGTGAGATTAAAATATCCCAAGAAATTATGAATACACATGAGGTTGAATCATATGTTTTCTTATACATTACTTCACTACAGTATATATTCAAGTGAACTTTCCTTCCAAATTTAAATAAAATATTAACCTCTTTTATGATATACCTCTTTAGATTTTGTTTAGTATAAATACATAGTAAACAAACCCTTGAATTTTAAATATTCATGGGCTTTTAATAATTTAATTAATTTTTTTCACACTTATAATATTTTATTTTAATTTTTTATGTTCTTATTTACTTGGAAAACAATCCCAAAAGATACTGAAGAATTTTATCCATAATTTTTATTTTATAATACTGAATAAAACTTCATAAATTTACTTATAAGGATAAAATAATGGTTTTTACTAAAAGATAATGATTCATATTTTAATTTATATATGATTGGTGTAATAATAATCTCATTAATTGCTCACATTAATTTCTCGTCACACAATTCTCAATGATTATGATTCATCATTCAAAATGATTCCGCAAGTATGATGAACTCATGTACATTTAAATTTTATATCTTGATATATTTTTAAGTGTATTTTATTTATTTATGTCAGTACTGATGAAATAAATTCCATTTTTGGTACATGATCTTTTAATAACATATTGGTGGAACAACATTAGGTTTTATCGAAGAAAAATAGTTATTAATTTTAGTTTAGTGGGTCATTTTTAAATCCAACTATAACCTATTTACATGTTTTACAACCCCGTCTGGGGTTCTTTTACCTGTATCAACCTACTCCCTTCACAAGTATCCAATGAGTTTTTAGGATATTCATTCCACTAAATGAAATATATAACTTCACAACATGTATCAAATACTCAAATCTGATAAAATGTTATCTGATTGATACTTTGGGATAGTGATCCATCATTCATTTTTTTATGTTTATAAATTTACTACACATAAATATGATTCATGGTATTATTGGTATGACTAAAAATATGTGTTCTCATTAAAAATTGATATTTTTATTCAAAATATGTTTCATATACTCGAAGTCAAGAAATCATAATTCTATTTTTTTATACTTTTTGAAAAGTACTATTGAATCATTTTTTATGTTCATGAATGCACTACATGTAAATTTGATATATTGTGTATCTGTAATGACTCAAAGTGTGTGTTTGTAGTGTAAAAGTAACATTTTAGTTCACAACACTTGTCACTTAGTAAAAACCAAGAAAACATGCTCTAATTTACTCGATACTTTAGGAAAATGATCTATGATCAACTTGTGAGGTGAAAGAATCAACCATAGTCAATCTAGCATAATGTGTTCTCAGTTATGACTCATAGTGAATTTATGTTAAAGTGACAATTGTTTCTGAAAACATGCATCACATAGTCATAATAGAGTAGACATGCTCATATTTTCTTGATAATTTATTAAAATGAATCATGATTCTTTCCTGATGTGTAAGAATTAACCACACTTCAATCTAACACACAGTGTGACCAAATTGATTAAATGTACATGTTTTTAGTATAAAGGATACATTTTAGTCTAAAATGCATGTTATATATCCAAAAATAATAAAATTACCTCATACTTTCTTGAATCATAAGAAAAATAATCGGTGTTTCATTTATTCATTGTATGATGTAATATAAAGTGAATCCTATACACAGTGTGGTCGGTTTGATTGAAAGTGAAATTTTCATTTAGAAATGCCATTTTAGTCTAAAACATGTGTGATACACTCTAAAATAATAAAAGTTAATTTTTTTATCATGATATTTATGTAAAAATAATGGTAATGAATTTATACTGTGTAGGAATTAAATTCACATCAATTTTTCACACAATGGGGTTAGAATGACTAAAATTACATGTTTTAATTTAAAATTAACATTTTTATCTCAGAATGGGAAAAACAATGTAAAAACCAAGAATAAATTATTTAATTAACTTGATAGTTTAAGAAAAAGATCTATGATTCAATTATTATGTGTAGGAATCAACTGTACATCAATCATACACACGGTGTGGTTCGTAAGACATTAATCAAGGGTTTTCATTTAAAATTACATTTTAGTTCAAAATATAGGTCACAAACTAAAAATTACAAAAAAATTCTCATACTATCTCCATATTTATGTACTATGATAAACAAATAATTCTTAATATGTATGAATTAATCACACATCAAATTGACAAATAGTGTGTTTGATATGAATATAAATATATTTTTTATTTTAATACTAAAATTTTAGTTAAAACACCTCACATAATCAAAATAACTAAATCACACTAGTATTACCTTTATAATTTATAATAATGATCCATAATTCAATTTTTACATTTAGGAATCAAAATTATGTCAATATGGCACATGGTGTGGATAATGTGACTAAAAGTGTGTGTTTTCATTTAAAATCGACATTTTAGTTTAGAATGCGAGTTGCATATTCCAAATTAAAAAAATATTATGTTTATCCTAACACATTAGTAAAAAATTGTTAATTTTTTCTATTAATGTATTAATTAATCTTATGTAAATATAAAAAATGTTAATGCCATTATGACATAAAATGTGTTATTATTTTAAACATACATTTTAATTTAATATTCACATCAAATACACAGAACTGAACAAATGTTCTTTGAATATCTTGACAAATTATTAAAAAAGTTCCCACATCGTTTTTGACATTTAGGAATAAACCATACATCAATCCATCACAGAGTGTGACTGATATGAATCAATTTTTTTCAGTATAAAAGTATCATTTCGGCTCACAACACTCATCACATAGTCAAAAATGAGAAAACAAGGTCAAATTGTCTTGATACTTTAGGAAAATTAATTTTGATTCAGTTTTGGAACAATAATATATGAATCAGTCAAACACCTAGTGTGGTAGGATTTACCAAAAGAATATGTTTTGATTTTAAAAATGTCATTTTAGTATAAAATGCACAGTACATACTAAAAACCAACCATGTGAACTAGAATTATCTTGGTACTATAGGGAAATGATCTATGATTTTTTTCTGTTGTGTATTAAATAATGTTGTGTCAATCTAACACATGATGTGATTAATATGATTTAGATTGGGTATTTTAATTTTTGAACTACATTTTAGCTCAAAAAGTGTGACATACTTAAAACCAAGAAAACTGACTCATATTTTCATAATATTTTAGTGATGCAGTTGATAAATAATTTATAACATGTATTCATAAACAACACCTAAATATGATACATATGCGAAAAGTGTGAATGATTTTTTTTCATTTAAAAATGAAATTTTATTTCTAAACAGGCATCACATACTCAATACTATTAAAACATTCTCTAATTTTCATGATATTTTATAACAATTTCTTTTTCATTTTTTACATGAAGGATTTGACCACATATCATTCCAATTAAAATCTACAATGGATTTTAAATTTTTACAATTAATTTTTTTTGTAATGTTTACTATATATTTTTATAAAATAAAAATTATTTTTCTTACAAGAACACAAATATTTTTAATGTGATTGTTTTGATTAAAAAATAAGGCTTACAAGAACATACACATTTTTAATTGATGTTTCCTTGTGTTTTATGGATTTAATCTAAAAATTGGTACAATTGTCATCTAGTTGTAGGATCTTCCTTGTAAACATGTTTTAGTTAAAAAATTGTTATTAAAATATAACATATGATGGTTATTAAATGGTTATAAAAAAAAATCAAATAACCCATCAAATTAAAACAACAAAATTCTTATTTTAAGGGAAACCCCAAACCCAAAATTAAAATTGTTTTATCAAATTTTCTCAATAAAAAATTATTTTTACCAAAAAATTATTTAAAATAATTAAAATAAATTAAACAAAATACCATGAAGTTACCCAAAAATTGAATCTAGAATCACACTAGATAAAGTCTGCAAAACATTGATAGAAAACATCAAGATGAATCACCAAGATGTTTTTATACTGACATTATAATTCTCTCTCATTCCTAGAATGTACCACTGGGCATTTTTTGATCTAAAACACTATCCCACCAAAATATTATGTAATATAATGTATCAATAGAAACCTAACAAAAGAACCCCCTTAATAATAATGAAAATATCATAGAATCATTCATGGATGCTAGATTTATAAAATAACGATGGCCCTTATATCTAATGTCGCACATCACTCATAACAAAGTTATTGAAGAATGACTAAATAAATTAGTGATTTTATGATTTTGTTTATTATTAGTTAGTTAGAGATTAAAATATTATATATGGTTTCAAAATTGATTAAAGTTATACTATCTCTTCATAACCTCTACAAAGAATAAATTTAAACTTTCAAAAGGATGACACTGAGATGATGTGCATAAATTCAAATATGGTTAAATGATTCAGGTAAAGTATATATTTTGTTAGCATGGAAGGATTTAAGTAGAAATTAATGAGTTGAATTATGATTCATTTAGTGTTGGTTCCATTATCCATGGTCTTTGAGATGACATTAGAATAAAATTTGGAGGTCTCTTTCGGGTTAGATTTGGAATTATAGCATTTGTGGTGTGATTATTTTAATGTAACGACATGGATTGATCTGAATATAGTGGGAGGAAATTCTGAAATTGTATTGATTTCTGTTTCTTGGTAGTTATGTTTAGAATGGGATAGTTCCCATACATAATCAACTAGATTTTGGGTAGTGAACAGTGGATTCTGTATTATTCAATGAATTGGATATAATCTTATCTTTTGAGTCTGAAAAATGTCTTAGGATGGAAGAATTTTATGGATTATGTAAGAACCTTGTTTTTTCTACAAATGATTTTGGAATATTATTGATGATATTCCAGAGCAGCGCCTTCACAAGGCGTGCGATTCCGAGCCCCGAGGTGGCCGAAACTAAATTTTCAGTGCGTTCACACTGGAAACGCCAAATAAATCGGATAACACCTAAAAAGTGAGCCGGATCAGAGATCCGAGTGTACGGATGGGTCCGGAATGGAGTGTTTACCCTAGGAACGACATAAAACATGTCGGCACGGGATGTTTGGACCCCTCGCTTGCTTTCGGAAGGTTAAACGGATAAATTGATTAATTAAATTATTCGTTTAATGTTGAAACGCAGGTATCTCTTAAACGATGGCTTGGATTGGAAACCTGAGGGCACCGTTAAGCTCGGAGCATGCTGTTTACCCTATGAGGGGTATAAGTTTCGCGGGCGTGGGCCGTTTGTGAAAAATGGACCTAGGGGCGTTTTCGTAATTTAGCGACTTTAGAAGTTAAATTTTATAACTTTAAAACGGAAGCTCTGAATCAAATTCCGAGACCTCCGTTGTGCTTGGGAGGTGTTGTTTACGCTAGGGGAGGCTTAACCTCGACCCCGTCAGGAGTTTCAGATGTGGGTCTTTTCGGGGGTTTTAAATTAATTAAATTATTAATTATTTTATTTAAACCCTCCCCCTCCCCCTTCTCCCTTGAACCCCCTTGGAGAAACCCCTCCCCTCTCCTCCTCCATCTCAGGAGAGACAGTCCGGCGAGGTGACTCTGGTGAGGTGTGGTGGTGCCAGCGGATCATCGCGATGCTTCGGGCGAAGCCCCACGAGGTAGGATGTTGCGTTTTCATTTTCTATTCTCGTACCTACTTTGAGCTCGTATTTCACTATTGGTTACTTTTCGAAACTTCAATAAAAGGAAATGAATGCGTAGTACACAATTTTCTCTTTCTGACGCTTGTTTCGGATTTGAAATTGGAGATCGGAGGCGTTCGCAATCATACACCGAAGTTGGCGGGTTTTCAGTTTTCGGCGGGTTCGAGCAGCGGCGCGGCAAGGGCGGACGGCGCTGCAGCGGGCTGTCCGCGGGGTGTCCGCGGGAGTCCGGTGGAAGCACGGGGCGCGTCAGCGGGGTGTCCGCGGGCGTCCAATGGAAGCGCGGGGCGCAGCAGCGGGTGTCCGGCGGGGTGCTCGGGCGTCGGCCGAGGCATCCGGTGGAGCGCCCGGCGAGGCGGCGGTCGCCAGGGAGCGGTGACCGAGAAGTCGCGTCGCGCGACCCCATGTGCGGCGACCAAGACCTGCGTCGCACGGGTCTTCACGCGGCTCCCGCGACCGGCTGCGCGGCTAAGCCGCGGGCCCGCCCAGGCCGGGTAGACCGGCCGGTCCAGCCCGAGGGGCCTTGCCCCATCGGTGTTTGGACACCCGTAATTTCCCCTACGAGTGTCCGTTTTGAGCACCGTCTGCGGCAGTGGATCTGTATTGACGAGACGGTCGTTTTGAGATTGTTTCGGGAATTTTTAATTCCCGAAACGAGGGGCCTCGGAAGCGTGACACGTCTTTAAGTGGTTTATTGTTTCCTTCGTGGATTCTTGTTTTGGACGGCGCGGACACGTCCGACATCCGTTTTGAGCGCTGTCAGTGGCCTTGGGTCCCGGGCAACGAGGCAGAGCTTTCCAGGGTAGTTTCAGGCTTTGAGGCCGAAGTTGAGGTGTGGGCCCCACGACCTGTCTTTTTAGCTGCGTGCAGCTTTTAGCGACTTTTTTCTCGGTCGTCCGTTCGGGGCGTGCGAGCAGTCGATGTTGGGTATTTTTCTGAGGGCATCGCAATGGCGCAGTCTGGACACTGTAATTCAGCACGATGGTGTGGGCCCCGCGAGGGCCGTTTCGGGAGTTGACGGTGATTTCCAGCTTTATCACCGGGCGACCGTTTTGAACAAGTGAGTAGTCCATTTCGTGTACTTTTTCGAGAGGATCGCAACGATGCGATCCGTTTGCTGAGTTTCGGGACCGGGATGTGGGTCCCACGTGGCACCGCTCGTGTGCGGTGCGCCAAGATGCACCTTTTCCTCCAGATATCCATTGCATTCAAGTGAGTAGTGCTTTTGACGTGTTTTCCCGAGGGGATCGCAATGGTGTGATGCGCCCGACTGTTTTCGGGGTCGAGGCTCGGGATCATGGGATTTCGTTCGGGCGTGAGGTGGTGTTGGTGACCTTTTATGTCGGATATCCGTTGGAGGCGAGTAAGAAGTCGAACTCGCGTGTTTTTTCGTGAGGATTACTACAGTGTGATTCATTTGGCTGTGCGGAGCCTCTTGCGCGATCGTGTTAAATGTGGAAGCATGGAAGGTGCTCTAGTGGTGGTTCTCCCGACTTTGGTTGTAGCGGACCCTTGGCATGTGATCACGCACCCTTGGGGGAGTGATATAAATGGTTCTTGAGATGTGGTTGGTAGTGCCTCAGCTGATGAGGTGGAAGGTTGGAGTTGTTATGTCAAGCCTTCATGTTGACTTGGGGTGCCGTGTGCACGATAGCATATGGGATGGAACGAGGTATACTCAAGTAGTATACGAGAGCGCTTGGAGGTACGTGTGGTTTGTACCTGAGATGTTCGTTCGCTTGGTTGGGGATTGACTTGGGGCCACACGTCGTGTGGGCCCCAAGTGCGTTTTGTGTTCTGCATCACGTACTTGGACCTCGCGCGGCATGGAGGGTCCCTCTGTGTGTTTTTTTGACCAGCAGGGTGGAGCTTTTCCCCTGGCTCGGTGCTCGTTTGTTGACTAGCAGGGTTGAGTGGTCTCCCCCCGGTTTCGTTCTTGATGGATTGGACGGTAGCGGTGCTAGTGACACCCAGTGCTAGAGCAGACGCAGCACCTCTATTGGGAGAGTTGTTAAGGAGTTGGGTGTTTGCGCGACACCCACTCCGTGTTCAGTTGGCTAGTGTTGTACCCTCCTGTAGAGATGGACAGAGCGGTTCTGAGTTTTACCCTCTAGCGGGGTTGGGCAGTGGTTTACTCATCGACTTCCTCGGGCTTACCCTCCAGCAGGGCTGGGCAGTGGGTTTCTCACTGACTTCTAGGGTTTACCCTCTAGCAGGGACTAGGAAGTGGGTCACCCGACGCTATTAGGGTGTACCCTCCAGTAGAGCCTGGGAAGTGGGTCACCCGACGCTATTAGGGTCTACCCTCCAGCGGAGACTGGGCAGTGGGTCACCCGGCGCTATTAGGGTCTACCCTCCAGCAGAGACTGGGCAGTGGGTAACCCAATGACCTCTTAGGGTCTACCCTCCAGCAGGGCTGGGCAGTGGGTCACCCATCGTCTAGCTCCAGGTCTACCCTCCAGCAAGGCTGGGCAGTGGGTCGCCTGTCGACTTATTCCAGGTCTACCCTCCTGCGGGGCTGGGCAGTGGGTCGCCAGATGATGTGTTATGGTTTACCCTCCATCAGGGCTGGGTAGTGGGTCACCCAGTATCTTATTAAGGTTTACCCTCCAGCGGGGATGGGTAGTGGGTCGCCGGACGATGTATTAGGTTTTACCCTCCAATAGGGCTGGGTAGTGGGTCACCCGATATCTGGTTAGGAATTACCCTCCAGCGGGGCTGGGCAGTGGGTCATTTGTTGGCATTCCAGACTCAGTCCTTTCTACCAGGCTAGTTTGTGGCTTTTCCTCCGTGTTTACCGGAGCGGGACCCTTGGTTGTACTGGTCGGTGATGGAACAGCTTTGGCTTTGAGGAGACCTCTCGACTGCGGGGCAATGACGAGGCATGGTTTGACTTACCCTATAACTCTCAAGTATGAGGGACACTTTCCCCACCGAGACACGTTCTTGTGACGCGACCCAAAACCGTGCGGGCGAGTCAGTGCCCCTAAAGTAGATAGTATCAGGGTGTGGTGATTGAGCCCCATGGCTAGTGGTTCGAGGAAGATGTGCGGGATGCTGGGCATCGATGGTGTTATGTCTGGGACTGTTGGATACTCTTTTCTTGGGCTGAGATACAGGACGGAGATCCTCTTACGACGTTGTTTGGGCTTCTGGATTGAGCAAAGGGATATGTATATACCATGTTCCGGTACCCACTCCTTGGGTTTGGTTACTCTCCTTCCCGGAGAGGCGAAGACGTGCGGGGTATTCCATGTGCTTTTCTTGTCTAGATTCTCATAGTTGGACGAGTCTACTCTTCTGCTATAGGTAGAGAAGACTCGACGGGAAGTTCATCTTCTCACCGTTTCCAGATCCTTGTGTCTGGATGAGTCTACCACCTTTCTCTTGTGGGGTTGAGCTGGACTCTTTACTGCACCCTCTGTTGTACATTTGTTCTACTCCGTGTTCTCTCTACTGCTCACCCTTCGGTACCTCCTTTGTTGCTCCCTCGAGCCTTCGGGGTATCCTACTGAGTATTTTTATACTCACCCCTACTTGGTCTTTTCCCGCACTTGGTGTTCCCTTGCAGGTGACTGACAGGTTGGTCGTGACTTCAGTGGAGCTTAGGAGTTCAGGATCTTGGACCACGTGCGGTGGTCGTGGTTAGGTCCTAGGTGGGGGACCCCTTCCGGCTGTTTTTCTTTTGTTTACCTGTTGCCGGGTTGTGGCACCTTTTCTAGATGGGCTCGTGTTTTGCCCCTTTTCTTTTTCAGTTACCATCAGCTTGTACTTTGTACTTTTAGAGGCCGATGCACATTATGGTTTATATATAGAAGTTGCCCTTTACTTTGATTGTCTATTCTTCTTTTTCTCTGCAATGTTGCATTGAGTGTGTTGTGTGTGTGTGTACAGGTACTTAGGCAAAGGCCTCCTTGAGTTGTTGTGCCTTCGGCGCTGGTCACTAGCCCCTGGCCTATGGGGGCGGGCATGGGGTAGTTACGGCTCGAGCCCGGGTAGGGTCGGGTCGTGAAAAAGTGGTATCGGAGATGGTTCCTTCCTTGGGGCGTTGTGTGGACGTCCCTAAAAGAGGAATTGGTTGGGATATAAGGAAACATTGTTAACATGTCTCGAGAGCAGCTCTCAGGCCAGGGAGTCCAGTGATGGTGTGGAGGCCGACGTATCCATTCACCAGGACCATGATAACCCCCTTGTCGACTCGGCATGCTGAGACACTTGTTTCAGGGAAAATTTGTTTGGGCATCACATAGGACTGAGTCTTGACTGTCCTTCTTGAGTCAGCTCCCCATCGTTGTTGTTGTTGGTATATACATATATGCTCATCTAACCGTGTCACTCCTTGATAATATTCAGGATGTCTCCATGAGGATAGCAAGCCAGGATACCAGCTTTGGTTCGTCACGACGACCCTATAAGCTACGAGGCCACAGTCCATGACCCATCATGCGAGCCCCTTTCTCCGGGTGGGCCGGTAGCATCACCCCCACTTGTTGAGCAACAGGAAGATTCAGCAGAGCAGGGTGAGCTTGAGCGTAGGTTGATCGTGCTCCATGAGTTCCAGTGGCAGCGACCGCTGAGGTTCAGTGTTGAGCCAGACCCTCAGGCAGTAGAGGTTTGGCTCGAGGCTGTGGTTCTCCTTTTCAGGCTTGTTCAGACGCCGACAGATCAGAGAGTGGCTTTGGTAGCCACCCCTTTTTGTGGAGCAGCTTGGCGTTGGTTGAGTCTGGTGACTCAGCTTCTTGACGAGTCGTCACTTTCGTGGGGCAAATTTCAGTTGTTGTTTCGTGAGGAGTTTTTCCCCTCCTGCTTGTCCTCCATTCGGATTCAGGAGCTCCTGCAGTTTCAGCCGGGAGGGATGATGGTGGCCGAGTACGCGGCTAGTTTTGCAGACCGTGCACGCTTTTACCTAGACTTGGTCCATGAAGACGACCTCTGAGCGCGGAAGTTTGACCAGGGTCTTCACCGAGAGAATCGTGCTGTCATAGTACCCTTGGGCATTACCACATATGCCGGGGTGCTAGAGCAGGCGCTGGTGACAGAGGGCTTCCTATCATGTTTTGCGGTTGGTAGTGGCTGTGGGCGCGACGGAGCCGGGACGTCTGCCATTGCTAGCAGGCGCCATAGGACAAGACCTCGATGCAGGTGGCCTTCCCACTACCGGTTTCGGAGACGTGGTCGTATACCACTGTGGCGAAAAGGCGCATGGCCTCAGCCGAGGATTCCCTTCCGTGAGTGGATCCCGGGCCGTAGTCGTACACCACAGTGGCGCCGGAGGGCACCAGGGCAGCCCAGAGAGTTCTGGTGCTATGCTTGTGATGGGCGAGGTCACTTGGCACTAGACTGCCCGACCCGAGTTGCTGGGAGCTTCGGGCAGGCAGCAGGCGCACCACCACAGCAGAGGCAATGCCGTGATCGGAGTAGTACCCAGAGAGGTGGTTCTAGTAAAGGAGTAGGAGGAGCTGGTATTTGGGGATGACGTTACGAGGAATTCCCATCACCACTAGGTTGTCCACGTCAGGCTCCAGGAGCTGACAGTTGGGACCGAGGATAGCCACGGGCTTTGGATGTCTACTATCCTGCAGAGTATGAGGTGATAAGAGGTACGCTCTACAGCTCTTCTGCCTTTTTGTAGTAGAATTGTTAGACTCTGTGTGTGATCTTATTTCCTCCCTGCTCTTTGTTTGATGTGTTACCAGGGTGACGCGGGGCGTCGGGTGTAACCCTGTGTTGGTAAGGTAAAAGGCGTGAGGCCTTTTCCTTTAGTCGATGGTGTTGGCTCCTTCACCTGTTGAGCGTGTAAGAGAGCATCGACTGTGGAACCTTGCATGACCAGATATCCTTGGGTGTTTCACTATATATATATTCTGAAGGAGGGAATCTCTAGGCCTTACTTCAGGTGCAGGTGGTGATTCCAGTCACGGCGTGCGACGTAGAGGTTCGTTCTAGGAGGTGAGCTACCCCCAAGAGCCTTCGGGTCGTTTGAGACCATGCAAAGGGATGGCGAGGTTGTCTACCACATCTACCTAAACCCAAAGTCTGGAGTGGGTGCACGACATCAGAAAGCGTCGACCTAGCGACAACAGATCAATCCTTTGGTCTGTGTGCAGTGACACAGAGTTGTGTGTGGGTTCTTCTAGGTATGGGAAATCCAGGTGTGGGCTTAGTACCTTGTGTTGCTCCCTAGTTTTTCTTTTCGGGGAATAAAATCATGAAGGAGGGAATGATGTAAGAACTTTTTTTTTCTGCAAAAGACTTTGGAATATTCTTGATGATATTCCAGAGCAGCGCCTTCAGACGGCGTGTGATTCCGAGCCCCAGAGTGGCCGGAATTAAATTTTCAGTGCGTTCACACTGGAAACGCCAAATAAATGAGATAACTCCTAAACGGTGATCTAGATCAGAGATCTGAGTGTACAGATGGGTCCGGAATGGGGTTTTTTACCCTTGTAACGACATAAAACTTGTCGGCACGGGATGTTTGGACCCCTCACTCGCTTTAGGAATGTTAAACAGATAAATTTATTTATTTATTTATTCGTTTAATGTTGAAACGAAGGTATCTCTTTAACGGTGGCTCGGATTGGAAATCCTAGGGCACCATTGAGCTCGGAGCGTGTCTTTTACCATAGGAGGGGTATAAGTTTCGCGGGAGCGGGCCGTTTGTGAAAAATGGCCCTAGGGGCGTTTTCGTAATTTAGCGACTTTAGACGTTATGTTTTATTAATTTAAAAGGGAAGCTCAGAATCAAATTTTGAGACCTCTGTTGTGGTCGGGAGGTTCTATTTACCCTAGGGGAGGCTTATCCTTGACCCCGTCAGGAGTTTCGGATGCGGGTCTCTTCGGGGGTTTTAAATTAATTAATTTAAACACTCCCCTTCCCCCTTCTCCCTTGAACCCCCCCCCCCCTGGGGAAACCCCTCCCCTCTACTCGTCCATCTTCGGTGATATTGTACGGCGAGGCGACTCCGGCGAGGTGCGGTGGTGCCGGCGGATCGTCGCGAAGCTTCGGGCGAAGCCCCACGAGGTAGGATGTTGAGTTTGCATTTTCTATTCCCATACCTACATTGAGCTCGTTTTGCACTATCGATTCCTTGTCAAAAATTATATCAAAGGCCATGAACACGTAGTACACAATTTTCTCTTTCCGACGCTAGTTTCGGATTTGAAATCGGAGATCGGAGGCGTTCGCAATCGTCCGCCGAAGTTGGCGGCTTTTTGGTTTCAGGTGGGTTCGAGCGGCGGCGCGGCGAGGGCAGACGGTGCGACAGCGGGGTGTCCGCGGGTGTCCAGTGGAAGCGCGGGGCGCGGAAGCGGGGTGTCCGCGGGTGTCCGGTGGAAGCGCGGGGCGCGGTAGCAGGTGTCCGGCGGGGTGCTCGGGCGTCGGCCGGGGCGTCTGGCGGAGCGCCCGGCGAGGCGGCGGTCGCCAGGGAGCGGCGACCGCGGGGTCGCGTCGCGCGAACCCCTGTGCGGCGACCAAGACCCGCGTCATGCGGGGCTTTACGCGGCACCCGTGACCGGCCGCGCGGCTAAGCCGCGGGCCGGCCCAGGCCGAGCATACCGGCCGGTCCAGGCCGGTCCAGCCCCAGGGGCCTTGCCCCCTCGGTGTTCGGACACCCGTAATTTCTGCTACGGGTGTCCGTTTTGAGCACCGTCTGCGGAAGTGGATCTGTATTGACGAGACGATCTTTTTGAAATGGTTTTGGAAATTTTTAATTCCGAAAACGAGGGGCCTCAGAGGCACGACGCGTCCTTAAGTGGTTTGTCGTTTCCTCCGGGGATTCTTGTTTTGGACGGCGCAGACGCGTCCGACGTCCGTTTTGAGCGTCGTCAGTGGCGTTGGGACCCTGGCATCGAGGCAGAGCTTTCTAAGGTGGTTACAGGCATTGAGGCTGAAATTTTGGCGCGGTCCCCATGAACTGTCTTTAGAGCTGCGTGCAGCTTTTAGCGACTTTTTCCTTGGATGTCCGTTCTGGGCGTGCAACCCGTCGATGTTGGGTGTTTTATCCGAGGGCATCACGTTGGCGCAGTTTGCCCGCAGTAATTCCGCACGATGGTACGGGCCCCGCGAGCGCCGTTTCTGGAGTTGACGGTGATTTCCATCTTTATCACCGGGCGGCCGTTTTGGACATGTGAGTAGTCCATTTCGCGTACTTTTTCTAGATGATCGCAACGGTGCGATCCGTTCGTTGAGTTTCGGGACCGGGATGTCGGTCCCACGTGGCACCGCTCGTGTGCGGTGCGCCGGGGTGCCCCTTTTTCTCCGGATATCTGTTTCACTCAAGTGAGTAGTGCTTTTGACGTGTTTTCCCGAGGGGATCTCCATGGTGCGATGCTCCTGAATGTTTTCGGGGCCGAGGCTCGGGATCACGGGATGTCGTTCGGGCGTGAGGCGGTGTTGGTGACCTTTTCCGTCGGATATCCGTTGGAGGTGAGTAAGTATTCGAACTCGCGTGTTTTTCCACGAGGATTTATACGGTGTGATCTGTTTGTCTGTGCAGAGCCTCTTGTACGATCATGTTAATTGTGGAAGCATGGAAGGTGCTCCAGTGGTTGATCGCTCTACTTTTTTTGTTGCGGACCCTTGGCGTGTGATTGTACACCCTTGGGGGAGTGATATAAATGGTTCTTGAGATGTGGTTGGCAGTGCCTCTACTGATGAGGTGGCAGGTTGGAGTTGTTAGGTCATGCCATCGCGTTGACGTGGGTTGCCGTGTGCACAATAGCCCATGGGCTGGAACGAGGTATACTCTGGGAGTATACGGGAGCGCTTGGAGGTAAGTGTGGTTTTTACCTAAGATGTTCATGCGCTTGGTTGGGGTTTGACTTGGGGCCACACGTCGTGTGGGCCCCAAGTGCGTGTTGTGTTCTACTTCGCGTACATGGACCTCTCTCGGCGTGGAGGGTCCCTCTGTGTGTATGTTTGACCAGAAGGGTGGAGCTTTTCCCCTGGATCGGTGCTCGTTTGTTGACCAGCAGGGTTGAGTGGTCTCCCCCTGGTTTCGTTCTCGATGGATTGGTCGGTAGCGGTGCTAGTGACACCAAGTGCTGGAGTAAACACTGCACCTCTTTTGGGGGAGTTTTTCTGGAGTTGGGTTGTTGCGCGACACCCACTCCGTGTTCGGTTGGCCAGTGTTGTACCCTCCTGTAGAGATGGCAGAGCGGTTCTGAATTTTACCTTCCAGCGGGGCTAGGAAGTGGGTTACTCATCGAATTCCTCGGGCTTACCCTCCAGCAGGGCTGGGCAGTGGGTTGCTCGCTGACTTCTAGGGTTTAACTTCCAGCAGAGACTAGGAAGTGGGTCACCCGACGCTATTAGGGTTTACCCTCCAGCAGAGACTGGGAAGTGGGTCACCCGACACTATTAGGGTTTACCCTCCAGCGGAGACTGGGCAGTGGGTCTCCCGACGCTATTAGGGTCTACCCTCTAGCAGAGACTGGGCAGTGGGTCACCCGAAGACCTTTTAAGGTCTACCCTCCAGCTGGGCTGGGCAGTGGGTCACCCATCATCTAGCTCCAGGTATACCCTCTAGCAAGGCTGGGTAGTGGGTCTCCTGTTGACTTATTCCAGGTCTACCAACTAGCGGGGCTGGGCAGTGGGTCGCCGTATGATGTGTTATGGTTTACCCTCAAGTAGGGCTGGGCAGTGGGTCACCAATTATCTTATTATGGTTTACCCTCCAGTAGGGCTGGGCAGTGGGTCGCCTGACGATGTATTAGGGTTTACCCTCCAGCAGGGCTGGGCAGTGGGTCTCCCGATATCTGTTTATGAATTACCCTCTAGCGGGGCTGGGCAGTGGGTTATTTGTTGGCATTCTAGACTCAGTCCTTTCTACTAGGAAAGTCTGTGGATTTTCCTCCGTGTTTACCGGAGCGGGACCCTTGGTTGTACGGGTCGGTGATGGAACGACTTTGGCTTCAAGGATACATCTCGACTACGGGGCAGTGACGAGGAGTGGTTTGACTTCCCCTAGAACTCTCAAGTACGAGGGACACATTCCTCACCGAGATGCGTTCTTGTGATGCGACCTAAAACTGTGCAAGCGAGTCAGTGCCGCCCAAAGCAGATAGTATCTAGGTGTGGTGATTGAGCCCCCTAGATTGTGGTTCGGGGCAGACGTGCGGGATGTTGGGCATCGATGGTGTTATTTCTGGGACTGTTGGCTACTCTTTTCTTGGGATGAGCTACGGGACGGAGATCCCCTTATGACGTTCTTCGGGCTTCTTGATTGAACAAAGGGATATATATATATATACCATTTTCCGGTACCCACTGCTTGGGTTTGGTTACTCTCCTTCCAGGAGAGGCGAAGACGCACGGGGTATGCCATGTGCTTTCCGTGTCTATCTTCTCGTGGTTAGACGAGTCTACTCTCCTGTTATAGGTAGAGGAGACTCGACATGAAGTTCATCTTCTCACCGTTTCTAGCTCCTTGTGTCTTGATGAGTCTACCTCCTTTCTCTTGTTGGGTTGAGCTGGACTCTTTACTGTACTCTCTGTTGTACTTCTGTTCTACTCAATGTTCGCTCTACTTCTCACCATTCGGTACCTCCTTTGTTGCTCCCTCGAGCCTTCGGGGAATCCTACTGAGTATTTTTATACTCACCCCTTCTTGGGATTTTCCCGCACTTGGTGTGCACGTGCAGGTGACAGACAGGTTGGTCGTGACTTCAGTGGAGCATAGTAGTTCAGGAGCTTGGACCGCGTGCGGTGGTCGTGGTTAGGTCCCAGGTGGGGGACCCCTTCCGGCTGTTTTTCTTTTGTTTACCTGTTGCCGGGTTGTGGAACCTTTTCTAGTTGGGCATGTGTTTTTTCCCTTTTCTTTTTCAGTTACCTTCAGCTTGTAATTTGTACTTTTTGAGGTCGATGAACATTTTGGTTTATATATAGCAGTTGCCCTGTACTTTTCTTGTATTTTCATTTTTTTATATGCACTGTTGCATTGAGTGTGTTGTGTGTGTGTGTATGTGTACTTAAGAAAAGGCCTCCCCGAGTTTTTGTTCCCTCGGCGCTGGTCGCCAGCCCCTGGCCTATGGAGGTGGGCTTGGGGTAGTTGCGGCTCGAGCCCGGGTAGGGTCGGGTCGTGATAGATTAACTTTTGGAGTTTAGGAAAATGTATTGGGTTGTTGATTTGAATAGTTGGTGATGCATTTTGAACCATTTAAATGATCTTAATAGTGTATGAAATGTAGGGGAAAGTGTTTAGGGGAGTTTGGTGATAAAATTGTTTGTTTTTAGAGGATTTTGGGATAGTTCATAGCCTAAGGGACTATTTATTATCCATAGAAATGTGATGGAAGGGTTTATAAGGGAGGAATAGAGGGATACTTTGTTGGCGCACGGTCACCGTGAACTGTGCGGTAGGGTCATGTGTCCAATCAACATACCACCCAAATTTTCTATTTTATTCGTATTTTGTGTGGTTCTCCTCTCATTTATTTTCTCTAGGATATGAATCTCAACTCGAGGGTTTTTTTTAGTTTATTTCCTTGGACCTTTTCTCCCATGATTATTTGATGGATTGTGTTTCACTAAGTACTAGTGAAACCCATTCTATTGATGGGGTTTTGTGGTTTGGGGTTCAAGGAGGCTATAAAGAAATATTTTCATGGATTTGGTGGTGCATCTTTTCTTCTTTATCAATTTGAGGTAAGTATCTTCTCACTGAAACTATTTTTTGATAAATCAAATGAACAAGAATGTGTTGTGTGTATAATAATGTAATGTTGTTGATTGATATAAATACAGTGTGGTAACGTCATAAAATTATATAGATTTATGTGTCCTGATAGTTTAGTTCGATATAGTATGGTGACCATACATGATCAAATTGTTTTTTGGTAGAAAATTTTTGATTCTTGGTTGTTCAATGAATTGTATTATATCTTTTCTTATTTATGAAAAGTTATTTTGAATGGAATAATTGCAAGTTCTATCATATGTAGTTGCGTAAAAATATTTGGGTTGGATAGTCTAAAGAGTCAGGGAAGTTTGGTTCAACTATTTGGATGTTTTTAAAGGTGTAGGGAAAATTGAAGAACGTGTTTAGGGAGTGTGGATATTAAAATTTGTAGTTTGAGAGTATTTTGGAAAGGTTAATGGCCTAAGGGACCACGAAAAATCCATAGGAGAGTGGTGGAAGGAGTTCTGTGGTAGGAGTGGATGGATACAAAGCTAATGCACGGTCATCTGGAACTATATAGGTAGGTTACTTAGCTATATAAAATACCTCCCAAATTTTCTATTTTACACATATTTGGATGGTTATGAGGTAATTTCATCCCTATTTTACAGGTCTATCATCTCTAGGGTATTTTTTGTATATATTCTCCCTTGAATCATTTATTGTTTTGGTGTTATATCAAATGTATGTTGCTCCTAAATTTTTCTATGCTCTCTCTAGATCTAGGGTTTTAACTTGGGTTTTCTTCTCTGGTGTGGTGAAACACATTCAATTAATGGAATTTGTTGTTTAGGATCTCAATAAGGCTATGAAGTGGGAGGGACTTGGATTTGGTGGTTCATCTTGGATTTTTCATTGAGTTGAGGTAAGTGGCTTCTCAGTCATGCTATTCTGTACAAAATGGCATGAAAATGAATGTGGAATTTAATTAAAAAATTTATGGTGTGAAAATAATTTAATTTGGGTGGTGTTATTAATGGGAAATGGGTCTTAGGATGATTTGTTTTGGTGAAAAATGATTTATGGTATTACCATGTGTGGTTGTGATATCGTAGAAATGAGGAGAACTTGATAGTGAGATTGAAAAGGGGTTCATAACATTATTTTATAGGGTTGGTTTTCATTATTGGGATTATTATTATATAATATTGATATTATAGATATTTTTTACTTGAATTATCAAATATAGTTCATCTTATTGGAATTCTTCACTAGATTACACAAATTATGTTATTTGGGTGGTGTATTGAGTTTCAGAATTGATGTTATTTGGTTGAGGCATTCAGTTATTAGTTAATGTTATTATTTTGTTTCATAATTGAAATTCTTTTCTTATTTATGTATTGTGAGGGATTAAAAATGATATATATAATACTCCAATGAAATTGTGGGGACCTAATAAATAAAAATGAGGTGAGGCCCTTTTAAACTCTTTCTTGGGTGTAAAGACCTTCTCAGTAATGAGAAGGTGAGTTTTTGAGGTAGTTGGTCCACTAATGAGTAGGATATTCCCATTCTTGGTTATTTCTCATTGTTTCAGATCCATTCAGTTTTTTTAGAAAAAAACATTTGGAGTTTATTTGAGAAACACAATATTGATGTTTTGTAGGTTATGGTTTGTTCTAAAGCATGTTTATTATTAGTGTTATTTCATATAGTTTATAACATGACATTGGTTCAGGGAATTAATTATGAATGAATATTTATTTTGTTAAATTTTCACATTCATGGGGTAAGTGGGAAGTATTAGGGATGACCTACTATGACTTGTACTCTCCCCCTACATATGAATCCTAGTGAACATGAATATGTTGTTGACTTGAGTTATATATTTCATAGATATTGGTTCATTAGAAGGGATGGAGTAACAGTGATCATCAAGTGGGCACTAGTGTATAATGGTTCATTAGTTATTGTTAGGTCCTTCTTGATAGAGTGGAATATGTTTCAGGTCATTAATCACCATAGCATTGTATTATTATTTTATTTAGTGGTGTCGAATACATTTACCTTCATATATATTCATTGCAAACTATTTTATAGAGATATTAATATTATGAGAGTTGGTTTTACATTACTTTCTAAAATAGATATTTTAGGGGCCAGGGAACAAATTCAAGGATTGAGAAACATTTAGAATCAACTCAGAGTCTGGTTTGAGTGTCCAAATTTGGCTGGGGTGTTAATATACGACGTCTATGTTCAGGGAATTTATAATGTTTTGCGAACCTAAATTTATTTATTTTTTCATGATGTAATAAGAATTAATATATGTCTTGTACCAATTTTTAATCATTTATTGTATGATATAATGTTATTTGGATACATAATAATGTTTTAAGATTTTATTCAACAAGATTTGAGTGGAATTAATAGAAAATTCATTGATATATTGAGTAAAATTCTAATGGAACATAGTTTTATTTAAAGAAGATTTTTATAAATTAAAATAAAGGTATAAACACTCTCCTGATATGAATATGAAATTCGAATTGTGGATGCTAAAGGTTATAAATCTCATTCTCAGAATATCGGAACACACAACTCCAATAAATAAACCTTAAGCTGTATAATCAAGATCTTGTTTTGGAAACATCAGAAGTATTCTCTCTCTTGATGAGAGTGTGCACCTAGAATAGGTTTGTTTTGTAACACAAAACCACCATAATTATAAGTAATATCAGGTAGTAAGATGATTTTCACCTTAAACTAAATGTATAAGCCAAATTTTAACCCATGATTTAAAAATTTGGTGGACAAATTGGGTAACCAAAATTCTATTGGTTTGTTCCTGTGGTGTTTATAAAACACAATAAAATTTATTAGAATCATGGTATGTGTTATTAGCCACATCATTTTATCTAAAATTTCATCTCGTGACCTTCCTTTTTGTAGATTTTTTCACTCTTAAATTAATATAAGATGTCCAAAAAATAAAATATTCAAATGAAGTAAACCCACAAATGAAATTATTGCATCTATAAAAATAAAAAAAATTAATCATAAAATTTTCATTTACTATTATATGGTTAATTAATGTTCCTTGACGTGATTTGTATCATTGTTACTAGATGAGTTCATTAGTCACAGTGTTTGATTGGTTTTATTGTATTGTACAATATATGGAAAATCTAATGTTAAGAAACTATCGAGATCAACAACGATGACTGGTCTCAAAGAATTTTGTGAAGGGGAAAAATATATAACGAAGAAGAACAAGAACTTGAGTGACAATGTGGTTATGGAATAATCACTAGATCTAAAAATGGATATAACCACTTCAAGAAAATCAAGTGCAAAATTCTAGTTAGTTTTTTTATATTCCAAAATACCCTAGAACAATTGAGTTCTAAAAGAAACATTGTGAATATTTCCTAGGTTTTTGTAGTTCCCACTTAGTATGTGAATAATGATATAGTGTAAAAACCCAAGTCCAATATACTACAATATCTATGGATGGATATTCGTGGAGCTATAGTACTAGTGTCACATGCTGCTACAATGGGTCTACACTACTATAGTGGTCGATCAGTATCGTCTTTCATGTCTGGTATTGTTCATATGATTATTAGCATATTGTGTCATATGAGCTACCAAAAGTTGTCTCATGTTCATCTAATGATCGAAATACATTATCCCAACATCTATAATTATACAATATAGATTCATATATATGGATTAATTAATGTTTATTATTATTAAAATTTGAAAAATATGTTTTTAAAACATTATGTATGCTACTATATATGATAATCATACTTTTAAGAAGTCGTAAATAGCTAAAAACATGTGTGGAAAATTACATATGACTCATGAGTGTTATTTCATCATAGAAAATAATAATAACTACAAATATTATGTGATCCAAAATCATAATGTATGAAATCTTCCTTTATGATCCATTTATCCCTTATTTAAAACATTTATATTTTGATAATATGAAATGTTAATATTATAATAATTTGATCATAAATGTTTTTGTCTCTTATAATATGAAATGTTCATGATTACCACAATTTAAATATTTATGAGATATTTAATTCATAAATATGAGTTGTTTATATTTAGAAATTATCATATATAAAATCATCCATACTAACCCATGGGGCTCTCAATAAGAATCCACAAAACATTAGACCATACTAAAATCATTTTAGAGACGAAATTTATGTTTAAAGGTTATTAAATTACATTAAATATTATCTAACATTAATAAAATAAGTATTTATATTTTTGATTTCTTAATTGTATATAGATATTTTTTTTTTGAATTGTTTATATTTATATATTTCTAATTGATGGATTCTTAATTAAATTATTTAAAAAATTAATATAAATTGTGGATGTTAAATATTTCATTTTATATAATGTAATTTAATAAAAATTTATTTTTTTTCTTTTTGATAATTCCAACATAAATATTGATTCAAATATTTTTATATTATACTATTTATTGTATTTGAAATAATTTATTAAAACCTGTTGAATAATTAGTATGGTTAGTATAATTACATGTCAGGTTTTTCAATTTCTTATTTTCGTAGTATTTTTTTAAAATTTTTATACAGGCTAATATCAACTTCATACATACTTAATATTATGATTTCTATTTTTTAGGATTTTAATTACTAACATGAAGAGAGTTTTTTGAAATTTTTCATATATCATTTTTGTGAGATTTATAATATTAATGTTAAACAATTTAATAATTTATTAAAGAAAAACTATTAATTATATAAGGGGTTTATACGTAATTTTATTCACTTTGGTTTAATGTGCAAAAGGTTCATAAAATTATTGAATATAATCATTAATACATATATATAAAATGCGAGATTCATTAAGCTACATATTTATGATAGATGATGGGCTCATCTAAATTATATCTGAAATAAAAAATTGTTAGATTCCCTTAAATAACAATACCTTTCGACATATAAAATAACCAAAATATTATTTCAAACAAAAATTGGACACTCGTGATTTATCTTATATAAATATCATTTGATAGTAGTTATTTTACTATCATCGATAATATTTACATATATAAGTAACCATTGAAGAATTAGATTCATAGAGAAATAGACTGGGGATGGTTCATCAAATTAATTTTGAGAATATTTTCATCAATTTAACATGTTAACACCAATGATAAGAATTTTCAATTATCATCCCATGAAAGAAGGTCAATGAATTTGAATATATATTTTAAATTTTACCCCTTAATTTACCATTTTTGGGATCTTTACCCTCTATTAAAATGAGATATGATGAAATTTTAATATTCAATATAAATAAAACACCAATAATAAAATAAAACATGACCACAATAGATTTACTTGGATCACCTTTTAAGACAGGTATTCTAAACAATGGATCACATTTGATAAATCATTATATAAAATAATCAATCAATAATTATTGGATATTACAAGGATTAATATAGATTCATAATTCGATATTAGAAGGTGAGATATAAAATAACATTCTTTTTTTGGATTATATAATTTTAAATCCAGAATTCAAAGACATTATCAATTTAAATATTAATATTTTGGGGAGAGAATTTAGAAAAAAAAAAGTATTATATCTTAGTAAACATAGTAATGAATATATAGACATTAATTTTTTAATAGCGTTTTCAAATAAGTCTATATATTTGAGAACATGAAACAAAATTATTTTAATAGTTGATTGATATTTTGTCTCATTATTGTAATTTCCTGGAGATATTAATGTAGATATCTCTTACAAGATTAAAATCATATGGATAAAATGACGAAGGGCTTATAAATTTCATTGGGGTCATAAAATTAATTTGAAATTGAAGGGTATATTTTATTTGACTATTATTATACCAAAATTTATAAATTTTTTTGAGTATTAGTTGATAGGACATCACGAAAAAAAGAAGGGTAGTGGTAGTAAAAATTTTATAATAGACATGTGGATATACTAACATTTCTAACATTAGAAATAAATGTGTTCAAGCTAAAATTAGAGTGGATTTAATTTTGAAGAAGATGACTGAGACTACATTAATATAGATTGTTCATTTTAGAAAAAGATATAGGGATTAAATTTTTAAAAAATTAATCATTATGACAAATTAACATATTAAAAAGTAGAGGTAAACAAAAGAGGACCCTTAAAAAAGAATTCAATATCTTGTTGTAAATGATTTTAATGTACATATGGTCTTCAATATAATTCATTGGCGATGTTTGATCCAAGTAACAGTCCAAATTTAATAAGATATATGACTTTTTTATTCTTCACTATTGATTCTAGTGGACACTACCTCACTCTAGCCATCACTCATTTCAACGAAGACTTCTTTTCCCACTAATTTAGTTTTTTTTCGTTTCACCTCTAGTGAATTAATTACCACATTCTATTTTGGAAATAAGAACATAATTATACTTCTCCTAGAAGACAAGACTATATTTTTATACTCCTATAAGGATGAAACATAGTTGGAGTAAATAAATTATAAGATCAGTAAATTATTTAGGTAATGTATATGATGATTATAATATATTAATGTACCCCAAAATACCAAACCAGTTATTAGATCCCTATATGAGTATTTTAGAAAAATGTTATATAATTCTAAATAATCTGATGGAATATGATGTTCAAGAGGAAATAGAAAACCTTGGAGTGAAATTTAATGAAGATGTAATCTCCTATCGGAGACTGGTTCAAAAAACTAATGTCGAGTATCCTTGTGTTTTTATTCAATAAGTTGGTATTCAAAAAAAATCGTATAATAAACAGGTTAAACAACACAATAACTATGGTATTTAGTTTCAATAAAATATCATAGAAATTGGGAATGAAGTGCCATTTTTTTAAGACACTATTATCGATGAAAATTCTATGGATGTGGTTTTTAAGATATCTTTTCAAGAGAATGGGAATTTATTTCATGCTTTAGAAGATGTATACATTTAGTGTGTGGAGGGAGGGATTTGAATTTATTCGAAATAAATTATTTTGTGACATAAATTCTAGGGGAAGATATATTTTCATCGAATCAAGATGATTTTAAACAATATGATTCAATAGTATAGGGAAGTATCATATCAAATTTGGATATAAATACATTAAATCTAATGAAAAAATATCAATCATTTCACACCAATATATTTTACAATTTTTTGGAGTTATTTAATAATTTCAATATCATGATGATAAAGTGGTAAAAAGAGGGATTCATCAATTTTAATATTATTTGGATGAATTTTACTCAGAAAAAATATATCAATAAATGAATGTATTAGAAGAAAATATAAATTTTTTATTTGATCCATTTCCTGATTTCTAAAATCTGGTTACAAAAGAATATTGCGCAACCTATCACTCAAAATTAAGAGGAATATTATATGTCAAATTTCAATAATATTTCAATATCAGTTCTGGAGATGGTACCTACATATTATAGAGAAAAATCGATATACTTTTAGCTCAAATATTTATAAGGATGAATTGGAGAATTTATATTTATAAATTAAGGACTAATTATTTCTTATATTCTATTAATAATTAATTAAACAATTTTTGTAGTGCCTCAATATATGTTTCAATGATCATCGAAAATTTTACAATTAAAATGAAATATTTCCTATCAAATAAAATGATGGAAATTGTGTTTTTCTGTGTCTCCTTCCAGTGGTTTTAAAATAGATATGTTGAATTTGGTATAGTAAATAGCTTATAATACTGAGAAAATATTTGTTAGGTAAATCAACAATGTGTGTGGTTTAATTATCAAAAACAATTATTTTGTAATGAAAAGACTCTCATAATAATAATATAAAGAAAAAACTCAGGAAATTACTGATATATGAATGATTTTATATAAATATTTGAATCATAATGTATATTTTAAGCCTTTATAGAAATCCAAGGATGTATCCTCTTACTTATATGTTTAAGGAGAATGTGCATAAAATTGTTCAATCATCTATGTCCATTGAAAAATTTGTTCAATATGGAATTGAACTAGAATGGGAGATTGATGCTAATAATAAGGATATGTGTAGATTCAAAGGCTTCATGGAGTTTCTTTTGATGCATCAAGGTGGTGGATCATATGTACATAAACAGTTCACTATACTTAACCAAGTGTTTCCTTCTTATAAATTTCTTTACGAACCATTTTATTCTTTATCATGACATTTTTCCCATTTATACCACATACTAGTGTTACCTGACCTGAAATTACAAATTTATTTTCAATTAAATTTTCTTTATATTGTTTTAGACAATAAATTGATAAAATTTTTCCACTATGTCATCTAAAAACCACTATCTTTATGGATAATATAGTTTTAAAAGAAATTTATAATTAGGGTATTATTGAGGTCAATGATATAGAATTATAATAATTTTTTTGGTATTTATTTTCTTTTAGTTTGGTGGTTGTTTTTAAGATTTATTGTATTCTATTAAGTTAGTTTCCTTGTTTTTTTACTCATATTTCTTACCTAATTACCCACTTATGAAATAAAATATTATCATTTATATACCATCTAATTTGATAAATCTATTTTTTGTTTGACAAAATTACTATCTACACATTTCAATATTCCCTTTTTGAATATAGATACTGATTACTTTGATTATATTATTATTTATCTCTTATTCTCTTGTATATTCTGCTTTTTCTAATTTTAAACTATTTTTTAACATTTTTGTTTTTATAATTCTTTTAATGTTATTTTAAATTATTTTATTTTTAATTAATTATCGGAGGATAATATGTGTCATAATTTTGGTATCAATAATTTATTATTTATAGTTTTCCTTTCAAACATTTTATATTTTATACTTCTCAATGGTCTAGTTTTTCAGTTTTAACACTTGGATTTAAATGAAATGATTTTATTTTTTAGAATTACATGGGAATGACATGTTGTGTTGCATATTAAAATGTAATAAAAAAATTTATTTGTATCTGCATTTACTTATCTCATGTTTAATATTATATTTTAATTGGAACAATGAATTTTTATTTCATATGGTTCATTATGATTTTATTAATTTTATGTTTTTTTCATCAAAATGGAATGAATGTTGGGTTCAATATGTATTTATTCTCAGAAATAATAATCATTTTGAAATTATTCTATTTTAATATGATCCTGTTGAGTTATTATTTTTTTGGTTTGAAAAATCATAGAGTTATTTATCAAAATTCTAGTCATTATGACCATTCATTAAAGTTTATTGATAGGGTAATGAATACATTCATCTATTTCCCTAAATAGTTTATCTATATAATCATTAAATTATATTAGTGGATTACTAAAACCCTATGAATAGATTCCATCTTCAATCAATGAAGATACGAAGATCTAAAATGACCAAAATTCATTATATCATTGTTTTGTCGACAACTCCTTCATCCCAATTGAAAACTATTTGAGAAACTTCTAAAAAATTTAAATTTCATTTTCACCTGAGTGAATGAGCTTACATATATAATAATGGTTTATTAAATTATTTAATCATTAACTAAATAATTTAAACCATCATGAAATAAATAAAATTTTATTTTTTATGTATTTAAGGATAGTAGAGCATGTATCACAGGTTGAGATAGAAGGATTCTATAACAAGGTCAATTGTAAAACTTACAATGACTATATATATTATTGAAATTAGTAAATATAGAGGATTATATCTCCTAAAAATTATCAAATATATTTCAGCCATCATTATTGTATACTAGTTCTCACACTCAGTTAGCATTTTCACTTCATAGAAATTCAACCAATGCTATTATGTCCATACCACTGTTTGAGGTCCCATACCTGACTGGGTCATAGACTTGTAGGGTTTCCGATCAAGTATGTGTTATTACAACATTTTGGACATTTATCCAGTAACATTTACCCTTATCTTATGATAAAGCATTTGAACCAGTCGTTCATTGCAATTTATTTAAAAAATTAATCTTTTTATTATTGTAATATAAAATCACAACATAATATATATATATATATATATATATCATTTTGATCAACTAGATTAACCAATCAGTTGAATCACAATTTAAAATACTCCCCTCCCAGGCTCAATTACATATATAGTTCTAAAAACATTTAAACAAAATTTCATCTTTTGGTATCTTGTATTTATATATCTATTTTTCTATGCCTTTTTATAAACATGGATTATTATAAAACTCCATAATAATATTTTATTTATTACATTAATTCAATTGATTTATAATCAGTTATCACTCCCATTTCAGTGTGAAATCACCAATATTTATAAATTGTTTATCAGGGCTATTTTTGTCAAGGAGAGTCTATGTTAATTATTAGACCAAAAATACTGAATTAAATCTATTTTTTCTATATAGAAATTTATTTTCATAATAAAGTTTTTTTCATTAATTAATATCTATAGTTATTTATGTTTTTTCACATTCAATTCTTATTACTAATAGTAATGTTTTTTTACTTAAATATTTTTTTTCATGGGTGATAGTGGGTGTTTAGATGTTTAAAAATATCATTAATAATATTATACTTTTAAAGTATTATTTTCTTTATAAAACCATGTTTGAACCATTTCACAACAAAAATTCGGTTTAATTTAAAAAAAACATCATTTCTATTTCTATAGATTATGTTGTTTTTAAAGAGTTTTAATTTATTTTATTATTTAATTATCTGATTTAAATAATTGCACAACTCAATTTATCTTTTATAAGGGTCGTTTCATATTACATATTTTACTTGTATGTATATTCCTTGTGGATACTAACATATTATTTACATCAGATCCCCTGATGCCCATAAATATTTATTTAACAGTTTTGAATACTATTTCGAGTATGATATGTATAAATTACTATAATTAAATATACTCTTGTAAAACAAATCATGGTATATGAATAATAATCAAGTTCACCCAACATGGGGACAACTAGTTACGGACACAAGTGTTTCATACATAAATCAAAAAACTAAAATTTTTAGATGAAATTTAAAAAAACTATTTCCCAAATACACCAAAACCTCACTAACATTATAAATTATTTGAAGGTCTAATGATAATAATTTTAGAATTAAACTTTTGTTAAGAAGATATTTTTTCCTTCATATTTCATGTGTAAAAGATCATTAGTTTATTTGGATCAAACCATTTATGTTATATCCAAGACTTTAGTATATAGTTAATCCCTTTAAATTTAATAGGGTTCATGGTACACATTAATTGGGATTTTATATCGATAAAAACCATTTAAACTATACTATTATGTGAAAAAATTTGAAATAAATAATAATTGAAAAAAGTTCAATCAATATGTGATTATAAATTAATAATGGTATCAAAAGAATTTTCAATTAGTACCTAAAGGATAATGAATAAATATAGTGAATAATTGGGAAAATGTAAATAAATGGTCTGTGGAAGCAGTATCAAACAAGAAAAGGTTGAGACTAGGGAATAAAAATGAAGAATTATAAGAACTATAAGATGGATTGAAATCAAATTCAACCTCATAATTTAAAAAAAAAAATTAAATCTAGTTATCAATTTAAATTAAACTGTATATGGGGGGATATCTCCACAATGTTTAATTAAGTATGGAAGAAGATTTTTATTTTTTAATATATATCATATTTACTTAACCAAAATAATATTTTAGTATGGTCTTCTATATTTTGCTGTTCCTTTTTCATGTATGTTTAATTTTTAAATATAAAAATTGTGAGAAAGGATATAAAGGTGAAAACGAGAGATATGTAATTTTTCATAATACTATTTCACTCCCATTCTAACAAAAATTCCAAAACCCTTCCCCTTGGATATAGTCTAAACCATGTTTTTTTCTATTTCATTAAGAGTTGAAAGTTGAATTTATTTTATAAATTTAGAAGAATGATTTGATGTACTATGTGTTGTGATCATGAAATAATGAAAAATATTAGAGTCTTCTAGAAAAAGAATATCATGTTTTAATAATTAATTCATTGACTTTTAGGTATCCAACATATATTATATGAGTCCACTAAAATTGACATATTATTAGTATAACAAGAATATGTTAACATCATATGAAAAAGGTCTAGTACCTGAAGACACCATCATAATATACATGTTCCATAGATATATTTCAACTCCCAGATTAATGGTAAGAGTCATTCTCCACAAATTCTTTTCATCTCAAAATTTTAACATAGAGAATCAATTAAATAGAAATACAGGTAAGGTGTCAATTCCAATACTAATACACTAGTAGATTGTTGTTTTTAAGGTTTACTAACACTATAATAGATAAATAACCTTCAAGTCATTTTAGATCCGTGGAATATGGACCTAAATACTCATCTCTCCACCTCTCATTGGTGTGCTCATGATGTAAAATCGGGAACTCATTTCATTATGCAACAGTTTATCCAACTAATATTTTTCAAGGAAATATCATAAAATTATTAATAATCAATAGCGTAGAGAAGAAATATGTGAAATGAATAGAATTAAATATTGAAAAAAAAAATATATAACTACAAAAATAAAAATAAGAAATAATCAAAGATTTAATAGCATCAATAAAGACTTATAAATGTGTTTAACAACAAAATCCACCATCAATAAATCCATAGAAAATAACATAACCACAAACAAAACGAAATAACATATAAAGAGATCACCAAATGTGATCAATTGGTGTTCTTCATATTCCTCACCATAAAGTGTGATTCCCACTTTTCATATATAATATAAAATAAATGGGAAGAAAACCTGTGTAAGAATTAATAAAAAAAATCTTTGAATAAAAGTCAACAAGACTTTTCTATGATTGGTTTATATTTCACATGTTTGGTATGAAATTCTTCTAGTTAGCCCTATACATTCCATTAACCTTGAAAGGATGTAAAATTCTCCCATTCTAAACTATGTATGTGTTACTTTACTATTCAAAACATTTACCATATTCAATTCTCAGCGTGTTTTTAAAAACATTTATAATATCCTAGGTGGTGGTTGAGCATAGGCTATCAATGTTCTGTTCATATTATAATGATAAGTGAATGATAGTTTTGTGGTAAAATATATAGGGAAATGGAAATAATTTTATTTTAGTTTTTCTAAAATGGAATTCTTGTAGAATATGTTATATGAATTTTCAATTAACAGATATTCTGGATAATGCATTTTGATTCATGGTGAATTCAGTTTTTCCTACAAATTGTTTCTTATATCCTTGTAAAATGGTTATTTTATTCATATACCATAGACTGGGGATAGTATTTGAAATCATATAAAAAAATTTAAAATAAATTTAAAGGAAAAATAACTTATGAAAACCCTTCACTGGAAGAAAATTTTAATAATGAATGATTACTATCATCTATGTCACGGTACTAAGACATTAAAATTATGTATTTTTAACGAATATTTCACGTTAAAACATCAATCCACTTCTAAAAAAATAATGACTGCATAATATAAAATTTAATGAACATGTTTCTAGAAGAACCAAATCACAAGGAAATTTTCATTATGAAACCCAATTTACTGTGGGAATCTTCAAATAACTATGAACCAATTTTTTTTGAATTTTTTTCACATTTTCAATAATTATTAAACATTTTTCAGTGGAAAAAATTATTAGAACTGAAATAAAAACACAAGATAAATATGACCAATAATTGACAACTAATGGGTTTAAAAAACATCAAAATTGTCATTCTCCCCTATTCTATGTGAGGGATCAGACGTTTTTTCACCAAAAATGTTATGAGAATAATGAGGAAATCAATCACTATGTGAGGTAACCCTATGGAAATTTATTTAAAAAATGTTGTTGACACTTTATGAGGAAACCCTAAGTGACACTAGTCTTACTGAATTTATGCAGTTCCTCATGAAGAATTTCTAGTTGGTCATCCTTATTGGTCAGGTGATTTAAGCATCATGAGTATTAGTTACAGAGGGGTATAATATATGTGTCCATATTCCTTCATGATCTTGTACTGAGCCAATGTATATTTGGGATTATGGGCTATATTAGGATACCCATTATCCAAACATAAAAGGTGGGAAACTAAAAACAATTAAGGCCTCTGAGATTTTGGATAATTAATTTTAAATTATATGATGATATTTCTAATCACACACAAATAATATTTATTAAAATTATCTATAGAAATCAAAAAACCATAAAATTGTTATCACATGATTCACATAGTGACACAGGGTGATTATGTTGAACTAAACCTTGGAGACCATGAAAATAAAAAATAATTCTATTAATATATTTAATCATATAAATTATATTTATATATCATTTATATTTTCGTTGGCTTTTTAGATATTCATTCAATTTATAATAATTTAAATTTTCATTCATAAAAAACAATAATATTTGATTTAATTTATATATAAATGAGTTAATTTGTATGTACATATTAAATTTATCACATACTATTTACCCTTTATGTATCATATCTAATTCAACCTGATAATCAGAAGGGACTACATCCACACTAATAATAAAAATATATATAATAAACTACTAAATTCATAAATATAATGTTTAAGTATAATACATATGTTTTTTCCTGGATGGATTTTTTGGATGAGTTTGATGAAGAAATGTCACCTCAAATCAAATAAAGTGTAGATGAGTTGGATATTTATTAAATAAGAGGAAATTATATTTTATCCCGACTGTATTATGATGAAAATATTAAGAGAAATTCAATATTTAATAATTTATTCTCATAATCAATTAAACAATATTATTCACAATTCCATTATTAAACAATAATTTATATATATATTATTCAAAAATCCACATAAAAATATATTTTATTTCTATTTTTGTGTTATATGTAATTGGAATTAATATGCATAACTCTATTTAAGATTAATGTTATATTACATCATTATACTATATGAGAGATCCGGTGTGAGTAGGTAGGGGTGGAATAGTTGTTCTCTAGAAAAAACATGAATATTATAATAACATTAACCTCAAATCCCATGATTAAAATATATAAAAATGAATACTTATATTTAATCATGTTAGTTTAATTTATATAATTTAAATATTAATTAACTATTTTGATTATTTTTTTAGAGATGCATTGGGATAAAAAAAATTTAAATTACTTCAAAAGAAATCTCAAATATTTTATCTCATTAATAGTTAAATGAGATAAGGTGTATTAATATCTTGAAAATAAACCTAAGCATAGTTGTTTAAATGTATGACTTACATATTTTTTTTCTGTAATGATTATATGAAATTTAATTTTTTTAAAATCAAGGATGAATGTAGAAATTGATTCTAAATGTGAATTTTATATGCAATCTTATAACATATATTATTATGACAACAACATGTGTGGTTCACATAAAATTTAGATCCCCTGAATCCGAACCCATTTAATTAACCAAAACCAGAAACCAATTAATTTCTAAATGTATCCCCATGCCCCTACCCTTTTAAATTTTTAAATAACCATTGAACTACCTTAAATCATTAAAATACCCATTTGTTATGTTATAATTTTAGAAATAATTTATAAAATTAAATTAAATGAATTTAAAGTTAAATAAATATCTTTTTATATTTTATTAAGCATTTTAAAAAATATATAGAAGAAACTAATAATGATTAATTTAATTATATATTGAATTCACTACACTAACTATATAAAACCCATAATTAACCACTACACCAATCTTGTCCAACCAGATTATATAGGGTATGATACTCATCATTAACCCTAAAAATAACTAATTATCTATAAAAAAACTTATAATACAGTGATTAATTTAACATATTATCTTAACATCTACTAAAAAATATAAATTATATTTTATTAAATTACAATAAAAGTGAAAAAAAAGTTTTTCTAAAATGGGGTTTATAAAAAACAATTTAAATGGTTCCATGTTATTAATATTTATACAGATACAGAGTGAGAAAGGTAATATTTTAAACAATAAGTTTTTTTAATATTCATTAAATTGATTGAGAAATATTATTTAAATTATCATTAAGACCCTTGTTTTATAAAAGTTGTGTCCCATGAAATCCATTAAAAATTATTAATGTGGGATTCATATTCCCTATTTTCAACATTAGTATAACAATATGATAATATTAATACATTCATAAAAATAATATTTTTTCAAAATTTGAATAATAATAAATAAAAATTATGTAATTAATAATAATTTAAAATTTAAATAATAATTAAATTAAAATAATATATATAATAATAAATAATAACTAATTATTAATAATGAAATATTTAATAATATATTTAATAAAAATTATGTATTGTAGTTAATAGTAACCAATAATTAATAATACATTGAGCCTTAGTGTAATTGAAATTAATTACTTATCTAGTTAATAGTTATAAATTAATTAATTAATAATAAAAATAATACCAACGACATCATTATTAGTGAAATTACTCATAGAAATAAATAATAATCTAATAATTATTATTTTTAATAATATTTATATTATTATTATTTATTGGTAATTAAATTTTCAATTAATTAATAATTACAACATTAAATGATAATTGAAAATTAATTAATAATTGAATTTTAATTTAAAAATAATCAGACATAGGATCATATCTGAGAGTAGATGAGTTTATGTGGTAATGTAGTAGTATTACATGACTAAAATAGTGTGGGTATTGTTTTAGGTACTATATTGGGGTATTTTAGTAGTGATAATATTCATAAAAATGATCTTTTAAGAATATGTAACTGGACCATCAGGCAATAGGGCCTCTAGACCATCACACACCAAAATACACTAGTAGAAAAATATCCATGAATGTCATTTTTTGACATTTGACATATATTTCTATTTTTTTTCAATTCATCTAATGTTATAAGTTCTATTATTAATTGTGATGAAATAAATCAACATTAATATATTTATTTTTGAGTCTATTGATGTCAGTTATTCGGATTATTGATGTCAAAATTGAAACATTTTTACTTTAGACATCCGTTTATTGGATAACCAACATGGGAAGAGTATGAATTTTTTATATTTAGATTTCGAATACTCACTTGGAAGAAAACACATGACAAATGTACTAAAAAAGACAGAATCCAAATGGTAACAAGAAGAATAAACTTAAATCTTTGTCTTAATTCAATATATTGTGGAAGTTTCCTTCAAAGCGATATATTTATATTATTTTGAATAATGAAATAATGTGGTATACACAATAGTTGTTAGTATGAAATTTAAAACTTTTTATGGAAAATATCATGCATAAAAGTTATCTTCTTAACTTGATCAGAAGGGGACTTCTTCTCCTTAAAAATATTCATCTAAAAGTTTATCTACTAGTTGAAAAAAACACAATTAAAACCGGTTTACATTTCATTATCAATTTTAAGGATACATTAATATTTGTGGAATATAATGTGGGACATTCAGTGTGGGTTTATAAAAATAAAAATTGAAAACTCCTTTAAAAATTGATTTATTGAAGAAATAAAATGCAGATCATTTATAAAATAGATGTTGAAGTGTCTTTTGAAAGATGATATATAGAAGGATTCTCATGACGTTTTTTCGTAAAACCTATGATGGAAGCTATTTTTTTAAAAATAATATCAAAAATACATAATTGAAAACACATAAACATAATTTGTAGAACCAAATAGATGAAAAAACGAAACCAATAGAACATGGTTCAAAAAAACTCATTAAAAACATTCACAACATTTTCTACAAATATATTGCACAGATAATCCAAATACTAAAATTATTTAAATATAGTAAATATTAATTAAATAAATTTTGATATTTTTTGTAGTTGTTCTATGTATATATATATATATCATAATGCACATAATACATAAAGTGTTTTGAATGTAAAAATATAACATATGTTATTAAATTATATGTTTTAAACAACTATAATTTTTAAAATTTGATGTTGTGCTGGACGTGATTATAGTATAAATGATTCATAAAAAATAATACTCATATTCAAGTCTCCCTCATTTTTGATGAACCTACATTTTCAAAAAAAAATATTATAAAAATATAAATAATTTTTTTTTGAAATATAAGTTTTTACTAATATAAAAGTTATCTTCCTGATTATTGACGTGTTCAATTTTCCTAGATGCACTATTGAATAGTTATCCATATTGAAATCAATACATTACCTATTTAAATTTCATAAATTAATTATTAAAAAATATATAAAATGAAAATATTATGATTAAAAAACTAAATTAATAGATTAGTCTTAATACTTTATGAACATATTCAATCATCTTTGAACACCACCCAATAAAGAGAATAGCTAATATGGTTTACATTCTTATTGGAAAATTATGCATAACATCCAATGTATACTAAAATATAAAAAAAATCCATCATTAATAAATGTATATAGTTCATTGGTTCATAAATGCATATTTAATATTACAAGCCAACGAATAAAATAACATACATATAATCAATTTTTTCAATCCTTCTTATATATATTAAATTTTGAAATTTTTTATTCATGTATTGAAAATAGTTTAAATGCATTATAGATCTATAAAACCATAATCATACTTCCACTCATATTATATGAAAGGAGTGTGGATATTATTGATTATAAAAATAATAATTTATTTCAAAAAAATATGTTTACATAAATAAATTATAATAGAAATTAATAATTATTTACTTGCAAATAACTATTACGCAGGTACAAAGATCTATTCTCCTGCTATAAATTCCACAATGTAAGTTTAAAAATAGTTAATGTTTCATATTTTCAATACATTTCATCATTCGTAAGAAAATTTTGAAAACTATCTAATATATTTAAATTTGTTTTAACTTTGTTCCCCGAGAACTTTCTAAGGTGTATCTGAAATAACTATAACATGAACGTTTCTATTCCTTTATAATTATTATTTACATTTTTTATACTTCATTATAAGTTAATTGTAATAAAATGTTTTAACTAATAATAAATTTAACTCTAAAAAATGAATAAAAACATTCATAAATCAAATGTCAAATGATTTTCTAAATTATTTAGACAATGTAAAAAAATGATAAATGCTCTTCCCATCTGTGGACACCTCTCCATTAGGCAGTGACACTGGAGCTGTTAAATTAATAATATCATTTACCATTACTCTTACATAATCTGACTAAATAATTTTTGGATGTATATAATCTCCCATAATATATAAAATTCTCTATGCTACAAAACATACATAGGTATTCGTAGCATGGAACTCACAGTACACAATGGGGGATGAACAATGAGGTGGTAGACATGCATAGGCAGATAGAACAGGTTGTGTCTATCTCATCACTTCTGAATTTAAAGATTATATAGATGTTTTAATTCTATAATCTACTAAATCATTCAAATGTCATATTCTATACATAAAGGAATCTATTTGTCATTTATATTCTTCTCTTGTTGATGATGCACTAGGTTCAATACCAATTTCTAAAAAACTAATACAATCTTCATGCCCCCTTAAGTGGATTCATTGTTTCAGATTTTGTAAATCGGTGGTAATAATATCCATCCTAACCTCAAATATAAAGGACCCGTGTATCATTTTCTCATGCTGGTAATCATGAAATAATATTTTTTATTGTTATATTAGAGAAAAATGTTAAAAAAATAATATTATTGAATAAAATTATAAGTTAATTTCATAAAATCATATTAGTTAAATCCTTGGGTTGATTAGTAATATTATTCCCATTTTATGTCAGTTTTTCCTTTCATTTTATAATATTATGGTGAGTAGATGTAGGGTCATGTGAAACCACTTTGTATTTATTGTTTCTGATGTTTTAACCTGGGCAAAATACCTTACTTCTACCTAGTAGTGGCACACTTCTTTCTTTATTTCCCCACAATACCAATTTCCAAAGGTAGGAAAATTTCATAAACTTCATTGGTTTTGTTGTAAAATCCAAAGATTTTATGAAAAATATTCTTTTAATTTCATTAATGTCTTGTGTTGTATGCTACACCAAGATTACCTTGCGCTATACGCAACACCGTATTAACTTGCAGTATACGCAACACTCTTCTTGGATCGTGTTACACACAATTTTGATAATAGTTATTCTACGCAACATTGAGTATATATATATATATATATATATTCAATTTATAAATGAAATATGGTGTTTTTATGTTATATTAAACAACGAAGGATTCTTGCACATCACGCAACCCTGACTTGGCTTGCATTACACGCAATCGCGACCTTCCTCGATAACGTGTGTTGTACGCAATATCGGATTTTACTAAACAATGATATATTATTATAATATTATTATGAACTATCCGTTATGAATAGTATTAACTATATTTTGAATTTTATAAAATTCTTATTCATCTTACAAATTTTCTAGAACATGGTATAAGAACAAAATATTTTTTTCGGGTAAAATAATTATGTTTCAAAAAATGCAGTTTTACCGACTTTTGATGGCGCACCCACTTTAAATATAGTTTTTGAAATGTTTATAAGATAAATTTGAAAAAATAAAATTCTTATATGGAATCATAAAATAAAAATTTACTTTGGATAAATTTTTCATATTATTCTGGTAACTTTCATATTTTGATGAATAGTAAAAACACAGTATATTTTAATTAAAAAAAACTTTTTTCATGGCAATAATTTATATGGTTATATTATAATATTTAATGGTTTTAAAGTATAAATATAATATATTTTTACCATTTAATATAATGTATGTCATTAGCATCGATTTTACCTTGATTTCGTAGGTTAAATCAATTCAATATTTTGCAATGTTTTAAAGAAAAACTCGTTTTCTTTCGACAATGGGATTAATATTAATTTAATTTCTGCAATGTTTGTGTATTGAATTTGGAAAAATGGATTCCATATTTGGAATCAGTGGGTCCAAATTATTTTAATAAGCTACTTTTTATTTTTTGGAATTATGAATAGTAACTACGGTAAATTTTATTTACCATAGTTAAAGGTAAATCAGGTTATTAATGGTAAATATAATATTTTATAATTAACCTAACACATGCCAAAATTTTATTTTATGGATAAAATTAGACCCATATAACCTAAGGGTCAGATTAGAATCATTGTATGGACTTTTTACCATGAAAATAATTTAATTATTATTAAAACCAATGAAAGTGACAACATGTCACTCTCTTAAATCTTATAAGTATATTAATTTTAATTTAGTGATAAACTTACTGAAACATCGAAAATGAATAGTCTACAGAACTCTAATTAATCTATCTACATCATATGAATTTATTTATAATTTTTAGGGATTAAATAATTATCATTAAATTTAACACAATACTGATGCAGAAATTGTTTATCTAGTGAAAAATGAAGAATATAGTTTTTATTAAACTAATAGGAACCATAAAATGCACAAAAACCTGACCAAAATTTATTTTTCATGTACATATAAACAATACTCATCCAATGGTCGAATATTGGACCATTTGGAGCCTTATAAAATCGATTATGACACTTATACTATTTTATTTTAAATGATGCCAAAGGTGTCACCTTCACAATTTAATAAATATAACAATTTAAATATTGTGATTTTAAGATTATAAATTCTAGTAAAAGTAATATTCTGAAATTTAATAGATTTCTCTTCATCATAGGATTTTAGTTTTAATTTTTATGAAACAAATAAGTATATTAAATAATTATACAAAAATGTTGCAGTAATTTAGTTATTATGTGATTAACCAAATAAATGGTTTTAAAAATAATAAAATAAATATTATATGAACTATTTAATGTGCTACACTAATTTTCTAGATACATATGTCTTTTTATGATTCTATTAAAACTTTCGGTTCGAACATATCTTCTGTATACACTTTATTTAAATTCTAATAAATGAATACTGTCAAAATTGACAGTATTGTTATTTTATAAAAATAATATATTATAATTTTTTTTAAAAATCACAAATATATTTAAAAATTATAAATTTAAATTTATATGGTAGAAACCATTATAAATTATCCAATTATGGAAAATTCACAACAAATAAGGAATTATTTTTTATAATTTAAATTTTAGAATTTTATTACCACAAATAAAATAAAACTGACTAAATAAGGATAAATCAAGTTAATATTGTTTAAAATAAATACCAAACATGTCTAAATTTGATTGGTTGATGATATTACAACCATATCTCATATTATCTTCAGATATGAGTTATTTTTGGAGGTTTTTAAGTGGGGTTAGATTTATTATAAATTAATATTTTTAAGAATTCCTAGGGTGCCCCTCTCCTCCATTATAAAAGGGAACCTCATCCCTCTCTTCCTCACACAACATTGAGCCTTCAAGCTCGGCCATACCCTGCCAAAATCTCTTCTACAATTCCCTAGTATCATCCTAGAGGTCCGGGTCTTCTTCAAAGACCATCCTTAGTTCTTTAAGTGGAGGTTAAGAAAAGGCGCGTCAAAAAGAGGTAATATCCATTACCGATCTTTTTCAATTTCTATCATCTTCCTCTTCTTCTTATTTAGTTGTTTCATGATAAAGTAATAACATAAGTTTCAATCATATATTGATATGTTATTATAAGTATTAAACAACCCTATTTCACCATCTATCCATCCTACGGAAAAAGAAGTCACCGCGCGTGCGTACGTACGGAATACCGTCTCCACGCCGTGGTGTAATCTATTTTCCACCACCACCTTACTTGGATGGGTATAATGGTGTAAATAATGAAAATATATTACTATTATAATGTGATAATGATGATTAAATAGTATACATACACTCCAATACAATTCCACGATCATCGGAATGATATCCTTATTCGTGCGTACGTACGGAATACCGTCTCCACGATGTGATGCGACTCGTTCTACATGATATTCATTTCATAATGATTATATAAATGAATTTAAGGAATTAATATGATATATATTACACTAATACCATCCTGGAAATGAGGTATATATAACCTAAAGATGAGAATGATAATTTATTCGACAAAACACGCATAAGAACAAAAAGTTATAAACACCCGAATAACAAGTAGCAATGAAATATTACTACTAAGAAGCTAAGAAAATGACCATATTTGATATCATAAAAATAAGTATGATTATGGAATAAGTCAATAACATTATTTAAATCATTATACAGGTGGTTCAGACACTTACGAAGCATAAAAGACCTAAGGTAAGGGAAATATCACAATCTCATTTTTATCCAAGATTGTTTATACTATGAAATTTACTGGGGTGTATTTTATCATCCAAATCCATGTTTCCTCAATATGTAATATTATTTCCTTTAACCTAAAAAAATTTTAAATCCAATTTTACCCTTCGGCCAGTTTTTAGTAAATGATTTGAAAGGAATCTTTTTTCGTTTTTCGTACAAGGTACTTTATGACTTTTCCGACAAAAGTATGAGAAGAATGTTTTTTTTAACTTATACGGCATGAATGGATTTTTTAAAAAATATTTCAAAGAATCTTCCTTTACAAGTTTTCATGTTTATTTTTAATCAACTTCTTTTAGTTTAAAATATTATGACATGTGAAGAACGGAAATTTTTTTTTGAATTAGAAAGGATATTTTCCTCAAGAATGGAGTTCAAGTGTTTTATCAAAATTATTTTCCATCTAAGATAATATAGGGTTATGTTTATATCTCTATAATTACATTGATATGATTATGTTGTAATGGATATATTTTTATGAATTCCTTTATCTTATTTGAATTGTTTTATGATGTCATGATGTTTAAGATTCTCATTTTTATTACATGGGTTATGCTATGATGTATGGTTTATGATTCTGTGGCACACATAAGAATGGTATCATTATAAGATGGGTGGTACCTATACCTCCCTCCAATGCATTGGGTAAAGATTTTATATCTCATTAGATATACATGGCTGGAACGGTAGGTTATACCGGTTCAGTGAAACAGGACTGAAATGAGGGTGACTCGGTTCAGAAATGGACTTTGTCCACTAAGATAGTCTTGGAAATGAGTCTTGACTAATAAGATATGATTCTATATGATTATGTGTGTATGCCACAAATTTTCATGTTTTATGTTATGATTATTGGGATTTCATTTCACTACTATGATTTATCCCATGTCATGAAATTATGCTCTATTTTTCAGGTAACGATTTCCCAAAATGTTATGTTCTTATGAATATGATGTGATTGATATTTCTTTTATTTACCCTTACGGAGAATTTGAGATGACCCTTTTATGTTTATTTCCTAGGATATAAAGAAAGGTTTTTGGTATAAAAAAAGGAAGATCTTTATGGGAGATGTAGAAGATCTTTCACCACGATTAGAAGATTATATTCCGAGTTTCCAAAGACACTAAACTATTACGATCCTTGTGTGTGTGTTTTTGTTATGTACTAAGTATTCCGAAAAATAATGTAATGTCCATGTACATCAAGTTTCGGGTCTCTACAGTTGGTATCGGAGGAAAGGTTTAGTCAACCATTGGAAACTAGGATGTGAGAACGTTAGTGAGATCCCTAGAGATATTTCTAAGGTATGTCTAAGGATGTCCCTAAGGATAAGTATAGGTATGGGATATAGTCCTAGAACTACGGTAACGATATTAGAATTTAACCTAAGATGTTAGATATTAAGGGTACTCCCCCTTTACTATGTTGTTTTCTGTAGAATTATTTTTTCCTCTCACACTATTCTTTTTGGGTTTTAGATGATGGCTTGAACCCGAAGGAACCGTGTTGATCACTGTAATGGACACTGCAATGATTGTACTCCTAAACAAACAAGTGTCATGGGAGATGGAGTGCAAAATATTATTGCTATACTTACACAAGCTATGAATCATTCTGGACCTCCAAATGTGCAGAGAAGGGAACAATATTCTATTGAGTCCTTCATAAGGCAACGTCCACCTTCTTTCAGTGGGTCTTCCGATCCACTTGTTGCTGAACAATGGATCAGTACCACTGAAAAGATATTTTCAGTTCTTCAATGTTCTGAACATGATAAAGTCATCTTAGCAGTATATCGTTTGGAAGGTGAAGCAGATCAATGGTGGAATCTTATCAAGAATATGAGTCCACAATATGAAATTGAGTCCATGGAATGGGACGAGTTCAAGAACATGTTTTTCAGTAAGTACTTACCTCATATTATTCGAAAAAAGATGGAAAATGAATTTTTTGAGCTGAAGAAGAAGGATGATGAATCTGTTGGTATATACGAAGAGAATTTTACAAGACTTGCAAGGTATGCATCTGTCATTATCATCCAACCGGAAAGAAAAGTTTATCGATTTTTCAGTGGCTTAAAACCAAGTCTTCGAAGGGCATTAGCTATAAGAGACTTCAGTAGCTATGAAGAAATTGTGCGTTGTGCTATCAAGGTAGAAATGGAAGTTGGTGTTACATATCCATCTCATGGTTTTGACAAGAAACAAAAGATGGAGTTCAAGGAGAAATCTCAGAATACTGGTGAAAAGAAGATGAATGTTTTCTTATGCAAAAAGTGTGGAAAGAAGCATGGTGGAGATTTTCTTAAATGGACTAGAAAATGTTTTACGTTTGGAAAAGAAGGTCATCGAGCAGCTGAGTGTCGAAGTAATGGAAAAAGGGTTTCAAATGATGTGAATAAAGCAAACACAACAGAGAACGCACCACCAACACTTCAATGCTTCAAGTGCAAGGAAATGGGGCATTATGCTAATAAATGCCCTAATCCAAGGGTTAGTGATGATAGGCATGAGAAACCACATAAGGCAAAGGAAAAAGGGAAGTCACATGCAATCACCATTGGCTATGTTGAATATGATAACGATGTGGTGGAATGATTAAGTGTATATGTAATGGGATTACAAAATAATGTTGTATATAGTATCATGGAATATTGGAATATTTATGTACTGGTCTACTATGGTTTTCAATAATTTTATTGTACCCGTAACCATGTAATGTGATTGAGATATTTTTGGAAAAATGATGATATGCGCATAATGAAGGGAAAATGAGAAAATGAAATATTTGACAACATTCATGAGCTCATGATTGATATATGGACTAAGTGATATCATGGTTGGAGTATATAGAATTTTGAGGATTTTGGTATGTGTAAAGTGTTAACTTTTAACTACATTCATGTTTTCACTAAGGTTCAATGGTTATTCAAGAGAATACATGATTAAGGCCTTTGAATGTTTGGAATGTGACCAACAAGACATATCTAATGATATATGGGGATCAACAATGGTATTAAATCTCTGGTAATAGTTTTCACTATATTATGAGAGTGGACTACAGTATTATGGATAATCCTAAAGATTGGAATGGATTATGTTGTACATAAGTTAGTATTGTTTAAGGATAAATTTTTTTTGATATTATTGGTGGGATGTTATAGTTATATAGTTTTAGAAAAAGGACAACATGCAGGATGGACGACGGCCCATCGCATCAGACAAGGATGTGGGAATCGAATCCACAACCGAAGTGTGACTGGCCTTTATCGCCTACCACTGGCCTACAGGAAGTCCCTGGTTAGTAGAAACTAGTTTTATTTTATTATGCGTTATGATATATGAAGTATAAGTTCATTTTAGGAACCATATATGATTAATCTCACTATAGAAGGACTTATGCATTTTTTGATAACTTTTCTAACCTTTTGTTGAGATAGATGGAATGACCCATCATTCTATCACATGATCTGCTAACACATCACGAATGACAAATTCAACTTCATTTCTTTAAGAGATGAAGTGGAAATTGTACAAAGAATGACAAACGGTGAGACTATACCAAAATTACGAAAGCATTTCTTCTAATTCCAATTTCATCAACTTTAGGGAAACAATCATGAAAACAAAAAATGTTGTCCTAGTGCTCTTATATCTGATGAATCAGATGGTACCTTAGATCATCTCAAATTTATGGCTTTGTGATTGCTGTATTTTCCACAGCCATGTTCACTACCACTCTCCATCAGAACATGATGGTTAGATTTCTCTTCCATATCCATATTTTCACATATGTGGAAACCCAGTGATTATTTTATTTTGGTAACCGTTACATTTCATTCTTTTGTTTTTAAATATTGGTTTTGATATTCCTTTTTACGATGTGGGTTTCTATTAAAGAATCTTTCAAATAGTAATCCATTTATAACCCCGATGAATTTCGAGGGCGAAATTCATTTTAAGGGGGGTAGAATGTAACACCCTAAGATTTTATGAAAAATATTATTTTAATTTCATTAATGTCTTGTGTTGTATGCTACACCAAGATTACCTTGCACCATACACAACATCGTATTAGCTTGCAGTATACGCAATGCTATTCTTGGATCATGTTACACACAAATTTGATAATAGTTATTCTACTCAACATTGAGTATATATATATATATATATTCAATGTATAAATGAAATATGGTTGTTTTATGTTATACGAAACAACGAAGGATTCCTGCAGCACTCAACCCTGACTTGGCTTGCATTACACGCAATTGCGACCTTCCTCAATAGCGTGTGTTGTACGCAATCCCGGGTTTTACTAAACAACGATATATTATTATAATATTATTATAAACTATCCGTTATGAATAGTATTAACTAAATTTTGAATTTTATAAGATTATTATTCATCTTACACATTTTCTAGAACATGGTATAAGAACAAAATAAATTTTTCGGGTATAATAAGTATGTTTCAAAAAATGCCGTTTTACCGCCTTTTGATAGCGCACCCACTTTAAATCTAGTTTTTGAAATGTTTATAAGTTGAATTTGACAAAATAAAATTCTTCTATGGAATCATGAAATAAATAATTAATTTGGATAAATTTTTCATATTATTCTGGTAACTTTCATATTTTGATGAATAGTAAAAACACGCTATATTTTAATTAAAAACAACTTTTTTCATCACAATAATTTATATGGTTTTAATATAATATTGAATGGTTTTAAAGTATAAATAGAATATATTTTTACCATTTAATATAATGTATGTCATTAGCATTGATTTTATTTTGAATTCGTAGGTTAAATCAATTCAATCTTTTGCAATGTTTTAAAGAAAAACCCGTTTTCTTTCGACAACGGGATTAATTTTAATTTAATTTCTGCACCTTTTGTGTATTGAATTTGGAAAAATGGATTCCATATTTGGAATCAGTGGGTCCAAATTATGTTAATAAGATAAATTTTATTTTTGGGAATTATGAATAGTAACTACGGTAAATTTTATTTACCATAGTTAAAGGTAAATCGGGTAATTAAGCGTAAATATAATATTATAAAATTAACCTAACACTGCCAAAATTCTATTGGATGGATAAACGTAGACCCATATAACCTAAGGGTCTTATTAGATTCATTTTATGGACTTTTTACCATGAAAATAATTTAATTATTATTAAAACCAAAGAAAGTGACAACATGTCACTCTCTTAAATATTATAAGTATATTAATTTTAATTTAGTGATAAAATTCATGAAACTTCGAACATGAATAGTCTATAGAAAGCTAATGAAGTTATCTACATCATATGAATTTATTTATAATTTTTAGGGATTAAATAATTATCATGAATTGTAACACAATAGTGATGCAGAAATTGTTTATCTAGTGAAAAATCAAGAATATAGTTTTTATTAAATTAATAGTAACCATAAAATGCCAAAAACCCTGACCAAAATTTATTTTTCATGTACATATAAACCATAATCATCTAATGTTCGAATAGTGGACCATTTGGAGCCTTATAAAATCGATTATGAAACTTATACTATTTTATTTTAAATGATGCCAAAGTTGTCACCTTCATAATTTAATAAATATAACAATTAAAATATTGTGATTTTAAGATGATAAATTCTAGTAAAAGTCTTATTATGAAAGTTAATAGATATAGTTTCATCATAGGATTTTATTTTTAATTTTTATGAAACAAATAAGTATATTAAATAATTATACAAAAATGTTGCAGTAATTTATTTATTAAGAGATAAACCAAATAAATGTTTTTAAAAATAACAAAATAAATATTCTATGAACTATTTAATGTTCTACACTAATTTTCTAGAAACATATGTCCTTTTATGATTCTATTAAGGCTTTTTGTTCGAACATATATTCTTTATATACTTTATATAAATTCAAATAAATGAATAGTGTCAAAATTGACACTATTGTTATTTTATAAAAATAATATATTATAAAATAGTTTAAAAATCACAAATATATTTAAAAATTATAAATTTAAATTTATATGGTATAAAAAGTTATAAAGTATACAATTATGTAAAATTCACAACAAATATGTAATTATTTGTTATAATTAAAATTTTAGAATTTTATTACCACAAATAAAATTAAATTGACTAAATAATGATAAATCAAGTTGATAATGTTTAAAATAAATACCTAACATGCCTAAATTTGATTGGTTGATGCGATTAAAACCATATCTCATATAATATTTGGATAAGAGTCATTTTTAGAGGTTTTTAAGTGGGGTTAGATTTATTATAAATTAATATTTTTAAGAATTCCTAAGGTGCCCCTCTCCTCCCTCATAAAAGGGCTCCTCCTCCCTCTCTTCCTCACACACCATTGAGCCTTCATGCTTGGACAGCCCATGAAAAAATCTCTTCTCCACTTCCCTAGTATCATCCTAGAGCTCCTGGTCTTCTTAAAAGACCATCCATTGTTCATTAAGTGGAGGTTAAGAGAAGGCGCGTCAAAAAGAAGTAATATCCATTACCGATCTTTTTCTATTTCTTTCTTCTTCCACTTCTTATTCTTTATTTGATTCATGATAAAGTAATAACATCAGTATCACTCATATACTGATATGTTATTATAATTATGAAACAACCCTATTTCACCATCTATCCATCCTACGGAAAAATAAATCACCGCGCATGCATAAGTACGGAATACCGTCTCCACGCCGTGGTGTAATCTATTTTCCACCACCAACGTACTTGGATGGATATAATGGTGTAAATAATGACTATATTTGACTATTATAAAGTGATACGGATTCTGAAATAGTATACATACACTCCAATACAATTCCACGATCACAGGAATGATATCATCACCTGTGCGTACGTACAGAATATCATCTCCACGATGTGATGCGACTCGTTCTACATGATCTTCATTTCATAATGATTATATAAATGAATTGAATGAATGAATATGATATATATTACACTAATACCATCTTGGAAATGAGGTATCTATAACCTAAAGATAAGAATAAGAATTTATTTGACAAAACACGTATAAGAACAAAAAGTTATAAACACCCGAATAACAAGTAGCAATGAAATATTACTACTAAGAATCTATGAAAATGACAATATATGATATCATAAAAATAAGTATGATTCTGGAATAAGTCAATAACATTATTTAAATCATTATACAGGAGTTTTGGACACTTACGAAGCAAAACAGACCTAAGGTAAGGGAAATATCACAATCTCATTTTTATCCGAGATTGTTTATACTTTGAAATTTACTAGGGTGTATTTTATCATCCACATCCATGTTTCCTCAATATGTAATATTATTTCCATTAACCTAAAATTTTTTAAATCCAATTTTACCCTTCGGTCAGTTTTTAGTAATTGATATGAAAGGAATCTTTTGTCGTTTTTCATATGAGGTACTTTATGACTTTTCCGACAAAAGTACGAGAATAATGCTTTTTTTAACATATACGCATGAATGGATTTTTAAAACAATATTTCCAAGAATATTACTTTATAAGTTTTGAAGTTTATTTTTAATCAACTTATTTTAGTTTAAAATAGTATGACGTGTAAAGAACGGAAAAATGTTTTTGAAGTAGAAAGGTTATTTTCCTCAAAAATGGAGTTCAAGTGTTTTATCAAAATTATTTTCCATATAAAATAATATAGGGTTCTGTTTATATCCCTATAATTACATTGATATGATTATGTTGTGATGAATATATTTTTCTGAATTCCTTTATCTTATATGAATTGTTTTATGATGTCATGATGTTTAAGATTCCCATTTTTATTACATGGGTTATGCTATGATGTATGGTTTATGATTTTGTGGCACACATAATAATGGTATCATTATGAGATGGGTGGGACCTATATCTCCCTCAAATGCATTGCGTAAAGATTTTATATCTCATGAGATAGACATGGCTGGAACGGTAGGTTATACCGGTTCAGTGAAACAGGACTGAAACGAGGGTGACTCAGTTCAGAAATGGACTTTGTCCACTAAGTTAGTCTTAGAAATGAGTCTTGACTAATAAGATATGATTCTATATGATTATGTGTGTATGCCACAAAGTTTCATATTTTAAGTTATGATTATTGAGATTTCATTTCACTACTATGATTTATCCCATGTTATGAAATTATGCTATCTTTTGCAGGTTAAGATTTCCCAAAATGTTATGTTCTTATGAATATGATGGGATTGATATTTCTTTTGTTTACCCTTATTGAGCATTTGATCTCACCCTTTTATGTTTTCTTTTCCCAGGATATAAAGAAAGGTTTTCGGTAAAAAAAGGAAGATCTTTATGGGAGATGTTGAAGATCTTTCACCACGATTAGAAGATTATATTCCGAGTTTCCAAAGACACTAAACTATTACGATCCTTGTGTCTGTGTTTTTGTTATGTACTAAGTATTCCGAAAAATTAATGTAATGTCCATGTACGTCAAGCATCGGGTCTCTACATTTTTAGTCTCATTGATCTAAATATGATGATGGGTTTTTAGTTTATCCTTCCATGAAATCATCCTTAGAGCTCTTCTCCTAGTTTGAGTCTCCCTTAATGATTATTTCATGATCTCAAAACTAATTAATGAGGCCATTTTGAGGTGGATTTTGTTTAATTATGAAAATTATATCTTAAAATTCTATATGAAATTGGTAAGGGTTAGTAGTATTGTTTAGTATTTTTGGACGCATGGATTAAAATTGAGTACATTGGGCACTTGTAAAGTCTTGATTTTTTAGAGGTGACCTCATAAAGGGTACACAACGTATGGAACCTGAGGCATCCAATGTGGACCATGTGGTAGATTATTATATGGGTTTATGTATTCTAAGGATTTGTTACCTTGGTATTCTCATGTTCATTGAATGGGGTAGGGATTCTAGGTTATGTCACAAGTTCAGAAACGTTTTTAGAAGAATTAGGATGCCTGATTGAGGTTGATCGGGGCTGAAGTTTAACATCCTAAGGAGAAGTGATGTGAACAGGATTACTGTATAATGGGGAATGGATGGGTTCAAGTTCCATGTTATATTGGGACATGATAGGCACAAATTTAAATTCTTGTGTCGATTGGATGGGGATGCCTTGTAGAGGTAGACCATGATTGAGTATGTTTCCACGGGAAGATGCCACATCTGGGTAAGTAGAGTGTATTCCCAGAAGGGGAGATATCACACTGGTTTTGTATGGTTATTGGGATTTAACCATAAGGAGGATCCTACATACCCAATTGGCAAATAGGGATCAAAACCCATGCAGTTTGATGATTCCTTTTAAAGACATGGTACATGACCAATCCAGGCATTTTAACATCATTCAATAAGGATGATCATGTTATTAAAGCATCTTCAGTGAGGTATGGTGTGGGGATTATGTATTAATACATCCTGATATCGGAGAATCATCTATTGTGGAGATGGTTTGGGGCTTATTCATGGTATATTCTGAATATAAGATCATCCCTTAAGTGAGATGCTGCGAGAGGGGTGACATACCACTGTGATTATACATGGGGAATCTAATGTTCCTCACATGACATAGAAGGTGTGGGATCATCCCATGGGAGAAATAAATGAGGATTCCTATGTCCATCACATTAGGTAAGGCTACAGTTTAAATTCATTTTCTAGAGACATTGACATGTTTTTTAACATCATGTGATAGGACATAGAGTAAGGAATTTTCACATCATGCAGCTCAGACATGTTTTTCTATTAATCCTAGTAGTGGATCATATCAAGGTGAGAGTAATATTCATCATAAAGAATATCTAGAAAGTTAGTTCACTAGTTTCACATAATGAGACCACCTTTCTGGATTACGTGATCAACACCTATGTGCCACTGTTTTGGGGTTGGATTAAAAATGGTTCTGTAGGACTGTCCATCAGGAGGCAAAATGTAAAACAACCAGAAAAATCCCCAAAAAATGGTGTTAAACTGTATCCTTTCCATTTTTGAGGTACATTATATTTCCCTTTATGAATCTTGTTGGATAACCCCACACATGTTACCCCATGTTATGATTATGAGATTCCCCATGTACAATCATCATTGGATTCCACTGATCTAACACATTCTCTCATAATGTATGATCATGTATTGGTCAAATCCCATATGTAAGCCTCACATAATCTCCCTAAGGGTATATTCTCCAATATTTCAAATCATTAATGTGTAATCCCCATACCATACCTTCATGACACTCCTTTTTCAACATGAGAATCATTACTTCCTAATGTTAAACATCTTGGATAAGTACTTTAATAATACCTTAATCAAAAACATAGAATTACATGGGTTTTGATCACTATTTTTTGATATGGTATGTAGGATACATCCATGATGTGTGATCCCAACAACCATAAATAACATGTTCCATATATTCCCTTCTACTAATACACTCCACATACCTAGGTTTGACATGTTCCCCCCTCGGGACACTCTAAACCTTGATCTTCCCCTATGAGTAATACCCATCTATTCCCCATAGTCCATTCAATTTGAACCCATATTGTCCCCAAAAGACTTTAAATCTATGATCCTACTATATTTTCACCCATAATGTCCCTAGAAGTCTTTAAAACAATGTGCATCCCATCAACTGAAGAAGTTAAAATCGATCCCTAATCTTCCTCAATAGGTAATTGTGATCCATCTCAACAAAACATAGAACTTATGTCCTTACAAATAATCCCTACCACATGATATTAACATGGGATGAATAAGGTAAAAATAACAATAAGACCTATGCCCCAGGCATCCACTACCTTGTGGATGAAATATAATTGCATAGGTTCTATGCCTAAGATGCTTCATATGAGATTCCCTACTAAATATGAAGTCTTTATAAGTTAAAAATGAACCCAATATCTATACATGCATCCAAAAGTACACAACATTGCAACTCACCCACACCTATGGTTTCTACCCTACCGATATAGATGAAATATAATTAATTTTCATCTACATCAAGATGACACCATGAATGACTTTTCACAAACAATAATTAATATTTGAGGGGGCTCAAACAAGGAAACATTATCCATGGAGGAATCCATGGAATGCGAAACCGACATCCGATCATCCTATTTTGATGAAGGAACCTACATCACTGATGAAAGTAGTGGAATATAATTTTATTTTAAAAAATATAATTTGTCGAAAGAAAGAATGTATCATGTGACCACATAGTGGAAGGATGATATTGTGTCCCAAAAACATCATCAAAAATAGAAAAGATGAAACTGATGTGAAACTCTTATCTTCAACCAGGGGTAATAGTATAATTCTGAACACCGTCATATTTTCATGTTAATAGATCTAGAAATTCATAACTAGACCGTGACAAGAAAACTGTGTGTTGGGCATGAATCTCTATTGGGAAATGGGGTAGATAACATTTAGCAACCTCATTCTCTAAAATTTTCAGTATGTATTATTTATTTTATTTTATGTAGAATTGATAACATTGGGGCATTGGGAATATTTATAACTATACCTGTATCGATGTCTCATTATGCAATCTCAATCGGACATAAGATACTGTAGATCAATAACCAAACACTCACAATAGAAAAGGTAGAAGAACACTTGATGTTGTAATCCCACAAAACTACACTCTTTCCATGGCCTCTTCCTTGTCCATGGCTACTAGGTACACACAACCAATATCACCCTATTAGATCATCATTAGAAGGGTGATCAACGCCCTAGTCCACCAATGTGTATAGGAAGGGGTCATTAACATAATGGATATGGTCCACCAAGACCTAAAGGTATATATTTCTTTTCAACACCACTACCACTAAAGACTGAAGGTGGGGAAACCACCCCTGTTCTAATATCAAACTGCTTTGAGATCCTATCCCCAGAGTACTCTGACAGATCACTCCCATACCATGAGAAGTTATGGGATATTTGAGTTGTGCCAATAGTTTACACTACTTCGTAGGTTCCTTGGGGCTCCCCCCAAGACCCATTAGTTCTATAAATTCTCAATCTCATATCCTAGTGAACAAGTTCATTTCATCCAATCACTTTCATCCTTGATCAAAAACACCTAGCACTATCATTGGGATAAGATGCTAGATTGTGCTCAACAAAGGGCACATTTTACATCTCTAGTGGAGCATACCACTACTTCTGGATCCTACCAAGACCCTATAACTAGTGAACATGGATTTGTGTTTTTCTAAAAGGGATTGATACTCCATTAACCTAACAGGTGGATTGAGTTGACTCTGTTAGTAACTAGAATTATGAAAAATAATCATGGATCATCCCATGATGAATAAAATCAATGTGGAGGTCCTCCCTCTATCACAACCAATCATCACGGTGGTCCTCACAATGCATTCATCATCTAAAGTGGAGGACCTTGCTACTCAAATTCCAAATATTTTGGAAGTCATTCCCTCACAATCATCAACCAACATGAATATACTCCCCATTCCATCACCAATCAATGAGGAGGTCATCTATACTTAGTCAACAATCGACATGGTGGTCCTTAAAATTTCCCCATTAACAAAATTAAGGGTCCTTCCCACTCCATTAATATCCAACATAGAGTTCCTCCTAATAAATAATAAATACCATGATCTAAAGATCCATCCTATGGTAGGAGGGAAAACACCCTCTATCAGAAGAAGAATCTGGGGAAGTGTCATTTCATCGTCGACCGCTACGATACTGAGGTTAATGATGAAGTGATGATGTAACCATCACCCCAGCAACAAGTGTACAAGGTAGAATCCAGAAAGTTGATATTCATAATCCCAGAAACCAATTTTAATAAGATCCCAATATATCTCCATAGGTAACGACATGTGTATGATGTTTTATCCATTTTCCATGGGTTTTTAGTGCATCCATATTATTCACGACTGGTTTCCCTCTTCTATACCACCACAAAATAAGTTGGAGAGATGTCAGGGTCTAGATATATACACTCAACAGATGGAAAGTACTCCACTAAACCAAAAAATTGATTTTCCCTTTGTCTACCATGTGGATGTGTTGAACACCATGACATATATAGATGTGATGATGAGCTTGGTTCCACGCTCAAGAGAGTGTAGAATATAAAATATCCATTTTACTCACACAATAACTCCTCTCTCGAAAAATCACCAACAGATTCAATCTACATCGATTCCTTCACCCTTATCTTGGACAAATTTAATCGTGACGTGATCCATCCAACATTAACACACATTCTTGACCAAGATGTCTTCTTTGGGGTTATAGATTCTGGACAGCTTTCAGTGCTATTCTGGTCCCTTATATCTACAGAATTTATCATCCTGAATTTACACATTGAGAACCAGGAAGGTTTTTTCTCCAGATCATTTTTGTAATATATCGCTACCTATTTGTTATATAAAATATATTTCTAGGGGTCCATGATAACATAAAATACATCAATAAATTGTGTTTAATGTTAAAAGTTTAGTACTCAAAGTATACTAGCACCATTAGTCATATATCAAATGGTAGAATCTCCAGAAAAATTTTGGCAATAGATTTACTATTCATAGTAGTGTCATGAAAGAGGTATCTTAGCTTTTATAAATACATTTTTGGGGGAGTATGATGCCTTCATTTCAACCCTATCATGTGATAATGATAGGAACAATAGTCCATCATATATCCAAATAGTGAATATTCAACTATGACTAAAATCACATTAAACATGATCATCACCGAGCTATTATAGAATTAGGGGAACATGTCCACTAACACAAGGAATTTTTTGGAAGTCCATATACAAGGGGTCAAATAGTTACCAGAGGAAACTATGGTAGGTTCTTGCACTCATCAATAGAGATAGGTGTTGGGCCTCAAAAGACCCCCCCTAATGAGACGTTACTACACTTATTTTGACAGATAGACAACGAAAAGTGACACATATACCTTCTGATACTTCCAAAGTCATGATGAAAGATAATTTAGAACATAGATACCTAGATCCAATATCTCATGGAGTAAATAAGGATCACTATTCACATTAATATAGTGTGACTCATGAACCACATCAATGACATAGGGTACCCCTTCTCTCTTTCACTAGGACACATTTTTCCTCCTCGTCCAGACACCGTCATTTAAAATATATGGCCCTCTCCATATAGTCATGGTAGAAGATATAGGATATAGAGGGTGACTACAATATGATTTTGCCTAAATTACCAAGTAGCATGATTACCTACCTCCATGTCAAGGCCAATCCACCCCCTGAGTTGATGATCTGATCTATTCATTGGTGGTTGAAAATCCTCACCATGATAACATGATTTATTCTGTAACCTCTCACCTCGAGGCCCTAGAAACATGATAAGTGGTGTTCCCACCTAATTAATATTTGTGCTCATCATAGATGTAAAATGTGTGAGCACCCCCAGAGTTTGGTAACCCTATATTCACCCAATTTAATAGGAATGGTGAACCACTACAACACCGAAACCACTATTTTTAATGGCGGTACTATATGTTGGGGAGCCTAGAATAACAGAGGGCCACAAGGATATGGTTCCTTTTCCCTTCTTTAGAATGGTCTACATTCATTTGGTATAGAAAAATACTCTTTAGGCCCATTCATGGCTAGGAGGATCTATGATATTTTTTCCCTTACCATTTTACCTCTATCATGAATAAGAATAGAATCACCAACCTATTCTATCAAAAATAGAGGCCCGATGAATGAGTGGATGACTTCATCACCTGATGGAAGGTAATCACTTACTCACATGACATGTCAATATGTCATGAACAAATTTCCAGGATTTTTAAGGGAAATATAAGAGTGATATAGTTCATACCTACATCAACTAAATTTATTCTTGTGGATTCTTGGAGTTCATCGAATTGTCTCATCATATTGAATGACCCCAATAGTAGACTAGAAAATATTCACACACGTTTACCCTTGTATATCCTTTGATAATACCCATTAAGGCACAAATAACTACATCCATGCCTGCAGAGGATCCGGAGATGGTATTACTACTATCCACATTGCCGGATTATCCTCTCCTATTGTAGCCTCACCCATGGTATCCACACTCAACACAACCTCTCTAAGAGTAGTTGCCTCAATGAGAGAATATAGATATTACCTCTCATCAAGTCCAGTCTCCCAAGATTCCATTCATAAAAAGAATATAACAAAACTTATTCCATCAAGGAATCAAAAGATTTGGATTACTTAATTTATAACCTATTTAAAGTAATCCTAAAGGCATTATAATGTGGTAGATGCTAGGACGATAGACTCACAAGCCACCCTGATCATTTATTATACCATAGGATCCTCAAACACACCATAAAAAAATTATATGTTTTCAAATATTGTCAAAAATACTAAGAGGTTTATGGCCTGGATATGCATGGGAATGTTCCACCATAGGTGATTCATGTCTCTACGGATCCTGATTATGAAATTGAAGGATATTATGAGAGGTAGAAGGCCCACATCCATGATATATAGAATTATAATGACTGATTCTATCAAAAGTTAGTCACTCACTCCCATAGTGTTATATATTATTGTTTGAGAATTCTAGAACCCTTATTTTCATGCCTTCCCTCACCATTTCATACACATTTGAGTCACAGTCCTCCATGTTCTAGAATTAAAGGCGATGAACGTTCAAGGGAAACTAAATCCTCTCCCATGTACCAAATTTATCTTACAATCTTTCCAATATAATGCACCTTATATTAGGATATGTACCCAGGGTCCCCCTAACCATGTACTACCCCATTGATGATGAGAAGGAGTATTCCTCTATGAATACAACCATTCTATTAAACAACATCATGATTACAAATATTGAGTAATACCATGTAAACCCCTTGGGGTCCTCTAGCCAAAGTCATTGAACAAAAGTTCGATCACATGTGAGTCACTAGAATTCATAGGATAAACTATTCATTAATACTATTGAGACTAGGAAAGGGGATTTCGAAGAGATATGTATGAAATGTCATCCTAGTCTGCTCAGTAAGGTATTCCAATTCAACCAACCATGTCAGTTTATCATTCATATCATCTCTGACCAGGAAATGATTATAAGTGCATAGGTGGGGCCTGACCTCAACTGACAGATGGACATCTAGTACTTGTTTAGGGTAGATCAGCAAGTCGATATCATAAGCCAATAGTTTTTTATACAAATAAATCTAGTCAATTGTAAATCATTTCCAGTACTATCAAAACACTAGTGGTTCGGTCAAAAATAACAACTGCACCCCCATTGAATGATAGAACATCTTCATGAAACATATACCCCTTACTCAGAAGTATAATGTGTTGAGAAACCTAGTCGACATACACATCAGGATCTTGACCCTAGAGGATGTACATATTTTGAATGAAATGTATTGGAACCAATATGAAGCTTTGAATATACCCTCAAGTCTGAATCTGATGTAGTTTTTTTAGAGGCCTAATATGTAGATTAAGTAGAGAAAGATGTTTGGGAATCGTCTCAAATTTCAGGGAAGAAGAGATTGCCATCATGTAGGTGAACATATGCCGATTTTACATCAAAGGTTATTTTTATGGTGTGTAGATCTGCGACTACCTAATGAACACAAACTCAGTGATAAAACATATCATGAACCAAAAACTACAGAAGTAGAGATAGATGAAATCTGATCTGACTATCTACAACAAGTCAATTTAAGGATATGACAAGAGAGGGTAAAAAATGCATGGAAATATTTGGCTATAGACCTAGTTATATGGTCCATTATTAATAAACAAATTCATAGTATCATCCCATGATATTCTCCATAACACATTTCTTAGAATACCCATGATTCATTTAAATGTTGTTATCCGCTCTTCATATCACCAATACCTCAATTACTCTATCAAAAGTTGAGTATGGGTAATCTATGGCGATGTTTACCCCTTTTACTATTTTGAGGCCCACTATATAGATGTATTTTGCTAAATGATAGAAGGAAATAAGGATTATACTAACACGGTGGATTTTCCAGTTCCCCTAATGATCTTGAAAACACAACATTTACTCTATGGTAATAATTGAGAGATAGTTTTATTCTCCTGGTTTATTGGTCCTATCCAATGACACCATACATGGGTGGTTGTTTATCTCACTTTGAAAAATGGTTTTGGTGTCCCAATGAAGAATTAAATCCTTTATATTACATTTTACTCCTATAATATATTGGATTATTTGATACCAAAAAACCATAATCCTGTGATTTATTGAGAGGTTTGGCCCATGTCCACTAATGTGTGGCATTTCCACATGTTCAAAAATGCAGGTACGACCCCCTCATAATGATTGAACCATCACCATATATTTGAAATAAATGATGGACCTCATAGTCAGATATTGGATGGAATTGGATATATAGATTCTATCGTCATAGTTTCAACAAAGTAGGAACCCCTGAGTAAGGATTCTAGGTCTTCCAAATTAATCATTGGTGCTTCTTCTAAGACAGTTATCCATGAAGATCCACAACCTCCCTTTTTTTACACTATATCAAAAAATGAAGATCATATAGAAGATGAACCTCCTTCATTTGAATAGGGTCTCTCCACTATCATTCATTAGTTTACCAATATGAAAATTATTATCGAGGAAAATCTGAGTCCAACACTGATTAGTGTATCCATGAATCTATAGGAGCAGAAGTAGTGTGTGGACTTCCTAAAATATCACCATGATGTATCCTTATAGAGGTATAATGATATACCAAGACTTGACCCCCATATCATTTTTCATCATCTCGACCTCCCAGTAAATCATTGTGTGTTCAAAGAGCCTCACAGAATGATGTACATATTCATGGTGCCACGGTCAAGGATAAATCCAACATCCTTATTAAATTCATCATCATTAGGGATGACCAGTACCCTAGCTAAATGGACAAAATCATCCCAGTCAGGATGGAAAATGGAATTATTAGAGACTACATAGACTTGAGGAGCCCATTCATTATTTTTAAAGAATGATTATCCCATTCCAATAATAATGTTATTTATTGGCGACACAACATTGTTCCGTGAACTATCCTTCATCCATTTATACTTTGAGTAAAATCAAAATTCATATTTCCCCTGAGGAAGAGGAGTATGCCTTCTCTAGGGAACCCCAGGGGAATGTTTTCTTACAAGTGATTATCATTGTCCTAAAGTATTATGGAGCCACCTATCAGCGGTCCATTCACCACATCTGCAAGACAATCCTTTGGACATTGGTGCAATACTATGTGGATGACAAGGAGGATAAATTAAAGAAGTGTCATGGAATTATACTTTTTATTGAAAACGTTTTTTTCTTCTCCAAATATTTGAAAATGATCCCCCCGTATGTTCACATTCATGGTCATGTATGTAATGTTTCTCAGCAACTTCATCAAGGAAAAAAGGTATCAAAAAGTTCATAGGGAAGATCGAGGACATCAACAAGAATCCTCCCTTGAGTATAATCCATGATATTTGTGGATTATAATGCCACAAATCTTATACATACCATTTAACATTGAATTATTAAATAATGTGTAATCTCTTTTCGAGGATCAAGAAAATGTAAATTGTTTACTAGTGGGGAACGGTGTTCCAGACTTCCTTTGAGAATATCAAGAATTTCAAATTGCAGCCTCTAGTTATATTTCCACCCATCTCAAGAAATCCCTTCGTCCATTGTGTGACCTCTTTGTAATAGTCCCTTATAACCCTTATATATAATAAAAATAGAGAGGAAATAGATAAAAACCTATATAATCCCATTTATAGGCTCCTCAAAAAGGACACTAGATACTGTCTAAGGGAGTCGAGTTTCCTCTTTCTAGATTTTTTAGTACAGAAGTTGCGATAGTATATGTAGCATCACAAGAAAAAAATGTGTCCTTAGTGGGACCACTAATGTATATCCTCAATCATCCCATATTGATGGGATGATCGGAATGATGGGATATTATCCTCTAATAGTTCAATATCTGTTTGACCTATAGAAGTCCGTCAAGTTCCATGAACCGGTATACTTTATTGATGCACATATATCCCCCAAAAAACAGCCCTTGTATGTTGATTTACCATAGGAATATATTCCTTCAATGGATCAATCCATACCATGATAGAATATTCATTTAAATGGCACCTCCAAGAGATCATATAGTAGATGGCTAATTGACCCCAAGTTCAACAAGTTAGGCATATCGACCTTCTTCATCACTCTAGCATAGGAAGAATTACCATACCCATTACAATTTTCAAGGGTCTTCACTAACAATGAGGTAGAGTATCATGACCTCTTTAATTTTCATGATATTTATCTTGATGTTGATGTCCCAAACATCCATTTGAAGGAGACACTGAGATTGTCATCAAACAGATCAAATGTGACTACATTTTCAGAAATCAAGAGCTTGTAACCTGCTAGAACATACTCGTTAGTTTATGGTTCAGTTCCAATAGCATCCAAATGTAACTCATGTCCCTCAACCACAGAATGGTCAAGCCGATGCCCTAGAAGGCCATGCCACTGCCCTTATAGAGCCCCACCATAATGATTTGGTAATTCATGTGGTTCATTAAATCTTTATTTCCCATGACAAATTAGATGATGGAATCCAATAGGTAAACCTACTAGATTCTTATGATTCTCTTCAAGGGCCTACACCCCCCCATTATGGAAATGTCAAATTTTATATCTCCCTTTATTGAGTATCTCTAGCATGGAATTCTCAAGTTACAATTAGCTATGAATGATTGGATCTATAAATGTGCATTACATTACACCCTTTGGAGAAGGCCTAGCCTTTGGATGACCCTATACATATGTGGGTTCAATGTAATTCTCCTCTGTTTCATCCATGAATATGAGGTCCCTCAAGTTATTAAATAATTCCATACCAGATCCTATGGAACACATCAGGCCGGATTAATGGTCTCCCACCATATACAAATATTAGGATTATTATATAACACCATAGTCATTATTGTATCATTTTCACTAAGAGTTTTCATTTATGTTAGCTCCATATTCACAATTTACATCGATGGCTAGATATTTTACAAACCACCATTTATACTTGGATCTTTGTAGTATGGGGACTCGATGTGTTGGGTCCATGACCAAGAAAGGCATCCTACTTGTGTAGGTTCATCTTAAACACACTGGACTTCTTCTCCAAATGGATAGAAGTAGATCCCCTAAAGGAAGTCAAAACCTAGTATATGATTATGTTTGTGAGCTACTACATCATCCATAAATTCAAATATACTAATGTTATTCGCAATAAAAATAACACCATCTTCTTAGATGTTAAGCTCAAGAAATAATATGCCAATTACCACATCCGGTCAAAAAATACTTTTCACTACCACACACAGGATAATGGATTGATTGAGTTGTTAAACAAGACCATTTGAAATATTTTTCAAAGGATGGTGGTTCATAATAATGTATTTATCCTAAAATAAAATTCCAATACACTTTGTTCTCATCAAATTAAGAATCAAAATTCAACCCCAATTACTCGAAATTCCTATGTATATGAAACAAATGTAGTCTTTCCCATTGAGGTTATGTTTCCATATCTCTAAAAAACATTCTATGATGAGAAGACACCATATAGAAGGTAGAAAGGTCAATATGGATGAGTTTTAAACCATTTTAATAGTAGTCTCTAGGATTTACACAATCTATAGAGGCAACATAATAGGATATAAAGAGTGTTAAATAAGAAGGGACAACTCCACTCTTTCCTCCAAGGTGACATGACAATAGATATTAGAACACCGATGAGGCCCCAGAAAAGGCCACCAGCATTGGATCCCATGTGGGAAGGAACATCCATCATTTATAAGATATATCCCAAAGCATCATACTCTTTGATCACCATGGATGAATATCTCATAACACCTCCCACTAATTCTACGCATATAACGTAGAACATTTCATTAAGATCCCCATGGCCTATAATGTATGGACTTAAACTATTTGAAGTTGGTTCTAGTTCCATGACTCTAACCTAGCTGCTTCCTTGGTCCTAGTATCATTACCTTAAACTATCACCCCAATGTTCTAGGTAGTACAACATTAATATTTTTGAATCTCATCTGAGGTCTACAACACTAAACTAGTATTTTACCTAGTCCTACCCACATTTACTTAAAAATCAACCCCAATTGTGAAAATACAATGAAAAATAATATTTTTCTACATGTATGATCTCTATGACCCCAAACTAGCATCTTCATTGGTCCTAGCTACATGTCAATAAACTACCAACCCAATGGTCCAATCTTGAAGACCATAAACTATCTATAACATTGGCCAAAATTCAATGACACCAATCTATGATCTTCGAACTAATAGCTCAAGTCCAAGCCTTAGGCCCCTAAAATTTTCACATGGTATCTCATAGTTGTTTTCATGTTGTATTAGGTGGCCTCATAGACCTCTCCTTTTAAATATATTGATTCTTTCCTTGATGTCACACATGTTCTAAAGCCCCATGATCTAGGTTTTAAAACATAAAAATATTTTCAACTAGTATAAGCATTTTTCCCTTAGACATAAATCATCCCTATAGTTCAATCAGTATGACCTTAAACTACTTTCATCTTCTACAGTTTGATCTCCATGGATTCAAACCATTAGAAACGGTAGTACGAGATTATTGAAATTAAACTAAAAGAACCAAAATCCTTGACACATGATGTTATACTATCATCTTACACCATATAAAATCGGGATGGCTCATGAAATAATTTTGGAATGATAATTAATTTCCCCTTATAGAAGTTGGATTGCTAATATGATAAGTATGGGATGATAACAAAATGATTTCCTTAGTGAAAGATGTTAAACTATTGCATTACCCAGTGCAACAAACACATGATGCCTCATAAAATAAGTGTTGTATGATAATGTATTACCACATAAAAAATCATGATTCTTTATATGATAATAATGAGATGATCACAAACTAACACCATCAGTGCATGATGTTAGATTAAAACCATTCCCTATGAGACGAACACAAGATATCTCATCCAATAAGTGTGAATGATAAATAATTACCCGTTATAAAATTAGGATTATTTACATTATGAGTATGGGATGATCAAAAATAAAACATCCTTAGTGCACAGGGTTATGATGTACTGTTACCTTATGAAAAAAAAAGAAACATGCCTCATAAAATAAGTGTTAGATTTTTAAAGAGAGTAAACACTCAATGTATAATATTAAACTGTAGCGTTGACACATTTCATGAATATGGTATTCCCTTCATTAGATTATATTCCCCCAACATATGGTATCTGTATCCTTCCATTTCAAGTTCCAAAAATATATGTGGCATGGTTTTCATTCCATCGAGTACATAGTGGCACCTATACATTTTGTCTCCGGTCCTAGCAATAATGTTAGAAACATTTGGAACATTTGAAAACATTTATAGTCTAATCATTATGACCCTAAAATATGTTCAGTTTTCATCATGTTATTTCTTTGGTACATAGTCATTCACTTCCTTCCATCCACATAGAATTTAACTCTTCGTTTTACACAAACATCCATAGAAAAAATGTATCTTTACTCGATGAATCGTAAAATTAAAATGTTAGACAATATTCCAAACCTCACCACCTAAAAAAACATATATATTTCCCCTACTACTAGATCTATGATCATAATATAGGAGCTCTGGTCAATGAATTATGACCATAAACTATGTGCATTCAGCTTTATTAAACCCTCATCTTCATGGTTTTCTTCAATTGTTGTGTTTTATCAAGACAATTCCCCACAAAATTCTAGAAATATGTATGTATTGCTTCTCATTCTCATCAGATATGTAGACACTCCCATATTTCTCATCCTGGTCATATCTCCTTCATTGACTCATCATAAGGACTTTCCATCCCTAGCATCATGATGTCATCCCTGGGTATGATTTATCATGTTTTTATGGAATTTGGTCTCTTTATCCCACCCTTAATGGTCATTTATCAGTATTTTATGCCCAAAAAGCCTCCCTAGGTAACTCAATTCCCCATAGATTAATATTTATGAAGATAAACTATTATCATCCGTAATCCAATCCGTTTTAATTTAAACTATTTGCAACCATATTCGAAGTCCTGTGAATTTAAACAACTAAAAACCATAGTCTGATCCATACGACTTTAGATAAGAAGAAACCATTTTTCAAGCCATATGAATTTAAACTAGTAGAATCCATAGTCTCATTCACATGAAATTAAATTAAAAACCTAACATCTTCAATGAATGATGTAAAAATGTGGTCTTACTCTAGACCAAACTGGGATACCTTATTTAATAAATATGATATGACCTAACACATTACCCCATACTATATTAATATTCCTCATAATATGAGATGTTCTTATACCAACAGTAGATAATATTTCATCCTTATAGTGTTGGTATCCTACCATGCCATTATGCAGAACTACATGTGTCCTGATTTCCATTGTCATGAGATAAGTAGTGATTCCCATATATTTTCTTTTGGTCCTGAATATCTCCCATGTAAACTAATATTCCCTTCAGGACATTCCATTTTTATTATTATGTACTTGGTATTTTCATCGATTTGGATAATCATCATCCTCTAGATCTGAGGAGTCCCCCTAACATATTCTATTATGTCACATTGGCTCACCATCCATCATGGGACAACTCATTGAATAATCTTTGGTAATGAATAGACGTTCCCTTTTTTGAACTCTATTAATATTCAATTCTGCATTTATTCATCATATTCCAAACTACCTTTGGTATCGAACCTATGTATCAAACATGTTAACTAGTTATTCCCTACTCTTCTTCCATTATCTGTCCACTATCATGGTCCAACAAATTACATTTTCCCTTACAGTACTTATAGGAAACTTTCACCACTTATTGTATTCTCCCCAGAAAGCAACCATAACATCATTCTGGACCTTGTTTCTCACCCTGATCATCGTTCATGTTGTATTTATATTTGATTGGATGTTCTATTTGAGATTAATTCAAGGTTTACAATCATGAGTGGACTTAGGTACATGAATCATGACCTTATACTATGTGGATGTTTTCTTAGGAATATTTTATTATGTGTTCGTTGAGATCCTAGTCCCCTCTATTCACATTAGGTAACCTTTTGCTAATACTACACATATTACACCGAGACTCAAATCATTGGTCCAAGAATCATGACCAAAAAATATTTGCAACATTCCCCTTGTGTTTTTCATGGTTTGGGGCCTCCCTTGGCACGACATTCCCATCGTGTTACTAATCATTTGTACTTCAGTAAACACATAAGGTTAACCCTTGGCTAAAATATATGACATTCAACTAAGAGACCATGTTCTGAACTGTATGACCATAACCTAGCATCCATGTTCCAATAACCATGACATTTAATTGTTTGAACCCCCCACCCATGAAATTGTTGTCTTCCATTAGTCCTTATTGGACCAAAATTCCCATTATATTTTCACTACACCATTAAATTCATATCTTTATGTGATACTCACCCAATATTACAATAATAAAGACATTAAAATATGTTCTATTTTTTATGGAATATTTGTTGGTGATGGAACTCTCAATCTACACATTCATGTTGGGCTACCACCCCTCATGTAATAAATATACTCTTCAAGAAACATAACCCATCTTTTTTTGTTCTGAACTCTTTGAGGTTATTCTATGATCCTGATGTCCTTGTCACACAATGTTAAACTGTATGACCCTTCATCCTAGTAAAGAATGTATAACTCTATAATGAATCATCCACGGCATATGATTCTAATCTATGTGTAAATCAACTTCATTGGTTGGAATTAATCTATGGAGCATCATAGTCTCTTTCCCGAGATGCATTTTAATGTGGTTTTGTTTACCTACTACATTGTTCATGTTCTTTGACTATCGCATGATATCTGAGATGACAAAACTCTTGGAATATGATTTTAATCATTTTTCAGACCGATACACCTACCCAATGTGCTCAAAGACATGATGGAGTAATCTTGAGATAATGGATTCCATTCAAACATTCCATCACTTCATCCCCAACCTATGCATGACCCAATATTTTGATCCCCATCCTCTTCCACATCTTATCCCCAATAATGATAACTACTCCTGGCTATTTTTGGCTCACCAACCATCTTGGAAACACACCACAATGTTTTTTGTCAACTTTTTCTAATAGGTCCCATGTTTTAAACATGGTTACTAGTCTACCCTCATATTTCTAACCCCATTCCTGGAAAAATGATAATGGGTTCCATGTTTCAAATGTGGTAAAAAATTACCATCCATCTTCAAACCAACCTATTTTTATTCCAATTCACTGGAATCTTAATTCACTCTTTTCAAAAAAAAATGTGAAAAATTCAATGCCCCTCAAGTTACCCCATTCATGCACTAGTGCACATTGAGAAATAAAGTCAGCTATTTAGAGGGGCCCATTATACATCCATTGCTATTATCGGTTAAGATACTCCAATTTTTTTATAAACTAAACCATACCCTGATTGTTTGACCATCAACGACACTATTATATGAGTGAGTAATCACAAGGTCATTCATTATTTCTCACACCGATCATGACTCATGTGATATTATGTATTGATCATATGTTGTCTCAATATTATGATCTATGTGAAGTAGAAAATATATTGAAAAGTAAATATGTAAATGTATATGAGAGATCAAAAAAATTGGAAAAGTGTGTGATGGTTAACCAAACTCTAGATCCTCAATCTTGTGTTAGTAAGAGTGATTCAGATATACTCGAGAAATTGAGTTATCTTTCCTGAATAGCCTCTATCATATGGTCTATAGGGTTTAATATTGCCTCACAATCATTGTATCCTCATCCTCGGTCACAATATTAAACTCATCAACCCAGATCCGTACATGGTCCTTCTCATCCTGGTACTCAATTATCTAATATACCACATCTTCTTCTTGATCCATAGTGGATTCTAGTTATGTATTTAGTTGAGTGATGATCTCTACTTGGGTGGTGATGAATTCCATGCACTCAATAACCTACTCCTCCAAAAGTTTTATTTCATGATCAACCTTTAATAGCATCACGGTGCCGTCATATTTCACCACATTCAAGGAAATATCAAATATGAATCTGCAAATAAACCCACTTTGGAAGGTAGTAACATAACAGTAGATGGATAGCAAAAGATTCCACCCCTTGAATGCCCGGGTTTCACAGCCAATGGAAAATTTATCCCATACATATCACCATTTATGACTATAGTTTTTGGGTGATGAAGCATTGTATGACCCTCCAAACCCTTCACAGGATGATTTGGCTTTATTCACTAACATTATACCTAGAATCTTCTAGTTCCTTAGGTTGTTTAGGTTCATATTTTAGGATTACATCAAGGTTAAAAACATAAGGGTCCTACTCCAAGATCTTTATAGATGGTTCAGGTTCCATATCAATTAGGTACATCCCCATCTAACCCTCCTTTACTAGCATCTCTTACACCAACCACAATGTCTTCCCCTCGAATTGAATCTCCCCTGATAATGATGTGATGACTTACTAAGACCAAGGTCTTGTTATCTTGGATGAAATAATCCCCAAGAGTATTCATGACTTCTAAGGCTGGGGCCCTAGATTCCCCAACCATTGCCTTTTTTGGATAACACAAAATAACATGAACTACATGAAACAAAGTCATGTCAGTTAGTATTCTGAGTGATGATGAGTCGGGCATGAAAACAATATTTAATTTTAATGGAAGTACCAAGGGTGAGCATTTGGGAAAGGCTGGGTCTAAGAGTTTTAAACGGGAGTTCCACTATAGTATACCCCTCAATAATTGTGAGTAATTCAATGATGGACATTAGGTCCCTCAATGATTCCTAGGTGGATGTTGTAATGAAAAAATCAAACACAATAATTTATTAAACTCAATAGCTCAATGATGGTTTAAATGTTTAAGTTTGATTGAGATACAATATTACTATGACAAAGAGGGATCTCAATAATCATTAACTCTAAGCAATCTTCCTCAGTAGAGGTTACTGCTTACATCGATATTCCATGGTCTGGTCGCTAATAGATTAATGGGATGACTGAGTTCTATGCATCAACTATTCATATATTATCATTGGGACTACAACTACACCAATCCCAATAATAGATTTTGAGTCATACCACTAATACCATATGGATCACCTTTTCCTCATTCATCTGGGAGTACGTAGTCACTCTTGGGATGTTCCTACATAAGTGAAATCTATGTTAGAACCACTGATCAATAGGTGGGAAGGGATATAAGATACCAATGAGTCAACAAAATAAGATTATTGTGAGATTTTTGAGCATGTCAACATTGTTGCTAAGGGTGATCTGATAGATCCCCTGGGGAGTCTCCTGATTAGTGGCCAATCCTTATGAACCCTCATAACTAGTAATATCATTATTAGTATCAGGGGATCACTCCTCAACGACATCTTCAGAAAATGGTATCTCTTAAATATTAGGTTCACCACCGATCAAAACATGCAGCAGACCATAGAGAATTATAGGACTCCCATGGTAGTTTTAAATTTGTTTCAAAGTATGAAGGTATGTAAACCAATCATTGCAGTGAACCCTAATATTATTCCTAGAGAACACTCCTTTGGATGCTTCATCCCTTCCCGTGTAAGCTTCCACATAGTTTCACCCTCTTCATGTTCATCCTCAACATTTCCTAGGCTACCCAGGGCATTGGTAAAGAAGCAATAAAAGATGTTTTTCGAAAGTACAATATCTTCTTCTTGAGGGCCTCCATGACTCTGCTCTCCCCAGCCTAAGAGCCCTCTTCGTACTTCAGTGGACATTTCTAAGGAAGTAACTCCTCTCCTGGATTTGGGGGTGCCAAAACCCCTTGCACTACCCCAACTGAATCAGAATATGGACCCCATAATTCTTAAAAACCCCCTAATAGATAATCCCACCCACCTCTCTGTTTCTCATGTGCCTCACATTAAGGAACAATTAACCTTTTGTGTTGATGAAGGATCCCACCTGGGTACACTACAACCCAGGTTTTGGCATAATTCTATGAATGGATAGTTTTGATGTAGGATGCAAGTGGAATGATAACTTATCATGTGATCTATACTTTGAACATCCAATATAGCTAACATTGGATATATGGATTCCTCTACTCATGGAACCAAATGTAGACTCTCTTCATCAATTACTATTAGCATCTAAATAGTTGGGCAAATGATGATAGAGTATATGACTCAAAGAATTTATTTCCATCAATCATTGTCACCACTAATATTACGTGAAAGTCCTTTCATGTATTATAACTGCTCTAGATTTCTCTCCATGTTCTACACCACCTCATAAACTAGCATTGTGAATGGGTTAATGTCAAATTCATTAAATTTACAATGCAAAATCTGAACCTGACATCATTGAGTGCCACTAGCCGAACCCCAATGTTTTTACCATTAAAGGCACCAAAACAGTAATAAAGGGAGTGGCATAATTAAGAAATTCATAGCCCCAAAAGTGAACCATGATCAATCCATGTAATAACTGCAAAGTACAATTGATACGACTTGGCGTGCTCGCTCTATCCACGTTTCCCAATTGGTTATAGAGCCATGAATGCACTGGTAGCCCCCAATTTTACCAGGTAGCTAGATTATATTATTTCATCCAACATGAAAATCATAGTATGTAGATCCATGCATTTTTTCATTAATAATATGTACAAAAATACCATGGAATGTTCATTGGAATTTTATGTAGAGAAATATCGACTTCAAGCACTCCACCATGTTCCAGCCCCAATTCTCTTACTTTCATTCCACTATTATTGACATGTATAATCCCTAAATAATATATTTATATGATATTGAGAACTACATTGTTCTTCCTGACAACTTAAAAGTGGGATACTTCTTTAAGAAAAACCCAGATATATCTTGAATGTGATGTTTCAACGGAAGGGGGGAGGATGCTCCAACATTTGATCAATGCATCCTTAAGAATCTAGGTTGTTAGTGGGTTTTACTATATATCTCCCCATTAATTTGGTTCATAGAGAAACTCATCATACGAAAACCCATTTAGTGGGATCATGATGATTTCATGTCGGTATCACAAGATGATACCCACATCTCCAGGATGGAGGTGGAAGGTATCGATATCCAGGGAAAATGTCTAAGGAGATATGGAAGTAGATCATATTGATTATATTCATGTAAATTAGATATCTAAACAACTTAATATATTTCAATATGATGCATCTCATTCCCATAATCCTATAAGGTGATGTGTACCCAATACCCATAGGCACAATCATTAGTAAAGTTACCCTCACCCTATAGATCCTTTTCATTGTTATAGTCTATGATGCTTTCCTAAAAGTTTCTATGAAAAATCATACAATAGTGAGTTCAAAACACTTTGTTTTATGGTTTCTCCCTAGTGACCATCCTCGTACACCCACTCAATGTGTATACATATGTGTCCTCATTCCCTTGAGAAGGTTAACCTGCAACCATGATATTCTAGTGGAAATAATTATCATGAAAGTTGAAACGGAATCACAGTGTGTTGACTATAATGGATGGGATGACCACATCATCAATAATGAAAATGTTATATATTGGATGTATAATTCATAACATATAACTTATATATTCCTTTTCTAGTAATCCCAAGAGTGGTCAATTGTAAAAAATTTCCCTTATTCCCTAAGGAATCTCGGGTTCCCCACCATATCAACACTCATAGTGGGAGAAATAATTAATGAAACATTGATATCATCATGGTTTTCATGGTTTAATAATTACTAATGTTCTATGAGTATTAATATTTGAGTTGAAAACTCTGGTTTCTAGTCACAAAAACAATGTAAGGACGCATAATGTTGGAAGAGTTTATGGAATGTCCCACCAAGTCATACATGTTGATTCCTAAATAGAAGAGGTGCACAAGGGCCGTGGATGAAAATTAGGATTTCAGGAAAAGGGTTAGTTCTATGAATGAGATATACATTTTTGCAAGATGATTCCTTATATAATACGTGTGGGATGATAAATAATTACACCATATAATATCAAGATGCCTCATATGACAAGTATGGGATGATCACAAACTGACATCCTTAGTACATGATGTTAATCTATAGCCTTACCAATTGAATCAAATATGGGAGGTCCCATACTACAATTCTGAGATAGTCAATTTTATGAATTCCCTCTACGCATGATGTTAAATTGTATACATACTCCATTTCACAATAATGGGATTCCATCATCAGAGAGAATTACCATTTTTCTGACATATGTCTCCTACCAAGATATGTTTCAGAATAATTTGTGGTTGATTACTATTCCATTTGATATCTAGTGATAGAAATACATTCTATCATTATTCCCTAACATAAATTTAGAAATATTCCTCCCTTTTGGCCCCAATTACGGTCTAAGTGTTATGTTCGTAAACTATCTGTTGTACTTCTTGAAGGTATTTCTGTTGTATGTGGGCATGTGTTTCCCTCCTTTCACGTTACATTTTACCTCTTTCCTACCATGAAATCATTGTAAAAAAAATTCCATTTACTTCAAGAATAATAACAGTAAACTATTATCCAATATTCCATGAATCATGACTTCAATATGTCTTTGAATTTCCCCTAGTCCAAGATCTATAACATTACTATGTCATCCCTTATCTAGGAATTTTGACCATAAACTATGTGCAATTGGATTTATTTTACACTCATTCACTTTTTTTTCATATACTCTTGTGTTCCTGTCATCCAGTGCCCCACCACATTCTAGAGCTATATAAGGATTGATTCCAATTCCCATGGGATATATAAAAATACGAGGATATCTCAACATAAACCCATCCCCTTCATGGGATAATCATGGGGAATTTCATTCCCCTGCAACATGATGTCGACCTGGGGTATGCTTTTTCATATTTTTTGGGAAAAGATTCCCTTTGGGCCTCTATTCATTCCGACATCACTATTTTGGTTTCTAATTCTTTCCCATGGACAAAACGTTTTTTCTAAACTTTGCGGATACATACTTCTTTATTTCCCGTCATTTGAACATTAAAACGGTGGTCAGATTCCATCACATTCATCAATTATATAGGCCCCTAGAATGAAATTGGATGAAGGAATGTAAATTTCCCTTTCCATAGATTCCTCCTTGGATCTCATCGATTAGTTCGGGTATCCCTACATGATTCATTCATGTTCTTGAAACACATTCAATGTGACATATTAGAAGTGGATATTGGTTCATTATGATTATTCTATATTGATAGGGAAGAAATGTGTGTTCTGTGATAGTATGAACTTTGATAAAGTCTAGATGCATGTTTTGAAGTTGGGTACCCTGGGCACCTATAATGTTTCCCTCTTTAAGATGTCATATCATATGTGGCATACCAGGAACGAAACATGAGGAATCACGTGTAATCCATGTGGAAGTTGATTCTAAGGGCATAAGTACTCCAATTAATTTTACCTTAGAAATACCATGTTCATATCCGTGGGTAAGTATTCTGGGTTAGGTCACAATTTTTATGTTTTGTGTACATGGATCATGACACCTTATTGAGGTAGATCATGGTTCATGTTTAGAATTCAGATGATATGGGATGGGCACATGTTTAATGTCTTCCAGGGATAGGATGGGCACATGTTTAGAGTCTTATAGAGAGATTATTGTAAAAAAATTAATTCTTGTAGGAAAATGATGGAAATAGATTTAAAGTCTTGGGGGGACATGATAGGGACTCAATATAGGGGAAGATCAAGGTTGAGGGTGTCCCTAAGGGAAATGATGTCACACCTAAGTATGTGGGGTGTATTCACAGAAGGAAATATCTAATACTTGGGTTGGATGGTTTTGTGGAATGAACCTTATGGAGGTATCCTACATACCCTGTCTGTAAAAAATGATAAAAAATCATGTAGTTCAGTGAATAAATTAAATTTTGTGTGATAAGAACAATCCATATAGTTTAACTTCATGCAGTAAGGATTCCCATGTCATGAAAAGAGCACCATTGAGGGATGGTGGGGGGATTATGCATTTTATATTTCAGATATCTGATAATAATACCTTTTGGAGATTCTGTGGGGATTATATATGAAAGATTCCAAATATAGGATCAAACCTTGGGGTAGATGACACTATAGGGGTGGCATCCCATGATGATCATACATGGGTAATATTATGTTCATCAAACAAGGTATGAGGTGTAGGGTCATACCATGTGATTTATTCATAGGGAATCCTATTATCATCACACATGGAAAGGAAATAGATTAATATAATTTCCTTGGAATATTATCATGTAGTTTTTTCTCATAAATATGGTACATGGAGAAAGGAAATTTTATGTCATGCCAGTCAGATGTGGTTGGGCCTTAATATCTATGGGGTACTTTGTCATGGTGAAATGATGATTCAGCATAAGTTATACATTTCAATAGGATCCAATAGTTTCATGGAATTATTCCACCATTACTTCATATGTTTTCACCACCCATGGGCCTCTAGTTGGGGTGTGGTGACGTCGCAACCGATAAGGATTGTCCATCTGAAGCCCCAACATTGGGTTACCTATGATTAGGAGAAATAATCAATACGGTAGCTATGAATATGAAAAAAAATGTAGGATAATGGATTCACTAGAATCATATAGAACTTCAGTCATGGGACAAAATTGTTTTTTGTGAAACATTATTGTATTTCAAATAAACCTTTCGTGAGAAAGATATTATAGAACAAGGGAAACACATGTATTCAAAAGTCATAGTAGCATTAAATTTTGTAGTTACAAATAGTATAGATGATTAGCCACTAAATAAGGCTAATATTCATTGTCAATATACATAATATTCATGTGATTTATTATTCATAAACACCATTTTATTGAATTTTACACTTTGAACATCATTCCACATTATGATTGTAATACCTTCTTAAAATGCACTATTATGTGGTACATTTTTAAACATCATTTAAAGTACCCAATGATTCATCTGATTTTAAGGAATGTATTTATCCATATTTTATGTTTATATTTTGGTAAATTTATCAACACTTCAATATGAACTTGTTTCATTCAAGGATCAATGAATAATTCATGGAAGAAGATGGGTATATTTTGTGATGAAAAGAAACAATTTTAGAGAAGGCAGAATGGACACCAGCTCACTGATGAGAATGTGGGGCCCAACATACATGCCCAATGAATCCCAAATTTCATGGGATGATATAAGACATGTATAGAAACAAATAAAAAACTATGATACAATGCTAATTATGCTTCCTTGGTGTCCATTTAGGAGGCCCAAGTTAGGGATAAAATTCTGTGCTAGATTCTGCGGCTCATAAAAAGAGACCACTAATACGATCATATCTCGGAATCCACAACTTCAAATGGGCCCAAATTTTACAGGTGGTTAAAATATATCCGGGGATCGATTTTCTTATTCTATTCCCCACTCTGATTCGTCCATTGAGAAGGTCTTCCATGCGTGTATGTTCGGTGAATGAAATATGGCTTCCACCTCGGGTTAAGGGTGGAAAAATCAAGTCTCCCTTACTTTCCACCCACCTATAGCCTACCAAAATTAATTTAGGAGACTTGGAATGTTGGAGGATCGAACCAAGGTCTCCAAAATTTATCTTTAAGTCATTGGTGTTTGAGTATTGAAGATCTTGGATGCTTTGTTCAATTGTAATGTTATGCTGCAATTTTGTTGTCTCAAATTTGTCTTTCACATGTAAGTTGTTCAATTCACTTTATTTTCATAATAAAAAATCTTCTTCTACTCTTATTATGTTGTTCTTTATATTAAATTGATACCGTTGGATCATGGTGTGAATTTATTCACACCAAAACTTGTGAAATTATTCACACAACGGTGGAGTGATCATTTTATTATTGTTGTTTTCTTTACTTCTCCACTTCCTCCCTCATGAGTCTACTTTCCGCTTCCATTGAAACCATGGGATAAATTGGGGGATAACCCACTTATGGGTTGATCCAAGGTAGTAACAAGGGGCTGGATTGGATGTTATTTATCACCTCATTAATTTATAATCACTTCTTTAATTGAGATTTTTATTTTATGATTTTTAAACTCCATCGTCCTTGTTGAATTTGAGGCCACACACTTCAAGTGATAATATGAACCTTTACTTTGAAGTGCTAAAATCATTGATCCTTCAAGTGTATAGGTGATTAGTATTATAGGGTATAGGAATCAAACCAGTAAGTGATGATGTTGTTTTATCTCCTTAAATGAACCCATCTCAAATATAAGAAATTGAAATCATTAAAAAGGAAATACGTTCAATCCACCCCGAGCGATAACATAGGATCAACTAATTCTTTTAAATTGAATTCACTTAAGTCTCTTAGAGTTATTTTGAACCCATCTAAAATCAACCCATGTTAGAATTTCATAGCCAAAAATAGTCCATAGAATGTACGTGTCTATACGTTACTTCTTAGGTCTCTAAGGATTCGACAACCCAATCTAAACTACAAGGACCTTCTTACCTTCATATCTTGGGTAAATTTGAGCAAGAATAAATAGAGTTGTATGAATGTGGATTATATTGAATTCACCTAAACAGACATGGCAGGTTTTGTGTGATGATCACTCTACCATAGGATAAATCATTATTTGGGCCAATAGAGGATTTGTAATGAAAGTTCTATACCTTTGAGGTTCAATTTTCTATGGGATTGTGTGATGTTGTGGAACATGATGACATTTTTGTATAAGAGAGATAGTTTAAATTTTGGATAGATTATCTCAATGAGAGATGTGAGGATCTATTTATAGCTGATGTAATCGTCCATATACTTATAACTCTATGTTGCTGAAATAAGGTTTCATGCTTCTTAGTCCTTTAATAAGGGGGCATAGACACACAACCTATCAGATCAAAAATCATCATTGGTTCACAATTGGTTGGTATTGTGACATGATATATGATAATGGTAGTATTTAATACAGTCACCCATTTTTTCGTGTATTGGCCTTCGATATATTTTCAACCTCTGGGGTATCTTCTGAACTCACCATTATCTTTATCATGCAAGCCTCTTGCATGAAAATATCCATCCTTGTTAGAAAATGTCAAAACAAGTGTAAAAAATGGACCTTAGATTAATAATTAATATTTGGGTAGGTCATATGATATTTTCATCTGAAACTAATCATTCTAGGGTCCTAACATGTTTTTGGATTGAACGATCACTACATGTCTTGGATCTGAAATCAAAATTTTTTTAAAAAATTATCATCTTCACTAACAATGGATACCCTTTGAGTGAAAATTTATGGTGGTTAAGATTCACAGTCTATATTTCATGGAGTTTTTTATTAAAGGTTTTTTATTTAAGAAAAAATACATAAGTTATTATTTAATAAAAATTAATCAAAAAAATAAATTTTATAAACTATGAAAACATTCCATAAATTCATCCTCCCACCGATTGATGAAAAACATTTCCATGTATTTGTATATATAAAAACATCCTTAAGTCATTTATTTTCATTTTTATAAACCGAAAATGTTAAAATGAATTCAAATTTGACATAAAGTCTCTCCATCTGTAACAGCTGGATGTTTTAATAAAATATTTTCTTCAAATACTTTTAATTCTTTAACAGATTGTATTTTATTCAAGTGTTAGATTAAACAAACTGTGAGACACCCTTAGTATAAAATTTCCATTATAAAATATCTTTTAGGTTATCATGAATTAATATAACTATCTTATGAAAATGTATCGTGAAGTCATTCAGTATTAATTATTTGTGAAAAATATAAATCAATTATATATTTGTATTTTTGTGTAAATAAATTGATTGAATTTCTATTATTAAATTAAATTAATGAAATATATATTATATATATTTACTAATTTTTTTTCATATTCATACAATATATTTTTTTTTCATGGGGTAGGAATAATCATTATTTTAATTATAAAAACCGATATTTATCCAAAGGGTAATTTAACATCCTTTTAATGGAGAACCCTTTTTAAACATCATTTTGAAAAATCAATAATTCTTATATGAAAAAATACAACTCATTTTTGGAATTGGGATATAAAAATTTAGTTTGGATGAAGTATTTATATTTTCTTGATGACTTTATTATTTTGTAGAATAGTAAAAATACACAAAATTTTAATTGATATAAACTTTTTTCATCAAAATAATTAATATTGATTAATTTTATTTTTGAATGTTTTTAATGTATAAATATAATATATTTTTATCAGATAATATAATTTTGTTCATTTTCATTACATTATGATGAATTTACATGTAAAAATAATTCAATATTTTGAACGTTTTTACTTTTAAAACCACTTTTCTCATTTTGACATTCAGATTAATTATAAATTAATTACTAAAACTTATGTGTTTTGAAATATAAAAATTGATTCAAAATTTATAATTATTAATTCCAAAAAATGTAAATATCATTATTTTATTATGGGGAATTCTAAATAGTAACATTAGTAATTTTTATTTATATGTTAATGGGTAAATCAGTTAATTAAGGGTAATAATAATATAATAAAATTTCCCTAACACTTGTACTGATATATTTTTTTTATGTTTGTTAATACATAAATCATCATGGGGACTAAATGGTGTCCTTTAGAAGCCACTAAGATGATATTAGTATATTTATTTAATTTTATTTAAAGAAAAATTTAATATGTCTCACACAGATTTTATTTACTAAATCGGTTCTCATATAAGATTATACAAAAGACAACATCTATAATAAATACTCAATTGAAATCTATTTTTTTTTCTTTATCATGGAAATTTACTTTTAATTTTTATAAAATACATAATTAATTTAATAAATTATAGTTTGATGATGTAAAAATATTTAATTTATGAGAAATAAGGAAATCAATATTTATTAAAATGATAATCACCATCAGAAGACCCAAAAACATGAATAAATCTTAATGGTTGAGTATATCATAATTATAACCATCCATGGGTCGAGTTAGTGACCATTTGGAGCCTTATAAAAGATATTGTGACACTTATATTATTTTATTGAAACTGATGTTAAAGATGTCACATTCATAATTCAATAACTATAACATTTAAGATGTAGAATTTTTTAAATGATAAATTCAAATAAAAATATTATTCTGAATCATAGTATATATATAGTTATCATAGTGTTTTATTATTAGTTTTTATTTTAAAATATGAATATTAAATAATTAGACAATATTGATGTAGTAATTATTTTATTAATATAGTTAAAAAAGAAAATGTTATTAATAATATTAAAATAAATATAAATTGGATAATTAAAAAGTATAATGCATTTTATAGATGAACATTACCTCCTAGTAATATAATAATTTTTTTTGACATTAACCCATTATCTTAATATTTTTAAAAATCAATGAATTTAATAGTGTCAAATATAAAACAACTAATTTTTTATCAAAATATTATTCAGTTAAAATATTTTAAAATCATTAAAAAAATTATAAAAATATATAATAATTATGATATGGTCTAAAATGTTCTAATCTATTTATTTAATCTCTAATTGACACAATATAATTAAAAATTAAACCCTTTTCATATTGAAATATTTGTTACACAAGTTAAAATTAAAATAGAATAACTTGGTGTTAATTAAAATGATACAGTTTAAATTCATAGAAAAACTTGTCTAAAATATATTGGTTGAAAATATTAAAACCCTGTATCATTTAATATTCTAAAATTTTACATTTTAGATTTATTTGGATTTGGTTTTATTTTATTATAAATTAATATTTTTGGGGATCCCAAAAGTTCCCCTCACCAATATTATAAAAGGGCACCTCCTCCTTCACCTCTTCAGTTCACAATAAGCCTTCAAGATCATACATACCCTTCCATTTTTTTCTTTTAAAAATACCTAGTTACATTCTATAGTTTCAATTATTTTTCAATGACAAACTCTAGCGCTTTAAAAGGGGATTTTGAGGAAGCACGATGAAGAAGATGTAATCACCTCTACTGATACTTTCAAACTTATTTCTTCGTTTAGTTAATCTACATGATTTTATTCATTTTAAAGTTATAACTCTAAATTAAATTATATTATAAGATGTTATTATTATTATGGAATAAAAATATTCCACTTTCTATCCATCCTATGAGAAATTAAATCACCACATGTGCATACATACATCTTACCTTCACCACACCATGGTGTAATCTATTTTTCAACACCACCTTACATTGATGGGTATAATGATGGATATTATAAAAATATATTATTATTATAACATGATATATATTTTATGATATTATGAACCATTCACATCATTACCATTTCACAATAATAGGAATGATATCATCGCTCGTGCGTACGTACGACCAACCATCTCCACATTGTGATGCGATTAAATATATATGATCTTCATTAAATCATTATTAATGAATTTATATAATGAATAAAATGATATATATATATATTTAATATCATTTTGGAATGAAATAAAAATGAATTATGATGGGGGACCAGAACATATTTGACAATACTTATATATGAAAATGTAGCAGTTAATACCCAAATAACAAGTAATAATGATTTTTTAAAAAAAATTATAATATGATCATATATGATATCATAAAAATTAATATTTTTTGAAATAATTAAATGAAATCATTTAAATCACTATACAATAGGTTCAGATACAAAAAAAAAGAAATATAACCTAAGGTAAGAGACAATTTTTCAAACTAATTATTATCAGAGATTGTTTATATGTAAGTATTTATAAGGGTATATTTATCCTCCATGTCCATGTTTCCAAATATTGTAATATTATTTATATAATTATAGAGCTTTTTAAGGTTAATTATACCCATTGGAGAATTTTGGTTAAATGGGATGAAAGGAAACTTTTTTCATTATTTGATAAGAAGTATTTTTTGAATTCTACAAAAATATTTTGAGGATAATGCTTTTTTAAATTATACAGCATGAACGTGTTTTGTGTTATCATAATTCATTATTTACGTGAATCTTAATCTAAATTTTTTTTATATCTTCAAAAAAATTATTTTCATTTACAGTTTTACAACAACAAAATATTTTTTATGAATAAATGAAATTTTCATCAATAAATAATTTCATGTGTTATATAAAAATTATTTTGAATCTAAGATGGAATTTTTTTTAATAGGGTTGTGTTTCAAGTATAATATAATTATTGTTACTATGATTTCTTTGTGTTTATTATATAAATTTAAATATTAAATCCATTTGTTTTACATGTATTATAGTATGGTAGAACGATGTTTAATGAAACCCATTTTATTCTTTGGGTTATGCTACAACGAATGAATTGTGGTTTATAAAACACATAAGAATTATTTCATTATGAGATTGGTGGGACCTATATCTTCTGTCAATGCATTTGGTAAATATTTATATCTCATTTCATAGACATGTATGGAATAGTAAATGATATTGGTTTAGTAATATATGGCTAGAAAGAGGAGCGAACTCGGTTTAGTAATGGACTATGCCCACTATGATTGTCTTGGAAATGATCCTTGACTAATGATTAAGATATGATTGATATCAATCTTGTTTATCCTTACAGAGCATCTGATCTCACTGTTTCATATGTTTCATTTCGCTATTTCATGAAGAAGTGTATTAAGTGAGATATAACAAAAATGGATCTAGTTTTAATGAAATAGGTTAAAGACAATTAATATTTCTTATGAACAAGTTGTTTATGATTACTAATTTCTAAATAAATTATACATATATAGTTTCCTTATGGAATTGTAATATTTTATAATGAATATTCTTCAACATTGAATTAATATCAATATATGTTAAGTATAAGTCATCATAGTTGGTATCATAGGAAAGTTATAGTTAACCATTGGAAACTAGGATGAGAAAAACTCAGTAAGTATACAAAAGAAATGTTGATGTATGGGTTACGATCCATGGGTTTTAGAAATGTCTTTGAATAACCTCGGATAAAACCTAAAGGTTGCTAAATTAAAATTTTATTCTTGATTATGTTGTTTTCCCATTATGATTAGTGTTCCTCTTATTATGCATCTTGGTTTTTTTCAATGGATATAACCCGAACGAAGCACATTAATACTGAATGTGATGGGCATTGAAATAGTTTCCCTCATTAGAAACATATTGTTATGGGAGATGGAATGAGAAATGTTTTAGTTGTTCTTACACAACATTCTTAAGCTATGAATCATGCAGGACTTCCAAATAAGAAAAAGATTGAATGAATTTCTCTTGAGTACCTCATGAGGTAGCATCCTCATTTTTCTAATGGGTCACTAATCCATTAGTGGATAGAAAATTGATCAATAATAATGAAAAAATATTTTTAGTTCTATAATGTTCAAAAGAAGATAATGTTTTCTTAGTAATCTAAATCATGGAAGGTGAAACAAATCAATGGTGGAACCATATCAATAATATGAGGTAGTGAGATTAAATTGAATCCTCAGAATGGGATGAGTTCAATAATTTATTTTTTTATGTACATTCCTTGTGTTCATTTAAAAAATATAGATAAAGAGTGTCTTGAACTTAAGAAAAACGAAAATTAATCCTCTTGTACCTATGATGAAAATTTTACAAGGCTTGAAAAGTACACTTCTAGAATTATTAACCTACCTGGGAGTAAAATTGATTGATTATTTAGTGTCATAAAATGAAATATATGAAGGGAATTGTCCATAAAGGACATAAATAGATTCAAGGGAATCATTTTTTGTACACTCAAGGTTGATATTGGGATTAGAGTAACCCATCAACCCTATGGTGTTGATAAGAAGAGAAAAGTGGAATTAAAGAGAAAAAATAGTGACCCTCCAACACATCAATGTTACAAGTTCAAGTAAAGGTGGAATTATTACAATTATTTCCATAATCTAATGGTTATTAATGATGACCAATGTCAGCAAACTCTTAGGGAAAATATAATGTCTACTCATATGGGATAACTATCATTGAGGTGGAGTATGATAATGAAGTGGTAAAAGGTACACTTACTATAAACTCTACATTATAATATGTTTTATTTTATTTTGTATGCACCCACTAATTTATTTATAAATTATTTCAAAGGGTATATTCATATTACACCAATAATTAGATAATTATTTATTATTGAAAACTCTTAATGGCACAACAGTCACCTCAAAAGTTTATAATTCCTCTCTCATTTATTTTTGTGCGAAAGTGTTTCCTTCATGTATGATGATCCTTCCTACATTGGAATTTTATGTAATTTTTTTCAGAGATTGCCTTTCACTATATAGAAATCCTTTCAATTTCATAGGAATAAAAGTCAAATTTCCTATTTCGGATCAATATATGATCATCTATCGATGAAAGGATGAATATGACATTTTATTAGAAACTTTTTTATATTAGGGGTCTTTATTCTAATAAATTAAGTTTATCTATCTCAAATAGATGGGGAGATACTCAAAATGAAGAATACAACCATTGTACGATTTTTTGATGATGTCTTTCGGAAATAATCTATAGATCTTCTACTGAATAAATAATTTGTGTTTTCAATTGAACTCATACTGGGTGATATTTCTATTTGAAAGAAACCTTATTTATTTTACCCAATTGAGTTGTAGGTATTGAATAAGAAACTCCAAGAGAGTCTTGGAAAGGGATATATATTACCTTGTGCATCACCTTGTGGTACACATGTTATATTTTTGAAGAGGAATGATATATTAATGAGACACTATATTTATTTTCGAGAACATAACAAGACAAATATGAAGAACAAATATCCACTTCCCCGAATTTATGACTAATTCAACCAAGTTTGTAGAGCTAAATACATATCCAAGATTGATGTGAATTTAGGATATCATCCATTAAGGGTCAATAAAGAGGATATACCAAATACTAAATTCCAGATAAGTTATGGAAACTTTGAATTTATAGAGATGCTTTTTTGGTCTTACGAATTCCACCACTATCATCATGGATATGAAGAATAGAGTATTTAAGAACTATCTTGTTCAGTTTTTGGTAGTCTTTATAGATGACATTCTAGTTTATTTTAAATTAAAGTAACATCATAATGATCACATGATAATTTGAAAAAAAAACCTTGGTAAAGGATTAGATTTATACAAAATTTAACAAATGTGAATTTTGGATTTAGAATGATATATTTTTTGATCACATAATCTCAAGTGAAGGGATATATATGGATCCAACAATAACATAAGTTTTTTAAAGATGGCCAAGCCCAACAACAGTAGGTGAGCTCTGATGTTTTCTTGGTTTGTATGGATAGTATCAAAAATTTCACAATGATTTTTCAAGATTATCATATCCAATGAAAAAGTTATCAAAAAATGATTTATGTTCATATGGAAGGTGGAATATGAAAAGAATTAAAAAGAACCAAAAAGATGGTCATCCAGTGCAGTTGTGCTCACACTTCCTTGTAGTGGAGAAATTTTATTATCTCCATTGATGCCCACATTAAGGTACTAGGATGTGTTCTCATAAAAAATTATATAGTGATAGCTTATGCCTCATGAAAATTGATAATCCCTGAGAAAAATTACCCAACGCGTGATTTGATGTTAGTTGTTGTAATATTTTCATAAAATATATAGATTCATTATCATTATCATGTAAGGTGTGATATTTACATATATCAAAAATGTTTAAATTATATTTTCACTCAAAAGTAGCTGATTATGCACCAAAAAGGATGGTTGGAGTTGAATAATTATTACAACTAGTTAATATATTACAACCCTACGAATGAAAACAAGGTGGGAGATGATTTGAGACTAAAGGACCATGTTACCCAATTCAGGATGAAAATCACAAAAGATCCAATATTTATGTGTTTGAAAAGGATAGATCTTGAAATTTTCAAGGAAGCGGACAAATACTATCTTTATAAATTTAATGTTCAACCATATATACAAGTGAAGATTAAGGAGGTGGATAAGAAAAATTTATAGATATAAAAGGTGGCTAGAAATGTTCAGAAATTCATCCTTGATTGTGATGGAATAATAAATTTCATGAACTGAGATTCTATTTCTCCCTTAGTATAATTATGGATGGAGATATTGGATGAGTCTCATAGTTATTCATTATCATTTCATCATGGAATAGAAAAGGTATATAGGGATGTGAAATAGTGTTTTTGGTTGGGAAGAATGAAAATATATGTTGCGAAATATTTGTCTTTGTGCTTGATTTGTCAGAAAGTTAAGGAAGAGATACAGAAGCCTAATGGGATGTTACAACCAGTTCCCATACAAGAATAGAAATAAAAAAACCACACTATTTAATTTTTCACCAGACATCCCAAAACCTCTAAAGGACATAATTATATATGCGATATAGTTTATTCCCTTATGATGTTCGAACACTTCATCACTATTAGAGATGATTTCTCTATTGATCATATTCCTAGGATATGTGTAAAGAATGTTGTAAGATTGCATGGAGCACCAAAATTCATTATATCTGATCGGGATATAAGGATTACCTAGATGTTCTGGTGAATCCTTTTGTAGACTACATATAAACAGTATCATTTATAACTACTCATAATTATTTGATAGATGGTTCGTCTAAGAGGATAATTCAAAATATAGATGACATATTGAGAGATTTCTCTATGCATGTAAAAGGTTTTTGGGATAAACACATACCATTGGTGTAATTTTCTTACAATAATAGATTTCACTACATTATTCAGATAGCTCATTATAAATCCCTGCAAGAAAATTATTATAGATCTCTATTTTTTGGGGGGGATGTTGGGGAATGAAATATATTAGGACTAGATCGTGATGATGAAAAGGGAGAAAAGGTCAAATATATTAAACAACACAGAAGAGTAACACGAAGTAGATAAAAAGGAAATGCTAAAAATGATGAAAATTCCTAGAGTTTGAAGTGTGTGATATGGTGTTTCTATAAATATTTCCCTAAATGAGAGTAATCATATTTGGAAAGAATTGAAATCTAATCTCTAGGTACATCAGTCCTTTTAAAATTTTAAATGTTGTAGGGAAGCTAGTTTACCAATTGGTGCTTCCACCGAATCTCTCTCAAGTTCATGATATGTTCCATGTATCTATCCTTATAATATAAATTACTTATCATTCACATGTAATAAAAATAGAACTCATATCAATGGGGAAATATATGACTTTTGAAGAAAAACTCATAGAGGATCGGGATTATAGCGAAAAAGTTATGTGAAACAAGACCACCCACATTGTTAATGTTTTATGGTGGAACCACCAATTTGAAGAATCTATGATGGAACTTGATGATGATATTAGGAATATTTATTTTATTATTTTTGTATCCAAGTGATTAATTTTGAGGGAATAATTCATTTTAAGGGGTTAGAATGTAACACTCATATGTTTTTATGAAATATTTTCTTTAAATAATTTCAATTCACCAAATGCATGCATTGTATGAAATTATTAGTTTAGAAGAACCATGAGATTACTTTAATATAAAATGTCCATTATAACCTAGTAGTTAGGTTTATGGGACTAAATTTAAGTAACTTATGAAAATTTATTGTTAATTCATCTGCTATCAATTATTTATGAAAAATACAACTCAATGATGTATTTGAATTTTTGTATTAATAAATTTATTGAATTACAGTTATTAAATGAAATTAATCAAATAATTATTTTATATACATAATAATTTATTTTTTGTATTCATCTAATAGATATGTTTTTTATTGGATATGAATAAACACTATTTTTTGAAGATAAACATATATTAATTAAATGGGTAATTCTGCATCCTTTTAATGGAGAACCCTTTTTAAAGTAAAATTTGTACACGTTAATAATTTCTTTTTGAAAAAATAAAACTATTCTTCGGAGGTGGGATATAATAATTTATATTTTATTGAGTTTTGATATTTTTCTTGTAAATTTCATATTTTTATGAATAGTTACAACACAGTAAATTTTAATTGAAATCAAATTCTTTCATCAAAATAATTTATATGGATAAATTATGTTATTTGATGCTTTTAGAGTATAAATAAAATATACATTTATTAGTTAATATAATTTACATCATTAATTTTAATTTTTTATTGAATTTATTTGTCAAAACACTTCCATATTTGTCAATATTTTAACTTTTGAAACCTATATTCTAATTCTGAAAATGGTGTTAATTTGCAATTCAATAATGAAACATCTATTTTTCAAATATTGAAAAATGGATTCCAAAATTTGATGCATTGTGTATAAATTATACAAATAGATTTATTTTATTTTTGGTCTTTATTAATAGTAACATCTAAATATTTTATTAAGACATTATAGAGTAAATTGATTAATAATGTGTAAAGATAAAATTATAAAAATACAATAAATCATTTATTAATATTATAGGATAATGTTTTTTAGGTTAAATCATTCATCGTTCGAAATTGTGTCCTTTGAATTCCAGTTGGATTACATTAGGGAATTTAATTTATTTTATTTAAGAAATACTTAAATATATGTCACTCAAAATGTAATAAATAAATAATTTTTATATATCGATACACAGAATACAAATTCCATTATAAATAAACAATAAAAAGATAATTTTTTTCTTTATCATGGTAATTTATTAGTATGTTTTAGGAAATAAATAATTTCCTTAACGACATATACTTTGATAATGAAAGAAATAATTAGTTGATGGGAAACCAATAAAACATTTATTATTAAAATTATAATAACCACCAAAATACTAAAACAATTGACTAAATCTAATATTTCTAGTATATCTAGACCATAAACATCCAATGGTCCACCTAGTGACCATATTGATCCTTATAGAATATATTTTAGTGACCCATATTTTTTTCATTAAAATTATGCTAAAGTTGTCACAGTCATAGTTTAATAAGTGTAACATTTGGAATGTGGGAATTGAAAAAATATTTATTCAAATTAAATATTATTTTGAAAGATAATATATTTATCTGTATAATATTTTTTTATTTCTTAATTTTATTTAGTTCATATTTATATTAAATATTTACAAAAAACTGAAGTTGTAATTATTTTATTAATATAGATAACAAATTTTTTTTATTAAAAATATTAAATTAAATATAATTTTGGATATTTAATATTTCCAATGAATTTTATAAATTACCATGACATGTTTGGAATATTATAAAATAGTTTGTTTGATGTTAAGATGTTATGTTAATGTTTTTAAAAATAAATTAATTGAATAATATAAAAATTGATACTATTTATTGTTTATCCAAATAATGTTTTATTAAATTATTTAAATATCATTAGAAAATTTAGACATAGAGAATAATTATTATATTTTATAAAATGTTATAAGTTATTTATTTATGGTCTAATTTACATTAGTTAAGTAAATATTTCACCCTTTTAATTTTGAAATAATTGATACCCTTGTTTAAAATTAAATCGAATAACTACATGTTAGTTAAATTGATAAGGTTTATATTGATGAAAAAACTTTTCTAAAATATATTGGTTGACGGGATTAAAAACATATCTCATCTCATCTATGAAATTGTAAAATTTTGGTTTTTATGTGGGTTTTTTTATAAATTAATATGTTTGGATATCCCAAAAGTGCCCCTCACCTCAATTATAAAAAAGAACATCCTCCCTCACCTCTTCACATCACATTGAGCCATCATGCTTTGCCATCCCCTAAACGTTTACATTATAAAAATTCAGAGGTTCTAGTCTTCTGCGAAGACCAACTCTAGATCTCTAAGAGGATTTTTAGAGGAAGCACGTCAAAGAAGAGATAATATCCTCTACCGATTCATTCAGTCATATTTTTCTTATACTTAATCATAATTATTTTTGAAATTATAAAAAAATTAATCCAATATAACTTGTATACTGAGATTTTATTATGATTATGGAACAATAATATTAAACTTTCTATCCATCCTATGAAAAAAGAAATCTACATGTGTGCATACGTACGACTTACCGTAGCCACACCATTGTGTATTATGTTTTTCACCACGTAAATACTTGTATGGGTATAATGATTTAAATAATAATAATATATTATTATTATAACATGATATTTATTCTGAAATATTATACACCATTCACTTCAATAACATTCAACATTTATGGTAATGATATCATCACTCATGCATACGTATGACCTACCATCTCCATGATGTGATTCAATTAATTATAGAAATATTCATTAAATAATGACTATATAAATGTATAAAAAGAATTAATATGATATTAATAATGTTAACATCATTTTTTAATGATATAAATTTTACCTTTGATGTTGAAATGGAATATTTTCTACAAAACATGCATATAAAAACGAGGCAATTAATACACAAACCAGTAGTAATAATTAAATTTCATTAACAAATCGATAATAATATGATCATATATGATATCATAAAAATTAATATAATTCTTAATTATTTCAATGAAATTATATAAATCATTATATAGGAGGTTCATATACATACAATGTAAATCACACCTAATGTAAGGGATATATTCAAAACCACTTTATTATCCAAGATTATTTATATGTAACAATTTATTGTTGCATATTTATCATCGACGTCCATGTTTCATATATTTGTAAGATTATTTATATTTTTATAAAATTTAATAAAGTTATTTTAACCCATTGGTTAGTTTTTATTAATAAGTATGAATGGATTCATTTTTCATTATGCGATATGATGTAATTTTTTACTCTTCCAGAAAATGTATGAGGAGAACATTTTATTAACAAAAAGGTAATGAACTATTTTTTATCTTTTTGTGACTCCATTTTTCAATTAATCCCACTCTACATATTTTCAATTTTATTTTAATATATATTTAGTTCTTTTAAAATTTTGCAGAATGAAAATCTTTTTGAAGACGAAAAGAAAATTTTCTTAAAGAATTAATTTCAAGTGTTATATAAAATTTATTTTCCATAAAAGATGTAATTATTTTATAGGGTTATGGTTAGAGTATAATATTTTTATTTTTCTTATGATTCTTTTGTGTATTATGTAAATTTATTTTTGAAATCCATTTGTTTTACATGTATTATTTATGGTGGAATGATGTTTAAAAAACCCCATTTTATTCCTTGGGTTATGCTATGATGATTTATTTATGTTTTTATGGAACAAATAATAATTGTTTAATTATGAGATGGGTGGAACCTATATCTCCCTCTATGTATTGGGTTACTATTTATATCTCATGAGATATTCATAGTTTTAATATAAAATTATCTTGGTATAGTACTACAAGGCTCGAACGAGGAGTGAAATTGGTTAAGTAATGGACTTTGCCTGCTTTGATGGTCTTGGCAGGGTGACTTAAATAATAAAGAATTATTTTTTATACTTATGTGTATGTCACAAAACATTATGACTTATGTTATGAATTTTTGGATTATGATTATTGATTATTTTGAATTTTTAGGATTTATCCCATGGCATGATATCATGATCTTCCATTTGAAGGATATGATTTTCAAATGATATGTTCTTATGTATTATGGTTATGATATGGTTAATATATCCATTATTTAACATTAATGAGAATCCAAGCTCACCCTCTTATAATTTTATTTTCCCTATGTATTGATTAAGGGTATTATGCAAGATATGGAAAAAGGAGTCCAATTATGTTTAAATTAGTGGGAGATAATGATGATTTCTTACAAACAAGTTGTTTATGTTTCCCATTTCCCAAAGAAACTATAACTATTCGGTCGTATTGTGCCTTTTATATATTTTTAATGAATATTCTTAAATATATACGTTATATCAATGTAGGTAAAGTAGGGTCCATTATACCATATGGTTATCATAAAGGATATATTTTTTTATTAATTCATTTCATCTATTACAAGTATAATTTCATCTCTAATTTAATATATTAAATATTATAAAATGTATAATATTTAAACATTATAAATCTAGACAAATAAGATTATAAATTTTACCTTTATGGACTCACATAACAGATCATTTACCAACTAGTCGATGATTCGCGAATCCAGGAACAAAATACTAATCCTACAATGACACTGTATAGTCATGTATGTCCTAAAATCTAGGGAATTTGGGCTAGTTGGGTGGTCATTCTCATAAAAGATAAGTATTAACCTTTTATATCCATGTTGAAGTATTGTATTCTATAAATAAAAAATCCAAAACCTACATTCATTATGTATCATCCACTCTAGAGAAGAATAAGTTCTACACATAATTTTAATAAATAAAAGAATAACTTCATTAAATATTTTAATTAATATAGGTATATATTTATATAAAGAAACATTCAAACCTTATATACCCTTCCCATGTGTCTATCATTTATAATTATGTATGATACTATAAAAAAAGTAAGTGTACCAATATTTGATTGAAAATAATTATCTATAATAAATAAAATATCAATTATTAATAATTTAGACAATAATTTTGAATGATAGAATTTTGAATAGTAAAAAGATGTGTAACTAAAACTAGTGAATATAAAAATTAACAAAAAAAACAAAAATATGATTATCAACTAGAAATATGAAATTTTGTGTACCTTTTTTTAAACATCTATATATTTAAATATAAAAGTTCAAAATAATCTTTTGAATTGTTTCTGTTTCATAAAAATTAGAATAACTGATACATTTAGAGAGTAATAAATTTTGTCCCATATCCTTTCTACAATACAATTTCATATCACATATACAAAGTCTGTATCCTAGTGATATTTATAATTGTATAGTTATGTAATATATGAATAAATTTTATATAATAATTTTTCATCATAAATATTATCAGCACCCAAATGAAATTTTTTCCTTGAAAAATAACATACTAGATAAAATTTGATTGGTCAAAAATATAAAATAATTGTTTTTCATGGGTCACTAGGAAAAATGATTCCTCCTTGAAACTAAATGTTTTCAAATCAACAGTTGTAAACTCATACATGTCATAGATTACACCCCTATAAACAAAATCGCAGTTACAATTAAATACTAGTAACTGATATTTAGTATAATTAGTCTCCCATATATCATAAAAAAACCAAAATATTATGTTTCATATAAATTGAGTTTTTATCTTAGGCACTCAAAAATTACAGTGTTTCTTTTAAAAACACAACTCCAATATATTAAATAGTAGACTTACCACCGTATTTTTGTGTTTAAACTATATAACCATTAATATCAAAACTTGAACACATGATAAAATTAACAATTGGTCCCCCTAATAACAATTTCATTATTTCTAATAAAGATAAATAAAGGTTTACTTTCTCCTTAAACCAAGAAGATTTTTTTTATGTTTAGTCATCAACCAATTTTCATTTCATTTCGGATATCATAGTTCCAATATAACAATATTTGATGATATATATGGTTGAACCACACAAATGTTGTTCAAAATGTATAAATGTGCATGCGTCACTTCATCACTTAGAGTTAGCATTAACATTAATCCCTAAATCCATTTAATATCAATATAAAATATAAAATATTGAGTTATAGGGAGACCAATGTGCTCCACATTAGACAAATAATCATAAAAAACACAACAATATCATTAAATTTATATTTTTCATCAATAGGGGCCTCTTGTCAATGAAAATTCTTAATAGATCCCTTAAACAATTTATATATCATTCTAAAGGACGCATCAAAAGTATAAAAAAAATCCCACACATTCTTATCTCTTGTACTAAATTAATCAGTAGATGGAAAAATTTTTCAAAAAATGGTGGAAATTATTTTTCTAGTTTAACTATAGATTTATTCCCTAACAGATTTAAATAATATGGTGTATTTTTTAATAAAATTTAAATAAAAAGCTAAGAAAACATGATTCATAAACATTTTGACAAGTATATAAAATATTACATGGAATTAAATTTTTTGAATTGTTTCATCAATACATGATAAACTATATATTCCATACCATTAACTATAAATCCTTTAACGACACCCGATTTTTTACATTGGAAGAAACAAATCTGGTACATTCAAACCATGATTACATTAATAGTAATTTATCTTCTCACACCTTATTAATGTGTGAAAAGATGAAGGATAAAATGATATATTTCATTTAATTTGGGGAGTTGATTCCAAACATATTCTCGTGGTTATTAATTAAAATCATTCTTACAATCCATATTTTTCCATTACTTTTATCTTTAACAATATTATTATTATATTGTCACACAAGTTTTTCTTGACATATAATAAATTGAGGTTATGTTTTAAATCAATAAATTCCCAATAATGTATTTTGTATAAAATTTATGGTTTATTCAGTTTATTTTTTTAAAGACCTATACTTCCATTCCTTCCAAATGTCGAATCAATATTTGTCATCATTCTAGAATATTCTTTATCTCATAATGGTTGTGGGAATAATCATCCACTTGTAAATTTCTTAAATGTATTTTATATATTCAATAAATATGATTTATAGTGGTTTATAATTTTCATACACATATATTACATCTTTCAGTTTTATATACATTACATAACATGAAAAACCATGCTAAAACTATACAGTCTTAGTTGCGTTTGAAGCCTAAAAACATAAATAAATGGTTCATACAATATATAATTTATCCCCAAATTATATCATCGTAATTAGAACCCTTTTTGAAATATTGTAATTAATACCTTTATTCATATCCCCAGTAATGTAAACATAAAAAAGGTTGAGATTAGATTCTTAGTATGGGTAAATATGGTAGATATCAGGGATTCCATAAAAATAATATAAGTATAAGGGTTTAATAACATGAACATAGCATTTCTAAAAAATATCGTGCATATCAAATATCAGAATCTTGAATCATGTAATAATCCTAGGGAATTCACAAGACATGAATTATAAGTAAATAAATGAACATAATCTATGAGATCATAATTCTAGCATAAGACATGAAATTCATGGAATACACATAAGCATACAATATCATTTCCTTATTTTTAAAGGCTATCTATCAAGAACATAATAATAGACAAATTCTTGCGCTAAGCCAGGTTCACTCTCCATTCTAAACCTATCTTACTAATTTAGATTCACTCCTAGTTTTAGTCTTATCTAACTAAACTATGTTTAATCCTCATTCTAGCCTTGTCTTACTTGACTATTTTCACTCCTCATTCCAATACATTATATTTCATGAGGTAGAAATACTTAACCAATTCATTAAGGGTAGATATATGACCCAAAAATCAAATTATGCAAACAATACATATGTGTTCCACAAGATCATAAATTATTAATTATATAAGAATCCATGAAAATAAATTTGATCCAAAAAATATTAATCATATCATAGACGATGAAAAAGAAATGGAATTCCTAAAAATAATTCCATATTAACCACAATATATCTATATAATGAATAAAGATGGTTTCCCTTAATCATGTCCCCATTAAATCATAGGTAATATAAGATGATTTCATCTTTGATAGAAGATGATTTTCAAAGATCACTTAGAAATTTTTTTCATGGAAATAACTATTCTATTTTAAATTTTTTTTTGTTTTTAACATGGAAATGACATATAAATGAAAATATTTGTCTTTAAAATAAAATTTTAAAAATGAAAATTAAAATCCAAATCATCAATTATTCATGATTGTAGGAAATTCTTTTCCTGAATTATATTTTATAAAATTTTCCTTTCAAAATTGTATTAGAAAAGTCCCAAAGTACCTTGAATGGAAAAAAATACCATTTAAACCATTTTATGAAAAGTAAAAAAATGTGTATAAACAATGCTAAAAATTCATATGATAGTTTTAAAAATATTATTAATAAATATGGATGTGTTAGGAAAATAATTCCCATAAAAATACATAAATATAAAGAATCCTGAATATGGATGAGATTGTGAATTAAACCCTTACCTCAACTCTTTCCATTGTTCATTCATGTTCAAACCATATGTATATTAAATAATGATTTATTATAAATTTAGTACATAACCTAAATTATATCATACCATTTATTATTTATTCATAACAGCTTATCCCCCTTTAATTATAAAAATTATTTTTAAAGTAAATGTTTTGTGTTGTAATTGCTTCATTTTCCAAGCATGTTTCGGTTTGGAAGGCTCGGTCCTTATTCAATGATATTGGAATCATCCTTTAAGGAATTTTAATCATGGTATAAAAATAATATATAATATATATATATATATATATATATATAATTCATAGAATGTAGATATAGTAAAATGAATTACACCATCCATATAAGAGGTAGTTCATTCATACCCATGAACATTGTATCATTTTTCAATTGACGGAATAAAAAATAAAAAATAACTTATTTTCATAGAATAAATATTATATCATAAATATTCATTAAAAATATCATAATAAAAATTAATAAAATATGGTGATGAAAATTGAATTAAATCGATATGTGCAGACATAAATTTGTATGCACACATGTGAATTACTTTTAAATCTTGTTTGATTGGAAAGAGGGTGTATAATTTTTTTTAATAATCATAATAACATATAAGAATATCGATGATACTTAATTTTTTATTTTATGACATGATTCATATATTTTGAGTAGGTAAGTAATAGTTGAAAAAGAAAGTGATCAGATGGAAGGATTACCTCTTCTTCAAGACGTCTATATTTGATCTCCTCTAAAGGCTGCTAGGGATGGACTTTTGAGAATTCCAGCACCTAAATTATGTTCCTTTGTAATTTAATTAGATATGTTAATGGTGAATTAATTTTCTATAATTCTTAAAATAGTCTGAATAAATGATGTTGGATATTCCCTTCTATATTTTAGTTGGGGGATCTTTTGGAATTTCTAAAAAGATTAAATTCTAATAAATTCATTATCTATCAAAATAAAACCAAATAGAAATGTGTTAGAAGATATGTTTTTATAATGTTCTAACCAAATCATTATTTATATTTTATAAAGGATTTTTTTTAAATTATATCATTTCGATTAACTATTAGTTAAAAAATTTTAAATTTAACTATGAGAACAAATTTATCAATATTAAAAGGTTTTATTTTAACATGTATTCTGTAAATTTTTCCATAATTGGAAAATTAATGAAATTTTGGACCATATCATAATAAATTTTTAATTTGTTTAATTTTTTATGATTTTTAAATATTTCAATAAAATGATAATCTCATAAAATATCCTAATGTTCAATTTTCATACTATTGATAGATTTGACTATAAAAAACCCCAAGAGAACATAAAATATACAAAACTAATTCTTTTATTATATCATAAAAATGTAATTTTAATATTTATGATTAATTTATAACCATAAATATCTCAAAATATATTACTTTTTATAAGGTTGATGTCATTTTTTTATGTTAATATTAATTGAATAATTACTTCATCAACAATGTATAAGCATTTAATGTAACTATTTAATTCAAAAAAATAAAAAAATATTCCATGATTATGAAAAATATTTTATATTTACAAATAATATTTATTTTCTTACATATATTCTAGAAACCCCCATATTAAAAATATTATACTTACTTGAAATAAGGGTTTTACATTTTGGAACATTAATATATTGAATAATATATAAGACATTCTCAGAGAAAGGTGTCTATTAAATAATTATATTTTAAACCTCTTTTGTTAAGGGTAAAATTAACTTCATAAAATAAGAAATATTTTCAAAACATATAGCTTTATCAACTATTTTCAATCCAAATTAACAGGTGTTACCCTTCACTATGGTAATAAATTTTAACACAGTTTATATTCATATAAACCTGAAATAAAAGGGGATTAATTAACAAATTCTAGCTTCCTGATTCTAAATAATATATATTTTATATAATTAAATATCTATAAATGACTAAAATTAATTTTAAATTATTGGTTAAAATTTCAATAAAAATAATATTTTTTAGGAAAAACTCATTTTTAAGAAAAAAATGGATTTATTCTTATTATATTCATAAAAAATATTTGTTAATTATTTAAAACAATTGACCAAGTGAATAATATATATATATAATTAAATTCATCCAAAAATATTAATTTAATAATTTTCTATAAATTTAATTGCATGTATAAAACAATTATTCATAAAAATATCAATTTTAATTTAAAATAAGTTTGGATTTAAATTTTAATCATTTGATGAATTTATTTTAAAAATTAGTAGACCATATATTTATTATAATTTAGTTATTAATATTAATACTAACAGAGATATTAGAGAGATGATAATGGGATCCTTATATTTTAATAATTTTATATGGTTTGTTTAAACTCTTTGTTTCATGTAACATAAGATATTAAATAAATAAAATTGTTTAAAGTGAAATATTTCTTTAAAATACCAAGGTGATACATTATACGGCCATTAAAATGAATTTATCCCAAAAAATCCATTACTAGGATATAAATAGATGATTATACATCTCCCTCATCACATCCTCAGGTTCCCACATTTATTCCTCAAGTTGTTGGTGTCACCATTAAACCTTAACCAGATGATTGGTCGTATTTCGTAGAACTTTATCTCAATGATCCATAATCTATAAAAATTGTTCTTAATAAGACTGATCATTGTGTACATGTATGACTGATAATTTTATTACATGCGAATGATCATGTATGTACTTCATCAAGTGAGATACATGGAACACATCATGACCATTAGAGGGATTTAGTGGTGGTGTTAATCGATAAAATACCTTCTCAACATGATCATTAATTCCAATGTAATGATATACCTAGGGCATAGTTATCCATTATTTTCAAATATCATCACCCTTTTTTAATGATATATTAATAGGAATACCTTATCACCCACTTCAATCTCCATATCCTTTTGACGATTATCTTCATAACTCTTTTGAGGACTCAGAGCCAATATTATATTATATTGAATAGATCTAAGCATATATTTTAGTTTTTTAATTAGGTTATTTCATATGAGTTTTATATCCCCAATATCCATCAAGCATGATTATGTTCTACACTTCTTACTATATAGGTTTTTATATGGATCAATTTGAATACTAGAATGAAAATTGATAGAGTAACAAAATTATACCAATGGCAGGTGCTGATCCCAACCACCTATAAAATTTAGAGACCAAGCTCTCAACTGGTCTTCAAGAGTTTCAATCTTCATCTCATACTTACCATCAATCTAAGGATGATAATATGTTCTAAAACATAACACTATATCCAAATCCTACTAAATACTTTTCATGAACCTCCAGGTAAACCTCAGATCGTAAATAGATATGATGGATAAAGTTACTCCATGCAATATTAACATGTCCTTAATATAAATAATAGAAAAATGATCAATAAATACATCTTTTCTAATAGTGATGATGTGTATAGACATTTTCTGTGGGTCAATTAAAAGCCATATATCATTATAGCCTTTGGATGTTTTTGGGAGTCTAACGAAAAAATACATAGTGATGTTTTCCCAATTCCATTCTGTTATGGGTAATGGTTATAACATCCTCTTATACTTATGACTCTAAGCCTTAACATGCTAATAAAAGAAGGATCCCGAAGCATAATCTACAATATATCACTTCATACCATCCCACGAAAAATTAACTTTAAGGTCTCTATAAATCTTGGTGCTTCCGAGGTGAATAAAGTATGATAAACTACAATCATCATCCAACAGATCCTTCTATAAATCCGGTATGTGTGGGTCGCCTACATGGTTCATCAACCTTATAATTAAATCTTGGTCAAGGTTAATCTTATGAACATTTCCCACTTTATTTTGTAGTAATACATCTTCCTTTTATACCAATTTAATATTCATTTGGATAGATAGATGATCATTTATTTGATTTATATAATATTTATCTATTTCTTTATGATTTATAGGTACATAATATTTAAACCAACAAATATTGGATCTTTTTTATCCTCATTATAGGTAAGATAACACGATCATTTCAGCTACAATCATCTACCACCTTTTTCACATTCCTAGGGTGGTAATTTATTGATAAATCATTATATTTTATCAGTTCCAAACATCTTCTCTGGTTCACATTCATCTATTTCATTTTCAAGATAAACATTAAAATTTGGTGATCAATATATATGTCACATAATTATTCATAGGAATAATATAATTATATCCTGAATTAAAAAATCACCACATCTTACTCTAAATCACAAGTTGGGTAATTTTTCTCATGAATCTTCCATTTTTGTTGGGCATAAGTTATTACCATATAATTTTTCTGGAGAAAAAACTCATCCCCTTATTTGATGGATCACTATAGATCATAAAAATATATCCTCAATTGGGTAGTGTGAGAACTGGGCTGCTGAAAAATATTATATTTAATTCCTTGAAATTTTCTTCAAATTATTCCATTCATATGAACTTATCTCTTTTATGAGTTAAACTTTTGTGTTGATTTGATAGTTGAGATTATTTATCCAATAATAACAGATAATACATAGAAAAACCAAAAAAACTATGGATTTAAACGGTTATGGTTGATCCAAGATAATGATCAGAATCTTCTTTTTTTATGGGTCAACATATATTCCCTCTATTGAGGCCTTGTTACCCAAAAAAGTAAATAGATTGAATCCAAAATTCACATGGTAAATTTTTCATAATGTTTATAATTCCTCAAGGTCATCATTGAAATCCAGAAGTTGTCTTCATTATCTTCTTTCATCATTGAATATACAATAATATAATCTATAAAGAGTACCAAAACTGATCTAGATAGTCTTTAATGACTTTATTCATTATGTCTATGATGATAGAGGAAATATTTATAAGACCAAAATGCATCACTATAAGTTCCTAATGATTTTACCTGGTATGGAATTCAATATTGGATATATATTCCTTTATAACCCATAATTAATTATATGTAGAATGAAGACAAATCTTTAAAAATTATTGATATCAATGAAATTGATCGAATAATTCATCAATACAGGGAGAAGATGATTTTTCTTTAAGGTAATTGTGTTATGTATATAATAATCAATGAAAAGTCACATTTATCCATATTTTTTCTTGACAAACATAATAGGTTAATCCAATGGTGATGCACTAGGTCATATGAATCAGTTTTCATGAATCTATTTGATTTTCTTATTCAATTCATGAAATATAATTTGATATATTCTCTATAGATTCATTAAAATTTTCATTTCACTATGTATGAGTCCTATTAAAAAATAAAATCATTAGTGGGTGAAGACCTTGAAATTATTATAGAAAATAATAAAAAACTCATATACAATGGGTGTATAGATAATGTTATGTTTCTACCAATCCATCAAAGATAGATACAATTAATTTATATGAAATAATACACACATGATGGATGTTATTTCCATTTGAAGTTCATATTGATCCCTATAATGAAATAAAATCATAGTTTCATTTGAAATATTAAATGTGAATATTAATCCTCAATAATTCCGATGAGAATCATATAGAAAAATTAAATACCTAAAAATAATCCTTTCCAATTTAACTAACGGAATAATCATGAGATTTTCTCAAAGAAAATTCACATAAACTTTAATAGATAAGAACTATAAACATAATATGAAACCACTATTCCAATAATAGTTTTTAAATTTAACATAATATCTAATTTTTTAGGTGATATGGTGATACCATTAGCTAATTTTTTAGAAATAAATGATTGGTTTTATCTATAATTAAATAAGATATTAGTTGTTTTTGAGTTGATGGTAAGTTTAACTTTCATAACATTATTTCCTTACTCCATGTAGCCAATAATGATCGGATGTTGTATACCTTTTTATTTGGCTGTAATAGGTTACAGATGTCAATCATCATTTTTATCACTTGGATTTGGCCCTGAGATAGAATATTTCCAATTTTCCTTATACGTGAAAAATGAATTGTAATAGGTGATCTATGTTCAACATTCTTTTTATTCACATTACTAGATAAATTTATCCTATCACATCAGCAATCAATTTTTCAATGACCCAACCTTCCACACCTAAATCATGTACTAGTCCCCTTAATAAATTTTCCATATGCTTCTTCCCACACATTGATAATAAAGGAATGATCATGTACTGCTTTCTATGGTTTTAATATTTTAATTTTAAATCTATCTTCCTTTTCTTATCAAAACCATGTCCTTGATATGTAACTCTAACCTCCATTTCCATCTTAATGGAAAAGAATATCATCATAGATACTAAAGTCCCTTATAGGTAACCCCTTCAAATACATGGTTTTAATCCAATTAAGAATTTATTAAATTTAATTTTAAGTTGGATGCTAATTCCATAAGCATACCATGAAAGTCTCATGATTTTCTACATATGTTCAACTAGAGTCATCATAAATTGTTATTAATGCATGTAATTCCATCTCCTTTTTCCTTTGAATAATACAAGGAATGTATTTATTGAAAAATATGTTTTTAAACTCATCTTATACTATGGATTCAATTTCTTCTTATTTTCTTATATTCTTCATAAGAGTCCACCATTGATATTCTTTACCTTCCATATTATGATTAACAAAAATGAAATTCTCATGTACTGAACATTAGAGAACACAAAATATATCTTATTGGTATTAATCCATTACTCAGCCACTACTAGTTTAGAAGACCCCAAAAAAGAAGGTGGGCACTTCTTCATGAAGGTTTTTCATTCCATATCACATAAAATTTTGTTTTTTCTGAGTATTTTGTTAAATTTCATAATGAAGTAAATATTAATGTGGTTTCATCAAGTTCAATACCTTTACTAAATCAATTAATAATTTGGTGAGAAACACTATTTATAGTGGGAAAAAAATAATTAATTGAAAATAATTATAAAATTTATATTTATAATACATTATTTTAATCCTAGATTAATCATGTTCATTTCAAAAACTATAGGATTGTAACCTATACTTAACCATATCCTTAGGGTTAATAATAATATTTCATCATCATATTTTCTATGTTTTAAATTAATGTTACACTGATACTAATTAAAATATACTTTTTTTATACATAGATATTACCTTTTTAGATAAATATTTATAACATAACATAAAAACTCATACTAGAACTGTAAGGGTCTAGTGCCTTTGAAAAAATGAAACATAAAAAATTATTCCATAAAATATATACTATATCTCAAAATTATATATTCATAATTATAAATATATATTACATATCATACATAAAACCTTTCTTCATATATTGGGAAATGAACCATAAGAAAATGGGGAGATCATATGCTCAATAAGTTTAAACATGAGAGATATCAATGATTTCACAAACATAATATTATCATAAGGGAATATGAACATGTACATAACATATAAAAATTTTAACATGCATATCAAATATCATAATCCTAAATCTTGGAATAATCCTTTGAATTTATTAATACATGAATTATAAGGTAATCCATGAAAAGAATCCATGAGATCATAACATTGACATAAGACATGGAATTTTTAGCATAAACATATGAATGGAAGATGAATTTATTATTTGTCAAAGAACACTGCCATGAATATCATATAAGACAATGTTCAATACTGAACTATGTTAACTCTCCGTTCTAACCTTTTCCTACTCATTTGAGTTCACTCCATGTTCAATCCCTATCTTATAAAAATGGGTCAGCTCCCTATTCCATTGTCATCTTACTAAACCTTGTTCACTCCCAATTCAAGTCATATCTATCTAAGGATATATAAATCATTACCAAATCTATTGGAGGGAGATATTAGTCTCACCCATCAAATAATGAAAATAATATATGTGTGTACCACAAGATCAAAAATCACTCATTATATCAAAACCCATGAAAATAAAATGATTTCCTAAAATATTCATCACATTAGAACCCATTAAAAATAAACTAGTTTCACAAAAAATCATGCCATATTAAAAAAAATATATCCATATTATTAATTAGGAAGGATTTATTGAAATATATCCTTATAAAATCTTATCCTACATTATTTGATTCCATATTAGTTGGAAATATATTTTGAAATATCACATTGAATGGTTCTAAATGATAAGATAATATTCTATTTTAAAAACAATTTTTTATATAAGACACACACATATAAATGAAAAATATTTATCCATAAAATAATATTTAAAATTTTAAATAAAACATAAAAAATAATCAAATCATGATGGTGGGAAATTCCATTCATGACTTATTTGTTAAAAAATATTCCTTTTATACTTTCATTGTAAAAGTCACAATGTAGCCTATTTAAAAAATGAATAAATTATACCATTAAAATTATTTTTAATAAACTAAAATAAGGATAAAAATGAAATCAAAATTTCATGTTAGAGTATTTAATTTTTTTGAATATATGGATATGGAAGAAAATGTTTCCCAAACAAATACATAAGCAAGAACAATCCTGAATATGGATGAGATTGTGAAATAAACTTGTACCTCCAGTCTTACCATTCATCGTTTATATCCAAACTTCATATATAATAAATATGGATTTTTTATAAATTTATTCCTTAAACATAAGTAAACTATATAATTTATTATTTATTTCTAACATCTTATCACAAATTTATTAATAATATTTTTTTATCAAAATCACTCTTATGGGTGGTAACTATGTCTTTTACTAATCATATTTTAGTTTGTCAGGCTTGGTACATATAAAAAAATTTGTACAACCACTAAATCGTAACACACAGAAAGAATAAAATACATGTAAACACACTAGATTAGGGACTTGACCCAGTGACCATGCCCCAAACCCCTCCCCAGCCTTACCACCCCAATCAAGCATGAGGCAAAAGAACACTAGGTTTTTATTCTTAAGAGTTGACAAGGTATTGGTGGACTATCACCCACCACCATGTGGCTTTATGTGCTTACAAATCCATAGACCCAATTGTAAAGGGACATGGGTTATCGAGCCAATTCTCCAAGGGGTATAGGGTATATGAAGTGATTTAATTAGGCATCACAATCATTTCCATAGCAATGAAAGAAACTCGGAACCTTGGTGACAGACTCCCCAGCCACAACCAAATCCACTGTGCCACCATAGGCCTTATACATTGATATTGGTATTATCATTTATGGAATTTTAATCATGGTTTAAAATCATATATAATAAATATAAATATATAAAATAATTCATATTAATTAGTTATAGAAAATGAATTACACGGTTTTTGTAGACGTTGGGTCATTTGTAAGGATGAACATTTTCTTCATTATCTGATTAATGTAATGAAAAAAGTTAATAATAATTAATATTTATAGAATAATTATTATATAATATATTTAATATATAATTATTATTTCCATCATAATACCCATTGATAAAATATAGTGATAAAAATGAATTGTATCTCTCTATGGAGATGGTCAATTGTACGTATACACATGGGATACTTTCACATCTTGATTGATGGGAAAGAGTGCGTATAATTATTTTTTCATGATCAAAAAATAATTTCAAACTAATTTCAATATTTATTTTATTTTTATATGATAAAAAAATTATATTTATATGATTTAAATAGGATTAGAAAAATAAATTTATTGGTTATATCGAGTACCTTTTCATCGAAAGGTATCCTTTGTATATCCTATAAATGGAACTAAGGTTGTTATTTTGATAAGACCAAAACATCTAAAATGTGTCTAATGATGTTTATATGATAATTTTTAGCTTATGGTAGAGACTCTCAAATAATTGTAAATAATTTTGGGTGGAGGTTTACTTTTAGAATTTATGAGGGGGATCATTTTTAATCTCTCAAATGATTAAATTATAATAAATTCATTTTGTTTCCACATTACAAAAGATTTCAATGTATTAGAAGATAACGTAATATAAGATTTTAATATCATCAAAAAACATATTTTATAAAAGTTTTTTATTACATTCAATTATATAATTTTAATTAAATCTTAGTTAAACAAAATTAATTTTAAATATAGTAACTAATTATTGTATATTAAAAGGTCGTAATTTTTAAATATATGGTGTCTATTTGAACAAAAATAAAAAAAATTATGAAATTCTTCACAATATCATAATAATTTTTTGTTTTTTAAAACATTGTTATCATTTTTAAATAAATTAATAAAATATTATCCCTATAAAATTTCATTATTTTCAATTTTGATACTATTCAGTACATTGAGTTTTAAAAACACCAAAAAAGAAAGTAAAAGTTACAAAAAAGAATTTTAATATATACTAAAAATGTCATGGTTATATATATAAATCATGAATATCCTTATATATCTAAAATTATGTTAGCTTTAAAAAATTTAATATCATTTATTAGATATTTCTGTTAATTGAATAATTATTGCATCAGCGTTGTATGTGTATTTAGTGTAATTATATAATTTCTCAAAATTATTATTAAATTACCCTGATGAATATAAATATTTTATATTTATGTAGTATATTAATAGTCAAATATATCTTCTATTTACCAGCATATTAATAATATTATACATATTAAAAACAATAGTGTGCCATTTTTAAACATTCCGTGATTTTAATAATATATAAGTCATTATCAAGGACATGTTTGCATGAAATATTTTAATCTCAAAGAATATTTATTCATTGTAGTACTAACCTCATAGAATTAAAAATATGATGAACCATTGTGGCATTATCAACTATTTTTAATTGAAATGAACTCATTTTTCCCATTATCGAGGTAATAAATTTCACAACAATAACTATTAATATTAACCCAAAATAATAGGTGATTAATTACCAAATTTGAATCTCATTATTATAAATTTTATATTTATTTTATCTAATTAAATATTAATAAATTTATGAAATTAATTTAAAATTTAGTCTGAAAAATAATAAAAAACTATTGTTTAAGAAAAAATACATATTTAAGCATAATAATGTATTTATTCTTACTATATTCTTAGAAAAATATTTCTTGAATTTTTATAAAATTTTTTCAATTAATATATAAATTTATATATAATTAAAATCATTCAAAAAATATTAATTTAATATATTAATTTAAAAATAATTGCGTGCATAAATGTTTTTTTAGAAAAACAATATATTTAATGAAAATTATTTTTAGAAAAAATATAATTATTTAATGAATTTATTTTCAAAAAATTTATACCAAATTTTGGTCATTATTTATTTGTTAGTATTAATACCTTCAATGATAATGTATAGTTGATAAAATACAAATAATATTTTATTAATGTGACGTGGTCGTTTTAAACTCAATATTACGTGTAACATAAGTTATTGAACAAAAAAATTATTTAAGGAGAAATATTTCATAAAACTATCATGGTGTTACATGATCGATTTCATAAAATATCTGATTTCCTATGTATAATATTTTCCTTCCATTCTAAAATTGATGATATGATGTACCCTCTTCCCAAATTAGACATGTTTTATGTCCTTTAAAATAGTATCTATATAAGTTCCCATATACAGGAATGTCATTTATTGTAAATATTATCATAGAATGGATAAGAAAATAATCAATATTTTTTGTATAAAATACTATAACAATCCCCCAAATATATATCATAAATCAATGGTGATATATAAACATTAATATCATTTTCATGCTACTGTGATTTAGAAATCATCAACATCATCAACACATATTTTCCCATTATACAAATCTATTGGGATAAGTTATAGAAAAAATAAAAAATATCCCTTGAACATGATAACTATTAAGTCTTCTATATAGATTCATTCCATCTTTTCATATATCCGTTCTATTATTTCAAAATTATATTCAAAAATCAAAAAATTTATGAAAAAATATTTTCCTTTGAGGTGAATCCATCGGGTATTGTAGACTTCCTTCAGATATGTTCTCATTTGTATGTCATCTTAGCCTCTTTTCATTATCAGAATTTACAAAGAGGTTATTCAAACAAGGAATTACTTGAAGATACAAGATTGCATTAGCCGGATGTTAGTAGCTTGTTCTTGAAAATAAATCCTTGGTTGATTTTTCATCCAATTTATATCATGATTAACATAATTTAGAAAATTTTGAAAACCATTCTTATTTTCTTCATGTACAACAGATAGCCATTTGGTAAAAAATTCATCATTACATACCACTATCCAATTAGAAAAAATATTTTCCCTAATAATTAGAATCTAGAACCCATTTTCCATTGAGAATTTTACCTTTTAAATGATCATGAAATTCAATGTAACCTTTTTGACTCCAACCGTTTTCATTTATTGTGAACTAATATAATCCTAACCAATAACATTGTAAATTTAGTACAACCTAAGAATAATGTTTTCTTATTATCTCTATACAATAATTCAAAAAATGTTTTTAAAATTCTTTTAACACCTACTTTAACACCCCAAGCTTCAACAATACGGTTCCCTTTGAATAATGCAATAGCCTCCATTGTAAGCAACTTGTAGTTTTAACACACCATGACCAATCAAATATTCTGTTATGAATAGTAATACCCAGATTTTGAAATTTTATAAATATTATTTATCAAAATGGACTTTGTTTTTTAATTAGATATATCGAAATTAGCTTAGGATCATTTTTTGGTGTTTTTTTTAAAAATATTCAATTCTTGATGAATAGTGAAAAACACTGCGTTGTTATTTAAAAATAAAATTTTATTTAAATAATTAGTTATTTTATTTAAATATAAACTATGCTAAAATAGATAGATAATACATATAAATGTTCAATATAATTCATTGGAGTCATTTGTATAATTATATTAGATATATAAAATTTTATTGAATTTTTTAATGTCTATTACCTACCTTCTAGGAGCATTTGAAAATTTTCATAAAACATAATTTTACGACTTCTATGAATTGAATTTTTATAATCTAAGAGAAATGGTTGATATTATAATGTAAAATGTTGTTTAATAATATGAAATAAATTTTTGGTGAATAATAACTTCTGATTTTTATTTACCACAGTTTAAAGTAAATAGGTTATTTAAAGGTAAAAATGATATTATTATTATTTCTCGAAAACATGTTATAATTCTATTGCATAAGTTTATTTCGATAGGAAACGACTATAGGAATAAAATATGATCCCCTTGGTCCACAGGGATTAGATAAGGTCATATATTATAATTTTTTTAAAAAAAGTGTTAAATGTGTTAAATTCAATGTTTCATAACAAAAACATTTTTAATATAGGGTTACACATAATATAATGTCGACATTAAATATTCATTATAAATATAAAACCATTTCCAATATTATGGTATTATATTTATAATTTTTATGCATTAAATAATTAAATTTATTTATGAAACATTAATGATGGCGTAATTACCTTATTAATGAAAGATTAAAATAATTGATATTATAAATATCATAATAAATGAAAATTTATACTTTTTATGAATTAAAATAATTTTTTAGTTTAATATTACATTTTATGGTTTATTAAATTATGTTTTTTCTAATTAATCATGTTTTTATAACTTTAACATAAATCAAATACTAAATATTGTCAAAATTGACATAAATGAGTTTACAAAACAGATACTAAATTATTAAATGATCTATTTCTCATAAAAATATGAGGATAAAACAAAGGACTTATAAAATAACCAATATATCATTAATGAACCACTTGGAGTTTTCTTGGCATTTAATAGTAAGTTTATTAACTATATAATATAAAAATACAAGGAGATAAGGTAAATTTTAAACTATTAAACCAAGAGTTAAATATAAAAGATAATGTAAATATGGTGACCTAAGCCTTTGTAAAACCTATTGTATGAGAGTTTTTTGACCCATACACACTTTATACTTTAAATATATCCTTTTTGAACCATTATAAACCGAATAGTATTGTATAATAAAATAAAGTTTCATGATTTTATTATGTCACCACCACCTCTGTTATAAAAGTGTATTAACCCTTATCCTAATTTCACACTCCAAACCCATTTGTATTGGCCAACCCCTACTCAAATATCCTCCCAACTAACCCCAAATATACATATAGTCCTTAATATGATAATAAATCCAACTTAAGGCTCCCTTTTGATCAACATAAAAGGAGACCCCCGAAGAAGAGGTAATAATTTCACCACCTCTTTCAAAGTTCTTTTCGTCTTCCACTTCCTATTTCTTTGTTTTTACATTATAAAATATTAAATCCAGTACATTATACATACTGTGATGTTATTATAAATATTGTACAACCATATTCATTATTCTATCCATCCTTGGAATGACAAGTCACTATACTTTTGTACGTATAGCTTACCATCTCCACGTCATGGTGTAGTTTGTTATTCAAACAATTTATTATTTGTATGGATATAATAATGAGTATAATTGATGTAAATAATAAATATAACATGTTAATTATTCTCTTTATATGATATAAAATTCAATTACATACAATTACACCATCAATTGAATGGTATTGTCGGTCGTGCGTACGTACGGATTACCGTCTCCATGAACGCGATGTGATTATTTCCCCACTGAAACCATTCATAAGTAAATATCATTTTATGATTTAAAAATAATGTTTAAGAACTTAATATAATTCAGGATATGAATCAAGTACATCCTATTCATAACAAACATGACTTACATTACAAAATAAAATGAGGAAAACAAATCAATTAAAACCTAAAATGATAATACTACAGAGACATTATTAAAAAAAATACTATAGGATGATATATGATATAATATTAATGTATGTGGTTCTGATATAATATAATAAAAATGATTTAAATATTATAAAGGATTTTATCTTACCCTCGATCAAGGAAAAATACAATTTAAGGGTTAATTTTACAATCTCTTTATTATCCAAGGTTGTTTATAGGTGAGTATCTAATGAGATCTCTTTATCATCCACATCCATGTTTCTTAGAAATATATTTATACACATTTTTACTATTTCTTATACTATGGTTTTAATTCATTTATAAAATTTTTATCCTTTTATAGTATGTTTATAAGGGAATCTTTCTGTCATTTTCCAAACAAGGTACTTTATGACCATTTTGAAAATTTGAGGTAAGAATGATTTTTTTTAACTTATAAGGCGGTGCAACTATTTTCCTTCATTATAACACCTTCGAAGCTTACCTTAAAATATTGTATAAGTATATTCAAATATAATTTCTTTTTTATTATGTTACATTTAAATTATTTCAAAATAGAATGAGATATTTCTCTCAAATAGTTATGATTTCATCTATGTCAACATCCATTGATGGATTTTACCCTTGTTAGAAGATTATTTATTATTATAAAATCTCACATATTGTATTGAATGTTTATTAATAAGTTTTTCTATTTATGTGTTATTTTAATAACATTCATGGTTTATGGATACTATATTAACTTTTCATATGCTATTATTAATAAAAAAAATTATGTTATTGATTCCGTCAGAATTTGGGCATGACCTCCTTGATTAAAGGTTAAAAAATTCCAGTCGGTTTCAAACGGGTTTGATCGTAGAACCGGAAACATCCATTGATTCCACATCCATTTGGACCTACATTCCAAAGGTAGGTGCTCATTAGTTAGTGGACTGATGAGGCTTAGGAATTTTCATTGGTCGAGAGGATGGGAGGTCAGAATCATCACACCTTTTTAAGGGGAATTATTGACTACTACGGGACTCTCTTTATAGATTTAAGATATGTTCATGAATCCTTATTACATTACTAATTATAAAATGAGCATTACTTCAGATCTGAAAATCAATGATTAAATATGTATGAAATTTAGAGAATCATTTATATGTATTCGAGGTTCTTCATCGACAAAGTATAATCTATATTTGTGAGAGATTCTTGGTCAATGGTATCCTTCTACACATTTATATAAAAATCTCTTGTTAATTTTTATGACCATGCTAGTTTTAAATCCACTCAGTGGGGAACTTGAATTTTGTTGTCATTCAGAAGTACATGGATTATTTCAGAGTTGGGATCAAAACCGTAGATGGGATACCTACGTATCCATTGTTTAGAAAAGGAATCAGAACCCATGTAGTTAGAGTAATAGAGTATGATGTTAATGATTGATGGCTCAAAGAAGAATGTCATTATTACTTTTACACTATAAGATCATGTGAGTCATGCTCGGTGTGAGAAACAAGATGTATTGGTAAAAATCAGACAATGGTGCCATGAACGATGCAATCATATGATATAATGTGGGACTTATGTATGTATGACTGCCTAGATAAATGAAGTTTAAGATTTACTTCAGGGAAGAAGTCTAGGAACATGGTCTATAAAGGTATATGTGCTTAATGGCGATTTGAATACTCTAACTTAGGGCTTACTCATGAAAAAGATGCCCAAATTAGGAGAGGACTTATCATTGGGTTTTACTCTTTAGAAGGAATCCCATATCAAAGGTAAATTAGGACTGGTTAAGAGAAATTAAGACCGGGGATTACTCCTAAGAAGGAGGCCCAGGTTAAGGGACTTAAAAAAATATTAAGGCACATGAGGCTTACTCCTGAAGAGGATGCCCATATTTGAGACTGGGGCTTACTCCTGAAAAGGAGGCCCATGTAAAGAGAATTATGGTTGGAGCTTACTCCTAAGGAGGATGCCCAAATTAATGAGGACGTGGGGCTTACTCCTAAGGAGGATGCCCAAATTAGGAAATTATGATTGAGGATTATTCCTGAAAAGGAGGTCGAGGTTAAGATAATTATGGTTGGGGCTTACTCCTGAAGAGGATTCCCAAATTAAAAAGGACTTGGGGCTTACTCCTAAGGAGGATGCCAAAATTTTGAAATTATGACTGGGGCATACTCCTGAAAAGGAGGCCCATGTTAATGATTATGACTGAGGATTATTCCTGAAAAGGAGGCCCAGGTTAATAGAATTTTCTCATCATAAATGATGAGGTTGAATGAATGAAATCTCAATCTTTAGTGATAAAAGATGTTTAAATCTCATTTTTTTGAGAGATATTCCAGTGATTTTCTTTCAGAAAAGGAATCCAAATCATGAAATCATGCCATAAATAGATTTGAAGAGTGTCTTGAGGATTGAGTCTTGAATAAGAGAGGTGGAATGGCTTAAGAGGGGTGAAATGGGAAAGAAGGACACCCAAAAAGGCAGGGCCACGCAAGTCCTGGAAGGCGCACAAGTACTGCATGGGCGTCCAAGTACTAGTCATGCAGGTATACCTACACGACACATGGGTACTTGCGCGACGGTTAACCAGCAGGGAAATACTTGAGTGACTCTTGGTTAATGCCTTTAGAATCATCTTGATGTTCTTCCAGAAGAGTGGCGCACAAGTTCTATTGAAGGAGTTAGGCGGCGCACGAGTGTGGTCATTTGTCTCAAGGGATGGCCACTCAGGCGCGCAAGTGTTGATGAGTTTAAACACTTAGGCCTTACTCCCCCAATTTGGATCTTTCGTTCTAGGTATGAAATTACCTTAGAAGTGTTTCAGAACCATTGAGAAGAAACTAGGGCACCGGGATCTCAAATCTGAGTTTCTGGAAAAATTCCTTCTGAAATGGGGGGCCCACAGGGTCTATTTATATCCTAGAGAAGACCCCAGGTGGGTATCCTTTGGGGCGCGCAAGTCACATGCATGACCATTAGGCGCCGTGCAAGTGGACTTGCACAACAATGATGGAACTTGCGCGACCTATGGGCAATGTTCTCCTTGTGCATCCCTCTTTTGATTTTTGATAATTCTATAAAGGATGAATTAATTTGGACTTGAGGTATTTCCCTTTCCATTATTTTAGAAAATGTGATGAAAACGAGCGTCAGCAAAAGTCCCCCCTCATATTTGGATCCAAATGAAATGAGGATTTGACTCTGAGGAAATCGTGAATCAAAAGGAAATTGGGGCGCGCAAGGTAGGGCGTGCAAATGAGATTTGGGCGTGCAGGGTCTAGCACGCATGGATATGGCCCTTGATCACGTAGGGTACGATGCACAAGGTCCTAGCCGCATTTATAAATAGAGGGCCTCACTTCCGTACAAAGCATATGGATTTGAAACTTTCGAGCTCTCACTATACAAGTTGCATTTTCCGTGCAGGTTACTCTGTTTCCCGTTGTTTATTTGATGTCGCGCTGTAGTGAATGTATCTGGACCTGTGCGGTGATACTTGCGCTCCAAATACTTTCACGATACCTCCATTCTTGCATGCTATGTTTAGACTTGTGCACCTTATTGACTTTTCCATTTTTTTCAAATTCTTAAAAAAAATTCTGAAAAATCAACTTACTTAAGATTTAATTATTCATCCTTTGTGCGGATTCAATGGCTCCCAACAGAATCAGAACAGGTGATGAACTGGCTAGCAGGCGGATTGAAGACATGATGAACATCATTGGCCATGATTACTATGATATCTGCAATACCACTCTCACTGATTTGGCTAAGTACTTGAAGAAATATCATCTTAATTTCCCACAGAGTGTCTACCCGCCTCTATATGGTCATGGTCATCTGCAAGTAGTCAATGTTCCAGATGAAAATAATTATATGCCTGAGATGCATCTTCACTACTACTTCTCTATTTCAGTTATGTTGAGCATTAAGAGCAACAACATTGGCATGAACATTCAAATTTTTCCTGCAAGCCATTTCCTTGCAGATATGAAAATGGAAAACCCATGGTTTGAAATTTTTTCCGCTACCGGTTGGCGGAGAGATGAAAAACATGGCATTAGAGCAATATCTGAAAAGAGTACTCTCTGCAAAGGGCTCTTTACTTCAAATGCTTCGTTCTCAAATCCATGTATCCATCATCCAAGTCTCTTGGACAGAAACAGAGTCACTGTTCGATCAACAGAAAATTTTCTCAAACCGCACTCAAGAAAATTATTTTACAATTGTTCCTAGAAGAGCTGGTATCACTACATTTCTTATGGTATCTAGCTGAATGAATGAGTTCTATGTGGCTGCTGATTAAGCTCAGGATTCCATAAATCAAATTAAGAGTTATGTTGAATGTCTTTTGTAATACCTGAAAAAGAGAAGAGACTCCAGTCTATGGATGTCCTTCTAACTCTTGTGCATCAATGAAAAACACTTTCACCTTCAATCATTTGTGCACAAATTCTATTTTTCTCCATACATAAAATTTTACTTAATCCAATGGGCCTAGTAGGCACAGTTTTATTTTTACCAATATTAATTTAAATAACCCTACAAACATTGAATCTTTTAATTTTTCAATATTACCTAAATCATAAAAAATGTATGTTTAGTGAGCTGGAACTTGACTTTTATTCAGAGTTCGTTTGTCTTTTGTGGGAAGTTTAAAGTCATGCACGTCGGATATAAAGAGGCTAATGTTTAAGGTAAAAATACCTTTGACAGAAATGGATTAGAATTGAATCAATTCCTTGATAATTTATCTGAAAAAATATTACCATACTCATGTATGAGGGAAAATATGTAAACTATGAATTAAGAAAATTTGAATCTGAGGAATGATATGAAAAAGAGCTAAAAGGCATTAGACGAAGTAGTTACCAAGAATGATGTTACCATTATTTAACAAACCTGTTAGGGGGTTGAATTATATAGGGCCACCTAAGGGCATTGGTTGAATAGTAAAATAAATAGTATCTTTAGGATAAGAAGTCTGTTATATATACCGTTTATGCAAGGCCGCCTATGGGAATGTGCTGCATAGTTAGGAAAAATAACTCTCAGAAATTTACTTTCCTTGTGCTAAAAGCCAGTGAATGTTTATGGAGATTCAAATTTTCAAAAGTATAGAGTTTTATGTACAGAAAGAGGTACTTGAATATGGAGAAGATATTTCCAAACAAGATTATCGAAGAACTGGATGGATATCACTCCTACAAATGTTTGAACCAAATGTAGGGAAGGAGAATATAAACCATAAACATGAATACTTTCAGATCATGAAAAAGTATATGGGACAAATACGTTAAGGATGACTATTTTTTGCGGATCCGTACATACTGTCATTGAAGACCAATAAGTACAAAAGAGGCTTTCTTCCCAAGAATGATGTTACCAGTATTTAACAAACCCGTTAGGGGGTTGAATTATGTAGGGACACCTAAGGGCATTGGATGCATAGTCAAATAATAGTATCTTTTGGCTAAAAAGTCTGTTATGTAGACTTTTTATGCAAGGCCACCTAAGGGCACGTGCTGCATAGTCAGGCAAAAGAAATCTCAGAAGTTTGACATTTTTGTGACTAGAAGTCATGAGAATGGTTATGAATATCTGAAAATATTTAAGGTTAAGATTATGACACATAATAAATGGGTATTTTCCAATGTATACAATGATACATAGATCAATTCTAACCATAATCATGTTATGGGTGGGTCCTGAATTGAAATTAGGGACATCAATATGTATCCCATAGGGATAGGAATCAAGCCATACTTAGTTCATAAACCACAGTTTAAAGTCGTGTGGGACAAAAGGATTAGATATCTTAGTTTAAGGTCATAGAGCTCAGACCATTATAAGAAATACACAGTATGTGTTTTCATGGGGACATTTCAGCCAGGGGACTGAAAGTGGAATTTGGGGTTAGGCCCAATGATTTGGGGCTGAATTAGAGGGCCACTCAAACGTTCCTACGTATCCCATAAGTATGGGAATCGATCCCATGTAGTTCTAGAAATACCCTCTGTACAGATTTGGTTCGTACATGTGAAGGGTGAAAGGGGACTTTAGTGCAATGATGGTTTAACCCAAGATAAAAGGTTTGGGCATTTCCATGTATTCACGTAGTCTTTGAAATGAATCATGATTGAAAATAAAATGTAAATAATGGTTCCCTCTTAGGTGAGGGTATCAAAGAATATTGTAGTTTATATTCATACTGGACAAAAGTGTTGTATAGTTTAACGTCGTATAATAAAGACGGAAGTTAACCAATGTAAAGATATTGATTCTAAGGGCGGTTTCATGAATCAAAATCTTATGAGAAGGAGGTGAACCAATGTTAAGAGATTTGTTTTTGGATTGAACCTTGGGAGGTTGCCTACGTACCCAGCCTGGAAGGCAAGGATCAAAGTCCGTGTAGTTCAATTAAAGAATGAATTAATGATCAAGTTGTTCTTGGGGAAAATGACCTAAAAATTGATGGTCTTGGGACTTACACATGGTTAGTATCCTAGATAGAGTGTTATGGTTGAGGTATTCTCTAAGATAATGTGAGTCATACTCGGTGTGAGAAACAAGAGGTAACAATAACCTTAATGATGCACAGTATAATGTCATGTACGACATATAAAGGGACTATTCAGTTTAAAGTCTTGCAGTTAGTACTATTTGAGGTGCACAGTTTAGTTTCATGTAACAGGGAAAAAGTATATTTTAATGTCATGTAGGATGTATCAAGGACTTTCTGTACAGTTTAGCGTTATGTAGTTAGGTCGATAGAGACAATATAGTTTAACGTAATGTTGGACGAAAGGTGGATTGTGCAGTTTAATGTCATGCAATTACGACAAAAGAGTACACCATTTAACGTCACGTTGAATGTATTAGGGTCTTCTTTCATAGTTTAACGTCATATAGAAAGGACAATGAAGGGGGATGATACAGTTTAGTGTCATGTTGGACGTAAGTGCGAATATTTTAAGGTCGCATGCATGGACAATTGGTTATGCAGTTTAACATCTTGCTGGACGTAAGGGACTTTTATATAGTTTAACGTCATATAGAAAGGACGATGAATGGGGACATAGTATAACGTCATGCTGGACGTAAGTGAAAATAGTTTAGGTTCATATGCATGGACCGTTGATGATTCAGTTTAACGTCTTGCTGGACGGTGGTGCAGGTTAAGGTCATACCGGACCACCAATGATGCAGTTTAATGTCTTGTGGGACGTATGGGACTTCTCTACAGTTTAGCGTCATGTAGTTAGGACATTACAGTTTAACATCGTGTGGGATGAATTAGGGAACATGTTTCATAGTTTAAAGTCATGTAGGATGCATGTGAAAATAGTTTAGGGTCATATGCATGGACCATTCGTTATGCAATTTAACGTCTTGTTGGACGGTGATGTAGTTTAAGGTCATATAGGACCAACGTGCTGTTTAAGGACATACAGGACCATGGTGCAGTTTAAGGTCATACAGGACCAAGGTGTAGTTTAAGGTCATATAAGACCAAGGTGCAGTTTAATGTCATACTAGACCATCAAGGATGATATATATTGTGTTTATACAAAATACTTCTACAAAATTATGGCATTGGTTGGAGTAGTGATGAGTTATCCATCCATCGAGATTAATGAATAAGCTTTATTAGAGTAGTCCCTATGTATTGATTAAGGTTCTTCCAATTTTGGATCAAGCTTGGGAGGATTCTTTCCTGGTAGCATTGGAGTTCTGAGAACTAACACCAATTCTCCATGAGTGAACGATTGAAGGAAAACTTTTTTCTTAAAATCTAGTGCTATTCAATTCTCATGGACTTCTAAGTGGTGAAAAGTGCACACTATTTTATCATCTATCTGTTCAAATTCATTCAATCGCTTTTGATATTGTTCATTTGTAGATGACTGATCGAAAATGGATACTCTGAGCGAGGGTAGTTGAACATCAATTGGAAAGACTTCTTCTGTTCCATATATCAATGAATATGGAGTTAACCACGTTGCAGGGTGGGTGGTAGTCCGATATGTCCATAAAGAATTAAAGAGATTATCAGGCCATGATTTCTTATCTTTATCCACCATATTTTACTATATATTTGAAAGTGTCTTGTCGAAGGCTTCGATCTGGCCATTGGCCGCTACATGATACCGAGATGAATGGTTGGATTTGATGTTGTATTCGTGATACAACTTCTTCACCTCGGATGAACAGAAGTTGGTGCCATTGTCCATCAACATGGTATGAGGGACACCAAATCTAGTAATGATGTTAGACTTGATGAAGATAACAATGCATTTAGAACTGACTTCCTTGAGAGGTATTACCTCTGCCCATTTGGAAATGAAGTCAGTAGCAGTACGAATGTACTTAAACTGCTTGGCTGTAGCAGAAGGGTAAGGTCCCACCACATCCATTCCCCATGTGGAAAATGGCCATGAGTATTTAGCTGTATGAAGCATCTCTGGAGGTTGATGAATGAAGTTGGCATGTACTTGGCATGAATGACACTTCTTTTTGAAATCAACACAATCTTTTATCATTGAAGGACAAAAGTATCCAAGCCTTTGAATCTGATCAGACAGTCTATGTCTAGACTAGTGGGCACCACAGACTCCTGCGTGCACTTCTTTCATGACATCCATTGTCTCTTTACCATCAATGAATCTGAAGAGAACTCCATCAAAACCACATTTGTAGAGAATTTTCTCTACGTGATCTAGGCTATCATAAAGAGTAAAATTGCTCATACATCGCCGGATTTGTTATTTCTCGGCTCTATCAGGTGGAAGTGTTTCATTTTGAAGGTATTCCCTGATAGGTGACCTCCATCCTACAGTATGACTATATGGTTCAGGAATGAGACTAATTTCATTAATTTCCTCTGTTCTTATTCAAACATAAGGTGAAATTGCATGACGGTGGGCAATACTGATGGTTGTCTCGTCCCGATTTGGATCTGCCAGAGGTGTGGCTATATTAGCTAGTGAATCAGCTTGAGCATTTTGTGAGCTTGGGACATAAGAAAATGTTGGTTTTGAATGGAATTCTGCCATTAATTCTTTGATGTAATCATAAAAAGGGATTAGTTATTCTTTTCTAATGGAATAATCCCTATTGACTTCTTTGATTACCAGGTATGAATCACCTTTCACCTTTAAGTGATTCACATGTGCTTGAAGCGCTAATTCCAAGCCTACGATGAGAGCTTGGTATTCTTCTTCATTTTTGGTACCACCTTTCCACAATAAGAAGGAATAAGGTAACACTGCCTTTTTTGGATAAATGAGCACAATTCCAAAGACAACTTTGTTGAATTTAGGATTTTCCATTTTCCTCCCTATTGGACTTCTGGAAGTACCATCAAAATACATTTCCCATTATTGAGGAAATTCTTAAATAGAAAATAAATCATCATCAGGGAGTTCAATATCTAAAGATGTGTCTTCCACTGAAGGGTGTTCAGCTAGAAAATCAGCCAGATCTTGGCCCTTTATCTCCTTTTGAGACACATACTGAATGTAAAATTTATGCAAAATAACTTTCCACCTTTCTAGACGTCCTGTAAGCATTAGACAAACAAGGACGAATTTGAGGGGGTTATTGTGAGACACCAATTGGACCTTGTGATGTTACAGGTAGTGTCTCAACTTCTGAACTGCATATATTAATGCCAGGCAGCACTTCTCAATACTTGAATACCGGGTTTCTGCTTCAATCATAGTCTGACTGAGATAGTAGAGGCTATTTTCCTTCAAAACATAATTCTTTTCAGCAAGAAAGGCACCCAATGATCGCTCTAGAGCAGTCACATAGAGGATATGTAGTCTTCCTTCAACATGTGGCATGATTACTGGTGGAATTAAGAGGTATTTTTTGAGAATATTGAATGATTCTTGACATTCTTTAGTCCACTAGTATGTGACATCCTTCTTCATCAATTTGGTGAAGCATAAACTTTTGCCTGCCAAATTGGAGATGAAATGCCAAATATAGGATAAGTGTTCTTGAAGTCCTCTTAATTCATTAAAATTTTGAGGAGGTGACATACCAAGGATTGACTTGGTCTTCTCAGGATCGACTTCAATACCACGATGGCGTACAACAAAGCCGAGAAATTTTCCTGAGGTTACCCCAAAATCACATTTTATGGGGTTCATCTTCAAATTATGTTGTCGATGCTTACAGAATATCACTTTCAAATCAGCCAAGTGATAGAACGTCGTTTGTATTTAACCACAAATCTTCTACATTGAATTCAACAAACTTCCATAATAAGGGTTTTAAGATACGATGCATTGCACACTGATATGTTGCACCTACATTCTTTAATCCAAAGGGGATTACCCGATAGAAAAACAAACCCTACGGGGCTCTGAAGGTTGGGCATTCCTCGCCATATGGGGACATTCGGATCTGATTATATCCAGAATATCCATCCATGAAGGAAGGTGCTTCATAGCTAGCAGTTGCGTCAATTAAATGTTCTGTAATCGGAACTGGGAAATCAACCTTAGGATAATGCCGATTAAGTTCTCTGAAATCGATGCAAACTCTAATTTTTCCATTCTTCATCTTTGTAGGGACAATATTAGCCAACCAAATGGGATACTGAACATCTGTGATGAGGTTAGCTTTGATAAGCTTATCCAATTAATCTTCAATTTTGGAAGTATAAGTTGGGTGTGTTCTTCTCGTGGCTTGCTTAAATCCTCGATGTTCTTCTGGTAAACCCAAATGATGAGTAGCAAAATCAGGATCAAGTCCGGGCATTTCAGTATAGTTCCATGAAAAAATATCTCTATTTTTCTTTAATAAATAAATATAAATCACTTTCTCTTCAATATTCATGGCCGCACAGAATAAAGTGGTGCGTGTATCTTATTTTGTACCCATATTTATTTCTCTATGTTCATCCACAATGGTAGATATACCCTCTTCAAATGCTAGTGGAGCATCTCTTAGATCTTCCTCTTTGTCTTCATCATGTCTTATTTATTCCATTTCTACTTGCATAGTAGATGATAAAGCATAATTTTCATGATTAGACGAGATGTCAAAATTTTCATATCTCGAAGAAGAAGCTTCCATTTCCGACCCGATTGATGATGAAGGGTCTTCTTTGGGTAATAAAGAGGAGATGATGGATTGAGAATCGACATAATTTTTCACCTCCAATGTTTCTATAAATTATTTTGTCCTAATTGGAGAAGTATAGACTTGCTGGATTTCAGAAGATGAAATGAATACGTCACCATCTGTTCTTTCATCACTGCTTGGTGGGTTAATAATTTCTACCATGTTGTCTGGCTTGATTGCTATAATTGACATTATGGATCTTTCCGTAAGAGTATTTGGATTTGGGCCTATTTTGACAATTTGACTGATAGGAAACACATAATCTGTACTCACATGAGTAAATGGATTTACTGTAATTTTCTCCAAACCATATGGAGCATTAACTTTGGTAATCTCCTTTGTTGTGGATTTCTCCCTTCCCTTCATCTGATAGAATTCCGCCTCAATGTATTGAGACTCACATATCTTGAACGGGGCCTTATCACCATACAATGTCCCAAATTGACCATCGAAACAATATTTGAGACATTGATGGTATGATGAAGGGATCGCCGAATGTTTATGTATCCAGGGATTTCCAAGCAAGATGTTGACAGCTGATTCTTGATCAACAACCATGAAATCTGAATTGGATACAAGATATCCAAACTGAGTTCTAAGTGTAACTTCTCCCAGTGGTTCTTGTTCATTTTTATCATATCCTTGTAACGTCATGGTAGAAGGAGATAAATCATATTATGTGAGTCCTAATCGACGAAGTGTATGAATGGGCATGAGGTTGACTCCTGAACCATTGTCAATGAAATCTATTCAGACGTCTATGCCATTGACCTTGCCAGATAAGTACAAAGGTCTAATATTCCCATGCACAATATCATCTTCATCGTCATCAGTAAAAGATATTATTGCATGGAATACTGCATGATTATTCTCTATGTGATAGACATCAGCTACAACAATTTCAGTTTCAAACACTTGATGACTTGAAAAAGCCTTGATGAGTGCTACCCGAAGATCTATTGATAGATTCAGAGCATCCAGAATTGATAACATGGTTGGTACTTGGGCCTTGTGTTTCAATACATCATACTTTTGATCCATGTGTTTGCGTTTCCCAACAAGAATATGTGGTTTAGTAGGTACCTTAGAAGAAGATGCTTTGGAAGTAGATGCATCTTGTATTGGGATAGGAGTTGGAAATATTCATGGTTTTGGAAGATTAGACTGATTAGATCCATTTACATGCTGAGCAGAAGAAGATGGAACGTTCAACCGGTCTTCCAAAAATAACTGTGCCAGGACTGAATTTGATATTGGTAGAAGAAATTTCTTGTTCTTTTTGAGCTCGCTGAAGGGATCTTCCACGAGTTTCTGCCACGTACACAGTTCTAGCAGTGGTAGAATTGGAATAGTGGCTTCTAAAAGATCCACGTCTTCCCCTGTATCCTGAGCCTTTGGAACTTCTTCTAATTCCCTTGTTTGATATAGGGAATTCAGGCTCATCAAAATTGAAACTGTGACTGGAATATGGATCTGTTAATTGAATCATATTAACAGAACCGATGATTAACACTTCGTCTGATGAAGACTCCACCTGATCAGCCAGTTTAGGCTGTGTCGTTTGGTGGGGTGGTGCCCATGGCTTTGAAGTAGATGGCATGAAGTCTTCCAGAGTCAAAGTAAACTTAGTCTTTGAAACATACTCATATTCTTCTGAATATTTTTCTTTCTTTGAATCATTTAATTTCTTTGAGGACTTTCCCTCTGAAGAAGAGGGGTCTTCCACAACATTCAAGGCAGAAGACAAAATAGGGTTCTTTAATTGTGTTCGCAAAATAGCATGAGTTTAGTTGATTGCCTTTCTGACCATCCAATCACCATACTTTTATGAATTTTTGCATTTTAAATCTTTCCATTCTCCTTCCTCCTCTGTAATTGTACCAGTAACACATGCTACCTGAGCTGAAAAACATTTCAGTTTGACTTTCCCCCAGTCGACCATCTTTTGCAGGAGGTCTTTGAAGACATAATACTCATCGATGGGATTCCCCAAAATTTGATGGAAAGGGAAATAGTTGAGACAGTCTTTATCTCCTTCCTTGTTTGGCCTCTTGGGAATTGGAAATTGAACCAAATTATTTTCCAGAGACGAAATAATGTTACCAGGAACTTGTTCATTTCTGAAAGAGTATGTTTTTCTCTTCATATCCTCAAATTGTTTTCTTCTTTGATCTCTTTGATCATCCGGAAGCAGCAACCTTTGTTTTTGGTTCTTAGGAGGTGGAGCCCTTCAAGAAGATAAAGGATTAGAAGTAGAAATAGTTACAGGTGGTTGTTTAAGCATAACTGTAGTAGTTTCTAATTTACCCATCCTCCTTCCTGGAGTTGATGGAATTACACGAGATTTAGCTTTAGACTGTATAAGGGAATCTTCAACCTGCTGAGCGATTGAAGTAAGGTCTCGAAAACCTCCTGTGTATATCATAGGGATCAACGTTGTACATAATTCATCACACAGATTTTCCACACATATTGGCAATAGTTCCTCTTGAGGAAGTGCTAGGCTCAGGGAATATGTTAACCCCTTCCAGTGAGCAATGAAATCAGAGACTCTTTCATTCTCCCTTTCCTTACAGTTTGTAAGATAAAAAACTATTGTTTTTGGAAATGTTGAGTGAAATTGAAGAAGAAATCATTGACAGAGATCTTCCCATCTGGTAATTGACCAGGATTTCAAGCTTGTATACTAGAAAAAACTGGTCCTTGCAAGGTTCGCATGAAGAATCTGAGTTTCACTGCTTCATGCTGCTCTAGAGTTCCCATCATAGGATCACAACAAGACACGTAATGCATCAAATGCTGTTCAGGGTCGCCTAATCCATTGAAAATAGGGAATATAGTGTCTCCAAAACTGGATGGAGGAGAAATTGAATCTACCCATTCAGGGTAAGCATTCTTTTCCGGTTGAACCTGTGCGCGTTTTCCTTCAATAGTTTCTAACCGAGCCATTAATGACTCAATGGTAATTATTAAATTTTGAGAAACATTCAGTTGAACATGGACATGGGTAGGTGCAATGACTGGAGCCTAGACATATGTGGTGGTTTGTGATGCAACTGATGGTAGCACTATCAACTGTTGCTGAACATGACCCGTTGGATTAGACCTATGAGGGTGTACTGATAGAGGAGGATATTCTTGATCCATCTCAGTGGCTTCAAAAAATTTCCATGGATGACTAACTCCAGTACGCTTAAGAAGAATACTAACCTGAAGTAGATCTGTATCCAACCTACTTAATTCCTTCAGTTCTTCCTCCTGTTGTAAAAACCTTTGGTCTAGTGAGAGCGATTGACCTTCTCCAGAGGAAGGATATGTAACCTGATTCTTTCTGTGACAACCGGGCCCCGGTGACAGCACATCCACCCCGCCTTAACATGGTCATCGGGTTCTGGCCTACAAGGTACCCCAGTTGCCCCACAGTCATGTGCGGCCCACCCCAGGGTCCACCTACGTGCCTGGACGGGTCATCTGACTAATGATAGTCCCCACAGGCCAACACATGTCCTTTCCAGTGTTCTTTGTCCTCACTCGCACACATCCTGGGAAACTTCCCAGAAGGTCACCCATCCTAATCACTACTCCAGGCCAAGCACGCTTAACTGTGGAGTTCTAATCAGATAGGCTCCTGAAAAAAAGGTTCACCTTGTTGACATTAGTCATATCATTTAGTCATTTAACCCTTTATCATTTGGGGATGTTACAATCACCCTCCCCCCCTTTAGAGAACAACGCCCTCGTTGTGGGCCCTACATCTCAACCCAGGCAGTGCACCACACTTAAGGCTGGGTTCCTCCTCTGATACCAAATGTGACATTCGGGCCCCGCCCACCAGTTGCCCTGCAGACACGTGGGGCCCACCCCAGGGTCCACCCATGTTCCTAAACGGGTTATCTGACTAATGATAGTCCCCACAGGCCAACACATGTCCTTTCTAGTGTGCTTTTTTCTTCACTCGCACACATCCTGGGAAACATCCTAGAAGGTCACCCATCCTGATCACTACTCTTGGCCAAGCATGCTGAACTGTGGAGTTCTAATCAGACAGGCTGCCGATAAAAAAGGTACACCTTGTTGACATGAGTCATATCATTTAGACATTTAACCATTTATCATTTGGGGATGTTACACTTTCCCCTCCTTTTGTTGGATCCTTTTATGAGAGGGGGAAGTGGGTTACGTGAATGATAACCTAGGTTCTGAGTAACCCTTTGATTTGGTGTACACACACCTTCTTCATTTGTGTCGGTGCATACATCTTCTTGAGCAGGAACCTCTTCATCTAAGTCCCCTGAGTGAGCCTCATCTAGTGGATCAGAAACAACGTCATTGATGACATTGATTGATGCATAACGTATCTCATCCCTTCAATGAGCATTTATGTGTTATTGTATTCTTCCATGTCTTTGATGAAACATTTCGTTTTGTTGATTCGATCCCTCATGAACTTCTTGAAGAACCCTAATTTGGAGGGAATCTCATGATAATTTGGCTCTTCGTACCTCTAGAGACTTCTTCCCCGATTGATAAAAGACCGACTTTTTCTGAGGAGGGGTTTGATGAATCCAAAAATTCCCTAGTCCGGTAGACTGGGGGTGTTCCTGTTGTTCCTGCACAACTCCTCGAATCTTATTTGTTGATTCCGAGGGTTGGATTAAAAGAGTCCCCAGTCTGGAAATATGGGGTGGATCATGAAATGCTATGTATGAGACTTTCTTAAAATATCTATTAATCTTGCAGACCTTGGTCCAGAAATTAGCTAGATGCATCAATAGACATCCACTTTTATCACCTGGTTCAAAAGACCGTTGGATGATTTCTGACACTTCTGTCACTTGGTGACGTGATTGCTCCAAATGGGAAGCCTGTTCAATATTCTCATTTGATTGATGCTGGATTAATTCAACAACTTGTTATCTGTATTCTTGATTTTGAGAGGAACTAGTTGAAGCCTAATCTTGGGCAAGATTTTGATTACAAACAGTGCCTGGTTTTTGTGGCCGTCCATGCGCAATAACATTGCATGATACCATTTTCAACAGGCTTTGCTGACTGGAGAGTACCGTGAAATGCAGTGCTCCATGAACACCCCAACATCTGACATGAATACCATATGGGGGTTTGGAAATTAACCGGCACAACATTTTTAGTGCGCCAAGGCATGAATGCTGAATGGATCTCGGCTACTTTGCAGCCCTCAGATATCGAGAGACTGATAATGATGCCAAATCAATCTGACGTTGTAACCCTTCTATTATCTTAAGATGATTTTCATATTAATCATAAGAAAATACTTTATTTTTCAACTGACAAAGAGTTTTCCATATGTTGAGACGAATATCAAGAATTCCATCTTCCGTCAACATTTCTGTAATGTCATACTGAGTGTCAGCCAGAGGCCAAAACATTACTAGAACTTCACCTTTCTCCAGTTGTTTTCTCATGTTCAACATTTCCTCTTTATCATTTGATGATGATTATTTTACCTGTTTTGACCAGAGCTGGTGCTTCCTTGTTGCTTCATTGAATTTAACAGGATTGGTAGAGAAATCATTGATCAAACTAGACGATTCATGACTTAGGGGTGGTTCAGATAATGACCTACACCCTGGGCTATCTTTTGATTGAGTAAGTATTTCACCTTCTAGAGATGAAACATCAGACATGACTGGTTTCACATTTCCATGTTCCCCATGATAAGAGGGCTTTCATGGAACTACATTGCCCACTAGAGAATTTTCTGGGAAATGTGCATCACTACTACGGAGAGGACTTTCGCAGCGAAATTTATCATCATGGGTAGGACCACCCTAATGGGTTACAACAAAAGATGAGATTTATTTCCCCATGGTTTTCTGGCCACACAGAGGGTTATTGTATCCCTCATCTGATGATGAAACTTCGAGATCGACATAATTGTCATGAAGAAAGACTTAATGAGGAAGTGTCTATTGAAGACCATCTGAATTAATTTTCCCTCTATTGAGAAATGAGGGAGTAGAATCTTGAATTCCAATAGATAACTGTCTGAGGGCTTCAAGAATTCCAGCATCAAGCAAAGAATTATTACATATTGGCTCTTTATCTCCTGACTGTGTTGGGTGGGTCTGTTTCATAGAATCTTTCTTACTCGCTTTTGAAACCACTTGTTGGCGAAAGTGGCTGCTCTGAGAAGGTGTATGTGCCTCATCAGAAATGATGGCCAAGTTAGGCTAATGATCTATACTCAAATCAGGTGTATGTTCTTGACTTGGTTGTCCGTATGATATGAGGGAGTATGCCCCAAAACCCTCTTGGACTGGAACAGATATGTGTGTATGTTCTGGAGTGAACTGTTGAGGTGTCACACCACTGGTAGGGATAGATTTATGTGTCTATCCCTAAGATGCTGCTGAATCTGTTATCATATCCTGGAAGGCATCCAGGATATGAGCAGAAATTTTCTTATGCTCTTTCACCATTGATAGAATATGCTTGGTGGCTTCAGCTACCGGAATGGGGATATACGTCCATTCCATGATTGGAGTAGGTGTGTGTGCCTGCTCCTGTCATGCTTTTCCTATTGGTTAATCCTGACAGTACTCATGTGTGGGGGCAGAGAGTTGAGTCTGCCTCCTGTTTTTCATCAGAGCTTTCCGACTGACTTCTCTGAATGCTACCAAGCGAGACTGTTGGTAGGCTTGATTAATACTTGCAGGTGTATGTTCCTGCTGATTGCACTTCACCGAACGTGGTTGATGAGATTCATCATATGTAGTTAGAAGAGCATGTTGACTAACTGTTGACGTATAAACAGGTGTATGTTCGTACCTATAGTACTCCACCGGAATTGCTTGGCAGGATTGGCGTGATGTTTCTAGATGAGTCTTCTAGACAGTGGAATTAAAATGGGAAGGTGTGTGTGCCCGCTCATTGATTTCCACCATGTTAGGTTGGTGGACTTCTCTGGAGATGGCAGAGATGAGTACATGCTCACTATTAACCTGATTTCACCTCTGGCGATTCGTCTTTCCTGATCGAGTTTGTGGAACCTAAGCAGAACGCCTGGAGTCGACACCCTCATCATGTCAAGGGTGCACTACTACATGAGTCTGGCAACTATTGCTGGTGGGAGCCCTCGGGAAGGACTCTTGTCTACTTGAATTAAAGCCCTGAGGGACCTGCGCATTCACCTCCTCAGAATAAGGTAGCGAATGGTGATTGTGTTCCGAGGATAATGACCAGAAACGGTTGGAGACGGTAGTCAGCACCGCATGCTTCTTGATCACTGGCCATTGTTGTACGGACGATCGGTGTGAGTTGTTCACTTAGAGGGCTTGTGGGAAAACCTCTAGAGTTTGGATGGTACCATGTTGATGGTACTCCTTAACCAGCGCATTTCATACCCAGCGTTGAAGACGCTAAGTAGGTGATATCATCCTCAGAGCGGACGGCGATCCAGCAGGAGTATCAGTAGTGGCATTCCTGGCAGCGGTATTCATAGGTGTGAACATGAGAGCAACCATTCTGGAAATGCAGAAGATCTTGGAAAAGATTGCTATGTTTGATATAACAAACGTAATTAACATAAATTCAGCCACTACATCTTTTGGATTAGCACATATGTCAATGATTGTTTTTGTTGGACCTCACATTGTGTTTTAAATAGGGGCCTAAAAAATATGTAAAACATCATTTTAACTTGGTTAAGGATTCACGTCGGTTCACCATTTATTGTTTCCCTCAGAATTTTGGGAAGACCTCCTTGATTAATGGTTCAAACATTCCAATCTATTTTAAACGGGTTTGTTCATAGAACCTGAAACATCCAATGATTCCACATCCTTTTGGACCTACCTTACAAAGGTAGGCGCTCATTAGTTTGTGGAATGATGAGGCTTATGAATTTGCATTGGTCAAGTGGATGGGAGGTCGGACTCATCACACCTTTTTTAGGGGAATTATTGTATACTATGGGACTCTATTTATAGATTTATGTTGTGTTCGTGAATCCTTATTACATTACCAATTATAAAATGTGCATTCCTTCAGATCTGACAATAAATGATTAAATATGTAAGAAATATAGAGAACCTTGTATATGTATTCTAGGTTTTTATCGATAGAGAATTATCTGTATTTGTTAGAGATTCTTGGTCAATGGTATCCTTCGACAAATTTATATATAAATCTCATGGTCATTATGATGACCATCCTGGTTTTAAAGCCACTCAGTGGGGCACTTGAAGTTTATTGTCATTCAGAAGGACATGGATTATTTCAGAGTTGGGATCAAACCCGCAGATGGGCTACCTACGTATCCTTTGTATTGAAAATGAATCAGAACCCACGTAGTTCGACTAAGGGAGTATGATGATTATGATTAATGTCTCAAAGAAGGAAGTCATAATTACTTTTACACTCTAATCTCACGTGGCTCATGCTTGGTGTGAGAAACCAGAGGTATTGGTAAAAATCAGACAATTTTTCCATGAAAGATGCAATTATAAGAAATAATGTGGGACTTATGTATGTATGACTGCACAGATAAATGAAGGTTAGGACTTACTTCAGGTAAGATATCTAGGAACATGGTCCATAAAGGTATATGTGCTTCATAGAGATTTTAATACTCTAACTTGGGCCTCACTCGTGAAAAGGAGGCCCATATTAGGAGAGTACTTATGATTGGGTTTTACTCCTGAGAAGGAATCCACGATCAATGTTAAATTAGGACTGTTTAAGAGAAATTAAGACTGGGGCTTACTCATGAGAAGCAGCCCCAGGTTAAGATACTTGAAAAAAAATTATGGGACTTGGGGCTTACTCCTAAAGAGGATTCCCATATTTGAGACGGGGGCTTACTCCTGAAAATGAGGCCCATGTTTAGAGAATTATGGTTGGGGATTACTCCTGAGGAGGATGCCCAAATTAATAAGGACTTGGGGATTACTCCTAAGGAGGATCCCCAAATTAGGAAATTATGATTGGGGCTTATTCATGAAAAGGAGGCCCAGGGTAAGAGAATTATGGTTGGGGATTACTCCTGAGGAGGATTCCAAAATTAATAAGGACCTGGGGCTTACTCCTATAGAGGATGCCAAAATTTGGAAATTATGACAGGGGCTTACTCCTGAAAAGGAGGTCAAGGTTAATGATTATGACTGGGGCTTATTCCTGAAAAGAAGTCCCAGGTTAATATAATTCTCTCATCTTAAAGGATGAGGTGGAATGAATGAAATATCAATCTTTATTGACATAAAGATGTATAAATCACTAGGTTATGAGAGATATTCCACAAGATTACTTTCAGATAAGGAATCCAAATCAAGAAATCATGCCATAAATGGATTTTAAGAGTGTCTTGAAGATTGAATTTTGAATATGAGATGTGGAATGGCTTAAGAGGTGTGAAATGGGCAAGAAGGGCACCCAAAAAGGTAGGGGCGCACAAGTCCTGGAAGGCGTGCATGTACTGCGTGGGCACGCATGTCTTGGCCCAGTAGGTATACAAGCACAGCACATGGGTACTTGCGCGACGGTTAACCAGCATGGAAATACTTGAGCGACTCATGGTTAAAGCCTTTAGAATCATCTTGAGGTTCTTCCAGAAGAGTGGCGCACAAGTTTTATTGAAGGAGTTAGGCAGCGAGCAAATGTGGCCATTTGTCTGAAGGGCTGGCAACTCAAGCGCGCAAGTTTTGATGAGTTTCAACACTTAGTCCTTCCTCCCGCACATTAGATCTTCTGTTCTAGGTATGAAATTTCCTTATAAGTGTTTCAGAAGCTTTGAGAAGAGACTAGGGCGCCTGGAGCTCAAATCTGAGTTTCTGGGAGAATTCATCCTGAAATGGGGGGCCCGCATGGTCTATTTATATGTTGGAGAAGACCCCGAGCGGTTATCTTTTGGGTCGTGCATGTCACTTACGCGGCCATTAGGCGCCGCACAAGTGTACTTGTGCGACAATGATGGAACTTTCCCGACCTATGGGAAATGTTCTCTAGTGGATCCCTTTGTCGATTTTTTATGTTTCTTCAAATGATGAATTACTTTGGAATTAAGGTATTTCCCTTTCCATTATTTTAGACAATTTTTCTAAAAGGGGCATCAACAGTTATGTTTCATCCTTTTCATATGAGGAAATCATTGGACTTAGTAATTGTGGGGTGGAGCCTCCTATAGCTCCTCGATTCATCGGTAGGTTGCATGAGTCAAACTAGTGTCTTGTCCTATGACCTTGACAAAATCTTATTTATAGTCTAGTAATGTAGCCTTGACTATGTGGTTATGAATTCTGGCATTATGACTTTCATCATTATGAAATTGGTTATTGATATTGCATGTGATTATTTCTCTAGTTGAATATCCATGTGAATATTTAAATGAAATAATTCAATTTATATTATCCATGTTATGCTGATGTTTATGTTTGAATGGCATATGTTTTACTCTTATACATTTCATTTAATGTTAATGATTATTTATGAATGTTTCCATAATATTGATATCGTTACTGGGAATCTGAGCTCACCCCATTCTATGTTTTATTTTTCCTAGGATGTAAAGAAGTATTTTATGGTTGAACTACATGGATTGTATAAGTGATATAAGTTTGTTCCAAGGGAACAAAATGGTTTTGTTTTTATCTCATGATGTAATGTAAAACTTATGTATGAATTTAGTTGTTCAAGGGATACTAAACTAATCAGTATTTTGATACATGATCTCTTGTGATCATGCCAATGTGATGTAATAATGCACCGACTCTGGGTAACTATGTTTGGGAAAATATAGTTGGTATCAAAGGGAGGTTTAGTACAAACCTTGTAAGATAGATTTAGAAAATCTCTAATTGGATAACATTACCCAAATATATACATTGAGGATCAGTATAAAAGAAAATCCAAGAATTTTGGTAATGTAGATATATTGTGTATTTTAAAAAAATACATCCCTGTCTCGATATGAGTAGGTAGAGGCGCTCTGGCACAGATGTACCAAGGAGTGAAAAACTCTGATAATGAGTTTTGGGCTTGACCCAGGGTATCTTAGTACACGACTGTGGACCTTGATGAACTCTTGGTTATGACACTCCTAGGGGATACACATAGGATAATTCACATTTTCATTAAAAACCATTATGAAGGATTTATGAGTATATACCTCCTCAAAGGAAAAATTTTTATGATTAAGGATTAAATCAATAAAATGTTCAATTTATGTCAAGTGTTTTACAAGTTTGGAATTATGTGTTGTGATTCGAAAACTAATATAGTGTATGCCTTTGTTTATATATATCCCATAGTGGACAGAATTTAAAATGTATCAACGCACATAATCCATGTTGGGATTTCCCTCCTACTCATGATAATTATATTGGAGTTGGTGCTGCAATGGGTGGTGATTATTTTATCACCATACTGGGACCACTCACTCAGATTATGAATAATAACATTACCCTATGGAGCTCCCTGATCCACAATGATGAGGGTAAATTATAGACTGATTCATGAGGAAACAACCACCAAATTTCAATGGGACTAAAAAACCATTTGTATCTGAGAAATGGATAAGTTATTTAAAGAAAATATTTTAGGCATTGGGGTGTAGGGAAAGGTAAAAAGTTGTAATGGCTTTTTGTCACCTCATGGGAGATGCAGATCAATGGAGGTAATTAATTAAATACACAATGGGTATGAATAAGTATCCAATATGGAATAGAGGGAGTTTAAAGATATTTTCATAGAAAAATACTTTACTCATGATGATCGAGCGGATATGGAATGAAAATTTCAGAGTCTGATGCAAAAGGAGGGTGATAATGTCGCAATGTATGAGGATAAATTTACAAGGTTAGCAAGGAATGTTGTAGATTATATTAAAAACCCTAGGAGTAAGATTGATCGATTCTTTGGTAGGTTAAAACCATTTCTCCATTGAGAATTAGTCTCACAATCCTTCTCATCGTACAAAGATATTGTCTCATGTGATATCAAGACAGAAAATTAATTCTCGAATTCTTACAACTTTAATGAAAACCAAGTGAAGAAGATATCTACTGAACACTAATAAAATTGAAATAAGGAGAACACGGGAAAAGATGAATATCAATATTTTGGTAAATGTGGGAAGAAACACCCTGTTACTTGCCTAAAGGGAATGAGAGTCTGTTACTAGTGTGGTGAAAAAGGCCACCAAGCTCGTTATTGAAAGGGAAAGAAAGAGGCTATCAATGTTGAATGCTACAATTTTTGAGAAATGGGGAATTATAAAAAATGAATGTCATAAGTGCCATGGAAACTTACTTGGGAATGTCCAAGGGAGAAAGGCCAAGCATATGTGATAACTATTGCTGGGGTTGAAGCTCTGAAATACGTGGTGGGAGGTAATTTAAGGGTTTCCTCAAATTCAGCCAATGCTTTATTCGATTTTAGATCATCAAATTGTTTCATATCTTCACAGTTTTCTAGGAGAATTAGATATTTCCAAGTTGATTTAACAAGGGATTAGTCAGTCAAAAATCCTAAGGAAAGTATCATTGCAACAACGTTTTGTGAATCAGTTCCCATTAAGGCATATAAATGTTATTTATCTACTGATCACATCGTCATACCCATTATAAAATTTTATATAATCCTTGGTATGCATTGGATTTTAGACCATGATACGAAAATTTTTGTATGAAAAAGGAGGTTATAATTTTTGATGATGATAAGGGGTACCTTATCTTTAGAGTTGAAAAGTCACCATCTGATTCTTATCTAGATCCACCCCTAGTAGACCTATTAAATTCAATTATTGGGGAGCATGTAAAATCCCCAAATGATAAAGGGTTAAATGACTAAATGATATGAATCATGTCAACAAAGTGAACCTTCCTTTTCAGGAGCCTGTCTGTTTAGAACTCCATAGTTAAGCGTGCTTGGCCTGGAGTAGTGATCATGATAGGTGACCTCCTGGGAAGTTTATCAGGGTGTGTGTGAGTGAGGACAAAGCACACTGGAAAGGACATGTGTTCGCATGTGGGGACTGTCATTAGTCAGATAACCCGTTCGGGCATGTGGGGGGACCCTGGGGTGGGCCCCACGTGTCTGCGGGGCAACTGGTGGTACCTGGTGGGCCAGGACCCGACGACCATGTTAAGGTGGGGTGGTTGTGCTGTCACAGGGGCCCGATTGTCACATTTCACGAACCAACCCGAGTCGACCCTGAACCGGTCACCCAGGCCAGCCCGCGACAAGTCCTGAGAGGCGTTCCCGATCCTCCCGGGATGGTGACAAGCACCAATGGAATCAATAGAGTACACAAGGTAACGATTTCGCCCATATATATACAATCAAATGAACAACGGAAATAAATGGACAGCCCAAAATGAATTTATATAAAAAATGAACTAAATATTATTTGTACAAGAAACTAAAATTATAACAAAAACAACAACTCAACTGAACAATCCCGATGAAAAAATAACTCCATGTGACACTTCTGGTCACTCTCCAACAAAATGATAAAAAGTTTCCCAAGGTGATCGAACTAAAGATGAAACCTGCACAAGGGCTAAAAAAAGAAGAAGACTATATGCGTGAGTATTAAAACTCAGTAGGTTAGCTCGATATTCTATTCCCAATGAACAATAATTTAAAATAAAAGAAACATCAGTTTATAGTTTTAAATTCATGATTTGAAAGTATGGGTTTCAAATGAGGTTCCATGCTATAATAATTATCAGACAAAAACATGCATGTTTAATAAACAAAAATGCAAGTAACAATTATTTTCAAAGAGTTGAAACCTCAAAATAAAAATAGTTTTCAAGAGGGATACTTTAAAGAATTTTAACATTCAAATAAATAACACATACTACTGAATTTACCAACCAAACACACCATATGCCGACGGTGAGTACAAAATAGCCAATGAGCACTAGTCACAGGAATACCCCTAGGAACTAGTTAGTTGTGAGCCCCAGGTACCTAGTATCTCGGTGAAAGTAACCATAATAAATATATGTTCTCGTGCACAAGCCACTATTAGGGAACATACCCATATCCCAGTGGTCCCCAATCATCATCATCATCATAGTTTAGTTAGTGTTGTCATCGTCAAACTTGCTACGTGAAACAGGGGCCAACCCCCACAGAATCACTAGCATACTAGTACACGTCCGCCCACCTAGATACCCGAGATTCCATTTAGTGCTCAATCAAGTTACACATATTATCAAATACACATTTCACATCACCGTACCATTCCAAAACCATAAAAACACAAACAGCCCATAATCATTCTTCACATTTCTTACACTAATCAACAAACCACTAAATATTTCAGTAAAACAATTTCATGAAGTGTATTGAGGCTTTGCACATAAAACTCTTTCAAAAACACTATTTAAATTATAAACACACATCATAACCAAACCAAATCATATTTTTAATCCCAATAAAAATTTAATAAAATCATTTAATGGACCATAAAACAATCCCAATTGCACAAATTGTTATATACAAGTAAAACACTCCTTCATTTCTAGGAAATGCCAAACGAGCCTTTAATTATTTGCTCAAAACTATCCTTTGACGAAGGTATGAATTTTAATTATATTAAGGATATGTATAAGAACAATTTACAGCAGAAAAACACATTCATAAATCTCTTATAATACTCAGGTTACATATTCAAAACACAACCATTTTCATAAAGATGTGAAACAGTCCATTTTTGGGCAAATCGGGACAAAATATATTGTAAATCAAAACTCACATGATTGTAAAAAGAAATAAAAACAGAAAATCCATATAAGTACCCAAAATTACCATTTATCATTATTCCAATTCCTTTTTAAATCCAAAAAAGTAACTTTTAAATCACACATCACACATAAAAGTCAACTGGGCAATTTACCGAACACATGACATGCCCTTTTTAAACAAAACAATTTATTTTATGTACATGAAAAGGAATAAAACACCAATTGAAAGACATATTTTCATTCAAGATAATGTAACATGTTAAAAATAACATAGACCAGATTATAAACCTCACAAAATATTTTCAAAAGATAACGGAGCATTTAAACAAACACTTGTTGAGAACTTTCATGACAAAACAACAATACCGTTCACAAACCAATGATTAAAAACCCACTTTGAACACCAATAAAATTTTCCAAAGGATGAAAAAATAATAAACATATATATGTGGTGTTAAATATAATAAAATGATGAAACATAAATAATAAAGTCATGTGCAACGGGTATCCTACCTCAAATCTCTGGCGTAATTGAAACGCACACCAGAAATCACCCGTCGCGGGTTTATAAACCATAAAACTATAAAGATCATACCTAAAAAAACATAAACCCCATAAAAAACATGGTATAAAAAAAACCCCAGGTCGATCAAGACTAGGGTACAATATAAAACCAAGAAATAATGAAAGGAGGGGGAAGAGGAAGAAGAAAGGAGAAGGAATCTCACCTTTCATCCTAGAAAACTCTTCATCTTCCATTATATCTGAAGCCCTAGAGAAAAGGGAATGGCTTGAGAATTCTTGGAGAGACTCCTATGGTCTGGAAGAACCACGGGAAGAAGATTGGTGGCTAAAGGAGTACGAATTGATTTATTTATGAATGATAGAAGTTACCTTGGAAATTCAAGGCGATTTGAGGTTTCCTGAGCATTTCGCCCTAATTCGCGACCCACATGAGCTCCAAAGAGGTAACATCTATTATGAGGGTTAGTATAGGGTTATTGGCTTCGAGGGGGAGGTGGAATCACCGAAATATAGTAAAAAATGAAAAAGATATAAATGAAACAAATTATTTTTTTAAACAGGAAATGGGCCCATGGGCTGGCCCAATACCTAAATGAGTAACACAAATTCACCCGGCCTATGAATTTATAATGGGTCCAAAATAATAAATAAGTTTTAATATATCAGTATAGGACAAGTGGGAAGTTGAATGGGTGAATAAGGATGAAAACCAGAAGAGTTAGAAAAGAAACAAATTCAGTTTTTAAAACTGGGAATGGGCTCACGGTTGGCCCAAATCATGAAGTAACCACCCTTTCTTCAAAAACTAGTAAACAAACAATGGGGATCCCAAATTAGGGTGGTTACACATATATTAAACTTCAGAACTCAAGGTTTATCTCATAAAATACACATGAAAAGGATCGGTATTTCTAATGGGCCGGATCAATACAATGACAGAAAAGAAAAAAAACTGTGTGTGACAATTCTCCCCACCATTAAAACTTTCCGCCCCCGGAAAGCCATAACACTTTCCGGATGAAAAAAAACAACACCTAAGGATTCAAGAATGTAATCCCCACCATTAATAATCAAATATAACTAGAAATTTTCTTAGGATGAAAATCCAGGAGACCCATGGTGGGTCTCCCCACCATTAGAAACCAACTAGCAATGAATAGACAAGAATTGAACATGAGCTAGAGTTGGGACTCACTCACACAAGCCCAAAAACACCCTCCTACAAAAAACTAATATACCCAGTTAATAGAGTTACAACATGAACATATAAACCACACACTCTCGAATGGAGGGGATAATAACTTGGTCGACACATTCAGCACAATTCTGGACCCCCGTCACTTGGGGATGGGAGGGAAGGGGACCCAATAATTTGGCCACATAAACAACAAAAGAAACAAAGAAACTACCCAAAAATCTCCCCCTATGAATAGGTAACACCAAGACTGCATCTGATTTTTACAGGCGGTCCACATAGGGACATTGATTGAAAACCCACATCCATGAAGGAATAACCATAGACTCTGTGTGAGGGGTTAAGTCCACCACGCTTGTTGTGACAAAGGGAAATTCATAGAAATGAAGAAACAAAACATTGAAATAGAAAATAACATAACAAAACAGAGAAGTAAGGATCATAATTGAGCACTCCACACCTCTGTCGATTTTCTGACTGCGTGAAAAGCTTCACTCCGAGGCCTATGGCTGGAGCCCTGATTCTTGAAGCATTTGCTGCACCGCAGTCAGGTGATAAGGATCACACCACTCAAAAAAAACACACTTGATCACCAAACAAAAACATTAATATAAATAGTAACTCATAGATACATATCAAAATTCTATCTCACTCTATACTAGGGGAAGAATGGACAAGGAATACGAGGAAACACATCAACATCACCGAACACAACTACTCTGTCCAAAAGAATTATCATGACCTAGAAACACTTTTAATAGATCCCAAACAGCTCTCTATTCCAACAAACAAGTTGAGGCATCATCAAAATAGGTGGATTTAAAATTTTAAAGGAATCCTTAGGTTGATCAGTAGGATATATTTCCAACGCAGAACTATCCATGGCCAAATCACAACATCAAACATATTTTTAGAAACCCAATGAAAATTACTCCAAAACCGATCTACCAACAAGATCTCATCAGTAGATAGAACAAGAGTACGAATTCTAGATCACATGGAAGCTAAACAAATAAAAAAATCTTCTAAGACATAGAAAAATCAAGCCACATAACCATTGGTTTTTAAAAAAGGCCATAATTTTCAGCTCAAATCAATTTTGAAAAAAACAAACTAACTTGGTGGGTTTCCACATTCACCAATGGTGTTTCATCAAGTCTCACCCACATGCACATTTCCATGCCACCCCTGACACCAAACCACCATACCATATTGGCCATACTTCCAAATATAAATAAAACCATGCATGTGAGTACCCATGAAAACAACAAAGTCTAATATTAAACATCATAATTCAAAAAAAAACAATTTACCTTCAAAAGGAACACCAACCACAAAGTCAAAAAACATTTTCATGTTTCACAAAAAAACCACAATTAATTAAGAACCATTTTCTTGAAAACCTACCCCTTTTCATTTTTAAAAACTTTTTAAATAACCAAGCCACTCCAAACAACCCCTTCACATTATTTTTTTAAAAAAAATCAGCAATGTATATTTTCATAATCCGAGGTCCATTGAGACCAATAAAGTTTCTAGTAAAACACCATCCGATCAAAACTAATTTCCAAAACTAATTTATCTGATTAAAAAACTTTTTAACATCCTAAAATACCCCATTTAAAAAAAAGATCCAGAATCACTTTAAAATTATTCACAATTTCAAAACATTTTATTTCAACAAACCACAAGTTTAGATTATGGATAATCCAATCCCTTTAAATCATTTCTGCTTCCCTCCATTTTTTTTCACAAAAACACAACCTTCCAAAACCATTATTATATTTAATTATTGAAAACCCCATTTTTTCACTTTTCAAAATCTAATCCTTACATTAAAACCCATTTCCACAATTCTCACACAAGGATTTTAATAACAAAAATTCAGAATTCAATAAAGGATCAAGAGACCCATGAAAAAGGGTACTAGTGTCTGTTGGTGACTTGACCATATGGTTGGAGGCCATATGACAAACACAACACCAACACATAGAGACATATTAGGACCATTCCCCAGCTCCACATGGCTTTCCAGGCCCTGTGAGCTCATGAAGGCCATTGGTCAGACTCCCCTTGTCATATCCCAATACCAAACAATCAACTTGAACAAAGGACACTAATAAAACCAGACTTCCATGGAAACCTGAGGATTAGAACAAGAAAGAGTTCGCAATGCTCTTCTTGCACTCACCCCTCAAGTCCCAACAATCCTACTCCATCTACCTTGACATCCCCAAAATAATATGGGCGCTCTAAAAAGAAAGGTCTGCTAATAGCCGACCTCCTTTGATACCATTTGTCACGAACCAGCCCGAGTCGACCCTGAACTTGTCACCCAGGCCAGCCCGCGACAAGTCCTGAGAGGCGTTCCTGATCCTCCCGGGATGGTGACAAGCACCAAGGGCATAAATAGAGTACACATGGGAACGTTTTCACCCATATATATAAAATCAAACAAATAGCATAAATAAACGGACAACCCAAAATGAATTTATATAAAAATTGAACTAAATATTATTTGTACAAGACACTAAAATTAGAACAAAACCAACAACTAAAATGAACAATCCTGATGAAAAAATAACTCCATGTGAAACTTCTGGTAACTCTCCAAAACAATGATAAAAAGTTTCCCAAGGTGATCGAACTAAAGATGAAACCTGCACAAGGGCTAAAAAAAGAAGACTATAGGCGTGTGTATTAAAACTCAGTAGGTTAGCCCGGTATTCTATTCCCAATGCACATTACTTTAAAATAAAAGAAACATCAATTTATAGTTTTAAATTCATGATTTGAAAGTATGGTTTTCAAATGAGGTTCCATGCTATAATAATTATCAGACAAAAACATGCATGTTCAATAAACAAAAATGCAAGTAAGAATTATTTTCAAAGAGGTGAAACTTAAAAATGAAAATAGATTTAAAGAGGGATGCTTTAAAGAATTTTAACATTCAAATAAATAACACATACTACTGAATTTACCAACCAAACACACCGTATGCTGACAGTGAGTACAAAATAGCCAATGAGCACTAGTCACAGGAATACCCCTGGGCACTAGTTAGTTGTGAGCCCCAGGTACCTTGTATATCGGTGAAAGTAACCATAATAAATATCTGTTCTCGTGCACGAGCCACTAGTATGGAACATACCCATAACCTAGTGGTCCCCAATCATCATCTTCATCATAGTTTAGTTAGTGTTGTCATCGTCAAACTTGCTACGTGAAACAGGGGCCAACCCCCACAGAATCACTAGCATACTAGTACACGTCCGCCCACCTAGATACTCGGGATTCCATTTAGTGCTCAATGAAGTTACACATATTATAAAATACACATTTCACATCCCCATTACATTCCAAAACCAAAAAAACACAAACATCCCATAATCATTCTTCACATTTCTTACACTAATCATCAAACCGCTAAATATTTCGGTAAAGCAATTTCATGAAGTGTATTGAGGCTTTGAACATAAAACTCTTTAAAAAACACTCTTTAAATTATAAACACACATCATAACCAAAACAAATCATATTTGTAAGCCCAATAAGAATTTAATAAAATCATTTAATGGACCATAAAACAATCCCAATTGCACAAATTGTTATATACAAGTAAAACACTCCTTCATTTCTAGGAAATTCCAAACGGGCCTTTAATTATTTTCTCAAAACTATCCTTTGACGAAGGTATGAATTTTAATTCTATTAAGGATATGTATAAACACATTTTACAGCAAAAAACCACATTCATAAATCTCTTATAATACTCAGGTTACATATTCAAAACACAACCATTTTCATAAGGATGTGAAACAATCCATTTTTGGGCAACTCGGGCCAAAATATGTTGTAAATCAAAACCCACTTGATTGTAAAAACAAATACAAATAGGAAATCCATAAGTACCCAAAAATACCATTTATCATTATTCCAATTCCTTTATAAATCAAAACAAATAACTTTTAAATCACACATCACACATAAAAGCCAACCGGGCAATTTACCGAACACATGACATGCCCTTTTTAAACAAAACAATTTATTTTATGTACATGAAAAGGAATAAAAAAACAATTGAAAGCCATATTTTCATTCACGATACTGTAACATGTTAAAAATTCCATAGACAAGATTATAAACCTCACAATATATTTGCAAAAGATAACGGAGCATTTATACAAACACTTGTTGAGAACTTTCATGACAAAACAACACTACCGTTCAAAAAACAATGATTAAACAACCACTTTGAACACCAATAAAATTTTCCAAAGGATGAAAAACAATAATAAACATATATATCTGGTGTTAAATATAATAAAATGATGAAACGTAAATAATAAAGTCATGTGTAAGGGGTATCCTACATCAAATCTTTGGCGTAATTGAAAAGATCACCCGAAATCACCCGCCGCGGGTTTATAAACCATAAAACTATAAATATCAGACCTAAACAAACAGAAAACCCATCAAAAAAGATGGTATAAAAAAACCCTAGGTCTATCAAGACTAGGGTACAATATAAAACCAAGAAATAATGAAAGGAGGGGGAAGAGGATGAAGAAAGGAGAAGGAATCTCACCTTTCATCCTAGAAAACTCTTCATCTTCCATTATATATGAAGCACTAGAGAAAATGGAATGGCTTGAAAATTCTTGGAGAGACTCTTATGGTCTGGGAAAACCAGGGGAAGAATATTTGTGGCTAAAGGAGTACGAATTGATTGATTTATGAATGATAAAAGTTACCTTGGAAATTCTGTGCGATTTGAGGTTTCCTGAGCATTTCGCCCTAATTCGAGACCCACATGAGCTCCAAAGAGGTAAAATCTATTATGAGGGTTAGGATACGGTAATTGGCTTCGAGGGGGAGGTTGAATCACAGAAATATAGTAAAAATTGGAAACGATATAAATGAAACAAATTATTTTTTTTAAATAGGAAATGGGCCCATGGGCTGGCCCAATACCTAAATGAGTAACCAAAATTCTCCGGGCCTATGAATTTATAATGGGTCAAAAAGGATAAATAATTTTTAATATATCAGTATAGGACAAGTGGGAAGTTGAATGGGTCAAAAAGGATGAAAAACAAAAGAGTTATAAAAGAAACAAATTCGGTTTTTAAAACTGGGAATGGGCTCACGGTTGGCCCAAATCATGAAGTAACCACCCTTTCTTCAAAACCTACTAAACAAACAATGGGGATCCCAAATTAGGGTGGTTAGACAAATATTAAACTTTAAAACTCATGATTTATCTCATCAAATACACATGAAAAGGATCAGTATTTCTAATGGGCCGGATCGGTACAATGACAGAAAAGAAAAAAAAAACTGTGTGTGACAATTAGTTAGTCAAATAATTATGGGTGAGGAAAGGAATGTTCAAAGAGAGGATGTACATCTTGTTCATGAATGTGTTGGTGTGTTTCAAAAGGATTTATCTGGACATCCTCCAAAATGAGAAATTTAATTTTCCATTGATTTAATTACTGCTTCACATACCATATTGAAGACCCCTTATAGAATGGACATTGTGTAATTAGTAGAACTAAAAAAACAACTAGAGGAACTGAGTAATAAGAGATTTATTCACCCTAGTATTTCTCCATGGGGAGCCCCTATTCTGTTTGTTAAGAAGAAAGATGTATCTATGAGGTTGTGTATATACTATAGATAGATCAATGTTATAACAATAAATAACAAGTATCCCCTACCTCACATTGATGATTTATTCGATCAAATTCATGGAGAAAAATATTTTTCAATGATTGACCTTGGATCTAGATATCATCATTTGTATGTGAAGAAGAAATATATTCCGAAGACATCATTTCATACCATTGATGGGAAATATGAGTTTATAGTAATTCTATTTGGAATAACTAATCCACTCTGCGTCTTCATGGATATAATGAACAGAGTTTCCAAGGAATATATTGATGACATAGTAGTGGTATTTATTGATGATATCTTGGTATACTCCAAAAGATATGAAGAATAATTGTTTTTCAATAATTTAAGGCAAGAATAATACATCATAGAAGAGTCATGAAACCTCTTACCATACCTGAGTGTAAATGGGATGATATTATGATAGACTTTGTCATGGTACTACCAAAGAATCTTAGAAAGAATGGTGTAATAAGGGTCATTGATGATCGTCTTACCATGTTAGAATATTTTCTTTCTATTAGAAAATATTTACCTCTTGAATGTTTAGAAAGAATATATATTAATGAAGTTGTAAGACTTCATGAAGTACCCTTATCGAATTTTTTTTATCATGATCCCTGTTATACATCATGAGTCTGGAAAAGTCTTCAGAAGGCCTTAGATACTGATCTTCATTTAAGCTCTACATACCACTGTCAAACTTATAGAAAATTAGAACAAACTATTCAAACCTTAGAAGACATGTTTAGATCTTGATTATTTTACTTTCATAGTATGTGTAATCAATATTTAACTCTTGTATAATTATTCATATAATAATATCTTCCATTAAAGTATTCAAATGGCCCCATATGAAGAATTATATGGAAATAGATGTCACACAACAACATGTAGGGATTATGTTGGTGAAATAAAACTTGTAGGCCCAGAACATGTTAAGGAAACAAAGGAAAATGTGAAGGTTATCCAAACCCCCATCAAGGTAGCTCAAGTAGGAAAAACAGCTTTGTCAATAGCTGAAGGTAGGATTTTGAATTTCAAGTAGGTGATCAAGTATTCTTGAATGTATCTCCATGGAAGAGTTTTATAAAATTCGGTAAGAAGTGTAAATTATGTCCCATGTACATTAGACCTTTCGATAATATAGACCAAATTGGAGTTGTAGATTATCATTCGGGAATTCTGCCATGTCTTTCCAAAGTTCATGATGTGTTCCACCTATCACTGTTGAGAAGACACATGCCTGAACCAATGAATGTAATCGCTTGTGATGAAATCGAATTGGAACCTGATCTTTCATGTCGCAAAGAGCCGATCTGAATTCTTGGTACCATAGAACAGGTGTTGAGAAACAGGATGACTCGTCTGGTGAATGATCTATGGAGAAATCATAAGATGGAAGAGGAAACATGGGATATTGAGGAACATATGATGAAGAACCACAAGAATATTTTTATGCAGTAGTATTCTATAAATTTCAAGGATGAAATTATTTTAAGGATAGGATAATGTAACACACCAAGCATCCATGATATGTTTCCAATTGAATAATGCAATAGCTTGTGTTGTATGCAACATTGAGTTTTAACACACCACAGCTAATCAATCTAGATGTTATGAATAGTAATACTAAATTTTGTAAATTTTATAAATTTTATTTTTCAAAATACACTTCATTTTTGAATCGGAATATCAAATTTAGCTTAGGGTTAATATTTGGTATGTTTCTTAAAACATTCAATTTTTTATGAATAGTGAAAACACTATGTTATTGTTTAAAACCAACTTTTTATTTAAATAATTAGTTATTTTATTTAAATTTATATTAGGTAAAAATAGATACATAATACATATATATGTTTAATATAATTCATTGGATTCATTTTATAATAATATTATATATATATATATACATATTTTATTGAACTATTTACCCTCTTTTACCCAACTTTAGGCGCATTTGCAAATTTTCATAAAACATAATTTTACTACCTCTGTGAATTGAATTTCAAATATTTCAGAGGCACGGTTGATATCATTAAGTAAAATGTGATTTAATAAGATGAAAATAAATTTTGGTGAATAATATCATTTGACTTTTATTTACCACAGTTAAAAGTAAATAAGGTAATTAAATGTAAAAATGAAATTATAATTACCCTAACACATGTCCTAATTCTATTAGATAATTGTGTTTAGACCAAAAACAAACGTAGGAATAAAATTTTATCCTGTTGGTCCACTTTGATTAAATTAGGACATTTATTATTATTTTATTTAATGAATAGTCAAAAGTGTTAAATTCAATGTTTCATAAATAAATATTTTTCATATAGGGTTACACATACGATAAATTTAACTATAAATATTAATTAAAAATCTAAAAATATTTCCTACATAATGGTATTTTATTTAAAAATTTTATACGTTATGTAATTAAATTTATTTATGACACAATGATGATGAAGTAATTACATTATTAATGAAATTTGAAATAATTCATATTATAAATGTCAAAATAAATGTAAATTGATACTTTTTATGAATTTAACGAATTTTATAAGTTAATATTACTTTTTATGGTTGATTAAATTAATTTTTCTTGATGGAATCAAGTTGATACTTCTTTAACATAAATTAGATAGTAAATAGTGTCAAAATTGACATAAATGAGTTTTTAAAACAAATAGTATATGATTAAATGATATAATAGTCCTAAAAATCTATGGTTAGTCAAAAGGACTTATATAATAATAGATATGTCATTAATTCACCAATTGGGGTTCACTTGGAATTTTAAATAAGTTTATTAACCATATAATATAAAACTATAAGGAGACAAGGTAAATGTTAAACTATTTAACAAAGAGTTAAATCTAAAAGATAAGATTAATATAGTGGCCTAAACCTTTATAAAACCTATTGGTTGAGTGCTTTTAGACCCATAACTACGTAATACTTGAAATAAAACTTTTTTAGTCATTATAAACTGAATATTATTGTATAATAAAATTATATTTCAAGGTTTTCCTAAAGTGACCCTCACCTCTCTTTAAAAAGGGTACTTCCTCTTCTATGAATTTTACACCTCCAAAGACATTTGGTTGGGAATCAAAATTCTCAAATATCCTCCCAAGTACCCTCAAATGTACCTAGAGGCATTACATTGTTCAGAAACCCACCTAATGAGCCCCTTTAATCAACCCAATATGAAACACCCAAAAAAGGTAATAAATTCACCACTGCTTTCAACATTCTTTTCTTCTTCCACTTCCTCTATATTTTTTGTTTCCATAAAAAAAATAAAACCATTAACTTATAAATACTTTGATTTTATTTTAATTATGGTACTACCATATTTGTTATTCTATCCATACTATGAATGATAAGTCACCGTATGTGTGTACGTACTGCTTACCATCTCCATGTCATGGAGTAGTTTGTTATTCAAACACTTCATTATTTGGATGGGTATAATAATGAGTATAGTGGATCAAAATAATAAATATTACATTTTAATGATTATATAAATATGATAAATCATACAATTATATACGATTCCACCACTAATAGAAAGGTAGTGTCGCTCGTGCAAACGTACGTATTACCGTCTCTATGAACGCGATCAGATTCATCCACATCATAACCATTAAATAATAAATATCATTTTATGATTGAAAAATAATGTTTAATAATTTAATATCATTTGTGATATGAATAAAATACATATTAACCATCACTAACATGAATTACATAAAAATTCATATAATGGAAAATGAATTAGTTAACACCCAAAACGTTGATACTTCTGAAATATTATTAACAAATCAATATTAGAGGATCATATATGATATCATATTTATGATTGTGGTTCTTGTATAATTTAATAACAATAATTTAACTATTATAATGGATGTTACCATTCCCTCGATCAAGGAAATGTACAAGTTAAGGGTAAATTTTACAATCTATTTATTATTCGAAGTTTTTTATACGTGGGTATCTATTGGGACCACTTTATTATACACATACATGTTTCTAAAAAATGTAATTAATAACATTTTACTATTTCCTAGACTAATATTCTAAGTCATTTATACCCTTTTTTTACATTTTATGAGATGTTTATAAAAGAATATTTCCGTCTTTTTCCAAACAAGGTACTTTATAACCTTTTTGACAAAATATGGTAAGAATTTTGTTTAACTTATACGGCGGGTGATGCTATTTTCTACCGTTATAACATCTTCTAAGATACATTACAGTATTATAAGAGAATTTTCAAAATAAAATTTGTCTTTTATAATTATTTTACTTTAAAATAATTCCAAAATAGAATGATATATTTCCCCCTAATAGTTTTGATTTCATCTATGTCATCACCTTTTGATGGATTTTAATCTTGTTTGAAGTTGATTTATTATGATACAATGTTCCATATTGTATTGAATGTTTTGTGATATGTTTTCTTTTGGAAGTTTTATTTTTATATCATTCATGGTCTATGGATACATTCTTAACATTTGGTATGATTGTTTTAATACAAACATTTGTGTTATGTTTCATCCTTTTCATATGAAGAATGCATTGGACTTAGTATGTGGTGGGTGGAGCCCGCTATTGCTCCTCATTGCATCGGTATGTATCATGAGACTAACTAGTTTCTTAGCCTAAGGCCTTGAAAAAATATTTCTTGTATTCTTTGCATGAGACCTTGACAATGTGGTTATAAAATCTTGCATTATGAATTCAATAATTATAAAATTGACTATTAATAGTTGATTTGATAATTAAAATAGTAGAATATCCATGTGAATAAGTAAATGGAATTATTAGATTTATATTTTTCATAATATTCGGAAGTTAATATTTAAAAGGCTTATGTTTTTTTCATATACATTGCCTTTATTTTTTATACATATTTACGAAAGATTTTGCTATATTATTATCCTTACTGAGAATCTGAGATCACCCCTTTCTATGTTTTATTTTTCCTAGGATGTGAAGAATTATTTTATGATTGACCTGTAGGGATCGGCTAAGGGATATATGTGTGTTCAAAGGGCACTAAATGTTGTTGTTGTTTTTATATCATGATTTATTGTAAAACTTATGTATGAATCTAGTACTTACAAAGCTACTAAATGAAGCAGTCTTTCGAGGCTTGATCTCTTGTGATTAGTCCAATGTTATGTAATAATTCACTGACTCTGGGTAACTAGGGTCTGGGCGTTACACCTATATTGTGAATTAATATTTCAAAATTATCCTCTATCTTTTTCTAATCATCATCATCATCATTTGATCTTTTTAAAATATAACATTTTCCTAAATTCACGCAATTGATTATTATGCCATCAATCATAGAGGAAAATCTTCTACCATGAGCTCTTAAATACTCATTTTTAGAGACTGTGGAAAAAGTACCTATCATTATAATCTATGAACTAACTTATGAACAATAGGATAAAATTATCGTACGTTCTTAAGATAGATGAGAACTTAATGAATTACACCATGTATGATATCAATAGAATCAAATCTACAATTTTCTCTCAAAAAATATTTCTTGAATAAGTATATAATAAAAAACTCCAGCCCCAAATTATACTCAAACCACCCATGAAGGATGTGGTTGAGATGAAAGCTGTTAATATTATTGACAGCAGTATTATTTTCTTCCCCTCTAACAGTGAATGGTGGATCCCACTAAAACTAATGCCATAGAACGAAGGATTCACTTTAATTAAAAAAAATGAAGATAAAATAAACCCAAATCATACAACTACTAGATGTTGAGTCTCAATAAATTAAATAATTATTAATATAGTGACCAAGAAGGACCATTCTCAAATGTCGTTCATGTATTAGATGATTGAATGATTATATAGGAATGAATTATTTTAATTCCTATATAGATAATTCAGATTCAACCAAATCCCTATCGACATGGGTGATTATTCAAACATAACAATCCCTAGAAAATTCCAAACATTCTTCTATCAATGAACATAAATTAGAATGTGTAAAAAAATTGAAACATTCCTTGTTGCATGAAATATATCTTTCATGAAATGGTAGATTAGTTCTTATATATATTTTTGATGGATTTGTCCATTTATGAATGCTCCATCATGGATTTCATGAGTTATTTAAAACTCATGCTAAAACTTTTTGAATAAAATTTGTTGGTTAAATTGCGAACAATTCAATTTTATGGTGAAATAAAGAACAATACTTGAGTATAATATTTCAAATAAAAACATAGAATATGAACCATTTAATGTTAAATTAATTAATGAACTACAAAATAGTCACAGAATTAAAGGGATCAAGATATTCTTCCCCATGATAGATTATACCATTGTTTTTTCAAGGATTTTTTTAAGATAGTTCAGCCTATAGAACAAGCTAATTAAAATTGTATCATAGGAATTCAGTGAATAGTATCATATAGAAATTGAGATCTTGAATGAAAACCTTATGGTAGCTCCGGTTATGATCTCGTGTTTTTTGGGAAAAAAATTGAGGTGATGTGTGATGAAAGTGATTTATATTAGGAATTATCCAAGGATGATGAATTGGTCATATTTTATAAACTATCAATTATTCCAATAATACTCTAACAAAATCTAAAACCAATTTGAAAACTATATAAAAAAATCTCCCTGTGATGGTATTTGGGTTAGATAAATTATGATCATACCTTGATCTCACTAGAGTCATTTTTTCACCAATCATGTAGTATTAAAGTATTTTATAAATACAAATGATGAAAAACCAAGGATTTATATGGTGGATCCTACAAAAAAAGAGTTTTAAATTATCATCATCAACATAGTGGGGATTGAGAATGTTATTATTGATCACCTATCTAAACTTCTTCTACCAAATATTGAAGATAATGAAGAGTAAATAATTTTAGATGAATTTAATAACAAAATAATCTTCTATGTGGATATGAATGATCAAAATTGGTTTGATGATATTAAAAAGCATATACCCACTACATAATGACACTCTATTCTATTTAATTAAAACAACATCACTTTTTTGGTATACTTAAATCATTTTATAAACAGATGCCCACGGACTTTATTATTTTAGTGCCTTTGGTAAATGGGAAATAGAAACAATATTACATCAGGGTTCTACATTGTCTATAACTACCTTTTCTAAAACTAGAAACCCTCTTAGACATATCATATAGTAAATATATCTGTGTAACATAGAGAAAAAACATCAAAAAGTGTTACACATAGATTATAAGTAAGAGTAATGAAGGTAGACATGTAAAAATAAAGCTGAGAATAGGTGTATGAGAACATGATCATGAAAAGAGGAGATCAAACCCTACATATCAAAGATTATATAAATTAATCCTAGAATAAATCCTCAAAGTTCACAAGACATGATTCATAAGGAAATAAAAAAATAAGACAAGAAGGAATACCATTGTAATAATACACGGAATTATGGAAAACACATATGTATATTTAATGATTTACATAGTATTCAAGGAATTACATCCAATGATATCTTAGAGGATGAAGTCATTTTCTGAACTGTGTTTTCACCACATCCGATACCTATATTACTGAACAGAGTTCACTTCTAATTTTAGCCCTCTAATAGTAAACCGAGTTTATTTTTCATTCATATCATGTCTATATCATGTGTTAATAGTCATTACCTAATGCATTGTAGGGAAATATATGTCCCACCCACACCATAATTAAATCAAACATACATGTTCCACAACCCATTCATATAATAAATATGAATGTATAATTGATATCATTTTGTACAAAATCTTTTGTAACCTCAACAAATATCATCATATATTGAAAATAATATTGAAATATCTCTAAAAACAATTTCTTGACGAGAATATCCATTCTTCATTGAAAATATATTTTTAATTATTAAAACCATCTAAAACCCACTTTCATAGAAAATACGACGAAAATATATAAATGAGACGTCAAATATTGTTTCCTTGAAAACATATATAATAATAATCAAAAACATTTTAACAAAAAACATTCTTTAGAAACACTTTGAAAAATATAAAAGAAATATTTTAATTTTTTAAACCCCATTTCATTGGAAATAATTTGATAATATATAATAAATTCTTGAAAATATTTTCAAAACCATTTCTTTTAAAATAACATTGAAAATATATAAAGAAATATTGAAATTTTTTTGAAAAACATTTTACTTGAAAACTTATGAATGAATCATGAAAAAATTTAAAACTACATTCCTTGAAAATGACGTTGAAAATCATTTCATAAAAATTAACATTTTTAAAAATGGATTTTTATTTTTCAGAATGATTATGGGTAAATCTATAAATGACATATGAAGTAATGATATTATTCATTTTTCACAGTAAAAGGTCAGAAAAATTCATTGTTTTCAAAATGAGAAGAATATTCCATTAAAAACATTAATAAAAAGCCAAAAAGGGTAATTTTGTTTTACTGATTATAGTATAATATTAGAATATTATTATAAATCCTTTTTCTAAAACATGGTTTTGAACAAAGACAACTTTATGAACAAAGAGAAAGGTAAATTTGTACTTTCTTAAAAAACATTCATAACTATATTATGTATAAAAGAGTTGAAAAATGATACTAATATATTATTATATCATTAATAACTATAGGTTAAAAAATTTCATGATTGTACATGGGAGATTGATCATAATATTTTTTCAAAGGATTCAAAATCATAAATTATCTTGAAAAGCGATGAGATTGATTCAACAAAATCTTACCACATGAAAACATTGAACCATACTACATGTTTGAGAAAATAATATTTCAATAATAATAGAATATCATAAATATAAATAGATTCATGATATAACATTTGAAAGGTTGTATATACACCTCAGGGAAAAGTATTAATGCAAAACATGACATGTATCTCAAAAAAGTAAAATTGAGTCAAAATCATTTAAACGATTTGGTATTTTTTGGAACATAGACCCTATTAAAGAAATATAATCAAATGATAAGTAAATACGCATTAATTTTTGTATAATCATAATATAATACACCCCTTTGAAGTATACTAACCACAAAAATGGAATGGGTGGTGAATAAATCATGTATCTCAAAGAAATAGAAAGTGAGATGCAATTCCATTACCTTGTATCTCAACTCTCTTTGTAATAATAAAATTTTCCCATATAATAAATATAATTTTGAGATACATATTTCATATAAAAATATTCTTATATCTAATACCATATATAGTTTTATTATGAACCTATATTACACGCATTTTAGCGAATCTATGTTAAGGTTCCACTTCGTGTAGTATTAGCTCTGTTCCTCGCATGTGTCTTATTTTTTCATATCTTAGGTCATTATACTTATATTAAATAGTGTGAAATATAATATAATGTTCATAGAGATGGTACGCCATACCTAGGCATAAACACTCCTTTCGTTTTATTGATGTATTAAAATAAAAAATGTAAATAATATATATATATATACATATATATATCATTAATCCGGTATAAGTATTATATCATATATATCATATAATTTCACTAAAACCATACTCAATACATTATATATAGTGTTTGAATGAATCACATCGCTTTGAGGGGGTGTTAGTCCACACTGTCTCAAACAAAATTGTTATATTTACACCAAATAGAATGTATAGTGATGTGTGTGGTAAAAGGATTGCAAAATTTTGAAGACATTTTAAATATTATAAATAACATATAAAATTATATATTCCATTATAATTTCCACCACAAGAGGTGGTAACATAAAAATGAACAATCATCATTTTTTGAGGCGGCAATTCGTCTTACACATAAACAGTATGTTCATTACCCATTAGATAGAGGTGTGTGTTAGTGTAGGTAGAACCCTTATCCTAAAAATATATCAGCATTTTTAGGATACTGTTGTTGTTCTATACGTATGTAATAATGTGAATTGAGGTGGTGGATAATGAAAATAAAATAATGGATCTTGAGGAAGCTGTTATCTCTTAATCGGGTAAATCCTTTTGGTTTGCACCAAATCGATACCTTATAAGGATTTATGAACAAAAATATTCTTCTAGGAGGATGGTAGGTATGATGGTAGATTTTTTATTTACTTTTGGGTGATCCTATGGGTTTGTGATGTGTGAGAAAATTGGATGATATGAGGCCTATTATAGTGGAGGAGGAGTGGTCGTCTTGTAACATTTTGATAATAGAATTCCATACATATTTTTTACAAGTCAAGTGGATCCAATAATGCACACAATTATATCTGAGGGATGATATAGTTATGATATGGCCTGATAATGGATCTTGGACAAGTTAATATGTCTTTTGGGTTTTAAATTTACGGTTTAGTCCATAGTTAAGATTTACTTTACCTTAATCAAGGTAATTATGTTTGAAAAATTTCACTAATAATTTTGGTAAAAAAACTACGATGAACTTATTAGAAAATTTATATTATTCATATTCCAAATATGGATTCCATTTTTTCAAATTCCAAAAACCAAATTTCAAAAATTAATTTAATATTTTTCACACTTATGGGAAGGCATTGTTGGGGTTTAAAGAAAAAATAATCAAAAGTTTTTTCGGTTTTTACAGACAATATCAATGTGAAATTGTTCTCAATGAACTACATTGGATTAATTGATCAAAATTTCATTTATTTAAACTTCTAAACCAATTTAAAATATAATTTAAACTCATAAATTAATTATATTGAAATGTAGTTTTAAATTAAAATTCGAAATTTTTAATTATTCATTAAAAAGATGAAACCATACTGAAAAATACCAAAAATATATCCTAACCTTTTTTTTACTTCACATTTGAAGATGAGGTTAATATTGAAATAATAAATATATAAAAGTTCAAATATTTTCATTTAAAATTTGTTCTCTATTAAAATTTAGTAAAACTAAATTTATAAATATATTGGTTTGTAAAAATAAAATTTGGGTTGTTTTGATATTATGTATTTTAAATATATTGAATGAATATAAAAAATACATTATTGAATATTAAACATAAAATTAAATTAATATCACCCAAGACTTGTATTTAATTTAATTTTTTAGGGTTGAATAAAATTTTGAAAATAATAAAAATAATATTTCCTTTTATATTCAATCAGTTTTCATATTCATTTATAATTAATTATTATCCTATGAATTCATAATATATTTTTTTAAAAAATTTATATTATTATAAATTAGTTAATACTATTTATAAACAATAATTTAACAATAATTTTTTTTATTAGACTAAATAATAATATTTTAATTATATTTTTGAGAAAACATCTATCATGCGTGTTATGTAAGCCATCAGGGAAAGAAATTATTGTGTGTAACAAAATATAACAACATTGTTCCGTGTATATAAAAAAATTATGTTTCTTGTAGATTATGATAAATGTGGTGTTACATATAACATAATCCAAACCCAGTTATTGAAAATATAGTAAACAATTTTCATTGTATCATGAAATGAAAAATATCAATAAGGTAAAACAAATTCGAAAAATAGTAATTCATAAAATATCTGGGTGTTACACAATTGGCCCCTTTTCTCGAACTTCTTTTATCATCACAAGAATAATTTCTTGTCAGGAGAATCAAACTAATACTAGATGATCCACTGTTATTTAATATATGTTTTTAGGGCTTCATGAGTTGTTGTATCAAAGGTCATGAAATTAAAACTGTGTACAAATTTTTCTATGTTTCATTGAATAGAGAACATCATGGGTCTGATCATATAATTTAAAAAATTCTCCAAAATGGATTTTTCTAGTTCACTCTCCATTAGGACAAATGGATCTTTATGAAATGATGATATGGATTCTATATAATAGTAATCATTATAAAATTAAATGAAATTCCATATAATCTCAACATAGATGTTTAGGCATTTTATGTTTGGTGCGTTGATTTCATAGGCCCATTTCATAATTCTTATAGAAAATTGGACAACATGAGTATATTTCCTCATTTTTTATTTCACTTATTACTAATCATCGACCAAGGAATGCAAATAAAAAACCATTCTATAGAATGGATTCTTGTGTATTATAGAATTTGAAACATCAACAGAACACCCTGTAACACGTAGAATCAAAAGGAAGTGGAAATTCGCTATTTGTAAATTAAATAAATCCTTAAGAATATTGTCACGGAATGTAAAAAAAGGATTATAGCATGAAACCAGATGATGATATATCAGTGTATTTGATCCGTTGAAAACACCCATTATCAGAACACCCTTCAATATATTCAATGGTAAACCTTGTGACATACCATATGAATTGGAACATAGATCATTCTTGGTGACCTTAAATACAAAAATTGTTGATTAGAGATCTTGAAAAAAAATTATTTAGACTTGATAATGTGGAATTAATAAGACATGATGCTTACAAAAATTCCAATATATATAAATAAAAATAATAATTAAATTTTTGATGAATATCTCAGAGGATATTCATGATTGGAGAAAAAGTAATTTTACTTAATTCAAAATTATAATTATTTCCCAAAAAATTGAAATTCTAATTGTCTGGACCATTCAACATAATAAATGTCTTTCCATATAGAACATTGTAAATACAACAAGGAAAGGGACCTCCATTTAATGACAATGGACAAAGAGTGAAAATTTAAAAAGATAAATCTCAATAATTTTTTTCCATCTCTTTGAAATTCAGTTGATAATTGGGGAACATCTATCTCTACACATTAAACGAATCACTTAAATGAAGGCCCAGAATTTTTTATAGGATAAAATAGGTTTGGTGATATTTTATGGATAGGGTTTTCATAATATAGTTGAGGGTAGAATACCCCTGCAAAAGTGAATCTATTAATCTTAATTAATTAATTAGATTAACAATTCATGTAGCGAGTTTCATGGAATTTAAGAAAAAAAAAACTAGATAAATCATTCAATGAATTTATAAATAATTATGTGAATTCCATTAATCACCTTCTGATTTAGTAAATCGTAGGTTCATAGCACCCAACTATTCCACTTCCTCTTGCCTTCCCCTAATATCTTTGCGTCTCCCTTACCACTCACTAATTCTCACCTCCATCTATAATGATATCCCTCCTCACTCAGCCACCCTCCTCCCTCGACCAAACCACCTATAATCCTCCTTATTCCATTCTCACCAAAATGGTCAACAACAATATAGGTGGACTACTTCATTCCAAATACATGAACAAACAATAAAAACCCACCATGACTAAGAGGCTGGATTGATATCCTTCACCACCACATGTTAATCATTCCTACTAACCCTCCACATCAGTTTATTCATCTTATTCAGATTCCCACCCATCCCAATCCACATCCAACTATTTCCAGGATGATAACAAATAGTTAAAAATCTATCGCCGCATGAATGATTCTAACCTCCATTGTCATGTCTTCTTTCTTCATTTTTTGTCCAAGACCATGTGGACCGACAAGAGTCTTAACCTAATTGAACATAATTTGATCCCTGTGGTTATGGAATTCATGGATCACATTAGATAGATACACCATTACTATTTCATTTATGTGAATGTTGAGACATAATAAGAGTTCTTTTTTAAGTTTTGATTCATGTTTAAGTTGGATATCAATCATGTTTCCTTTAGATTGGGAGGAAAGTCAGGGGAACTCATGTTAGGATATCTCAATGTTGGTTTGGGTGTCTATTATATTGATTATACTGCCTCACTAGCCTATGGGGAACTGAGGATGAACCTTAATAAGAAGGAATTTCCAATTAACTATGTATTGATATCTCCTGAAATGATGAGCTTCCAGGAATCACATACAGTTAAAAGAACCCATATTCATGGTCCCACCAATGGTATTGTTTAGTGGTATTTTTCCCACACATGGAGGTCCTAAGGTGACTCTCATAAGACTATTAGTTATATTTAGGTAGCCATTTCAACCTCCATGGGAGCCCCTATTTTGACCATAGCCCATAAATTCACTATGTATCATGATGTTCAGGAGAGGTAGATCCATGACACGCTTATGGGAGGGATTTTTATTTCTCAAATATCCAAACATCTTGTCATTTTTTGGACACTATCTCCCATATCAAAATTAGGACCGATGTAGTTATTCTATATTGTGTTTCTCCACAATATGGGGGTCCATTAATAGATAGTGAATCATTATAACTGGGATCTTGAGTACATTGAATCCACTGATGAGGTGATAGCACTGGGGGCCTCAACAAACCATGTACCAAATCCACCCACTAATAGGTTTGATCCACCAACTAATATGTTTCAACACCCAATACTATAACTAATGTGTCTTTCTTTTCTTATACTAATCCATCTATACCAATCCCTTAAGAGTAGATTTAATATATTGGGGGCACTCTAAATTTCGTTATAGAGAACCAATGCACCTTTTCTCAACACATAGAGATCTCATTCATTGAGCCACCGACATTACCATCTACCATTTCCCATCTCCTCCGGATACCACCCATACTTCCCACTAACCTACAACTACATCTACGATGACTTCTTCCTCATTAAAAATCCATTCCACCATAGAATCCACAATTCACTCTATCATCCTCCAATTTTATATTACTGACCCCATTTATTAAAGGGAATTTTTTGTGATGGAAACCCGATGGGGAATGTTCCCTAATATTTGTAAATTATATAAGGTTTAATTTATTGATCTAGATAATATACACACAACCTATTTTCGGATCGGCACCTCACCTTCCCCTGAATCTTACCTTGTACCTCTTATGATGACAGATCCTATTTCTAGCACCACGAAAAAAGTTCTATTGGTTAATACAATTTTTGCTTCCACATTCACAAATATAAATTTAAAAAATAGCTTAATAAACCCATCACTATAGAGGGGATTGTAGATGCATGTTATAGATACTCTAACCACTATTCTTATATTATTCCCTAGTGTATTCCAATTTTAGTCCTTATGGGTTCCATTTTTGTTACATTTTATTCTCAGTGAAAAAAATGTATTGTTTACATTATCTAGTCTAATGCATACAACATTTTTCTACCAACATATTTCTTACATATTCACTATCATTATTGAATATAATTGTGATATGTATCATTATTATTATTCTTCAGTTACATTTATCATACCATTTTTATGCCAATTATCCTTCCTCATGATGTTTTAATTATGCTGGCTTGCTATAGGGACCACATCAGAAGATTCCCATTAGGTCTACTCATATTATCCTCTTTTTTCACTAGCGGTGTGGTATCTCCATTTCTGACATGGTGAATCCTATAGACTGATCATTTGTGTTATAATAATCTTCCTCTAGATCTCGCAAGAGGCTAATAGCCACTGATGTAATGGATTTTTCTAACTAATATACTTCCATTCATCTAGATAATGATTTTATTATTTTCAATTTATTGAAGGCACCCCATATTCTAGTCTTTTGTGTCTTAGATGTGTCACTTTAGGTCATTTTGTTTCTTTCAAAAGGACTTTTCTACTAGTTAGTCCATTCAGGTGCCACATTGTACTATGGTCTATGAATATGTATGATATAAAATTTAAATTCACTCAAGTGTGCAAGTACGCCTTTTATTATTTTATTTTCGAAAAATATTTTGAACTAATCATTTCTCAAGTGTATGTATAACTTTTCCTATAAATGTTTTATAGGTAGTCTGTATTCATATCGTCTTCCAAAATTTCCAACATGTAATAACATTTACTTTATGGAGATCTCAATTCCATACAATATCTCAATTCATTTCATTAATATTCATTTTCTACATTAATTTCTATTTCTCCCAAATATATTCCACAAATAGTGTGGACACTGTTTCCTTTTAAGTGTGTGTGGTGATATTCTTAAAGTTTACTAAATTTTTATTTTTATTTTTGTCTATTATCATTTTCCTATGAGATAATTTTCATTGAAATCATTATTTAACTTGAAATCTCATTGTACCAATGTAAATAAAAGATAATATTTATACATAAATTTATAAAATAAATATTTAATTATCTTTTATAATTTATCAATATTTTTGACTAAATTATTTTAATTATGATCCTAAATTCCTAAAATAGATTATTAATTAACTTATTATTTTTTACTGTGCCCCATTTTATATTTATTCCCATTATTGAGAGGATTATAAACTGAATTTTTACAATTCTATTCTGATTTTATTTCATAACAGAAACGTGGTACAAATAACCCTATCATAACATGAATTTTAATCTTATTGTGAATATGACTAAGCCAACACACTTTTAAAATAATTGATGAATTTCAATTTATTGAACCCCTTTTCCTGGACACACACCAGTATATTATCCCTAATTTTCCTTTTGTTTTCATGAATGAAGCATTTAGGACTGATCCATGTATTATCCTTTTTATCCCTTCAAACCTTACTTTTTGGTTTATTGCATGATTTTCATTTTACAATGTGGGGGATAATCATTTTTATTGGACACAAGATTGTTTTTACAGAGAAGATATGTGGTGATATTTTCACCTTATCTACGGGTTGTGGGCCATGATTACCATTGATATACCTTCATTATTATCCTTTTTATAAAATAATAACAAAAGAAAATCAGAACATGGGATGTGTATTAGGATGTTCAAAAATCACCACTACCAGACTGAAAATCTCATATAATATAATGTGTGGTTAGGTGGTGGATGTGAGATCTAACTACAACATGAATTCTAAAAAAATACAATATCCTCGTTCTAATGTCATTCTGTTATCATGGCCCTTATTTATGATTTTGAACATGGGAAGACATTAATTTCTAGAGTATTTTCTTCATTACAGTATCCCTTATAATCATGGATGATATTTTAGAGTTTACCATCATTTTTAGTTTTCGTTTTATCATCTACCAACATACCCTTAGCCTTTGATTACTTTCAACCACAATGAAATCTTCCGGATTAATTGGGATTTATTCATTATAGAGCGGATATATTATTTTCATCTAAACCTTATGGTTGGGAGAATATATTCCGGAAATTATCATAACACCAAATCTATTTTACTTAGAATGATGAGATATAATTCATGATGCTGTAAATTAGAAATTATGCATAATTTCCTAAGGAAAATATGAACAATTACAATGAAATGAATAAGGGATTAAAATATGGAACATAACCATTGGGAATAACCAATTTCCCTTATAAGGTTGATACTATAGAACTAACACATTTTTCTAATAGTTTATTTAATTAGTGTGGTTGAAAAACATGTTTTCTATTAAAAATTATATCCTTTGAGACTCTTATTAGGATGAATTTTTCTTGGGAATAGATAAATTTTTTAGTATGGGAGAATTGAATATTCGTAATTCATATATACATTTTTCAACAAAATAATCTATATTCATTCATGTTTTATAATATTATATATTGAAATTTTATTGATTCTTACAGAAAGTTGATTCCCATTTAGTAAAGGGCGTGATCCTAAAAAGTGAAGCTATTGCAGAAACATTAAATGCTAAATAAGATTAATAATGTGCATTCCTAGAGAACACACCCTTTCTGAAAAAAAATATTGTTGCCAAATCAATAAAAGACAATCATTTTTTGGATGAAGAAATTTCAAAATGTGAAAAACATTCTTGACAAGTTTTCTTTGATGAAATAAATCTATAAATATAAACACCTGGTAATGAATTTGGTGAAATCCATCAATACATTGGGTTAAGTAAAATAATGATGTTTAATCCACACATGATGTGAAATTAATAATCTTGATCTCCATTCATCATTCCCAAAGATCCCACGAAATCAACTCGAGATGTGAATCTTCAAAGAGGTTGAATGGAGAATACATAAAATTCCCATTCACAACATAAATTAAAAACTCACAGCGTGGATGTTTTTATAAGGAAGAAGTCCATAATGACTCCTGACATGAAATCCATTCACATCATGAGTTAAACATTATTATTTATAATATAGGCACCGATTACTTTTAAAATGTTTATCTTTTATGATATCTTACCTAATTCACTATAATTTAATTTATTTTGTGATTTTTTGTGTGCTCTCATTCTATGGATGTTTCCAAATACATTACTTTTTTTGGAACATGGTATCACTTTCAATTTCAATTAATGTATGTGTTCTTCTTATTCATAAATGTAAGTTGTTTAATATCTATTCTTTGATTTCATCATTTATTACTAAATAGATATTTCAATTAATATTTCTATTTTCACTAGTCTAGTTTTTATTCTTCTATGCATAGTTAATCCACCTAGGCCTAGATTATAATGTTAGAGGTTGCAACACTTAATGAATACTTAATTAAAAACTTGGGTAATCTATTTGGAAGGAATTGGGTTTAAAAATAATGTTTATTTCAGGATATTAATCTATGAAATTAAATAGAAATTACCCTAACCTAATTAGAATAAATCCAATGAGGTTCAACAGATTTTGTTTCTCCACTTTGGAGATTTCACCATATAGACCAAGATAAATTAACACTTCTAGAACAAAGTGTAGTTTCTTTTCTAGGTTGATCCAATTATTTTAACCAAAACCAATTGGAGACTCTTAAATAGATTCAAAATCTAATCCATATGAATTTCCCAATATATATATAGGAATTACCTTTTAATATGATTCCTAAAAATGACCAACAACTCTTATTAATCAACTATAGACATATCTGATTTTTTAGTTTAAATCCAACACCATCAAATTCGTATGAGGGTTCAATATTAGGTACCAATCCCAATGTCATAACATGAACATTGTCACCTCCATGTGGGTTCGTCCAAAGGCTTCCACTATTCTACAACAATCTTCAACAATGTTAGTTGGGTTTTATATAAATTTCTAATCTGGTAACCCCATGAGGAATCAATGATGTCATGTGCTGGATGGCCATTGTTTCAACCTAAAAATACATAAAACAACACATTTTATGATATTAAAAATATAATAAATACTATGGAATATCTATCTTTCGGGGTGAGATGTGGTGGACCTTGGATGAATTATTATAAATATTTTATGCAGGATTTTACCGCTATTAAGGGAGTATAAGATATGGAATTATTTGGAAAGTTACTACAAATATGTTGATATATATAAAAAATTATCCTATATTAAAGGAGTGAATTTTCAGGGATATTTGTATTCAACACATCACCAAAATTAAAGAGCACAATTGATAGAGGATCTAAAGGCATGAATGTTGTGCAGATCAAGTTGTTTATGAATTCTATTTTAGTATACCATTCCAAAAATGGTTTATTATTTTGGTTATGTGAAATCATGTTGTGGTAAACATATTGTTCCATGTTTTGCAATGATTTTTGATTGATTAATGAAGTTTATTTTGTTTTAATATTAGTTTCCATTTGGTTTTTCAAGTGAATCATTATTTAATATATATTTTTTAATAGAAAGATCATTGTCTCTTTGATTAAATAGACTATTTTAAATGCATTAACTAATTCTAGGAGTCCTTGTTGATCGTATATTATGTTTTAGTGTAATGTTTTAAAATGGTATTTGATCACCATATTTTTGAATAAAATGAAGTAATTAATCATATTAATTGGATTTTAGTGATTAAAGAGATAATTCTAGACCAGAGGCCTACTTTGATTCAATTTTTAAAATGATACAACTACCCATTAAATTATTATAAATGTCAAAATCCCATAAACATGATTTCATAAAACCTTTGTTTTCTCATCATTGATGGTTATCTTATTTATTTTTAGATTTAATTTTTTATTATTCAAAATTAATATCATTACTTTTGAACTAGATTTTTAAATATAGAACATTGTATTGATCTTTATCGACAACTAATTCTACTGAAGGATTATATTGATAAACCAAATGTTTCTGACAAAACAATAAAACATGATGATGATATAGTGAATATTTATCTCTTTTATTTCATTATAAACCCAGAAGTTGTTAGTAATAATGATAATATAGAAATTTTCATGTTGGATATATATTTTTTCGTAATTATATTCAATAAGTATTTTATATTATAAATATTTTCCATTTATTTTAATTTTAATAATTTTTTAAAATTTTATTTAATATTACAAGGATAAAAATTTTGAATTTTATATTCATGTAATTGGTATTGAAGACACCATAAAACACAGTAAAATAATTTCATGACTTTCATTGTAGTGAATATGAATATTTATTAAAATGTTTTTATTTCAATTTTTATAGTGAATATAAATATTTTTTAAGTCCTTGTTGGAGTGAACATAGAATATTTTGTCCATTATGGTTGACATAAAAATAATTTCCTTCCATTTTGAGTTGATGAATATTTATATTTATCAAATTATTCTCATATAATAGAAATATCAAAAAAAATTATTATTTATTGAGTCTACGGAATGGAAATATTCTGTCATGTAATTGATTTGATATCATCCCTTGAAGGGTTTTTTATTTTTATTAGAGTTCAATATATGTTCATTACTTTTATGATAAAAATATTATTTATACTACATGATGTATTAAATTGAAAAAGTTAGGATAATTAGAATAATTGTTTACATAATATTATCATTATTTAAACTAACTAAATTTTAATTTAGTATTCATGAATTCAATGAAATGATTTCTCAAATTCATTCCTTGATGTAAATGATATTTTTGTTTTATTTAATTCCAATAAGTGAATGAAATTATTCATCATAATTTTATAAAATTTGTGTTATGAACCATAAATATTTTATAAAAAATAAAAAAGATCAGATGCATATTTTCATTCCATAGTTATAATTTGAGGATAAAATATAATTTTATTATATATAATTTTGGTCACAATACGGAATGTGATGTGAATCCTGAATATTCTCACACTGTTGGATTTGGGTAAACAAAAAAAGCATAAACACATATGAAATAAAAAAATTTACACCATGATCAACGTCATATCTAAATAATCAACAACCAATACTCAAATTTAGGATCTCAGGTGAATTAAATAAACATGAAAAATAAAATATAAACTAAAACTCAATTTTTTTTATTGAACATGGGTTCCAATAAAAATTAATGACAGATTTTTGAAGTAAACATATTTAGATCCTTATAGATGTTACACACTTGATATAAACCCCCATTGATGCACAAATAGTCAACTTTTGTGTTCTAACAAAAATGATTTCAGCATATAGATGATCATTGCAACATCGTTCCTTTGATTAGAGATGAAGAACATGGATCAGCGTTCCCAGATCGAATTCTTATAAATATAGAATATTCGAGAGAGGATATATATTCTATATGACTCGATTGAAAAATAGGACCCATTAATTTATGCCAATCTAGGATATTATAGTTATGTTAATACTCTTGGGAACGGTACATTGACCCCCAAACACATATAACCATCTATGTAAGACATAAATCATATATATAACCTAGTAACTATGTCACTAATGTCATAAGCACTCTATCATATAATTTCAACATTAAAATAATGTTACGTGATAAAATTTTGATTCAATAGCACAAATCATCTATCTAATAAATTTTAAATTTACCTTGGAAAAAATATTCGTTCAATAAATAATATTTATTGTATTAACTGAACTAAATGAAAACATCATGAGTAAATAAATTCAAATCCAGATATTCTATATCAAAACAATAATATAATTATTTATTTCTTAGTGATAGTTCAAACTCTTACATTACCCAAACCTCATCCGGGGACCCACCATGTCATATACTATAATTCATTAGGATTATGAAAGATTATGACTAGTGTTTTTGTGTGACTGTCTATAGAATTATCTTGATAGTCATGAGTTATAACCATATACAAAGATAAGTATCTATAAAAATACCATATTCCATAATTAGATAAATTTTAAACATAAAATTGATTTCCACCTATGAAAACATTATGTGCAATATAATCTATTTATAATTTGGTTTCAAATAAATAATTAGGATCACTTGTGTCATAATTCCCATGGATTTGTTAAAGGTACTACCATCCTGATCGACTGGGACCTGTATATCTCTTTATTTCTAGAATATAATTTTTTTTCTTGATAATTCAACCAATACCATGCCACCAAGGACACACCGAACGGTATTTTACCCCCCCAAAAAATAAATTTCATGGTTTTCATCATTCACAAATTTAATGATAAAATGTTTCACATTGATAAAGATTTAATGTTTAGAGATAAATAAACATGTTAACATGTTGTAATATCCAATGACACTTGAAATACTATGTGTTTCTGTACATGAAAATTTCCTTAGTGTATCTTCTACTAGAGAGAACCAAACATTAAATTAATAAGAAGAAGTCTCAATAATTATAATCCCCAAACACATAATAGTAAATATTCATCCATATCCCATTAGTTTTATGTATTTAACCACATGATATATGTTTATTACTATGTTAATCATATCATGATGTTCTATTTATGGCTGGTATCTTTTATATACCCATTGATACAATAAATATTAAAAGTAAATGTCAATATAAATAGTATATGTAAATGTATTTTCACTATTATGGTAAGAATATATCATGCATAGCTCTCTATATACATTAAATGGTAATTGAAAAGTACTTCCCAATTAGGGTCTAGGGGACACAATTTTACAATACTCCCACTTGAACTAGATACAACTATTAAAATATCATCCTATTAGCTATAACATGATAAAATCATGATTCTTATTAGAAATTAATTTATAAAATGGGTCTTCTACATTTTCTTTCATGGATACTTTGATATCAATGACATCAACTCCCTGAATTTAACTCCCCAAAGGGATGATATACCCACGAATATCACTTTTATCCACTTTTATAACCATGGTATCTAATCTTATACCATTATCATTAAATTATAGAAAATTATATGATGATAATAACATACATTCTTAATATGATTTCATCTGCCAAAATAGTTTTTTTCATATTTATAATGCTTATTTAGCCTCATTATAAGTTGTAACAAACTCGGTAGTTATATATATGGGTACCACTAGATACAATGACAATATCTTTATCTTTAATTATCATAACTACAATATAATATCAATTGATCCATATGTAGACTACTTTAAACTCCACGTGATGACTATTGTTTCTTCCTCTCTAAATACAAGGTACATATCCTTTTTACTTTTCAAATAATGATGGATAAATCTAACTAATTCCCTTAGAGTTCTCTTGGATTTATTTTATATTTGATTACTATAATAAATGTATTTCTAATATTAAATTTAGTAAATATCAAATAATAAGTGATATATCTATCAATGACTCATATCTAGTCCAACACACCATATTATTCTCCTTCTTTGTCTTTTATATGTCTTTTTGGATAGATTTATCTCATCTGAAATTGGAAAATTTTTCTCATATAATTCTAACTTTTATTTTCAAATTTTTTTCAATTTATAAAAATTGATTTGATATAAAAACATGTAAGTATACCTTAGAAGATCATTTTCCCTAGGTCTCTCTGCTAATTAGATCATTGAATTGTTATTTTAATATAGTCTTAAGTAACAGTAAGACTAATAAAATGTTTTCTATAAGTTATATAACATATATATTTAGGATGACTATAGTGCTCCCACTGACCACTTGTAGATACCTATTATAATTTAATTATAAACAAACATTATATGTTTAGGATACATGAATTAATCTATAAAAATATTATTACACCTTGTATTTCTTATCTGAATTCTATAGTGTTGTAAACCCTTTCTCTTTTCATCATAAACACACCCTAAAAGAAAAGTGGTCTTTACATCCAATGTCTGTAGTAATGATCATATAATGTTTCTATAAAAAGTATTATTCTAATGGATTTAAGTATCAAGAAATAGCATAACCAATCGAGCCTTATTAGTATCACAATTGTACCACCGATGAATAGGTCATCTTTAATACCAACCAATAGTTTTTCATCATCTAGAGAAACTTATCTAAATACAAAATTATATTATAATGCATTGAATCTATCTTATGATTTGTTTAAACATTCCAATCACTACAAGTTCCCATAAATTACTCCAATATATGATTCATTATTATGAATGAATAATATATTATCCACTACAGGGAATATAATAACCAACTTTTGTTTTTCTTCATCCAATTCATAAATTTCTCTAAAATTACTCTTCTTTCATGATCTCTTATGGACCTCTTCATCATCCAACAAATCATGAATTTCAATCCTTGAATTTTTCATAGTCAATATTTCTCCCACTATATCAAATAGAGATTCAAATATTTTTATATAATTTTGTCCTTTACCTTAATTATAGATTTGTAATATTTATAATTTATGTAAAATCCTATATAAACATGAAGACAATTTTAGAAATGAATTATGTTCATTTTTGATGCAAGTTAGTTTACGGACTTAAGGTTAACCTACTCTATTGTAAGAACCCATGATCTACTTTTCAAGTATGGATCCTAATTTTCTATTATTTTGAGAAAAAGAGGAGAATATATAAATTTAATGAGTACACATTTTGTACTTTGGAGTACACACTATGTACCCGGTTGTCGCAAGTGACCGTGTATTGTCTGTGTAATGGCCAAGCACATGACTATGTGGGATGACCTAGAGACCACCTAAAGTAGTGCCCAGTAAATTCATATACACGCCATGTACTTTTAAAATACACGCTGTGTACTATTATTCTATTTGTTAAATCGGGCCAGGATCACGTCTAATTGGAATAAATGCCTTCTTCTCCATTCGTATCATCCAGGAGTGCTCGTAGGGCACGATTCTTCTCTGATCCCCCAATCGATCATCCGTTCTCTTAATCAATCATTGTCGATTGTGATGGAATTGCCACTGTGAGTTCTTTTTTTTATAGATCCACGTTACTTGATTTCTTCTCTCTCATGAGATATCATTAGATGACTTTTTAGTAATTTTTTGTAGATCTACTTCATTCTATGGAGATTCAAGGGTCAACCCTAGATTATATCGATCATACGACGCTGATGTAGGTAGTTTGTGCCTTTCTGTTGTTTTTCATTGAATACTATGTGAATGTTTTCCCAACAACCTAGTTTGGGGTATTGTGTGTTTAGGGAATTTTACCCCTGTAATGTTTGTTACACCATGATTCCCTGAGTTATTGCGCTTGTTTGAGAATGGGATTTAATTACCTTTCTATGGATTTGTTTTCCCATGATTAAACTAATATTGGCTATTGGGCCTATTTTTTCGTCTTAGAATGCATTATTTTTCATGACTAGTGATGTTATGATGGACTGATATTATCTTACTTGATTATACTGTGATTTTTAGCTCTTCTTCCAAGTAGTATATTATGATTTAATTTGGTTCTTGGTTATCATTTTTGCACGATTGACTTACACAGGTCTATGGGAACATGGTGTAGTTTGACCTTCGGGGAAATGAATGCTAAAGGCTTTCCCAGAGTTTCTGTTATATTTTACCATTGGGAGACCATATGGGGTGGAAGTGAGTGCTCCGTCAAAGTATATTTAGTTCCATGTTTCAAGACCACTGGGGGGAATTGGACAATGAGTGCTTCGCTAGAGTGTGGGTAGTTTACCTTTACGAGACCATAAGGGAAATTGACGGTGAGTGCATCCTCATAGATTCTTTGTTAGGATAAACCAAAGGGGTTAGAAAATGATAACTTCCCATAGGGTTTCTTGATATTGTTTGGTTGTTTATAAAATAAATGTATATTGATGTAGTTGAAACTCTAGGATTGTTTACAATTGAGTACTTCCTATTTTATTACTTCCTTTTGCATATTTCCTTCCATATATATATTCACTAACAATTAGGCACAAAACGTTGGGTGGTTTCCTACTGGGATTAGTCTCACACACTGTTTGGGTCGTGATTTTTGCACAAAAGGATTATATTGTTGCAGGTATAGAAAATAAAATGTTTCCATCTACATCAGTTAATTGACTGTTGTGGAGCTAGAGGGCATGAGTTCAAGCTTTGGCTTGCAATGCCACTGGAGTTAATTAATTTTTTCCCTTTGTACATTAATTTAGTACTTATTCCAATATTTTTAATTGTTTGGATTCTTTCCTAGACATATGTGACATGAATCACTTATATATATATTCTCTAGTTGTTTATCTACTTGCAGATTTCAGTTGTTTACAATTGAATGTTATTATTACTACTTCCACTATTGTTATCTATTTCTTTCCACTAATTTACTCTACCAACGAGTTCATAGTCTCCCCCACTATCACACCCAAGTCCCTCACTACTAGTCAAAATCCTCTGGCATTGGGGGAATTATTTTTCAGGCCATGTGACCTACTAGGTAAGGGGAGCCATTGGGCAGCACTCGAAACTGGGATGTTACAATGTGGTATCATAGGGATTATTTTCTTCTTGAATTTATATTTGGAGCCTATATCCATGTATATTAAGTAATTGGTACTTGGTAATAATTTTTTCCTAGGAGTAGCTTACCCGTGTACAGGGAAACGATAATTTACATCGAATATTGCAATTTTTCTGTTTTAGAAATTATTACAGTTGATTTGATTTCACCATTGGGTGACTCACATGTTTTGTGATATGATTGATGCTATTATTTAAGTTCAATTTATGTTTCATCCCGAGGAGATGAGGGTATTCCATCTCATGCATCATATAGGCACTTTCTAGAGATCAATGCCATGCATTCTTTCCATACCATTTTGGGAGCATTATCGATTGCATGTTTTCGTGATATATGTTGTGCTAGATATGAATTCTGTTGTGATAGATCCCTTGATATAATACCTATTATTTGGTAGGGTGTTTCTATTATTTAATGTTTTATTTAAATAAATGCCAAACTTCGGTCCTTGTGGTGTTATGGGTCCTCAGGGATTAGAATTTGGTAGATCATGTGATTGATTACATTGGTATAATTTCTGAAATACATGAATAAGATTCCAATCATAGATTCACATGGAGTATGGACCCCCACAGATTGGAATTTGGATCTTTAATGTTCTTTTCAGGGTTTTTCTAGGTTCCAGAGTAGTTTCTGACGCTTACTATCTAGAAAAACCTAGAACACACGGTGTGTGTTTTTAAATACATGCCATCTATCCTTCTTTTTGGGAAGGAACAATTTTTCATTAGTATACACTGTGTACTGTATGTACACACCGTTTAGTCTCTATCTATTTCACTGGCTCAGTGGGTTGAGAAATGAGGTTGGGAAATCTTTGGAAAAACACGCCGTGAATCAAACGTAACTGTCATGTTGAAGGAACTGTTTTTTCACTTGTTTAATTAATGACATGGATGGATAAAACATAAGTTATATACTCAGTGTCAATCTTGAACATGTCGTGTTATGTAACCCATGTATCCAGCCATGTGACTAACAACACGGGTCGGTGGATTCCTTCTAGTACACATCGTTTCTGGCACAAACATGCAGTGTAGTTTTTTTCTATATGAACCATGTGTCTCAACCATGTAGAGGCAATCGGACAGGGGGAATCTATTCAGGTACATGTTTTGGCCTTTGAAGGAACATTTCATGTGTTGGGGTGTTACACAACCATTTTTGGTAGAAGTACACAACCACGTAATGTCTTAAGGGAACACACCATGTAGGGTACACGCACACCATGTATCCCAATTTTCTAAAACATGAGTGTTTCCTTATATTGTTCCTTTATTGCACTTATAAGTTTTAGTTCCTGGTAATCATGAACTGAGGTGTGGGATTGAACTTTCAAAGTCATTTCGACGATACATCCTATGGTTGTTTGCTAGAAACAGGGAAACAATCAGACATCAGACATGGTAGATCAAGGACAACCAAAAGATACTCTTATCATTCCTATATTGGAACCAACCGTCATTACAGACACAGGTGCTGATGCACAATTCTGAGAAGGATTTATGAGGTTTATCTTGACCTTTATGTGAACAATGCATCATGTCCCATCTATGGAAGAGTTGACGTGGGTTGTTCAACAACAACATCCTACCTCATTTTCAGGTGATGGAGGACCTCGGGCAACAAAGTCATGGTTAGAAGCCATGCTGTCTATCTTCAATCATCTGAAGAAACCTCCAGAGAAGTGGTTGAAGTTGTCTATGTACATACTTTGGTATCATTCCATGAGATGGTGATATGTGATATCATAGGCATAGTTCTATTAGGGTATAGCTTGGGATGAGTTCCAGTGTGCCTTATATGATAACTTGTACCAGACAATTTGATGGCCGGCCGAGAACTGGAGTTCATGAGTTTGAAACAGCGTACTCTATCAGTCATGGAGTATTCTTCTCGCTTCACAAAACTCAAATTTTTCACACCCATTCTAGGGGGTGGTGAGTTATTCCTACTGATGAAGTTCAAGGATGGTCTCAGGAATGACATCTGATCTCAGATGAATATATTTAGGTTAACATCCATAACTTCCATAGTCAACCACACATTGATCAAATAGTGAAATATACATGATTCTATGGTAGTGAGCCAGGGTGGCATGGAATTCAGAACTAGTACCCCTCCAACTATCTATAGGAAGCGAATCATAGATTCTACACATGGAGATCTAAGTAACCGGGATACACCTTAGGTTGTTGTGTGATATGATTCTGGTGTGGTAAAGGCTGGTATACGAGGCCACATTACCCCGGAAATTCAGTAGAGTGATGACCGTGAAGCAATGTGGGTTATCTTCAACATTTCTGTCAGTTCTTATCACCAGTAGTGGGTGATATAGGTTCTTTTATGACTTCTCTTTCAAGATTATAACCACTAGATTCTCATCAATCGGGGAACAGGAGTTATTCAAACGATTTAGGATGAGGTTGAGGTTGTTCCCATAGTTTCTAGTCATCAGGCATTCAGCGAAAAAATGGTGGACCAGCTCAGGGTGGTCATGCAGGGTTGGAGGGTCGGGGTATATGCCAGACTTTTTTAGTGTAGCAGACCCAACAAAAGAAGGATCTTGGAACCTCTAATGTTCTAGGTAGAATTCTAGTTGCCTTAGTTTTATCTTATGCACTTTTTGATACAAGGGCTTCCCATCATTTCATATCTGTTGATTTTATGGAGATCCTTGGCCTCTATCTTATCTTATGTGGATATCCTGACATTTTACACTCCATTGGGAACAATAATGAATAGTGTACATCAGTGCAAGTAGTTCCCTTTTGAGGTTTGTGGGTATCACTTCTTATGGGACCTCTATGTCTTATAGATGAAGGGATTTGACGTCATTCTAGGAATTGACTTGATAGTTACCTTCTAGGATATTTTTGATTTTTATCGCCATAGGGTGAGTTTCACACCACTAGAGGGTAGATCATTTCTACACGAGGGTTAATGGTATGTCTATTAGAGAAGAGAAGGACCAGAGCATCATGGGATGGGAGGAGTTTCATCTTAGATCACTAATCTATATTTGGATGACTAGGGGACTTCCTAGTTAGAATTTACTCTAGTGGTTGATCATTTTTGGGATGTATTTCTGGTTGAAATTTTACGTTTCCTTCCAGAGAAAGAGGTATAATTTTTTATGAATATTTTTCTAGGAGATGAAAAATTGTTCATTACTCTTTATAGGATAGCTACACCAGAGTTATAGAAAGACTCAGATAAATGAAATTCAGGAGGCCAGTAGTAAGTCGAATCTTATGGCTCTGTTCTCTGAGATTCATTTTGAGGTTCATGATAGACAGGGGAAACCGTTTCATTCATCTATGTTTGTTACCTCTACTCTACTTGATCGAGTACGAATGAGGCAGCTATCAGATCCTGAAGACCTAGTTCTACAAGAGAGTGTTTCAAGCGAGGACCCTATTACTGGATGGACTGTAGGTGAGAATGATATATTTCATTTTCATGGGTACATATGGGTGTTAGAAGACTTACAGAAGGAGTTTATACATATTTTTCATTCTTTATATTGGGAAGCTCACACGGGTGTTACCAATATGTATCGAGATCTACAGTGTCAGTATTGGTGGCTAGGTAAGAAGAGAGATGTAGTTGGTTTTGTGATGTGGTGTTCCACCTATCAACAGGTGAAGGTGGGGCATTAGAAACCAGAAAGGATTTTGCAGCAGCTACAAATTCTTGATTGGAACTGGAATGATATCATGATGGACATTGTAATGTGCTTACTGAGGTCACCTAGAGAGAACGATGCAGTTTGGGATGTCGCTGAGAGACACATCAAGGTTTAACAATTCTTACTAATCAAGGATAATTTACGTGTTGATGAGCTAGGAAGGTTTTATATATGGGATATTGTACTTCTATATGGGGTTCCTCACTCTAAAATTTCATACATGGCTGCTCGTTTTACTTTTGAGGTATGTAAGGGACAATAGAGGGATTTGGGTACATAGTTACTTCTGAGTACAACTTACCATGCCCAGACAGATGGCAAAAATAAGTGTAAAATTCAGGTACTGGAGGACATGTTTCGATAATGAATCCTAGATTTTGGAGGTTCATGGGAGAATCACATACCTCTAGTAGAGTTTTCCTACAATAATAGTTTTCAGGTGACTATTTTGATGGCACCTTATGAGACATTGTACGATAGGCCATGTCAATAACCCTTATGTTGGCTGGAGGTTGGAGAGGAAGCTATGTTGAGACCTTATCTTGTCCAGGAGACCACAGAGTAGATAGAGTTGATTCAGTAGAGTCTAGCTACTACACTTTCATAGTATAAGTCTTATGCTGATAGAAGGAGAAGACCTTCAATGTTCATTGTTGGAGACATATTTTCTTGCGTGTCTCGCCGAGTTTGGGACACATGAGGAATAAGAGAGAGGGTAAGCATTCACCGAGATATGTCAGGCCATTTGATGTTTTGGACAGAGTCAGGCTAGTTTCCTATAGGTTTCAGTTACCTCAGAGGTACCTAGAGATGCACAACGTCTTCCACATTTCTCAGATCTGACATTACTTCTCAAACTCATCTCATGTTTTTCCACCCAATGAGGTTGAGTTTGTGGTGGATTGCTCATTCAAGGAGCATCCTATCTGGGGTTTTGATCACAGTGTGAAGGTTATTTGTGGCTGGTATGTCCCTCTGGTATAGGATCTATGGTAGCATAGAAAATTACAGGATGATACTTGGGAGAGGGAGACTGATTTTTTATTGTAGTGGCTGGAGATGTTCGATGATTCTTCTTCTTTTCCACCATTTTAGGGAAATTCAGAGATGAATTTATTTAAGGGGAAATTTATTAAGAACCCGGTTCATCTTTTCAGTTATGGATCCTATTATTATGGTGTTTTGATATAGAGATAATTATATGGAAATTTAAGGAGTACACACCATGCACTTATGGGTACACGTCGTGTACCCAGTTTCTATGGGTGACAATATTATAGCCTTGTAATGGCCAAGCACATGGGCGTGTGGGGTGACATGGATATTTCCTAAAATAAGGCCCAATAAAGGCATATACACATCACGTACTTTTAAAAGACCCATCATGTACTTTACTTTTTATTTGTTAAATCAGAATGTGGTCTTGTCTAATTGGCAGAAACACCTTCTTCTCAACTCGTCTCGTCCAAGAGCGATTGTAGTGTGCGATTCTTCTCTAAGTCACCGATTGACTGTCTATTATCTAAATCAACATCTTTCCATTGCATTGGAATTACCACAGTGATTTATTAATTCTTCTTGAGCCTTGATCCTTGATTTCTCATCACTCATGAGATATCCTTGGTTGAACATTTTGGATGTTTTGGAGATCTACATCATTCTAGGCCGATTCAAGGGCCAATGATGGAGTATATCAATCGTACAACGTCGAGGAAGGTGGTTTGTGACTTTCTGTTGTTATTGTTTTAATTATAAGTGAATATTTTCTCTATACCCTAGTTCGGGTTAATAGATGTTTAGGGTATTTAACCTCTTTAATGCTTGATATTCCTTGATTGATTGAGTTAGGGCTCTTGTTTGAGAACATGCTTTAACTACCTTACTATGGATGTGTTTTCCCATGTTTGAACTGATATTGGACGCTAGGACTAGTTTTTTCCAATTAGGATGCTCTATTTTCAATAACTAATGCTATTTAGATGGAGTGATATTATCTGACATTATTGTGCCATTCTGTGCAGCTACATTAACCAAGTATTATATTGTGATTTACTTTGGATGCTAGTTATCGTTTGTGCATGATTAACATACACAGGGCTGTGGTAACCTGGTGTAGTTAGACTGTAGGGGAAAGAGATTCTAAGGGCTTTCCTAGAGTGTCTATTATAATTTCACGTTGTGAGACCATAGGGGTGGTGGACATGAGTGCTACCTCATAGTGTTTGTACATCCACATTGTGAGACAATAGGGGGAAATGGGTGTTGAGTGCTCCCCAGAGTGTCTGTAATTTACCGTTATGAGACCACATAGGGAATTGATAGTGAATGCTTCCTCAAATAGTCTTTCTTATGATAAACCAGATGGGTTGGACTATGAGAACTTCCCAGAGGGTTACATGAGATTTTTTGGTTGTTTATTACATAAATATAAATGAATGTAGTTGAAATTATAGTATTGTTTAATTTTGAGAACTTAGATGTTTATTAATTCATTTTATATGATTCCTGACATATATATATGCACTGGTAGTTAGGCACAAATCATTGAGTGGTTTCCTACTCAGATTTGTCTCAAACCCTATTGTTGTCATGATTTAGGACTAAATAGATTATATTGTTGCAAGTATACACAAGGCTAAGTTCCCTTCTACATTATTTACTTGATTGTTATGGAGCCGGATATCATGGGACTATGTTGTGTCTTACAACGCTGCTGGAGATATTTACTTGTTTTCTTTTATACATAGGATTAGTATTCTATTCCATCATTGTGACTTGTTCGGATGATTCGGAGACTTAGGTGACATGCATCATTTTTATATATTATTCAGTTGTTTATCTACTAGGTATTTTCCATTGTTTACTGTGGCATGTTATTATTACTCATTGTTCTATAATTATTTGTTTCATTCCACTACAATACTCTTCCATTGAGTGAATATTTTCCTCATAATCACACATAATTACCTCGCTTTTAGTTAGAAGCCTATGGCATTTTGGGAAATTTTCTTGAGTCCATGTGACCTACTGGGTACGAGGCATCTTTTTGTAACACCCAGAACCCGGATGTTACATCTATGCATCTAATCACAAGTTTTGAAACATAATTTTAACACCCTATGTTGTTATGAAATATTTGTTTATAAATAAATTCAACCATTTCAATAGCATGTGATGTATTCAACCTTGGGTTAAAATGAAATGTGGTACACTTTTAGATATTACTATTTAAACATGGTAATTATAATCTTGTTGTTAAGATTCCATGACACAATATGACTTGATAAAATATTAAAATTATATAGTTTACAAATGTATAAATTAAAATCAATTATTATTTTATAATTATAATAAAATAATGATTTGAAATGAAAAAAGAAATGTTTTCTAAAAAAGTGTTTTTTGTTAAAGGTGAATTAGTTTCGTTGTTTACAAATAATTTAAAATTATTTTATTATATATTTAGATAGTTTATTTTATAAAATGAAATTGTTTTTTGAAATCATTGTCTCAAAGTTATATCAGGGGGAATTTTTGGGTTATTTTTGAAAAGTTTCATTTTTCAATGATTAGTGAAAAATACAGTTTTTTATTAAAAACAACTTATTTGTTAAAGAATTTAAAATACCCATTGCTTTTTAATTATATATTTAATAGTAAAATTTTTTCAATATATATTTATTAATTCAATTTAGTTCATTTTAATCAATTTCATATGGAATTTTGATACTAAAATATTCTATACTATGGAAAATCATTTCTTTGGAAAAAATCATTTTCGTCGATCCTGTGAGTTTAAATTTAAATTTAATTTTACCACTTATATTAACAAAATTTATAAAAATGGATTTCATATTATTAATGAGGATAATTTATATTATCAGGAAAAATCAAATTATTTTTTGACTATAATGAATAATGATAAATAGTAAAAATTATTTACTATAGTTAAGTTAAAAAATGGATTTTACCGAGGGATGTCTTATAAAATAAGGGTTGAAAATGACCCATTAATTGTTTAATTATTATTTCAATTTCATTTTATTACCCTATATATTCTAATATTCAACAATTATTTATTTTTGAGTTTTTTTTTGCATGATACAAATGTGGGTGGAGTTCATTCATTTCAGAAATGCCAAATGTGTCTTCTCCCCCGCTTATAAAACTATACCCTATATTATCCCATTTTCACACATAAAAATCACCTTGGATTAGAAACAACCTACCCAAATAACTTCCTTACTTACCTCCCCTTGTCCTCTAATCCTTGGTTTGATCATAAATCCATCATAGGAAGGCTTTTAGTGAAAACACAAAGAAGTTCATGGAAATAGAGATAAAATACTTTTCTGGTCTTTTTGTTTTATTTATTCTCACACATATATATAATATTATTAAATAATGATTATATAATAACATTATTATAATTTATATACATAAATTTTACGTTTAGGGAATCACATACAACCATATCCTCCACCCTCAAATGGGAAATAAAACTGTTGATTGTTTGTACGATGGACTACCTCCTCATAAATAGACATAATTCTTTTTCCATCAATGATTTATAGATATGGATATAAAAATGTAATTACTTGTTATATATTAAATTATTTATATCATTATACTTATATAATTATAATATCGTATACACCTTGCGTTCCATTTTGTAAAAAAAATGATAAGGTCGCTCGGGTGTATGGCGGACAACCACCTAGTGAAGCGATGCAATTCGTTTTTCAATTCAAATTTAAATTTATGGGAATAAGTAATAATTATATGTGTATTTAGTATATTAATGATATATAAATCATTATATAATATAAATATATTATATATTTTCTATCCTTTTCATCTATTGAAAAAGTGAACATGTCTTTAACTTATAGGGTGGACTATCGCGTCCTGAATCGATCTGATTCATTTTTGCCTTGTATCAGAACATATAATCATGTATAGTAATAGTATAATAATCTAAATTATGAAAAATAATTACATAATTGGTTTGATTATAACAACTAGAACAAAATATTTAAATTTATACACTACTTCTTTAGATGCAATATGAGCCGCAACGAAATTGGTATTTGTGGATATGGCCAAATTTAGATTGTGTGAGATTATCATTATCATTAAATTATCATAAATAAAACATCATATAATATTGATATAATGGTATAATACTATTCTCCACATATAAAACTAGTATCCTTTCTCTACTTATACCACGTATATATCATTTGTACATCTTTAAGTATAATTGAATATTTCTGACACCATTCCTTGCAGTTCCCCTGGATAAAACTCATATTTTCATACTATAAATAATATTATGGACATAAAATTTTCTATACATAAGATAGTGGAAAATATTTATCCAAAATAGAAGATTATTTAACTCTAATCACCACAATAATCTCCTCATATATCCATTCATATCTCTTAATAGAGATATATTCCATGTGACATTGCCGACAATTCTCTATTGAATTGTTCGAACATGTATTCATAAATTCCTTGTATGTGTATATATTGTTTAATATGTATAATAAATAATTAAATCTACTTTATTAGATAACATTCCATTAAAATTCGGTTTCTACTTTACATCAATCTCATGTGTTTTTCTTTTATTATGGTTATAACCATTTGTAATATCAATAGTTGATTTCGATATGTTAGGAAACTTATTTCACTTGAAAAATAGTGAATCTCCCACTAACCTTTGGAATACACATAAAACAATTAATAAAAAATTAATATTATATGTTATTATATGTTACTTTAATGTTAAACTTGATTTGAGTAACTATCAACTCTTAATGGAAATATATGGTATCATCATCCCATTCTGAGTGTGATGTATGGAAACCTTCCATGATAGGTGTTCTTGACATACAAAGTTCAATATTATCATTGAAAATATCTTTGACAAGTAAAAAGTTAATGCATGTAGGGATAATGACTTTTTATTACTAATCTATCATTATTGGTACCACGCTTGTACCACCCTTATCACATCTCACATGAATAGGCACCATGTTATTAAAAATAATAAGTCCTCTATAAATGGATACATAGAATCAATTGTTGAATTTTAATTGTCTTATAAATTTAATTTAAATTAAATATATAAACCACTTGTAGGAATTATTATTCTACTTGAATAAAATATCATCGGTCATGGTGAAAAAAACCATTACTATGGTTTCATTCTTCTTACACAGTATATGTCTTTGTAACATTTCTCTTCCACACATCTTATAAAACTTGTTTATATATCTACTATTTGTGAATCTATAGCATTTAATAAACCCAATTCAATATTTCCACCAATCTCTCAAATATATATCTGCACCCTTTTATAAAAATATATTCTATCTCTTGACTATAACTTTTCACCCCAAGGTTTTTCTAAAATATCTTAAGAAACATTAGGATAATTACTTTAGATGTACATTGTATTTTTATTGATGAATGTTTGTTTATATCCTAAAAACTGTTTGCATATCAACAAAAGTTCTTATAATATAATGGATTTTCATCATAATGTAACTCATATGATATAAATTTTTCATGATAGTTAGTGTATGGTTATGGGATGATTCCATTATTTTTTATTCATAATGGAAGTATCTGAAAATCATGAGTTTTAACATTGATGTTTCTTCTACATACATCATGACTCTAATTTTTATAAGGAAATGAGTATTTAGGTAGAGTTAAAAGATTATTATTATTTTGAATATTTATAACATGTTAGACTCATCATTGATCTTATTTATTAGCATCATAACCTTAGTGTGGATGAGGTAAAGTGAATTTAGGAACTTCACCATGATACATTATAACAATCAATGAATGGCTGGACAATATATTATTTAGCATGCTAGCCTGAAGCATCTTATATCTTCTTACCATTCATATACCTGACATCACTTTGAAATTCCATACAAATCATAAAGAAATAATATGATGAATATTTACTGTTAGCTTATCCTTTGAATAGTTCATGATCTCTAACTGAACCAGTTTTGAAATCTTTTTGACTTACCTTAAATCTATGGGTTTCTTTATCCAAACTAAATATATAACATCCTGAGTTTTTAAAAGTCAACGACATGTTCGATAGGATACATAATATGCCATATAGATCGTAAGAGAGAATCTAAATATTATTATGTTACCTTATAACCAATCTGTTAAAATGGAAGGAATGAACAGTATTAATTGATTTATGAAAATATTTTTTACACATATATTTACGTATTTCTTTTGTAAATAATTATTAATAAATGAAAATAAAACCATTTTTAATTGAACGATTTTTTTGAAAAACTATTTAAATGAAAATAAGTGAGTTTATAAAATAATAAAATCACCCTTATTGGATTTTATTTATCAAATATATGTATAATAAAATCAATTTAATGCTTAAATTTTACATTAAATGTTTTCTATATATAACACAAGAACAAATTTAATTTTTTAGATAAATGAAGTATTTTTCAAATAATACAGTTTTACCACCTTTTGATGGAGAATTTATTTAAATATACGTTTTGAATAGCTAATATGTTATATTTGGAAAAATAAAAAATTTCCTTTGAATAAAGGCGTAAAATTTTACATTGGTAGAATGTTTGGTATTTTTATTAAAACATTCATACGTTATGGAATACAAAAAAATAATGTATCTTAATTCAAAACTGCCCTTTCAAAACATTTATATAAACATTTAGGTTTTATTTTTATTTTTTTATGTTTTTATTTTAATAATTTTGTATCATTTAATACAATTTTTGTTATTGTAATTAATTTCAGAATTAAATTTGATATAAACATATGTCAATCTTTTGATGGTTTTGACTTTTTTAGAACCTGTTTTCTCGTTCCAACAAAGAGATTAATTTTAAATTTAATCTTTAAACTTATATGAGTTAGTTTCCAAATAAATCATACATGGTTTTAATAAGTATGAAATAAGTGGTTTTATAGGATAACAATATTTTTTAGTAATTAGTAACTTTAACATTTTATTTACCACTGCTAAAGGGTGAATCAGGTAAATAAGGGTAAAAATAATATTATAATAATATTAAACTACCCTAAAACTTATACTAATATTATTTTACGATATATGGTCGACCAATAAAACCATTTGGATGAAAATTTATCAATTTCAATCCACTTGGATGTGATTATGATATTTATAGATTTTAATTTTATATAAAGGAAAAATTATCATAAAAATTGCTATTTTTACTCATAAAATTTTAATATGGATTTATATAATGGATAACTTAGACTATAAATAGTCATTAGATGGATAAAAATTTTACCTACATCATGGTATTTTATTTATAATTTTTATAAATTGTATAATAGAATTTAATTATAATACAATGATGATGAAGTGATTTCCATATTAATGAAAGAATCAAATAAATGATATTATAAAAAACAAAATTAATATTATATGATATAATTTATGTCAAATAATAATTTTCATAGAGGTCGTGACATGTTATTATATTATTAAATTTTTTGGTTCAATTTTATCTACTTGTTTAGATTTTATTTAAATTCAATAGATTTAATAGTGTAAAAATTGACATAATTTATATTCTATACAAATGGAATTAATTAAATTAATTAAATATAAAAAAACATTTTTAAATAATAATGTTGAAATTAATAGGTATAAATTATCATTATGGGTCTAATTATGTAAAATATATCACAAATAATTAAAAGTAATATCCTCTTATTAATAAAAATCTTGTTAACACAATTAAAATTGAAATTGAATAATTAAGGATATACCGAAAAGATATGGATTAAACTAATATAAATAAATGTTTAAAAATTATTGGATGATAGTATTTAGAACAATACTCATCTTTTTTTACACATATTTTAAATTGCAATCATTTTGAGAAAAATTATTTATATTAATTTAATATTTTAAGAATTTCCAATGGTTCCCCACCCCTCTCCTATAAGAGGTACCCTCTATATCTAATACCCACACTTCCAAATCCTTTTGGATTGGAAAAATCCATAAATTGTTTTTTTACTAGAATCCCTCCCCACATTCTTGGGGCATTATTTTTGGTATAACACCCTTCATAGAGGTGTTAGAGTGTTCTTCAAACATGATCAATTAAAGAAGAGGTATCATTTTTTAAGTGTTCCTATTTTATTTCGTCTTACACATACATCAAATATTATTCATACTAGGGGAAATAATAACTCCAGTATCCTCAAAATACTGATCTATTATTATTTTAATATCAACCATTAAATCTATATATACTTCCATAAAATGGGAACGTAAATAATTGTTCGTGCATACGTGTGAATTGTCACCTCCATGAATTGATTTAGTTTCTTTTCCATTACATTTAGTTAAGATCAGTTATAATGATGGAATTAATTTTAATATGTTATATTAATGATATAATTTTCATTTTATGATAATAATATTTCAATTATTTTATTATCAACCATGTACATAAAAACAATAAATCAGTTTGTGTGTACGTGTGAAATATCACCTCCCCAAAGCGATGTGAATCGTTTTTATTCACCACATAACCTGTATTATATATATAAGTATATTTATATTATTATTATGATTCTAATAATATTATTATCATTATACACCGTTATAGTAATTTTTACCCCACTTCTATAATGATCAATGAAAAATTAAAATGTTACTCATGTATATGTAAGACCTACCATCTCCATGAATACAAAATTGGTCATTTTTTATAACTAAAATTTATTTTTTTAAAAATGATAGTTAACATGTAATAGAGGTGAATATGTCATGAATAATATTTTTGATATGATATTATTATGACAACATGAACTTGTGACATTAAAACCATGTTCGTTTTCAACTCATGTACCAAATATCAAGGAAACATCAGATACGAACTTAAATAATTATATAATTATTTTCCCATGGTAAAAAGTTATATAAAAGAAATAATAAATAAGAAAATGGTTATCTAGTAATTAGTAATTAATTTAAGTTTATTATTCATTAATATAATTATTTTACGCGACGATTTGAACTCATGGGAATGGAAATATTTACTCAATTTTAATTTATTTAGTTAAACATACTTATCATTGGTTTGTTTTCCCATGAATATGTGTGAATTACATATTAATTTTTTATAGTTAATATCAAAATATATTGGCTGTATTGATATTTTTCAAACATAATTATTTCTTTGATATATACTTAATCTAATGATATGATCTTTTTAAGGTATTTCATCACAATCTCCTTTAATTGAGGTATATATTGATGTTATAAAACATTATTATCCTATCAGGTATATATACAACTATTTTTAAACATCGTATCATGAGTTACTATATTCTCATGATATTTAAGATTTTGTTCTATTGTTAGTCGTTACACATTTTTATTCATGTGTTTCTCAAGTGGTAAGGGACATCATGTATATCTCCTTTCAATGATGCATATTTTGATGTTATACAACACCTTATTTTATAAGGTGTATAATTAACCCATATCACTTTTAATTTCATTTAACGGTTTTCAAAATTAATCATTTTCATCGAATCATTTTACTAAACAAAAAAAAGGAATATTTGTTTTTAACGTACTCAGTGACAACAGCATTTTTTCCACCGTGACCATTATTTGATATTTGGATTCCCTTATAAGCTGTAATGTTTTCAAAAGACAAATAAATATCATATTACCCTTTTTCATATTTTGGTATTGAAAATGGTTTTGAAAATTGATTGACTATATCAATATATTAAAATCATATCTTATGATTGAAATGCAGATATTTTATTATTTAAATTATTCTTGTTTTATGTGTTATGTTTATGTTATGGTTATTGGGAATTTATTATGTATACTGGTGGTTCTGTAATAAACTATGGGCGGGTGATCCCATGATATCCCTCCAATGCATTGGGTAATGAGATAGAGTTAAAGAATAAGGTTTCTTCTAATATATTTATGGAAAATACTATGATGGGTATTCAAAACATAACCATGATGGTTCCTTCCAATGTAATTGTGAATGATACATCGTCAGTATGATATGGATGCCAAACAATTTCCATTCTTATTTATGATTGCAATATATTTTTTATGATTCTTAGGATTTCATAGGTTTATAAATATTCATGGACTAAATTTTTTCCTTATTTTATATATATTACTATGATTTTTGTGCAAATCAGATTTTTTTAAAATGTTTTCACAGGGTAAAAGGATGGTTAAAATAAAGGATGAATTCAAGTATATTTTTATCAAGAAAAAGAAATCGTGTTTTATTTTAAAATGATTAATATTATGAAAAAATGAATATTTAGTTGACATGTCTACCTAGAAATATTTTAGAAGATATGTAATAGTAATGGCCAAATTATCTAAAACACTAAACTTATAAAGATCCTCAAGGTTAAATAAAATAAATATTTTTACAAAACTGATGATTATATAATATTTAAGTAAAATGAATTGTAGTTTGTATAAAATAAACCGTTTAGATAACTATAGGTATTATGTGTTTTGGATAATCATATGGCGGGTTTCTATGTCTACTATTTATGTTATATCCTTGTTTTATAACATTTTCAGATCAAGTAATGCAGGTTACAAAAGGATGTAGGAGGATATAAAACAACATCCACATCTCTTCCTGATGACTTGCTCGAAATAATTATTAAAAAGTCTTGTCTAGTTGATTCTGAATATTTTTCTAGTCTATATATCAATTACATTTAGTTTTTTGAGGTATAATAAACCTCTAATATACATAGATACCATCGTGGATCATGGATTGTTTTTTATCATATCTTATTTCCTCAATATTCTCATATTATAAAAAAAGGTAAATATTATCATGGCATTTTCAGATATTTTACCTTATCACACGATTTTGAATTATATTATGATTTTGAAAAGACTACTAATGAAGGGTATATTTACACAAAATATTTATACATAATTAAAAAATAGTCTTTCTACACCTACTTATTATATTAAAAAATGACTATTTGGTGAATGTTTTATGTCAAACTCAGTCTGAATGTTTTATAAAAATCAATTCTTATTTGATGTTTTGAAATTATATGCCATAAAATTCTATTTTCCAAAACATTTTTTTTTCTGTGAACACCCATACGACCCATGTTGTACAATGTGTGTGTGGATAAAATAAGAAAGTGATTTTGAAGAATAATTAAATAATTATTTTATTCCATGGACTTTGTATCTATGTGAACAAAATTATGATGAAACCAGGTGGACTCGAGGATCAAGGTATGGTGTTATATCTTTTCGGAATAGTTTTATTTAATCATATATATGTGAAATAAAAAATTTTCAATATATATAAGATTTCGTGAATTAAGATGTCTAGGTCATTATGAGTTGGGATGAAAATGATAGATATAAGAAAACTATGGAGGTTAAAACATGTTATGGTCTTTTTTTAGTTTTATAAAAATTGACAACTGACAAGATGTGTGAAAACCCGTCACATTGGACAACTGTGCAATAATTGAACCCTAAACCAATGTGTGTCAAGGATTTATCATCTACCACTATCCTATCTAAAATCCCTAGTTTGTTGTTAAATGATATGATGAAAAAAATGATTTTAGGAACATATATTTTATCAAATGTATATCATTGGATTAGGGAAATGATTGGGGGATTATTTGGTAAATGTTATTTCATAATACGTTCACTATTTTTGGATATCTCTATGATTAGGGTAAATAAAATACTATGGGATTTTAATTAAGGATTGCTGGTTTAATTATATTATTGAAGAAACTATGATTTTGAATGTGGACTTATGGGAATTAGGTAATTTAGGGAAATTATTATCCTATCATGGAGAACAAGTTATTGGGTTAATTAATTTTTGGTAATATATAATAATATTTATTGATGATATTTGAGATAAATGTTCAAATTTATCATACAAGACTATATGATCAAATCATAAATAATTTTAGGTTTCAAACATCATTTGGATTATTTTTTAATAATTTTAACGATAGTTAATAGTTGAATGGTCTAATTGAAAATTCATTATTACGGTTCAATTCTATATATTAATAGTATTTTTAATTCTTATAATTGTTTATTATTTTTGAAGAATTATTTTATCTTATCTACACCATATTGTTTTTGTGTAATGTTTCAATATAGGGTAAATATATTGTCAATATTTTTTTGAATTATGTGTTCTTTAGAAGTTGATTCTATTTCTTCAAGTATGACCATGTAATCATAAATACATATCATTTGGAGGATAAGATGTGTTCGCGGTGGAATATGATTAAAGGATGAATATATACTTCTCATGTAAGTATATATCTATATGTCAATAGTATTGTAATTAATAGAATTCCTCAACATGATGAAAATTATCTTATAAGAAGAAATTTTTCTATTTACTTTTCTTACTATGAAATTAATGGCCTTTGAACCATCACAAATTTATGGTTTTTTAATTTTTATCTTTATTATGATCATTTTTTCTATAACTATCCATCATAACATGATAGTTATTTTTCTCTACCATATCCATATTTTATTACACAGAACTTTAGTTTTTGTTATCTCGGGTGATCTTTGTACTTCACTTTCTTTTGTTTAATGTGTATGATTTATTAATCCTTTTTCTGATGTGGGATTGGAATAAAGGTAGCTTAAAAGGTGATACCATATTTATGAACACCAACTTAAAATTGTGAGGATGTAATTTCCAAAAGGGGAAGGATGTTTCATCCCTATATTTTAAAAGGATATACAATGTTTGATAGAGAACATAATACACCACATCAAAATTATAAAAAAACTAAATATTATTATGTTACCTTATAACCTAGATGCTAAAATGGAAGGAATGAATAATGTTAATTTGTTTATGAAAATATTGTTTATTATTATATTTAATTAATTATTTTTTGAACAATTTTTTATTAATGAAAATAAAACCCTTTTTAATAAATAGGTAATGTTTTTCAAAAAAAAAAATTAAATGAAAATAAAAAAGTTAATAATTTATTAAAGCACTTATGGTATATTTTATTAGTTAAATATATATTTAATATAAAAAAATTAATGTTTAAAATCCATCTTATATTTTTATATTCATTATATAATAAGAAAATAAATTTTTCAGAAAAAAATACAATAAAAATCATTTTTAGATCATTTTAATGGAGAGCCCATTTAATAGAATTTTTTTCATTGTAAATAATTTCACATTGAAATTTTATATAAACACATTTAAATCTCATGATGGTTTTTACTATTTAACAATATCTTATCTAATTTGGACAATGGAATTAATTTTAAATTTAATTTTTCAACTTATGAGAATTGAATTTTCGAAAACTGACATACATAGTTTTAATCAGTATGAAAAAATTTGTTCATTAGGATCAAATTTTTCATTGGTGAATAATAACTTTTGTATTTTTTTTACCATGGTTATATTGTAAATCATTTAACTAAGGGTAAAAATAATATAATAATAATATAAAAATGCAATAACAGTAGTCCTAATATTCTTGGATGAGGTATGGATGGACATGAAAACCCGTAAGATGAAAATTTGGCTATTGTATGACACTTGGGTGTTATTATAACATTTATAACCTTTAATATAAAGTAAAGGAAATTTTTTTATAAATATGACTCTTATCACTAAAATAATTTTAATAAGGGGTCAAATATGTTTTTTCTCAGACTATAAATAGTAATTATAAATATAAATATATTTCTTAAATCATAGTATTTTAAATATTGTTTTAAGACATTATATAATTAAATTTAATTATAACACAATGATGAAGAAATGATTTCCTTATTAATGATCGAATCAAATAAATGATATTATAAAATATAAAATAAATATCATTTACTAAATTATAAAAAAAAAATAAAAATATTTTGAAATCACAATCTGTATATAATAAGTTGTAAAGGATTATTATATGTCCAATTATGGGAAATTTATCTCATATAAGTAAAATTTATAGCCTCTTAATGCTTAAAATGTTGTTAACACGATTAAAATAAAAATAGAATAATTAAGGGTCGATGAAAAAGATATGGTTTAAAATAAAATCAATACATGAGCAAAATTATTTTATGAGAGTATTTATAAATACAATAATCTTATATTATATATATATCAATTTTGATTAATTTGAATTATAAAATTGGTTTATATTAATTTAAAATTAAACGAATTTTCATTGGTGCCCATCCCCTCTCATAAAAAATGGAACCATCACTTCTCTAATAATCAATCTTCTAAAGATATTTTTTTCAAATATCTAACCAAAACGCTTCCTATAATACATACCCACATTCTTGATGCCTTATTTTATACAGAACACCTTTATTAGAGGTGTATAATTATTTTGCAATGGTGATCAACTGAAGAAGATGTATCAGTTTTTTATAACATTATATTTATTTCTTCTTCCACTTCCTTAAAATTTCCTTCTTCCTAGATTAAATAAAAACATAGTATTCTCAAAATACCCATATGTTATTATTTTAATATCATCCCTGAAATCCATATCTATTCCAATTAAATGGGGATGGAATTAATTGTTCGTGTGTATGTGTGCATTATCACCTCCACAAACCGGTTTAATTTATTTTCAATTACTGGTAATGAAGATAAGTTATAATGATGGAATTTTTCTTATTATAGTATATTCATGAATTATTTATCATTGTAAAAAATAACATTGCAATTTTTTTTACCTTTATTGCGCATAAAAAAATAATGTTGTTTGTGCCTACGTTTGAACTACCACCTGCATGAAGCGATGTGAATTGTTTTTATTCACCACATCACATGTAAGATATATATATGTATATTTAAAGGATTATAATGATTCTAAAAAATTTATTATAATTCTATAAATATAAAAAAATACTTATTGTATTTCTATAATGATCAATGAAAAATGAAAATGGCACTCATGCGTACGTATGGCCTACCATCTCAATTGATATAACATCATTAATTTTTTATAGCCATTATTAATTTTTCTATTTAAAATGAATAATTAATGAATGTGATGATTATTTCATTTATAATTTTTTGTATATTATCTAATTACGACCACATAGAATACTGACATCAAAACCATGTTCATTTTCGATTCATGTACCAAATATCAACAAAACATCCGATATGAACACAAATAATTATATAATTTTTACAGCATTTTAATTAGTTATATAAAATAAATAATAAAATCAGTAATTGTTATTAAGAAATTATAAATTAATATATGTTTATTATTCAGGAATATAAATATTTTACATGATGATTCTGACTCATAGTAAGCGAAATCTTAACTGAATTTCCATTCATGGAGTTAAATATCCATGTATTTGGTTTTTTTTCAAAAATATTTGTGGATGGCCAATTATTTTTTTAAACTAAATATACATTTATATGGGGTGTATTCATATGTTTCACAAATAATTATTTCATCGATTTATCCTTAATCTAAGTATATGAACTTTGTATGTGATTTGGTGTTAATCTCATTTCATTGAGGCATATCTAAATGTAATGAACCATTTTTATCTTATAAAGTGTATATACAACCCTTTTGAAATGTCATATCATGAATTACTATACTATAATGATATTTAATGATATTTAATTGATAAAATTTAATGATATTTATTCATGTGTATCTCATGTGGTCAGGAATATCGTCTCAATCGTCCTTCATTGAGGAATATTTTAACATTTTTCACAACTTATTTTATACAGTGTTTAATTAACAATGTTGAATTTTAATTTCAATTGATCTTTTCAAAATTAATCCTTTTCTTAAAATGATTTTATAAAATAAAAAAGGAATTTTTTTTAACACAGGCAGTGACAATGACATTTCCTCCGGCATGACTATTATTTGATATTTGGATTCCTCTACAAGCTGTAATCTTTTTAAGAGAAACATTATTACCATATTAAATTTTAAGTTATATTGGTATTGAAAATAGTATTGATAATGGGTTTATTATAACAATATCTTGAAATGACATCTTATCATTGAAATGTTTAAATTTGATTTTTTATTTATGCAGGTTTTCTGTGTTATGATTATGTTATGGTTCTTATGAATTGTTTATGTATATAGGTGTTTCCATGAAAAACTGCAGGTGAGTGATCCCATGATAGATATCGAATGCATTGGGCAATCATATTGATTTAAACAATAATGTTTTTCATACGATATTTATGGAATATACTGTGATGGGTAATCCAAACATAAACATGATGGTAACTCCCTATGTAGCTCTGAAAGCTACAAAGTTTGTATGATATGGATGGAAAATGTTACCTTTATGATTTATGATTCCTATGATTTTTCAAGGATTCTTATGATCTCATAGGTTTATAAATATTCATGGACTAAGGTTTTCTTTCCTTATTTTTTTATCCCTCAATTATCTTTTTATACTCATCCCATGTTTTAAAATATTTTCACTGGGTATAAGGATGGGTAAGAAAAAAAAATATGTCTAGAAGATTTTTATCCAGAAAAAAATAATGTTTTATTTGAAAATGTTTTAGATTATGGAAAAATGGATAGTGAGTAGACATGTATACCATGTAATATTTGAGAAGTTATATAATAGTAATAGAATAATTCTTGATATATCTAAACTTGAAAAGATCCTCACTGTGAAGTAATTTAAACCCATGAATAAAACTAAAGATTCTATAATGATTAAGGATGTGGACATAAAAAATAAGTATATATTCAGATGATATATAAGATATTTATCTCCATTTATTCTAAATACCATAATGGTTATATCGTTCATGCCCACATTTATTAGTACATAAAAAACAATTTTCATTCCATAACAGGGTATATAAGTCTTATATTTTATATTAACTGGGTATTTCCAATGATTCATTTATCATCGAGGTATTAATTGAGTATTAGACACCACAAAAAATATTTATTAGTCAACTGAAATAATTTTTTTGTATATCTAAATGACAATTGAGATAAATTTTATGTTTGTAATCAATAAAATTTCTACTTGAATAATATATATGAAAATTAGAAGTTGGGTACTTCTGCCCACCGACTTAGGAACCAACCTTTCTCAGCCACATAGAAAACAAACCATACTTATAAGCATGTTTCTATACATACATTGTAGCACCCTGGGCTTGAGGTATGTAGACTTTTTTATTCTTTTTTGTGTGTTTAAAGTGAATGGGATGAGTTGAGAAGAGGTTCAGAGAGATTGGAATGGTTTTTGAATAAGTTTGGAGGATTTTCTGAGGGAGCACGGTTTGAGCACGATTAGGGGAAACCATGTAGGTTTTTTCCGGAAACCGTGTATGTGGAGGCAGTAGGCATCACACGGGCTGCGTACGGTTTGTTAATTCATGTGAGGAAACTGTGTGGACCCATCTTCTCGAGATAGTATAATGCCGATGGTTATCACATGGTTTTCCAAACCGTGTGGGCTAACCGTGCGACCACATAAATTAGGGTTTTAAAACCCGGTATCACATGGACCTGCATCATTACAATCCAATCCTCCTCCCATTCAATCCTCACTCGGGTTTTTCAGTTCTGAAGGGTTGAAGGTGTTCTCCCACCCATTTTGGAAGAATCTCAAAGTGGTTTCGAGGTGGTTTGAAGGAGGTTTCTCCTAGGTTAGTCTCTCCTCATGGGTTCTTTGTGTTTTCCTCTAGATCTACATCTCTCTCTCAATCGGTGTTCTATATCTACAACGGTTTTGTGTAGATCTAGGGTTTTGGTTGCATTGGATGTCAATTTAAAGGCTTTTGGATGTTAGGGAAGGAGATCTAGAGCGGTTTTAGTGGTGTCTTCGCCGGTTTTGAGGATTAGTTTCTTGTGTGTTGATTTCGCCAGAACCCTAAAAGTATGTGGCTTCTATCTTGACTCCACATGGTTAGAACTAGTGGTTTTGGTTACAATTAAATTTTTTTCCTTGAAATTAATTGTGATATTGATGTGTATATCTTGTTGGAAAATTAAATGGGTGATGATTTGGGGGTTTTGGCATGAAATTGGTGTTTTGATGTAATGAGATCAATTGGTTAATTTTAAATTGGTGATTTTAAAATGGTAATGATTGTGAGCATGATTATTTATTTCAATAAATGGGTTATATTGAAATGTTTTTTTCATGGAAATGGTATTGGATGTCGTTGACAATATTACATGAAAATTGTTGTGGCTTGTGTGGAAATGGGTGATATCATTGGGTGGATGACGTTGGGACGAGGTGGAGAGGATGAGAAGTGCCACTATAAAAAGAGGATGGATAGTGGACAGAAGGGACACCATCAATGGTAAGTGGAAGAGAAGTTCCACTATAAAAAGGGGATGAATAATGGATGAGAAATGCAACAATCAATAGCAAGTGGGTGGGAAGTGCCACCATGGTTTGTTGTGTGCATGGGTTGGACTGGAAGTGCCATCATGGTTTTTTGTGTGCTTTTTTGGTGATGGTTGTAGATGGGGCTTTGAGTAAAAAATGAAAAAGGTAATCACCTTGTGGCATGGTTGATTTGGCATCCTTTTGTGGGATTCTTGGCTTACAACATGATTGTTTTGATTTCCCATTTACTTGCTTTGGGTAAGATGGCTTGGTAAGGGTGTGTTTAGATGATGGTAATGGATTCACTTGTTATTATTTTATACAAACTGTTTTATTTAAACATGCTAATGTTTTTATCCTTCTGGCGTGTGTAGGGAAGTCATTCATTGAAAGCCTACTGAGTCATTGTACTCTCCCCAGCTTTGGAACTTTGGTGTCTTTGCATATGTGGTGTATCGGGAAACAGGTAAAGGTATGGTATATCATTGCTAGTGGTTCGTGGAGAAACGTGGGGTATGTGGTGGCACTTGGATCTTGGATCTTGGAGCTAGGTGTAGAGCTATGGTGGTGTCATGGCTCATGGTTTTTTGTTGTTTAGTTTCCACTTTGTACTCTGATGTTTGGTGGACATGTCTAGTTGAATGGTTTTGGGGTATATGATGGCACGGTTAATATCCTAGGGTTGGGTTTGAATGTGCATTAATCTTTAGTTGTTGGTTGGTTGAGTTTCGTTATCTTCTTAAGGTCAAATCGTTCCCCACTATTCCTTGAAGCCCTCGGCATTTATATCCGGCATTTGGAACCTTGAGAACGTCGCTTAAGGCCTTGTTACTCGCACTGCCTCCTTATCCTAATGAGGTAGGGGCGGGGTGTTACATGTTGTATCAGCGTGTTCGGTCCTATGGTGTTGATTCTTGGATTTGGAATTGATATTCATTTTGGTATATTCCTTGAGTTGGGATGGTAGAAAGGCGTATGAATGTTGGAACATGGATTGTATAACATAGAAGGACATAGCTAACCCTTTTATGATGAACTTCAATTTTCTAGGGAGTTGGGTACAGAAGTGTTTTGGAGGCACTTATAGGCATTTGCAATCTCATTGTCGTTGGTGTAGCCAATGAGATATGCATGGAATATATGGTAGAGATGAATTCCCTTTTGGATGAATATTTCATTGGTAATAATGATTTATGGGATAAATTGTGAAATGGATTTTCAAATGTGTGAAATTGGAATGTGAATAAATATGGTTTTTTGAAAATGGTATGATTTTCAAAAATGGTGAAACAAAGAAAACATGGAAATGTGGAAAGCCTCGTTGTGGTAGTGTTGTGTAATGCTATGTGAAATGGTAATTCTTGATGTCTACGGATGTAAGACTCATGGTTTTTTGTTTTCTCTTTATAGAAATGGAACCGGGTAGGCATCGTAGAGACCAATCGGAAGTGGCCAATGAGAACGTGGTTGCAACTGAGCCCCAGTTGAACCAGCAGTTAGTCCAGAGCATAGTTCAAGCTTTCCAAGCTGTGGGAATTGTGAATAGAGTGGAAGAGACAAAGCATGATGATTATGTGTCATGGTTTAATGGGTAGGATCCACCCATCTTTAGGAGTGATTCAGACCTTGAAAGGGAAGAGGCGTGGCTATCCAGAATGAACAGAAGTTTTGGTGGGTAGAGCTGAAAGTAAAGCAGGCGATGTATAAGCTAAATTATCATTCTATTCAGTGGTGGGAGTTAGTAGTCCAAGAAGGGACGGACCAGGGTATGACATGGGAATGTTTTGAGGAATTTTTTAATAAAATATTATACCCACATATGTTTAGAATTCAGCGCACAACTGATTTATTTAGTCTGAAGTAGGAGAATATGTCTATGAGAGAATATGTTGTTATGTTTAAGAGCTTAGTGTGGTGTGCACCCGAGGTGGAAAATAACACGTCTTTTAGGTAAAGGATCTTTGAAGTGGGGTTAAGGCAAGATATCCATTCGAAGATAGTAGTGATGTGTATTGGTGATTACATAATGATGGTGAATCGAGAATCGGTGGCTGAGCGGGATCTATTGGGAGCTCCAGGCGGAGGAAGCATGGTGGTACCCATGGGGAATAGAGGTAACTCTAAAGATAGGTTCAAGAGGAGGAGGGACACTTATTCCCAGGGCGAGAACTCTATTGATTCAAGTGTGGTTGAGTTGCTGGTTTTAAGGGTAGAAATGATGCCTTCAGTTTTGAAACATCAAACTTCTCTAGGTCGAAGAGAGTGTCAATCCTTCTTGTGTAGAGCATAATATATTGTTGTGGTCGAGGTTGAGATAATGTAGAATTTCTCAGTTCTCAAGATGGTTGGAAGGATGTAATAATGGGAATGGATTAGCTGGTGGAATTTAAGGCCCACATTTACTATAATGCGAGAACAATGGATTTTACAACACACGATGGAATTAGACATATCTTTAGAGGAGAGAGAAATGGAAGGAATGGTGCAATGGGTTTGTTGGCACCATCAGTGGGAACCATATCATATTAGTTGGCGGTATTGTCATTGTAATCGCTATATGGTGTTGAGAAGATTGTTCTTCCAGCTGTTGTGGATTAGTTCATGGATGTTTTTCCTGATGAATTCTCTAGGTTACCTCCCCTAAGAGAAGTGGAGTTTACAATTGATCTCATTCTGGGTACCAATCCTATCCCACTTCTGTCATACCGGATGGAACCTACTTAATTGTAGGAATTGTATGTCTAGTTTAAAGAGATAGAAAAATGGTTTATGAGGCATAGCACGTCTCCATGGGTAGCTCTGGTGTTGTTTTTTAAAAATGAGGATGGAACTTTGCGGCTTTTTGTTGATTATCGTGGACTTAACCAAGTTACGATAAAGAAGAGATATCCACTTCCATGAATTGTAGATTTATTAGACCATTTGATGGGAGCCCATTGGTTCTCCAAGATCAACCTAAGGTCGGTATATCATCAATTGTAGGTGAGGAAAAACTATATTCCAAAATGAGCTTCCATAAATAGATATGGACATTATGAATATGTGGTTATGCCCTTTGGTCCGACGAATGCGCAAATGGTAATGATGTAATTGATGAATCAGATATTTTAGAGATATCTGGATTCATTTATGGTGGTTTTTGTAGATGAAATTCTGGGGTATTCTAAGACAAGGGTGGATCATGAACAGCACTTAGAAATAGTGAAGGGGAGCTTGAGGGATCATCGATCATGTGACAAATTGTAAAGTGTGAATTTTGGATACATGAAGTCTATTTCTTGGGCCATGTGATTTCTAAAAGGGGAATTTCTGTGGATTCTGTTAGATAGTGGATATTATATCTTGGAAACCAACAATGAATGTGTTTGAGGTACATAGTTTCCTCATCCTAGCTTGGTATTATCTGCGTTTTCATTGTGATTTTTTCCCGTTTGGATTCACCGATGAAATATTTTACAATAAAGACTATTTCATTCCATTGGAATGAACAGTGTCAGTAGTGTTTCGAAGAGATGAAGTGTTGCCTTAAATTATCACCAATATTGGTTTTGCAGAACCAGGAGAAGGGTATGTGGTGTGTTGAGATGCATCAAGATCAGTTTTGGGTTGCATTATCATGCATGTGAATCATGTGGTTGTGTATGGATCACGGAAGTTGAGGGTACATGAGAATTATTACCCAACACATGATTTGGAATTGACAGCAGAGTTCAATACTTTCAATGTGTGGTGTCATTATATCTTCGGTGTGAAATTCAATGTATATAGAGATCATAAGAGATTGAAGCAAGTTTTTCACAAAGGGATTTAAAGATGGGGCAAAGGTGATAGATGGAATATCTCAGATGATTGATTTTGACATGATGTATAAACCAAGTAAGGGAAATTCAGTGGCAGATGCATTAAGTAGAAAATCATATGCTCAAGTGGTGATAAAGGCATCAGACCAGTGGCAGTTGATGTCGGTAATAGCTAACATGCGGTTGGAATATGAGGACCAGGGTGATAGAGTGGTCTTTTTCAGTCTTATTGATTCCTGACTTGGTTGCATTGGTTAAAGAGGCATAGATATTTGATTCTGAGTGAGTGCCCATGAGGTCAAAACTCAATGGTGGGGAGACCATTAAGTGTTGGAAACTGAATGGAGATTCGGTTTTCTGTTTTCAGAATCAGATGGTTATATTAGTTACTTGTCAAGAAGATCATCTCAGGGTGTATCATCATTATAGGTGGTATGTTCATCTTGGAATTCATAAAATGTATAAAGTGTTGAAGGTTCAGTTTTATTGGTATCGTAAGAAAAAAGTGTCCCTGAGTTTGTTCGAGATGCTTGACTTGCCAGCAGGTCAAGGCAGAACATCACAGGCCAGCGAGAATTTTACAGTCTTTACCAATCCCTATTTGGAAGTGGGAGAAAATAGTAATGGATTTTTTCACTGGTCTCCCAATAATGGCCAGGAATCAAGATTCCATTTGTGTGATAGTGGATCGGCTAATGAAATAGGCCTATTTCATCTCGATTCGTGAATCTCATATGCTAAAGGATCTATCCAAAATATATATCCAGAAGGTAGTAAAGAGGCATGAAATTCTATTTTTGAATATATCATATAGATATCCGAGGTTTAAATCTCATTTTTTGGAAATCTTTGCAGCAATCGCTTGGGACAAAATTGACTATGAGCACATCATATCACCCTCAGACGGATGGTCAATCCCAGAGGACGATACAAACATCGGAGGATTTTTTGTTGGCTTGTGTCTTAGATTTTGGTGGCTGGTGGGAGGAGAAGTTGTCATTGGTTGAGTTCTCTTACAATAACAGTTATCAGAAATCCATACATATGGCTCTGTTTGAAGCGTTGTATGGGCGGGCGTTTCGTTCTACTCTATGCTGGGTTGAAACGGGTGAGTCCTCAATGGTTGGATTGAGCCTTGTCCAGGAGACTATGGATAAGACCAAGTTAATCATGAAGAGAATGGAGACGACTCAGAGCCATCAAAAAATCATAGGCAGATCATGTTTGATGGCCATTTTCATTTGAGGTGAGTGATCATGATTTCTTTATTATCTCTCCTAGGTTGGTACATCGTCGGTTTGGGATGGAGGGAAAGTTATCTCCAAGGTATAGTGGAACTTTTTAGATTCTTGAGTGGGTTGTTGAGGTGGATTATTATTTGTCATTTCCACCATGATTAAATGAGGTGCAGAATGTGTTTCATGTGTCACAGTTGAAAAAGTGTCATCCGAATCCGATCCATGTTATTCGATGGGATCATGTTGAGCTAGAGTCGGATTCTTAGTTGGTGCATGTGCTAGTGCATGTTGTGTATAGGCAAGATAATGTCATGAAGGGTAAAATAATTGGTCTGGTTCAGGTTTTGTGGCAGCATGGCCAGATCCAAGAGGAGACTTGGGAGCAGGAGAAAGACATGGTGGATTAATGGCCCGATCTCTTTCGGCAAACGGTGAGTTCACTACATTCTGAGGACAGAAAGATCAATGGTGGTGAGAATGTAGCACCACCGGATTGAGTTATGTAGTCTTTATTTATGCTTATTTATGTGATTAAAGTGCATGGGATGATTTGAGAATATGTTGGGATAGTTTTGAATGGTTTTGAATAAGTTTAGAGGCCTTTCTAAGGGAGCACGACTTGAGAACGGTTAGGGGAAACTGTGTGGGTTCTCTAGGAAACTGTGCAGGGGGAGGCAGTAGGCTTCGCAGGGTCTATTCATGGTTTGATAAACCATGTGAGGAAACCGTGTGAACCCCTCCTCTCATGTTAGTATCATGCACACAGTTAGGGCACAATTTTCCAAACTGTGCGGGTTAACTATCAGACCACATAAAATAGGGTTTTAAAACCTGATATCACTAGGAATTGCCTCATTCCTCTCCAATATTCCCCCCACTTGAGCCTCACTTGGGGTTATTCAGTTCTAATGGTTTGGCGTTGTTCTCCCACACGTTTTTAGTCATTTCAAATGGGTTTTGGGGTGGATTGAAGGTGTTTTATCCTAGGTAAGTGGATCCGTTTGGGTTCTTTGTGTTTTCCTCTATATCTACATCTCCCACTGTCTCAGTTTTCTAGATCTATACCTGTTGTGTGTAGATATAGGGTTTTGGTTTCTTTGGATGTTAATTTTAAGGCTTGTGGATTTTCGGTAAGGAGATCTATAGTGGTTTCGGTGGTGCGCCCGCCTATTATGAGGAGTAGTATCTTGTGGGTCGATATCACAGGAAACCAAATGGTAGGTGGCTTCTCTCTTGAATCTATTTGGTCAGAACTAGTGGTTTTGGTTAGAATTATTATTATTTTTATTGAAATTAATTGTGATATTGATGTGTGAATCATTTTTTAAAACCATATGGGTGTTTTTGCAAGATATTGGGGTTTTTTTGAAATGAACTCAATTGGTTAATTTTAAATTGGTGATTTTAAAATGGTAATTATTGTGGGAAGGAGTATTGATTTCAATTAATAGGTGATATTGAAATGTGTTTGGCATGGAAATGGTATTTTTTGGCATTGAAAATAAGGCATGATTATATTTGTGGCTTGTGTGGAAATCGGTGATATCATTGGGTGGATGATGTTGGGATGTGGTGGAGTGGATGAGAAGTTCCACTATAAAAAGGGGATGGATAGTGGAAAGAAGGGCCACCATAAATGGTAAGTGGACAAGAAGCACCACAATAAAAAAGGTATTGATAGTGGATGATATGTTACACCATCAATAATAAGTGGGTGGGAAGTTCCACCATGGTTTTTTGTGTGCATGGGTTGGACGGAAAGTCTCACCATGGTTTGTTGTGTGCATGGGTTTGACAGGAAGTGCCATCATCAATTGTTGTGTGCTTTTTTGGTGATGGTTGTAGATGGGGCTTGTGATTGAAATATGAAAATGGTAATCGGCTAGTTGCCTAGTTGATTTGGAATCCTCCTGAGGCATGTTTGACTTACGACATGATTGTTTGGATTTCCTAGGGTTTACTTCTTTTGTGCAAGATGGCTTGGTAAGGGTTTTTTTGGCTGATGGTAATGGATGAACATGTGATTATTTTATATAAATTTCTTTTGTATAAATGTGCTAACAGATTTATCCTAATGGTATGTTTAGAAAAGTTATTTGGGAAAAAACTACTGAGTAGTTGTACTCACCCCCTACTTTGGCACATTGGTGTCTTTGTAGATGTCACGTACTAGGACACATGTAATGGTATTGTTTCTCAATGCTAGTGGTTCGTTGTGATGCTTGGGGTATGTGGTGGTGCCTGGAGATTGGATCTTGGGGTGGAGTTGTGGTGGTTTCATGGATCATGGTGTTTTGTGGTTTAGTTTCCCCTTTGAACTCTGATCTTTGTGGGACATGTCTAGTTGAATGGTTTTGGTGTATATGATGGCATGGTTTGTATCATATGGATGGGTTTGAAAGTGCATGCATCTTTATTTCTTGTTTGGTTGAGTTTTGTTATCTTCTCAAGGGAAAATATTTCCCCACTGTTTCTTTGAAGCCCTCGGTATTTATTTCCAGCCATTGGCTCCATGGGAATGTCTCTTAAAGCCAAGTAACCCTCACCGCCTCCTCAAGCCAATGAGGTAGGGGAGGGGTGTTATATACTTGGTATTTTAATTAAAATACACATATGTGAAAAGAATATTGTATTTCATACCCATGATTTCTTATTGAATCATTACTAATAATTGATTGATATACACAAATAAGAAGTGACTGGTTGATTATTTGATTCAGTTCATTGGTTGTGAACTCTATTGATTTATTTCATGGTATTTGAATTAAATAATCTTTTTTTTAACACATATTCTCCTTGAATGACATTGTGAAGGTGTCTTTGGTATCTCACTTTCCATTTTCCTTATCACCTTGCCTTTCGAATTGTTTGCCATTGGAATAAAATATTAATCTTTATATAATTTTTTTATTTCTTGGTAAACCTTTCCCGAATGGTTATTATATGTTTTTCTCCATAATTATTTTTTTATAGTAATAGATGAGACCAGATTATATATTAGATATGATCTAATAATTTTATATTTTTATGGATCATGATATTCCTTTAAATTAACACATAGATAGTGTAATTATCACCCATTCATATCTGGCTTCATATTCTCCTCATAAGCATGTCAGAGATGAGACTGTATTCAACATTATCTATGTACGGATATAGTATCCACAAATTAAATTATATATTTGTGAAATTATTATTATATAACAACCATATGTGTCACATATGAGTCTCTAGTAAACATTTTCATCACTCATGCTTCCTGTGGTGGCTTAATAGTTATTAAGGACTCCAGCACCATGACATTCCTATATCATTGTATTCTATAGAAAAGACTAAACTACTCCTTGGAAACTCATTATAGATTGGAAATTTTATTTGAAAAATAATATAATAGAATATCATGTGGTATTACATTATATTTTTTTTAAAAAATAAAATCTATCGTTTTATTATTTTATCTTGATTTCTAATAATGTTATTACAGGTTATTAAACCATTAAATTTATACTAATGTTATATAGAATTCTATTATCCACATATACTAGAATTGTAATAATATATATCTTGAGTATTCTAGTGTCAAAGATCCTTTATCACCACCTCAAAGTCTTTAATATTTTCTATGACCCTACTCAATGTGATTATTGTAGTTGTTTGATTGGGTAACCTGATTAACTTGCGGTTCCATAATCTATTGTGTGATGTCCCAGCTTCTAAACACTTAAAATTAATTACCCCTTACTTTTATAAAATGTTTCAATAATCAAGATTTGTATAATTATAAGATAGAAATATCAATTAACTCCAATCATTAATTTCATATGAACTCTTTGGTAGTACGATTCACCCTTAAAAGTGATTGATGATCACCCTAAACACCCATTTGTTTCATATTCGTATGACCGAATCATTTTGTGACATAATAATTCATTGAGGGTGTATTACTATTTTTCCTCGATTAAAGTAATATTTTCATTTTAATTTTTTCATTCTATTCTTTCACTCCCACAACAAATCTTTAATATAAAATCATCCATCACGCCTTTATTCATTTTAGAAATTCTAATTTTATGTGTTTCTTATTGCCACGAAAATGTATAAAATAATAAGAAAATGTACAAATGAACTAAAATAACAAACTGGCCTTGAGAAAAGGGTATTTTTTATCCATTTAATCATAATGGATCATCCTAGACCTAGGGTAATAATATTTGGGTCGTATCTTGACTCATGATTCAACTTGCCTCATCTAGTGTGTCCACTTGTCATCTTGATTTTGTCTTGACTTGGTGTTTTCCTCACCTTACATAGTCATCATCATGGTATAAAAGTTATCATACTCAAGTGAGGGGAACTAGGAATGAAATGTACATTGAGATAATAATGGACAAGCATACCCAAATATATTGAATAAAAATAAGATGATGCATAAACCATAATTTTATTATCTACTTCTTACAATATTCACATGTATGTAAAAACTAATTATATCAATTATCCAAGATATATACATGTATCATCATGAGCTTATGACTAATCGGTATAATAAATAAACGTCTAATAAAAATCAATTTGAAAAAATTTTAAATTACGATGGAAATTTAATTAAATTAAATAAATTAATCAAATTAAAATATTTTACTAAAATATTTTATTTTAATTGAAGTAAAATATTAATTTATTTAATAAAAAATATTAAAATAAGTAATTAATTCAATTTAATAAATTAATTCAATATATTTATCTATAAAAATGCTTAAAAATTAAATTTTATTCCAAAAAATTAATATTCTAGTAAATATAATTTAATACAAAAACTAAATTAATTAATTTTTATTAACTCGGGATCTGAAACCAAGTGTAAGGACAATGAGGACCAAGCCGAACCCATAGAGTCCCATTTTTGGATATGAAGACACCATACAAGGATAATATGGGACAAAAAAGTCCATCCAAACCCATTCTAGGACGAGCAGATGTTCCCCAAACCTTTACTGGGTGGTTCGAGTCCAATAGATTCGGAGGATCCCATGACTGGTTGTTACCATGTTGTGGGAAGGACGAGGGGATAGTTGGGATCTCCACTGCGCATATAAGGGAGTAGATTTGTTGGATTCAAGAATACCAATGGGGCACAAAAATCCACTAGAGGCACTCAGCTAGTGTGGTTGGCTATATAATTCCATTGAGAGTCAACCAATATGTTGGTCTTATCTGAGTGAGGATTTTGACAATAAGATGGAGGAGTCATAATGAAATCGAACACCTAGGGAGGTACCCTTTCCAAATGTGGGTTGGGATCTTCTGGTGGTGTTTTGGGGTAGCAATGTATAGATCCTTGTGGTTCCATGGTGGGATCTGGCCACCTCACAATGGTTCTCGTCTCTCTAGCGAGTGGCGTAACAAGGGGGTGTGAGTCATGGTGGTGTTCGAACTAGGTGGGGTCTTAGTGTGGGTATAGATGGTGGAGGCACTACAAGAGGGAGGTAGACACAATTTCCTTTATAGAGAACATATGGTGTAAAATGGTTTTGGTGGCAAGCAAATAGGGATAGGAGAGACAGACCAATATGATGGATTGCATATGGTGGAGACCGGCTAGCTGGGGAGATGCCTACAGTGGCCAGGATTTGGTTCCAGGGATTATTCATGAAATAAGTGAAGAGACATTGGATAACACACAACATTGTTTTGAAATATATATATATATATATATATATATATTGATTTTATGATTTCCAAAAAAAATCATCGCCACCACACTAGACCATTTTTTTACTACACCTCGAAGTGGTTGTGTTAACCTGCCACCACACAAAAATAATTTACATACCCTTTACTCAAAATTCCAATGTATAATAAAATATCCATTAAATATTATAATAAAAAATATTATTAAAATAAATTAATATGTTTTTTTATTTTTATTAATATCATATTGTAATATTAAAATTTTTATAAAAGTGTAGAATGAGCTTCAACCGTAATATAATATTCCGCCTTCCAGAGTTCCAATCATATAATATATTTCACCGAAAACCATCATTGATGATGTAACCTGGGTAGAAATTAATAAATATCAAATTTTGATTCAAATTTTAATACATAAGAAACATACCACTTTCAATCCATATTTTATTTTTTGAATGATCATAACATGGTCATCGTAACTCAGATTGAACTGCAGTCAAATTCTTTAGGACTAAATTTAAACTATATAGTTAATTTTATGGAAATTAATTTTTTATTGAATAGGAATAGTTATGATATCTATTTAATACCAATTATTTGTATCAAGGAATGAATTGGAATTTCGTTTGTCAATGATGAAAAAATTTACTATATGGGTGATGTAACTTGTTGTCTTCAATGATCTGAGACTCATTAAGATCCAAGGATCTTGTGTGAAATTAATAAAAAAATAAACAATTAGTGATTCCCTCCTTCGAATTGAAGTTAACTCAACTAAATCTCATTATTGATGCTTTTCACTCGAGGGGTTTTAATTTGAACCCCTCTAGATCATCCACACTTTCTTCAATAATCTGCATGCACATCATCCATTTGATTTTGGGTTCTAGTATAATGCTATGATGCTCTCTTCAATGTTGCATCATTCACCATAGTCACGTGATTTAATCTACAAAATAAATCTTGGATCATTTCATCAAAGAGAGGCTTTACCTCACTATAATGTAAATGTATAGAGAATATCTCATTCGGAATGCATGAATGGTTAATGGATTGAATCTGAGATACTACTTATATAGTGTTTTCCATGAATACTCAAAATGGGTTCCCATACCATTAAGAAATTGAACACCCACTAAATTAGTAATAAAAAATAATTATGAAGGACTAAACTACATCAAAATATTATTTTTATTTTAGCACATACTTGTAATATATATTAAATATATTATCTTATAAAACTGAGTCATTTAAATCAACTAATAATTACTTCTAATATTAAAAGATACTGGTATATTTAAATTAAATTTGTTCAAATAATATTATTTTTTATATTTACTTAAAAAATTATAATATATTTAATAAATAATTGTAAACCAATTATTCATTACTTGAATGAAAATGATTTAATTTATATAGTGGTCATCGACAACACTTATGCAACACTCAAACCCCATGGTGGGGCCCCCTATTCCAATATACTCATTCACCTAAATGTGGAAGATTGATGAATATGTTATTATATGTGACCCTCTAAGACCTTATCTTGATATCATTGAATAGTATTAATGGACCACGAGTGGACTCATGAAACCAATCATGGTACATAAAGATATATGGATGGTTCATAACAATGACATCCAACCAATGAGGAGACACTATATAATATAATCTATTTTTCATTAGATATATCATAAATCAGGTTTCACACTAGTGTCATCATCCTTTATAGATTTATTATTTATTGATTTATCTGCAATAATTTACCATCGACTACCTAGACCAATGATTTATAAATGTACCATCATCCTGATCATCTAGACTTGAGATATTACTTCTCCATCATGGAAGTGAAAAATTCTATTTTGGCCATTCAACTATTGTCATACAACCAATGACACACCCAACACATGTTACCTCAACACAATTTCATTGTCATGGTGTTTTTATTGTCTTAATGTAGATGAATAAATGGAACACATTGATAACGATCACAATTAAAGAGACCAATATACATGTACATAGATAGTAATAACCAAGGAAACCCAAAACATGTGGTGTTTATATTTGCAGGTTTGTCCCCATGATCTCACTAACCTATGATCTCCAACAGTTAACTTCTTTAGAAGAACCCCAAATTATCATGATACCCCATAAAATAATAGTTAGATGTCAATTTTGGGTAGTTAATATTATTTATCAAGACCATATGTCATATATTTAAGATTAATGACATAATATCATGAGGTTCTCTTACCTTGTGATCATCTATAACTTTTTAATACGATTACTAATCTAGAGACATTACAATTAAATAGTGGACATATAAATGTATAAAAATAATGGTTAGAGTACATCAGGCATATGTAACTGTATATATGAAATGGAAATCGAAGAATACTATTTATTTAGGTCTAGGTAACCCAGTACTACTACAATGGTATTATAAAAATGTGGGTGATATTCTTTGGTTGAAAGGCCCGAATGCCTTTATCTTTTGTTATTTTTTGTAGTCCTCATATTAAGGCTTGATGGGTAACCCTAACATTACATTTCATAGAGTCATTCAAGAAATTATAGAACCTGAACGTCGTAATGGAATACATATAAGAAAATTGATACTTGAAACTTCCCATCCCCAGCATCTGCGTCATGATCAGATCCCCACCTTTGCATGGTCGTTCGTCTATCTATCCTATAATAGGATACATATTCCTGGAAACCATGTAAATTTTAATACACTCTCATTATTCAAAATCTGATATCTCTTCTCTAGTGAATTTTCCTTCTCTAAATCCTCCTATGGAGCTTTCTCTTTGTAGAATTTTTCAATATTTCAACTACATATAAGTTTTTTTGAAGACCACAAGGTGGCCTGAAGGCCATGAGGTGTCTTAAAAGCATTATATTCTGAATTTCATGGTTGGATATAAGGCCTAAATGACTCCAGGAACAAACTACTGTGTTGAAGGACAATAGTTCTGGTTTCTAGAGTGTCGAAAAGTACATGCTACATGAACTTCTACCTACTGCTCCCCTAACCCGGAAATTTAAATATACCCAGAATCAAACATATGTCTAATGGATTAACATCAAGAGTAATCAATAACTAGGTTGAATATTATGTGCTGGGAAAAATTATTTCTTTTCGATAATTTCAAGTGTGTCTTCTCTCCCTGTTATAAAAGGTCTCCACTCTCCTCTCTTTTCTGGACATCCAAACCCATTGGTTCATAAAATACATACCAAACTACTTTATTACATTCATCTCACTTCCTACAATCCTTTTTATTTTTATAAATCCATCATTGGAAGGCTTTTACTACAAATATAATGATGCTTTACAAAGAAGTGATTAAAAACAAAACTAATACTTAATTTTATTTCTTATTCCACCTCCTTTTGATCTTATTAAATTAATTTGATATAATAACCCGTGTATATATTATATACTGATATATATTTTTTAGTTTGTGTCCTACAACCTTATCCTCCTTTTGAAATTGGGAAATAAACCGTTGATCGTGTGTATGGTGGACAACCGCCTAACGAACTGATGTAATTAATTTTCCATCTCATATTTTCACATGTGTATACAATGATTTATTTAAATTTTATGTGTGATATTTATTATTCTATTATAACAGTTAAATTTTGATATAACATACACCTTCTTACTTTCCATTTCATATAGAATATGATAACGTCGCTCACGTGTACGGTGGACTACCTCATCACAAAGAGTTCTGGATCATTTTTTCCTCAATGATTTATATAGAAAGTAGTAAGAAATAATTTTATGATTATATGTGATAATAATGAAATGTTATGAATTATTTAGAAAAAAATATATCATATAATTTCTTATCTAAGAATCCATTTAATAAATGATGACGTCATTTATGAGTACGACAGACTACCGCCTCCCGAAGCGATGTGATGTGTTTTTAATACAACATCACATGGGTGGTATGTGTAAGGATTATTTGAAGAAATAATATGATTTTTTTGATATAATAATAATATAAGAAATATAAAATAACATTTACCTTATTTTCATTATGATCTTCCTAAAATAAAATCATTAATCATGTGAACAAATGATATATCATCTTAATTAGTATAAAATTGTTCATTTATCATAATTTTTTTCATGTATGGTTAAATAAGAAAAAATTATGTATAAAAATAATAATTATGTCATAATTAACATTATATATATGATTAAACAAAAATATAATTGACCATAGTCAATATACCAAAGTGATTTTGTACATATGAGTCATTTATCATTAAAAACTCCAATGTGAAACAAATTGTTTATGTAATTAAATATCACATAATAAATACCTTAAGTAAAAGGAATAATAATCATGAAATATTATTTTTAATCATGTAAATAATTATCTTTAGTTTATTATTTTGGAAAATATGGAACAAAAGTGATCATTTGGGTTTGATGTATGGGGTTTCTGAAATAAATTTTTTCTCATTGGGTAAATGATATACTTCATTTATTTTGTTATTATGTGATTATTTTTAAATGTAATTTTATTATTTTATGTTGAATTTACAATTTTTAATGTAGAATTATATTTTATACACTTAATTTAATCATTAAATAATCCCCACTTCAACGGTATGACCATTATAAGGATGACATATGAAAACATCCTTTTTTGAGACACATGTTATTTTATGAAACTAATTTATTTTAAATGATGTATATAATTCCACATTACACATTATTTCATGAATCATTTATCAATAATGATATTTTATGTTACAATCAATTTACTTCATTCATGAGAGTTATTATTTTAATTCTACCATAGTTGTACGGGTTTTGTGTCAAACTAATATTAATTGGGATTATTTATCCTCACATTTCTATTATTGGAATTTATTTTATAATTTCATAAAAAACACTTAAATTTTATTCTCGTATGTTTATAAAAGAACAATCTATGTAATAGTACAATTTTCCCTTATTTAGTAATTGATAAGATTGAGAAAATGTTTTCTATAAAAATTAACTTTATTTCTCTCTTTCATCGAAAAATCTTTCTCTTCCATGATTGTGTATTTTTTAATTTGTATTAAAAAACATAAAATTATTACTTGATTGTTTAAATTTATTTTCACCCTTGAATAATTTTATAAGTCATGGTTTAAATGGAGTATTCTTTTCATTTTCTGAGCAAGGAAATTGATGACTTTTAACCAAAAAATATGAAAGAAAAATTTGGTTTAACATGTATAACATGGATAGTGTTTTTCTCAATCATTTTCATTGAATCATCCATTGTAATTTACTGAGGTTATTTTAATTGAAAATGATTTCCAAAATATGTTGTGATTTTTTTTTCCAAAAGATGTTTTTCAAATTTGAAATTTCATTTTCTTGATGAATGTTTTTAATACTTTTTTAAATTATATATATTAATCAATGACATTAAATTTTACTATTATGGAATTATTGAAATATTAAATTTATATTTATATTATATATATATTCCTTTCTCATTATCCCTTACTTTTATGGGCTAATACATGTCTTATGTTCATCATTTAAATTTCTTCATTATGAAATTTTCTTTTGATTATGGCATGAGATAAGATTATGAAAACCATCTCATTCAATGGATAATTATTATGTTATTGTGTTATGATTTATTTTCAATTTTTTTCACATATAAATCAAGAATTTGTTTGGATGGGTGTTCCAAGATATATCTAAAATTCATTGGGTAATGATTTAGTCTCAAGAGACCTAATTTATGGGATTTGGGAGTAAACTAAATCCATTATGGGTATTTTTAAACTGTGTGATACTGTCTTGGAAGTGAGTTTTGACTCAAGTTTATGTCATGTTATATTTGTTTTCTCCATATTTCATATAATTTCATGATCAAATGATTATATGTTATTTATGTTATTTTCTAATGTATTTAATCATGAGCCTTTACTTTAATGATATAATGTTTTACTCTTGACTAACATGTTAGGTTTCCTTATCATTTTTATTCCCACACTATTATTTTTTAGATCACCCCATTATTTATGTATTCCCAAGGTTATCTCATTCGTTTTTAGGATCTCAAAGGTATTTTATGAGAACATTGTGGATAATTAAATATGGATACCTTGTTTTAAGTACCTTTTGATGTATTTTGAACCTATTTTTCCAAATATATTGGGATTTTATGATCCATGTATTATATTAACGGATATTTATATTTAATAATCATGTAATAATATGTGTAAAAGACATGGGTCTCTAAATTTGGTATCAAATAATAGTTTTAGTTATACATTGGAAACTAGGATGAGAAAACATACTTTTTCCCTAGGGATATGTTTAAGTATAATTATAGGTATAGTAATATAACCTAGAATATTTTTGAGTGCTATAGTGAGTGGTTTTTGAGAAATTAAATCACTGTCTTGATACAACAAGTATACATAGTTCTTGAACAAATGTACGTCGGTGTAATATATACAAAAATGGCATGTCTGGCTTGACATGAGAGATACCAATAATATTAAAATGGATCTTAATACCCAGCCAGTTTCACACTCCATGGTGATCTAATTTCAAAATTAACTTTCTCTTTTTAATCCATAATGAAGGACTTGAATGTATTATTATTATAGAATGCCTGGATAACATATATAGAAACCTAGATCATCATATGTCATGAAAAACTTATCATTTATAATTTATTCTTTCTTGGATTCTAATCTTCCCTTATCTATGTTATTGCATTATAATAGTGATCTTTTATCCTTTTTAGTTAATGGATAGAAATAGAAGAAGTCATGACAACAACCAATTTGATGGAAAATTTAATGATTAACAAACAAATATGCCTAGCCTAATTGGAATAAATGTTAGACATATTATGATAATTCCAAATTATCTATCTGAAATTATGATTTATAATTAGTGTATAGTTTAATTTAAAAACCCACCAAAGAAGAGAAGGGTAGCGTCTCATGGAAGTGTAAGTGTTAAAGATAATAATTAAAAGAATATTTGAATTCAGATATGTCAAAAATAGTGAAAGAGGCACCCAGGAAAATTCATTAAAGAGACTCTAATTTGTTTTATGTTTGTGAAATAATCAAATAAATCAAATAATTTCAAAAAAATGAAGAAATATGTATAGGGAAATGATGTTCATCCAAATATACAATTATAGTTCATTGTATTAATTGTGGGGAACATGGAAATTTTCCTAGTCAATACCTTAATGTAAGGTTGGAATCCTATGTCAAAGAAGGACTTATTCCATTTAAATCACTAAAGTGTGTGGGTTGAATTATTTATGTATTTGGATAGATGAATTTTTTAAAAAGTATTTTTTATTAAATTTTTTTTATAAGAATCATTAAACATCTATGGATTTTTATGTAGAAGTATTCTTTAATTGTTCTAAAGAATAATTTTAATGTAAATGATTTCGTATAAAGATGATTTAATTTTAAGACTTTACTCCATGAAAAAACAAATAATTTGAGAAGTTATAATATTTGAGATGTCCTTGATATTGAGGTAATTATAGTAAATTAATACTTGTTGATTGTTTTATAAAATAATGAGCTATAAAAAATATATTAATGGTAAATGAATTTATTTTATGATTAATGTATTTTTTTGAATATGTTATTCATATTATTATAATTTTGTGGGATAATGGGGAATTATAAAGATGATTATAACATAATTTTTCCATTTATTTAGAAAAAGGACAAACTAGAGTCAGATTAAAAAACATCGTTTCTAGAAAGGATGTGTGGTTCAATCTCAGAAACAATGGGTAATATGGGTGAAGATCCTAAAAATAACCTATAAGATAAATTTTTGGCATTTCATTGTTTTTTTCATAAACATTTTGAATAATAAATATTAATTTATCAATTATTTTTAGGTGATTAATAGAAATTCTGCAGATATGTTTAGGTTAAAATGCGTATAACATTTATTTATAACATAAATTGTTATTTTTGAAATAAAAAGTTTTATATATATAACATGGTGGTTATGAGATAACCTTTGAGGTTAAAATCTAACATAATGATGATGTTTTTGATGATATCTGGGACATGTGGTTATTAATTTGAATAATGATATTTCATGAACAATAAGTTTTATGAATGAACTTCAGATATTGAGAGATTCTTATTAATTTTGGGAATTATCTTGCATTCTCCTAAAAATTATTGTTTTGAAAAAAATAGGATGAAAATATTTGTTATTATTTTATATGATTTTTTTTCATTAGTGGTTTTTAGTGTTCCACATATGAAAAATTCATTTTGAATACTCAATGTTTGGATGAAAAAAAGATATTGGGGTACTAATTGGATAATGGAAGAAAATATTTTTATCAAGAAAAAATATAACTCTTTTTCGTAGTATAAATAGTAAAATTATCCCTAAACATGAGTAAAATGAACTTGAATAAAATAAATATAATCCATTTACCTTCATACCCAATGAATCATGGAACATTTAATTCATTACAGATTTATGGATATTTGGTTTTTGACTTTCTCATGATGAGTCACCTTCTTTTGATCAATGAAATCTATCACTATTAAAAAACATTTATGATTTTCCACATTCTGCAAATTTTTACTTCATATCAATGTTATAATATTTGTAAACATCGATATGTGATTACCTTTATGTTTCCCTTTCCCTGTTTTTTAGATAATATCATACTATCAACTTTAACTATATGGGTTTTTCACAATGAAATATTCAAATGTCAAAACCTTGATTATTGAGAACATGTTCAAATTACAAAGATGACGTATTTTTTAAGGGAAAAATGTAACACCAAATATATTTATGATATATTTATATAAAAATAAATCCAACCACATTGATATCTTGTTATACAAGTAACACAGGTTTTAAACCAAATGAAATACTCTATTAAAATATTATTATTTAAAATGGAAAATTATAATCTTTTATATTTTTTATTAAGTATTAATATTACTACACAAATTATGAAAATTATATGGTCTATAAATGTAAAAAAATATAATTCTTAGCTACATGAAAGATATAAAATAAGAAACATTTGAAAGAATAAGAAATGTTTTTTTGAAAAAAAAAATTTATTTGTTAAATGTGTATTAGATGAGATTTTTATATGTAATTTAATATTAATTTTAACTAATTATATAAATTTATTAAAAAAATTGGATTTATTATTTTAAATCATAATTTAATAAATCTTTTATGGTTAATATTTAGAATTTTTTAGAAAATATTCAGTTTTTTATTACTTGTGGAAAATACATATTTTGTTTAAAACTGCCTTTTGGTTTAAATAATTTAAAGTCCCCATTTTTGTAATGTGGTTTAAAAGAAAAAAATTTTCAATTATATATCTAATAATCCTATTTATATCATTTTAATTAATTTCTTTTTTAATTAAGACACTTAAACATTTTTTACTTATGAATGTTTTCTCTTTCAAAGCCCCCCTTTTCTTCAAGTATGCGGGTTGAATTTTTAAATAAAATTTTCCACTTATAGGAATGGAATTTTTTAAAATGGATAAAATTTTATAATCATGATAATCCATATTATCCAATAAGGTGAACTAAAGTTTTTATGATAATGAATAATGAGGTAGTAGAAAAATTTACCACACTTAAGGTAAAAACAGGTTTACCTGGGAGTTAAATTAAAAATATTATGGTTATAAATGACTGAAAATTTCCCTATTTAATATTTTAATATAATATTTGGACATTATATTTTATAAATTTATAAAATGGTCTATTCTGGAGCATTTTTTCATGAGTAAAACATGGGTGGATTTCATTCATTTAAAAAATTTCAATGGTGTCCTCTCACCCACTTATAAAATGTCACCCAATTTCTTATCCATTATACACTTTAAAAACCAATTTTATCATCCAAAAAATACCCATATAAATTCTTTAATTACCTCATTTAATCATAGAATCATTGGTTTGATCATACAAACAATATAAGAATCCTTTTAATGAAAACCAAATGAAGTTGTGTGAATAAGTGGAATTATCAATAATTGAGGGTTTTTATTATTTATTCTTAAAACTCATTATATTATTATTAAATAATATTTATATAAAAAACATTGTATCGTCTATATGATTAGTTTTTTTATGTTAAGGGAATGTCCTGCAACCATGACCTCCTAACTAAAATGGGAAACCAATTCATTGATCGTGTGCAAGATGAACTACTGTCTCAAAGGCCAAAATAATTCATTTTCCATCACTGATTATCATGGATGGATAAAATAATTTATTTAATAATTATATATAAAATTTATCATGTAATTATACTTTTTTAATTATAATATTTTAGACAGATTCTTACATTCCATTCCATAGAGAATATGATAATGTCACTCGTGGGTACAACGAACTACCGCCTCACAAAGCGATGTGATTCATTTTTTAATTAATAATTTAAATAAAAAGTAATACATAATAATTTTATATTGATATGTTATAAGATATTTTATTTTTAGGGAATGACCTGCAACCATCTCTTACTCCCCCAAATGGGAAACAATTTCGTTGATCTTGCTTATGATGAACTATTGTCTCACGAACCAACATAATTCCTTTTCCATTATAACATATCTTGGATGGATATAATGATATGTTTATATTATATATATTATATTTATGATAGCATTATAATTTTTTAATTATAATTTTTTAGACTTATTTTGAATTTACATTTCATAGAGTATACGATAATGTCACTCGTGTGTGCAATGAACTACTCCCTCACAATGCGATGTGAGTCGTTTTTACTTATAATTTTAATAAAACATAATAAAGAATAATTTCATATTGATATATGATAATAATGAAATATTAATCATTATATAAAATAAATATATCATTTAATTTCTTTCCTTATCATCTATTGAATTGACGTAAACATTGTTTATTTGTACAATGAACAACCGCCTCGCAATGCATTAAAATATTTTTACTATAGAATCACATGGATAGTATGTGAAAGTAATAATTCAAGTATTAATATAATATTTATAATATAATTATCATAATTTATATTTCAAATAAAACCTAACTTTCTTCTATCATGATCAAAGAAAAAATGGAAATTTTACTCATTCAAACATAATACCTATCATCTCTATGATTGTAACGTAACTCATTTCATTACCATATTTCATATATTGTTATAAAATTATAATTTAGGTATATTAATGATAATTATTTAATTATAAAAATTATGTATATTATTAAATAATAATATAATTTACCATAGTTAACTTACAAAAGTGATTTTGGACATATAAGCACTTTGTCATTAAAACGTCTAGCCTGAAATTAATTATCTAAGAAATTGAATATGAAATGGTAAAAAATAAATGGAATAATAAACATGATAAATATTATTAATAAATTATAAAATTATCATATTTTTAATATTCAAGAATATAAGGAATGCGTGTTATGATTTGTACCAGAGGTAACTGGTTTTTTAACTCAATTAACATTTCGTTGGTTAGACCTCCACCTCAATGATTATACTGTGCTAAGATATTGTGAGTAATAAAATTTTATTATTTTATATTGTATTTATAGATTGTTTATGTTTATTTAGTAGTGATATACATAATAAAATCATTAATTAATTCCCACTTCAACAGTTTGATATTTTTAGGGGTTTCATGTCCAAACATCCTTCATTAAGACATATCATCTGTTTAGCACCTTTTTTAAAAGTTTATATATTTCCTATTTACATATTAAATATTGAATCTTTTATAATTCATGTCACTTAGAGTTACAATTCTTTTACTTCATTCATGGGAGTTATGATTTTAATGCTTGAAAATTGATAATGGTATATTTTTCCCATTTTGGAACATAATAAGATTGAGATTTTATTAAAGAAAATATACATTATATCTGTATTTGGTAGAAAACACTATATATTTCATGTAAAAGTATTCATTCAAGTGTATTAAATTTTTTTAAAAATTATTCTATGATTATTATTTTTATTTTTACACTTGTTGACTTTTTTGAAATTTATTTTAAAATGAATATTTTAATAATTTTTCGAAGAACTTACTTCGTGAATTTTTACTAAAAATGTGAAAGGAATCATTATTTTAATGTATAGTACATTAAAAGTATTTTACAACATAATTTTACTTAAATCATCATTTATTATTTTCCATGGTTATTTTCAAATAAAAAGACCTCCACAATAATGTGTTATTTTTTTCAAATTTGATTTTAAAAGTGGAAAGGTTATTTTCCTCTGGAATGTTTTAAATATTTTTAAAATTATTTCTATTTATCGATGATAATTGAATATAACGCTATGGAATGCATAAAAACAATACATATGTCTCTTAAATATATACGATTATAACTCTCCCTTACTTTTAATATCCAAGAAATTCATTTTATTCATATATCAAATGTCTTCATTGTGAAATTTTCCTTTGATTATGGTATGATATAAGATAATGTATCTCATGTCATTCGAGGGTTAATTCTACTATTTATGATATATGATTGAAATACAATTTTGGAACTAATAAATCATGAAAAGTTTAAGATGGCTGCACTGAGATAGCACTAAATGCATTGGGTAATGATTTTGTCTCCAGGGGTGTCATGTATGGTATTATGGTGTAACGCCCCGACCCCAGTTACCCAGAGTTGGTGCATTATTACATAACATTGGCATGATCACAAGAAAGATCAAGTCTCGAAAGACCGATTAGTTTAGTTTCCTTGGAAACACTAGATACATTCATAAAGTTTTACATTACATAAAAAAACATCTTGTCTTCATATCCCCTCATACTATCCCTACAGGTCATTCATAAATTACTTCTTCATATTCCTGGGAAAAATAAAAAAATGAAAGGGGTGAGCTTAGATGCTCAGTAAGGATAACATTATAGAAAAATCATTCATAGATAAGCATAAACACTTAAGGAAATTTATAACTAAAACAAAAGATTTTTAAACTTGAACTTAAGCATAAAATGGCAAAGATAAAATGAAATAATTCCATTTACTTATTCACATGGATATTATACTAGTCGAATGATCAAATGCAATATCAATAACCACTTTCATAATGATGGAATACATAATTCCAGACTATCATAACCACATAGCCAAGGCCTCGTGCCAAGACTAAAAATAGGATTTTGCCAAGGCCTTGTGCCAAGACACTAGTTTGTCTCATGAGACCTACCGATGCATCGAGGAGCTATAGAGGGCTCCACCCGTCACTTATTAAGTCCAATGCATTCCCATATGAAAGGGTTTAAACATAACATACACATTCGTATTAAAACTAGCATAATAAATGTCAATGCTTTAACCACAAACCATGAATGGTATAAAAATTGCACATCCACAGTCAAACATAACTCATTTGATAAAATATGGAAGATTGTATTGTATCACATTAACCTTAATCAAGAATAATGAAGGATGTTTCCATAGATGAAACTAATCATCAAAACTATTTGAGAGAAATATCCCCCTTTTTCTTGAAATCATTTAAAAGTCACACTATTTGTCAAGAATCCATTTAAAAATAGACTTTTGAATCAAAGTGTCCCATACCACTTTGAAACTTTTTAATAGGAGTTTTAATTTTAAAACTTTAATGTCCATATAAATAAATCCTTAAAACCATTTTTAAAACAAGGACATTAATGAGAAAGATTTAGATGAATAAGTCTTTAAAACATTTAAAATTGGTATTTTAGTTAGAGATTCTAACCAAAAGAGAGACACTTGAATAAAAATAATTGAGGTAACAAAAACATTTTAATATCATGAGAATAAAGGGATTCATGATATACTATTTTAAAGTACATTATATACACCACATAAAAGTGATTTCGTGTATAACAACAAAGAAGTCTCAATGGAATTTAAGTTGAGATGAAATCTCTCATAAAGGCCATATGCTTAGGTTAAGGATAAATCAATGACATAGTTATGTGTGAAAAATATAAATACACTAAATGTGATTGGATATTTAGTGTAAAACAATCAAAGGATATTCATACATAATCATGTAAAAACAACACCAATGAATTGGATGTTTAACTCAAAAAATAAAGAATGTGTTAAAATTACTCTTATCAAATTCATATCGATGACTTGAGAAATTATCAATGGAGTGATTATGTGTATCAAAAGTATATCCACATAAGGGGGGATTGGAAATTATGACATAAGCAAATGAATAGTTATTCCACACATAATCTCGGAGTAAAATATTCAATGAAGTTTGCGTAAAGCCGAATAAATGGAATTTGAAATTTTGAATTCCCTTATCGATTAGGTAACATACGAAAAATAAACCCATGAAAGAAGGATCATACAATGATGATGTAAATACCCATAAATTAACGTATATTACACAATGAATACAATCATGGGCAGTACACATACACCACATGCAATAATTAAGTGGTGAAAAATGGAATTCTCACGAAACTAAGAGTGAGTTAAGAAACCCTTTACCTTGTACTTTTCCTTGTTTGGGGGTAGGTTAACCTCCTGTTTAATGTTTAAATAATTGTTATTAAATTATTAATTAATCATATAAATTAATATTATATCATATATGATCTTTTAACATTGCTGTGTTAATAATATCTTAGAATTATCGTCGTTTCAGGTGTGAACTTACTCGTTTTCTTTTATATGTTTTGTTACGTAAGCCATGTTTTTCATGGACAGGTTGTATCTTATTCATATCCAGAATTATATAAATTCCATAAACATTATTTTTAAATCATCAAATGATAATTATACTTGAATGGATATGATAGAGAATGAATCTCATCGCGTTCGTGGAGAGGGTAGTCCGTACATACGCACGAGCGACAATATCATTCTTTTGATATTAAACTAATATATAATTGGATGGTATATAATATATAAAGAATCATTATAATGTTATATTTATTATTTTCATGAGTTAAAAATCATCATTATACCCACCAAAATAATAATATATTGAATAACAATTACACCACGACGTGGAGACGGTAAGCCGTAGATACGCACGTATGGTGACATGTTATTCAAAGGGTGGATAGAATACTGAATATGGTTGTACCATATTTATAATAACATCACAGTATATATAAGATACTTGAGTTATTATTTTATAATGGTAATAACAAAGAAAGAAGAAGTGGAAGAAGAAAGGAACTTGAAAAGGGGTGATGAAAACATTACCTCTTCTTCGGGTTCTTTCTTTTGATTTGATCAAAAGGGATCCTGGGGTTGTATTAATGATAAAACTAAGTCATCTAGGTTGTATTGAGGGAAGTTTAGAGAGTATTTGGGTAGGGTTTGGCCGAACCAAAAGGATTTTAAGGTGTGAAGAAATGAGAAGGGGGAGTGCCCTTTTATAAGAGGGGTGAGGGGCACCTTTGGAAAAGTTAGAAATATTAATTTATAATAAATTCATATTCGGTTTCTAATATCTGAAAAGTTTATTATTAAACGGTTAAGGTGGGGATAGGTCGAAAAAAATTCAACCAATAGCATTTAGACAGGTTTGGGTCATTATATTAACCATATTTGTTAGTTTTAACTCTTAGTTAATTAGTTTGACATTTACTATGTCACTATGGATTTTTATATTATATAGTTAATAAACATACTATATACATCCAAGAGACCAAAAAGTGGTCCATTAATGATACAACTATCATTATATAAGTCTTTTGGCCGAACATTAGATTTTTAGAAATTTAATATCAATTAATAATATAATATTTTTTAAAAAAACTGTTTTATGTCAATTTTGACACTATTCAATAGTTGATTTTTGTAAAACTCATAACATAATTATTACTTATAAAAAAGTTAATTAAACCATTAATAACATGTCATATGAACCTATTAAATTAGTTTAATTCATTAAAAGTCTCAAATTATATTTATTTGGGTATTTATAATATCCATTATTTTAATTTTTCACTATTATGGTAATTACTACATCATCATTGTGTCATAAATAAGTTAAATTATTTAAAGTCTAAAAATTATAAATAAACTTCCATTATGTAGGAACTAGTTTTATGTTTCTAATGAATATTTACAATCGAATTTATCTTATGTATAACCCTATATTAAAAATGGTTTATTAAACAAACTTTGATTTTAACTCTTTTAACTCTTCTTTGAATTATATAATAATAGATGTCCTAATCTAATCCAAGTGGACATAAATGATAATATTTTATTCATAAGGTTGTTTTTGGTCTAGATACAATTGTACAATAGAATTAGGACATGTGTTAGGGTAATATTAATATGATTTTTAACCTTAATTACCCTATTTAGTTTTAACCATGGTAAATAAAAGTAAAAAGTTATTATTCACCAAAAATTATTTTCATCTAATTGACCAACATTTTACTTCTTGATATTAACAGTGTCTCTAGGATTTTTGAAATTCCATTCCCAGAAGCGGTAAAATTATGTTTTATGAAATATTCAGTTTTTTTAACTACCACTTAGTAGTTTCATTATTCATCAAAAATTGAAGTTTTTCAGAACAATGCCAAAATTTCACCCTAAGCTATAATTGATATTCCAAATTAAAAAATGATGTCTATTTTACAAAATTCTAAATATATACGTTGCATTAATTAATTTTTTAATTAATTCCCACTGTCACAACAAATAGCGTGTTTTTAAGAAACAATATATATCAAAAGATTGACGATTGTTTAGGTCCAATTTCAATGTGAAATTAATTCTAATGAACACCATTGGATAAAATGGTAAAAATATATTCTAATTATAATTTAAAACCACTTAATAAAATAAATTATCACTATAAATTATTTTGATTTAAAAAGTTGTTTTTAATTAAAATTTAGTAATTTTCTCTATTCATCAAAATATACGTGTTATCTGAAAAGTTCCAAAATTTCACCCTGGGATAAATTCGATATTCCGAATCCAAAAATGATGTCCATTTTGAGAGATAGAATTTATAAAATTTCAAAAAGTAGTTATTACTATTCATAACGACATGTTTGATTGGTTGTGGTGTGTTAGAATCTCGAAGTTGCGTACAATGCACACCATTGCATTATTCAAAGGGAAACGTACCGTGGAAGCTTGGGGTGTTACATTCTCCCCTCCTTCAATAAATTGTGTCCTCGCAATTTTTAAAATTGTGCTTTGGAATATAATGGAATGTCCCACATTGGAAAAAGAGTCAATAAAACTATCACTTTAAAAGAAAGAAAGAGATGTATAAAGGTCAACCAAGATAACCCATACTCGGATAACATGTAGGAAAACATGGATATGGATGATAAACTAAGTGTTATGTTCTGATGGAGAGGGATAGAAATCATGATCAGGAGGAAGATAACAATAAGAAAACCACAAACTTGTGTTGGGACAAATGACCATTAGCCTCCTAGTAGGAAAGTAAACGGATGAGTTTTTTTGTTTTAAGTTACATTACATAAGGATGAAGAATTTATTTATGATATTGACTATGAATATAAAGATATATACTTACATTTTAAGTAGAGTTTCATTATTTAATAAATTTCCACCACTAACTCATTTTTTTTAAACGATGAGTATTCAATAAGACTTGGTCACACTAGAAGAGCTAGAATAAACTTCTATAGAATCACATGATCCATGCAGGATGAACTATATATTTACATTGTCTTTAGAGATTAATCAAAACCAAAATGGTTAGTACAAGATCTAATGATCCCCCAAAAGGATATTCATTGAGAGAAATAAGCACTAATCTTAACTTCCAAAATTAAACCAACAATACCCCAATGTTAAATAAATACCATTCAATAATCAATTGTCCTTAGAATCCTTTAATATAATCAAAAATAATATTGAAAACCAAAACTTATTAAGAATGTAGTCTTCCACGTTAAATTGTATCTCCAAATGACATTGATTACTCTTAAAGTCACATACTTAAAAGTAATTAGCCTAATCATTTCCATAAATAACCCAAATCATTATAAATCCATAATAAAAACATAGATAAAAATCCACCATTACTCCTCAAATGAAATGCCATACTACTCTATTTTCCTTTGGCATACAGTGTTCTCAACAAAGCGAACAACTTCCAAAATAACATTTATCACTTAATCACCAAATCATTTTTTTATATTAAGGGTATTCATTCGATAAGACATAAGAACCAAAATCAACTTATTATTGATCAATAAAATCATTTAACTAAAAATAATTAGTCACACTATCCAGGGACTCCACGTAGTCCTGTGGTAGGCGATAAATCCCAAACACACTTTGGTTGTGGGTTTGATTCCCACAGCTTTGTCCGACACGACGAGTTGTCACACGATCTACGTGTTGTCCTTTTTCAAAAACTATATTTTATAACATTACCAAAATGAGAGAAATTCCTCAATATAAGCATAACATAATTTAACCACAAATTTATTCTCATACCCTGCATTTTCATCCCAAATTATAATAATTTGCAATTTACTCAAACCCACTGATCATATAAAACCGAATGGTTATTTATAACTATATCCATAAGAGAAAAGATAATTATTCCATAAATATTATTCTCACATGGAAAACATTATGGTTACAAATAAAAGAGAAAATTATTCCAAAGTAAACCCTTCAACAGGGATCACTAATAATTTTTTAACATTTATCCAACCATTCATTTCCACATAGCTTCTTCTCTAACCAATAAAATATCATATTGAATAAGACATTCACTCGAGTAATGGCCAGGTCCCCTAAATTTACGGCAAATGACTGTAAATGGAATCTTGGGACCACTTTTATCTTCTTCCATAGTACTCTTTATTTTTCTTCGGCAATTATTCACTTTATGTGCTTCCTTCCCACACGTAAAGCATTTCTTTGTCCCATTGAGACACTTTCCGGGGTGTCTCCTTCCATATTTCCTACATGATGGAATTAAGGATTTCTTTCTCCATGGTCGCCACTACTGGAGCTCTTATCATTCATCACCTTTCTCTTCTTTGATGAGTTCGGTAATTGGTTAATATATATTTTTGATCATATTTTTGGAAAATTGATTTGGCATAGAGATGATATCTTTTATGCCTATCAACATTCCATTTTTTTTCTCATTGCCACCACCTATCCCACCTTGTACATCATTCTCAAAGTCACTATGACTTCCTTGGAATCTAGCCATTGAATAAAATCAGAAATCATTGTGTGAGTAATAGTAGTCATACAATCATTTAGAGATTAACATGTCACCATATTCTCAATTTAAAACACATTAGGATTAACCAAGGTCATTTACTCTAATCTTATATATATAATACTTTAAATCGGTTTGTAAAGAAAATTTAAATTATCCTAAGCATATCCCCCGGGAGTGTCGTAACCAAGAGTGCAACAAGGCCCGTTGTCGTGCACCAGTTCCCTTTCGAGTCTAGCTCAAAGCGGTGTTTTCGGGTTTTACCCCTAGGTACATCTGTGCCAGAGCCTCCTCTTCCTTCTCATATCCAGACATGGATGTATTTCTCGGAAAACTCACAAAATCTCTACAATACCAAAATTCTAGGAAGTTCTTCTATACTAATCTTCAAAGTTCATCTTAGGTCTACGTTCTCTAATCAGAGTTTATCTAAATCTAGCTTCCAAGGTTTGTACTAAACTTCCTCTGATACCAACTGTAACGCCCCGACCCCAGTTACCCAGAGATGGTGCATTATTACATAGCATTGGCATGATCACAAGAAAGATCGAGTCTCGAAAGACCGATTAGTTTAGTAGCCTTGGAAACACTAGATGCATTCATAAAGTTTTACATTACATCAACAAAAAAACATCTTTTCTTCATATCCCCTCATACTATCCCTACAGGTCATTCATAAATTACTTCTTCATAATACTGGGAAAAATAAAAAAAATTGAAAGGGGTGAGCTTAGATGCTCAGTAAGGATAACATTATAGCTAAGGATTTCATAGATAAGAATAAACCCTTAAGGCAATTTATAACAAAAACAGAAGCCTTTTAAACTTGAACATCAGCATAAAATGGCAAAGATACAATGAAATAACGCCATTTACTTAGTCACATGGATATTCTACTAGTTGAATGATCACATGCAATATCAATAACAACTTTCATAATGATGGAATGCATAATGCCAGACTATCATAACCACATATCCAAGGCCTCGTGCCAAGACTAAAAATAAGATTTTGCCAAGGCCTTGTGCCAAGACACTAGTTTGTCTCATGAGACCTACCGATGCATCGAGGAGCTATAGCGGGCTCCACCCATCACTTATTAAGTCCAATTCATTCCCATATGAAAAGGTTTAAACATAACATACACATTTGTATTAAAACTAGCATACTAAATGTCAATATGTTAACCAAAAACCATGAATGGTATAAAAATAGCACATCCATAGTCAAACATAACTCATTTGATACAATATGGAAGATTGTATTGTATCACATTAACCTCAATCAAGAATAATGAAGGATGTTTCCATAGATGAAAATCATCATCAAAACTATTTGAGAGAAATATCCCCCTTTTTCTCGAAATCATTTAAAAGTCACACTATTTGTCAACAAGCCATTTAAAAATAGATTTTTGAATCAAAGTGTCCCATACCACATTGAAACTTTTTAAAAGGAATTTTAATTTTAAAACTTTAATGTCCATATAAACAAATCCTTAAAACCATTTTTAAAACATGGACATTAATGAGAAATATTTAGATGAATAAGTCTTTAAAACCTTTAAAAATGGTATTTCAGTTAGAGATTCTAACAAAAAGAGAGACACTTGAATACAAATAATTGAGGTAATAAATTTTTTTTAATATCATGAGAATAAAGGGATTCATGATATACTATTTCAAAGTACATTATATACATCACATAAAAGTGATGTGGTGTATAACAACAATGAATTCTCAATGGAATTTAAGTTGAGATGAAATCTCTCATAAAGGCCGTATCCTTAGCTTAAGGATAAATCAATGACATAGTTATGTGTGAAAAATATAAATACACTAAATGTGATTTGATATTTAGTGTAAAAAAATCAAAGGATATTCACACATAATCATGTAAAAACAATACCAATGAATTGGATGTTTAACTCAACAAATGAAGAATGAGTTAAAATTACTCTTATCAAATTCATATCGACGACTTGAGAAATTATCAATGGAGTGGTTATGTGTATCAAAATTATATCCACATAAGAGGGGAGTGGAAATTATGACATAAGAAAATGAATAGTTATTCCACACATAATCTCGGAGTAAAATAATCAATGAAGTTTGCGTAAAGCCGAATAAATGGAATTTGAAATTTTGAATTCCCTTATCGATTAGGAAACAAACGAAACATACACCCATGAAAGAAATATCATACAATGATGATGTAAATACCCATAAATTAATGTATATTACACAATGAATACAATCATGGGCAGTACACATACACCACATTCAAATAATTATGTGGTGAACAATGGAATTCTCACGAAACTAAGAGTGAGTTAAGAAACCCCTAACCCTGTACTTTTACTTGGTTGGGGGTAGGTTAAACTCATGTATAATGTTGAAATAAATGTTATTAAATTATTAATTGATCATATACATTAATATGATATCATATATGATCTTTTAACATTTCTTTGTTAATAATATCTTAGAATTATCGTCGTTTTGGGTGTTAATTTACTCATTTTCTTTTATATGATTTGTTACGTAATCCATGTTTGTCATGATTAGGTTGTATCTTATTCATATACATAATTTTATCAAATCCTTAAACATTATTTTTAAATCATCAAATGTTAATTATACTTGAATGGATACGATAGAAAATGAATCTCATCGCGTTCGTGGAGACGGTAGTCCATACTTATGCACGAGCGACAATATCATTCTTTTGATATTAAAATAATATATAATTGGATGGTATGTCATATATACAGAATCATTATCATGTTAAATTTATTATTTTCATGAGTTACAAATCATTATTATACCCACCAAAATAATAATATATTGAATAACAATTACACCACGACGTGGAGACGGTAAGCCGTACGTACACACGTATGGTGACATGTTATTCAAAGGGTGGATAGAATACTGAATATGGTTGTACCATATTTATAATAACATCACAGTATATATAAGATACTGGAGTTATTATTTTAAAATGGTAATAACAAAGAATGAAGAAGTGGAAGAAGAAAGGAACTTGAAAAGGGGTGATGAAAACATTACATCTTCTTCGGGTTCTTCCTATTGATTTGATCAAAAGGGCTACTTGGGTTGGCTTTCTGATAAAACTATGTCCTATAGGTTGTATTTAGGGAAGTTGAGAGGATATTTGGGAAGGGGTTGGCCGATCCAAAAGGCTTTTTAGGTGTGAATAAATGAGAAGTAGGAGTGCCCTTTTATAAGAGGGGTGAGGGGCACCTTTGGAAAAGCTAGAAATATTAATTAATAATAAATTCATATTCGGTTTATAATGGCACAAAAGTTTATTATTAATAGATTAAGGTGGGGATAGGTCTAAAAACATTCAACCAATAGAATTTAGACAGGTTTGGGTCATTATATTAACCTTATCTTTTAGTTTTAACTCTTAGTTAATTAGTTTGACATTTACCATGTCACTATGTATTTTTATATTATATAGTAAATAAAAATACTATATACATCCAAGATACCCCCAAGTGGTCCATTAATGATCCACCTATCATGATATATTCCTTTTTTCCGAACCTTATATTTTTAGAAATTTAATATCAATTAATAATATAATATTTGTTTTAAAAACTCTTTTATGTCAATTTTGACACTATTCAATAGTTGATTTTTGTATAACTCATAACAGAATTATTACTTCTAAATAAGTTAATTAAACCATTACTAACATGTAATATTAACCTATAAAATTAGTTAAATTCATTAAAAGTCTCAAATTATATTTATTTGTGTATTTATAATATCCACTATTTTAGTTTTTCACTATTATGGTAATTAATGCATCATCATTGTGTCATAAATAAATTAAATTATTTAATGTCTAAAAATTATAAATAAACATCCATTATGTAGGAATATTTTTTATATTTCTAATGAATAATTACAATCGAATTTATCTTACTTATAACCCTATATTAAAAATGTTCTATTAAATAAACTTTGATTTTAACTCTTTTAACTCTTCTTTGAATTAAATAATAATAAATGTCATAATCTAGTCCATGTGGACCTAAATGATAATATATTATTCCTAAGGTTGTTTTTGGTCTAGATACACTTTTACAATAGAAATAGGACATGTGTTAGGGTAATATTAATATCATTTTTACCCTTAATTACCCTATTTACTTTTAACCGTGGAAAATAAAAGTAAAAAGTTACTATTCACAAAAAATTATTTTCATCTCATTGAACCACATTTTACTTCTTGATATTAAAAATGTCTCTTTTACTTTTTAAATTACATTCACATAAGCGGTAAAATTAAGTTTTATGAAATATTCAGTTTTTTTAACTACCACTTAGTAGTTTCACTATTCATCAAAAATTGATGTTTTTCAGAACAATGCCAAAATTTAACCCAAAGATATAATTGATATTCCAAATTAAAAAATTATGTCTACTTTACAAAATTCTAAACATATATGTTGCATTAATTAATTTTATAATTAATTCCCGCTGTCACAACAAATACTGTGTTTTTACGAAACAATATATATCAAAAGATTGACAATTGTTTAGGTCCAATTTCAAAGTGAAATTAATTCTAATGAAAACTATTAGATAAAATGGTAAAAATATATTCTAATTATACTTTAAAACCACTCAATAATATAATTTATCACTATAAATTATTTTGATTTAAAAAGTTGTTTTTAAATAAAATTTAGTAATTTTCACTATTCATCAAAATATAAGTTTTATCTGAAAAGTTCCAAAACTTCACCCTGGAATAAATTCGATATTCCGAATCCAAAAATAATGTCCATTTTGAGAGATAGAATTTATAAAATTTCAAAAATTAGGTATTACTATTCATAACTGCAAGTTTGATTGGTTGTGGTGTGTTAGAATCTCGAAGTTGCGTACAATGCACACCATTGCATTATTCGAAGGGAAACGTACCGTCAATGATTGGGGTGTTACATAAGGAGTATTCCAAATCTATTATGATAATTTGTCTACTATGTGAAATTACCATGGAAGTTAAAATCGACTCGTGTTAGTGTCATGTTATATGTTATTTCCACATTTCCTATGATGGTATGATCTTATAATACCATGTTATTTATATTATGCTCTCAGATTATTACCTATTGAGAATCTAATTTTATGATATCATTTCATACTCTTGACTCAGTTGTTATGTTTCTTTTTCATGTATGTTACCTTATTAAAATTTTTATATCACATATTTCTTTATGTATTTATCAGGTTGTCCAATGTTATTTTAGGAGCTCAAATGTATTATAGGAGATCATTATGGATAATTAAATATGTATTATATGTTTTAAGTTACTTTTGATGTATTATAAACCAATTTATCTTAAAATACTATTCCTTTAGGATCTTTATGTTGTATTAATGGATATTTAGGTTTAATAATCATGTAATAATTTTCGTAAAAATGTGGTTGTCACTATAATAATTTATTTATTTCATACTATAAATCATATTATATTCATTTGTATTATAGTTTTCATATAGTTATGGGAAAATATTTTTTTTGTGAAACATGCCTAAAAAAGATAATGAAACAGACATTTAATGACTTAAAAGTCTCATCATTGATCCAATTTGTACATACATTCCTGAATATGATGTGTATAGAGAAAATGATTTCAGGAAAAAACCTCATCTATATTTTAATAATCAATGAGTACATATAATAATCTTTATTTATCATTCATTTTATTATATTATTAGTCTGATGTGTATAATGAAATATAATTTTATGAATAAATCCACTCCATTTATTAACAATCCAAGAATTATTTTATGTGATATTGTCTGGATCAATTCCTGATGAATATAAAATATTCTGACCAATAATATCCATTTCATCAAATTTACATTCCTCATGTATCTTACTGTAATCTCATCAAGAACATGAATCTTACTAAAGAATCTACTTGAAAAATTCTACACATATATTATTAAAAAGTCTCTAGAAGATTTTCAACATTATAAACTTTTTAACATAGGGTGTTTTTTCATTATAACTTACAAGAAATAATATGTAGTATCTAATAGTTTTAGCTCATTAAGAGTATATACACCATTCTTGGAATTTACCATATATTTTCTTTTAGATTTACTTGACCATGCTTTATTTTTCCATATCTTAGTATTGTTGACTCTTACATTTTATATTAATTATTTATTATTAATGATTCAAGTATCAAAAAACATTTAGAAGAGTAAAAGACACCATTAAAACATCCAATCCAAAATGAAATTGTTCCATGGTGTAATTAATAGACACAAAAGCTAAATGATTTTCTTATTCTCAGTAAAAAATTATATTCCAAATGAAATCAATAAACATGAAAAAATATAAGTTGGGTTATCTCATCACAAACATAGGAATCATAATTTCGCATATATTTATAGAAATAACATTTCATAATGTAATTCTTTTCGTCATACTTGGTTATTGAATTCGGATGAAAATAATTGACACAAATATAGTATCTAATTCCTAATAAGGAATAATAAATATCAAATGAAATGATGAATACACATTAAGCTGATTCTTTTTCATGGTTATGCATCAACTAATTATGGTCTATATTCTAGTGACCATTGATTCCATATATGAAGTGAAAAAATAATCTTATTCTATGTGATCCCTCTTTTACTTTGGTTTCATAGAACATCCTTATATAATCTCAATTGACATAAAAATAGTATTTGGTTTTCAAACATGTATTTAAATTTCTTCACCATAAAAATTAAATAAATTTTATTATAATGTTCTTATTAACTTGGAAAATCTAACCCAAAAGATACTAAATATGTTCCCCAAACTATTTGATTTATAATCCTAAAAAAACTAGTTTAACTAATTTATTTGGATGGAAATGTAATGTACTGAAACGTCAAGATTAATGTTTCAATGTAATCATCTTCAATGTAATAATAATATCATTCATTTTTTACATCACATTATCATAATTCACTTCTCAATGATCATGATTCATAATTCAGAATGGGTTATCAAGGATTATGCACTTATGTATTGTTTAATGTTCCCTCCATAGATATTTTTAATATTTATTTGATTTATTTATGTTTAACTCTAATTAAATACATTCCCTTTTGGATATAATACCTTTTAATATCCTTATGGTGAGAAAATATTATTTTTAATTTATAGGAAACCATTTATTAAATTTACTAAAGTAGAATATTTGGGCATGTAACTATCACTTAAATACTTATTCCAACTCCCTATGAAGTGCTTGTATACATTTCTTATTACACCCTTCATAATTTTCAAAATTAGTCAGAGGTTATTAGTTCTCCTCAAATAAAAATTTTATATTGTAGTGTGCATCAAATAGTCAAAACTGATCAATTGTGCTCAGGATGATACATTTGGACAATGATCCATATTTGTTTTTTAAATTAACTGGACAAAAATCTAATAAAAATGTTATTGGAGTGACATAAAATATGTGTTTTTATTTAAACAAGATAATTTAGTTACAAACAGTTATCATATCCTCAATTTCATGAAAATACTTTGATATTCATGATACATTATGGGAAAAATGTGTGATTAAATTTTTCTATTTTTAAATCAACTGAATGTAAATTCAATACGTTGTGCGACTATAATGACTCCATGTGTATGTTTCGAGTATAAGTATAACATTTTATCTCACAACACATGTCAAAAAGTTAAAATCAAGAAAATTATCTTGTATTTTCATGATAATTTAATAAAATGATATGTGATTCATTTTTGATGTTTAAGAATAAAACTCATGTCAATATAACACATAGTGTATCCAAATTGACACAAAGTGTGTGTTTTCAGTATGAAAGTAAATTTTTTTCACACAACATGTGATACATCATCAAAATTGATCATACACAATCAAATTTTATTGATAATTTATTAATATGATGAATGATTTATTTGTACAGTATAAGAATTTACTAAAATGTATGTCACACAATCAAAAGAGTTCAATTTAATTCAATTGTATTTATAATTTAGAAAATAGTCGAATTATTTTTTGATATGTATGAATAAATCTCATGTCAATCGTAAACATTATGTGGCCAATATGACTCAAAGTGTTTGCATTCATTTAAAAAGGAAATTTCAGTTAAAAAATCATTTCACACACTCAATACCATGAGAATGTACTTTTATTATTTTCATATTTATGTATAATGAGAAATAAATCATTTATTATTTATACTAATTAAATTTGTGTCAATTCAATACAAAATGTGGTCAATATGACTAAATTTTCATGTTTTTATTTTAATGTAACATATTAGCTCTCACAGCCCACAACACATAGTGAAAACTAAGAAACCAATGTCAAATTGACTTGACAATTAAGGTTAATGATATGTGATTCATTTATTATATGTAGTAAATAAATGCACTTCAATATAACACATCGTGTGGTTGGTATGACAGAGAGTGTGTGTTTTCATTTAAAATTGGGATTTTAGTTCAATGTGTGTCTCACATTATGAAATCTAAGAAAACATAAACATATTTTCTTGATATTTTGTTACAATGATCAATAATTCATTTTTTATTTGTATTTATCAACCACGAATCACTCTAACACATTGTTTGAATAATACGACTAAAAGTATGTGTTTTCATTCAAAATGTCATTTTTCATGACAATGTGTCACGTACTCAAAATCATGCAACCACAGTCGGATTTCCATGAGATTTTATATCGATTATCAATAATTCATTTTCACATATATGAATCAAACACATCTCAATATGGCTCACGTTATGGATAATGCTATTGAAAGTGGATGTTTTCATCTAAAATTGTCATTTTAGCTCAAAACATGTGTCATATATTCAAAATCAATAAAAAACATCATTTTCATGATACAATAAAAAAATTCAAATGTATTTGTTAAATGTAGTAATTAACCAACTCTCAATCCAACATAGGTTGTATCAGTTATGAAAAAATTTTGTTTTCATTTAAAAGTGATAATTTAATTTAAAACATATATCACATACTCAAACCAAAGCATACAATATATGTTTGTCTTGATACTTTATAAAAAAGATTCGTAATTACTGTTTTCCATGTTAGAATCAACCATACATCAATCCAGCACACATTTTGGCTGATATTTTGTTTTTCAATTTAAAAATAACATTTTAGCCCATAACGCACATCATATAGTTAAAATTGATAAAACAAGGATTAATTGTCTTGATATGTTAGGAAATTGATCTATGATTCATTTTTGATGTGATCAAATGTGCATCAATCCAACACATAGTGTAGCTGAATTAACTAAAATAGAATGTTTATATTTTTAAGGTGATATTTTAGTCTAAAATGTGTGTCAAATACTAATAAAAAATAAAATTCACTATAATTGTCTTGATACTATTAGAAAATTATCTATGATTCATTTTTGTGTGTAGGAATTAAACTCAAGAAAATATTATGCATTATGGTGTCAGCATGATAGAATATATGTGTTTTCATTTAAGAACTACATTTATGTTCAAAATGATTGTCACATACTCATAACTAATAATAACACATAGGTTTTCATGATATTTTTAGATAGTGAATTTAACACCACAAGATTTTATGAAAAATATTATTTTTAATTTCATTTATGTCTTGTGTTGTACGCTACACCAAAATTATCTTCTACTATATGCAACACCGTATTAGCTTACAGTAAACGAAAAACTATTCTAGGCTCGTGTTTCAAAAAATTTCAAGTTTGTTTTGTGAAATTATTCTACGCAACATTAAGTATAAATTTTCATTAATGTAGAAATCAAATATGTTTTGATTATATTGTACGCAACACCAAAGGGAGATTTCACTACATGCATCCATGACTTGGCTTGAATTAAAAGCAATCAAGTCCTTCCTCGATAGTGTGTGTAATACCCAATACCGAGTTTCACTAAACAATATATTATTATAATATTATTATGAACTAGCAGTTATGAAGAGTAATACCCACTTTTTGAAATTTTTATAAATTTTATATTTCAAAATGGACATCATTTTTTGATTTGGAATATTGAAATTAGCCTAGGTTGAAATTTTGGTATTTTTCTGAAAACATTCTATTTTTGATGAATAGTGAAAACACTAGGTTACTATCTAAAAACCTACTTTTTACAAAAATAATTATTTATATTATTTAAATTTTATTTTGGGTCAAAAATGACACATAATACCTATATAATTTCAATTTAATTCATTGGAGTCATTTTATAATAATTTTAGACATATAAGAATTTTATTGAACTTTTCATCGTATTTTACCCACCTCCGAGGAGAGGTTGAAAATTTACATAAAACACAATTTTACCACTTCTGTGAGTGGAATTTCAAAAATCCGAGAGACAAAATTAATATCATGGAGTAAAATGTGGTTCAATACGATAAAAATAATTTGTGGTGAATAGTTAATTTTTACTTTTATTTACCGCGGTTAAAAGTAAATAGGGTAATTAATGGAAAAATGATATTATGAATATACAAAAACATGTCCTAATTATATTTGATATGTATAATTCAACCAAAATCAAACTTAGGAATAAAATATGACCATTTAGGTCCACTTGGATTAGATTAGGACATTTATTATTAATTTATTTAAAGAATGGTTAAAGTAGTTAAAATAAAATATTAATAACTAAATGATTTTTAATATAGGGTTATACATAATATAAATTCGACTATAAAAATTAATTATAAAGATAAAAATATTATCTACCGAATGATATTTTATTTATACTTTTTAGATATTATATAATTTAATTTATTTATGACTTAATGATGATACAGTAATTACCTTATTAATGAAATTTTAACATAATGAAATTTATAAATACCCAAATAAATGTAATTTGAGACTTTTTATGAATTCCACTAATTTTTATGGTTAATATGACATGTTAGTATTGATTCTATTAACTTTTATCGAACTAATAATTTTGTTATGATTTTCAAAAAAAATTATAACCATATAGTGTCAAAATTGACATAAAATAGTTTTTAAAACAAATATTATATTATTAATTATTATTATATTCATAAAAATATAAGTTTCGGCCAAATGACTTAGATAAGGTTATATATATTAATAATGAATCACAAGGGGTTCGTTTGGATTGTTATAGTATGTTTATTAACCAAATAGTGTATGAAAAAAAGGAGACATGATAAACGATAAATTATTTAACTTAGAGTTAAATCTAAAAGATAAGGTTAAAATAGTAACCTAAAATTTTCTAAAACATTTTGGTTTATAGTATTTAGACCCATCCCAACATTATCTTTGAAATAAATCAATTTGGAGCTATTATAATGTGAATATGACTTTATTATAAAATAATATTTTAAGTTTTTCCAAAGGTGCCCCTCTCGTCCCTTATAAAAAGGGAACACCTTACCTCTTCTCTCCACACCCTTTTGTGCCATGAAGCTCGGCCAACCCCTACCCATTTCCCTTCTCATCATCCCTAGAAACATTATAGTGTTTCTGGTCTCATCAAAAGACCAATCCTGGTTCTTTAAGAGGAGTTTAAGAAGAGGCGCATCAAAGAAGAGGAGGTTTTGATACATATGAAGCATATCCGACCTAAGGTAAAGGTTAACTTTTCCAATCTCATTTTTATCTAAGATTGTTTATTCATAAGTATTTACTGGGGTTATATTTGTCATCCAAGTCCGTATTTTCTAAAAAATGTTTCATGTATGTTTAAAGTCCTTTTTACCCATTTTTTACTTTTACTACATGGTATGTAAGTAATCTTTCTTTTGTTTACCATACGAGGTACTTTTTGACTTTTCTGGAAAAATTAAAAGGAGAATTTTTTTTAACTTATACGGCATGAACAAAAATTTTATGGTTTCATAAAGCCTTATTTTCATGAATCTTCTTCTAAAATATTTCATGATTATTTTCAACAAAATATTTTTCTTTTAAAATTGAATGGCATTTTGAGAAAAAAATGACTTTGAAGAAGAAGTGATATTTTCCTTAAGAATTCATTTCAAGTGTTTTGTCAAAAATATTTTCCATATATGATGAAATTATTTTGTATTATTATGTTTCAAGAATAATTTCTCTATTTTTTAAATGGTTTGATTATTCTTATGATTAAATTATATCCATTTGTATTATATGGATTACGTTAAGATGGGATGATGTTTATAAAACCCATTTTATTCATTGGGTTATGATGAATGCTTTATGTTTATTTTGCGGCACAAGTAAGAATTATTTCAATATAATATCAGTGGGACCTATATCTCCCTCCAATTCATTGGGTAATGATTTATATCTCATGAGATAGACATGGAAGGAATGGTAAGTTAGTCTGGTTTAGTTATACAGGACTGGAACGAGGAGTGAACTCGATTTTGAAAGGGAATTATTCCACTAAGATGGTTTTGGTAGTAATGCCTTGGATTCTATGGAAATCATATCATGTGCATAATTGTTTTCCACAATTACATGTTTTATTCCCATGCTATTTTATCATCCTTGATGTTCCTTTATGATATATGCCTTACGTACTTCCATGATTTATGACTTTGCACACTATTTTGATGTTTAGATTTTATGTTCATGTTTTTACATTCAAATGATTATGGATTGTTTTATGTTCTCTATGCTTACCCTTACAGAGCATTTGATATCACCTTTTTAATGTTTTATTTTCCCAAAGAATTAAAGAAAGTTTTTAGGTAAGAAAAAAAGGGGATGATCTATATGGGAGATATTGAAGATCTTTCAACGTGATTAGAATATTATTATTCCGAGTTTCTAAAGACACTAAACTATTACGGTCCTTGTGTGTTTGTTTTTGTTATGTATTAAGTACACAGAAAATGTTACGTAATGTCTATATATGTCATGATTTGGGTCTCTATAGTTGGTATTAGAGGAAAGGTTTAGTCAACCTTTGGAAACTAGGATGCAAGAACTTTAGTGAGATCCATATAAATATTTATAAGGTATGTCTAGGGATGTCTTTAAGGTTAAGTATGCATATAGGTTAGGGTCTTATAATTATGATGATGATCAATAATAACCTAGAGTGAACCAAAGGTGTCATGGATTAATGAATTTTTGATAATTTAGACATCCCATCAGTGACTTTTTATGATTACGTGGTTCTTCTTTATTTTAACTATTTCATACACTATGGTTTCTGGTCGTAGTCAATGGAGGGAATGAGAAGGAATTTACTTAACATTGATTCTAGTGGACAATTTGGTTACTATGATCAACGAAATTATGTAACGCCTGGAGAGAAAGATATTGTGATTATGTCGAATCAGTCATCTCGATATATGATCAACAAGGTGAATGTTGGTTGTATTCCTACGTCATCAAATAAGAGGAAGATGGAATTTTATGCATGTTCGCACGGTGAGGATCACAGAGAAAGGAAGATTGAGATTTCTAAATAAGGGAAGAATAACATTGAGGAATACCTAAAATGGAGGGGAATATGTTATCTATGTGGATAAATGGGTCATAAAGTGACATACTGTTATGGAGACCGATGTCTTATCTGCGGAGAACATGGGCATTACCCAACTCAATGCCCAAACCTAAGAAGATACTTCTAAACCGAGGAACTACCTATTCCATGCCAATCATTGAAGAGAATAGATTGAAGGGCTTATGTATTTGAATTAAATAATAATGTCATTGAGGTACTTTTATAGTATATTGAAATATCCATGTATTGGTCCATTGTAGTTTTCTATATGAATATGGTACCGATAACTGTGAATTGTTATTCAAATATTTTTTGAAAGTAGTTGATATGCGCATAATGAAGGGATAAGGAGAAAATAATATGTTTGATGGTATTCATGAGCTCATGACTGATATAAGGACAAGGTTATATCATGGTTTGAGTATTTAGAATATTTGGATTTTTTTATGTGGAAAGAGTTATCTTTTGACATCATTCTTATTTTCACTAAGGTTCTATGGGTATTTATTTTTCAAGAGAATACATGATTAAGGTATTCACATGATTGTAATGTGACCAACGAGATATATGAGGGATAAATGATGGTATTCACGTGCTTGTAATGTAACCTTTTTACTAATCGTTCTATTTATACTTTGAGTTTGGAAAGAAGTATTTTGGATAATCCTAAAGATTGGAATGTATTATGTTGAACATAAGTTAGTATTGTTTAAGGATAGAAATTTTTTCGATATTATTGATATAATGTTATAATTGTGTATTTTAGGAAAAGGGACAACCTGCAGAACGGGAGACAACCTGTCGCGTCAGACAGGGTTGCGGGAACCGAACCCACAACCAATGTGTGAAAGGCCTTTATCTCCTAACACTATCCTACAAGAGGTCCTTGGTTAGTAGAAACTAGTTTTATTTTTTAGAGGTATGATAGATGAATCATAAGTCCATTTTTGGAACCATATATGATTAATCTCACCATAACATGGACTTATGTATATAATTTTTTCTAATCCTATTTTTGAGATAGATGGAATGACCTATCATTCTATCGCATGATCTGCTAACACTTCACAAAAGACAAATGAAACTTCATTTCATTAAGAGATGAAGTGGAAATTGTTCAAGGCACAAGAAACGGTAAGATTTTACCAAAATCAAGTAAGTATTTATTTTAATTCAAATATTCTACAACTTTAGGGAAATGATCTTGAAAACCAAATTATTTTCCTAGTGTCCTCGTATTTGATGAATCAGATGGTACCTTAGATCATCCAAAATTTATGGCTTTATGAATGGTGGATTTTTCATAGCCATGTTCTCTACCACTCTCCATCAGAACATGATGGTTAAATTTCTATTCCATATCCATATTTTCCCCAATGTTCTCCTAAGTGGAAACCCAGTGATGAGTTATTTTTGGTATCCATTAAGTTTCATACATTAGTTTTTAAAGATAAGTTTTGGTATTCTGTTTTAAGATGTGGGTTTCTATTAAAGAAACATTCAAGTAGTAAACCATTTATAACCCCGACGAATTTTGAGGGAGAAATTTATTTTAAGGAAGGTAGAATCTAACACGAAGAGATTTTATGGAAAATATTATTTTAAATTTCATTGATGTCTTATGTTGTACGCTACACCAAAATTATCTTGTGCTATACGCAACACCGTATTAGCTTGTAGTATATGCAACACTATTCTTTGCTGGTGTTACACAAAATTTCATGTTTGTTTTCTAAAATTATTCTGCAAAACATTATGTATAGATTTTATTTAATGTATAACTGAAATATTTTTTGATTATGTTATACGAAACACCAAATAGAGATTTAAATACACACATCCATGACCTATATTGCATTACACACAATCAAGACCTTCCTCGATAATGTGTGTAATACGCAATACTGAGTTCCACTAAATGATATATTATTATAATATTTTAATGAACTAACCGTTATGATTAGTAATACCAACTTTTTGAAATGTTTATAAATTATTTATTTCAAAATGGACTTCATTTTTGGATTCATAATATCGAAATTATCCTAGGTTGAAATTTTCATATTTTTCTGAAAACATTCAAATTTTGATAAATAGTGAAAACACTAGGTTAATATTTAAAACCCGAATTTTTATATAAATAATTATTTATTTTATTTGAATTTATTTTAGTTAAATATTTATACATAATCACCATATATTTTCAATTAAATTCATTGGATTCATTTTATAATAATTTTAGACATATAATAAATTTATTGATCTTTTCACCATCTTTTACCCACCGCTGAGGAGAGTTCGAAAATTTACATAAAACATAATTTTACCGCTTCTGTGAGTGAAATATTGAAAATCATAGAGACGCGGTTATTATCAAGGAGTAAAACGTGGTTCAATATGATAAAAATAATATTTGGTGAATAGTAACTTTTTACTTCTATTTACCACCATTAAAAGTAAATAGGGTAATTAAGGGTAAAACTGATATTATTATTACCCTAAAAAGTGTCCTAATTCTTTTGGATTAGTTTAATTCGACCAAAAACAACCTTAGGAAATAAATATGACCATTTAGGTCAACTTGGATTAGATTATGATATTTATTATTAATTTATTTAAAGAAATGTTAACATAGTTAAAATAAAAGTTTAATAATTTAATCATATTTAATATAGCTTTATACATAAGATAAATTATACTATAAATATTCATTATAAAGAAAAAAATATTTCCTACATAATTATATTTTATTTATAATTTTTAGACATTAAATAATTTAATTTATTTAAGACACAATGATGATGCAATAATTAGCTTATTAATGAAATTTTAACATAATTGATATTATAAATACCCAAATAAATGTAATTTCAGTCTTTTTATGAATTCTACTAATTTTATAGGTTAACATGACATGTTAGTATTGATTAAATTAAACTTATTCGATCTAAACATGTTGTTATGATTCTGAAAAAAATCAATTACCAAATAGTGTCAATATTGATATAAAGTAGTTTGTAAAAAAAATATTATATTATTAATTATTATTATATTCATAAAAATCTAAAGTTTAGAAAAATGACTTAGATAAGGTTATATATATTAATAATGAACCACATGGGGTTATTTTGGATTGTTATTGTATGTTTATTAAGCATATATTATAAGAAAACAAGAAGACGCGGTAAAAGTTAAATTATTAAATTTAGAGTTAAATATAAATGATAAGGTTAAAATAGTAAACTGAACATCTATAAAACCTATTGGTTGTGAGAATTTAGACCCATACCAACTTTAGCTTCGAAATAAATCAATTTGGAGCTATTATAAACCGAATATGACTTTATTATAAAATAATATTTTATGTTTTTCCAAAGGTGCCCCTCTCCTCCCTTATAAAAAGGGCACTCCTTCCCTCCTCTCTTCACACCCTTTTGATCCTTGAAGCTCAGCCAAACCCATCCCATTTTCCTTCTCATATTCCCTAGAAAAATTATACAGGTTTTGGTCTCCTCAAAAGACCATACCTAGTGCATTAAGAGGAGGTTCGGATACATATGAAGCATATCAGACCTAAGGCAAGGGATAACTATTCCAATATCGTTTTTATCTGAGATTGTTTATTCGTAAGTATTTAACGGGGTTATATTTATCATCCAGGTCCATATTTTATAAAAATTATTCCATGTATGTTTAAAGTCATATTTTCCCATTTTTTAATTTTACTACATGGTATGTAAGTAATCTTTCATTTGTTTACCATACGAGGTACTTTTTGACTTTTCAGGCAAAAGTACGAGAAGAATGGTTTTTAACTTAAATGGCATGAACAATTTTTTTTGGTTTCATAAATCCTTTTTTTCATGAAGCATCCCCTATAATATTTCATGATTATTTTCAAAAAAATCCTTTTATTTTAAAATTGAATGGCATTTTGAGAAAAAAATATGATTTTGAAGAAGAAATGATATTTTCTTCAAGAATTCTTTTCAAGTGTTTTGGAAAATCTATTTTCCATCTATGATGAAATTATTTTGTATGTTTATGTTTCAAGTATAGTGTTTCTATTATTTAAATGGTTTGATTATTCTTATGAGGAAATAATACATGTTTGTTTTATATAGATTACGTTAAGATGGGATGATGTTTATAAAACCCATTTTATTATATGGGTTATGGTAAATGATTTATGTTTATTTTTTTGCACAAGTAAGAATGATTTGAATATGAGATTGGTGGGACCTATATATCTCTCCAATGCATTGGGTAAACATTTATATCCCATGTGATAGACATGGCTGGAACGGTAAGTTAATCTGGTTCAATGATATAGTACTAGAATGAGGAGTGAAATCGATTCAGAAAGTGACTTTGTCCACTAAGATGGTATCGGTAGTAATTCCTTGGATACTATGGAAATCATATCATGTTCTTAATGGTTTTCCACAATTACATGTTTTATTCCCATTCTATTTTATCATTATTGATATTCCTTTATGATATATGCCTTACGCACTTCTAAGATTTATGTCTTTGTCCACGATTTTGATGTTTAGAATTTATGTTCATGTTTTTGCATTGAAAATATTATGGATTGTTTAATTTTCTCTATGTTTACCCTTACCGACCATTTGAGATCACCATTTTAATGTTTTCTTTTCCCCAGGAAATAAAGAAATGTTTTATGTATGAAAAAAGGGGATGATCTTTGTGAGAGATATTGAAGATCGTTCATCATGATTAGAAGAATATTTTTCTGAGTTTCCAAAGACACTAAACTATTACAGTACATTTGTGATTGTTTTTTATGTATTATGTATTCCGAAAAAGTAATGTAATGTCCATGTATGTCATGATTTGGGTCTCTAAAGTGATCGATAATTAATTTAGGATGTGTTGGAATTAGAAACACTAAAATCTTACACATGTTGTGATTGGTATGATTGGAATTGTGTTTCCATTGTAAAATAACATTTTTTTCAAAACACACGTTACATACTCAAAACCATGAAATTGTTCTCTGATTATCAAGTTAAATTATAAAAACTAATTTCTCATTTGTCATTTGTAGTAATTGACCGCATATTATTACAATTCAAATTTATATTGTATTATATATAATTTAAATTATATAATTTTTTTAATTTTAATTTTTTATTATTTCTATAATAAATTCCCTTTTATTAAAAACACACATTTCATTTATATGAGTATTTCTTGATCTTTTGAGAAGGCTTACTATTAGTGTTGTTTTTGTGTTAGTTTTAATTATCATTTTAGTAATTGAGCTTTATATTAAAATACTTGTGTTGGACTGATGTTCTTTAATGTAATATTTAAATTAGAATGATGATCCAATGTAAATATATATATATTTTTATATTTAATATAATATTTTTATTTAATTTAAATTTATTTTTTTCTATTTATTACTAATTTTACTATAATGATGAAAATATAACTACTAGAATTATATAATAGATGGTAGGGTATTTTCATAGTGCTTGAATAAGCAGCGATAAAAGCAATTTGTTTTTAAATACACTCACAACATCAATTTTTTTATCACTGATAAAAGTGATTTCATTTGATGATATTATATGAGGAAATTCTTACGGTACAAAAAAAGGTGAAGATATATTTTTTATATAATTTATGGTATATTTATTAGAAATAATCATAGAAATATATTGAATATTTAAAGAATAAATATTTGGTGAAAAAATGGAAATTGATGATGACTCATGTTGGGAACTAATTTTGATTTGTGATATGATTTATTAGAGAAGTCATTGATACACTATGTAAAATTTTAGGGGAACATGGTTGCTGTTAAAAAAAGGGTTAGTTTAGTGGGAACGACATTATGTGTTTATTTAAAAGCGTTAAAATAATGTTAGAAAAACTATTCCAAAGTGAATCGCCTAAATATTGATTTACTAACATTATGAGTCACTCTCCATCCTAGAATGTGTTCGTGGACCCTGTTGGTTTTGTAACACTAAAGAGCAAAAAAGTGTACGTAATATCATGGAGCAAGCAGAAAATCACCCAAAAATCCTTAAATATGAATGGAAATATGATCACCACAATCCTAGATGCTAGCTCTTTGGAAAAATGACAACCCTTATATCAGATTTCATGTGTCACTCATAAGAAATCTGAAGGAAGTATCACCAAAATTCATCAGTGAGTTGATTAATTTGGTTAGGAATGGTTAGTTAGAGATTATAAGATTTAATATGGATTCAATATTGATTTAAAGGGATACTATCTCTTCAGAACCTATACTAACTAAAACATTCTACTTGTAAGAAGATGAAACTGGGTTGAATTACATAAATGATTCAGGTGAAGTATATGTTGGATTGGGTCTGGTCAAGTTTGAGTATCCAAAGGATAACTAGCTTTCTAATTCGTTTGGTGGTGGTTCCCTTATCCATGTTCTCTGAGTTGAGGTTAGAATAATAAATGACTATCTATTTTGGCTTAGATTTGGTTTTATAACCTTTTGTGTGATAGTATAATGATGTATGATGTGGATTGAGATGAAAATGGTTGGGGATAATCTTGTAATACTATGGATTTTGGTATCCTGGTAGTTGTATTTGGTAGAGGATGGAGTCTGTACATTGTCAAATGGATTTTGGGTATAGAATAGTTTATTATTGATTGTTCAATGAATTCACTTGTACCTTGTTTTTCAAGGATGAAATTTTTTTGAGGATAAAATAATTATAATATTTGTTTTTTTGGGTTGAGGGAAAAGAGTTTGGTTGGACGGTTTAAATAGTTGTGGGAGGTGTGTTGGGCTATTTTAAAGTTCTTGGAAGTGTAAGGGAAGTAGAAGAAAGTGTCTAGGGGAGTTTGGAGATTATACTACATGTTTTGGGAAGGTTCACAACATGAGTGTCCATGCATAATCCATAAGATATTGGTGGAAGAAGTTATGGGGGAGGCAGAGAGGGATATACAATTTACACAAAGTAACTTGAAATAGTGGAGTGGGGTCATTTAGAAACTTAATATCCCTCAAAAAATTATCTATTTTACATATAAATTTGTGTTTATAGTATCATTTATTCCATATAGCATAGGGTTTTCAACTCTATAGTAATTTTGGGTTTATTTGTTCAGATCAATTCTCCATTTAACTTTAAAATGTTTGGGTGTCAGAAGAATGGAATGTTGCTCCTTTTTCTCATATCACTTGTGATCCAGGGGGTTGGATTGGTGGGTTTTGTTTGATTGATAGGGTTTTATGGTGAGGGGTTTTATATGTCTATAATGAGTGAGTTTCAATGATATTTTGGAACAAGATGGCTTCATCATCATCTTATCTGTCAAGATATTGGGTTCTAAATTTCATGATCGTGAATGTGGAAGTTTAATTAAATTGCTTTATGGCGTAAAAATAATTTCATTACTATTGTTTGATTTATGGGGAAAAAGTGTTTTACCATGAGTTGTTTTGGTTAAAAAGGATCCAGTGAATTTTTGGGTGTGGATGTGATTTCCATGAATTAAGGAGGATTTTATAGATTAGTTGAAATGGGGGTTTTACCATTATGGTTTACAGTAACTTTCGGTTATTGGGATTATTTTTAGTATTGATATTGAGAATTTTTATTAGCTAATATGGTAGATTATATTGGGATTTTGAGCTGGATTACACAAGTGATATTATTAGAATGGTGCATTGATATTCAAATTTGATGTTATTTGGATGAGGTATTGAGTTTTCAGTTGATGTTATTGGTCTATCATGTAACTGGTTAATGTTATTGATTTATCTTTGGTGCGGTATAGGACATTAGATATTGAAAAATTAACCTTGGGTGTGGGGACCACATCAGTAATTATAAGGTGAGGTTATTGTAAACTTTTACTTGGTTATAAAGACATTCTAGGTAATGACAATGTGAATTTTGGGATAGATAGTCCACTCAGGATTAAGAGATGAACATTCATGATTATGACTCATTGTTTTAGGGACACATGGGTTTTGGATGAAAAAAAAATTATTTGGGGTTTATTTTAGAAACATGATATTGATATTGTGTGGGTTGTGTTTATGTGAAATGTTTTTATTGTTAAATTTCTTTCATATGTTTTTGTAATCTCAAATGGGTTTGGTGAATATTTTATAAAATTAATTTTTACCTTTTTAGATTTTTACATTCATGGGGTGCATGCGATATCTTAGAGATATCTTATCGGGAATTGTACTCACACCCTTCTTCTGCAACTTGGTTCACTTGCTAATATGGTTGACTTGAAATGCATTTTTCTAGTATTTTAGTTTATTTTACTTGATAGGTTAACAATGATTATCTAGTGGACATAATTTTTAATCAGGTCCTTTTGTATAGAGTGGTATATGTATCGTGATTTTATTATCATATCATTGTATAATTTTTGTATTATTTTGTGTCATGTGAATATACAATCATTGAAATTTGTTGTGTACTGGGTCCTTGTAACGTCACGGTTCTGGAATCCACCCAAAGGCACCCTGTACCCGGTTGGTCACAAGGCCTCAAGCGCATTTCCCCAAACGCCAGAGGCTGTCGACTAGCAGCGAGGGCCTTGGGTGTCATAGTGGGGAACCTATTCCTTCATAGGAAGAGTACACTGCAAAAATAGATAAACATGCAATAGAGGAAGCAGTAATAACCAACAATATAAAAAACTGAAGACTAAATCAACAAATTGGAGCACATATTTATATATGAAATGATGCATGATACATATCTAGGAAAGAAGCCAAACAAGAACAATGCTGGAAAACACCATAGTACCAAAGCAAGTACAAAATAATTTAAAACAACTCCTCAGCATCACTAGCCAAATCTTGGTCCCATTCTCTCCTTCTCCGAGAAATCAAGTACCGGAAGTCGAAGGGTAGTTTCCCTTGTATATACCGGGAAAAACATAGTCTGATTGGGCCTAAAAGCATTGTCCAAAAAGGTTGTGAGCTAAAATACTAGTAGGAAACCACTCGATGTTATGTGCCTAATAGTCAGTGAGTATATGGCAGGTTAAAGTACAATAAGAAATAAACTGCAATAGCACGCAGTAGGCAGTAAACAGTAAGTAGTTAAGCATGATGATACACAATAGTAATCAATCCCCAACCAACAACAGCAGTGAGAAAAATAGCTAACACACTTAGGGAACCCTCTGGGAAGTACAAGCATTCATCCCCACTGGTCCTAACCAAGAAGTACCATAACCCTCTGGGCAGTGCACTCAGTCTATCCCCTCTGTCTTCGTCATACGAATTTATGAGACTCTCTAGGGAATCTCACTCTGTCAATTCCCCTTATATTCTAGGGTAGTCAGGGACACTCTATGGAAGATCACGTGGTCTAACCCACTTAGCCCCAAGGTCTAGAGACTATCTGAGGAAGCTATCTCAGTCAATTACTCTTATAGCCTCAGTTATACCACAAAATCTCTGAGGAAGATCACTCGGTCAATTCATCCTCTAACATGGGAAGGTTCTTAAAGATAAATCAAACAAAGTAATACAATGTGAGGAAGGTCACTCGGTCTACCTTCTTGTAGTCTATAAAATCTAAAGGCACTCTGGGAAGCTCGCTAAGTCTATCCCCTATGGTGTATACTATCTAAGACATACTGAGGAAGCTCAATGGGTATAACCTCCTGTAGTCTATAATGTCATGGACTCTATGGGATGCTCACATGGTCTATCCCTTATAGTCTAAAGTACCATGTTCTCACAGCCCCATTCCAGTCAGTGCATGATAATTCTATAAGGCCAATGTATACCTATAGAACTACTTGTCTAACATTCTACAGGATAACAAGCATGTTATATGAAACACTCCATCCTGTAGACACAAGGCATGGAAACAGTCATAACGGCCAATGGCTAACAAGACCTAAAGGTTGTCAACTGAGAAAAGCATAGGAAAAACATCCAAGCACAAAATATTATCCTCTAACATGATTAATTTACCTCCACACAAGAATACAAGCATGGCAGGAAAACAACAACGGAAAAACATTAAACACACAATACCACATTCACGAGTATTGATGGAATTTGCACATAAAACTCAAAGACATTGAATGGTAAGGCACAAACCACCTTCCTCGATCCAAGGAGATCGATATACTTGAACCAAAATGATTGATTCTCCTTTCAACGTCGTAGATCTGAGAAAACATCCAAAACACTCAAACCACTATAAATTGAGAAAGAAGAAGAATCATGGAATGAAACTCAATAATAAGGAATAACTCACCACTATGGTTCCAACGCAATCAAAGATTGTCTAATCAGACAATAGATGGAGTAGGGGGAATCTGGTGAAGTTTCACGGTCGTACGTCATCTCTCAATCGAACTAGGCCTAGACGAAGACGTTTATGGCGATCTGGCGTGACCCCGGTCCATTTAATGAAAAAAATAATATACACGGTGTGTACTAGGTCTTTCCGTACTCTGAAAAAATAAGCCTCCACATCACCCCTACACACCGTGTGTGTGGCCCGGACTCGGCCAGTACATGGCTTCGAGCAGAAAAAGAGTACAAGGCATGTACTCAGAAATTACATGGTGTGTACTCAGAAAGTACATGGCGTGTACATCAACGATTTCCAGAAACAACATTTATTCACAAAAACTCCAGAAAAAGGAGAGAATACCTGAAAATGATGTTATGGGTTCTTAAAAACTTCCCCCCTTAAAGAAATTTGTCCCCAAATTTCCCTAGTGGGGTGTAGAAAAAGAAACCCTGAATAGCTCTGGCCACTACGATCGTACATCGTCCTCCCTCTCCCAGGTCTCATCCAGTACCCGCCCATGCTTCCAAAGCACCCATACTAAAGGAACAGACTGCCCATGGAGAACATTTGAACTGAAATAAAAAATCCTGATGGGATGCTCCTCAAACGATGCATCCGCTTCGAGCACAACCTCCTCGGGCTGAAAGACATGTGACAGGTGTGAAATGTAATGTCAGAGCTGAGGTACATGGATGATGTCATGAATATCCCAGTATCTCTGTGGTAACTGCATCTGATAGGCAACCTTCCCAACCATCTCCAATACCTCAAACTGCCCGACGTACCATGGTGCAAGCTTACCCTATCTCAGAATCCTCTTTTATCCCAACCTCAGTGTTACACGAAGGAAAACATGATCCCCAACCTCGAATTACAGAGGTCGTCTCTGCTAATCATCATAAGACTTCTATCGAGACTGTGCTATAGCCATCATCTTCCGAATCAACTCTATCTACTCTGAGGTCTCCTAAACAAGATGAGGTCCCAGCGAAGCAGCCTATCTAGCCTCCAGCCAGCATAAGGGTGATCAGCATGGCCTACCGTACAATGCCTCGTATGGTTCCATCAGAATGGTCTCCTGAAAACTCTTGTTTTATACGAACTCCACAATAGGTATATGCTTCTACCAAGAACTGTCGAAGTATAGAATGCATGCTCAGAGCATATCCTCAAGCACCTGGATCGTGCGCTTGGACATTCCATCTGTCTGGGAATGGTATGTTGTACTTCAAAGTACCTATGTTTCCAAAGCCTTCTGAAGTCCCTGCCAGAACTGAGAGGTAAAACGCGCATCCATGTCTGAAACAATGTATTGTGGAACTCCATGTAGATGTACAATCTCTAAGATGTACAACCATCCCAAATCATCAACACTGAAGGTCTCCTTGATCAGCAATAATTGTGCTACCTTCGTAAGCCTGGCGATGACAACCCAAACAACATCATTTCATCGAGGAGACCTTGGAAACCCGGCCACGAAGTCCATCGTGACATCATTTCACTTCCACTCGGGAATGGGTAATAGTTGTAAAAGCCCTGCTAGTCGATGATGCTCTTCTTTCACCTACTGAAAAGTGGAACATCTCATAACAAAACCAGCAACAACTTTCTTGATACCTGGCCAACAGTACTGGTGGTGTAGATCAAAATACATCTTGGTGACACCAGGATGAACTTCCCATGTTGAGGAATGAAAACCCCTCATAATCCCCTCACGTATGCCTGTTGCCACCCATACGTGTCCCTGGAAACGCAAGATTTCATCCTCACCCACTGTCGATCCAAGAAGAGGTTCCCCTCCTGACACACTCTCCCACAGGACTAAGGCCTCGGAATCAGATAGCTGCCTCATCCATACCTGATAAAGAAGTGTAGAGGTAAGAGCTACAGAAGATAGGACCGTCTGTCCCTACCTTTCGTGCACCTCTAGATGCATCTTATAGAACAGAGCAATAAGATGCCACTCACTGCTGGCCTACTGAACATCCTGAATCTGAGTTCTCTTGCTCAATGCATCAGCCACTGCATTACCCTTTCCTGGCGTATAGGTGAGTTCGAAGTCAAAGGACTGAAGATACTCAACCCACCTACGCTATCTCAGATTTAGATCACACTGAGTGAAGATATAATTAAGACTCTTGTGGTCGGTGAAAACCAAAAAGTGCTCTCCCAGAAGGTAATGTCTCCAACAGTGTAAGGGATGAACAACTGATGCTAACTCCAGATCGTGCGTAGGGTAATTCATCTCATGTGGCCTCAACTACCGAGACCCATACGCAACGACTCCATCACCATGCAAAAGCATAGCTCCCAGCCCGATACCTGAATCATCATAGTAAATAGTGTAGCCCTTGCCCGGCTCTGGCAAGACTAGTATCGGTGCTGACGTCAACCTCCCCTTCACCTCCTGAAAGGATGAATCACATGAATCTGACCATAATAACTTTTTACCCTTCTTTTTAAGACATTTCAATGGTGCTTCTAGGAATGAACAGTCTTGAATGAAGTGTTGGTCTAATCTAGCCAGCCCTAGGAAACTCTGCACCTCAAAAACGTTCTTTGGATGCTCTCAAGAAACTACAAATCTCTCTTTATCTGGTACCAAAAATACTCCATCCTCTGAGATGACGTGACCCATGAAGTGAATCTGATCCATCCAAAGGTGTCCCTTAGAGAGTTTAGCATACGACTGACGCTCTCTCAGTGTATTCAGAAGGATCTCAAGATGTGTGGCATGATCACGTCGAATGTGAGAGTACATCAAGATATCGTCCACTAAGACCACGATTAATGAGTCCAACTACGAATTGAACAGTTAGTTCATCAGTGCCATGAAAACTGCATGTGCATTCGTGAGACAAAACGGTATGACTGTATACTCGTATAGACCATACCTACTCCTTAAGGTTGTAAGAGTTATATCTGATGGTCTAATGAAAAAATTATGATTAACAGAAATCAAATCTATCTTCAAGAACACTAGGGATCCTCGAAGCTGATAAAAGAGGTCATTTATCCATGGAAAGGGATATCGTTTCTTGACCGTCAACTGGTTCAGTTTCTGATAATCCCCAAAAAGCCGAAGGGTACCATATGCCTTCTTCACAAACAGGACATGAGAACCCCAAGGAGAAGTACTAGGTCTGATGAAACCCTTTTCCTGAAACACCTCCGATTTTTCTTGAGCTCCTGCAACTCAGGTGTATCCATCCTATAATGAGGAATAGACTCTGGTGCCTCTCTTGGCACGAGCTCAATAGAGAAGTCTACATCACGCTCTGGAGGTGAACCGGAAAATTCCTCTGTAAAAACATCCCTAAAACGATCCACCACTGGGGGAACGTCAAACTGTGAAATCTTCTGGTCATCCAGATAATGAATAAAAGTCTTGGATGTATCTTCCCCAAGCGCATGATGCTCTGGTCTATCTCTACCCACTTGGACATCCCACATCCCTCTATGAAGGAAAGATACACCCTCTGGTGATATGAAACTCACCCTACGACGATAGAAATCGACGACTGCCTGGAAGGGAACCAACCAGTCTATCCCGAGAATGAAGACATAGACCATCAACTCTATGATATATAGGTCCCATAAGAAATGAAACCCTTGAACATCAAGAGGGAACTCTCAGCACTGACGTACACCAGATGTCTTTGTCCCCAATGGTGTGTTTAGTTTCAACGAGTCGGCAGAAGAAATGATCCAGAGCCCAAGGCTCTCCACGACCACAACAGAGATAAATCTATGGGAAGCACCAGTATCAAAAAGAGCTGAAGATAAAACTATGGATACTAATATCTTATCTCCAACTGTAGAAGGTTTGATATATTTCTCCTGATAGGTCTGCTCCATGGAGAAAGACCGGCCTACACCGCGGCCCTGCACCCATGGTTGACTACTCTGAGCTGATCCTATCTATTGTCACTGATGACCTGGTGACTGACCACCACAGCCGTGACCTCCACCTCATCCCAAAATGCCGGAATAACTCCAGTTCCTAGACGAGTGGGAAACTGGTGAAGCATCTCAAGAACGAGGGGTCATAGAAAATCCCCTACCACCAGCTGAAGGTGAGATGATGTGACAAAAGCGCTGAAGATTTCCCATCTCACCGCAAGATCAGCACACAATCGGATCTCTCTGGCACTATGGCAAAGAATTACCACTCCAACTACACTGGTCTCATACAACCTGGCTGCCTGAAGATGCATCCCGCGAACCCCGACTCTTCAAGAAGACTCTCTGTGATGCTTCCTACTGTCCGTAGGAGGAACACCAGCTCTAGATGTCAAACCTCCCTAGCCCACTAATCTAGAATCCCTCAGATTGCGCTCAGTAATCGGCGCCTGGTTGATGATGGAGGATATAGAAGTTAACTGGATGATATTCACCTAGTAATAGATCACATTCCTGAGACTTTCCTCGAACTTCCTAGAAATATACAACTTCTCACCTGCTGGGATCAGTGTGAAACACTGCAGCATAGTGAAGCGAGACGAGTACTCCATAACAGAAATAGTACCCTACTACAGACTCATAAACTCCTGGGCTCGATCAACCCTCATGGTCTCTAGGTAGAATTATTCATAGAAGGTGAGTAGAAACTCATCGCAAGACATACCCTGTTGACACACTGACTGTGAGATCACCTCCCACCGCCTCTTGGTAGTGTCACGGAGCATATAGGTCTCCAGCTTTACCATTTTAATTAGGGGTATCTCCAGATGCTTGAAGATAATATGGGTGTCCTAGAACCACGAATCTGCATCCTGGGGTCCTCCATCCCTTGAGAAAGTAGAAGGATGCTACTGCTGAAAGACTCGCGTCAACTCAGCCATCGACGGGGCATGAGGCGGCGCTCCCTGAAAAGCCTGCATAATCCTCAGGAAATCCTCCTTGAACTACTTATCGACGACTATGACGAGTATAATTACTGGTTCCATGGCTGGAACAATAGGAGGATAAATAGGAGGTCCATGGTCGACCATATCTGGTGTCTGGTCACCGTTCGGCAACTGACGTACGACCGAAGGACGTCTCGAAGGCATAGCTCTGAAATATCAAAAGCACACATTAGATCGATATTAACAAAGACTGAATACACTGGAGTAAAAAACGGGAACATGGGAAAAAAACTATCAAGTGTTACAAAACATGACTACATGGCATTTATAAAAACTACACGACCTGTCCGTTAAAGCCATTAACATGGGCATGTACTCCTGCCACTACTGGTCGTGTAACACCCCAAACTACACGACGTGTTGCTCCCACACATGGAGTGTACTTGAACTATAAACCCCATCACGAGTATCCTTACACGGCTGACTCAAACTATCCAAACTAACCCCAGACTACAGAGCGTGTTCTCTAGGGACACGGCATGTACTAGACGTGGTCTCGGCGGCCCCTGTTGTTAGTTACACGGCCTTCTACATGGATTCCATTACACTGCATGTTCTGAACAAACATAGTGTGTATAAGAGAAGGTAACACTGACCCGTGTTGTTCATGACACGACCGGTTACCTGGAACAAAACTACACTACGTGTTCTTTACCAACACGGTGTGTTCTACTCGAGTTTCCCCAGCCTGTGTAGTTAGTGACACGACTGGGTACACGGCTCTAAACAACCTGGCATGTACCAACCGTGCACGACGTTTTCCTGAAGTTATTTACAAGACACCGTGTTTCTGCTCACACAGTCAGTAATACGTCCTGAAAACTACATGACGTGTATCCAGAAAGTACATGCCATGTATTCTGGGTTTTTCTGGGAAGTAACTCAGAAACAGCCCAAAAGCCCGGAAATACGGAAAACAAGGCAAAGAGGTGCCAAATTCCGATCCGTGAGGGCCGATACTCCATACAAATCAATGCTTGGCATATCCTATAGTCATGTACAAGAGAAAACATGATCATGATCCACCATATTCCAATTCAATAAGGAACATAACACCTCAAGAATGAAAATTTGGCGTTCATTTATGCAAAGTACAACACAATCAATTTCTATATTACAACAGCACATATTGTATAATCATCTATCACAACATAATACATAATCTACATAGTGTCTATCAAAACAACATGCAATCTCTAATGCACCCTAGATATCATGGAAATAATTCATCGTATGTGATTACTAATAAGTGCCTATATGATGCATGAGATGGCATACCCTGATCTCATCAGGTTGAGATAGAAATAGAACCGTAATATCAAAATAATAATAGTAGGAAGCCTGTGAATCACTCTAGGTAAAATCAAATCAAACCTAAAATATCAAAACCAGAAAACTGCAATAAATGAGGTAGTATAGTTGTTCGTTGTACACGGGTTAGCTACTCCCGGGAACAACTTATTACCATGTACCGAATCCATCCTATCCCTGGATAATCGCTCCAAATAGTAAATGAAGAGAAAAGAATTCCTCTGATACCATTTTGTAAGGTCTCGGTTCCGGATTCCACCCAAAGGCGCCCCATACCCAGTAGTTCATATGGCCTCAAGAAAATTTCCCCAAATGTCAGAGGCTTCCAACTAGTAGTGAGGGCCTTGGGTGTGATAGTGGGGAAACTATGCCCTCATTGGCAGAGTAAATAGTGGAAATAGATAAACATGCAATAACGGAAGTAGTAATAACCAACAATATAAATAGTGGAAGACTAAATCAGCAAACTGTAGCACATATGTATATATGAAAAGATAAATGGTACATATCTAGGAAAGAACCTAAATAAGTCACAATGCTGGAAAACACCATAGTACCAAAACAAGTAGAAAAGAAAGTAAAATATCTCCTCAACATAGCAATCCAATGTTTGGTACCATGCTCTCCTGCTCCAAGAAATCAAGTACCAAAAGTCAAAGGGTGCATTCCCTTGTCTATATCTGCAACAGAATAGTCTGATTAGGCCCAAAAGCATGGCCCAAATAGGGTGTGAGATAAAATCCCTGTAGGAAACCACCTGAAGATCTGTGCCTAACAGTCAGTGAGTATATGACAGGTAAAAGTACAATAAGAATTAAAGAGCAACATCAATCAATATGTAGTAAACAGTAAGTAGTGAAGCAGGCAGATAGATAACAGTAATCAATCCACGACCAACAACAGCAGTGAGAAAAATAGCTAACACAAATAGGAAACCCTCTGGGAAGTACCCGCAGTCATCCCCTCTGGTCCTAACCAAGAAGTACCACAACCCTATGGGAAGTGCACTCAACCTAACCCCTCTGGCAAGGTCATACGAATTTATAAGACTCTCTGGGGAAGCTCACTCGGTCCATTCCCCTTATAGTCTATGGTAGTCAGGGACTCTCTGAGGAAGATCACGTGGTCTAACTATCTTATCCCCAAGGCCTAGAGACTCTCTGAGGAAGCTTTATCGGTCAATTCCTCCTATAGCCTTAGCTATACCACAGACACATTGAGGAAGTTTACTCGGTCAATTCCTCCTCTATCTTGGGAAGGTTCTTAAAGAGAAATAAAACAAGGTAAGACTCTCTGTGGAAGCTCACTCGGTATTCCCTTTTGTAGTCTATAACATATAAAGGCACTATGGGATGCTCGCTCGGTCTACCCCCTGTGGTCGATACTGTCTAAGACTCACAGAGAAAGCTCACTCGTCCTATCCTCCTATAGTCTATAATGTCAAGGAATCTCTAGGAAGATCACTCGGTCTATCCCTTAAATTCTATAGCACCAGGTTTTCAAAACCCCATGCCAGTCAGGGAATGATAATTCTATAAGGCCAATGTACACCTATAGATATACTTGTCTAACATTATACAGGGCAACAAGCATGTTATACAAAACACCCCATCCTATAGACACAAGGCATGGCAATAGTAATAACGGCCAAAGGATAACAAGACCCAAAGTTTGTAAATAGAGAAAATCATGGGCAAAACATTCAAGCACAAAAAATTATCCTCTAATAAGATTAATTTACCTATACACAAGCATAAAAGGAAGGTATGAAAACAAAAAGGGAAAAAAAGGTAAACACGCAATACCCCATTAATGGGTATTGGTGGTATTTTCACAGAAAACTCAACGAATTTGAACGGTAAAGCACAAACCACCTACCGCGATCCTAGGATATTGATATACTTGAACCAAGATGAATGATTCTACATTGAACATCGTAGATATTAGAAAACGTCTGAAACACTCAATCCATGATAACTTGAGAAATAATAAGAATCAAGGAATGAAACTCAAGAAGAAGGAATAACTTGTGGCTGCAGTTCCAATGAAATTTACGATGGTCGAATCGGCCAATAGATGGAGGCTCAGGATTCCGGAGAAGTGTTTCTTCCATACGACGTCTCTCGGTCGAACCAGGCCACGAAGAAGATGTTTATGGCGATCGAGAGCGACCCCATCATGTTTAATGAAAAAAAATAATGTACATAGCATGTACTTTTAAAGTACATGGCGTGTACTAGGTCTTTCTATACTCTCCCAAAATCAGCCTCCACGTCACCCCTATACACCGTGTGTGTGGCCCGGACATGACCAGTACACAGCTTTGAGCAGAAAATGAGTGCACGACGTGTAATCAGAAAGTACACGGCGTGTACATCAAAAATTTCCCGAATCTTCATTTATTCTCTAAAACACCAGAAAAAGGAGAGCATACCTGAAAACAAAGATTCGGGTTCTTACAGTCCTTGTTCATTTAGTTGATAATGTTTTCTAAACTTAAAAATTATTTCTTCTCATGAAGTAATGAGTAGTAAATTATATTCCATGCTAATGATTAATGATTTATACTCTATTATGGAGTATTCCAAATAATTTATAATGATTTAATTTTGTAGTATTGTAGTGGAAGTAATAGAATATTAATTGATACATTGAGTAAAATTGTAAAGGAACTTTATTGTAGAGAAACTTGATTTATGATAATTCAAATAATGTTAGAAAAAATCTCCTGTTGTGAATATGAAATTGGATCCACAAATTATATAGAATTAAACCCTCCATATAGGATGATGACCAGACAATCCTCATATTGAAGAAAAATTGAAGATGATCATAGGGAAGAGATGTTTGAGATGAAATAGTGGTACTCCCTAACATGTACTCACTATCAATTTGATAAGATACTATCTCTTCCTAAACATGACTCACTACAAATTTATAACAAGATCATGAGAAGAGAAAGATTGGGAAATGAATGATGAAAAGTATATGTTTGTTATAATATACCATGATGAACATAGGGAAGATAAGATCTAGAGGAAATAGTAGACCATGTGGTAGTAATTGAAGAAGACGAAATTTCTTATAAGAGACTAATTCATGAAACTCGAGAAAATATTTCTCACGTTCTCTCAATAATCTATATATACTAAACCTATTGAACAACATAGTAAATATGTTGTTGAGTTTGAATAATGTATTGTAGAAATTGGGGCAGAATCTCATGCTGGTTAAGAGACTAATACGGATCAACAATATGTAGTAGTGGGTTTTGAGACACCATTTGAAGAAAATGAACATTTTCCATGCTTTAGAAGATTCCCCTATATAGGTGGGATGTGAATTTCATGATTTGAATATTTTTTTATATAAATTACCATGAGACATCTATTCCATAAGAATATAAATTTTCTTCTATTCAAGATGATTATCTTGAATATGGTCTTTCAGTTTATTGAGGTATCATATAAAATTTGGATTAAAAAATTCATAATGAAATTCTAATCATTTCAGATATTTCATTGGAATAATTTCATGCATTTATTAAAAAATTGTAATCACAGGATGATCCGGTGGTAAATATGGCACTCCAACTTCTATAGAAGTGTTAGAAGGTTTTATTCAGAAAAAATGATACATTTTATAATGTTTTGGAAAACAACCTAACTCGTTTATCATATGATTTGACTAATTTTTAAAACCTTGTTACAGAAGAATATTTCAAAACCATTGATTCAATATTATGTGAAATATTTGAAACCAAAATGTCATTATATTTAACATCAAACTATATATATATATCCTTCATCATTGAGAGTTCTAGAAAATTAAGGATAAATAGGATTCCTTTAGATTTGATCCATGATTTACAGAGTTATTGGATCTCTTGAGAAACAAGAAATCAATTTTTTGGTTTTTGTGATGTTTATCAAATACATAGAGAGTTATGAGAATCTTGGTAAGTGTTATTACCCACTTCATTTTATCTAAAACTTCTTCTCATTACCAATCATTTTGGTATATAATTGCTTCACATTTTTAGGAACATAAGAAGTAAAAATATCCATTACTGAAATTAAATAAACTGAGGGATTAAATAATTGGGTCTATAAATGAAAACAATTAAAATAATAGTATCATATTGTATTATATGGGAACGTTGTGTGCTATGATGTAATGTGGGTCATTATTAATAGATGATTTCATTATTCCGATATTATGATTCGCCTTATTATTTTGTGGAATATTTCAATAATATAGTGTTTGGAGAACCCTAGAAGAAACAATTATGAATTATCTCATAAAAGAGAGAAACTTGGATGAATAAAAAATATATGAATAAGATCACACGAGAAAATGATTTACATGGTTCAGAAATAATTTCTTTATCCCAAAAAAGGCATGATTACATAAATAAAACTAGGACCGGAATTACATATCTATTTTTTGGGATCATAAGAAACTATCTCAAATGAACTGTTAATGAAACTCTATTAATAGTAACCCATGTTTCTACAAAGCCAGCACAATAAGTCCATTTGGAAAACTTGTTGCAACCACCAATGTCCAAAATTATACAGAATTGGTGGAAATATGTTCATAAATCTGTAGTACTACTTTCACGTGCTACTATAATGGCTCCAAATTACTACAGTTCCCTATAAGTATCTTTGGTTATCATTTTTATAGTATGCGGATGTTCTGGCATATAGTGTAGTATGGGCTTCAAATAGTTGGATCAGCTTCATCCAAGGATTTCTCTACAATAGTCCAACCTCTAGACTTATTTAAGATAGATTTATATAAGGGGATTGAGTAATGTTCCATGTTACAAGACATTGAAAAATTAGTTTTCAAAACATGTTTTATGCTAGAAGAAAATCTATACTTGTTTTACAAAATTCATTAATAGGTAACAACATGTGTGGAAAAGCCCAAATGACTTGGGGTTAAAGTATGTGTCTCTTATAAAATGTGATGTTTGTGATTCTCACATTTTAAATATTATGAGATATTTAAGTAAAAAATATGAATTGTTTGTATTTTTCTAATATCATATATGGAATCATCTATGTTGTCACATAGGGTTTGCACCATGTATCCACATAACATTAGACCATAATAAAATAATTTTGAAGATAAAATTTATCTTTAAAAGTGACGAAATTAAAATAAATTTAACCATACATTAATAAAATAAGTATTAACATATAGATTTCAAAATTGGTTACAAACCAATAAAAATTTATCAATTATTCATGTTTATATCTTCTTGATTATTCAATGCTTAATCAACATTTTCATATCATTCATTTATGTTTTTGAACACTGTATATTTCATTTGATTTACTATTACTCAATAAAAATTGATTATTTTTATTTATATAATTAAAAAGTAATAAATTTACTATTATTTTTATATATTCCAATGTATTTGAATTTAAAGTAATCAATTAAAACAAATTTAATATGGATCATGTTTACTAGGGTTCCATGTTAGGTTTTTTAATGGACTATGTTCAAAGGTTTTTTTGTAAAGATGTATGTCTTCTAACTTCATCATCATACAAACTAAATAGTAGGATGTGTATTCTATATGATTTTAATCACTTTCATGAAAGGTGTTTTGTGAAACATTTTCATATGTATTTTTTTATACTATTAAGTTTTATAAAAAATTATTATGTACAGATGAAAATAATAAATGATTATATAATGGATTTATACTTAATATCTATTAATTTGAATGAATGTATATATGATTCATGAAATGAATGAATATAAGCATGAATATATATATATATATATTATGTGATATTAAATAAGATTAATATTAATGTTAGATTATGTGATCAACTAAATTCTCTTTGAAATACTAAAGTGTTATATTCTTCCCAATATTCATAATTTTGTAATCATCATCCTACAAAATAAAATTTCCATACAAAAATTTGGCACTCGTGAATCATCATAAATAAGACTTTTATGAAAATATTTATTTTATTATGACAAAAAGACTTCAATTGGGAAAGTTAATTTACTATAATTAGATTACAAGAGAAATTTAAAAAGGTTGATATATTAAATAAATTAGGGAAAGGTTTCATCCAAGTAATGCGATAACCCAATTGTCTAAAAGTGTGATAGATGACCCTTTAAGAGAGTTTGAATTACGGTGAATAAAAAATTATAATCACCATCCTTAATGTATCATTTTTTAGATCATTTCCCTTTATTAAAATGAAAAATCATCATATGTTAATCTTCAATATAAATGCAACAACAATTAGAAAGTAAATCATGAACATAGTAGAAATACATGGTTCATCTTTAAATACAAGTAGTCTATAAAAATGTGGACATTAAATAAATAATTCCTAAACATAATCATTTACTCACTATTCTATTCTAAAATGATTCATATGGATTCACTATTGAAGATTACAAGATGAGATATCTAATTACATGATATTTTCAAATGTTATAGTAATTGTTATAGAATCCAAAGATATTATCTATCTGATTTTAAATAATTCTTATATTGTTTAAGACAATAATAGAAGTGATAAGACAGAATAAGTAGACTATCTTTCTAAAATAGGATTGTCTGGTAATTCTATAAATGTGAGTTTTTTAGACAAAATTGATTTAAAAGTCAATTTATATTTAAAAAAAATTATGAAATGTGATGTAAATATTAATGTAGATTTCTCACATGAGATTCAAAATAGATGGAAAAAATGGAGGAATAATTATGGTGTTTTTTCCATATAATTTCCTTTAAACTGATGGGTAAATTTTATAATACTCTTATTAGACTAGTTAAACTATATGATTGGGAGTAGTAGAATTTTGAAGGACCATATTAAAAAAATAAAGCTTGTAGAAATGAAAATTTTAGGATGTTATCATACTAATATGTATAAGATTACAAATGAATGTGTTCAAGAAAAAAATTTAGTGGCTCCAATTGAAGAGAGGATGACTAAGACTACATTAACATAGTTTGAACATGTTTTCAGAAGACCTAGGGATGCACCTGTTAACTTATTAATCTTAATGATAATTCCCTTATTTTATGAAGTGGAGGTATACCTAAAATAATACTTAAACAAATAAATCATGATGATCTTGTTTTAAATGATTTCGGTGAAAATATCATCTTAAATAGAACATATAGGTGGTAGTAGATCAATGTAGTCAACCACATTTAATTTTACTTAGTATATATTTGTTCTTCTTCGATATTGATTCTAGTAAACACTTAATCTTATTATCCATCACCCATTCCAAGGAAGACTTCTTTTCCACGTAATTTACATCTTTTAGAGTCTTTTCTGAATCATCGATACCTAAGTACTTGTTTATAAAGTAGGAAAAAGTTAACTCCCTTAGAATAAAAAAACTGTATATTTATATTAATATGAAATTGATATTGAGTTGGTGTATATAAATGAGAAGGTTGGTAAATTAATCAATTAAAGTATATACTAGTTAAAATTTGATAAATTACCCTACAATATTGGATTTTTGTTGGATCCATTATTGGGAATGGTAGAAAAGAACTATTGAAGACAACGTAATGAGAGGGAAGATGAATTTCATGTATATATAGTAGATTCTGGAATGGTAGTTAAACAAGATGAATTATTTATTGTGATATGGGTTAATGACAATCAGAAAGTGTTTCCTAATGTTTTAATTTGATAATGTGGTATTCAATAAACTTCATATACAGAACCTATTAAACATCATTTTAAATATGGTGTTGAGTTTTAAAAAACTATCTGATAAATAGAGTTAAAGTCACCAGTTTTTCAATATACTTGTATAGATAAATAATATATAGAATTCATCTTTGGGACAACCTTTCAAGAAATTAAACAATTTATTCATTCTTTATAAGACACACACATTCAGTGTAAATGGATGGAAATTTGAATTTATTGGAAATTAATGAGCCAACAAAATTATTTCTTGTGGAAGAAATATTTTCACCTATTCAAGATGATTATCAAGAATAAGATCCATGATTTGAGTTAGAAATCATAACCTATTGGGACATAAATAAATCTAATGAGGACTTACATATCATTTCACATCATTAATTGGATTAATTATAGGGATTCAGTAAATAATTTCAATATCATGATGATATATTAGTGAAAATAGTTCTCCTTTTAGTTCATATGATTCGGTATAATTTTATTTAGAATATATTCATAAATCAATGAACGATTCAAAGGTCATTGTTTATATTAATAGCACATTTTTTGGATTTGTAAAACCTTGTGACAAAAGAAGATTTCACAATCGTTGACTTAAAATTAAGTGGTATATACGATGTAAAATTTATATCATGTACCAATATCATTAGTGGAGATGGTTCATATATATATATATATATATATGATCAAAACCCAGACTGTGGTAGCCCAAATATTGATATAGATTAATTGGAAAATTGAGAATCAATAATTAAGGATTCATGATTTCAAATATTCTAATAAAAATCAATTAAAAATTGTTCTCATTATCTCAATATAAGATTTAACTAATTAAAAAAATTAAAATTAACGTAAAATATTTCATTTCATAAAAAGTGAATGAAATCATGTTTTTAGAGTCTATGGAATGTTTGTTTCAAGGGAAAACAAATAATTTTGTGTACCAAAAATATTCTAAAGCTGATAAAGTTGTTGTTAGGTATCTATTCGATGTTTCAAGAGTAATTTTTAAAACAATATTTTATTGGGAATTAAACAAATCTCACAATTAGAATATTCATAAATAATCCTTGTAGTGATTGATATTAGAAAGAGGTAAAAGAAAAAATGGTATCAAAAGTATTTTTCTATTCCTTTCTGTGAACCTAAGTATGTCTCTTCTCACATATAAATTCAATTAGGAAGTGAAAAAATTGGGTAATAATCTACTTCCATTGAAAACATTATTCAATATGGCATTGAGCTAGAAAGGTGGAATGATGGTAATACAGAGTCTCTGACTATATTCCAGGGCTTCAAGTAGTTTATTATAATTCATCAAGTAGAGGATCATTTGATCATAACCCTTTTACTACACATTGAGAAGTTATTCCTTCTTCTACTTTTATTTAAAATCCTTTTTTTCTTTATCAATACAATTTTCCCTTTTTTACATCATACACGTAGTACTCAACATGAATTTGATAATTTACATTCACTTTAATAAGCCTTAAATTAATTTAGACCCAGCAAAGATACAATTTTTTCCATATGTCAACCTAAATACCTCTATCTTAATGAAGAATATAGTATTCAAGGAAAATGATCCCAAGGGTATTAGTGATGTTAACGATATTGAATGGGAATATTTTTTTTATTTAATTTTATTTTAGTGTTGTGGTTGTTTTAATTTTATATTGTAGACTATCAAGCCACGTTTCCTTGTTTTTTCACTCATATTTATGATCGACGTATCCATATTTGAATTCAAATGTTGTCTTTCCTTTCCAATATATTTTATTCAACATATTTTCTTCATAAAATTGCGATAAACTCGTTTAATTTTACGTTCATTGAGTGTTGATATTTATTACTTTGAATCTATTATAGATTATCTCTTATGCCCTTGTATATTTTTTGTTCTACATACAAACTTTTTTTCAATTTTGTTTTCTTAACCCTTTTGATATTTTTTTCAAATGGTTTATTTATTAATGATGATAGGGGAGATATTTTTTTTCATAATTTATGTATTTTGGAATTATTATTTATACATTTCATTTTAAACATTTGATATTTTATCTTGTTCGATGATTAGGTTATTTTAGTTTCAAACACTTAAATTTAAAATCTATGATTTTAGTTGTCATAAAATTCATTTATTATTAAGTGTCATATTGCATAATGAAATATTTTAAATTCTATTTTTATTGGTATCATTATTTACTTTTCTCATGTTTGATATTATATTCAATTTGATCCAAGAATATTTATTTCCCTTGTTTTTTCATTATTTTACTAATTTCACAATTTTTTTTCTTCATAATGGAAATAATTTGGGTTCACAACTTTTTAATTCTCACAAATAATTATTAGTCTGAAATAAATATATATTATTATTATATTAAATATTTAAATTTTTTTGTTTTAAATATCATGGAAATGTTTATAAAATTTATAGACATGATTTCCATTTTATTGTAGTTTGTTGATAGAATAATGATTTAATTTATAGATAACGTTTAAGAGTTTATAAACAACTTTTTGGAATCCAATAAACGGACCTCCACTACCCAATGACCAACTCATATCTTCAATCAGAAAATCAATTAAATGATAAAATGACTAAACAAATCATTTATAATGTTTTTTTGATTGATCTGTATTCCTTACTTACAAATCATTATAAAATTTTCAAGAAAAATTAATCATCATTTCTAGTTTAGAGGATGAGATTCAACAAGTTCATATTGTTATTAAAATGATACCAACATGCACTATATAGTTTTTTTCAATAGAATTAAATATAATTTGATTCTTTAACTATTTGAAGCTAGAAGAGTAGGTATCCGGAGTGGTGATAGAATCCTTCTATGATAAGGTTAATTTTAAATCTTCATGTTTATATATATATATATTGATTTATCTATAAATATAGACTATTGAAAATCATATAATGTATCAAATATCTTTTATCCATCATTTTTATACAACATATCTCCCAGTTGGTTTACATTTTCAATTAATGGAACATTTATCAATGTTGTTATGTATCTAAAAACTGTTTTAAAACCCATAATGTACTAGGCTAAAAACTGTGATTTTCTGATCTGGTCCATGTTGCTAGTCCATTTTTTCCATTAAACCAAATTTGGATACCCTTAACCAATGGAAAACCAATCACGTTGTCTGTTCTATGATTTTTTTAATACGTTTTCTTATTTTAATATAATCTAATAATTAATTATTATAGAATATATAAAAATTAGTTCGATCATCCATATTATCTTATAAGGCCAACCTGAGCTTAAACTTCTCCCCTCTCTAGTTTAAACACTTGCCTAGTTTTGAAAATATTCATTCATACATTCACCATCTTGCATCTTGTGTTTATATATCTATTTTTACACTCGTTTTATAAACATGGATTATTCTAAAACACAATTATCCTTTTTTTTACAATTTTATTTCATTTTTTCGAATTAGTTCTCACTTCCATTTGAGTGTGAAATCACCAATACTTATAGATTGGTTATCTTTCCTATTTTGGTCAAGAGGATACTATGTTCAATATTAAACCTGAACTCCTCATTTAAATATGTTTTGTCTGTCTTGAAATTTATTTTCTCATTGAATGTTTTTATGTAATTAATTTCTATATTTATTTTTTCATTTTTGATTTCCATTTTTATTATCTATATAGAATTATATTTCAAAAGATAATTTTTTTAAAGGTATATTGTTAGTTTATAAGTTTTAAAGTATCATTAATAATATTATATTAGTGGGTTTAGTTTCATTATAAATCTCATTTTGAACAATTCCACAAAATAATTTTTTATTTAAAACCATTTTCATAACTATTTCCGTGGATTGGATTGTTTTTTAAGAGATATTTAATTTCATTGATTTTTTAAATTACCTAATTAAACTCATTTAACACTCTAATGACACTTTTTTAATATTTGTTCTATATTAAAATATTTCTAGTATATTTATTCCTTCGGGATATTAGTAAAAAACAATTGTGTCAAATAATGTGATGTCATATCCAGGATACCCCATGATGGGGAATCGAGCCATTTAGCTACAAGACCACATGCCCAACTACTCATATTCTAGAGGCTATTAACTAGTAGCGATTGTCTAATATGGAATGTGGGAAATCTATAACCTCTTTATTTGACAAAAAAAAATATGGAAATACATAACCAGTATCCAAAATATAATAAACATCTACCAATATAATACCATAATAAATATTTATCGAACCACATATGATGAATCCAGAATAGGAAACAATGACCATAAACTAAAGCAGTTGAAATGTAAATCCATATATGTTCCATGTGTCAAATGAAACCCCAAAATAAAGACATGATGACAACTCCCATGAAGGTCTATACCTATAGTTTGTCTCCCACATCTATGTAGCATATCAAATTTAAACTCAACAATCTATCATATATATCGTTACTTTATCCTAACAGAAAAAAATTACGTCTATTATCATATCGATTAGGGATCCCCATTAGGGTGTGAGAAAAAATCAGTAGGCCACCAGAAATGGTGTCTAAAACAATATAAAATCTATAAAGGTGTATACAGGTGTATAATGATTAATGTAAAAATGCTAAGGTAAATAGTTTTCACATTGAAATTATTCTTTAATTAACCATAAATCCCCCGAGGTTCATAGTGATACCCGAAGCAATCATACCTTCTTCAAGTCGTGTCAGAGTCTGAACAATCCACCAATATGGTATAAAAATTTCATTAAATCATGGTATTCCATTAATAATTTAATTTCCAAAATCAAATCCATAATTATGGGACTAAATTAGAAATATAGAACACTATAGTTATTTTGAGTAGCATCCCATGTCCCAAAACTCAGTAATCACCGGAAATAAATATATATAACATGGGGGCCAAGTGAAGTAGTCTGGAACCCCATGGGTACTTGGATCGACATTACATATCTCACAACTCAAAGTTTACATGCATAAATATATAAACCATGGGGTCCTATAGAGGTATTCTAGAACCCTGTGGTTATTTTGAGTTTTAATCTCTATCCCAAAACTCATTTTTCACATAATTCACAGAAATCTCATCACATATATCCATTTTGATAACTCAATTATCATTTATTTCCATAATACATTTTTCAAAAAATTTCCTAATTCCAATTATCAACCATTTCCATAATATATTTTTATACCAATTTCAAAATTATATGATTTCCCAATTTATAATTCATAACTATCAGAGAATGATATTTGGAACACCCCATGCATTTTTTAAAAGGAAGTATCATCATCTCCAACTCTTACAATTCAATCCATGAAGGGTCACTAAATCATAAGGGAAATAAATTATTTAATTAAATTTAGAAAGAAATTTAACAATGTGGAATTTTTAAATACACAATATCATACACATAATTAAACTCATGACTATAGGAATTGATAATTAAACCACATACCAAAATATTGATTATAAATGCTCATGAACCTGCAACTCTCATTTTGATGTAGAATGGTAAAAGTCCCAATATAGGAGAAAATTTAGAATCATAACCTAGGATCAATATCAATTAAACAATATCCATAAAAACAATATCTAAAATAGTTTCTAATGGGGTAAAAATTATTCCACTCCAATGGGAGAGAAAAACATAAGATAGGAGAATCAAACAGTGGAAGGAATCACATACCAAAGAGGAGTCGAACATTCAACCAGATCATTGATTCTCTTCGAATGGATATATAGGAGCCTTGGTAAGAGAATCTGACATTATTGTGAGTTTTCATAGTTCAAACATGGTTTTAGAACCATTTTACCCTTATGAGAAACTATTCACACTATTAGGAGGGTGTTCGTATAGTTTCTTCAAACCATGAACCACCTCTGGTGTCTCAAAAAAAGGTATGCACAGTTTCCTTGGAAAACCATAATCCTTTTGGTAACCTTGAATAGCCCCATAAGATTACAAAAGTCTCTAATTTCACCTGAAACAACCCCAAATAAAAACTCAACTAAGGTATAACTAGAACTAGGGTAAAATATTACCAAAAAACAAGATTGATACATCTCTATAATGGTTGATCTCTTAAAAATCCCCCACTCAAACAAATATTTTTTATGAGTAGTGAATAATAGGTTTAATATGATTATTAGAAATATATATAATCAAAACTATTATTGTTATCATGAAAAAGATATATGATCAATTATCAAGGTCACCCACCATGGAACAAACAAGTTACAAATGACTTAGAATTTGATACTTAAATAAAAATAAGAAAATTTAGATATGATATCTAACCAATATATTTACAAATACAATAAATCTTCAATAACATTGTAAATGATTTTGAGGTCTTATGAGAATAATTTTGGGATGATATTTTTTTGATGAAGGTAGTTTTGTCCTCATATTGACATGTGTTAAAGATCATTAATTTATTTGCTTTAACCCCTTCAATTTATATCCTAGATTTTACTCTACAGCTCAACCATTTAATTTTCTTGTATTTCATCGAACACATTATGGTGACTTTTATATCCATGAAAATCAACAGAGCCATCCATTGGTGTGAAAAAATAGGGCATGTACTAATAAATGATAAAAAATAATAAAATTATCATTTAATGCAATAATGTTGTTGAATGAAATGTCGATTGGTCCGTCAATGTTGATGAATAATGATCAAGCATCATTATGAAAACAAATGATGGTTATTCTGATAAAGTATAAAATGTAGAACAAGTTCAGTCCCAAGCATAAGAATAAGATTATTAGAAGAACTGTGGGTATGCAATCAAAATATTCTCCATAGTTTCTTAATATATTGAATCCAATTATCTAGTAAAATTTGGGAGTTGAAGGGTTAGATATCCTCTACGTGTAGTGATGTTTTTAATATGTTTTTTTAATTCATATCATATTTAATCAAGGAAAATAAGGTTTTTATATATTCTTTTTTATTTTTGTGTTTCTTTTTCATGCATGTTTAGTTTTCAAAAATAAAAAGCGATAGAAGGAATATAATGTTCAATCCAAGGGATATGAACATAAAAATAAAACTAATTTACTCCAGTTCAAATGTTAACAAAAAACCATTCAATACGAAATATTAGAAACCATGTTTTTTCTCTCAACCCTAATGATCTGAATGTTGAATTTATTTAATAAATATATCTCCACGCATGTGATATCATGGTTCTATACTATTATTCTAAATTTTAAGAAATGAATCAAATGTCGTACTGTTGAAAAAAATTTGATGCGTTGTAAATAGTGACAAAAGGAATTAATATATGAAAGGAAATAAGGATAGTGCTTTTTGTATAATTTAATAAAATATAAATGATTTATATTTTATAACTAAATTGAAATTATTTTACTTTAAATATGTTAATTTTGGGTAATATAATTGGTTTATAATGAAATTATGGTAAGTTTACCCATGAATAGAATATTTCACACAAACTATTTATTTCATACTTGTGAACCCATATATAGCTATTAATTAATTTGTAACAAATGTATGAAAGAAAAAATATTATAAAAGTCTATATAAAAAATTGAATAATATATATATATGTGTGTGTGTGTATTGGAATATATATATGATATTTTAAATAAGAGTATATCATAAAAAATATATGCATGTATTTAGTGTCAATTATCCAATTTTTTGTAGGAATAAGAAGTGTGCTTGTGTGTTTGTGTTAAACTAATATATCTAAAAATAAAAATCATAAATATGGTTTAAAATATGCAATTAAATATAATAGAATTGAAAAGTAACATATTTTCAAAATAAGTATAGAGTTCACTCAATACACAGAATAGTTCCAACCATTGAATAGACAAATCATGATGACCCCAAACATTGAACATGAATATACAGTTTAGAAAATACAATTCAAATTTACAATCGTCAAAACATAAAATGATACAAAAATATTTTTCTTTAAACGAGCTACTATAAGAATACTTTTTCTAAAATTAAATAGAAATATATGAATAGATAACTTTCGTCCAATACTATTCATTACTAGAGATCAATATAATTGTTATATACCATTCACATTGGAACACTCAGAATGAACTATTTGAGTTTCATCATTGTAATGAAAATATATCAGTATCAAATTACATGAATTATAGTTTTCACAACATAATATTACACAAATTATTAAATCATAGAACATGTTGAAAATATTAATTTTGAAAATATGCATTTAAATAGTAGAGGATTAATTTGAGAACATTTTTAAAAAATTGGTTATATCACTTATCACTAGTCAATTATGTTAGTTAGATATAAAAAATAAGTGTTTATTTGTTTCTATAAAATCATTGATGTTTTAGGAAAAAAATAAGTACATAGTAGTGTAATTTTCTCATCATGTAATCAATAAGAACTAATATAGAAGTTATTATGATATGTGAAATGTGTGAAAAAACTATATTTAGAAATTATTTTCAAAAATATCCATAATGAATCAAAAGTAATTGTTTTCATGAACTAATAATGAGAATATTGATTTACCATGTCATTATCACAATATTTGATATCTGGTAGATTAAACCTCTAAACTACATCAAGAAAGAACCATGCATTATTAAAGTACTCATAAGAGATAAATAACTAAAAGTTCCAAGTTGGTCATTGTAAGGTAATTCAACCACACACATATTTAATAGAAAATAAAACCATCATTCCATAACAAAAATTTATAATTTATAGAAATTATTTTTAGAATCAAACATACATATAAGGATTGACCAAAAAACAATGTATAGGGATAGACCAATTAAAATGTGACAGTAACATGTTCACAATTTTGATTCATAAAAAAAAAATTAACAAAATAAAGGAACATAATTAATAAAATAAATAAAATACCAATAATAAGTTTAGAATTATGAAAATTATTCATTGGAAATGGTAAGGATTCTATCCAAATTTTAACACTTTTAAATTCACAAACATAAATGGATTGACTAAAATATATTGATAACCTAGAAATTGTATACAAAAAAATTATTATAAAATATAATTTCATAATAAAATTTTTATAATTTCTTACCAAATTTTTCAAAACCCAATAAATGGTGTTCATGAAATTAATAGAATAAAACATATTTGATATTACAATCTAGATTAAATATATATATAATGAAAATAACCACTAAATTTCAAATTTAAAAAAATAATTGGAAAGGATTATACATTTTCATAGAAATTTATGAGCCTGGATAAAAATGAATGAACATTCATTGATTGTTTACTGAAAAATTATGGAATTTGGAAATCTGGTATTGTTAGAAAATGTATCTTAAAAGGGAATCCAATCAAATCCCCAAATAACCTGAAAAAACATGGGTCACTTAATGAATATTTTTTAATGTAAATAATGGGAAATAGGGATAAATTGCGTATTATTTGTAACCCCTCATATCCTAATTACCTAAAATGAATGAATCCATTGAAAATGAATTTTACATAGATTATTATAATGAAAATAATCAGTCAAAATCTATCTTCAGTACACTTTAAAGGATATCAAGTGAATAAACATTTATAAAAAATTATAACTCTTCATTATAAAATCCTTGAAATAAATTTTTTTGTAGGAAAGCATAAAATATTAGAGTAATTGACTATTAATGAGTCCATATGAAATAGTATCCATATAATAAATAATCCATAATGTATATTTGTAACTATTTTTATAGAATCATATTTATATTTCATGCCAGGAATATAATTAATTTTTAAAATAAAGCGAAATTTCATTTCCTTATTACATTATTTCAAAGTACATTTATATTGTATGTTGTGTGGGGATGTAGGTCGTGATATTGATTATATATGTCGAATATGAGATTCTATGTGTTTGAAAATACATGTATACAAAGTAAATGAAATTATATTCATATCAAATAAAAAATACAATTGCACTATCTGAAAGTGACTAAATATTTAAATTATGATTTACATAATAAAATGGTGAAGTTTTCATGAAACAATATGTATATGAAAAAAATAGATTTCATGAATCCATATAGTTAAAATATATATATAAATATTCAAAAAATGAAAGTTCAAACATATATAATAGTATATGTAAAATAAATGTTGATAAAAATTCATGAATAGATAAGATATTGGCATATTTTTATATCTATAAAATAAAAAAATAATGAAAAACAATTAGGGTTACAAAATAATATTTTTGGCTTATAATTTGTGTGGGAATAGATGAACAATACTTACAAATTACATAACTATGTAGGTCATCAGACATGAATGGGTGAACATTTTTTAGTGCTTGTGAAATTGAATTATGAAAGGGATATATCCACAATGTAGGGCAGTGTCATGTAAAGTAAATGAGAAATGGTGAAATCATTATGGGGATGATATAGTGGGAGGATAGATTGTATTCAATGAACTGATGATTTAGGATTTTCAATTGGATATCACCATAAAATGGTGGGTATAAATGGAATAGTGGATAAAAGGAGGTGGTGGAGGGAATGCAAGGATGTCGAGGAATTAATAGGTTGGGATGTGTTATAAGGTAGGATGAAGCAACCAATAAGAAGAGGTGGAGATTAGATGAAACAAAGATGAGAGGATTTGAGGTGGAGAAATTGGGGAAGGACAGAAATTTGGGAAGGGAAAATAAATAAATCAAGTGGATGGGGAGGGTGAAATTATTTGGAACGAAAATGGGGATGGAGAAGCTACTATGGGTTTGAAGAGAAATCCATGTTTTGTATATTTAGTATAGTTTAATAAATAAAATTGGTATAATTTCTATTGTGATCTAAAAATATAGAAAAACTAATGAGTCATTAAGAAAATGGCCAGAAATTTTTGATAATTACAACACATTTTTTGTGTATCTCACTTAAGTTATATAAGTACACTACAATGGACATATGATTCATATAACAAGAATATGGTAACTTCGTATGATCCAAGACCTGTACATGAAGACAAATCTTCAACACAGAAGTTCAATAAATATATTTAAACTCTTTGATTAATGGTACTTTTCATTCTTCACCAAGATATTCTTCTCTCCTTTTGATGTGAGAAAATCCATTAAAGATGAAATATATGTCATCATATCAATGTCAATACCAGTACACACACAGTGTGTTTTTGGTATGTTTTATTTATACTGTACGAGTAACATAACCTTGAAATCATTTTTTGAACATGGAATATGTACCTAATGACTCATGTCTCCACCTCTAATTGGTGTTCTCATGATATGAAACAAAAAATTCAAATAAAAAAGCAGCGGAGTTTCTAGATGAAAAAACTAATGTAAATAAAAAAAGGAAGAGAAATTATACAAGGGAGTGAATAAATCTGTGAAGGAAGTGAATTAAATAAAGAATTAAATAAAGATTCAACCACAATAATAAAAATAAAAAGGAAAAAAATATTTAACCAAAACAATAAAACAAAATCTGAAATGAGATCAGCAACAATATGATTCATGATTGAAGTCCTAAAAAAACAAAACCACAAAAAAATAAAAAACCTATAATAAGGTCAAGAATTGTAATCACGAAGTGTTCTTCTACTTTCTCAATATAAGGCGTGATACAAATTTCTAATATATAAATTGAGATCAAGGGAAAAAACCCTTGAGGTTAATGTAATAATATTTCATTGATTAAAATGAAAAAAGTGTCTTCTCATATAGGCATACATCTCCCATTATTTTTAGGAAATCATCCAAATGGTCCCTATAAAATTTATAAACCATGTAAATAAATAATATTCACTCATTTCAAACTGTTTAAGTGACACATTACCTTTCAAAAAATCAAGCATATAAATTCATGAAGATATTTTCAAAACATTTATATGATATAGGAGAATGGAATGACTTCTCTTATCAATATTTGTCTTAGCTTATACTGAAAAATGCATTATATCTTTATGGAGTAAAATACTATCAATGAAATGTATTTGATTTTTTCACAAATGGTATCCATGAAGAATATGATATATGAATTTTGAATGAATGAATATTTTAGAATATTTGAAATAAAAACATATGGTAAGGGTCACCAATAAGTGTCAACTAAATGGAGTAAAAATTTTGACAAGACTGATTTTCCCCCATTTTTTGTGATAACTGGGATATTTGTCCATCCATGGAGCTGTGAGCAGTCTGATTACATCCATAACATTGAGAGGAAACCATATGAAAATATATATAAAAATTATATTGAATACCCATCTATTTGTTTATCCTTTTAATTCACTTCATTTTTATAATTTCTAGCTCCCATTTGACTGTGAAATCACCAATATTTATAGAATGTTTATCCTATATATTTTTTTATCAGGAGAGTAAATTAGTTCAAAGAGTCAAACTCCACATTGAAATTTTTTCTGTCTATCATAAAATTTATTTTCATCATTGAATGTTTTTTTGTAATTAATTTCTACATTTCATTGGTTTTATCCTATTTTAGTTATTATTATCGATAGAAAAATATTATTCAATATAATTGTTTTCGTGGTTAATATTTAGTGTTTAGAAGTTTTAAAATATATTTAATAAAATTATAGATTTTTTCAGTATTATTTTCATTATAAAACTTAGTTTGATCAATTTTATGAAAAATATTTTGTTTTATTTATAACAATTTTCAATCCATGAATTACACTGTTTTAATGAGAGTTTTAATTTCTCATATCTTTTAAATTATCTAATTAAATTATTATCACCCTCATATTAATATTTTGTAAGATTCATTGCATACTACTTAATTTTTTAGTTTTTACAACAACTATGGATAAAAAATGATTTTCATGATATCCCCCACTCTTGAAATTATTTTTTAATGAGTAGTGAATGATGTGTTGAGTATGATAAGTAGAAATATCTATAATCGCATCTACTCTTGTAAATTTGGTCATGATATTTGGATAATTCTCAATGTTCCCCAACATGGGTTTAACAAGTTATTGATGTGAGTGTTTCATACTTAAATAAAAATTCTAAAATTTTGAGATGATATCTACCAAACTTAATTACCTAATACACCAAAACATAACTAACATTTTAGTAGATTGTATAGATATTTTAGAATAATTTTATGGTTTTATTTAGTAAAGAAGATACTTATTTCCACATAGTTTCATTTATAATAGATCATAAGTGTATTTGGATAAACCATTTCTATTTACATTCCATATTTCCATCTATGGTTAATCACTATTGGTTTATTGGGTTTCACATTACACGTTATGGGAGATTTCATATCAATAAAAATCAAGGAAGTTGTCCTTTCATTTGAAAAAATGGACATGTAATAATAAATTTAAACTACAGTCGACAAATGATTTTAATAAAATAATGTTATTGAATGAAATATCGTTTTGTCCCTCAATGATGAGGAATAAGGATGAATAATCCTAAAGTAAAGAAATATGAGTGGTATTCTAAATAATTATCAAACAAAGAATCAGTTGATATAAAGGTGTAAGAAGAAGAAGAATTAAAAGAACTAAAATAGGGATTAACATCAAAATTATCTCCATAATTTTTTAAAATGTCAAATCCAATTATCCAAGGAGATTTTAGAGTTTAAGGGGGAGATATTCATTATGTGCAATGAAGTTTGGTGGAAGTTTTTCTTTCACCATGTGTATCATATTCACATGACCAAAATAATGTTCTTGAAATGCTTTTATATATTTTTTCCTTTTTAATGTATGTTCTTTTTAAAAATTAAACGTGTGAGAAGGAATAGAATGTTGAAAATGAGATATATTAATTTTAAAACTATGGTACACCAGTTCTATATTAAACATAAAAATTCATTCACTTTGATATAGTATATATCATGTGTTTTTTTCAACCCTGATGAACTAAAATTAAAATTTATTTAATAATTTTAGTAAAATGTTTTGATGTACTATTTTTTTGATCATCAAATAGAGAAACAAATTTGAGCCTTTCGAAACATGAATAGAATGTTATGATAAGTACAACACATGTTTTTAGGTATCTAACATATTTAATATAATTTTACTAAAATTTACATATGTTTAGTATAAAAATCATTTGTTAACCGCGTATAAACCAAGACCAGTTCATCAAGACACCACTTCAACACATAATTTCCATCAATATATTTCAAATCCTTGATTAAAGGTACATGTTTTATCCACAAACATTAATATCATATTTTTAAATGATAGAAGACTACTAATCGAAAATATAGGTCAATGTATCAATTTCCATACTAGTACACTTATAGTGTGCGAATTTCCATGTTTATAAGCTATCCAAGTGAAAAAACCAAGAAATAAATTTAATTCTATTGAATATGGACCTAATGACTCAAATATCCCTCACTCCTTGGTGCTCTCATGAAATACAACAAGAAAATAAAATCAGAAAATATTTTCTCTGTTGGTTGAACATCCATATGGAAATAACATAAAATTTGATTGATTCAATGTTTAATTAAGTTAATAATGAAAAATCTAATGTATATGAATGATTATTTGATAGATATTTGAGAATATCTGAAATAGTCACACGTGCTAAGGAGGAAAAATATGTGACAATGAAAGTGATTACACTTGCAATATGTGACGATGAAAGGGATTACACTTGCAATATGTTGTTTTTAAGGTTTACTGAAACTAAAAGAAAGAAATTATTAACTTCATTTTATGACTATGGAATGCAGACCGAAAGACTCATCTATTCCCCTCTTCTTGGTGTGCAAATGATGTATACCTAGGAACCGAAATCACCATGCAGCGACTTAGAAGGATTAACATCTTCAAAGAAGATACATAAAAGTAGAGATATTCAAAAGCATAGTAAATTAACATATGAATGAATTGAATTCAATATATAAAGAAACAAATCATTAGCCACTATAATACATAATCAAATCCATAACGAACTAACAAAAAAATAATAAAACAATGATTAAATAGATCATCAAAAAAATGCAACATGAATGTATCCCTAAATTACAACATAACTAAAAACAAAATAAAAAACATAAAAGAAAATCCCCAAATGAGATAAAAAATTGTTCTTCTACATCCTCGCTATAATGTTTGATTCCCACTTTTCATATATAATTTAAAATAAAGGGTAGGAAACACTGAGGAAAATATAATAATAGTTTATTGAATTACATGAAACAGACATATTATCAGATATGGTCACATTTCCTTGGATTTCTAAGGAATTATTCTAATGGGACTTATGCATTCAATAATCCATGAAAGGAAATAAAATTCACCCAATTTATAGATTAAATATAAAAACAGGTATAAGATTCCAGGGATGGGAATGCTTAGAATATGAATGTTTGGTTCAGTTTATAATGAAAAAGGCATGTCATATGACTGCTGAATTAACAAACATTTTATAACCTATGAAATTGGAACACATAGTAAGGACTAGTATGTGAGGACAAAGATGTTAGGCCATCCATGAAGTTGTGATCAGTATTAGGACATCGAGGCTATTATGGAATGATTTTTGTGACAGTTTTTTTCTAAAACATACATTGAAATATTGTTTAAAAGATGATATATATAAGTATTTCCACATAGGTTTTCAGTAATAATTTACAGTGAAAGCTGGTGTTTTTTAAATGTTGAAAAATAAATAATTAGGGACATGTAAATAGAAATAGATAATAGTGAAGTAGAAAAAGCATAAAAAATATAACAATGTGAAACACAACTCATTAAAAACGTTAAAAACATTTTAAAAAACATAGCAAAATAAAACTAAATATTTAAATTAGTAAAATGTAGAAAATAGTATAAAAAATATTTTTTATTGAGTTTCAATATGTTATATATATATAAATAAAAGTATTAAAAACCTACAATAATTGGTTTTACGAAATTAAAATTATATAATATTATTCAAAAATATATGTGTCATAAAGAAACTAAACTTTAAAAAAAAATGTTGTTCAGGTCATGATAATGTTATAAATGAATAAAATTTTGATCAAATTCAAAACACATTCATCGATGACCAAAATATGTTTTGTAAACAGTATTTTAAAAATATAAAGACTATATTTCATAGAAAAAAAATTATTCACTACTATAAAAAATATCCACCTAGACTGCCACATATTCTATTTTTATAGATCCATTATTGAATAGTGATCCCCATTGGACCAAATCCAAGACCTTTTGTAATTTCATTTGTAAATTATCAGAACTCAGTTAAAATGAAATTATTACGATTAAAAAAATAAAAGAATAAAATAAGTATTACTGATTTACAATCATATTGAATCATTTTCATACACCACCCAAAAAAAACCATAAAAAATATAATTTAAATTATTTTGGAAAAATATTCTTAACATTCAATGTCTAATTAAACATAAAAATTACATCATTAATAATGATGGAGTTTATTACCTATGAAAAACTATTTGTACTTCAAATATATGTATATTCGATATATTGAATATTAATAAAACTTCTTATTAAATATTTATAATCGTTTTTCATAACTCTATGGTAATAATTTCATAGTGTAAATGTGATATTGATAAGGTCATAGAAGTTTATCATCAGGATGAGAACATGGAAGTTATATAATTGAATTATTCAATAATATTATGTGGTTGGATTGTGTTCTGTAGTGGGACATACATTACATAGACTATCAGGTGTGAGTACTCATAAGTGGATGATGATTCTTCTCATAGTGTCTATACTTGGTAATTTCCATGATTGGATATTATGAGAACATAATATTAATATGAGTTCCTCATGTTTTCGCATCATCATATATTCCTATATTCAAGTGTGTGAAATGGTCCATCAATTATTAATATTATCATTTATGCATGTCATTACCCAAACACATAGATTTCCTGACCAAAAATTTCACACAATATGTTAGCAAGATGTAGGATATGTTGGGCGTGTCATGATTGACATGTCATTGAAGGAAAAGTCAAGGAACAATTTTTCTCTTACAACTTTATAGATGATAATATCTCAACCCTTTGATTATAATATACAAGTCGCCCTAAATTCCATGGGCATGGTATAACAAAATGATTATTATTGATAGTCAAAGATAGAAGTATTGAGCATATAGGTTGGTGACATAGATGTGAAACCATCGTGATGTTATATCTGGAAAAAGTTATTGGATTACATAGTGGTCATTCATATGTGTTTATCATTATTGTGATATTAAGCTCTTTCTATTGGGTTCGCTGAACTATTTCTAGATTGTAATATTGGACTTTAGGAAAGCTCCCCTATTTCCAATGAAAATTAATCCAAGAGGGTTGCACACTGATTTTTTCCTATGATCATAATTAAATTATAATTTAATTTAATTATAAGAATAAATATTATTCTAAATATCAAGGGATAATTTTATTCAGTTTTTATTTATCACAATTTTCTAAAGTAAATAAATGCTTATTTGTTTATTAATAAATAATTTATTTGATTATGTGTATATATAAAACTTAATTCAATGGATTTTGAATAAAATATTTATTTTATTTATTCCTATTTTAATAATTATTTGTTCATATGATTGTGAAAAAACTATTTATTTATGAATAAATCATTTATCCAAGAATTTAATAAATGTTATGGGAGTTTGAATATAACCAAACTGAGTCTGAAGATTTTTATTAATTAACAATATGGTGAAATAATATTTTTCACTACACAATTTTTCTTGATTTAAACAAAAACAATAATAACAAAAACAATAATAATATTATTATATGGAATGGGGATTATTAATGTTTTTAAATGTTATTTAATAGAAGAAATTCAATTTATGAATATTTTAATATAAACCCAATATATAAAAATAGGTTTTTTTTCTATTGCATATTACATTGAATATCAAGAATTGGGAATTTTATCATGTATAGAATTGTCTCCCGACTCCTCCATTATCTATTCATGTCAATGATGATTCACATAAGAGAGATCTCATCATTAACAAAGAATGAGTTTTCAACACGAGTAACACATTACAATTGATTCATTGCGGTAGCACCCAAACAATGATTGTCATTGCTCAAAGATCAAAAGAGAACATGTAGATTACCTCTTGAGGGGTTATATATTTGGATCCTTACAACAGTGAAAATTCAATCTAAATGGATTTTTCTGGATGATCAACATCATAGATGAAGAATGGTCCTTAAGACAACGTAATTGTTTCTTCCAATATTAAATAAATTAAATAAAAATTTGACATGAAATAACCTCACACTTAGACTTTTTCATTAAAAATTTAAAATATATTTTTATATATCCCACACCATTTAATACTTCCACAATTCCAGAACCAAAAAGTGGTATTTGAGTGGTCACATATAAATTTATATTTATTTATTTTATTATTGATCCATATGCAATCAGGGTTGAATTTTTTTATTTCATATTATACGTTCTTTAGTCCAACAAGAACTAACATGGTATCGATATATTAATAAAATTTATATAGTGTATCATTTTCATAAATGTTTAATAATAGATTAAGAATGGCAAAATATTCCATTGAGAAGTGCCAAAATATTGACCGGAAAAAATGGGTTACATTGTGTGTTGTTGTAGGACACGTCATATACCCATGAACATTATACATGGATGTTCCATGCATATATTTACACATGGTGAATGTAGTTCACAATTTTCATTGGCCAGACCAACCTAGAACTCAAAAATTTTATAAACATTGTGTAGCTAGGATGTACATGTTGTGTAGTTCAGCCATTTTAATATGCAGAAGCCCCAACCATGTAGACTAGATACATTGAATTTGTGTTAAATGGTATGTACCTGGATTTAACAAACATTATTGTCTCCAAATTAATGGTAGAATTAAATTCCATTTAATTGAAATTTTTTTCATTTAAACTGTAATGTTTTAATTAACACATATTGTGACTGGAAATTTTATAACAGTTTAAGATAATTATAAATGATTGATTTTTTTATTATAAAAATCGTGAACTATTGGTTCTATAATTTTTTCCATGAAATCCTATAATATGTGTATCCCCAAAATGAATTTATATGATCAATATGATAAAATAAAATTAATTTATTAATTACTTAAAACATGCACATTTAATATAATAATAAATAACATATAAAAAATGAATGTTAGCCATTAGTTTTTTCATATACATTGCTTTTATAACTATTCATTAACTTGACAAAGAATAGTGTGTGAATTGGAATTTATTTAATTTAATTTAATTCATGGGTTTTAAATTATTTATTATTTTATTGAGTATGATTCAATTTGAATCATCCCTCCCTCTGTTATTATCAAGGCGTCATGTGTCCATGGATATTTATATAATCACCCTTTAACATATCCTTTGGTCCCCATCACTAGTGAGTGAGTTATAATTATTTATAATTAATATATATTCCCAAGGTTCATGGATATCATTTATGATAGAACCATAATGATTCCAACCCAAGTGTTACATGGATGGATAGGTGGAAAGATGTACTCCTGAAAAAGAAAACAACAACAATTATTTCCCCTATGTAAAATGATGATTTACCGTTATCTCCTTAAAAAACCATAAAAAATCTCATGAAAGGGAAATTTAATTAATTTTTATTTATAACTATAAGAATAATTATTTTATGGATGCAATAAAATGATCACATAAATAAGTTAATTAATGTGAAAATATGTAAATTAAATAAATTAATTATGTGTAAAAGTTTTATCTAACATAGTTAATTAATTATGTAACATCCACGTAATATTGGAAAACATGTAAAAGATAAATACAGATTAAATTTATTCATAATTGAATAAAATTCATTAACCTAATGTTAAATCAGACCAAGACTTATGTCACTTGATTAGTAATAAAACTCAATAGAACTATGTTTTTGACTAACCCTTATTGGGACACTTTCATTAATAATAGGAGTTATTATATAGGTTTTGGGTTGACTTATCCATTTTAAATCAAGAGTATTAGACACTAATTGACTTGATTTAGTTTATAGGCATTTTTTGAGTAAATAGATGCCAATTTTTCATGATTGGGGAATTTACTCAATGGATTTAGGAGTTGCAAGCCCAATTTTGGCAAAGAAATTCATACCTAAATACCTCTAATTACCTTTAACAGCTCTTATTATGGTTATGTTAAGGGTAATATGGATCCTTTCCACTAGAATGTCCTATCAAAAATCAATTCCATGTCTAATGGTGAGGGTTATTGATACATGATAAAATATTGGGAGATTTAATAAAAATAAATAATTATTTATTTTCGGAGAATGCGTAATCTAGAAATGTAAAATTAGTATTTTATTTTAATTATAGAATAAAATTTAAATATCTACATCCACAATATCCATTTGATTAATATTATAGAAATAAAATATCTACACTAGAAGTAACTTTCCAGAGTGGTTTAGACTCCTTTATGTTATTTTTCATCATGAAGTCAAATATTATGTGCTATAATCCTCTCGTCTTGATCATCTTATAAAAAAGGTGAGTAATGAATAGTTCCATGTCTATTAATAACATTTGAGTGATGTGGTCAATTTTCAATGGTTAATTCTTTCATTAATTTCATCTGAACACATGAATCATCATAAAATCATAGATTCATATATCATTATTGAGAAACTATGAGGTCTTTATGTGGATAATGTTAAATAGGAAATGTTTGAGATTTAAAGTGTTTTCCTTTAGCAAAATCATGAACATTGTTCCCCAGCTAGGCCACTTGTAGTAAACTTCATTTGATTCATTGAGTGAATATAGATTATAGGTTTTAAACTCCCCAAATAATTGGGTAATGATCTCTTTTTAGAGTCACTCACTCATATATTATCCATTTTTTATAAGTTTTAATATGAACTACATTGAGAAGTATATACCATATATTATCAATCTTATTTCCCATGTAGATTAATATATATGAAGTGTGAAAATCCTTTTTTCCTTATAGAGAAAAAAATTAATTGGAAATTGATGTTCTTTATGACAAATGATTCTTCATTCCCTTCTAGGAAGAGGTAGAATAAGGGGTAGTAAAGGAAATAAGATGTTTTCTATTTCATATATGGGTTAAAGTGACACTAGAAGAAAAATTTCACACGTCCAAAGAAGCAAGGCGATGCTTCATTTGTGTTTTCTATTGATTTAAATTTATCTATTTCTACAATTTTGGTTTTATATAATTTTTTGTTTTCCCACATATGTATTAAAATATTTGAAATTTTTAGATTCAGAATAATTGACGGAGGAAGATCAACAAGAAACCAATAGAGAAAAACTTGCTACTATTTCTATCAGAGACTACCACTACACATTTTCTATATGAAGGACATTGATTTTAAATGGTTGTTATTATGTTTATTCTGTTACCCAAAAATATTATTTCTGTATCTAGACAAGATACAGATGGTTTTATTTTCAAATATTGGAATCAATGTTTTATATTTTATAATGATGGAATTTTTTTAAGGCACATGTGAATAGCTCTATTTATTTGTTTTATTACACAAACCATGTATGGGAAATCGATAATGAATTTACTTCACATTAATCAAACCACACCCAACTATTTCATCACATGCGAAGTCATGTATATTAAAATCACTAGAAAAATTACATCATGATGGATATTTAGATTCTTATTAACTAAAAGAACTTGGTGAATGTCATGCATGTTTACATGGAAGTATAACTAAAGCCCCATTTATTGGAAAATGTGAAAGGGAGAAATAGATTCTTGAATTAGTTCGTAAAAATGTGTGTGGACTATTTTCTATTAATGAAAGGGGTGGGTACTCAAACATAATAACTTTTAATTATTATTTTATTAGATATGGATATGTATACAAAATGAGTTATAATTTTCATTCTCTTTAAAAATTCATGGAATAAAAGAATGAAGTTGAGAACCAAATTGGTTATAATATTATGAAACTCTACTCAGACTATATTGGATAATATATTAATTGATAATTAATTGTTTCTTATTGGAGTTTTGGATCTTATCCCAACTCACTTCTAATATACCTTAGTAGAATGGTCTACGATAAAGGTTGAATCACACCTTGTTGGAAAAGGTCTGATCAATGATGATTCATGCGAGTATTCCATTACATTTTTAATGTTATGTGTTTCAAACAGATGCAGGCATACCAAACCAAGTATTGACATAATCATTAAATGTACTTATATAAAAATACTGGAGTTGTAGTAAAATCATGTTTTCAAATTTACATTTCTAGGGTACTAAAACATTTTTTATGTCCTCTTTAGGTAATAAACATTCACCATGGGGCACTAATTGTACATTTTTAGGATACCCCATGGAAACAATTGGATATTAACTATGTTACTCCTCATATAATAATGTAATAGTTGAAGGGAACTCCATATTTCATGATAGGGTGTTCATCTTTAAATGATATAGTTGTAGAAAGATAGACTATAATGAATTTGAGGTTTAAAGTACACAATGATTTGGCACATGAATAGATACCAAAAATCCCCAAGGAAGAAGATAATGTTCAGGGGATACATGTACTATGTAAGATTACAAGAGAGGTTAGAGAACCATATTGGTAATGTTTTTTAGTCATTGAGGATGGTGACTTAGTATTGTTTTATAATAATGATATTATAACCAACTAGGATGTAGTAAGTGGCACTAATGTTCTGATATGGGAAGAAGGAATTATTTTTGAAATGGATTTTATGTAGAAAAACCATGTCTAGATTTTGGTAGAACCTCTAGTGGATGTAAATCCCATTGGTTAAAAATGGGTATTGAAGACGAATCTAGAAATGAAAGTTCATGTAAGTATCTATAAGGCATAACTATTTGCAAAAGGGTTTATACAATGTCAAGGTATTGACTACGATGAAACCTTTTCATTATTTCATAGATAAAATCCATTAGAATTAAACATTCGATTACAGATTACTAAGAGTATGATATTTGGAAAATGGATTTTAAAATAGCCATTCCTAAATTGAACATTCAGGAAGAGTTCTATATGATACAACCAGAAGGGTTTGTGACTCCAAATAATTCCAACAAAAATTTCAAATTTTAGAAATCCATTTATGGATTAATATAATTATATAGGTCATTGAAAATGTATTTTTATGAAACTATAAAATAACTTTTTTATAAATAAATAATGTGCGCCTTTTTTCTACAAGTGGTTTATTGGGAGTGAATTCATTTTCTTTATAGTATGTGTCGATGAAATGTTACTCATTGGAAATGATATAACAGTCTTACAATTTGTTAAAAAGTGGTTGAATAAATGTTTCTATAGGAAGGAATTGGGTTAGGCGGCATATATACATTGGATCATTATCCTTTTTCATAGATCCAAGAGGCTTCTCAGCATAATTCAAAGTAAATATATAGAAAAGATACTAAAGATATTCGATATGGAACATTCCATGTAGGGATTGTTTCCAATGTCACATGGAATTCATATTTCTAATAAAATTTTTCTATAGAAACATGAGTAATGAAATAAAATTATAAGGATATCATACACATCATAAATTGGATCAGTTATATATCTTATGCAATTTAGTAGGCTATATATCACCTAACTATTTAGTATTTTAGGTAGAAAATAGGAAAACCCCAGTGACTGACATTGGATATAAGTCAATAGTACACTTAATTATCTAGGTATTATTATGGATAAGTTCTTATTTTATAGAGGTAATGTGGGAAATTTTATTATGGGATATGATGATACTAATTTCCAAATTAATCAAGATGAAATGATGTCAGAAGTGGGATATATCTTCACATTGACTGGAGGTGTTGTGAGCTAAAAGTGCTCAAATTTGGTTTTGGTCATAATTTCAAAAAATAGATTCCACGTATATTGTTTAATTTTAGGTATCTAAATAAGTAGTATGAATGTAAATATTCATCCAATATTTGGATCTGGAACATAGCTATAAGGATCCAATCATAGACTATTATGATAATACTATTATGGTGGATCTTATGAAAGATACATGGTAGTATCAAATGAAAAATAACATACTTTGTAAGTATCATTTAGGGAGTTATTTTTCTCCAAGTGGTGAGGATTATATGATCATTATTTATGTGGAAGAAAATGTGTTTGACCCCTTAAATAAATTCTTAACTCCATAGAAACAATATTATCAGGTAAGGATTAGCGAACTAAAAGATATCAGAATTTAAATCTAGTACAAGTTGGAGTTTATTGGAGTTGTTGCCCAAGGACCAGCTATTTTTAATGTGATTACATTTATATTCTATATAATGAATATTAATAAAGCATATTATAATATATTTTTCATTATTCATCATGAATCTAATTTTATATGGACCTAGAATATACATCGCATTATTATGGTCATAGAAGGTCCTTTCTATGATGATAATCATGATGATATATGATGATATTCCAAAATAATGTTCTCAATGTGGATAACATACTATGATGGAAATCATAGTAAATATAATGACACATACGAGTACTCATAAGAATATGAGGCTTTTTTAAATGAAGTTTTAAATTAGTAATTTCCAAATTACAAGATTTTGGGAATAGACCCACCAGTAGAAATTCTACATGTTTTTTGTCCTTTGATATTCATATTTGTGAGCATGTGTAATGGTTCTTATAGTATAATATTATCATTGATGCATTTCATGAATCATAGAATTACAATTACTGAGCAACACCGTCATAGAGTATGTTGGTGGGAATTATGGTATGTTGTGTGTGTCAGGATTTATATGTAATTAATGGATAAGCTGAGGATGGATTTGTCCCCATCATCTTTATGGAAGCTTATATCTGATCCCTATTACCAGAATAGAAGTATTGAACTAAATTCCATGGCAATGGTGTAAAAAAAATTTATTATAGATAGTCAAATAAATATGTATCAATCAGATAGGGTGGTGGCATAGATTTGAAGCCGTCTTGATGTGATATTGAGAAAAAAAGGATTATATTACACAATGAGAATTCGTAAGTGGTTTTCATCATTGTGATATTAAGTTATTTCTCTTAGGTTACGTGACCTATTTCTATAGAGTAATCATTGGAATTAGGAAATCCCTCATAATGCCAAAAACAATGAATTGTAGAGGGTATCACTCGATGTGTTTCTAATAATCTTGATTAAATTCAATTTTAATATAACTATTAGAAAAAATATAATTTTAAATACAATGTAATATCTTTATTATAGTTATATTGATCTATAATATTCAAAAAGAAAAAATAGTTATTTGTTTGTTAATATATAATTTATTTTATTATGTGTATATATATATTATTTATTTGTTGGATTTTGAATAAAATATTTATTTAATTTATTTAATATTTCAATAATTATTTATCCACTAGATTTTGAATAAAATATTTATTTATGTTTTTGGTGTTCAACATGTGTAATAGATTTTGAATATACCAAGACAGAGTTTAGTGAAAAAAATTTATTAACAAGATGATTAAATAATATTTTCTATTACACAAGTTGGTGCACACCCAAAAATAATGATATTATGATTATAATATGGAAGGTGGATTATTAAATGTTTTAAATGATTTTTAATAGACTACATGGAATTATATAATATTTTACCCCAATACCTATCTATATAAATAATTTTTCATGACTATTGTGTATTTCATTGAATATCGAGAAAAGAGAATTATTTCGCAAAACAAAATATCTCTCGACTTCTCATTTATCTATTCCTCTCAAGAATTAAAAATGTACGATATGTCCCATCAATATCAAATTATGGGTGATAAACATGAGTAATGCACAAAAATATAATCATTGTAGTTTAACTTGAACATCGAATGGAGCTTCTCGAAGAACAAAGGGATATGTGTGGATCACCAATAAAGGGATTCAATCCTTTGGTCCTCACAAAGAAACAAAGGAAATCTAAAACAGTATTTTTTTTGATGATCTACAAAATCAATGAACAGTTATTTCTATTTGAGGTTAATCATTTCATCTAATTTTAAATAAATTAATTATAAATTTGATGTGGAAGATTCTTACTATTGGTTTTAGGCATTGAAATATTAAGAGAAATTCTAAAATATTTCCCACCACCACACACATCCACAACACCTGGAACCAAAAAAATAAAATTATAATTAATATTGGATCATGATATTAAATTTAATATTACCATCCAATGAATGGAAAAACATGTAATCCATTTTTTTTAATCATTCAAATATATATTAAATTTTGAAATTATGTTTCAAGGATTGCATTACTTTTGAAATGTATTCTAGATCCCCAAAACCATAAAAAGTTCTTGAATTAGTTTGCATTCAATTAATGTAGATATGGATTATAATAAAAGATATTAATTAATTAAATATAAAGTATTTTTAATTATCAAAATTAAAATAATAATTTAAATTTAATTACATGGAAAACAAATGGTACACAAGAACAATGAGAATTTCTCCCATTACATCAACCTAGATGTCACTTTTGATAATATTATTTTATAGTATTGGCCACATATATCAGAAATTAAAAAAATGGTATAATAATTATATAATATATACAAATGTGTGTCAACTTTGGTGCTCCATTATGTTCAAGAGGAGTATTTGAAGGCATTGTAATGTGAAATTTTGCTTTCCATTATAGTGATTTATTCAATTTAAGATACTTCTATATAAGGTAATTTTATGGAACATATTATAATTAATTATGAATTTAGTGATAAATAATAAATTGAAAAAAAACATACATCATATGTCAACTAGTAGAAATACTATCTTTCCAAAGTAAAAAATGTCTAATACATTGTAAATATATGGACACCCCCTTAGTAGGCAGTCACATAGGATAAATTGGATCAATAATATCATTTACCACTAATTTTAGCTGATATGACTACATAATCCTATGATATACATAATCCCCTAGATAATGTACAATTATGTATACTACAATACGTACATGGGGATCCCCAATATACAACACACAACACACGGTTAGTGTTCAATGGGGATGTGGCAGATCTTAGTAGATAGGTAGTATAGGATGTGTATATATCATCTCCAATACATATATATCGGATATATATGATTTAAATCTATCGCCTACTATCTCATTCAAGTGTCACATTCCTACCTTTAATGAAATGTTTTCTATTTTATATATTTCCATCATTGACGCTATAGTAGGGGCGTGACAAAATAAATATTTTTAAACTGATAACCTCTTTATGCCCAGTAACATAGCTTGAGTGTTCTAGTTTTACTAAAGTATTCATAAATATATTCATCATACCCTCATGGATAAAGGACCCTGATATCATTTTCTCTTAAATTATATCCTGAAATAATATTTTTAAGAGTAATATTAGTAAAAAAATATTTATAAAAATAGTAATATTCAAGAAAAATAACAGATAATTACTTAAAATATTATCAAATACATATTTTGTCATGTCAGTAATATACTTAAACTTTTAATCATTATCACACATTTAAATTTTTTATGTATAGGGGGTAGAGAGAGGGTAATCTGAAACCTATTTATAGCCACTACTTGTATTGGATCATAATTGACTAAAATTTTTAGTATTATTCTCTCCTCTAATAAATGATGCCCTATGTGTGACAATGTATTTGGGTATAGATCCTGAGAGTGTATCACTTGGTGAGTTTTCTTAGAGGCATATTACACAGGAAAAAAATAAATTTTTTATCATGTAATTAAAATTAATTAACAAATAAATTCCAGAAACAGTAATAACATACCATAAATACTTCCTCCCGTTGATTAGAGACAATCATTTTCCATGTCTTTATATCTTAAACTCACACATAAGTCACAGAATATCTATTTATTACTCACAAATCAATAAATTTAATTTAAATTTGATTTAAATCCTTTCATCATGTTTCCGGAAAGGATGGAAACATTTTATTAATTTCTTACATCACATGAAAGTAAAATGTCATCTATAATTGAATATATAAAATATTAAGAAATATAGAATATTTAAACAATAATAATACTAAAAAATAATTTTATAAATTTTACCATCATAGGTACCCATAAAAAATATTTTTCTGACTGATCGTTATTAATCCAATTGAAGAATAAAATACTTATCCTACAATGATTCTTTATAGTTAGGTATGTCTTAAACTACGTGTCATTTGGTCCAATTGGGTGGCCATTATCAATAGATTTATTTATCAACTTCTGATCTCTATGTGAAAGAAATTTTTTTTTGTCAAGTGTAATACTCTGCCTACTATATTTGGGTATCATATTCGATATAAAATAATATGTTTTTCAAGTAAATTTAAGAAATATATGTTTAATTTCATTAAATAAATAAATTAATAAAAATATATATTTGTAGGAAGAAATATACAAACCTATATTTCCCTTCCTATGTGTCTATAATTTAGAAATATGTATGTTATTATAAAAAAGTATATTTACATGTATTAGATTAAAATTAAATATGTTTCATAAATAAAAAATTGATTATTCGTAATAAAAAATAAAAAATTGGCTGTTATAATTTTTAATAAAAAGTTATGTACCTAAAACTAGTGAATACAAACTATCAAATTTTTTATTATAGGGATACCATTGGGTTTCACTTCAGAAATATAATCAATAAAAAACTCAATTACCTCTTCTGATTCATATTTTGGAATAATAAAGGCCTTTGGTTTATATATAATCTAAACATATCCCTTCAAAATTTTCATATATCTTTCAAAATGATTAATCCAATACAAATAAACAGACCCATGGATTATTATCTATCGAGATAATTGAATCAGTTAATGGTCAATTATAACAAAAAAATTCTGTAAAATACATCTCAATTTTTAAAATTATTAAGAAACCTTCATTCTCAAACACATATAATAAATATTGATTTATTCTTTTGTATTATGTTTCTTGAAATGGAAACACAACCTAAGGATAAAATTTTTGATAGGTATTGAAAATATTCTGTGTAATTTAATCGGGCAAAATTATTTTAGAAATACACGATAAAAATTAGATTTCATGCCATTATATATAAATCCTTTAATCAAAAAAAATTCACAGTTGTGAAAAACCATCTTGGTACTTTAATAACAAGCATATATAGAAATATATTTATCCAATAACTCTTTATTAATGTGTGACAATATAATGGAATGTATTTTCTATTTCATTTCATTGATTGAACTAAATCAAAACATATTTCGATTGTTATTATGTACAGTCTTTCTTACAATGCATATTTTTTCTTTCCAATTATGTTTATCAATGATCCATTTAGGCTGCCAAAATTTTTTCTCTCAACATTAATAATTTTAATGTTATTTCTCACACCTAAAAATTTACAATAAGTTAATGTTAATAAAATTAATATTCTATTCGATGTATTTTTCTGATGATATGAACTTAATTTTTTTTGAATGAGACATAAATTCATTTCAGCTTTTTGTAATATTCTTTAGGAAACAATGGTTCTGCAGAAAAATCACTCTTGTAAAATGTTATTTCTATTTTTATTCTTCGATAAGGATGATCCATTTGAAAAAATCTCTGACGACACATGTATGTTGTTTTCATTTAATTCAAAAATTGACAATACTAACTAACAAATTCACAAATTTGAAAATATTTATTTCTTTTAACACTATATGTGGATGAGTTTTTATATAAAAAAATTCATTTAGAGTAAATATTATCATAGTATGAAAAGTAAAAATACATTTCCTGCAAATATCAAATACTATAAAACATGTTTCCAACAGAAAAGATAAATCACCAATCAGTGGTGATAGATAATCATTATTATCATTATGAAACAATTGTTTCCCAGAAACCATCAAGAATGTCATAACATATATCCTCATTATACATATCTACGGGGATAAGATGTCGAAAACCAACATAACAGGCTACAAGATATGTTCGTTATTGAGACTTCAATATAGATTCCTTCCATCTTTTAAAAGACTCGTTCTATTATTTATAAATTCATTTCAACAATGAATAAATATGTACTCAATATTTTCCATTACAGTAAATCTCTAGGGTTATATAGGTTTCCATCAAACATTCACTCATTTGTATGTCATCTTAGCCCCTTTGGATCATTTGAATTTTTAAATAGGTATGTAAAATAAAGAATTATTGGAAGATAAATTATTACTTTAGTGGGTGTATTAGTTCTAATTCTTAAGAAAGAATAAAATTTTGATTTATTATCCATTTAATATCAAGATGTCCCACTTTTAATACATTTTGATAAACATTCATATTCCTTCCTATACAACACATAGTCGTTTGGGAAATCATGTTTCTGTTTATACCCCAATCCCATAAGACATAATATTTTTCCCCACTAAATTGAATCTATAATAACATTTCTCCTTGGATGTATCACTTTTAAGAGGTCATAAAATTCCATTAAACTATTATCACACAAACTATAAATTATTTTTTCAAGATGATCCTCTGTCTCATGCCAAACAACTTTATCATCATTAGATCTTTACTCATTTGTTATTTCATCATGATTGATCATGCATTTATAATTATTACCAAAACCATATCAAATCATACTGTCTTTGATTTCTATATACCATAATTCACTCATAATCAAAAACATCATGTATGGACAGACAAACAATTATTTGTTTGGATAACTTAATTTAGGAAATTAAGATAAATTTTCTAACCATTTCTATTATTAAATAAAAATATTTCATGCATTTATACAATTATGGTCCACAAATTACATAAAAACCCACAATATGATATATAAATATATTAAAAAATATTATAATTTTAACACAAATATAAAAAAATTAAATTAAAAAAATATTAGAATATAAATTTGTAAACATGGAAATTTTTATTAAAAATTATGAATATCTTAATAACACAATAAAAATGATTTTTTTTTCAAAAAAAAATCAAAATTAATTAAAAATAAAAAAATAATTTATAAATGAAAATTATAATAAAACGATTTTTACCAAAAATTATTTTAATGATGAGAATTTATAAATAAAAACATTTATAAATAAAAATAATTTCATCAAAAAAATTATAATAAAACAAAATTTATTCACAATCAATTTTTAACACTACAAGATTAAAAAAATATTGAAATTGACAATAAGAGGAATATAAAAAAAATAAATTGATGAATGCAATTTATAATTAACAAATAATTAATTGATCTTCCAAAAAACAAAAAAATGTTATGAAATATAGAGATCAAAATGGAAAATAGTTACTAAATTTAGATCAATTCACATGAGGGTGGTGTAAATAGGATGAACATTTTAAGATTGAAGAGAAATGATTTTCAAAACTGTAATGACCCATAAGTTTATCGATAAAATTTTCTTTCTTATAATTTTGTCAAATTTAGTGATATAGTTTAATAAAAAAGAACCACACTGTGAAATCAGAAACATTTGATTCATTTTAAAAATAAATTTATAGTATAATAATGATAATGATAATTTAAATTATTAAAAAGGAATTAAAAATAAAAAATTAGTTAACTAAAATATGAAAATGTGGATCTTCTCAATCCACTAGAATAAGCACACTCATGAATAACATTGTCCAAATGAAGAAAAATGTTATCAATATAGTATTGGTTTTTAAAATTAAAATATATATAAACTTGAGAAACCATGAAAGTGAATGAATATTTAATGAAATAAATGATATTGATATTATTTAGGGATCCCATATGACTGTTACAAATCTGATCGTTGAAATTGTAATCTTATAGATGGAATAGTATTTCGACGTTTAGAAACAATAACAGGACATCTATAATTTTATGCTTACATATGGATGTGTAAAATAATATATATGTATCCTATAAAATTAAAATATATCATATTTATGACATGGTATAAGTAATTAAAAGTGTTAAAAATACAAATTTAATGTCTTGATTTTATTGGTAAAACAAATATATTTTAGTTTCACTATTAAAAAAAAATAATGATATAACATAAATTTTATTTTCTTAAATGGATTTAAAAATTTATATTTTGATTAATTATAATTATAATATAGTTTTATAGGACAATATGTGATTTTTCAAAGGGTTAAAATATTGACATATTTCTATTAAATGAATTTTTTATATAAAATTTAAATTTCTCATTTTTAGAAAATTATTTTCAGAAAATTGATTACATTTTTGAAATATAAAAATCAGAAGAAAAAAAATTAGGGTTGTTTTTTATGTTTTCTAAAATAGTGCAATTTTTGTGAATAGTGAAATGTGGTAAATTAAGATATTTAACATTATATGCTAAGGAAATTAAATTTTGTGATATCAATGATGTGAGTACCAATTATTTGGATATTACATGCACTAGTTACATTATATAGTCACATGAACCAATACTAATGATTATTTTGAAAAAAAATAAGAATCTAATTGATATAATATTCATAAAACACCCCTATCCTTCCCTTATAAATACCATCTCATCCCCAATCATTTTACAAACATAATCTAAGCCTTGGATAATGAAATAATTATACCCATTAAACTTACCAAGCCTCTCCTCTATTTCATACTTCTGATGGTATCCCCATAATACAAATCCCAAGTTCCCTAAGAAGTTTTTAAATGTGTTAAAATTCAACAGGTAACACTTACAACTACCTATTTAAATTTATTTTATTTTATTACCTTATCCTCACCTCCCTTATTAAAAATGGATTAGAAACTATAATATCTTTTATATAATATAATATTATTTTGTTAATGTAATATCTATCATCCAATCACTTCACTTCTCTTCATATTATAAAAATGGATACATTATTTGTAATATGCTAGACTAACACCTTCATTGATGATGAGTTTTTTGTTTCCCATTACTTCCTTCATGGAATAAATATGTTCACATATAATGGTTCAAAATGATCTAAATATTTATATTATACTTTTGTCACATTCAAGAAATAATATATAATCATAATAATAAATAGAACAAAACAAAATCACGGTGGATGGAAAAAAACCAAAATAAACTTACTGAATGACATTAAAATTTAAAATAAATTATGCACTCATATGACATAAAAAAATTTGGAACTTTAAAATTTATATATTTAATAAAATATTATTTCATTTCACTTTTATATTATTAGTCTTATTTTTAAATACCATCAATAATTATACCCAATTTAGATGACCTTAGAACCCCAAAACAAATACCCACAAAATAGTGAAATTGTGCTTTCTAACTAATTAAAATGGTTATAAATGAGAATAAGAAAATGATAATAAATAATATATATATATATATAATAGGATTTTCATTAAGTAATTTATTAATTTAATTTCACTATTCAGGACAGTTTGAGAAATCATAGAATGAATCTAGAATATAAGGTAATGGATATCTCTAAAATACACTTCCTTTAGGTTTTTCTTTTTCTAACCTTATCATAAATTATATATCTATTATTATCATATACTTATTCTATATTATATATAATTCTTCTACACATACATACCATGTTTAATTCATCATCGTTTGAATAGGAAATACATGTTTTAATGTTTCCCTTAGTGAGGAAAGACTATACAACCCATTTCTTCACATGTATCATTCTTACATTTAAGCATTATGATTGATTTCCTCTTTGTGGAACACATAATCATGTCAATAATATGATGGTTATTCCATTATTGTTATCTAATGAAATGGGTTATGTTATTGTCTCGTGTGGTGATATTTATAGGATTAGGGAATGAACTAAATAAATTATGGGATATTGTCCAACATGTGATGTTGCCATGTTGGTTAGCCTTATATTATTCATATAACATGTTTTTATACTAATAAATTCTTATGTTTCCATGATCTCATGATTTATTGAAATTCATGTTATTATTCGAAATTATTATTAAAGATCCATTCCATTTATGTTATCATTTTATTCCTTATCAATCATATTTGTTGTTTAATTTCCATTATTACTCCCTTACTAGGATTTATATCTCACCGCTTTGGGTTATGTATTCCCATGACTATCCAATGATGTTTTAGAATATCATGGAATTTAGGAGGCCATTGTAGAGATTAAAATAGAGATGTTTTGTTCTAGTTACATGTTGTTATTTTATATACCTGTCTTTCTAAATGCATTATTCCTCATGATCATTTGGTTGTAATTGTTTGTGTATTTATATCAGGTAAAAATATGTGTAAAATGATTGGGTCACTATAGTGGGTATCAAAGCTTAGTCTAGTTACATTTGGATATTTGGAATATATTAATTTAGTTATAACCCTTTGTATAAGTATAATGATATGTTTAAGTATAGAAAAATCTCTTGTAATTTTTGTGAAGTATAGTGTGAGTGGATTCATTGAAACTACATTCTTATCTAAATACTATATGTGGATGTGGCTCTAGAAATTTTTTTACCTAGGGGTAAAACCTCATTAGGTCGCATTGATCATCACATATTATATAATAGAGGATTTTATTCATACATACTTGGGAACTCTTTGGAGATATTCTTTGTAAAATTCACATACTCTTTATAAACAATTATGAAGGAGTGGAATAGATTATTAGGTTATTAATCCTAATAGGAAAGCCACCGTAAATAAAGTACATTAAATCATAGGTACTCGTAAGATAATATATACTTATCCTTTATATTTTATTCTTTCTATGTTCACGGTTTCCTTTTTATTTACTTATTACGTAAGTATTGAAATCCATAATTGTGTTTCTTTTTTTATTAATGGAAGGAAATAGGATAACATGTGACAGAAACCAATGTGATGGGAAAAGTGATGAATTCTCTAATGATATTCATAACCTTATGTGAGATTAAATATCATATATTTTTATTCATCTAAACTTGTTATCACGAATTAGGATTACTACCATGAACACAATTGAGTTTCCCAACAAATAAAATAAGAGATGCATGGTGTCTCATCAATGTGTAAGTCATAAATATTATAAGGAAAAAAATATTTATTTCGCTACGTGTAAATTATATGTGAAGATCCACTAACGGAAAATTATTAAAGCAACTATAAGAAGAATTTTTATAAGATCAGTGTATAAAGAATACATTTATGAAGTTCATGGTTGAAAATACAAAGGGAAATAAATCTCATACAATGTAACCCCTAAAAGTTAAATGGAGTACATGTGGGAATCATTGTCATTATCCAAGACAATTCTCTAATACAAACACTAATAAGGATGATAAAAATGAGAAAATACTAATACAATGGAGCTGGGAAGGTATTACTCTATGAGTTTTATGATCCAACAATCCATAGTTTTGTATGACTTAGTTCTAGTCAATTGTATGTGGGTTGTCTTATAAAATCTTCGAGTCACCACCCGAAATGAATTGATTTTATTAGGGAAAACTTATATGATTATTATAAAAATCTAGGTATTTATAGAATTATTATGTTTAATTTATATTAATAATTTTGATTAATATATTAATTTCACGTTAAAGGTTAATATTTTTTCGATAGCGTACTTGATATTCAACTAGGGGTTTCTCTGAAATTTTACATTGTACAAAACAATGATTTATACCATAAAATAATGTAATTATTGTTTTAAATATTAGTAAAAACATAGTCTTTGTATTTCCAATAATGAACATAACTATCTATATTATGATATTGAATATTTTTAAATTTATCCAAAAAATATTAGAGTCATCAAATAATAATGAATCTCAATTTAATCATGAAGTACTCAAATATTTTAGTAAATGGCGTTTTACCACGTTTTGATGGAAAACCATTTTTAAATAATGTTTTTGTAAATTTCATATGATATATTTGAAAAAATATACTTCTTAATTAGAATTTGGAAGTCAAAATTTACTTTGGATTATGTTTTGGTATTTTTCAGATAAAGTTAATTTTTTAATGAATAGTGAAAAATACTATATTTTAATTCAAAACTGCCTTTTGATCTAGTTTATTTTTATAGTTATATTGTCCTTTTAATTTTTTATAATGTATAATTGGATCATAATTTTTTGTTTTAATAAAATGATGCTCATTTTAATTAATTACACATTTTACTTGGACATAAACACATGTTAATCTTTTGATAGTTATTACTTTGTAAAAACATGCGTTTTGGTTTTGATGATGAGAAATAAATTTTAAATTAATTATTGCAACTTTTATGTTTTGAATTTGGATAAATGGATTCTATATTTTGAAATCATGAGGTAAATATTATCAAAATAGGTACCTTTTATTTTTAGACATTATGAATAGTAACTTCAGAAGTTATTTTATTTACCATGGTTAAAAGGTAAATCTGGTAAATAATTGTAAATAATAATATTATAATAATATAAATCTATAATAAATGTTTGATAATAATATTAGATGATATATCTCTGACCATGATCATATTGGTTATATTTTGAAACCCCATGGAGCAACTTGGATGTGAAAATGACATTTTATAAAAATTAATTTAAAGTAATGAAAAATGTAACAGAAACATATATCTTTTAGTAAAATTATTTTTATTGGGGTTCATTTAAGTGATAATTTATACAATAAATAGTATATATAAATCTAAAAATATTTTATAAATCATGGTATTTTATTTATTATTTTTAGAAATCAAATAAATAAATATATTTATGACACAATGATGATGTAGTGATTACCTTATTAAAAAATTATTTCAATAAATGAGACTATAAAAATTAAAATAAATATATTTTTAAAAATTTTATGTCATCCACGAATTTCAGGGAAAAATATGACTTTTTATATTTAAATTAATGATGTTTTTTCAAATGAATAAATTTTTTATAGATTTTTTAAAAGTCATGATATGAATATTATATAAATTTACATAAATTAGTTTTAAAACAAATAGTGTTTTATTAAATGATATAATGGTCGTATAAATATAATATTAGGTAAAATGACTTAGATAAGGTTGAAAATTTCATTAATGAACCACATTAGGTTTTATTGGAATTTTATAGTAAATATATTAACCATATAGTTTGAATATACAAGAAGACATGCTAAGTGTTAAATAAGTCAACTAAGGGTTACAACTAAATGATAAGGGTAAATTTGAGACCAAAAATTATCTAAAAACTACTGGTTGAGATGATTTAGAACAATAATAATCTTATATTCGAATTAAATTATTTTTGGACCCTTTGAAAGTATAAATTCAGTTTATAATAAATTAATCTTTCAAAATATCCTAAAGTGACACTCCTCACATATATAAAAGCCACCTCCTCTAATCCTTAATCACACATCTAAATCCCCCTTAGATCATTAAAAATATCCTTAAATAATCTCATAGGATCCCTTTATTCTTTATATAATCCATACCTTGTGAATAAGGCAATTCAAGAAGGCCTTTTACCTTAAATCAAAATTATTAACCCGATTTGAGGTAATGTATTCTCTCATTATTTCTACATTTATTTTCTTTAACCAACCCCTAACATCTATTTATTACATTATTTTATAACAAAACCAGTATCTTAGGTATAATATTATTTTATTGTGATAATTATTATACCTTCACTCACACACACCTCCATCCAATTGATTTAAAACATACTATTTATGTGGACGGTGAACTATTTCCCGACGAAATGATGATTGTCCAATTATCTCCTTCCGCCTATCATGGTGGACATAATGATGGAACTATATTTATATAATATATATATATTTTATTTATATTGTCTCTATTCTTCTGTATTTTTCATTTATATAGTACCTTTATGCTTTCCACAACACGTAAATATGATAATTTCATTTGAGGGAGTGCGGATTACAGCCCCCTCAAGGTGATATGACTCATTCATGCCATACATGGATTTAACAAAGGATGTAGTTAATCATATTATGTAACATATATTTAATATAATATTATAATAGAATAATAATATAACTAGGTATCATTTTTCCATTTCTTTAATATGACAAATAAAAGAAAGCAGAGTTCATCCGTACGTATGGCTTACCATCTCCATGAATAGTACATGTCATTTCTTATCTCCAAATGTTATGAAATATTATAAATACATATATACTGGATATGTATATGATATTTAAATCATTAATATAATTCTTTAGATAATGGAGTTTTTACCAGATGGACAATTTTTAATTATAACAAGTTCATTTTCGACTCAGGTACCAAATATTGACATAACAACCGATATTAACATAAATAGTTATGTAATTTTTATAATGTGGAAATAAGTGATATAAAAGGAATAATAAACATTAAAAAGGTTCTTAATAAATTATAAAAACACTTATGTTTATTATTCAGGAAAAATAAGGAACATACGTGACGAATCAGACACAAGGTATGGAAACTTTTCACCATCCTCTCTTAGTCAGAGACTTATTTTATGTTATGTATTTTAATTTCTATTTTCATATGTTGTGATTTGTTATTATATATACTAATTTTTTCCATTTTATTTATATGAGATGAGATACCCTTCTCTCTCTTGTCAACTCAGTTTCTGAATTTTAAAGTGACGTCATTATGCTTTCGAAATTTTGTAAGGGATTTCGTCTCAACCTCCTTTTATTGAGGAATATATTGTTTTCATGAACACATATTATACTATAATGTGTATATATTACCCCTTTTGAATCATTATATCATGAATTAACATATTATCATGATATCTAACGTCATTTTTGATTTTATTCCTTAATGATTTTTATTCATGTCTTTCTCAATTAGTAAGGGAATATTTAACTTAATCATTATTTTAAATGTTTTAATGATTTAATCTTCTAAAAATCTCCCATAAATGTCCACGTTTTCAACATGATTTTAACTATTTATTGATATTTACATGATTGTTTTAATGTGTAAATTAAATTTAAAATGCTTCAAAGTTTTATGAGACACATTGATTCAAAAGTGTCTTTATTAAATGTTTTAAATGGATTTAGAAATGTGTTTAATATATATATACCTAAAAATAATCTCTTATCTTTACAATGTGGAAATATTTTTTTTCCTTTATACTTGTTTTTCTTTTATTATTAATAAATTTTATTTGGACATTTGTTGGGTGGTTACGTGATAAACCAAGACTGGTGGTTACGTGATAACCCAAATGGCGGGTGGTTCCGTGATAAACCAACGACGGATGGTTACATTATAACCTCCAATGCATTGGGTATGGAAGTCGACCATATGGATATTATATTTAGTGATATCTGTGGAAGTAGACAGTATGATTATTCCATTTTTGTATTATTATGTCATGAACATACCTTTATATGCTATATATTTCTTTATATTGGATTTATGGTAATATTGTTTATTACAAAAGGGTAAACAATGATATTATATTCATTGAAGTGTTTTTACTACTTATTAAAGGAGAAAAATCTTAATTTATGATAAATTAATCATGGTTTACTTGTTATTTTGAAAATCTAACAGTTTTCCTTCTTTATGTATCCCTTATTGAGATTTTTATGCTCATACCATGTTTTTGAAATGTTTTTCACATGACTTAAAGATGAATAGGGTTTAGGATGGTATCAACGAAAAGTCATGATGTTTAAATCATGGAACAAATCATGTCCCATTATAATGAGTTTTTGTTCTATAAAAAATGGATAATGAGTAGATGTGTCAACTTGTAAAAATCATGTTTTTATGTACATGTTATGACCTAATTCTATAAAACTATAAACCTGAAAATATCCACAATGTGAATTATTAACTTAAATCAAGATTATGTAATGTTTAAGGCTAGGGATTTAGAGTTGGTATTAGAGGTCAGTTTAGATGACATTAGATGTTTGGGTGTTATTTAAGTATAATTGACATAACCATAATGGATAGAATATTAGAAAGGGTAATATTTATTTTTGGATAAATATAATGAGTTTAAGATAACATAAATATGTATATATTCGGCTATACCCTCCTTAGAATATAATATATATTGATTTTACGGATATACTCACACCGACCATTTTGGTTTTAGTATATTGATTGATCTAGCAAGAACTTAAGTAGAAATGGCTGTGAGGGAAACTGTGGTGTCTTTATGATTAAGTAACCGAATGAAATGGGAACTACAATAAAAACTATTCTGGTTATTCTCAACCAATTATCTTGAGTCATGATTGACCAATTAAACCAAGGTGATTTTTATAAGGCAACGTATATGTGAGAAATGAATCCCAATGGAGGTTTAGTTATTAATCATAAAGGTAAGTATATTAAAAAACCTGTGTGTCAAGGATGTAGAAAAACACACCATTGAAACTTTTTTAAAGTGATGATAAGATATTAAAGATGTGGTAATGAAAATCATAAATAAATAACATATAATGGAAAAAGGAATCATTCAGTTGACTCCAAGAATGGTAATAGAGTTTTTTCTATAGGATCAATTGATTGTTTTAAATGTGTTGTGCATAGTCATTACACAAATAGATTCCCTATGAAGAAGGTTCAGTAATTGGATTAGGAGGACTATAAAAATATATTTTTTCCAATACCTATTGACATTCCAATTGAAGACGAGGAAACTGAAAATGACCTATGAAATGTAGGGATTATTTCTTAGTTGATGTTTTGACATTGTTGAAATATTTAGACTATATGAATGATTTTGCTTCTAGGAATGAATTATAAAATAATAATATGGAAAAAAAATGGATCAAGAATTATGAGGAATGTTTTATAATTAATATTTCACAATTTTATGAATTTAAGAGTTATGTTGGATCTATGGATGATATTAGGTTTAAATATATTACTAATGGAATTACATAGTAAGAATTCTATTTTTTCACCCTTTTGTTTTTTATATAAAAATGTTAATTGAGGGAGAATTGTATTTTCTTTTGGGAATATAGTTATAATGAACTATTCGTGTTTATATGATTCTTGAATTTGAAGCAATTATATGTTATTATTTTTTGGGATGAAAATGAAAGGTATTAGATAACCTTTGAGTATAAAGAAGATTGTGGTTATTTTTTAGTAAATTATCTTATTATTTATAATTTTATAAGAATGAAAAGGTCTTAGAAAAATGAAAACTCGTAAGATGGGTGAAAAACCATTGCATCCGGAAAGGTTGTTGGAATCAACCCCACAACTGATGGGTGACAAGGGCGCATCACCTACCACTTACCTACGTGAATTTCCTAGTTTGTATGAATTATTATTTTTAGTTATATGATTTTAGGGATCAAGAATCATTTTATTATATGAATGTATGATTTATCAAATGGATATAATTATTATAGGATAATTATGTCGTTATTAAGTAAAAAATGTTATTTTGGAAGACGTTTTCTCTTTTGGGATCACTATGTGCCTAAGAAAAATAAAATACTATGAAATTTCATTTTTGGAGTAATGCTTGAAATATTATTTTGGAACAATATATGTTTTATTGTGTACATATGGATATTAGGGTTATTTGTGGAAATGATTAACCTTTCATAGAGAATTTGCAATTAGGGTAATTAATATTCAGTATGAGACTTTATGAGTAGTCAATGTTATTTTGGGATAAATCTTATGATTTATCATAGAACACTGTTTGATCAAATTCTTCTAAATTTTGGGTTTCAAACTCAGTTCTGACTATTTTGATGAATTTTGAGGACAATTGTGTACTGAATGGTATTTATTGAAATATGGGTATTTTTTGTTTAATTTTGGAGATTATGAGTATTATTTACTTTTTAGAAGGATTATTCTTTTGGGGGGATTTCCTGATCCTGTAAAAACCATTTTTGTTTTTGTAAATGTATAAAGTGAGGTGAAATATATTATTCATTTTTTTGGATTATTTGATTCTCTAAAAATTTGTTCTAGAAATTTAGATGTGACCAAGTCATGTTGAGTTCTCATCATTTGGAGAAAATATGAGTTCATGGTAGTAATTTATTAAAGGATGAAACTGTACATGAAATGTAGGTATATTTACTTATGTTCATAGTCAATCTCATAAATAAATTTTTTGACTTTATGAAAAGGAACATCAAAGAAAAACGTTTTCCTATAACTTTTCCTAATGGGGAATCAAATACTATTTAACCCATCACAAGTTTATGGGTTTTTGATACTTAACATTCTCTTGATCATGTTTTCTATCACTCTATATTAGAACTTGAAACATAGTTTCTCTTCAAAATCCATGTTTTCCAACATGGAATAATAGTATGTTTTATCTTGGGAGACATTTATACTTCTATTTCTTTCTTTTATAGTGACATTTTATTGACTATTTTTATGATTTATGACTTTCAATGATGTTTCTAAGCCCAATTTTAAAATTGTGAGGATGCAATTCCCAAATGAGGGGAATGATGTAACAATTATGGTATTTATAAAATAATATTTTTTAATTTCTATTAATACTTATGAGTAAGATATTAATTTTAAATTAAAGGGGAACTTTTTACGATAGCGTACTCTATATGCAACAAGGGGATTCTCTGAAATCTTATGGTGCACACAACATTATCTTATGCCAAAAAATAACGTAATTATTATTTTAAATGGTAGTTAATGTGTAACCTATTTTTTCATGGAATGAACATAAATAACTATATTATTATTTTACATATTTTTATATTTGTCCAAGGAACATTAGAGGATTCAAATAAGAATGAATCTGAAATTATGTATGAAATACTCTAAATTTTTTAAAAATGTCATTTTACAGCCTTTTGATGGAAAACCCTTGTAAAATATAGTTTCTATAAATTTTATATATTCTATTTGAGAAAATAAAAATCTTAATTTTAATCAGGACATAAAAAATTTACATTCGATGGAATTTTGGTATTTTTTTGAGAAAGTTCGTTTTTTAATGAATAGTGAAAAATACTACATTTTAATTCAAAACTACCATTTTATCTAATTTATTTTTATAGTTATATTTTACTTTATAATTGGTTTTAATGTATAATTGTATTATATTTTCATGAATTAATCCAATTATGGTCATTATAATTAATTCCACATTTTAATTGCATGTATACACATGCCAATATTTTGATAGTTATTACTTCACAATAACTAGCTTTTTTGACAATGGGAACCAAATTAAATTAATTACCACACCTTCTATATTTTGAATTTGAAAAAATAGATTCCATATTTGGAATCATGAGGTTATTTTTTTTAAATAGGTACCTTTTATTTTAAGACATTAAGAAGAGTAACATCAGTAATAATTTTATTTACATTGGTTAAAGGGTAAATTCGGTAAATAAGGGTAACATTTTATATTATAACAATATAAAACAACCTTAAAACGTGTCCTACTCCTATTGGATAATAAATATCGGACCATGGGCATCATTGGGTCTATTTTGGGACCCCAAGGAGCCACGTGGATGTGAAAATGACATTTTATAAAAATTAATTTGAAGTAATGAAAAATGTAACATAAACTTGTATATTTTAGTAAAACCATTTTTAGAGGGGTTATTTAAGTGATCATTTGTAATATTATTTATAATTATAAATATAAAAATATTTCCTACATCATAGAATTTTATTTATAATTTTAGGAAATTAAATAAATAAATATATTGATGACATAATGATGATGTAGTGATTACATTATTAATGAATGATTTAAATAAATGAGATTACAAAAATTAAAATAGATTTATTTTGAAACTTTTTGTTCCATACACGATTTTTAGGTATAATTATAACTTATTATATTTAAATTAATTATTTTTTTTCTAAATAATCATGTTTTTATGAATTTAGTAAAAGTAATGAATGAATAATATATAAACTGACATAAATTAGTTTTTAAAAAATATTATTTTATTAAATTATATAAAAGACCTAAAAATATGAGATTTGATAAAATGACTAATATAAGGCTGAAAATTTAATTAATGAACCACTTGAGGTCTTATTTTCATTTTATAGTAAATATATTATCCATATAGTATGAATATAAAAGAAGACATGATTAGAGTCAAATAAGTTAAGTAAGGGTTAAAGGTAAATGATATGGTTAAACATAAAATAAAAACCTGTCTAAAAACAAATTTTTGAGAGGATTTAGAACAATAATAATATTATAATTGAATAAAATGAAGTTTTAACATTTTTAAAATCTAAATTTAGTTTATAATAAAATAATCTTTTAAACTTTTCTAAAGTACCCCTCCTCACTTTTGTAATAGGTCACCACCTCTAACCCTTAATCACACCTCTAAACACAACATGGATCATCCAAAATCTGTAAAAATAATCTCCAAACATCCCACTCTTCCTCATATAATACATAACATGTGTAGAGAGAAATTCAAGAAGGACTTTTATCATAAATCAATCAGAGTTACCTAATTTTAGGTAATGTATTCTCAAGCTTCTTCCTTTTATTTTCCTTCTACAACCCCATAAAATCTCTTTATTTCAATGTTTTATAACAAATATAGTATCTAAATTATAATATAATGTTTTTATGAGAATTATTTGACCCACACAAACACACACCTCCATCTAATGGATTTAGAACATACTGTTTCAATGGATGGCGAACTACTGCCTCACGAAACCATGATTGTTCAATTATCTCCTACTGCCACTCATGGTGACCATTATAATGGAACTTTATTTATATATTATATATATTATATTAATTTATTCTCTATTATTATATATATTTCATTTACATCATACCTTTATGATTTCCATAATGCATAAATAAGATAATTTCATTTGAGGAAATGTGAACTACTGCCCCCTCAAAGTTATATGACTCCTTCTTTACATACATGGAATGTATAAAGTATGGAGTTAATGAAATTATGTAACATATATATATTATGATATTATTCTCAAATAATTTTATACCTATGTTTTATTTTGTTTTCATTTCTTTAATATGACAAATTAATGAAAGTAGCGTTGATGCATACGTACGGCTTACCGTCTCCATTTACAGTACATTTCATTTATTATCTTCAAATGTTATGGACAATTATAAATACATATATACTGGATATATATGAAATTTAAATCGTGAATAATATTCATTATATAGTTTACTGATGACCACATGGACAAATTGTAATTATAACAAGATTATTTTAAACTCAAGTTACAAATATTGACAAAGCGACCGATATTAACTTATATAATTATGTAAATTTTATATCATGGAAATAAGTGATATAAATGGAATAATAATGATTAAAAATGTTCTTAATCATGTATAAATTACTTAAGTTTTTTCTTTACGAATAACAAGGATTATACCTTACGAATGAGACTCAATGTAATGAAACTTTTCACCCTCGTCTTTAGTCAAAACTTCTTTTATGTTATTTCTATTAATTACTATTTTCATGTGTTTGGATACGTTATTATATATCACAATTCTTTCCATTTTATGTCCAAGTGATGAGACACTCCTTTCTCTCCCATATTCTCATTTTCTGAATTTTAATGTGATGCCATTAAGCTGTTGAAGTTTTGTAAGAAATTTCATCTTAATCTCTTTTCATTGAGGAATATCCTGTTTCCATTCACACTTATTATCCTATAATGTGTATATACTACCATTTTGACTCTTTATTTCATGAATTATCATATCATCATGATATCTTACATCCTTTTTGAATTTATTCCTTAATGATTTGTATTCATGTGTTTCTCAAGTGGTAAGGGAATCATTAACTAAAACATTATTTAAAATGTTTTAAATCTTTATACTTATAAATATTTCTCATAAAATTCCACATTTTCAAAATGGTTTTAAGGATTTATTGTTATTTACATGAGTGTTTTAAAGTTTAAATTCTTTTAAAAATGTTTCGAAGTGGTATGGGACACATTGATTCACAAGTCTCATTATTTAATGTTTAAAATGGTTTTGGATATCGCTTTTATATTTCTATATCTAATACTAACAACTTTTGCTTAGAGTGTGGAAATGTTATTATTCTTTTATGTTTGTTTTATGTGTTATGATTATTAAATGGTACTTGGACACTTGATAGGTGGTTCCATGATAAACCAAGGATAGTTGGTTACTTTATAACCTCCAATGCATTAGGTATGGAAGTCGGTCGAATGGAAATTCCATTTAAATATGATTATATCCTAATCTTACCTTTACTTTCTATATATATCATTCTATGTTTATTATGGAAATATTTATTGTTACAAAAGGGTAAACAATGAGATTATATTCAGTGAAGTGTTTTTACACCTTCTTGAAGGTGAATAGTATTACTTTATTATAACCTATTCATGGTTTACTTGTTAGTTTTAAAAACTAAATCTTTTCCTTCTTTATGAATCCCTTACTGAGATTTTTATTCTAATACTATGTATTTGGAATATTTTTCACATTACTTAAATATGAATTGGGTCATGGATGAGATCATGTAAAAGTCATTATGTTTAAATCATTGAACTATACATGTCTCTTTCTGAAGAATTTTTTTTTCTAAAAAATGGATAATGTTTAAAAGTTTATACTTGTAATATTCATGTTTTTATGTATATGTTATTACCTAAATCTCTAACTATATATTCCCTAAAGGAACCTCATTTTTAATTATTAACTTAATTCTTGATTAAGAAATTGTTAAGGTTGGTGCCATACAATTATTGAATCAATTTGTAATGTTAATTGGAACTAAATTATTATTAATACTTTAACACTTCCTCTATTTTAATTTGATTTTATGTTGGGAAATGATGGTCTATACTTATATAAATACAACATAAACTATCATTATAGGGATAACACGAGTCACATCATGAGTTAAACTCTCATTTTGTACAACTGTAATGAATAGGGTGAATTTTCTTGGAAACATCATCTCAAGTGAGGGTATTATTACATTATAAGAAAGAATATATATCTCAAATGTCTAATAAAAAGAAAAAATCATGCTTTAAGACATTCCAATTAAGATAGATTATACTAATTTATTCACTAATGAATTTCCAACCCTCCCTCCTGACCATTAGGTTGAGTTCTAAATTAAACATATACCTGCATATCTACCTATATCAAAAAATACTTATATAATGGTATCTATTAAGTTAGATGAACTGAAAAAGTGGTTAGATTAAAATATATAAAAGGGTTTTATACTCATTATTTCTTCACTATGGGGTGCATTGTTTATATTTTTCAAGAATAAGTATTGGTTAATGTGCCCCTTCATTGATTATCCTGAACTCAAAAAAAAATACAAAAAAGAACAAGTATCTATTTTCCAGGATAAGTGAATTGTTTGATCAATTATGTGGGGTCCTTTATTTCTATAATTTAGAAAATTGGTCACGATATCACTAATTAAAATTAAATTAGGAATATATTACTAATACCACATTGGAAAAAAGTTATAGGCATTGTGAGTTCATAGTGACTCTCTTTGGTCTCTAAAATACCGTAACAAAATCTATAGACTTTTTCAATAGAATGATTAGAGATTACCTCAACAAATATCGAGTAGTCTTTATAGATGATATTCTTATATACTCAAAAATCATTGAGGAGTATGAGTAGCATCTAAATATTTTGCTAAATACTTTGAGGAAGAAGAATAAATATGACAACTATATTAAATGGGAGTTTTGGATAGAGGAAGTATCCTTCTTGGGTAATTTTATTACTAGTAAAGGGATATATATATATATATATATATATATATTCCTTAATAAGATAAATTCTATTAAGGAGGGGCCCAAAACATCATTTTGGATGGATATTAGTAGTTTCATTGGATTAGATGGGTATTGTCGACGAGTTTTGAGAAACATATCATTATTTTGAAAATAACTAACTTAGATGACATAGAAGGGGGTAATATTTTTCTAGACTAATTAGTTTGAAGAGAGCTTCATGGTGTTTAGAATGGTTTCTTATCACATACTTGTTACTTAAACTAACCATAACTGTTAAAATTTTAATGGTATATAGTGATGCTTTAATGAAGGTATTGGGATGTGTACTAATTAAAAATTATAAATTGATAGCCTAATCCCCAAGGTAGTTAAAGGTAGATGAGTAGAACTACCAAACAAATGATCTAGACTTGGATATTGTGATCTTCAAAATGAAAATATGGACAACTTAACTGTATGTGAAGAAGTGGGAAATATATACATAACATAAGAGCCTCAAGTATATATCTACCTAGAAATATCTTAATATATACTAATGTACATGTGTAGATCTGGTCAACGACTTTGACTTGTCAATCTACTACCATCCATGGAAATAAAATAAAGAAGAAAATGATCTAAGAATAACGGATCTTGAAACCTTATCAATAATAGTAATTGAGAAGGATCCAATATTCTTAGACGTCCAAAGGACTAATATGGGAATCATAAAGAAAAGAACTAAATTATTAATTTTTCAAATGATTTATCATCCATCCCTTTAGGAGAATGTTCAATATACTAAAAGTAATGATGTGGATGTTTAGAAGAACATTGAAGTTATACAAAAATCGAAATATTCATGGATCATAATAGCTAAAGAAGGATTTATAGTATTTAGGTCATAACTATGTGTGCCATAAATCAATGGAAAAAGAATGAGTTATTGTATGATACACATAGCTCGACATTATCCATCCACCAAGAGAGTATGAAGATGTATATGGATCTCAAAAAGCACTATTGGTCGGATATTATAAATAATGGGATCATTAAAGACACATAAATTTTATTAGTATGTCAATATGTGACAGTTTAATGGAAACATTATAAGGGGATGATGAATCCTTTACCCATACCTATATGGAAATGGGACAAAACCAAACGGACATTGTCATTAGACTTCCGAAGACATCCATAAAAAATAATTCTATATGGGTTATGGTGGATCCTCTTACAAAAACCTCTCACTTAATTAAAGTTCAACAGGACATATCACTTGATCAAATTGCAATGATATACATCAAAAATGTATTAAGGATATGTGGAACACTATTATCGATTGTATATAATCGAGTCCCATGATTTTCCATAATGTTCTGGAAGTATGTACAACATGGTCAAAACACTGTGTTGAACTTAAATATGACTTATCATACTCAAAATAATGCCCTATATAAGTGGGCTAGCTAGGAACTGGAAGTAATATTAAGATCATGATCGACGGACTTCAAAGTATGATGGTACAAAAATCCTTCTCTAGTTGAGTTTTATTACAATAATAGTTTCTACTCAATCATCTAAATGGCTCAATATGAATTCCTTTATGGGAATAGATGAAAACACCTATAATTTGGGTTGAAGTTGGTGAATGAAAGCTCATGGGACCTAAAATAGTAGATGAAATGGTAGAAAAAATCAAATTCAGTCAGGAATACCCCATTTCTTCTCAAATTTGACAGAAAAGATATACTAGAAATCAATGACAAGACCTATAGTTTGAGATTAAGGATAAGTTTTTCCTCCATATATCCCCTTAGAATATAGTCATAGGATTTTGAAATAAAGGAATTCAATTTCCCATTTATATCAACTAGTTTAAGATTCATGATTGTGTTTGATATGTGGTTTATCAACTAACACTCCCACCGACTTTGTCTCAAGTACATGATGTATTCCATGAATCTGTCTTCAAGAAATACATACTGCATCCCTTATATGTAATGAATTTTGATGTGGTATAAATGGAAAATAATCTTTATTGTGAGGAGAAGTTGTAAAATAAAATAAAATATATTATATTTATTTTAAATTCAATATTTTTTATCCAACCAAAGTCTTATTTTAAGATCAATTATCACATTTTTTGGGTTTTAGAAGCATTTTGAGCATTATTTCAATAATTTCCTATCATTCGATTTTACCTGTTTTAATTTATTTTCACGTTATGTATATAAATTGAATACAATGATTTAATAGATGATATTATTTTTTATAGGCTAAAGAATTTTTGGGATTCATTGCATTATTCTAGACCAAGAGTTAAATCCAACATTTGTATCCAAAAACATGATCACAATTTGAGACTCAAAATATATGAATAAATCTGGATATTCGGAAAGTTGGGCCTATAACTCGTATATATATAAAACAATGGAGATATAATTTTACATTGATGTAGATACAATTCTTTGAAAAATGTTGATAAATTTGTACCCTCATTATTCTTCCAATATCAAGGATATACATCCATTAGAAATCAGATTTTATAAATTCAATGATTCCCCATGGCTGGAATAAGTTTTCAATGTAAATGGGATATAAATTCATCATAACGTGGTGAATATCGCTGAAATATTTATGTTATAAGTAAATGATGTATTTTGAAAAATAGTAAATAAGAAATCATTAGCAAAGTTTTTCATTAATTTGGTCTATCCCTTTCCATATTTTGGAATAAAATTCTCGAGCCAAAATTTCAATAAATTTCCATATAATAATGTATCACATCTCCTGTTCATTGTGTTGAAAACTTATGTTCACCCTCTTTTATTGTTTTATATTTACTTTTACTCTATATGTGTGTTATGAATTTTTAATATATTTTATTATTATTCTCAAAAAATTATATTGTTTTTATCTTTTGTGTTTCAACCCCATTCTTCTCCACTATGATCTCTTATTCTCGTAATAATAAATAACTAACCTGAGAAAGTTACTTTGTGATATCATGGGATGATGGAATTTTGATTAAGGTAAAAAAACACTTAATTATTCCATAATGTTGAAATAATGTTGTTTTCATAATGATGTGCTAAATATGACAGTACGGGAAAAATTTCGATTTGCGACCTGCCAGGGGCCTGTCACAAATAAACCGTCGAAGGTGGTTATTTAGGACTGGCCGATTAACCCATCACAAATAATAGTTATTTGCGATTGGTGGTAAGGACCTATCAAAAAAGTTTTGGCGTGAAATACACACCAAACTGCGGGCTAGGGTATTTATGATGGGATAAGTAGGTCGTCCCAAATACCCAACGATGATTTTTAGTATTTGCGATGGGACAAATATCACATCACAAATACTTTTTCGGCAAATTCCTTTTTTGATGGGCCCCATCACAAATAACATTTCAATGGCCCACTATAATTAATGTGGGTTGGGTCATTTACGATGGGTAGCCCTTCGCAAAATACCACTATCGCAAATAATGTAACCTATATATACCTCAATCCGTTTTTCTTTTCATTCCACTCTTTACTCAAATTCTCTATTTATCTTTTTGGAAAAAAATTCTTCTAATTTTTTTTATAGTTTTAACTTTTAAATTTAGAGCATTATTTAGGACTTTGATACTCTGAAAGTTTCAGTTTAAAGGTATTTGTCTATTTTTTATTGATTAGTTAATTTGTTTTATTTTAAACTATTTATAATTTTTGTTAATAATATGTAAATTAATTAAATTTGAATTAGATATTTGTTTTTTGAGTATTTATTTTTAAGAATAGTTAAATCTCTATTTTATTTGGTAATAAATTTTAAAAATTAGTAATAATTTTAACTAATTTGATATAATTATAAATAATTATAAATAATTATAAATAATTTTTAATTAAAAGTAATAATTCGTAATAAATAGTAATAATTAGTAATAACTAGTAATAAATTTTATAAATTAGTAATAAACTGTATTAATAAGTAATAATTAGATATATTTTGTAATTATTATAAATAATTATAAATAATTAGAAATTATTTGAAATGATTCCAAATAAATAGTAATAATTAAAAATATTTTTTCATAATTAGAAATAATTTGTAATAATTAGAAAAAAATTATAATAAATAGAAATAATTTGATATAATTATCAATATTTATGAATAATTAGTTATAATTATAAATAATTAGTAATAATTAGTAATAATTTGTAATTATATTTAATAATAGGTCATAATTAGTAATAATAAGTAATAATTAGTAATAATTAATAATAATAAATAACAATTAGTAATAATTAGTAATAATTATTATTAATTAGTAATAATTAGAAATAATTAGAAATAATTATTAATAATTACTAATAATTAGAAATAATTACTGATAATTTTTAAAATTAGTAATAATTAAGAATAATTAGGAATAATTATAAATAATTAGTAATAATTTGTTTAATTAGTTCGTAATTGTGAGTAGCAATTAGTAATAATAATTAATAATTTGTAATAACTAGTGAAAATTCGTAATAATTAGTAATAATTAGAAATAATTAGTAATAATTAGTGATAAATAGTGATAAATGGTAATAATTACTAATAAATTCTAACAAATACTAATAAATAGTCATAAATAGTAATAAAAGTTAAAAAATAGTAATAAAAATTATTATATAGTAATAATTAGAAATAATAATTAATAATTAGTAATAATAACTAATAATTAGAAATATTTAGTAATAATTAGTAATAATTATTAATAATCTATAATTATTATAATTATTAGTGATAAATAGTATTAATTAGTATTAATTAGTAATAATTTGTTATAATTGTTAACGATTAGTAATAATTTGTAATAAATAGTAATAAATAGAAATAATAATAATAATTGTTAATAATTAGTAATAAATAGTAATAAATTGTAAGAAATAGTGATAATTAGTAACAATTATTAATAAATAGTAATAAATAGTAAATAATAGTAAATAATAATAATAATTGGTTATAATTAGTAATAATTTTTAATAATTAGTAATAATTGGTAAAAATTGTAAAAAATAATAATTAGAAATATTTAGTAATAATTAGTAATAATTAGTAAAAATTAGTTATTGTTAGTAATAATTAGTAATATTTAGTAATATATAGTGAGAATTAGTAATAATTACTATTAATTAGTGAAAAATGGTGAAAATAGATATAATTAGTAAAAATTAGTAAAAAATTAGAAAAAAATAAAGAAAACTTAGTGTAAAATTAATTAAAAATTAGAAAAAATATGATAACAATTGAAAATAATTATTAAAAATTAGTAATAAATTAGTAATAAATCATAATAAATTGGAGTACATCGATAAACTGGAAAAATTTCCTTTGGATTGGAGGCATTCATTTTTATTGATGACTGATCTCCTTGCAACATTGTCCCACTGAAGTAAATGTTAAAAATATGCTCAACCATATGCTGGAGTATATATTTTCTAGTGGTTTGTGTCAGAGAATGTTGCATGTTCATGATTCATTAGTCAAAAGACGGACCTTTGTTCAAAGACTCATCCCATTGCAACTTTTTGTGACTAATATCACAATGAATAATAATCTTTGACGTACAAATATTCTTTTTTGTATGCACAATAGTAAGAATAGTAGAACAATTAGGCCTCCCTACTCTCCATCTTTGTGCATACGTAAATCGATATTCATTTTTCGTAGTAGTCTTTTCATAGTTCTTTTAGTTGCAGAAAGTTTCAAGGGGATGAGTCGTTGGGAAAAAGAGCTACCACCAACCCATTAGAAATAATTCCACTGTTAATTAACAATAATTACACCAAAATACATGAAATTAATAATAATTTTTGGTAATTAGTATAAATTATTATAAATGATTGTAAATTAGTATAAAATATTTAATTATTGAAAAAATAACATTAAAATAATAGAAATTACGATAAATTTCTAGAAAAGATAATTTATTTTCTTCTCGTTGTTGCGTAGTGTTAATTTTATATCTAATTATATAAAATAACTAATTATATTATATTTTTCAGAAAAATATGGAACGAGGAAGTCAACAAAAATAATTATTAGATGATCATTCTTAGATAACAAAGTGCAGGAATACAAAAAGTTCATGTTTAAATATTGTATATATTAAGGATGATCAAGGTTTCTTATTATTTGCATCATCAAAGAAAATTGTTTCATAAGGGACACTTATGTTTCCTTATAATAAATGTTCTCTAAGTACATATGGCACATTTGAAAATGTTGGAAGTCAATTATTTTGTTTTGGGTTTCAACCAAATTGTGTTATTGGTATCAACATGGCGAACATAGTTCTAGAAAAGATATTAATAGTTTGGTTCATTATCCAGCATAGTTTCAAAATTTAGTACATTATGTGGAAGGTCTGTATATTCAACAAACTAATAGTAAGAATGATATTGATTTAACTCTTGAGTTGGAACCATCTCATTTATATGAGTAGTTGAGGTCTGCTGAGGATGCCTTATATCCTAGATACAATGTATGAAAATTTTAAGAAGTTGTTAAATTTATGGGCATTAAAGTATATAATGGAATGTGAAATAATTTTTTTGATCAGATATTATATATGTTAAAAACACTTATACCGGAAGGAAATGTGCTTTTTAGAAATTTCTATGATATCATAAGGTTGGCTCGTAATCATGGTCTTGGTTATCAGAAGATTCATGCATATAGAAATGATTGCATCTTATATTATAGTGAAAATGAGTTTTGGATAGTTTTCCAACATGTGGACAATCAAGGTATAAAGAAGCTAAACCATGGAAGTATGGATTTGTTTCCTAAAAACAATTGATATATTTCCCACTCACACCCAGATTGAGGCATTTATTTATGTCTCAAAACACAATAGCATTGATGTCAGGGCACAAAACCAATTATTTGGGATGCACAAACAGACATATCATATTGGTTTCGAGACTTTTGTGTGTCAACAACAAACTTTGATGTCATAAGTAAACTACAATAAGATGTCATTTTAATTTTATGTAAACTAGAAAAAATATTCCCACGAGGTTTTTTGACTCAATGGAACACTTTATATTATATTTTTAGTATGAAACAAAATGTGGAGGTCCAGTTCAGTTTTGAAGGATATACCCATCTGATAGATGCATGATGAAATTGTAAAAAATTTATGTAACAAAGCATCAGTTGAAGGCTCAATTGCAGAATCTTATTTTTAAGAGGAAATTTCTTTTTTTCTGCTCTCATTACATTCAATCTGAATATCCCTCAAAACTCACCTTCATGATCTTTAATGAGGTAAATGATGACTATGACATGAGAAATCAATTATTGGTCTTTAATTAGCCTAAAAATGGCTCTAGTGGAGTTCATGAATGGTGGATTTCATATGATGAACATCATAGAGCTCAAAAATATATTCTACTAAACTATGAAGAAATGAGATCATTCGTACTATGAGTAATCCTATATCTTATTATATAAATTTTACAATAGTTCATTGATATTATTTTATTTGTAATTTATATGATAATCATATCAAGAAAAAGATTCATCAAATTACATCATTTTCTAGAGAAGAACGTTATCAATAAAATATTCATACTGGTTTCAAAAACTACTATCATAATTTATTTTTTATTTCACATAAAAAATAAATTTAATACTCTTTATAGTGATAATTTTATTTACAAATTTTTAGATATATCAAAAAAGGTGATATAATTGATAATAGACTATCTTTATTGAGTAACCCACCATTAAAAATGGTTAAATATTATAATGCATATGTGGTGAATGGTTATCAATTTCAACACGTAATATAGGGAATCAAAATAACAATGAATAGTATTTGTTTCATGAGAAGATATCATCATAGAGAAACTGATGTTCAATTTTACAGCATGCATGATGAAATAATTTAACAATGTTATCTAGGACAACATTACGTAATGATGTTTAAATGTCAGTGGTTGGATAGTGAGAGAGGCTTACATGTTTATCTGATCCATGGAATCGATGATATTAAATATAAATTTCCTCTTATAGTAAATGAACCATTTTTATTGGCTAATTTGGTACATCAGATTTATTATGAATATTATTATCCTACTTCAATGATGTTGGGAGATTGGTGGAGCATGATAAAAATAAAACACTGAGAGAGCCAGTTTACTGAAAGTGAATGTGGTTCCGCTAAAGTGCAAGGAATTGAAATTTTTCAACAGACTACTCTATTTCCATCATTTACATGAAGACACATGAATATCATTGATGAAACCCCACAATAATGGGGTGATGGTGACAATGATGTTAATGATGTTAAAAAGGTATTTGAAATAACAAGAGATGATGAAACTGAAATTAACTTGGAAATTGATAATGTTGAGGAGGAAGATAAAGATATTTACATCGACAGCTCTGAAGATGAGGATGAAAATATACATTGACATAGATAAATGATGGTTATAATCATATATAATGTAACTATATATAATAGTTATTTTTAATTGTTTTCTAACAAAAATGATTTCATGTTTCAGATGGACAATGATCTATTTTATCTGTTGTAAGAGGATGATCTTCTTTAGGATGAGTAGGATGTCAGTTCATCAGACCCTAAGAATATTGGTGGTTCAGGGGTGTACATAAAGGGGGTTTGATCTTGCCTGACTGATCATTCCAAAGCTTATTCTTGAGTAACATCCACATCTTGGGTTTGATCCACGCACACAAAGTTATGTTTACCTGTATATTTTATTTAGTTTTCATTAATTTATTTATATTTTAATTCATTGATTAATTGTACTTTTTCCACAGCTTTATGTATATAGCTATTGGATTATGGATCACTATATTGCACATTTTTTTCTGATGCCTGAGTATTATGGGATCATACTCCCATTGATGTTCAACAATAATTGTGTTAGTATTGGTAGATATGTAAATAAATAATATTAAATTGGAAATTAATTTAATTAAAAACATGATATAAAATATTATTTTTAGGGTTCATGGAACCCCGTTGAGGAGAGAAATTGTGAGGCTATATTTAAGGCATGGACGGGAGCGATGTGTCCGCGTTGAAGTTAGCTTTTTCATAATTTCATAAGTAAATCAATGGAGAAAGCTGTTGTGAAAGAGTTTGATTAGACATGTAGTGTCCAACGACCTGATTATATTTCATCTTAGGTTTGGGATGGATTATGTACACACTTGTTGAGTAGGCAGTTTCGGAGTAGATCATCAGTTGGTCGGAAAATTTGGGAATAAAGGAGGTGACACATCGAGCTGGTAGTCGTATATTCAGTACGCATATAGAGCATATAGTAAGTAAAATTTCTTAATTATTGTATATAACATTAATTTTAAATGGTTTATTTTATTTTCATATAGGTAGTCAAAAAACCCAATATTATAGAGTGATTTTTATAAGAGGATGCATAGTGATCCAACCACAGTGGAGATTAGAGGATCTCAGTAGTGTCAGAGTTTTGTTAGTATAAGTTTTTTTTGAGTTTTAAATTTAACTAAAACAATTATTTTAACTACGTTAATTTCAAATTGCAATTGAAGGAGTCAAATGATGTCATGACATCTCAGAGAGATATTGAGAGTCAGGCTGAGACTGATGGTCAGACTAGTGCCCCCTAATTTTATGATGATGCATGGATGCAGGCGACCCAGCACAGCTTCGAGAATGGCTGAGTTGTTGGTATTGGTTCTCGAGTGTCCCATGGGGGTATTTATGGAACCTATGCATTGTTGATGATCATCTCAAGAGGATATCACAATGAGTCATACTAATCTCATAGATAGTATGATGAGTATCTATGAAATCAGAGTGAGCTTATAGAGACTATGCATTGTGAGGATGAGGAGATATGTCAGTGATAGTAGAAATAGTAGGAAGAGTATCTAAAACAGCAGCAACATCTGCAGTAGCAGATGTAGGATGGGATGTGTCGATGGTCGCATGAGTAGGAGCTTGAGTAGATGGAGTACATGTGGCGTCAGACTTGCTGTTTCGGGATGGATTTCCATTCACCGCCTCCTTCAGCTCCGACAGATGACACTCATCTTCAGTGATGTATTTTTATTTTATGATGTAATTTCTTAATGTAATTTTTTTGTAATATTAACAATTTAAATTATTAAATTTTCTGTGTTTTATATTATCTTGAATATGATAGTTTTTTTCAATACTAAGGTTTTTATTAATTAATATATTTTATATTTTTTTTAATACTCAAGTACTTATTATATTACTAATATTATTATTTCATTAAATTAAATAATAATATTATTATATTAATTAATTAATTTATAATTAATATTATTTTATGAATATTAATATTATTTATATTATTTATATTCATATTATATTATATTTATTATTTAATAAATAATTTTATTCTATTAATATTAATATTATAAATTTATTTTTATTAATATTATATTATTATATATATTATATAATATAATAATTATTTTTTTTATTTTTTTACCAGTTTGCGATGGGCTCGTCACAAAAGGGATTATTTTTTTAACATTTTGAGAAGTAATTACAATGGTTCATCACAAAAAAGTTAAAAAAATGCGAAACTATTGGTGATAGGTCACTAGGCAGTCACAAATAGTTTCTTAAAAAATTCACCGAATCTTTTTTTCAGTTATGCTACTGCCTATGGATTAAACTACTATTTGCAATGTTGTTATCCACAATGGGTCATTTGAGATTGGGGACCATCACAAATGAGCCGTCGCAATAACACATTTACCTAGTAGTGTGAATAAGTAAATTAGACGACATGGATTACCCTAGAACTGATTGTTTTCATTGTTTTCCATATCATCAAGGATGATGTTTACACCTTCTTGTATTTGAGGAAAATATCTAGTAACCTTTCGAATAAATAAGCATTCATTTTTTCTAAAGGATTTATGATAATTCGGGTTATTACCATGTTTTAATAGAATATATAATAAGTGTATTCACTTATTCATAATGTGATAACAAATAGCCAGTTTTTGAAATATGGTGGATCTATGTTAATATGATTTTGTGAATTTTTTCTGAAGGTTTTGATATTAATATTTATGAAGTGATATGAGGTTAAAAATTTATGGAATTTTTATATTAAACATTAGATGAATTTTTTAAGATTAATGTGTTATCTATACATATGAGGATTTATGAATATTGGATTACTAGTTCATTTTAATTTGTGCTAATGATAATAGAGGGAAAATAGGAAAGAATATCATGGATCTCGTGAACTATTATTAATTCATGAATAAAATAGTCACATTCCTTATAAATAAAGAGATGAAGTGGAACAACAAACAATTAAGGGTGATGTTTTCTAAAATTCATGCAAGTATATATTTTAATGAAAATTATTTAACATTAGGAAAAAGAATCTTGAAACAAAAAATGTTCAAATATACCAAGGTTTTTCATTAATTATAAGTCCCATTAGGTCATTTCAAATTTATTAACTTGTGATTTTTTACTTCTTCATAACCTTTTTCTATATCATTATCAATCAGAACATGATAGATATAATTTCTTCAATGACCATGTTTTTTTCATGCCACATTTGTTCTCATATGTGGAAACTCAGTTATATGTTACATTAGGTAGCTATTATAGTTCCAAGATTCCATTTATGGGAAGTTTTAGTATTAATTTAAACGATGTCAGGTTCTATGAATGATACTTTTAAGTATTAAAACTTGGATAACCCACAAACAATTGTAGGATGAAATTCATTTTAAGGGGGGTTGAATGTAACACCCCGATATTTTGTGAAATATTTATGTTCAAAAAAATTGATAATATTTGTATTTTTAAATTAATGTAACATTGAAAATAGATTATTTTATGTTTTTTTGTGATATATACAACATCATGTTGATCTTACAATACACATGTCGCATAGCTTAACTTATAGTACACACAACACTGAGTTAACTTGTGGTACACAGAGAACTGAGTTTTACTATATTCTAAGGGAAAAACAATATTAAAACTCAATTATGAAACTTTTATTAATTTTCTTTTATAAAATTAACATCGTTTTTTAATTCATCACATCGAATTTATCCTAACGTGAATTATAGAAATTTTTCTGGTAAAATTCATTTTTTGATTAAGAGTAAAAACTACTGCATTGTTGTTAAAAACTACATTTTTTAAATAGTTTTTAATGATAAATTATATTTTGGATTTATATAGAGTGAAATTGGATATATTATACATCTATTTAAAAATTAGGTTCATTATATTTCATTTTATGTTGAAACTGAATATAAAAATGTAAAAAATATTTAAATGTTTGTTTACATTAAAAACCGATTATTTCCCTTCACTGGTTGGATTAAAGTTAATTTTAATTACACCACTTCTATTATTTTATATTTTAAAATATTTCATACATGGTTTTAATCGTTCTGATATTTTTGGTATAATAAGATCAACTTAAATTTTTTTACCAATATGATTAGTGAATGTGAATAAAATTAATTACGGTGATTAAGATATGATTATGATTAATAAGGGTCGAAACATTAATCAAAGGGACCAAAATTGGCTAGACACGTGTTCAAAAGACATTGGATACTAGTATTTAGACTAAATCACCAAAAGTTTTGAAATATATGGGTTATTGGTATATTATTAAATTGAAGTGCCCAATATAATAGGTTTCGTAAGGAAAAAAATGAAAAATGAAACTTTCATTTCATTTAACATTTATAAAGCATTGAGATATATAAAAAATAAATAATATATTTGGTTATAAATATCATTTTGAAATAAAAATGGGTATTTATTATCATACTAATTTATCAATAACTTTTAAAAATGATTTAGTTACTTAAAATGCTTAAGAAAAGTCAACATATGGATTATTTAGTTAATAATTAATGAATATAAATGACACCATAAATATTTACAATGATGTTAAATGATTGGATTACAGTATTTATTTATTTATTTAGATTAATATATAAATTTAATCATCTTTAAACCTAATATATTATAATTCCAATATTATATTGATATTTTCAAATTTAACATTAAATAAATAATGTCAAAATTGACATTAATGTTATTTTACTATAAATGAAATTTAATTAAATGATTAAAAATAAATAAAATAACTATATCCTAATAAGTTCATTTTATGTGTTAAATTATATTATATATGGTTTATTAATGTACCAATTTAACAATTTTAATAAACATATTGCCCCATATATTGTAAAAATGTTGTTAACATGGTCTAAGATTAGGAAGTATTTTAGTGCGTTACGTGGGAGCCGTTCAGCGAGGGTTCGGCGAGGGTTCGGCACCTGTCCAGCGACGGCGGTGGCCTCCGAGCTGGTTCCTCCCCCTTCGGGGGAGGGACCTCCGCAGTATTTCACTCCATTTTCAAACCCGGACTTCCTTCCACAGTTTCCCCCATGTTCTTTAAGCCCTAAGGTGCACGAGCTTCACGATGGGTGCCCCAACCTTCTGATTTCGATTGCTGAGTTTAACGAGGCGTTGGGCATCCATAGATTCGCATTAATTGCTCGATTCTCAAAGAGAAGACCTTTGGTTGATGTATTTGACAGGTTTGTGTTCGGTTCCTTGGATTTACAAGAAGGGAAACAGTAGGTTTGCTGGACAACCGAACCATTTTGATTCGTTTTGTTTCGGAGGAAGACCTAATAAAAGAATGGTCGAGGGCTCCCCGCATCTGCAACGGCTCATGATTCTTCCTATCCCAATGGTCGTATGACTTTCATATGAAGCGCGACTCTCCGTCAGTGGCGGTCTGGGTAAGTTTCCCGAATCTACCGCTTCCTTTCCAGAATCCTTCAATTGATAAAGCCCTGGGTAATATTCTGGCTAGATACTTGTGTTCGGATAGTCAGACCAATGCGGTATCTCACCCGATTAATCCTCATGTGTGTGTGGAGGTGGACGCATCCAAGGATCCTTTAGACTTTATTTGGATTACCGTCAGGGAAGAATTTCGGTGTAAACAACCTGTGGTTTATGAGTCGTGGTTTCAATTCTGTAAGGCTTGCAAGCAGTTGGGTCATTCGCTGGAGAGTTGCAGGCAAGAATCTAAGGTTTCTAAAATTCCAGAGGACGTGCGCAATGGAAATCGTGGAACTCCTGTGAACGCTATGAGGGAGGATGTTTTAGCTGAAGGAATTGATGGCGATGGAGGCAGTAGGCGTGGTGTGGGATGTGGTCCACTGAGTGATGCTATGACGACTCAGTTGCAAGATTTGGGCAAAAGTGATACAGGGTCAGGCACAGAGGCTATTGGCACGGGGCTACTTTCCTGTGATAGTCAAGTGAGGAAGGAGAAACCGAAAGTTAGTCCTACTAATCCGAAAGTTAAAGAGGTGTTTAGCTGACTGATAGGTGATCTCAGTGGCGGGAGCAGACCTGTAACAGGGTGCAAAGGAAATGCGGTGGACAAGAATGTCCAATATCAGCTCCCATGTGACTCCACTCCTAGTATAAATATGGAGTGTACTGGAATACAGACTAATGGGGCTACGCAGAGAGTGGTTCTTGAGGACTTCTGCACGCAACCACAGTTCATGGGACGTGGCTTCATTCAACCCAGCCAGGCCGAGAATCTTGGTATGACAATGGCAGATGGGGAGGTTGGTTTGAGCGAGGAAAATTCTCTGCTGGGATTTAACGAAGACAGGAGGTTGGGAAGGTAGAGGCTGAATAAGGAGGTGGTACCTCCAAGCAATGTGATTTCTTCAGGGGACGAGCATGCTGGTGTTACCCCCTGTGAAGAGGTGGTCATGGGGTTCCAGTACTCCATACCGGTGGGAAATCAATTTGACAGCCTCAATATGGAAGAGCTTAACAAAAATCACGAGGAATCAGATTGTGCAAATGGGGACTGAGTGGAGCCTTCCATGGGAGGTAGTAAGTATACCTCGGCTGGTGAAACAAGCCCAAGGGGCAGGAGAAATAGAAGGAGTAAGTGCAAGAATAACTAATCCTCTTTTCCACATCCCGCAAGGACTCGGTCTGCAAAAAAGAGAGTGGATGAGAGGGTGGCCTGGGAGGCGGTAGGTAAGCCAGAGCACCCTGATCAACACGGATCATGGGGTTTAATTCTGAGTTTAGTTGATGAGGTTAAAAATCAGGTGTTGTATCTAAATGCATCAGAAGAGGATGCATCCAAGATGATGGTCCGGAATATTGAAATCAATTTTAAGGAGGAGGAATACTCTTGGGTTGACAAACAAGACTCGATTATTGTTTGGAGATTCAACCAGGGGTTGTTAATGATTGAGGAATACATAAAGGTATGGGATAAACTATCTTCGGCTTTAGAAGTCCTGTTAATGGAAGTGCCACATATTCAGGTAACAGATATCTCATGGAAGCTCTTTAGGGATATGAACTCTAACAGGTTGAAATTTTATTTCAATGACTCTATTCTTTCTTTTTATGACTAAATCTCGGTCTTTCATTCTAATTGAGTATTTGATTATGAGGACCTATCTCTAGGCAGTGGGTTAAAGGTGATTTTGGGGTTATATTCCCAGCATTTTCTGGTTCTACATCGGATGAGGTTTAGAGCATGATTTTACCACTGCGGCATGACACTTGGACTCTGAGAGGGTATGGCCTGGCCATCGGGATTGTGCCTACGCATCATTGCAAGGGACCGTCTAAGTGCTCATGTCTTGGTGGCGGACCCATTCACGGCGAAAATGCTAGGAAGAGGTAGAATCTTTTGTGCTTGGGAATTTTCTGTTTTTGGTTGTTTTTCTGAACATTATGGTTTCTCACTTTCCTTACAAAGTGATTTGATATGAAAATAAAAAATAATTTTCATTCAGTCAGTTTTATTGCGTTACGTGCACCTATTATAAAATTAATTTCCAGAACATGAGAAAATTTTATTTTATAAACTAGATATCATGTTAATAATTACGTGTGTCTATATTTTATAATAAATCTCTCTTTTTTACTCTTAATGATTAAATTATTTAGATAAGAAAACTAGATGATTTAATAAAACCTAAACTGATAAAATTGGGGAATCTTAGATGTCAATAATCCAAATTATTTAAATGAAAATATTATTTTGCAGTAGAGGTTTTAATTGGCCAAAATTCCTCTCTAATACATTATTTTTTCATTTTGAGTCACTATATGTAAGGTAGACCACCCAATAGTGAATACCTTTTTGGTATTTACAAGAGTGTCACTCCGTCTCTATAATAAATAGGGAAGGACTCTATCACTTCATCAATCCTATGAATCCACTTGTGCCCCGAAAAATCTGATCAAATAATCTCCACACTTACCTCCCTTACTCCTAAAATAATACCTTTTGGAATAAACCCTCTCAACAATGCATTTTGGCTCCCACCAAATAGAGTTACCTGATTTAGAGGAAACACCTTCTCTCAACCTCCTTCCCTTTATTTTATTTCTTCACCCCATCAACTATAATTATTCCATTAATGTGTGAAAAAATAGTATGATTAATATACTATGATGTTTTTATTAATAAAAAAATTGACCTACACTTACACACACCTCCATCTAATATATATTAAACATACAGTTTTGGTGTGTGGTGACTACTACCTCAAGAAACGTTTATTGTTCAGTTTAAATTTACTCTCTATCAAGGCGATCATTATGATGGAAACACTATGTATATATGTTATATATAATATTTAATACTTATTTAAGCTTATATATTCCTTTTACAAGAAAAATATCTTTATATTCCATTTTATGTTAAAATCATAATCTCGGTTGAGGAAGTGTGGACTACCACACCCTCAAAGCGATGTGATTCATTTAGAGACCACATTAAATGTATTAAGGATCAGATTAATAAAAATATATTATATATATGATAGAGTAATGATGAATGAATAATTAAATATGTATATATATATATATATATCAGTTTATTTCTTTCATTCAATTGGACAATAATGATGGAAACAACGTTCATGATTACATTTGACTTATTATTTAAATGAATATTTTATCCCATTTCAAACTCCTATATTATATAGTTTCATATAATAATCATTTAATGGAAATAAATTATATTTATATCATGGTTTATATTCAAGAATCATGATATAAGTATAAGGACCAAAGATATAACAAAGTAAGACACATCCGAATAACAAAGTGAATACTACAAGAAGTTAATCTTTAACATAGTATCATTAAAAATAGGGGTAATATAATGTTATAAAAAACAATATATGGTATTATGAAAAAGAATATGATTATTTAAAATATTTATAATAAACTTATATTTTTTATACAGGAATCTTGTATGATTATGGAGAGAGTCAAGACACAAGGTAAGGGAATTTCATCTCACTTTTAATTTCAGTGAGATACAAGATAGGTTTGAAACAATTTAATTTTGTGTTGTGTGTATAATTAAGATGATTTTAATCTATGTGTATTTTAATTAAATTTTTGTTTATTCACATTCCCATTTTATCATTTTTCTTTCATGGGGTTTGACTTTTAAATGTTACCAAATCACTAAAATAGTTTTGTGTCAATATTCATTCTTTGATATTCATGTTTTTTATACACATAAAATCTTTTTCGACATTTATATGATTCCATTTTACGTTTTATATCATTAATATCTTTCAATTAATGATATAGTAAGAATTATTTAATTTAATTCTCTTACATGAGGTTATGATCCTATGTTACAGAGTGATAAGAGATTATTGAGACAATCTCAATACTTACTATAATTGTTTATGTTTCTTATTCTCTTATTGAAATATTATGATCCATATCTCAAAAATATTAACGAGTTTTTCTATACTCTATTTATTCATGATATCCTATATTTTTAGTAACATTTTCCCCCTCTTTGTTACTTGAGATAATTTTTTATAATTATAATTCAACAGTCTCTCTCTTCGGTCGTAAATATATTATATTAAAAACCCATGTTTTTACAAATGTTTTAGAAATTATATAAAAATATAAAATAATGCCATTTTCATGTAAAAATCACTCTATTTTTTTTTCAAATCTTCTTTTATATATTTTCAAATCTATTTTCAATGAAAAATGTTTTTCAAATGGCTTTTTGTAATATAAAGCACTTTTCAAAGAAGAAAGAATAATTTCGCCAAGAAATGTTTTTAAAAGATCATTAATTTTTTTTCAATCTAAAATAACATCCATTGTTGTTACTAATTTCTTTATGGTGAAATTATTCAGTGATTAAATTCATATTATTTCTTTTAGTGGATTATTGTTTTGATCTCGTGATGCTTATGAAGTCCATTTCTCTTTCACGATTTATATTCATTTGAAACCAACTTCTTTTCACATGTTGTTCTTATGATGAAATTATTACTAAATCTATCTATTTCCATATGTTATGATATGTTTATATGTTTATGTTACCCATTTTATTTCATGGGTTATGATATGATTATTTACGATCATGTGGTAAATGAATGTATGATTCCATAATGTGATGGGTAGGCCCAATATCTCCTTCCAATGAATTAGAAAAACATTATTATCTTATAAGATAAACTAATATTGTATTGGAAGTCATCCTTGACTATTACGATTGTCATGTGCGTGAAATATTACTACAAATATGGTACAAGGAGTGATCTTATGCTACTATTATGGTCATGGGATTGAACCATGTCTACTATGAGGGTATGGGATGTGAACCCATACTACTAAGATCATCTGGGCACCAATGCCTTGGCTATTATGGAAATAATTATATGATTATGTGTTTTCCACAATTCCATGTCTCATTCCTATGTTATGATTTCAGGGCTTTTGCTCTTAATTTCATGTGATTCATGTCTTATGAACTTCCAATATTTGTGCCATTATTTTATTTTTGATGTTAGATATGCAAGGAATGATCTTCTAATTTCAGGATCACATTCTCATACCCCTATACTCATGTTTATTTCTACATGTCTCCCTTGTTATCCCTTACTGAGCATTTGATCTCTCAACTTTTATGTTTCTATTCACCTAGGTTATGATGATATGAAATGTATTTGATATGTCTAATGAGGGTTCTATTCATGAAGAACCTAGTGGGAGATGATGTATCTCACTTATGTACTAGTGTTATGTTTCCATGTTTCCAAAAGCATTATACAAATCATGGTCATTGGGAGTCTATTTGTATAATGTTTAAGTATTCCTAAAAATTTATGTAATGTTAATGTTTGAAAATATATGGTCTCTATAGGGGTGTCCTTCTACCAAAAACTCATGTCATGTCTAATGTACACGACATGGAAATTTCATTAACGCGTTTCTAAAAACTACATTGGATTCAAAATTCTTCTGTCATTCCGCTTTACTTTTCATTGGGTTGAAAATTTTATATTAGCTCATATGTTTTCCACTTTTTGTTCCCTTGGAAATAATCTATAATATCCTAGAATAATCACAAATAATAGTAAAATACTATAACAATTGGAAATTCTAATCACTTATTTACATAATTTAATGTATTAAAACACCTGAAAATGTATCTGTAAAATAAACTTATCAAATACCCCCACGCAAGAATTCAGACTTATCCTTATGGTTTTAATGATAATAAAATAAATAAGACTCTCACTCTACAATGATTTAAATTAAATTTCAATTAAATAAATTTACTAAATCGGAAATTAAATATTCTATTTTCATATAAGAAAATTCATCAGTGTCTCAATTTTCATAGAAACAAATCAATTAGGTATTTTAATTTTCTCCTTTAACATAACCAAGCCTTTATATTAATATGTTTTCATGTTTTTATTAAATATTAATAAGAATTCCCCCTTCAATTTTCCTCAATCTAATTTTTCATCTCATCATTAAGGTATAAATGTTAATAAATTTCATAACATATATCACGAACATGTCAATTTCTATAAGATTAAAAGTCATATGACACATCCACTATGTTAGGAACTAAAGAATGGTTACTCATGATAGATTCACCATTTAGGAACTAATGAATATTAACATTAGGGAAGGTAGGTAAATCTTATAGAAAGTAAATATCAAAAAATATATTTGAATCTTAAGTATACAACATTATATAAAAATATATTCCTAAAAATATATCCCCTCATAGATTTCTTACCTCTATTTACCCCAAAAATATCACAAATTAACCATTATGTGTGTTTTAAAAATGAATAAATCAAAATAGCTTAGAATTTATTATTTCATTTTTAAAAAAATTGCGTTTAATGAAAATATCACATACACCATCTAACCACATATGATAAAATGATCACATGTTTGGTTAAGGGGTATTTTGATCCTTTTAAGACACAAAACATTGTGTTTATATATATCATCATTTTTTCATATTTTTTTAACATATTTTTTAGCTTCATAGCTGAATAATGATAATGTATAATGAAAAATGTTGTGGCCTCTCCCAAAATCAATAACGACCCCAGCTATATCTGATCAATGAAAATATACCTATCCACTATGGGAGATTTCTCCCCACCACATATTATTTTAAATATCATGAAATATATTTATTGGAAGGTATTAATGCATTAGATATGATTTTAATTCATATCAATTTCAAAAAATTCTTTTATTGTATTCTATGGGCATAAAAATGAATAATGTGAGCGGTTCCAAGGGTAAAGGGCTTAAAAATGATGTCTCAGTCATACTAAAAGTGATTGTGTTTAGGCATAGCTTTGATTATATGTAAGGAAAGTTACAAAAGAGATCATTTCTGAGTCTCTGAGGAATTGATGAGATAAATTAATGATAAATTATAAGCATATAGGATGTATGGGGAAAGAGATTAGGGGGAGGGATAATCACTCATTAAAATTTATACTAATAATGAAAACGATTAATGTAAATATCAAAAATTATAATCCAATCAAAATCTCAGATAAATTTCATATACCAAAATCAACATGCTCCCCTAAATCATCATTTATAAAATCTTAATCCATATACATAGGTCTACCAATTATTTCTCCAATTTTTATCATTCCAATTAACTGTAAAATTGAATATATATTCTGGTTATAATAATTGTCCTAAGAAATATATGTCTCATAGTTTAGTTGATTAATGTGATAATCAAGTGTGGTCATTCTTTTGATAGAAAAATCATAACAAATTAAAATGTGGAGAATACGGTATAAAATTATAGAATTGAAAAACGTAGTCATTTTTTTAATGAAGAAAATTTTCATACCACATGATTCATTTTTCTTAATAAGGTCTTAATGGTCTTAAAAAAGATAAAATACAAAAGTGAATGTACAGTCCATATAAATGAAATTTTAAATATTTTGGTAATATTTCATGTGCCTACAAATAAAAAAATAATAATTTATAATTACAAAATCATAGGTTGCCTCCTAGAAGACATTATTAAAATGTAATTGGATCTAACTAACCTCATTTAGGTCATGTGATTTATTGTAGGAAATATGTTACCGAATACATTTATGTAAATTATTGAATTTTTTATTCCTTTTTATAGATGGTAATTCTCCCTTTTTTATAACTAATTTTATTTTTATATTGGTTAACCCCTTCTCAATTTTCATTGGACCGATATAGTAGTTGATATCACTTATTGTATTATTAAATAGATACTCACTAACTTCCCAAACATGATACCATTATTTTAATTCCCCGTGTATTATAGTTCCTACACTATCTTCATCTTTTCCTAGAAATCATATACCTTTATTTTTTTATTACATTATTTTTTACATTATATAGAAGTCACATCAACAATTTTTCCTTGGAAATAAACTTCTTCAGCATATAACAGACTATAATTTGATAATTCATCAACGTTTTCTTCTAATTTATTTATTTTCTTGTACAATTTTTACTCTAGTTCTAATCCTTAAACTCTTAAACACAATTCCCCATTATGAACATCAATAAAATCCCTACCCGTATCTAGGAATGGACTTCCCAATATTATTTGTACATTTTCATCATCAATGTCCATCATTAAAATTTCCACATACAAAAAAGTTTTCTACCTTGATGATGACATATTCAGGTAGTCCATGAGGATGTCTCACTATTGTATCATCAAGTAGATTCTTAACATGTGTTTGGTGCGTCTCTCTCTATACAAATCCCTTGAATGTTTAATATGAAATTATATTTAAAATGGAACCTAAATCACATAATACAATACCAAACTCCATAAAAGCAATATTAATCGTAAGGAATAAACTAGACACATCAAATTTCATTTATTCTTGGATTCCTAATACTATTATTTGATATTCCCCTATCATTAGAATGATGTATAATTTTTCAAATCTATTTTTTTCACTAAATCCTTCATGAACATTTAATAATCGGGAATTTCTATTAATTCCTAAACAAATAGAATGTGGATATATATCTTTTTTAACATCTCAAATAACTTTTCATTCCTTTTGTAAAACATTACCAACATAAAATGATCTAGATATGGTAGTGTAGGTTGGTCCAGTGGTGGTAGTACCTCTTCCTTTTGTTACTTAACTTCTCTATGATTTTTTTACATTATCCCACTATTTGTTCATCATTATGTCTTGTGAAATACATATCAATTCCGTATATCGTCTTCCCAATTTTATGCATTATAGGTTTGTGATCTGTATGGTGATTCTAATCTGGGAATCCTAGAAGTACTCCACTATGCCTTTATCTACATTGTTTGGAAATATATTCAAATTTAGTTTTCATATACTTTATTGAAGTTCATTGGTTTTGTGATTCATCTTTCAATACATGGATTGTGGTACCATGAGCCATTTTATATGATGTAAAATATTTCATTGTAACACTTGTGGTGGTCATAAAGGTTATAAGTGTCTCTTTTATTTAATGAATTTGATTGGTTTGTGTTGGACCTGATTGTTGTGGTTAAGAAAATTATTGTCTTGAAAACAAATATAGAATTTATTGTAATGTTGTTGTTGTGGTTATTGTGGCATCCATCCCTATTCATAATTTTGATGATCATAATCCAAATAAATCACATTTTTACATTACATATCATGGTTATTTTGTTTGGACATCATTACATCAAGTTTCTTTGACATGCCATTCATTTTAGTCGAAACCTAGATATTTTCTACCATGTGAATTCCTTATACTCTCACTTCTTAGCGATAGCATTGAAAACGTTTTTGGGAAATATCATCCAACAACTCATAACTATCCTATAGTTATTTTCTCATAACCAAACCACCTACAGTAGCATCAACTATCGAGTGTTTTCCATATCAATGTCTTTTGTAAAAAGATTGTATTAAAAGGATAATTTTGATTCCATGATGGGGAAATAATCTTATGGATGCATTAATTATCTCCCATACACTATATAAACATTCAACCTGATATTGCTCAAAATTTAGAATACATACACGCATTTCAATTGACATTGAGGGTTGGAAAAAACCGTTTTTAAAAATTTATTACTATATCGTTCCAAGAGGTGATTGAATGCGGTGGAAGACTTTGGATCCACTCCTATGAAATCTCCTTCAATGAAAATATGAAGAGTCATAGTATCAAAAAATCATCAATGAAATTTTAAAAATTAAACATGTCACATATTTATATGAAACTCACCATGTGTGGGTTGGGGTCTTTATGAGGTAAGTTGGAAAAATAGAGTGAATGTGTGATCATTTGGATGTCTTCCATCTTTATCTCAAAAAATTGATCAGTGATGCGGTATATGATAATACATGGGTTGAACATAGTATTTAAGGATCTTCATTAGTTGATCAGGGCTTCCCCCTTGTATTTATTTATTGTAGACTAGGTCCTACTCTCTCTCCTAGTTCATTTTCTACTAATTGATATTGACCCCTTCTATCCACGATTTCCTATTCTTCTTTAGACTCTTCATTTTCCTTTATTTTCTAACGAATGATGCATTTTCCACTCTAGGTCATATGCAATATTGTAAATTTTCTCATTCCCTCGAGTGGAGTCTTCATGCTAATTATTTGAACCTGAATCTGAAGCAGGACAAGACAAAATGTAAAATAATGAACTAAAATAAAAAACAATAATAAATATTCCTAATTAAACATAAGATATAAGATATTTTTCCCAACAACAATTCCAAAAATTTCATAGCCTGTAACGTTTCATTAAATTAATATAAAGTCAAAAAATTTTACAAAATAATAAAACTAAGACAACATAACTAGAAATATAGTAAATGGAAATACCATCTGTCAAACCCTCATGGACGATCTATGTTATCTAAATTAATTAATGGAAGAAAAAATTTAAATTTCTAATTTTATTAGAGAAAATTGAAAACTGTGTAGAAAAGAAAAGTTTATTAAATCAATAGTTGAGTCATTCCATGTTCAGTGATTTTTATGTTTCTGTGCTAAGGATTCAATTAATTTTGGTTTTATTCATGTTTAGTGACAGGATTCGGTTAGTATGGATCCTTGGTCTGGGTTACCATCACTAATAATGTGATTTAACCTTTATAATGATCATCTACAAGGTTTAATTACAAAATTATGCAACCAAACCCCTATTTAAATGTAAGTCACATAATTTTCATAATGGCCATACAAAAATTATATAAAATAATTGATGTAATAAAATAATACACCTCAGAACAGAAACAATGGTCATGAAATTCAGAAGAAGAAAATTTGGAATTTAGAAACATAGTTTCATAAATCCAATACATGATTAGAATATAGAAATTACCCCTACGGAGAACATCCCCCTATAATAACATCACCCTAGGAAGAAATAAATGCTTACTCATGATAACCATCCTGAGAAAAAGTAGCATGTTTACCAAGAGAAGATCAGTGGTGAAGAATGACTAAAAGTTAAGGCTCAATGGTAGTCCACCTTTCTCTGATCATGAATCATCTATCCTTCTTGTTCCATGCTTCAAGATAAGTTCGGTGTGCACCTAATGGGATCAATAAATAATACTCTCAAGTTAAAAACCCTCATATCCACATATCTATTTTTAATTTCATGATGGGTTCATGACATAAAATATTTACACAATTTTAATGATATGGTGGGGAAATATTTTTTTAATTAAATTGTGTTATGGTGATTTCATGACTTGAAAGTAATCTCCCAATGTGTAATGTGTCAAGACACAAATATCCTGTTGATGTTTTGATAGGGTGACCTTATCCCGTAAATATCACATCCTGTATGATGTAAATGGTGTGGAAATATCATTCACCAGATTCTCCATCCTGCATTTACCTTCTCTCTATATATACAAATTTTTGTGAATTTTTTAATAATATGTTGTGCCATTAAAAAAATCAATAAAATCAAATATTATAAGAATTAGCATGATTAATAATTAATTTATAGAAATCAATATAATAAAACACCATAAAATTTATGTATAAAATACACTTATCATTGGTATAGGGTGATTGCAGTCATGCATAGTGCGGTGGTCGATGATGGAAGGAATTGGTGGGATGATGCCATATGAGTTGTGGGGGACACTTGGGTGATACTACCAGTCCACACCCACTTGATTCTTGATGTGGTATTGTGACTGTATTGGTATGATATAATGCCAAGTGGATGTCATGAGCATTTTGCGGAGGTCCATGTGGACGTCCATGGAACACATATGGTGCACCATAGGGAACTCCTTGAAGATAATCCATTGTATTTTGGGGGATTATTTCATCAATTCAGGATCCATTGGGAAGCCTTTTGGGTGTCGAATTTTCAACACAGAGGAAACCAAAATGTTTCAATGGTCATGGTGTCACCTCAATGGTTGTTCCACATAGAGTTCCATGGTTCAGGACACAATGGCTCACAGCACACCGTGACGTGGTGCTAAACATCGTGATAACATGAGGGACACCAAATGGTAGAGCATCAGTTATAGGAAATGGACCATGATGTGGTTTGGTTGGTCATGATTCATGTGGTCATGATAATAGTAGTGTGATTTGATGCCTCATACAACACATCCTTCAGTTCTTCAACATCATGTGCCTTTAAGGTTCATTAATATATTATAAAATATGGCTAATGGGTTAATTTCAATCCTTTTGGGAAGGATTATGCTTGACCCAATAATTTTTCTGGTTGTGTGCATGTTTGGTTAAAAAATAGGTCTAGGGGGTGAATTTCAACATGGAAACTCTATATTATTACATTGGGAACATATTAAAAGTGTCCAAATTATTTATTTAATCCACATCCTCTATACTTTCCTGAACACCTATGTTATAATAATAGATTATTCAATTATTGTATATTTACAAATTACAATAATATCTATTATTTATTGAGATAAGTATATTCATAATTAACTTTTCTATATTCCAAGATAATTTATCCATGTTTCGATCACCAATGATCTTCAATTTTTTGTAATTATGATGGAAAAACCCATATAATAATCCCCATGAAATATGAGTCAAATTATTCTAATTAATTATCTTATATCCCATCTAAAATAAAAGATATTCAAAATATATAAACCTTAAAACTAATTTTCTTCAATCCATGAGATGTAACACCACAATATTATTCTCAAATCATTTTAGAATCACAAACCATGACTCTTGCCTTCATTGAATCCTCCATGGCCTGATATTGTTCTTTGAACCGTTTAAGTATGAACCCCAAAATTTAATGTCCCATACCTTGTAAAACACATTATCATGAAAACTGTACGATTCTCTATTAATTTAGTGGGGATAAACATAAGTAACAACATTATGAAATCTATATAGAAATCAGAAGAAATAGAGTTAATTTTTATAGTTATTTCTTATAATGATCATTTATATATGCTTGCAAGGGAGATACCCTCACTAGGGTTATCCCATGACCAATACAATGTTGAACTCCATCATGCGTGGCTTGGGAAATGTCATTTCCAATAGTAGTTAAATCTCAAGGAAATTTCCACAAGATATATTCTATTTGAGTTTCCACCCAGACCAACCATCACAACATATCTTACCCTTAGATCTTATGTATATTTTTTGAGTGGGAATTGTTAGTAGAATGTTTTATGATATAAAAATGTAATATAGTATATTTTATGTTAATAGATGAATTTTTTACAATAAATATTTCCATATTATTTTATTTTTAAAAAATAATTTAAATAAATAATATATTTTTTACCTATAATAAATGTATTGAAAAACTTTAGTTAATACATATTAAAAAAATATCGGTTTTCTACCTAAGAAACACAATCATTTATGATCTATTTTTTAAGAATTTTATTTTTTATGTGTATTAAGATTTAGAAACATAATAAATTATACTTAAATTTTTGAATATATTTTAATAATTAAATGATTCAATGTAAAAATAATAATTATCACTTATTTAATTGATAACATATATGAACTAAAATTAAGAACCCTTTAGGTTTTAAATATTTCATTTCTCTATAAAATATAGTCTTCATTTTATATATCCATTTATAAGGAAAATTGCTTAATTTTATATTTTGATTTTTAAGAAATTTACTTCATATAGGGTTTTATCCTGATAATATTTTCTTAGGATGGATTTTTGATATTCATTTGGAATGATTAAGGTATAGGTTAATAATAAAAAATATCACTTTTATAAATACCATAAATTTTATAACACCATTCTGATAAAAAAATAATTATAAATTTTCGAAAAAAAAATCATGATGAAATATGAATTTATTAATTAAAATTATACATTAAATAAATTTAATTTAATTTATAAACTAATGCATTACATTTTGGATTCAATTAATATATTATTCCAATAAAACGGCTTTTGGACCATTCTTTTATTTAAATAATAAAATAATGAATTTTAGTTCCTGATTTCTCTAAAATTCAAATAAAATAAATATCATTTTTAATAAACTGAATAATGTTTTTAAAATCTATGAAATTTATAATTTTATGAAAAACATAATTTTTATATTCAAAATAAATTTCTTCTAGATGGTGGGTTTTATGCGTTGTGTGCACTAATATTAAAATTACATATCCTCTCCCTCAAAAATTTTTATTAGATAAAATTATTTAATACATAAAATCATCGTTTTTAAATTAGGTAATAATTTCAATTTTAATTTTGGTCATTAAATTGATTTACCACGGTTTAAAATGAGTTACTATGGTAAAAGTAAATTATGTTAAAAGATAATATTAATTATAAAAGGCCTAAAATTCATAAAAATATATTAAAATATTAATTAATGGGTTTTATCTACCAAAACATCATATATCAATCATTATTATCGATTTTCCACTCAGATTCCTTAAATGATGACATTTACTCTTCTGTTATTGCAAAAATGTCACTCCCATTACATATAAAAAGGGACTTCGATCACCCAATTATATATACTCTAAAATTAAATTTACACAAAAAATAATACAAAATTTTAATTACCTATATTAATATACCATGTTTATCATCCCCTTTATCAATGTAAAATTCATAACTAATCAATTTCCAAGAGCTTATCCCAAAATGGTTCAAATTATCAATGTGATTAAGAGTTTCTACATAAATTTTTATTCTTCAATATATTTCTCACACGAAAATATTTTACCCGTACTAATATAATGAAAATTTTTTTATTAATATAATGAAATATTATTTTTGTAAATTTTATAACCATTATTAACCCTTCCCACTTCCTTAGCAAAATGAGAATGTCTTTTGTGCATACCTGGGTACTACCAGCTTCAGAAAGTGATGTATTTAATTTTTTATAACCCCTTTACATAGATTTTTATAAAAGTGTATTCAATTATGAAATATTATATATATATTATGCTTAAGATTATGAAATGGTAAACAATTTTTAACCTTCTATAGTTTATAGGAATAAGAAAAACATTATCTATTTGAACGTACGGACAACTGCATCCCTAAAGTGATGTGTTTCATTCATCATCACTGCCACAAATGGATGATATTATAATATATTTTATAAATATATATGATATTATTTAGAACTATATTTCATTAAATAAATTATTAATGAATAAAATTATATTTAATTATTATTGTAATGTAACTCATTGATATCGGTAAATTACTAGAAACAAGCTCATCATGGATTCATTTTCACAAAAAATAACCATGAATTACATGGAAAAAATGGGACATCATAAATCCTTAAAAAATTATGATAATATATTTAATAGTCTAGTAATTTTGAAATTCAAATCAAATAAATGGGTTTGACATCTTCATTACAAAACACATATGAAATAATAAAAATTACTATCATCTGATGATGAAAATCAATAATTAACAAATATATGTGTTGTCAGAAAGTGTAATTATAGAATATAAAAGGTAATAGCAATGAATAATGTTATAAAATAAGTTATTGATATGTTTATTTATTTCTATAGGTGGTTAAAATTATATTGTTAAAGTTATGAGAAAAACATAAGAGTTTTCTCATCTCAATTTTGAGATATGTACTATATTCACCATCTTCATAATATATGTGATGTATATACTATCTGAAGACTATATTATTACACATTTTCCATGAAATTCATGGTATTTTAAATTTCATTTCATGTCCTGACATTAAAAAGTTATTAATTTAAAATTTGTTAATGTTGTATGTTTTTTTTCTAATTTATCTTCTATATGGTTGGGAATATTTCTCCCCATAACAATATTTTTATTCCAACTAATGTTATACATTCTTATTTTGAAATAAAAATATTTATTATTTCTTGTGATATTCATATTTTTGTTTACCATCATTAAAATGAATTTAGTATTACTATTTTAATGATATGGTTTCCAACAATCATATTTTGAAATACAATTTCTGATTATATCTATTACCTTATACTATGTATTTATAGATGTAGCACTTACTTATATTCAAGAATTGTTTTTTTAGATTTCTATTTTAAAATAATGTATTAAAATTCCTTCTAATTAAATTCTAGAGAATCATTTTTAAAAGTGAATTGTGACTTCATTTTTGAATATATTTTACCAATATTAAAAATATGAAAGGAATATAAAATTTGTTTCATATTATTTCATTTTTTCTAATACCTTCATCTATTTTCATTAAGAATATTCTATCTCCATCTGAATTATTATTGTTCTTATAAAATATTTTTTCACCTGTGTCAATATCTATTAAATTTTATAATGTTTTTATAGGGATACTCTCTAATGATACCACCCACTTTCATTCTCTCGATGACGTATGATCATGTTATTTCATTAATTGACTGGGGAAATTTATAACTTCCTACATTTTTATTATTATAATTTGGATGTTTATTTATTTTTAAGGTATGTTGAACATTAATTTTATTTCTATTCCATTTTCATATGGTAAATTCATTTGACTTATTAAGTGATGGGGGGGGCACAATATCCCTTCAATGCATCATAAGGTCTCATGGGAGAAAATATATTAGGTATTTGGTGTGTGCCTGACCTATTTATGTATGATGTATTTTAGTGAGGCCATGCGACTAAGATTATGATATCTAAAATTATGTATTTTCCACTATGAGACTAGTTAGTGTTATCCATGAGATTATTTTTTCTATTATGTCATCTATGGATATATTCCTATTTCATGGTATTAGTTATATAATGAAAATTTAATTTTTATCTCATCCATATTATTCATTCCTTTGAAATTTTATGATATATTATATTTTATGTTATCCCATATTGAGCATCATATCTCACCCTTTTATTTTGTTTATTATCCCAAGGATACCCATGAGTAAACATTGATTGATTTTTGGGATATAATAAATGAAATAAAAAAGTTATCACTTGAATTTTATGTTGCATTTCATGTTTTAAAATGTAATGTGAGAATAATTTAATTATATAGTCTCCCAAGTCTAATGAACTAAGTGATCCAATTTGATGTAATTCCATATATCATATACAAATGTACTAAAGTAACCCCCGACTCTAGGTTTCTAGAGTTGCGGTTCGTATTGTTGGTATCAAAACATGTTAAATAGAAATATTGGGAAATAGATTTAGGAAGATATAGATTAGATAACCTAACCCAACGATATAAACTGGAGATAAGACATAGTGTAGAAAAATGTTTAAAATATTTTTATAGAATTGAATGTAAGGTTTTATAGTAATGAAATATCTATCCGGATATAAATAGTTTGATATAAGATTTTATATAGATGCATATACGAATAATATCCCAGAAAAGGCTATTTGAATATTAAATCAATATTCACCAATTTTATTTAAAATAGACCGAACTACACACTGGGTTGGACACTCTAAGATGATATGATTTGGTTGATTTATATTATCACAACAAACCATTATAAAAAATTTTAATGAATGTTTATATTATAAAATATAACAAGATATGTTATAAAAATTTATAGGAATGTGAACATGGATAACCTAAATTAATATGTAGACATTCATAGGTTAGGTTATAAAAATCATTTGTGAATTTCCTCATCTATGTTAATAGTTTCCTCTTATAAAATTATCATTTTTCTCATAACATAATCATCCTTATTTTAAGTAATGGATGTAGAAAATAGAAACTGAGTTAACAATATATGTGATGGATATTGTAGTGATTTTTCTTATTAGAAATTAAATTTGATAAATACTAGACTGGGGAATATTATTGTTATGATTAACTAGTTGTCATGAATTGTGATTAACATGGTGAACATAGTTGAATCTCCAAACACTCCAAATAAGGTAATGATGGAGTTTCATGGGAATTTAAGTGATAAAAACCATAGAGGAAAGAATATTCACTTCCCTAGAAATCAAGAATGTGGGGAGAGACACACCTAAAATTGTATTATAGGAACTGATGGATGTTTTATGTGTGGAATGAGAGTGTATAGAACACCTAATTTCTAAGGAAAAAAGAATAATTTAGTTAAAAAAATGGATATAAATAATTCTCATCCTAAGATTACACTAAAACTTTAATGTATTAATTTTTGGTAACTTGATAATTTCCCATGTGAAAAATATAAAAAAAGGTAACCAAAGGTTGATAAATATTAATAACCTTCTATAAAAATGGAATAAGTATGGTTCTATTATATGATAATTTTTAATCTACACTATGATAATTAAAATACACTCATACTCTACTCTGGAGTTATAGATATCTTGTTGGAGTATGATTCCAGGAAAATTGATATATCTTTGATTTTTTATATGAGAATGAATTCATCACCATGATTTTTTGATTCTCCAAGAAAACTTCTAATTATATGATTATTTTATCCCAGGATGAGGTTTATGAGAATATGATTTATATAAATCATATTAATACTTTATTTAAATGAATTTAATATGATTTTGGAAATGTATTATTTATCTCCATATAATTCATATTAATAACTAAAATCGGTAAATCAAATTATATATATCAAATAATCATATGATCATATATTAGTTAATGATTGTTAATGAACTCTTCGTGAAAAATAATTTTATGAGTTATGCTACCAAATCATGAGGTATGATTATCTAAAATGACTTGGGAGAAACTTATTTTTGGGTAAATTACTATTATGAGGGAGGATGTAGTTTTTTATAATTTCTATAGATAGTGAGTTTGAAATAAAATTTGATATTATATATTTATTCACACTCATATCTATTTTTTGTTTAGTGTGCAGTAATTGAAATTATGATGGTGAAATTTGTTGGAGGGTGGATAAAAAACCTTCGTATTTTAATATTAACTCCCCATTAAATAAATATTATTTTAAAAAAAATCTCATGCAATTCCAAACAAAGGCAAAAAACAATACCTTTTATTATGATACAATATTAAGTATTGAATATATTTGTTATAATATTGATATTGAATTTCTTGGTATAAAAAGAAATAACCAAAATTACCAAAACTATATAAAAAGAAGAAGAAATGGAAAAATTTCATTGATGGAATTCTTACAAGGCTCATTTATCTAATATTTAAATGGTGGTAAAATAACTCGGGTTTTCCCTTAACCAGGAAACGATGAACTCCATCAAATATGGATTGAGTGAAACTGACTATAAGAGAAGTTCAAGCTCAAGGAAATATCAATAAGATATACACAATATGATTCTACACCTACGACAACCACCAGCACTTATATTACCATCATATCTCAAGTCGATGTTCTTCAGGGTATTAATAAGTAGATGTAGTGTTGATATAGACATATAATGTAATTAATTTTATATTAATACATATATTATATAAGTTGTAATTTCCAAAATTTTTAACTTTAAATAATTATTTTAAATAAAAAATAATTTTTTTGTTTAATATAAATGTATTGATAAAATTTAATTAATAGTCGCTAAACAATGTAACCAATCTGAAAGAATTAGTAATAAAATCAATTATGGTAAATTTTCTAAATAATAATATTTTTATGTATATGAAGTATTTTTAACATAAAAATTAAATTGAAAATTTCAAAATAATATTATAATATATAATTTAAATGAAAAAATAAATAGTTTGACACTTATTTAATTGATAATTGATATAAAATAAAATTAATAACACATATCGTTTTAATGAATTCATTTCCTTATAAAAATAGTTTCAAATATATGTTTTAATTTGAAAGAAAAATTCTAAAATTTTATTATTTTAAATTCAAAAAATGGACACCATTTAAGGGTTCAAATTGATAATATTAGGTTAGGATGTATTTTTGGGATTTTTCAAGAATGATTGATTTTTATGTGAATAATACATAATACTACTTTTACAAATACTATTAGTTTTATTAAACAATTATGATATAAGAATAAAATATTAAATGATATAACATATTACTTTATCATGTATTTATTTTTTAATTAAATTTATTCATTTAAAATCTTAAATTTTATTTAGAAACCTATGATTATTAAAATAAAAACTTTATTTGGTACTTTATTTTAATTACATATTAAAATGGTGGATTTCAGTTTTGGATTAATTTTAAATCCCCATAAATATTATTTTTTATTAATAATCCAATTTGTGTTATGAATATAAAAAATCCTAGATAATTTTATCCTAAAAATAAGTATTATGATTAGAAATACAAGTTTTCTAAAAATACAGAATTTATGCATTGTATGAAAAAATATATTAAAAACCACTTAAACATGAATTTTTGAATAAAATTAGTTTCATATTTTAAATCATAATTTTTAAATTATCATATGAGATCAATATTAATTTTTTTCTTTAAAATAAATTTATGTGGTTTAAAATCAGTTATCAAAGTAAAATTAAATTTAGGTAAGAGTGAATATATAAAATTAAAGGCCCAAAATTAATAATATATATATATATATCTGTGTGTGTGTGTTGAAGGGTTTGATAAATAAAATCCTTATAACACCTCACTTATGGTCAAATTTTGGACCCGCATTCCGTGAATATTGACTTTCCTATTAAAATTATTACAAAAATGCTAATCCCCTCACTTAAAAAGCAGACTGACACCACCCCTTTACAAAATCTCTATTTTGAATTTCTATTGAAACTATAATAAATTTAATTCCCACTTTTGAGTAAATGTGGGAAACCATAAAATATCAAGGAGGAAAGCTTTGGGCACGGTAAGAAATCACAATTTCATTAATAGTGAAATTAAATAGATTAAAATTGCTTACCCGATATAGCCCCCAATGAAGGGCGTGTGCCTTTGTATTTAGGGAATCATTGATGAGGTCTTCAAATAAATTGACACGCTTGTCCTATGTTTGGATGTACTCTTCCACAATGATTTTTCTTTTGTTAAAGCCACATGATAAAAGAAGTCTTGTTTGTAGATCCAGTCCCTTTGATCTTTACTAAAATCACATCAAAGGTCTCTCTCTAAGATTCTATTCTTCTCCTCATCTGAGGTGATGATATTAATGGTCCCTTCCTGCATTTCGTCATTTTAATAGATTAGGAGCTCTAGATGTTCCTTCTCATGCACCTCTACTACCGACACGAATACGTCCCCCTATTGTTTTATTTTAGGATTGTTTCTCTCAGTTTGTTGTTTTCCTTTTTGATGAGACATTATCTTATTAATTCCACAAACCTGGTTTGCAGTTTCATTGGCCCTCACCTTGGACATATTGGTCGACCGTTCTCCATCAACTTCGACGACTGAGAATAGTCCTTTGGGCCTTTATATTTCTTCCCCTCTACCACAACCTAGCCCCCACCATTCATGCATGTGTCTATACTACCCCATCCAAAAAAGATGTATTTTATTTTTCATAACTAAATTACATGGATGGTTTGAGAAAGGAATTTTATGAATAAATATTATATTTATTAGATGTTTAATATTTTAAAAAGGTAAAACATTTTCTACCTACACCTAGTTATATGATAAATGAAATCATTACCCATGAGTAATGTAATATTTGAGTATGTATGTTGTCTCACAATATTTCAAAACTATATGATCATATATGTTGTGATCCCTATTACATTATACCAATGTAATAAAATTATCAACGACTTTGGGTTACTATAGTTGGGGTTGCTAAAGTATAATGATTGTCCTTTCACTAAATAGAATTTATTAGAAATGAAGATCCAGGTGATATTCAATTCATATAGGATATTTGTATGGATTAATATACACCCTATATAGTATGATATTGTCCATCGTAACACTTTTATAGGGAAGATTGAATATCAAGGGGTGAAATTTTTGTTATATTTTATTTCCCCCAAAATAAGTATTTGAGAGCATGAGTACCTTATTTATGACTTCATTGGCATGTGGTTCGAAATTTATATCAATGAGATCTATATCAAAGGTATTATGGCCAATTTTGGGTGTTATGGGGTGCATCTCGCTACAATGAAATGTTTATATTATTGTTTCACCTCTACTAGCCCAAAAGAACATGAATTTTAGCCATTAATATTTTCAAATATTATATTTTTTTTTGGAATAAAACTAGTGGGTATCATACATGTTATATACTCTAAAATATTGATATTTTAATGATTCTTGCTGGAAATTAATGAACATATTGAAAATGGAGTGTTATTGTAAATTGAAGAAATTAGAGACAACTTATACTATAAATGAGACTCACAACATGTGTTACTAGATAAAAGTAAGTACTATTCCAAAGTGAAAGCTATGAAATCAATACATGTTGTGATTTTCATAGATGAAGAAATTTACAGATGTGAACTACAATCCCAATGCTCATTCCACTAATACAAAACTATATAAAACTAGAGGTCGAGCTATGAATATAGTACATGAACTTAATCTTTTAGGAATGAAACTCATGATGTGCAATCCTCTCCAGATTTGAATGTATCAACCTTGGTATATTTTCAATCTTCTATAATATCGCGTGAAATTAACTCGATCCATGAATCCTGATAGATAGAGAATGCAATAGAATTAAAATTATCATTCATGATGTGAACTCCAGACACATGATGTGAATGTTCTAATATAGAATTTTTCCATAAATAATCACTATGTGGAAACTATTCACTTCAGGATTTGATCCAACCAATTTATATTGATGGTTCCTCGGAAATTTAGAACATTCATCCATTACTCTATTTTACCTAGTTCTCTCTCGATTTCATTCATTTATAATCATTTTTATATTGTTCCCTTCTTCCAAAGACGTTTCTAACTAGATGACATTGTTTTGAAACTATTAGAGATTTTAATTCCTATTAATGTACATGTTCTTATTATTTACACATGTGGATTAATTTCTATTTTTTGATTTATTAGTTTCTTAATAAATGAACAATCTAATTATTATTCCTCTATATTACATATTTAATTATGATTTTTCTATGCACGACTAATATACCTAGGGTTTGGGGTCATTAGTAGGGGTATAAACACTTAATGATTCCTTAAATCAAAACCTAGGTGATTCATTGGCGAGTAATTATATTAAGAAAATATATTTATGACATTCCTATGTATGACCCTGGTCTTTGTTATTTCAATGGAAGTACCCTAACCTAATTGTAATGATGAAATTTATAACCAAAACCCTATTTTTTTCTATAATTATAATGTTTTTCTTCATGCACCTAGATTTAAAAACACATCTAGAACGATTAGTGGTTTCCAGTTCAATTAAATCCAATTTTTTTGACTAAAACATATTGCTGACTCTCGAAGAACATTGCATCCTAAGCAATATGACCTTCCCAAGCTATATTTATGTATACCATTTACATATGATACCCAAATTTGATCTCAAAGCCATATTAATTAATTGAAAACGAAACCAATTGGTTATTTCAAATCCAACTCCATCAAATTTGCATGAGGAATCCATCTTATATTTCATTCCTTGTGTCATATCCTATTGACTTCGCCACCATGTGGGTTTGAACATGGACTTCCACTATTCTAGGAGCCTTATAAATAGTGTTATTTTGGTTAGATATAAATGTATAATCTGATCACCCCATATGGAATATACAACATGGGGTGGAGGAAACTCATATTTTGGCACTATTTCTAGGGAACACACTTTGGTACAGTGAATTTTGATTTTGAACCATGGATTTCATCAATTTCCCTACTTGATATTTTTTCATTAGAAATATTATACATTTATTAGATAGATCGTAAATGGAATGTGATTAGTACATCATCCAGGACTATACGACATTACTAATGATCCTGTAAAACCAAGAATAGCTTCTTATTGAATGTGAAAGAGAATGATATTTATCATCATGTCATCACACAACCATAACTATGAACAACTATCCTACTACTCCCAATATAAAAATTTCCAATTTGTGCCACTTGAATTGCAGGGATAAGAACCACTACATCCGGAGTGCACAAGTGTAGACTATAGAGTTTATTTTATCAGTGATGTTTCACCCAACATCATTCGACCTCTCCTACAGGCACAGATCATCAATGTAAAACCTGGATTTTTTCATTTGATCCATAATATGGTTAAATTTAGTGGACTTTATAGAGAGGATTGGAATGATCGATTATCAAATTTCATAGAAGTCTTTGATACATTCAAGAAAAAAGGTGTATCATCAAACTCTTTTTGCATCATAGTTTTCCCCTTTTCTCAAAAGGGATAGGGACAAGGATTAGATGAAAATATGGTCTCTTAATTCAATTACTACTTAGGATAATTTGGAAAATAATTTCGCTAGATATGTACTTTCCACCCATAAAACCTTTAATCTATGAAATGATATTCCTAATTTGAATCAATTATATGGTAAAAAAGAAATGGGAGGTATATGATTGCTTAATGTAATTGACACAAAAGTTCCCACACCATGGGCTCGAAATTTGGCTCAAGCTACAAACTATTTACCATGGTTCACGACCCCCTGCTTGCACTATGGTGGATGCTACCATTGATGGAAGACTCATGTTGAATGATGGAAAATATAAAGATATATTCTCGATGAAATTTCACAGAATGTTATCCATTGAAAAAATAATCAAGGACCACTGAAGAATGGGTTACACCATATAGAATAAACAACTTTCTTTGCATCATATGTTTATTCACTCATGAGAAAGCTAGAAAATTTTCAATTACCTCAACCCAAAACACCAAAACCTACTTTTATAATAGATATCCAAACATGTTATATTTGAGGAGTCTAACACGCATATCTTTATTTTTGATCAAGAAAAAGGGAAAAATCATGATTTTACTTACATTAATTACAATCAATAGTCAAAACAGTACTAAAAACCATACTACCAAAAAAGTTATATGAAAAACATATACCAATAATGGTTATTATAAAAAAATACGTGGTCAAAATTTTCAAATAAATCATGAACTTTCTAGGTACTCATGTCAATACCAATATTCTCACACAAAATAATTGTTTTTCCAATAGACATTTCCCTATAGGCACCAGCAGTTCCCGCCCCATAAAAAAAATTAATTAAGAAGCTCCACCTACACATCAACAATAATCCCAACCTCCAAATTCAATCATACAGAATATTTTTATGTAGTTTTTTTAGAAGCAAGAATAAATAATTACTATATAATATAAAATAATAAATGAAGAGGTTCCCTATGTATCCTTGAAAATCACGTGAGTTAAGTTTACAAAACTATCTGAAATCAAATATCAGAAACACTATCTAGTAATACTAAGGTCCATACATGAGTGGAGGACAATGATGTGGTCCATCAAAGGGGAAAATGATTAATTTTAAATATCCTTGTAAAGGTGATGAGTATAATTAAGAGTAGTAAAATCTGAATGATGTAATAATTTAATAAGAAAAATAAAAAACCAAAAAAAACAGCCTAATGTAGAAGTGAGTGCAGGAGAAAAATATCAGGCATAAATAATACCAATAAAGAAGTTATAAATTTGGAAATTCCACCATACATTAATTATCACTCCTTACTAGAAAATATGTTAATAGGTAAGATAGAGGGCCCTTAAAAAATCATCAGATGTTTGAAAATCACAACATCATTATTCCCTTTCTTGAATCCATTATATATATTTCATCATACTCAAAATTCATAATGTTTTCTCTCTATCAATTAATATAAAAATGGAAGAATTATGAGTTATCTCTGTCAATGTATAATACTATTTATTTTTTCAGCATATATTCCACCAAATATGAGATACAGTAGTAGTTTCTTGATCATATGCACCATTGGGATGTTCAATTTTTGAAATGATTTATGAGATATTAATGTGAGTTTAAATCTAATGAAAATTATAATTTTTCAAATATTGGGACTTAAGGACCTTAATATAACACATGTAACCTTTATAATTCTAACAGATCCATCAAATATCCCTATTTAATTATTGGTGATGTCTTATTTAAGGGTTGGTATGTTCATTTTCCCTACTAACTTTCTCATCCTAGCCATGGAGGATGAAGGTGATATTCTAATAATTATAGGTAGGATATTTCATTTAATTGGTAATGTTATCATTGATGTGAATCATGGTAGACATATATTCTCAGTCGATGAAAACAAGTAGTTTTTCATCTTCTTAATGCAACTTAGAAAAGTGACAATTCACCCAAGTGGAAAGATATTTTTCTGACTGATAAAGAATATAATTTTATGACCTTTGAAGATGATACAATGATCTATTCCCCTAACTAAGAGTATAATTATGACTCTAATGATATTTATTGCAACAAAGATTTTACAAGAGAAAATATTCTTGAATTTACTCCTTTTATTATTTAGCCACCAATACTAGAGATGAAACCACTACCTTGAAATCATAATTAATCATATATAGAGAATAAGAAAAAACTACCAATTATTATATTCAATGAACTTACACAAAAAATAGGTTTAATTATTGGTTGTGTATAAAATAAATAAGAAGTCGATGTCTTTGAGCATGGATGATATCAAGGGAATCAAATCTACAATTTTAAATCACAAAAATTACTTGGATAATGATCTAATAAAAAATAACAAGCACAATGGCTTCTCACACAACCTATAAGGGATGTGGTTAAGAAAAAAGTTTTGATGCTTCATGAAAACTATTATTATTTTACCTATCTCCAATAGTGAATGGGTGAGCCCGATACAAACAATTCAAATGAAGGGAGGCATTACTATTATTAAATATGAGGATGCATTAAACCCAACATGGTTGATTACTCGATGTTGAGTCTCTATAAAATATTTAAATATCAATTTAGTGAATTAGAAGTTCCATTTTCCACTCCAATTCAGGGATCATAATCTTGAGAGATTATTGAGTCATGAATTATAATTTTGTATTGATTGATACCCTGGATAAAATCAAGTATTTATCGACCTAAGTGATTATTAAAACAGAATGTTCACTTATCCATTCATGACATTCTATTGTCAATGAATGTCATTCAGAATTTGTATCACAGTAGAAACATTCCAATGATGAATGAAACACATATTTCATTATATATTGAAGAAATTTTTATATGCCATTATGGATGGTTTATCCATTAATATATGATCCTTAAAAAAATGAGTAATTTAGAAGTCGTGTTGTAACATTGTGATAAATAATTTATGGTTATAAATTGAGAAATTTTTTATTTTTTTGGTGTAAGGTAGAATATTACTTTATCATTATATTTCAATGAATGAAATTGTAGACGACTCAATGATGATTAATGCCATTAAAGAAAAACCAATTCCTAACACTATTAATGGGATCAATATTTTTATTGTACATGCGAGACTCTACCATCGGTTTGTAAAGAAGTTATCTAAGATATCTCATTCACTGATGAACAAGCTAGTTAAATATGTCTTATATAATGTAAGTGAATAGTGTCTACGAGCCTTGGATACCTTCAATGAAAACTGGGTTATAGCTCTAGTTATTGCCTCATGTGACTGGGTAAATGATTTTTAGTTGATCTGTGATGCAAGTGAAATAACTGTAGGTATCGTCTTAGGATAGTATATTCATCATTTTTTCTGAGCCATCTACTATACAATTCATACTCGATAAAATGTTCAAGAAAATTACATCACTATATAACAGAATCTTATTATTTTTTTTGTGATTTAAAAATTCTATTTAGATGTTGATCTACTAGAGTCATTGTTTTTACTAATCATACATCACTGAAATATTTTCTAAATAAAATGGATGTCAACCCAAAGTTGATGTAATAGATCCTACTACTGCAAGTGTTTCAAATTATCATAAATTAAATAATGGGGAATGAGAATGTTATTGTTGATCACCTATCCAATATTCATATACCCAATTTTGAAGATTACAAAGAGTTCATAATTTTAGACAACTCACCTAAAAAATTCTCTTCTATGTGGATGTGAAATATCAACCATGTTTTGCTGATATATAAAACCATTTTCCAACGGGACGCTTTCCATGCACATTTCTTATCATCAAAGGAAGATGTTCATATCAGAATCATCAAAATACTACTGGGATTAGACACTATTATGTAAGTAATGTGTTGACGGTTTAATAAGATGTTGTATCATAGAAGATGGAATACAAAGTGTGTATCAAATTTTTCATGTTTCATGGACTAGAGAACACTATGGGTTTGATTGTTCTGTTGTAAAAATTATCCAATGTATATTTTTAGGTCTTATTCCTCATCAATATTCACATAGCTTCATGAAATTTTTAATTAATGCTATTGAATATGAATCACTAGAAAACGACATGAAATTCCATATAATACTATCATGGAAGTTGAATTTCTTGATGTATGGTGCATAGACTTCTCAAATACATTTCCCAATTCTTATAGGAAATTTTACATCTTGGTGTTTGTAAAACACATCGTAAAGTAGTTAATGGTTTAATCCCCCACCCTTATCACATACATCGTGGAATTTAATTTTCAAAAGAAGTACATATTTACTCAATTTAAACATTAGTGATAACTCATTAGTAATTAGTGAATGAAATTAAAAAAACCATTCTATAAATGGGAATCTTGAGGATTATATAATTAAATAAAACTCTAGAACCCCCTACAACACAATTTCTATCAAGAATGTGGAACTATCCAATATGGAGATTAAATAATTCCTTGACCAAATACACAAGGATAATCAAAGGGATTGGAGTATTATACTAGATGATTCTCTCTAGGCATATGACACTGCTTAAAAACACCCATTAGCATAACACCCTTTCTAATAGTCTATGGTAAGCCTTTTCACATGCCATTTGAATTTGGAACATCGCTCATTATGGGTAAATAAAATTATAAAATTATATTACCAAAGTGCTTGGTAGAAATTGTTACTACAAGTAGATAATATAGAGTAAATAATACACACTGGTTGTCAAAATTCCAAAACATATAATGAAAAAAATGGCATGATTGATGCATCATTCAGTCAATATTCACACTGAGAGAAAATGTAGCCTTATTTATTTCATGATTAATGTTATTTCCAAAAAAATCCCAGTGATTGGTAGCATTTGAAATCATTAATGTATTCTATTGTAGACTAATATAAATCTAACATGTTAATTGACTACCATTCAAATTGAATGGAAAAAGGAAGAAAATTTACCAAGATCCCTTTCAATAATGGTTTGTCTTCACTTTTAAATTCATATAACAATTAAGGAACTTTTAGATATGAATATTAAATTAGGTGATGATTGGGAGGAAAACCATGGTTTTCCTCAATAAATAATAGGTTTGAGGATATTTTAGGGATTGGGTGATCATCTAGATTTGAGGGTTGAAGAACCAATAAAATGTTCCCTTGTTTAGCGTAATTCACTATGTGAATTAGCTATTGACATTATCAGTTTCTTAAAATACAAGAGACCCTAAACTAGATAATTGATTCCATGAATATATAATTAATGAAATGGATTCCATGAATAATATACGGATGTTGTGAACCGTTGGTTTACATCAGCCTACTATACTACTTCCTCTTCCCTTCCCCTATCTCTTCACATTCCCTCACCTCTTAATCATCAACACCACCATCTATGATGATCACCCTCCTCAATTAGCTACCTTCAACTCTTAGTCACACCACCTACAATCGGCACCATTGCATTATTTCAACAATGGTCCAAACCAATTGAGGTAGACAAAAAAATTCCAAACACAAGGACCAATGTGAAGAAACCCCCACACCCATCCAACTTTCTTGAGATCCTTCACCAACTCATGTGGATCATTCCAACTAGCACACTACATCGAATTCTTCATCTGAGTTAGCTTTACAAAATTTAAAATCCACATGTAATTATTCCAATGTTGAAACCCAATAGTAATATATTTATCCCCACATAATGTTTTAATAACCTAATCATCATGTTTTCTTAGCTCATTATTTTTCCAGGACTATGTGACCCGATAATAGTATCAACCTCACTGTGCTTTAGATGATCCATATGGGTGAGGAAGTCATTGATATTATTGAATGGATACACCTTTCCCATATCATTTAGGTTAATGGGGAGATATATTATTATCTCTTTAATCAGTTACTATCCATTATATAGATGGATATAATTAACTTCTCCTTCATATTGGGTGGCAGGTCCTAGGAGTTTACACTAGGAGAGTACAAAGTTGGGTTGTGTGTCTATTTTACAAATTTTCCTACCTTAATTGCCTATGTGACACTAAGGATGGATTATAATGATATTTACTTCCATAATAATTAGTCTTTGATATCTCGTGACTCTGTGAGATTCCACAAAACACTTACGAAGAAAAGAACCCTACTTTCGGGTTCCAACTTGTGGATATTCATTAGGTTTTGGCCCATGGATGGCTAGCCCATTACGAATCTCATAGGTTCTCTATTTAGATTTAGGTAATCCATTCCACGTTCTTGGGATCCATTATGTCTTACATGGCCCATCATTTCACTCATTTTATTAGGTTCAGGTGAGGCGGACCCATGACACATTTATTGGATGAAGATCTATTACACACCCATCCAGGCATCTTGGGGTTTTGAGTCTTTATTGCTCTTGTTGTCATTATGACTGATGAATTTAGTCGATATTGTACTCATTTACAATATGGTGCTCCTTCAAAATTTATGTAAGAATTACGATTGGGATCTTGAGTACATTGAGTCCACTAATGTGGTTCTAGCTTCGGATGCCTAAATAACCCATATACCTCAACCAACCACTACTAGGTTTGAGCCATCAAATAACTAGTCTGAACCAAAAACAACTAATATGGAGGATTCCCCCTCTTACCATATTAATCCATCTATTACCACCCCTTTTATGTAGATTAAATATTTTGGGGGGCAGTCAACATTGCATAATGGAGAATCAACATTCCTTTTTTGAACACCTATATATCCCATTCATTGACCACCAACATTACCATATGAAATTTACCATCCTCCCCCATTACAACCCATACTACCCACTCACCTATTGTTGTATCATTCATAATATCTAAATATGTAACCATATCATCCACCATATAAAATACAATTCCCTCTATCAATATCCCGCTAGTGATTAACAAAGTTGTTGATCAAAAGGAATTTTTCGTTATTAAAACTCTATAAGGAATGTGCCATGATGTTATGACTCCATTTAAGGTTTCATTCAATGATTTATCTACAAGACATACATAATTTATCCATATCATCACATTGTATCCTATAGTATCTAACCATATTCCACCGTCGATGACCAAGCCTTCTTCCAGCTCCACAACACCAGTTTAAGTGGCCGGTCCACCTGTTGCTGCCACTATCCCTAAAATAAACATGGCAAGCAAGATCCAGCTACCCATCACTAGGAGGGGGACTAAATATGTTTCATAAAGACACTCTACCGACTCTTATTATATTATTCCCTAGATTACACCTATTTTACTCCCTATGGGTTTGTTTTTGTTTCATTGTATTCCTTACATACAACAAGTATTATTTACATTATAGAGTGTAAGGGATATTTTTTTGCTACTAACATATTTCTTACACATTCCCTATCCCTATTTTATATAGTTATTCTATTTTATATTCTTCATCTTCTTAAATAAAATTATAACACAACCAATAGGATCCCAATTATCCTACCTCATGAGATCTTCCTTGTGTTTGATCTTCTTCAGGGACCAATTTTGGAGATTCTCATGAGATCTACTTGTATTCTATAATTTCCACACCAGTGGTTTGGTCCATCCATTTTTGACTTGGTTAATTCTCTAAAGTGGTCATTAGTGATGGAATACTCTTCCTCTAGTAAGAGAAATAGGTTGAATACCACTAAGTTGGTAGACAGTTCTGACTAATCTGGGTCCATCTGTCCAGCTAACAATGTCATTATTAGCACTTTATGAGAGGAAACTCATATTATATTATTTTTTATATTATTTGTGTCAGTTTATACCATTTTCTTTTCATTATAGAGGAATTTCTAATTTTTATTTCACTTAGGTTCTACTTTGTACTATGTTCCATAAATATTTATGATATGACATTCATTTTTACTATTGTGTGAACCTGTCCAATTTTTTCTTTTATTTTGTCTATATATTGTAAACTAATCATTTCTTCAGTGTTGTCCTAATGTTTCTTCTAACATTTTTTTAGATAGTCTATATTTATCTTCTAACATTTCCCACATGGGATTTAATTCACTTTATAGAGCTATTGATTTCCTACATTGTTTCAATTTCGTCAATAAAAATTCTTTTTCTACATTCATTTACATCTCTCCCACATCGCCTCAATAAATAGTGTCAGAACTATTTATTTTTATGGACGTAGGGGGATATTTTTATTATTTATTGATTTTACATTTGGAGTTTTGTTTTTTTCTCAGTTTCCTATGATACATTTTTATTTCAAAAACATGCTTCAACATGAATTCTCATTTTACCACTTTAAAATAAACATGAATTATTAGAAAAAAATTGTTAAAATATAATATATATTCTTATTTATAATTTAGAAATATGGTTGAGTCACGTATTTTAATTCTAATTCTGAATTACTAATACTCATTATTAATAACTTATTACTTGTTACTATGGCCCTTGTGTTTTCCCCTTTTATATTTATTTCCATTACTAATATGATTATAAAAAAATATCATTCTTATCTGATTGTATTCATTGAGAGACATGTGGTACAAGTTAACCTATCATAACATTCATTGGTATCTTATCGACGCTATAACATAACAAATACACTTTAAAAATGATGGTGTCATTTCAATTGATTGATTCTGTTTTCCCTAAGAACCACATGTTTATTGTCCCTTATTATACTATAGTTTTCATGAATTACCATTTTTGTATTGAGTAATTTTTTATCCCTTTTTTCCCTTAGTATCATAATCTTTGGAATATTCCATGATTTACATTAAAATTAGTGTTGGGGGGGGGGGTTGATCATTTTTTCTGACATGTTATGATTGTTACAAAGGAGATATAAAGAGTTATTTTCACCTGATCTATGACATGTGGTGCATTGATACTTCAGAAATACATTTATTATTATCATATTTCTAAAAAAATAAAATTAAAAAACGAAAGAAAATAAAATAATTGGTTGTATATTGGGAAGGTAAAAAACTATGATTAACTACATTATACTTTCATTCCATTTTAAGGGGCCTTTATTGAGATTTTGTACATGTGGGGACATTACATTCTGGAGGAGGTTCTTCATTACACTATCCATGATTATCATGCATGATTCTTTATAGTTTAATCTTCCTTTTGATATTTATTTTTATCATCTACCCACCTACCCTCATCCTTATATTCATTTGAACCATAATAAATCCTTCATTAATAATTGTTTTTTTGTTTTTAAGGAGTGGATATAATATATCAAATGCAATTTTATAGTTAGGAGCACATATTCAAATCCCAAAAATTGATCCAAACCCTTTATTAATCAATTATAAGATAATAGAATTTGTTATTTCAAATCCAACTCCATCAAATACACATGAAGAATCCCTCGTAGTTTTCAATACATAGGTCACAACTCATTGTGGTCACCACTATGTTGGTTTGATATTAGACATCTACTGTTCTATTCTTATACAATAGTTTTAGTTAGTTTATATATATATTAAAAATATAATCACCTCATGAGGAATCAATGGTGATGTGTGGTAGTAGGCCAGTGTTGCAGTCTAAAACATCATAAAAATCAAATTGTTAGATATAAAAAATACAATAAACATGGATGAACTTTTATCATTGTGGTGTGAGATGTGGTGGACCTTGGATTATTTCCAATGAATATATTTAGTGGTATTTTACCTCTATTAAGGGAGGATGAGATATTGATTTCTTTTGAATGTTGTGATAGATATATTAATATATATGAAAAGTATTTATCTATATAGGAGTTTTTTGGCTTGGATGCTTATAGTTAAAACATTGAAAAAAAGATAGAGGACTTTAGATAAAGGATCTAAAGTTTTAAGGATGTGGTGAGAAACTATTTTATGATTTTTCTTTCACTATCCATTACCTGACATTGATTAATATTTTTTTTCATGTGAAAATATGATGTTGTGAACAAATTGTTGGAAGTTTTATAATTAACAGTGGATGAGTAATGAAGTATATTTTATTTTCATACTATTTATTTTAAATTTTTCTATTCAATCAATATTCAGACTTTTTTAGCATGATCATTTTCGCATTGATTAAATTGTTTATTTTTAATGTATTGACAAATTCTAGGATTCATTATTGATCATATATTATATTTAAGTGTTATGTTTAAATATTTTTTGAATCAACTGATTGTTGAATAAACTGTCATAATTAACCATATTAAAGGTATTTGATTGCATAAAGATCTAATTAAATAGTAGGGGTCTACATTGATTCAATTTTGAAAATGAGACAAAAACCCATTTCATTATTTTACACCTAAAAATCCCATAAACCTAAATTCAAAATAACATAGTTTTCTCATAATTCATGGTTCACTTAATTAGTTTTATATTTATTTATTAAATATCCGAAATGATTATATTTACTTTTGAATTAGTGTTTGTATTCTAAACATTTTATTGATCTTTATTAAAAACTATTTTTAGTGGTGGATAAAAGTGTTAAACCAAAAAAAATCAAGAAATATATTGATGATATACTGAATTTTTTTATCTCCAATTTATTCATAAACCCTAAAGGAGATACGAATAATGAAAATATTTAAATTCCCAATTTGGATATGTGTTTTTTTGTTATTCTTTTCAATAAATATGGTATGATTTATTTTTTTCTTTTATATTACATATTTTATGTATTTTCATTTTAGTTTATCAGGCATGTATAAAACATTTTAATTTTATATTCATGCTATTTTTCATGAAGACGCTACAAAAAATAGTCAAATAATTTCATTTCATTACTTTAATTTAGTATTCATATATATAAAAAATGATTTCTTAAAAAGAATATAAATATTTTTAAAATCACAGTTGGGGGTAATATAAAATATTTTGTCTTTGATGGATGGTATGAAATATTGTATTTGTATATTATGTGGAAGAATATTTATATTTTTCATAATTTTCTTTTATAGTAATAATATGAATAAAAAATATAATTTATTGAGTGATTATGGAATAATAATATTATGTCATGTAATTTATTTGTTATCAACCCCTAATGGGTTTTTAATTTTTCATAGAGTTAATGGTAGTCTCGTAACTTTTTTGATCAAAAATAATATTTTTACCACCCGAAATATTCATGATAAATATAATAAATTTATTTTCATGAGTTGGTCATTGTTAATAAAATTAAATAAATATTTAGGTTTCACGAAATAAATAAAATAATGGTCCAATTTATTACATAGTGTAAATATAATTTTTGTTTTATTTCATTGCTTTTAGTGAATGAAATTATTCATGAAAATTTTATTACATTGGGTTACTAGCCATAAATATTTTAGAAATCATAAAAATTAATGAAAATAATATTTTCATTCCCTAATGTGAATTTGAATAAAAAATATTTTTATGATATATAATTATGTTTATAATGAGGAATGTGTTTCTAATACTGAATAATCTCCCATTGATGTTTTCGGCCACATAATAGAAGCATAAACTCATGGGAAATTAAAAAATTTAGACTATAATGAACATAAAAATATCATACATGGAGAATCATTGCCCAATAATCCACATTGGAATATAGTGTGAATTATATAAATATAAAAAATATAATAAAAACCATACAACTTTTAATTTTGATCAAATTCGGGTTTCATCCATTGTCAATGTTCCCTGATTAAAGGAACCATTGTTGGAGACCTATAGATTTTCCCCATATTCTCTAAAATCCAATTGATGAATCGATAGTTGATATTTGGGTGAAAATGTATAGAATCGGTGAATCCATCAGCATATCAATGATCATTGCAACAAAATTAATTCAATTCATTAAGAAGAATGTGGAATAGGGTGCTCAGATTGACTATTTCTCACCGTAGAATCTGGGAGAGGATAGATAAACTCCCAGAATCGACTGAGCAGTAATACATCTAAATTTAGGCAACTCCAGTCTTAAATATATATGTTAATGCTCTTGGAAATTTCACTTTTTCCCCTGATATATAAAATAGTATAAATATTATTAAATAATACGTATGACCTAGTAACTATGTCACTAATGTAATAAGTATTCCATCACATAATTTAAACATTAAAATAATGTCACGTTATAAATTTCCATGTCATTAACTACACTCATCTCTCCCATAAATTTTAAACAATCCTTGACTAAAATATTCATTTTTAAAATATTTTTCCTTCTATTTGCCGAATATCTTAGAAATATTATGAGTAAATAAATTCAACTACTATTATTATAAACTCAATAAATACTAAATTTATTTTTTACATAGTGATCGTTGAAACTCATCCATTACCCAACCATCATGATGGGGACCACCATGTCTTATACTATAATTCACTACAACTGAGAAATATTTTGAATAGGTTTTGTGTGTGACCCTCTATAACCTTATCTTGATAGTCATGAGTTGTACCCATAATCTAATAGAAGAATCTAGAAACACATCAAGGCCTATAAGATGATAATTTTTAATCATTAAATTGAAATCCTCCCACGAATACATTTTGTTCAATGTAATCTCTTTGTAATGTGGCATGTCATAAATCATTATGCATCACTTGTTTCACCATGCTTATTTTCAGTATTTATTCTTATAATGACAATTATGAATAGAATTTCATTATTCATTCATATATGTTTATTTTATAAAGGTACTACAGTCTCGATGACCCGTGCCTTAGATATCTCTTTATATCTGGAAACAAATTTTTGTTTTGAATATTTCAATCAATACCATGCCACCGATGGCTCACCCAATGCATGTTTACCCCACCCCAACATAAATGTCATGGGTTTCATCATCCGTCAATGTATATGATCGAATGATTCACATTGATACTAATTTAAATTTGACAGACCAATACAAATGTTCACGGATTGGAATATCCAACGACAATTCTAACAAAAGGTGTTCCTTTTGATAGGCTAGTCCTCATGACCACCTCTACACGAGATCAAAAAAATGAAATTCATAAGAAGAAGGATAAATACTTATAATCCCCCAACACCTGATAGTTAATATTCATCTATATCTCATTAGCATTAGGTATCTATACCACATGATATATATTTATGACTACTTACATCATATCTTAAGGTTATCATTATCGTTGGGATCTGTTATGACATGATGATACAAAAAATAATGTCAGGAGATTTCCATGTAAATAGTGTATGAAAATGAATTTTCACTATTATGGTATGAAAAATATCATACAAACTCTATATATAATTGATATAGTAATTGAAATGTACTTCACAATTTTGGTCTAGGGAACCTGATTTTCCAACACTACCAATTTCTCTTGATCCATATTTCAAACTATCAACCTATTATCTTCTACTTGATAAAATAAAGATTCTGAATAGTAACAACTTCATTCAATGGGTGTGGCACATTTTTATACATGGCTACTCTATCATCCATAACCTAATCACCTTGAGTAAAACTCTCCAAAGAGATGATTTCCTCAAGTATTTCCATTTTCCCTTATATCACAACCTTGGAATAATGTCTTGAACCATTATTATAAGAATAAAATAATTTATATGATGATAATAAATTAATTCTATATGTTATTCCAATAACATCAATATATCATTGCATATTTATAATGATTCTTTATCCAAAATAGAAGGTGTATCATACTCAGTATTTATAGATATAGACACCACTTGATACATTTAGCTTCTATTAATCATTTACTAGTCCTAATTATGATATAAGATCAATTGATCCATATAAAGACTAGTTTAATTTTCCCTTGATGACTAGTGTTCCTTCCTCTCCATATACCTAGTAAATATTCTTTTTAATTTTCAAAAACTATTGGAGAAATTTAAATTATTCCAATGTCGTTCTCCTAAAATTATTTGATATTTTACTATTAGAATATATTAATTAAAAATATCATATCTATTATATATCATGGAATATTTCATAGATCCATAACAGATAAATATTGAGTTCTACTCACAATATTATTCTCTTCCTGTGTCTTATACATGACTTCTTGGAGTGATTTTTTTCATGTGGCATTGGAAACAATTCTATCATAAATTTTTTGAAAATTTATTTTCAATTTCTTTTTCAATTTATATACTTTGATGTGGTCTGTGAAACCCATATATTTACCTTAGTAGATCTTGTTACCTATGTTTATATACTATGTAAAAAATGTAAGATTTATTTTAATCTAGTATTAACTTCCTAGAATTATAATCATGTTTTTTGCATATGCTATCAAATATATTTATCTAGTAAGACTATAGTTCTGCCACTAAAAATATGTATACACCTGGCATAATTTCTTTAAAAATATATATATTTTAGGTCTTGGATAATTTCATTAATAAATTAATATATTATTAAAATTCTCATTTATTATTGGAATTATATGCTTTCATGAACCCTTTATGGATTCATCTTATAAAAACCTTCAATGAAAAGTGGTTTGGATATCTGATGTCCAATATAACGATCATAAAAAGTTTCTATAATAAGTATTGTTTTAATTTATTTGATTATAATTGAATTTTATTACCAATCGATTGTTATTGGTACCACTAATTCACCGCACATTTATAGTTTCTCTAGAATACCTAGTAACTATTTTAAATCATCTGGTGAAAATTATCTAAATACAAAATTCTATTCTTATAAATGGAATTGATATTAGGATTTTCTTAAAAATTCCACTCGTAGCAAGATTCATTACACTAATTCCTTATAGGAATAATTATTAAGTATTAATAATATATCATCCATCATGGTGAAAATAATACCAACCTTTTGGTTCTATATATACTATACAATACATGTCTCTATAATAACACCTCTCCCATGAGAACTTATGTAACTTGTTCTTATGCCAACTAATCATGTATCTCAAGACATGAATTTATCCAACTCAACCCTTATAACACTATCTCAAATAGATATTCACATACTATCATAGAAATATAGTCTTTTAGTTAACAATCATTTTTTCATATTAAGAATTCATGTAATATCTTATATAAAATTTTGGATAATTTCATTGATGCACTGTGTTTCTTCTTGATACAAGTTTATTTATTGATAAAAGGGTAAAAAACTATTTTCATATAATCACATGTTTTTTGGCATAATTTTAATGAAATATCTTTTTAGGATATATTTATTTTTAAATAAATTTATCCTCTTTGACAGCTTATGATGCACTCAACATTGGGTTTAAATGAAACATGATACTCTATTAAAATATTATTATTTAAACATGTTCATTAAAAATTAAACGTTAAGTTGGTGAGTGTGAATAAGACATAGTAAATTATGAAAAATATATGTTTCATTAATGATTAAATAAAATTTAATGATTATCTACTGATTATAAATAAAATAGTAATCATTTTAATGAAAAATAAATGTTTTCTATAAAATATTTTTTTTGTTTGAGGTGATTTAGTTTCACTTTGTAAACATAATTTTAAATTTATATGTTCTACTTTTTGAAAATTTATTATATAAAATTAAATTAATTTCTAAAATAGTTATATCAAAATTATCCTATCTTTAATTGTTGGGATATTTTTGAAATGTTTCATTTTTTCATGTTTAGTGAAAATATTGATTTTTATTAAAAACTAACTTTTTTAACGCATTTAAAATCCCCATTTGATTCCTATTATTATATAAAATTAAAATTATTTCAATTATATATTTATTTATCCCATATAGTTCATTTGAAATAATTTCACATTGAATTTAATACTAAAACATACACTACTTATGAAAAGATTCTCTTTGGAAACCAATATTTTCATCATGTTTATGATATTAATTTTAAACCAAATTCTACAACTTATGTTAGTCGAATTTGGAAACATTGATTCTAAATTTTGAATCAGGATAATTTATATTATATAATAATAGAAAATTAGGTTTTTACCGTAATTAATAGTTAAATAAATAAAAATTATTTAACACTTTTAAGGTTAAAATGAATTTACTAGGTTATTAAACTGAAATGATAATGTTTAAAATGACAAAACAAATGTATAATTTTTATTAAATGGTCATATATCTAAGTTATATATTATACAGTTCTAAAATGATTCATTTTGGACCGTTTTTTATGAGAAAAATGTGGGTTCAATTGTTTCTTTTCAAAAATAACAAATGTGTCTTCTCCCCCACACATAAAAGGCAACCCTCTCTTATAACCTTTTTAAACATCCAAAAAGTCATTTATTCAGACAAAAAATACCAAAATATTATCCATATATATCTCCCATAATAATATAATCCTTGTTTTTTTCGTAAATTCATCCTTGGAAAGATTTTATTGAAAACCAAAATTTGTCAGAAGAAGAGGCAACGTGCTTATCTGAGCTTTTTCTTTTATTTTCTTCATTCAGCTAACTATAATAATATTATATTATTAATATATAAACACAATTGTTTCTTCCATATACTAAACATGTATTTTTAGGTAATTAAATTAAAAAATCTCCTCCCCCGTAATTGGGAAACAAAGTAGTTTATTGTGTGTAAAGAGGACTACCACCTATCGAACTGACAAAACTTGTTTACCATAACCACTTATCACAGATGTATAAAATTACATATTTATATTTTATACATGAAATTTATGATATCATTATAATTATTTAATTATAATATCAAATACATATTTTTTCCATTCCATATTGAATACAATAACTTCACTCATGTGTGTGGAGGACTAACACCTCATGAAGAGATTAATTTATTTTTCAATTACACATTATATGAATGATAATAAGGACTAATTTTATGTTTATGTACGATATTAATGACATATATATATTTCTAGAAGACAAATATATCATATAATCTCTTACCATACCATCCATTTAATAAATGGAAACATATTTTTTGTGTATGATGAACTACTTCCTCATGAATCGATGTGATTCATTTTTTTACACTGTCAAAACATTAAATAATGTATAGTAAGAGTATCATAAATTAAATTTTGATAATAATTTTATTACTATGTGTGAGTCCAAGAACCAGAAAAAAAATTATTTAAACGTCTTATTTAACTTCCACAGAGGTAGCAACAAACTTTGTATTTGTGGATATATATATTTTTATCTTGTATGAGCTTGTCTTGCTCATTACCTTTTCCTAACCACAATATTAGATAACATTGATCTAAAGTAAGACTTGTTTGTGTCCCATGAAAAATTATTCTCCATTCCTCTCCTTATACCATATAAATATATTTATCTTTTATAATTCCTTAAATAGAATGGAATATTTCAAATTAATTACCTTACAGTTATCATGGATATAAAAGATAAGATATATGTTAGAAATATAATTTTTCATTCATATCAAAGATTACAATGATTAAACCATAAAATAATCTCATGGAACTCCAATCACCACATTAATATCCTCACATTACCATGCATGTCTTCTAAGAGAGATATATTCCATGTGACATTGGTAAGGATTCCCTCTCAAATTGTTCCAACTTTCATTTTTCAATACCATGTCATTATAGGTACTATTGAATATGTCTATTAAAATTTTAAATCGACCTCAGTAGATCATGTTCCCTAGAACATTGGTCAATGCATTAATTCAGTATCTCAAGTTTTAATTTTATTATGTTTTTAACTGACTATAAGACCAACAATTGTTTTTCATATTTTTTCAAACATATTTTACTTGGAAATTTGTGGTGGCACCACTAACCTCTGGTAAATAGATGGAAAATATTTATCACAAATTAATATTCTATAAACATGTCGCTTATATTAATCCTGAACTATATTTGAGTAAATTTCACCCATTATTGTAATTTTTTGGTGTCACTATCCTTTTCTGGTTTCATTGTATAGACACCTTCAATGATTGGAGGTCTTGACATCTGATGGTCAATAAAATTATCATAGAAAAAATCTATGAAAAGTAAAATTTAAATTTTTTTGGCATAAGACATGGTATTTCCAATATAACATTATTAGTACCATTGTTATTCCACCCATGTATCATCTCACATGAATAATCCCCACAATATTTGAAATATTAAGCCATCTATAATTTGATATAAGGAATCCATTATTCAATTATAACTGATCGTGTCAATTTTAGTTAAATTCAGTATACTTATTGATTGTAATAATTATTATTCGCAATGAATAAAATATTACCATCCATGGTGAATATGAAAACATTAACATGGTTTTATACTTCCTACATCATATGTTTCTCTGGAACATTCCTCTTCCACACCTCTTATAGAACTCGTTCATATGTCAACTATTTGTGCATCTCCAGTATTGAATAAATGTGAGTCAATATTTTCCCACTATCTAAAATAGATATATGCAGCTTTTTATAAAAATATAGTCTATCATGTAACTATAACCTTTATACTATTGGTATTTTTGTAATACCATAAGGAATATTAATATAATTACTTTAGTTTCACAATGTGTTTTTCTTAATGGATGTTTATTTATATCCTAACAAACTTTTTTTCAGAAAAACCCACATTCTTTTGGCATAATGGATTTCCATCATAATGTAACTAATATGATATATATTTTTCACTATAGTTAGGATATGGTTATGGGGTAATTATTTTATTTGAGATGCATAAGTTAATTATCTGCAATGCTTGATGTTTATTACTAATGCTCTAATTACATGCATCATGAATCTAATGTGTATAAGGAAATGTGTGTTTAAAAAATGCTCAACACTAAATTTGTTTATCAATGTTAACATTTAAGACTCATCATATATCCTAATTATTAGCATTATAAACTCCATTTGGATAAGGTAATTTGTGTTTACAAATTTCTCCAAGCTACATTTTACTGAGCTATGAATGCTTGGTCAAGATATTCTTCAGTAGTCCAGCATGAAGTATCTTATATCATCTAACCATGAATATAAAAAACATCACAATGACATTCCATAAAACTATTAATGGAATCACATGATGTATATTTACCACATTATTGTTTTTAGAATAGTTCACCCTATCTAGTAAAACTAGTTCCAAAATATTTATGGATTACCTTTATTTCTAAAGGTTAATTTGTCCAAACTTAACAAGTATACATTTCAATGATACCTAATGTCTTTATCTCCAATAAGATTAAATATTATATTGGGCGTATCCTTTATATCCAATTTTAGTTTTACTTCAACATGAATTGTCTTTCTACAACTGGATATATCAGTCTTGCATTTTATATTCATCAGGTATTTCCTATGATTCAAGTATCACTAAACAATTAGTCGAGTATTAGACACCACAAAAACCTTAATTAATGAAATGAAATAATGTATCCTTTTATTTAAATTAAATGGGTGATAATTTTTTTGGTTATTATCATTAACAAATCCACCTGAATCTCTTAACTGAAATTAGAAGTTGTGTGTTTCTCCTGGTAGACATAGGAACCACCCATTCTCAACAGCTCGGAGAACACACAATTTCTTCTACTAAAGTTTTGATAATTACTAGGTCACTATATTCAAATTCAAATATTTGAAAAGAATTTTGTATTTAATACCTATGAATTATAATAGAAAAATTACTAATAATTGGGAAATGCACCTGAAGAGGAAGCGACTACTCGCTTATTTGATGCATTTCATTTCTTGTGAACCACCGTTGATTTATTTCATGATATGTGAAGCAAATAACCTATTTTTAAACACCTATTTTTGTTGATCAATATTGTGAATGTTTCTTTGGTATCACATGTTCCATTCTCCTTTTTTCTTCATCTTTCAAATTATTCTTCATATGATCCAATGATTAATTGTTCTTTAATTTTTTTATTTATTGGAAAACCATAACAAAATGTTAAACATTATTTTTATTTATATTGTCATTTTGTAATATTAAATGAGACTTAATTATATGGGAGAAAATGATATAATAATAGGTTTTTTTGAAATATCATGATATTCCATTCAATTTACACATATCCATTATAATATCACTCATTCATATCATTCTTCACTATCTCATCATATGATTCTCGAAGATGACAGTACATGTAGTATTATTCATTTCTTGATTTAGTATCCACAAATTTCATTGGATATTGATGATATCATTATAAAATAACAGTCCTATGCATCACACAAGAGTATCCTGTAAGAATTTTTCTCACTCACGCTTCTTGAGGTGGCTTAACATGTATTGGGGACTCTAGCAGCTTAAATTTCCTATATCATAGTATTATTCTCAAGTATATACAATTCTCTTTAGAAACTCATTCTATATTGTAAATTTTATTTGTCTAATATTATCGCATCTTATCTATGGTTTTTACATTCAATTTTGTAAAAAAATTAAAATATAGTAGTTTATTACTTTTATCATGATTGCTGATTTAGATATTTCTTATTGTTAAATCATTAAATGTCTTGAACTATTTTATCTAACTCTAGAAACTCGTTATAATATAATTGATGTAATATGTCACTTGAGTATTATAGTGGTAAGGATCGCTGAATATCTGCTGATAGTCTATAATCATTGGATACACCACTACCTGGAGAGCACAAGAAATGAGTTTGACTGGACAACCGTATTAACTTTCGTTTCTTTCATTTATTGTGTGAAGTATTAGCTTCTAAAATCACTAAATGTATTAATCAACAGTTGCATCAATATATGAATAAAATCTATATTTGGGTTCTTCATTTCATCCAACTTTATTTAACTTATCACATCACTCTCATATTAAATCATAATAAATAAGAGGAACCCTAAACATTTCCTAACACGCACCCCAAACACCAAGGTTAGTTCAAATTTGAATGGTGTAAGGAATCTACGACATTATATTTCATTGAGGGTGTTTTATAATTATTTTTCACAATTAATGTAATATATCTTTATTAATTAATTCATTCAATGTTTTCTCACTAAAAAATCAACTTTAATAGAAAAACATTCATTGCATCTTTATGCATTTTCCAGTTTTTTATTATATGTGTTTCTCACTATCATGAAAATGTAGAAAATAATAATCAAATGTATAAAGGAAATAAAATATAAAAGTGATGTGAGAATATAATATTGGTTGCTCCATATAATTAAAATAGATAAAAACATATGGGATAATAAATAAACATGTGATAAAAATTAAATTGTTATAGATTTAAAGCATAAGAGAATTTAAAATTAATTAAATGAAATAATAAAAACTAAATATTTTATTCAATTGTTTTATTTTTATTAGTTCAGAATATTATATTAAATTTAATACCAAAAATTATTATTTTATTTTATTCAATTTAATATTAACTTTAATGTTATTAATTAAATTATTTGTGATTAGCTCAGGATCTGAACCCCAAATATTGCTAATGTGAGTCGGACCGAACCCGGGTAGGCCCGTTCCAGGCTGTATAGACCCCATTCAAGGGAGTTCAGGGCTAGGAAGGTACCAATTCATGTTAAGGAAACCCTCCAGAAGAGTTGGAGAGCGGTTAGAAAAGAAACAAAATGAGGATCCCATGACTGTGGTTACCTCACTATAGGGAGGATGGTGGGGGTAGTCGGGATCACTGCCAAGAAGGTAAGTGAGTGGATTCATCAAAGATAGACACACCGATGGGGCATTGTGACCAGTCATAGGCATGTAGTCTGCAATATTGCCCAGGAACAAACATCCAGAGTTGATGAAATTAGTTGTCTCGTTTGAGGAAAGCTTCTGATGACTGGATGTAGGTGGCGTAGTGATCACGCATATATGAGGAGGTGCCTTTTCTGGAAGGGGGTCGTGATCTGGTGGTGGTGTGTTGGGGTAAGAATGGCTGATGCTAGGTGTTGTCGTAGTGCGTTCTGGCTGCCTTGTCGTTGTGTATGGCTTTCCAGTGGGTGGTGAAACAAGGGGGCGCGGGCCACGAAGTTGTTGTGACTATGAGACATAGTGGTTCAGGCTTGGATGGAGGTGGCACGTCTAGAGGGAGGTGGTTGTGGTGGCTGTTGAAGTCACCATATTACAAGACACGATAGGTACGGAGATCCGAGAGGGCTGTTAGAGGGAGACCAGGTTAGCGGAATACCTATGGTGGTGACTGGGTGGCTAGGGAGACACCTATGGTGGCCTGCCTATTGCTCCCAAGCTCTTTTGGGGAAGAATAGATGAGACACTAGGGGGGATGATATGGGACCAGCATCATCTCCAATACCCTAAAAAACTGGAATATCCAGTTTACCCGAGATGATGCAACATTTATAAAAAAGTAAAAGTTAGATTGAAATGCAATAAAAAAATGTGGTTTTCATAATTTCCATGAAATTCCAGTTTTACCCTCTGCTGTTATTACCACCATACAGCTGAAATTTATCATAAAAACAAATTAAAAGATTAAAAAAACGTATCAAAAACATAAAAAAACATATCAAAAAACAAAATCACTGAATAATAATTTTATATTTAAATTGATATAAAAACTCAATAAATTACAAAAAAATAACATATGAAAAACATTGATATAAAAAAAAATATATTGATACAAAACATAAACAAATCAAAACAAGAATTTAGATTTGAAAAAAATGTTGATATAAATTACTATTTAAAACATATCAATTTATAAAAAAATTATAACATTTTAAAATAAAAATTTCCTATAAATTGTTATTTTAAAATATATATCATTTCTGTATTTCTTAAATATTATTTTAAACAACTATTAATCTTTTCATGTTTAAAAAATATTTTTTATGACAGAAATTAAAAAATTTTACATAGAAAAATGTCAAATAACATTATTACATTTAAAAGTAAAATAATAATATTGTTTAGAAATATTAAAATGTTCTCAAATAAATAGAAACTCGTTATTTTATAAATGAATAACCATTTTAAGCTGTAATTTTTTAAAGGCATAACATGTATATATTTTATAATAGAAATAAAAATACAAAATACAAATTTCAAGAAAAATTTCACGTTTTTATTTGAAGGAAAAAATTTCAATGAAGAATTTCCATTATAAAAAACTAAAAAATAATAAAAAATAAAAGGAGAAAATGTAATGTAAATATTAATTAATGTAATTATATTAAATGAAATTACATATAATATGTAATAAAAGTTTTACATAAATTTTATATAAATAATATAATTTACCATTTAAAAAATACATAATACATGAATAAAAATGTAAATAAAATGTACAAATTTAGGATGTTCCATGGGAGGTTCTAGTGGAAGTTCCAGTGATGGTTCCAGTAGAAGTTCCAGTGGATATTTCAGTTCTAGTGGAGGATCTAGTGAAGGTGCCAGTAGAGGTTCTAGTAAAGGTTCCAATAGAGGTTCTATGTTGCAATGGAACTCCAGTGGACGTTCCAGTGGACGTTCAAGGGGAAGTTCCAGTGGACGTTCTAGTGGAGGTTCCGGTGGAAGTTCCAGAGGAGGTTCCGGTGGAAGTTCCATAGGAGTTTCCCATGGACGTTCCAATAGAGGTTCCAGTGGATGTTCTAATGGAGGTTCCGGCAGAATATCCAATTTAAGTTCCAATGGATGTTCTACAATACAAAAAAAGTATATATTTATAAAACCTTATAATATATATATAAAAATTTAAATTTAGTAAACATGTTTATGATAAATTCCATTATTTATAATATATGTAATATATTTTATTCAACATTTATACTAATAACAATTATAAATCTACTAAGAGGAAGTTTTAGTAGAGGTTCCATTAGAGGATCCAATAGAGGTTCATGTGGAGGTTTCAATGGATGTTACAGTGGAGGATCCACTTCCAGTGGAGGATCCGGTGGAGGTTCTAGTGGAGTTCCAGTTCTAGTGGAGGTCTCAGTGGAGGTTCCAGTGGAGGTTCCAGTGGAGGTTCCGGTGGAGGTTCTACGTTCTAGTGGAACATCAATTGTATGTTCTATTAGATGATCTAGTGGAGGTTACAATGGAGGTTCTAGTGGAGGTTCGAGTGGAGGTTCTAGTGGAGGTTCGAGTAGAGGTTTGAGTGGAGGTACCAGTGGAGGTTCATGTGGAGGTTCTAGTTGACGTTCTAGTGGATGTTTCTATGGATGTTCTAGTGAAGGTTCCAGTGGAATTTCCATTTGATGTTTTAATGGATGTTCAACAATACAATAAATTTTTAAAAATATAGAATATATTAATAAAAATTAAATTTAATTAACATATTTATATTAAATGAAATTATATATATTATATGTATTATATATTATTCAACATCTATACTAATAAAAACTATAAATCTATTAAGAGGACGTTTTGGGAGAGGTTCCAGTGGAGCTTTTAGTGGAGGTTCCAGTGGTGGTTCCAGTGGCGGTTCCAGTGGATGTTCCAATGGATGTTCCACTTAATTATGCAATGCAGGTTCTAATGGAATTTCCAAATGAATTTTCAATGGATGTTCCATAATACAAAAAAAGTATATATTTATAAAACTATAGAAAAAATTAATAAAAATTATATATTAGTAAACATATTTATATTAAATGAAATTTTATATAATATATGTAATGTATTTCATTAATCATCTATACTAATAACAATTAAAAATTTATTAAGAATAGGTTTCCATTGAACATAAAAAAACTAATATTTCTTATAAGTTTTAAAAAATTGCACGAATTAGAAAATATTAAAGAAAATTTATTATTTTTAATAAAATAATTATAAAAAATTATTTTTAAAAGATAAATTATTGTCTTTTGAAAATGTTATAAAAACCTTTTCGACACAAAAAAATTATTTCATTTACAATAATAATTGTATTTACAATACAATAAACTCAATTTTATTTTAAATATTTAAAATAAATAATATCTTTAGTGATATAAAATAAAATTGATTAATTTTCTGCTAAATAAAGAAAAATATATATTTATCCCATACATTTTAGTTCTTTTTTTAAAAACATAACGTAGTTCTTTAAACAAAAAAAATATTTTAATTAAAAATATGTTTTGTATTAAAATATTTTTAAATCATTGATATTTAACATGTTTTTAAAAAATGCACACATAAAAATATTAACTAAAATATGTTGACTTTATTTGGTCAATTTTATGAAGTGTGTAATAATTTTTTTATATAGGATAATATAATTTCAAAAAAAATATCTTCAGTTTAAAATAGATCACAATTATTATAATTTGATTAATATATAATATAATATTATAAACTTAAAATAGGGAATTTATATGATTGTAGAGAGGGAGATCATCTCCCGCATCATTTTTTCCGCAAGACCAATATACCCTTCATTTTGTTCCCTTACCCGATCACGCCATTTGGAAAAAATACCAAATGTCATCATCCCAGCGCATTATCGGAAGATTCGTTAATTTGTCGGATTGGAGACGATAAAGAGAGGCTCATATGCACCCTTTTTTGAATTAATATATATATTTTTTTTCATTCCACAAAAAAATATGCCACTCTCGCTTTACCACATTTCTTATTACGCCTCATAGTAGGCATGTTACCCCACCACAACACAAAAATAATTTTCTTCCACATTCCTCTAAATTCCAATGGCAAAGAAAATAGCCATTTATTATTACAATTTTCATGACTATTAAAAAAATTATTATTATTGTTATTATCATATTATAATAATATAACTATTAAAATATTGTAATTTCCATAAAAACATGAAATGGTCTTCTGCCATAAAATATTGTTCTGGTTACTTCAGTTTAAGGTATTTCTCTAGAATCTAACACCCATGATGCCACTCAGGTATAATTTAATATATATATAATACGTTTCAAATTTTCATACCTGAAAACTCACTTTTCTTAATCCATAAATTAATTTTCAAATGATGGTAACATTGACATCTCAAATTGGTTTGAACGGCGGTCTGATTTTTAAGGACCAAATTTAAACTTTCTACATTATTTAATGAAAATTATTCTTTTATTTGATCAAAAAAAATTAAATTATCCCTTTCATAATAAATTTTTTTATTAGTGTGCACATCAGATGCTGGTGGGTCGAAGAATTAAAAAAATACCTTCAGGGTGACGTATCTTGTTGTTTTAGAAAATTCAGGACTCAATAATGTATTAGGATCTCATATGAATTTGATAATAAAAATCAAAATGTGTACGTCATTAAAATTGAATTTAACTTGACTCAAGCATGTTGTCATCATAATTCGCTTAAAGGATTCGAATTCGAACACCTCTATATCACCCACAAACGCTTCCTAAATATGTGTTCACACCATTCATTAAATTCATGATGATAGTGCAAAGCTATGATATTCTCTTTGACGTCGCATTGTTCACCACGATCTCATGCCCTTAATCCACGAAGGTAATCTTGGATCATTCAAATGGATAGAAGATTCATTTCTCTAGAATGTATGATGAGAGAGAATATCTCATTCTGAATGCATGAATTTCACTTGGAATGAATCTCCTCGACTACTTATATAGTGTTTTGTACAAAGTACTTTTACTGGGTTCCCCAGCACCCGAGAAATTTAAAACCCACTGAATATGAAAGAAATAATAATTATTAAGAACTAAACTAATTCATAAATATTATTTCTATTTTATCACAAACATGTAATATATATTAAATATATTACATGATAATCTTATTCTATTTAACTCAACTCGTAATACCCAATAATATTAAATAATCATAGAATAGTAAAATAATATTATTTTGAATTATATTATTCATCGTATTTTATTAAACACATGTAAATAATTTTATTATTTCAACCCAATTATTCTTTACATGAATAATAATGAACTTATTTATTTATCGGTTATAGGTATAATATATACAACACTCAGACCCCTTGGTGGTTCCCACCATATCCTATATACACATTCACTTGAATATGGTATATTCATGAACACGATATTGTATATGACCTTCTAGTCCCTTATCTCAATATAAGTAAATAATATTCACAGACTTAAAGTGGAGTCTAGAAACCCATTAAGACCACTAAATAGATATTGAATTATCATAGAAACAAAAAACAACCCACAAGAACTCACTGTGTAATATGATCTCTTTATATTTAGATGTCTCATAAAGAATGACATACACTTGTGTCATAATCCTTTCTTTCTTTATTATTTGCTGGTTTTTATAGACAGATTTAACTCTGACTACTTTGGCCAATGATTCTCCAAGGTGATACCATCCCGATAAACCATGCCTGATATATTACTTCCTCATCTCATAATTGAAACATTCTATCTTTACCATTCAACCAATTCTATACCACCAATGACGTGACCAACACATGATACCTCTCCATAATTTCATTATCATGATATTTTACTTGCATCAAAGAATGTGATAAAATGGAAAAAATTAATAATGATCTATTGTCTGGAGTCAATAGACATTATCATTAATAGGAACAACCAATGAAACTTGATACATGTGGTGTTCTTATTGGCAGTTTTGTACAAATGATCTCATCTACTAGAGATCACCATGTGCGAATTTCATGAAAAGAAATCTCAATTATTATTATCCCCCAACACCTAATAATTAGACATTAACTATGTCCATTCAGTATGATTTACCTGTAACATAGTACATAAATTTAAGATTATTTTCATGGTACCTCAAGATTCTCATATCATGGTCTCTTCAATAACCTTTTGATATTATAAATAATATATGGATATTAATGTAAAATAGTTAACGCATAAATTTATACAGTATATTTTTAAGATCAAATCAATCATATATATATGTATACATGAAATGGTAATCAAAATTTACTGTTTAGTTAGGTCTAGGGCACCCACAATTACAACAATGTTATTAAAAAAACGTGGGTGAAATTATTTCTTTTCCAAATTCCAATTGTGTCTTCTCCCCACATATAATTTACCACTCCACTAATCTCATTTACACACATACAAATCACTTTGGTTCATCCAAGACCTACCCAAATCAAATTCATTCTTCCCTCCAATCATCCTATAAGAATTGGTTTGATAAATAAATACATCCTAGGAAGTATTTTAGTGAAAACCTAAAGACTTTTTTCAAATAATAGGTAACATCCTTAATTGGTAATTATGTCTTATTTATTCTTCCACGTCCTTATGATATTATTAAATTATTATGACACAATAACATAAAATTCATCAATATACTAAGGTGTTTTTATGTTGAGGTCAATACCTACAACCATCTCATCCCCTCTCAAATGGGAAATGAAACTATCGGCCATGTGTACGGTGGGAAACCACCTCAGGAACCGACATAATACATTTTCCATCATTAATTATCACATGTGGATATAATAATGTATGTTAAGGATATATATAAATTTTTTTATTTCATTAAACATATATAAGTATAATATCACATACATGTTCTAACGTCCCATTTTGTTGATAATACGATAACATCACTCACGTGTACGTCGAACTACAACCTTAGGAAGAAATGTGGTTCATTTATCGTGTACACATTACATGTAAGGTAAAATTGAATAATTTGATTTTCATATGTTATATTAATGAAATATTAATCATTCATGAAAATGAATATATCTTATAAATTCTTACCTTACAATCCATTGGAAAAATTCTAACATCATTCATGAGTATGATGGAGTACCACCTCACAAATCAATGTGATTCATTTTTTACTACCAAATCACATGTATGGTATGCGTAAGGAATAGTTAATGAAATAATATGATATTTATGATATAATGATAATATAGTTAATAATAAAATAGAACTTACCTCCTTTTTATTATGGTTATCAAAAAGTGAAAATTTTACTCATGCGAACGTATGACCTACCATCTCCATGATTATAATGTAGATTATTCTCCATAACCATATTTAATGGATGGTTTTAAAAGTGTAATTGATTTATAAAAAAGGTAATTATTTCATAATTACCATTTTGGGGATGATTAAATAATAATTTTTTTTACAATTGTCAAATAAGAATGTGATTTTGGATATATGTGTCATTTATAATTAAAACATCCAACGGGATATTAATTGTTTATGTAACTAAATATGAAATGAAAAAAATAAAATAAAATAAATAATAAACATGAAAAATGTAATTAAGTAAATAACTAAAATAATTTTATTAATTGGGACGAAAAGGAACACATGTGATGATTCGAGTTTGGTGTAAGGGGTTTCATAACTAAATTTCCATTCATTGGGTTAAAATTCTACTTATTTGATTATGCTATGTTAATATCTTTTGTATAATGACATATTATTATTTTATTTTTCTTTTCAAATTTTTTTTGGATTTATATTTGATTAAAATAATTAATTCATTGATTAATCTCTACTTCAATAGTAAAATATTTCAAAGGGGGTCGTATCAAAGCTTACATAACTGAGACACATTTTCTATTAAGAAACTAATTTATTTAAAATTTTGTACATACTATATCATTAATACTTTATACATTATGATGTTTTATGTTACAACCCATTTACTCAATTCTTGTGAGTTAGGATTTGAAAGCTACCAAAGTTGTAGGGGTTTATGTTTGGATCTCATTTTAATCGAGATTACTAATGCTTGGATTTCCATAGTATAAAAATATTTTTCATTGCCTTATATAACCCATAAATTTTATTCTCTTCTGGTTATTCGTGAATATTTCATGTAATATCACTATTTTCCTTTCTATGGTTCTTAATAATATTGATATGATTTTTTCAAAGAAAATTATCCTTATTTATCTGTTCGATCAAAAACTCTTTCTCTAACATGTCCATATATTATTTAATGTGTATTAAAAATGGTTTTTAAAATTTATCTATGATTTTTTAATGTCATTTTTACCCTTTTTGACATTATTATAAATGGTTTAAATTGAATATTAATTTCATTTTTGAATGAATTACTTATTTAATTTTAAGAGAAAATGTTAATGGACTCATTGTTTTAACTTATACATCTTGAATAATATTTTCCACCATCAATTTCCTTGAAGAATCATTTATATGTTTTAGAGGTTGTATGAAAAGAAAATTATTTATGGAAAAAAAAATTATTTTTTGTTTTTCAAAATTTATTTTCAAACTGAAAATTTTATTTTCCTCAATAATGTTATTAAATATTTGTAAATGTATTTCTATTCATCAATGACAAAAAGATTTACTATCTTGGAATGATTCAAATACTATATATATTTCTCTTATAGATAAAACATTGTCACTCTCCCTTACATTGATATGTTAATACATCTCTAATTTTCATATTTAAAATTCCTTCATTATGAAATATTGATTTGATTTTTATATGAGATAAGTTTATGCAACCCATTTCTTCCCATGGTAAATTCTTATGTGTGTGCATAACGATTTATTTCGTTTTGGGGAATACATAAATCATGAAAACTTTAGTATGGGTGCCCCCTAGTAGCACTAAAATTCATTTGTTAAATAATTAGTCTCATGAGGAATCATGTATGGTATTAGGGATCCATCCTAATCAATTATTGTGATTTTTCTACCATGTGATTTTGTCCTATAAGTTATTCTTAACTAATCTTTATGTAATGATATATGTTGTTTCACATTTCATATAATGTCTTGATCTTATGGTACAATGTTCATTATTGTTATTATGTTACGTGTTTACACTAAAGCCTATAATTTTATGATATCATGTTATTCTCTTGACTTGCATGTTATGTTTCATTATCATGTCTAATACCTTACTAGGATTTTTTACTCACCCCTTTAATTATATATTTTTCATGTTATCCAATACAATTTTTGGTTCATGATTGGATTTTTTGAACTCATTATGTGTAATTAAAAATGGATATCATGTTTTACGTTTTTTTTGATGTATTATAAACCCGTTTTTTCAAAGGAACTAGGCCTTTACGATCGTCATATTGTATTAATGGTTATTTATTTTTATAAATCATGCAATAATATGTGTAAAATGTCTTGGGCCATTATAGTTGGTATCCGAGAAAAATTTTAGTTAATATTTTGAAAATCGGATGAGAAAAATTTTGTAAGAAACTTCGAGATAAGTCAAAATATAATTATAGGTATATGAAAATATCTCTAAATTTTGTTGAAGTATAGAGAGAGTAGTTAATGAGAAATTACATCACTTTATTAATATTAAAAATGAATTTGGTATAAAAATAGATATAACTAGGGGTAATAACTCTTAAAAAGGATCATCATTATTGAATCAATCGTTACCTGATATACAAAAATGGATCTTACCATGCACCTTATTTGAAACTCCTGGGGGATATGCTTTGGAATTTCAGATACTTTTTATGAGCCATTATAAAGTAATTGAAATAATTTTTAGTTTAAAATACCTAATGTGAAACATTACCATGGATATGATAGATTGAAACCTAGAGGAAAATATGTTAGTACATACACATCATTTATTAGTTATTCCTTCATGGTATATAATTTTCTCATTAGTAAGTTAATTCATTCTCATCTTATTTTTTTATATTTTTAATTTGTGGTGGGAAATATAAAAAATTATTCCAATAACCAATTGGATGAGAAATTTAATGATTTTACCAAATACATGAATAATCTATTATGAATAGAAATTAGAAATCTATGATCAATACAAATGAGTTATCATGAATTATGATTAAAAATTGGAATATTGTTGAATTTGAAAACCCACCAAAGAATAGATTGTTGGAATCTCATGAAATTTTAGGTGTTATAGATGCTAATGAATAAAATATTCAATTTCTAAAATGACAAATATACGAAAATAGACACCGTAGAGAATTTATTAAATGAAATGGAAGATGTTTTATGTGTGGAAATTAAGGGAATGAATCAAGTAATTTTTGAGGAAAAAATAAAATACCAATAGAGGGAAATAAATTTCATCTTATTATAGGATTTTTAGTTCAAGGTCATAAATGTGAAGAACCAGGGAATTATATAAGTAAATATTATAATAAAATGATTAACTTCTAGGTCATGGAATTACCTATTACATTTCAATCATTAATGTGAATGGGTTGAAGTATTTCTGTACATGGAATCAATAAGTATACTTTTGAAGAATTTTTATACCAATGATATTTTATTAGAATAATGAAACTTTAATGGATTTTTGTGTAGTAGTTTCCATTTATTATTTTTAAGAATACATTGAATGATATTGATGACATTAAATGGTGATTTAATTATAATGTAATACTCTATGAAAAAGCATATAAATGAAAAGTAAAATCTTTGATATGTGATTGTTATTTAGGTAATTATAGTCCATTAATATTTGTTTATTTATAAGAAAATAATGATCTATATAAAAACCTTAGGGGTTTAACAAGTTATTTGATGTCTAATATAATCATTTAATATATTCTTCATATTCTTGAAGCTTTATATGATCATTTTGAACTATTAATATGATTATCACATATTTTTTTCCATAGTTTAAAAAATGAAAAATCCACAAGCCTGGTGACAACTCATCATATTTAGAAAGGCTGTAGGGGTTTGAACATACAACTGAAGGGTGATTAGGGTGCATTACCTACCACTGTCCAATGATTTATACTGGTATGTATAAAATTGTTTTATAATAAGTGTATTTATGTATAAATACTAAGTGATCAAATATTGTTTAGGCTATTAATGACATTTTGGGATATGTTTTATTAGGATAATGTATATATAAAATTTGGGTCTATCAGAAAGGATTATTTTGGGACAATATAATTATGTTTTAAGAGATGTAACATGAAGGGTATGATATATCCTTTTTGGTAAAAACCGTTTTTCATGTTTTGGTTGTTTAGGATAGTTAGGTTATAGGTTTATTTATTTAATGAATGATTATGATGAACCCTATGTTTTATTATTGAACTTTGGAAATTGATATATTCATATTCATTTTGTAAATTATATTAAATTGTGATAAATATTAATGTCTTAAAAAACATATGATAAATGGATATTTTTTATTTTATAGATTAAGTGATCGATTAGAACTTCATTTTACTGTTCGATATATGAAAAATGCATCTTAAATGATCATCGTATAGTGGAAATGATGATATTGTGGTATAAATTTGTTAGAGGATGAAACCTTATTAATCGAGAAAGTGTATTTAATGTGTTATTATTCTAGAAAATTATATAATCCATCAAATCAAGGAAAATTTACTAGAAGCATAAGTATTATGCTATTACCATTAAATTAGAGGAATATGTGGTCTTTTAATTCATTACAGATTGATGGATTTTTTGTTGTTGAATTTAACATGATCAATCAACTTCTTGTGATCAATAAGCTCTATCAATCTTAAAATATATTAATTATTTAGCTTCCTGTAAATATTTTTAATTCTCACTATTATTAACCTATGTGAAAACTAGTTATGTTATTTCCTTCATGTTTTCCTTTACCTCTTTTTAATATAATATTTTATTAAAAATATTTACTATGTGGGTTTTTCTACAAAGAAATTTTCAAATGTAAATCCCTTAATTACTAAGGACCAGTTCAAATTGTAGCGAAGTAATTTTAAGGTGGAAAATGTAACACCAGAATTTTTTTTGATATATTTATTTCTAAATAAATTCTACCTATTCAATATCTTGTGATTCATATAACAGCGAGTCTTTAAAAAATGTGATACTCTATTAAAATATTATTATTTAATGGTGGCCATTATAATTTAATACATAAGTTTCTAGGTAAGAATAAGACATCATAAATTATGAAATTACATGTTTTCAAATTTATAAAATTTATTCAATTGGTATATTATGATATGAAATAAAATAAGAACTATTTGAAACAAAAATAAATGTTTTCAGAAATACATTTTTTTGTTAAAGGTGGGTAAGTTTCACATTGTAAAAAAATTAAAATTAATTATTACTCCTTCTATAAAATTTATTTTACAGAATTAGATTCATCGAAGAAATTAAATTTTAATAGTATTAATAGTTCGCATTTTTCAGAAATGTTTTTTTAATGATTTTGAAAAAATTGTAATTATTTTAAAAACAACTATTTTATAATGCATTTATAAGTCCCATTTTATTTTAATTTGATGTTAAAAGAAAAATCAGTTCAATAATATATTTATTAACTCAATTTATCCCATTTTAATCAATTTCATATTGAATTTTGAGACTAATACAATATATATTAACGAAAATTCTCTGTTTGGAAACACATTTTTTCATTGAGTATGTGGGTGTAATTTTAAATTTAATTATACCACTTTTATGAACAAAATATAGAAAAATGTAGTATAAATTTATAGTCCTAATAATTTATATTATATAATATGGCCAACATTATTTTTTACCATAGTGAATTGTGAAATTATAAAACTTATTTAGCATAATTAAGATAAAAATAGGTTTAATAGATGGTTAAATTAGTTGTATAATGGTTAAAAATAAACCAAAACATGTCTAATTCATATTTTATGGTCATATTTATACCTTATAACTTAATTTGTTATATAATACTACATTTTTTATCCTTTTGAATGAGAAAAACATGTGTGGAATTGTTTATTTTCAAAATTTCCATGTGTGTCCCCTCACCCGCTTATAAAAAATCACCCACTCCCCACCACTTTACACACTTAAAAAACCCATTATATTGTCCAAAATATACCAAAATAAATTTATTATTTCCATTTTCTCATCCTATAATCCTTGTTACTATCATAAAAACAAACTAGGAAGTATTTTTCTAAAAACCTATAGAAGCTGTCCAAATTAGAGTCAATGTCCATAACTGAGTTTTTTATTTTATTTATTCATCCAAATAATTATAATTTTAATAATACATGATTATATAATAAACTAATTATCTTAAAAATACTAATATTTTTTAATGTTTAGGTAATGACCTATAATCATCTCTTCCTCCCTCAAATAAGAAATGAAATCATTGATCATGTGTACAACAAACTACAGCCACGCAAACCGATGTAATTCATTTTCCATATTCACTTCTCAAGGATGTATATAATTATTTATTAAATGTTTTTATATGAAATTTAGGATATAATTATACTTATGAAATTATAATATCACATACTCATTCTTACTTTCCATTTCATAGAGAATATGATAGAATCACTTATGTGTTTGGGGAACTACCACCTCGCAAAGCGATGTGATTCTATTTTCTGTTAAAAATTACATAAAAGATAATAAATACTAATTTAATTTTGATAAATTAAAATAATTACATTAAAATAAATATTTAAATTTAATCTTTCATATAATTTCTTACCTTACAATCAATAGACTAAATGATAACGTTGTTCGTGTGTGTGGAAGACTACTGTCTCAAGTGATGTGATTTGTTTTTACTACCATGTCACATGTATGGTATTTGTAAGTAGTATTTAAATTAAAAATATTATATTTATGATATAATGATAATCCTGAATGATAAAATAATTCTTACCTTACTTCTTTCAGGATTATGAAAAAATTGAAACGTTACTAATGCGAACATACGACCTAGCATCTCCATTACTATTTCATAGTTAATTATTCATTAAAATATTTCATGGATGGATTTAAATGTATAATTTAATTATAAAAATGTTAATTATTTAATTATTATTTTTTTGGAAAATATTAAATAATAATCTATAATACCATTTTCAATTTACAAAATTGATTTTGGTTATATGATTTGTTTATCGTTAACACATCCAACGAGAAATTAATTTTTTAATCAATTGAATATGAAATGAAACAAATTATATAAAAATAACAATAAACATGAAAAATATTCTTCTGAGAGTAAATAATAAACATATTTTTATTATTAGGGAAGATAAGGAATGAATATTATGATTCGAGCTTGAGGTAAGGGGTTTCTTAACTCAAATTTTCATTCTTTGGGAAAGAAATATAATTCAATGATTATGTTATAATAATAATATTATTGTAATGAAATTTTATTATTTTATATTTTATATCAAACTGATTTATGTGAGTATAAAATTGATACACATAATCAATTCACTGATTAATCCCCGCTTCAATGGTATGACCTTTCTAGGGGTTTCATCTCATAACATCTGTCTTTTAGACGCATGTTTATATAGTAAATAATTTCTATTAAATTGTGCATATATATAAACATTACATATTATATCATTAATTAATTATACTTCATGATATTTTATGTTAAAAATAATTTACTTCATTCATGGTAGTTATGATTTGAATGCTACTAAATCGGCAAGGGTTTATGTTTCGATTTCTTTTTAATCCGGATTGTTTATGCTAGAATTTACATTGTTTTAAATTATTTTCTAATTACCTAATAATACCATTCAATTTTTTTATCCTCTATTTATTCATGGAATATTAATTTAATAGTACCATTTCACTTTTTTGTACTTAAAAATATTGATATTTTATTTAATGAAAATAAAAATTACATTGCCCTTTGATTGAAAAAAATTTCACTTCCATGTAAATGTATTGTATAAATTTTATTAAAAATGTTTTTAAGATATGTAAAATTTTTTCAAAAGTTATTTTTACACTTTTTAAATTTCTTAAAAAATATTTTTGTATTAATCTTATTTTCATTTTTCGAAAAGGGCCATTAATGGCTTTTTAATGAAAATATGAAAGGAATCCTTGTTTTAATGTGTAGGACATGACCAATATATTCCACAATAATTTTTCATAAATTAATTTGTATAATATTACATGGTTATATTCAAATAAAATTATATCAGAAGTATTTTTTTGTTTCTGAAAATTGATTTTAAAAGTGGAACGGTTATTTTACTTAATAATGTTTTTAATCATTTTGAAAGTATTTTTATTTATCAATCATAATATAATTTAATGTTATGGAATGATTAAAATACTATACATATGTCTCATAAATATGTATATTTCTCACTATCATTTACTTTTAGGTGATAATAAATACCACATGTTTATCTATAAAATGTATTCATTTTGAAAGTCTCCTCTTATTATGATATGAGAAAAGATCATTCAACCCATTTCCTTCCATGTGTAATTATTATGTTTATGGCATATTATTGATTTCGATTTTGTGGAATAGTTGAATCATAAAAAAGTTAGTATGGGTGCACCCATATTGAAATAAATGATGTAGGTAATGATTTAGTCTCATTAGGCGTCATGTATGAGACTAGGGAGTAAACTGAATCGACTATGCGACTTAGTCAACCATGTGTAATTTTCATTGTAGTTATCATTTAATCGTTATTATGCCATGTTATATATTGTTTCCCCATTTCCAATGACGTTATAATCTTATTATAAAATTTTCTTTATGTTATTCTATCACATTTTTACGCATGAGCGTTTACTTATATGATATCATGTTATACTCTTGAGTCAAATGTTTTGATTAATTGTAATTTTTATTTCCAAACTTGTATTTTAGAACACCCAATTAATTTTGTTTTAATCATGTTATCTTATGCTATTTTATGAGATAAAAGGGAATTTAGGATCTTATTATGTAGAATAAAATTAGGATGTCATGTTCTAAGTTTATTTTAATGTATTATGAACCTAGTTTTACAATAACACTAAGAATTTATGATCTTCTATTGTATTGTTGGATATTTATGATTAAAAATCATGTAAAAATATGAATAAAATTGGTGGGTTTCCATAATAATGTGTTTATTTCACACAATAACTCATCCAATATCCATTTTTCATTATCGTTGGCATATTGTTATGCTATAACATTATTATTCATAAAACATGTCTAAAAATTATTATGAAATAATTTTCATGACATATAAGTCTCGTAATTGATCCTCTTTGTACTTACATTCATAGATATGATGTTTACAAGTAAAAGTGAGTTTAAGAAGAAACCCCACTATATATTTTAATGAACAATGAATGTATCTGATACTCTTCATTAATCATTCCTTACTAATATCATATGTCTAATGTGTACAAGGAAGTGTGGTTTTAGGAATAAATCCACACAATATTTTAATGATCTATGAATGCTTTTTTAATATATTATTTGGATCACTTCATGATTCATCTAAAATCTTCATACCAATAATATTCGTTTTATCTCTTTTACATTCATCCAATTTTTCAAAGTTAAATCATGAATAACATGAATCTACCTCAAGATTATACTTGAAATACTTCACACATCTCTTATTGAAGTGGTTCTAAAATCATTTCAACTTTATCAACTTTAACTCTTATGGTGTTTTAGTCATTATCCCTTATAATAAATCTTGTTTAATATCTAATATTTTTATCTAATCATGAGTATAAATATCCATGTTTACGTTTCCATGAGAATTCCTTATGGATTTACTTGACCAATTTTTTTTTTCCATAACTCATTATGACTGAGTCTTACATGTTATATTCATCATTTATTACTGATGATTCAAGTATCACAAAACCATAATTTGAGTATGAGACACCATATAAAACATCCATTCCAAAATCGATTAGTGTATTAATTTGTTAAATGTACACATTATATAAATGATTTGGTTTCTATCAATACAAAATAATAGTTCAAATGGAATTCAAAAACATGAAAAAACAGAAGTGATGTTATTATTATCGCTGAAATAGGAATCACCCTTTCTTAGTTATTTGTAGAATTTACCTTAATTAGTGAAATGTTTCTAAACATACATAGATATCATATTTTGTTAAAAATATTTGACACACATCCATTGTCTAATACCAAATATTTTAGACAAAAATATCTCATTAAATGATAAATACACATGATGATGAAGCCTTTTATTTCTTATAAATCAATTAATTATCGTTTTTCTTCATGTTTCCATTACATCTGTATGTGAAAAAAATTGGAACCTATTCTATGTGATCCATATTTTCCTTAAATAGTCATTTTATAAGATCCATTGAAATAGAAATAGTCAATAATTTTTGACCTTGTATTTAAATTTTCTCACCATAAGAACTAAATATTTGACTTTCTTATGTTCTTATTAACTTCAAAAACATTACCCAATAGATACTGAATCTTTATCCATAATGTCTGTTTTGTAATCCTCAACAAAACTAGATTAAATAATTGATTAGGACAAAATAATGGGATGTACTTAAAGATCATTATTCACAAAGATAATGAGTTGCTTTTTTCTATTCATAGGGTCTCCATCACCTTTACATGTACTTGATAACTATAGTATCACATCTTTATGATGATAATGAAACATATGAACAAACATGGTATGTGTGTATACTCATCCAACTGGAAGAGGCTAGATAAATAAAGAACATGGAATACCCCCACATATATTTTCTACTCTTGGAAGGAGTGTAATACACAAAATTGGCACATTGTAGATCCCACTAGTTTAATCTCAATGAAATGGAGGTCCAGTAAAAAAACTCCACTAGTAATTCTAGGAACTACTCCAATACTCCACTACACAAATTAACCATAAACACACTAGTTAGAGATACAATTCGACCACACCGCGATACAATCTTCTTTTGGTGTAACTGAAGTGCCCTCACTATTTTCCTCATGTAAAAAAAATGAATATCAGTGGGGAAGGAACCCTATACCTCATGAATCTAAATATATATTGTACAAAACCAACACAAGGTTACAATGATGCCACATGTCACCCTGGTAAAACCTCAAACAAGGACCAAGGGGAAAAGTGTACTTCATATAATGTATAATGATTTCTACTAAAAAAAATTAAACATAAAAAGGGTGTACCTCTTATAATATCCTGATCTGTAGGATCGTAGACATCCAAATCTTGTGGTTGTTCATATTCCTAGATGTCAACATTCTGAGCTTGATGTGGGATACCTGGTGGGAGTGTAATGATCTCAAAATATTTTTTCCAACCTCCAGCTTCTCTTACTCCTCTGCCAACACCACATCCCTATGGATCACTCTGATCATTGAGACGTGTCTACTTTGGTGGTCCACCTGCTACCTTCCTGGTGTTCTGAACACGTCTGGTCAGGAAGTCTTATGTCAAGTGACCTTTTCTCATCACAATATTTTCAACATACCTCCCTAGACTATCCCTATTCTCTACAAAGTCTCATCCCAATATGATAATGTTCCTGAGATCGATTATGGGGAGGACTCATGTGTCATGATCTTATCATTTTTCATCTTCTAGCTGTGGTATATGTATCATCTCTATTTTTCTCACTACCACAACCTATTGCATAGAGTCTCTCTGAAATAAATTTGTCTATCACCAGTGCCTTCTCCAGCACCCTGACATAGGTGGGGAAGCACAAGGGTACTATGATAGCAGAAATCTCTCTGCGGAGTCCCTGCTCAAACATGTGTTCTCGGATGTAACCGTCATGGATCATGTCTAGAGAGTAGAGAGAAAGGTCTATAAACTGATTCTCATACTCATCCAACATCATTCCTCCCTTACATTGATAAAGGATCATCTAAATTCTAACAAAGAGAATGAATTATGGGTATAAATCATCACCAAAAAACTGTTGGAAGTCCTCCAATGAGAGTTATAACTTACCAACCATCTGAGTAACAATGCTCCAGAAATGTCCTACTGCTCTGTGGAAATGATTTGCTACCAAATCCACCATATGATCTTCCAGTGTCCATTCAATGCCTAAAGAGGTAGACCACCAAATCTAACCAAACCTCTATTCCTGAGAGTCTGTATCACAGAAGAAAATCAATAGTATATGTCTATGGAACTTGCGACGTATTCTCAGCATGTTCACATCCTCAACCCACTCTACTGGGGATTTCTTCTGCTCAATAGGTGGAGATGATTCTACATTCCCACTTATAAGTATGGGATCACATTATTGGTCCTAGACTAATGCATCATCACTCATAGGGCCATCTTCACAAATCGCAGATGGTATCATGTCTGGAATTTTTTCAAGGAGTCATCTTGAATGTTATCAAGGAGTACCATGGTAATATGAGCACATATATATATATATAAAAAATTATGAGAAAATGACTAAATAAGGATATAAAAATAATCGATTATATATGATACATGTACCATTGTTCCCTACAACATGTGTGTCAGGGTTTCGAGTCGATAAGTTGTTAATCAGGGTCCTGTTGAATGCATACATTGGCTACCCATACCATCACTGGACTCCCTATAATGAGATATTCTCTCAATAAACATTGACATTGTTTCCCTAAGCCCAACCAAAAACATTTTATGGAGACATATGAACAATGTTCCAAGGGTTGGACCACCTATGATACCACTTTTTCATGACCTAACTCATGCTAGGATGAAGCCAAAACTACACTAATCCCACCTCCATATGCCAGGGGATGACTACTAGTGCCGAAGACACAAAAATGTTGTGGATGACTTGGCCTAAGAACCAATACACACACACACACAAACCTAAATCAAAGAAAAAGTGTAGAGGGAATGGAACAAAATAAGAAAAACTAATATGAAAATAAATCTAATCATATATGCATCGTCCACTAAATAGCACAAGTACAAAAAATTAAACTGAAAGTGGAAAGGTGAAAAATACATTCCTCATTTTAAAATATCCACAACCCGACCAAAAGTGGAAAATAAAATCAACTGAGTGATCCCTGCTTCGGGATCCCAAGCTATGACCACCACACATGGTCCATGTACCTCATATCCCTAAACTCTTTTAATGTCACGATTAACATGTTTATCATCTGCAAGGTCACACCAAGTGTGGGAAAATCCCATGTATGGGTGAGTATAAAATTACTTTTTAGGATTCCACAAAGTCTTAAGGGAGGAGCAATGAATGTACTGAAGAGGGGAGAAGTTGATATAATAGGGTATAAAAAAATAGTTAAACTCAACTAAAGAATATATTGAAGTAAAATCATCCAAAACACAGGGATCTTGAAATTGTGAGAAGAAAAAATTATCATAGATTATTAACTACCCTGTGTATGAGAGTGGACTCATCCAACCATGAGTAGCTAGACACAAAAAGCACACGTCAAACCCCACATGTCATCGCATCTCCTGGAAAGAGTGTAAACAAAATCCATGTAGTGGGTACTAAAAATAATATATATATATATATATATATGTGTGTGTGTGTGTGTGTGTGTGTGTGATTAGTTAGAGAATACCAAATGAGAGAGTAATTTTATATCCATACTATAGCTTAGCCTAAGAAAGTGAGTGGCTAATAATCACAGATTTGGCCACCATTGATGCTTAGAATCCCTCACATCTGCTCTAAACAACAAGTCAATGTGAATGAATCATCGCACCATGATACTATCTTCATTGGATGACACTATCTATACCTCATGGTTCTAGTTTATGTCACAAGGACACATATTTTTCGGAAAAGAGTCCCTCTTATTTGAGTGTCTAATGGTACATAAATGGATGCCTTGTCACAATCACACAGTTGAGAGGTCCTGTCACAAAGTCAAGGTACCATGCCTAGCCATGTTGAAGGGTTCCTCCCTATTCATCGAGTATCTGTTCCCTAGTATGTCAGGGGGATCGTCACTAAAAAGTCGAAGGGGACCCACTACCCATAATAGTAGGAGGGTACATCCCACCATGTGTCATTGATGGGACCCACTACCTAGTCCAGCTGAAGGGTAGCCCAGAAATACCATCAAGGAACACTTTTAAGCCCATCTACTGGTAAACCCAGAATGTCCATTGGGAACCTCTTCCCAGCATAGCTAGATGTAATCCTAAAACATCTCTGGTCATCAATGATGGATGATACCTCTTAGAAAAGCACACCGAGGAACACTGGTCATCCATACTGGATGGTATATCTTGGGAAGCACCAAGGAACACTGGACATCCTTGGTGGATGGTACCTCTTGGAGATGCAACCCAAGGAACACTGGATATCCCTACTGGATGGAACCTATCAGAAATCACACTGTTGCATTCATTGGGTTCCTTGCCAAATAGGCGTCATTCAGGGAACATCACACATCATAACTCGAAATCTACTACAGAGGGCATTATTTTATAGTACGTATAAAAAAACATATTATGTGATACTCACATGAAAAAATTCAAAGTTTAAATGGATTTACGAGAGGTCAAAGATTTTTAAAATGGTGCACAGTGTGTATGAGGCCCACACATCATGACACAACCCATCCTTGGGGCCCAGGTCGTGACTACACCATGCCCGCCTTCCTTAGGCCAGGGGCTGGCGACTAGCACCAAAGGCATAAATCCTGAAAAAAGAGAAGGAATTGCCATTATAAAATTAAAGAACACAACCGAGTACACAACTGAAGTAATAACTATGTAAATTGAGTACAAATATAAGCGTGGAAAGTTAAATGAAGCAGTATACAAACCCAACTGAATGTACAACACAACTGAATTCTAGCACAACTACAGTATAGTCAAACAACAACCACTGAGTCGTCCATCGAGAATCACACCTGATGGGTGGGTACAGATGGCCTCATAAGCATCTCAAGTCTTTTTTTCCACTCTGTGTATGTCTTTCCAATTGTTCCACCTCCAGGTACCATCCAACTCAACAAGTATCCACCTCGATCAGTGTTTTCTTTCGTCTGCAACCTACAAAACGTAGTGCTACAAAAGCCAGTCCATGGGTGAGTATACGATACTCATTATGGACCCTGAGACCACTGAAGTTCTCCCAAAATCCACAAAGTATAATCAACAGAAGATAGATACAAACATGAAGTATCAACCAACCAGACTTAGGTATATGCCCATACATATACATATGTTATCAACCACAGTATGGCTCCAACTCTCGATCCCAAATACAACCCTGTCCACACAAGAAAGAAGTCAATCACATCGATGATAATGATTGAAAATCAAGACTCAGATCACATAGGTATGTATTATTTTTATAGAGATAGAGATGATCAGATTTTGTCACTAATTCTTCTAAGTTTTTGGACCCACACAGGATACAAGACCAGCTAAGTTGTCGTACGCACACAGTATAGAAGACCAACTACTCTGCCGGACCCATACATTATACAAGTACAGAGGTCAATACTTATAGACCCCACACAATATACAAGAATAGTATTCATAGCCATCGAACCCACAGAGGATTTCCATATGGTAGTCATCACTGTCTATCCCATGGATGATTCCGTTATAGTAGTCATCACTGCCGAACCCTTGGAGGATCCAATAAAGTAGTCGTCGCAGTCGCAGCCAGCTCTAAGGTTACTGCACACAACAAGCTCATTTTCAGGAGGGTCCTCTCCTTGAGGAAAGGTGTTTTCACCTCAACTATATCGAATTATAGAGTTGATGTACCTAGATGTTCCATCGCATAAAAAGGAACCCAACGCAATAGACGGCGCATCAATCAGACTCCCGGTCTGAGGGATATTGGATTTTCCATTCCAGGGGCCCGATTGGAAATATGCTCATTCCAAACCCGGACATTTTTTAAAGTCATCCAAAACTCACATAGATTATCACAAAAGAACCACCATGTCACAGGGGTCCCATTTCCACAGACGGCACATCGATCAGATACAAAATATTCGAGTTATTCACCCTTATGTGAAAAAGGGCCCGACGCGGTAAGCCTAGTGGGCTGGCGGGTCGGGACGATCCATTTTTGGCAGGTCCGACCCGAAAGAAGGTCGGACCGGCCGGATGAGTCGTGCGGCCTGGCACGAGGGGTGCGGCCTAGCTCAGTAGGGGGGGGGGGGGGCTGGCAGGGTGCGTCCCAGCCCAGCAATGTGTGGCGCGGCCCGACATATTGTGACCCCGCATGGTGTGGCCCGGCCTGACGTGGCGGGGCCCGGCCCAATAGTGCATGGCCCGGCTGGCAGCGGATTGGCCCAGTGGTCCGAGCAGTCCAAGAGGGGGCACATTCCCGAACTGGCGGTGCCAAGAGGCCCCGCCCTACCAAATGGCTGGCCAAAGATGACTGGCCATCCCAATGCAAGCAACCCGCTCGGGTGGGCCGCGGGTCCTCCAGCGCAACACACTCCTTGTGCCACGGTTCTTCTCAGCCCGGCCGGCCGTCTGCCAGCCAGTTTTCCCACCAAGAGACCCTCAAAATGCATGCCTCTTTCTTCCACAGTGTGTCACCCCTTGTGGCGTCGTGGTACTCCTTCGGCCCGGCTGGCTTTATTCGGCCAGTCCTCCTTCAGCCGAGCGGCCCACGGTTGCGGGTTGTGGTTCCCCCGCACGTGGCCAGCGCGCGACCGCCTCCTTCGATCATCACCACTTCCCGATTTAAAAAAAAACAAGAAACGACAGAGGGTCAGCGGGCCTTGTTTGTTCGGCCTGCACCCTCCACGTTATGCGGTAACAATCGTCCAATTTCAATTCAGAAAATTAACAATGAATGGGGTACAATCTATTCACTCAAATAATCTACAAAAACCCCTACCCCGGAAAAGTTGTCACATGTCATCAAGCCGCGAATTATGAGTGTCGAGGTAGAATGGTGTTGTTCCTTCAACGATGGAAAGAGATTCATTGTCATAGGTGATGTAGACTCCTTGACGTCATGATGCATCCGAAGAAGAAGCATCGCTGTAGGAATCCCATAGTGTTCTTCATTGGGGATGTTCTTCGTTGAAGAATGGTGATCTTCGTTGATGAAGGATCACCTCTCTTTTAATTCTCTCGAGCCTTTCCCCAAAAGAGTTTTGCCAATGCAAATAGAAATAAGAATCTCTAATTAATAGAATTTTCATGAAATTTATATTAATTCAAAAGAGGCATCAATTATTTAACCCTGATATTAAATAGATAGGTTCGTATATTTAATGGGCAGGTGGTGGAGAGGCTCCACCATAATAAATATTAGGAGTTTTCATGATAAACAGCAGAGAATTAATTGGGAGTTGAGGGTAGGAGGAAGGGTTTGGGTTCGTGTGGTTCCAACCACACTAAATCCCCTCAGGGGAGGTTATGTGGGGCATGTGCCCACCCTTATCTTCCTCTTGTATGTTATAACTACTAAAAATAAATAAAATTGTGTATAACAGTATTATTTAACTTATTCTAAATCCCAAAAAAATCTATGTTGTTTATCTTGATAACTCCTCATATTTATTATGGTGGAACCTCTCCACCCCCACCCATTAAATGTGTCAACCCATCTATTTAATATCAGCGTTAATTAATTGAAACCTCTTTTGAATTAATATGAATATCATGGAAATTCTATTAATTCGAGTGTCTTGTTTCTTTTTGCGTTGGAAAATCTCATTTGGGGAAAGGCTCTGGAGAATTAAAAGATAGGTGATCCTTATTTAATGAATAACACCTTTCTTCATGAAAGAACATCCCCGACGAAGAACGTGAAGGGTTTGTTCCAACGACGCTTCTTCCTCTCACGCACCTCGACGTCAAGGAGTCTACGTCGCCTATGACAACAACTCTTCCGTCATCGTTGAAGGAATGACACCATTCTTCTGTGATGCTCGTCTTCCGCGGCTCAACGATGTACGATGTCTTTTGTGAGGTAGGGGTTTTGTATATTCATTGTGTGAATATATTGTGCCTCATTCCTTGTTAATTTTATGAATTTACATTGCCTGATATTTACCACATAACGTGGAAGGCACGGGCTGAACAAACACTGCCCAACAATCCTCCATCGTTTCTTGTTTTATTTTCAATCGGGAAGCAGAGACAATCGAAGGCGGCGGCCGTGTGCCGACCGCGTGTAGAGGAACTGTGGCCAGCAACCGCAGGCTTCTCGGTCGAAGGAGAACAGGCCGGCTAAATCTCGTCGGGCCGAAGGTGGACCGCAGTGCCACAAGGGGCACAACGCTACGTAATAATGCAGCCCTCATTCCGTGGGTCGCTCGACGGGCGAACCGGCCGACAGGAAGTCGGGCATGCTGGGAAGAACTGCAGTGCTAGGAGGGCGCCGCGCTGGAGGAACTGCGGCCCACCCTAGCCAGCAGCTTACGTCGGGAAGGCCGACCAACTTTGTCCGACTGGGTTGGAGGGAGGCCCCAATTGGCGCTGCCAGTTCGGGAGAGCGGGGGGTCATGCCCCCCCACCTCAGACCGCTCGGCCAGCTAGCCGAGCAGCGGCCCGCCGGACCGCACCTCACCGGGCCGTGCCTCGCCAGTCCAGGCCGCACCATGTCAGGCTCGGCTCCACCCCCTCATGATGGTCTGACCCTCTGCCGGGTAGGACTCGCCACTACTGGATCGACCTGACCCGCCAACCCACTAGGATTAATGGGTCGGGCAAGTTTTCACTTATGGGTGAATAACATGAGGACTGCACTTTCGATCGACACGCCATCTTTGGAACTAGGACCCTTGTGATGTGTCAGTCCTTTTTCGATACTCTATGTTAGTTTTGGAGGACATTGGAAAAAGGCCGAGTTCAGAATGAGCATATTTCCAACATGGCCCCTTGAACGGAAAAGCCAATATCTCTCAGACCGGGCGTTATATTGATTCCCCTTATGTCAAGTTGCGTTCCTCTTGACGAGAGGGAACTTCGAGGTACATAAACTCTAAACATAGTGATAGTTGATGTGAGGAACCCTTTGCTCGTGGAAAACAGACCCTCCCGGAATCGAGCGTGCTGTGTGCGAGAACCCTAGAGCTGGCTGCGAATGCGATGACTACTGTACTGGAATCCTCCATGGGTTCGACAGTGACAACTACTATACTGAAATCCTATGTGGGTTTGACAGTGATGACTACCGTACTAGAATCCTCTGTGGGTTCGACTGTGATGACTACTGTTATTGAATCCTCTGTGGGTCTGGCAGTATTGACCTTTGTACTTGTATCATGTGTGGGTCTGGCAGAGTGGCTGGTCTTGTATTCTGTGAAATCCGACAGCTTAGATGAATCATTGACTACTTTTGTTCATCTATATCGCTATACATATTATTTATACCTATGTGAGATGTGTCTTGATTTTCAATCATCATCATCGATGTGATTGACTTCTTTCATATGTGGACTGGGTTGTATTTTTGCTCGAGAGTTGGAGCAGTATTATGGTTTATAACATAGATATATGTATGGGAATATTCCTAAGTTGGGTTGGTTGATACTTCATGTTTCTATCTCTCTTCTGTGGTTTATCCTTTGTGGATTATGGGAGACCATCAGGGGTCTCGGGGTCCCTACTGAGTATCGTATACACACCCCTACACGGGCTTTGCCCGCACATCATTGTGTTGGTTGCAGGCAATGGATAACACTGATCGAGGTGGAGAATTTTTGAGCAAGATGGTACCTGAAGGTGGACCAATGGGGAGACATACATGGAGCAGAAGTAGGGACCTGAGGTGCTGAGGAGTCCATCTGTACCCACCCTTCAGGTGGGATTCCCAGAGGATCACTCAGTGGTTTCTGTTTTACTATACTGTAGTAGTGATAGCTTTTAGTTGTACTATACTTTTAGTTGGGATTGCATACTGGCCCATTTACCATTCATCACTTAATTTTGTACTCAGTTTACTTAGTGCATACTTCATTTTTGTACTCTCTTGTGTTCTTTTATTTTATAAAGGCAATTCCTTCCCTTTTATCGGGATTTACGCATTGGTGCTAGTCGCCAGCCCCTGGCCTATGGAAGGCGGGCTTGGCGTAGTCACGACACAAGCCCCGACGATGGGTCATGACACATCGTGTGTCCCCTCCTCATAGGTTGGTCGTGCAACATTCCATTATCGGGTACTAAAATTTGAACATGTACCCCAAGGAATTCCATAGTACCCACATAGTATACAACACATCTAGTTAAAAGTTCATCGAGATCCCGATGTTCAACATTGATCCAGAGGTTCAAAAACATAATTCATTGACATGCCTCCTCAAACAACCCTGGATCATTGACCGTATCTCTTCATACATATTCTCCACCATTATAAAAGTCGAATCTGACAAAAGCTGTGGGATTTTTTCAACCATATAAGAAGGATATTAAAATTATATTCCTTTCATGTTTCTACATTTAATGAGTTCATAAACAATGCCCTGCACATCAAAATTGATCACACAATTGTGATCCTTGCGAAACAACACACAAAATAATATATTCATTCTCCCTAAAGGGATATTTGATGAAAAATATGTGCGTTGAAACATTATGCTCAAAATGAATCTTGTGGAACCCATACCGCAGTCCTGAAAGAAATTCTTTATATCACTCTATTGTGGTTGTCACGGAAAAACAAACATGATGGACTACTCATTCATTAAAAATGGACAACTAGTGAAAAAGTAGCATTTCACTACAACACATGATAATTGAGATTCATGGGGACCACACCCCATCTTTATATTGAAAACCCTAAAGTATTCTTGATAAGTTTTCTTAGAAACCAGGGTCACACTGCCACTCATGGCACATCAAACATATGTCCGGTTTAGAAGATTGGTCCTATATGGGAACCCCAAATTATAATAATTAAATTATTATTATTAAATTTAGATTTTTTTGGAACCCAAACACCAGGACCATGACTTCAAAGTCCTGTAATAGTCTAAAATGATATGTCTCAAAGAGAGTAACTTATGTTCAGAGTCAACATGTCAATCAGATGCGTTGTTTAGGATATATATCAATTTAATGCTATGTGGCTTGAAATGAACCGGTCTGGCCTATCCTGGATGGACCGCTCCGGATGGACCAGACTGGGTCGAACCACTGTCATGTGGCCTATCGTTCATCCCCCATCCCAACTCACAAGCCCCCCCCCCTGTAGTTTTTCTCGGATCCTCTGTAACCCCATGTCAATGTTCGACTACCTGCTTCCTGGACCTTGTCGGCGTAGCCATACTAGACCCATTCTAAGACCTTCCTCACATTGTATTGACTCTACTAGTGACCTTATTTCAGATTCAAAAGATGTTCCATGGTCCATGGATCAATTTCATCATAGAGCCATCCTCCTCTCGCCGTTTTTTCGATGCTTCGACGTAGCGAGAAATAAAAGCAAAGAACAGTGAAGAATGCGACATTATAGGGATTCAAAACAGGGGTCAGAAAATAGATATGTTCATTTGGACATCAAAATCAAATTGAAAATTAATAAATTGTTGATGAAATTATGAAATAAACAATAATTGGAATTGGGGTGTGAAAATTAACCCAGAATCCTACCTCGATTCGATCACATCGACGTCGGCAACACATTCTCCTCGCTTTTACTTTGATCCACCGATGATCAATTCCAGACTTATCAAAGAATGGATTATAGAGAGAGAGAATTATTAAAGAGAGATATAATTAGGGGATAACTCTAACTATAATTCTTAAACTTCTATTTATTGAAGCCTCACTAGGTGTAGAATCAAAAATTCCCACACACCAACCTTTTATGTCGCGCCCAGAAAAAAATCTCCATTCTGAACTCAACAGAGGACTTGGTTTTCCAATATGAGTCCACATTTGAAAGGTGTTTGATTTGAAATTTGAGACAAAATAATTAAATTTAATTATTTTATTTATGATTTTACCCTGGGTGACTTTTCTCACAGGTTTACCATGCCGATAAAGGTTACACCACACTTTAAGTAAACGACACGATACCTACTCAAACATGGCCTTAAATTTATAATCCATGTTACTATTTGGGAGATATCCTATTTATATTAAGTTAACAGTATAAAATTACTTTATATTTATTTATAATTTATTCTGAGAACACCAGGTCTTGTAATTTCACGTCGTCTCAGTGCTTAAGTCTAGAAATATATGTAGAAATATTTCAATGGCTTATAATGAAAAAACTGAGTTTCTACACTTATGACTCAGGGTTGAAGTATGTGTCCCTAAAAATATGATATGTTCATGATTATCCCATTTTATATACTTATGATATATTTATTTAATAAATATTATTTTTCTATTTAGGAAATATCATATATGGCATTAGATATGTCATTATGTAGAGCTCTCCCCAAGAGTTCATTTAACATCAGACCATACTAAAAAAATTCAAGAGATAAAATTTAAGTTTAAAATTGAATATATTTTATAAAATTAAATAATTCATTAAAAAGTAAGTATTCGTATTTTCATTCCTTAATTTTTTACAGTTCATAAAAAAAATATTAATTTATCATCTTTATATCTTGTTGATTGTTGAAGCCTAAATCAATTTCTTTATATCATCATTTTAAACAATTTAATGCTAGATATTGTATATTATTTAACGCAATTCAAAAAATATTGATGATTTGGATTAGTATAATTCCTAAATAATGATTTATTGTATCTTTTTTAGTATTCCAATATATTTGGATTTAAAATAATCAATTAAAACCTCCTAAATATTGAGTATGGTTAGTAGGTTTCCCTGTCCATTTTTTCAATGGAATATGTTCTTAGGCTTTTTCTATACTGTTTTAATTAGGATAACTTCTTCATCATACCTATATAAGAGTAGGAGTTTTGTTTTCAATGATTTTAATCACTTTCATTAAATGAGTTTTGTACATAATTTTCATATTTAATGTTTGGGTATGATCTCTAATCTTAAAATTAAATCTTTATATTGTGTGTGTATGAAAAAAATAATTTATTATATATGGGATTTATACTTAATGTTTGTTAGTTTGATTAAATGTGTATAATATTCTTCCAATGAATGAATATAACCATGAAATCATATATATATATATATATCTGTTATGAGAGATTCAATCTGATGTATATGTAAGGTAGATGATGGGATCATATAAATTATCTTTGAAATACCAATGTGTTATATTCCTCCCTATAATAATAAATTTCTAGAAATCAATAAACCAAATGAATGTTTCATACCAAAATTTGACACTCATGATTTATCTTATGTAAGTATCCTATGTAAATAGTTATTTATTTATGAGAGACATACTATAATTGGGTAGGTGACCCTGATAGAATTAGATTCCTGATGAAACAAACTAAGTATGATACATCAGATGAATTCAATAAAGGCTTTATCCACACGACATGTTAACACCAAGGTAAAAAATTATGAAAGATCACCCCCAAATAGAGGGTTAATCAGGGTGAATACAAATTCTAAATTCCATCCCTTCATTTACAGTTTATTGGATCCAATCCCTTTATTAAAATTAGAAATCAAAAGATGTTAATAATTAATATAAATGAAACAGAAATTATAATGTACAATGTGACAATTATATATTTTCTTTGTTCATCATTCAATACGAGTAGTATAATCAAATGTGAAAATTAAATTAGTCATTCCAATAAAAAATCACTCACTCACTATTGGAGACAACAAGGATTCATATGGAATATTTTTTGTTGAATACAAGGTGATATATCTAATTACAAGATTTTGGTGGATGATATAGTTCCCATTACAGAATCCAAAGTGATTATAAATTTAATGATAAAAATTTCGAGAGAGACATTATAAAAAAAGGATTCCATCTCAGTACAGATAAGACAAAATATATATACTATCGTTTTCGAAAAGGATCGTCTCGTAATGCTATAAATTTGATATTTGGATGCCACATTATTTTTAAATTTTAATGATATTTAGAAATATTTTTGAAATTTGATTTAGATATAAATGAATATGGTCCTCAAAAGATTCGAACTGGATGGATAAAATGGTGAAATATTTTTAGAGTTATTTGTGGTCATAAAAAGTCTTTGAAATTGAATGGTATGTTTTATAGGGTTGTTATTAGTCCATCGATTATATATGGTTGTGATTTTTTCCTTTGGTAGGAAATCATGAAAAAAAATAAAGGCAGTATAAATGAAAATGTTAAGATATATAAATACTATGATAGATAAAATTACAAATGAATGAGTTCTATATAAAATTGGAGTGGCTCCAATTGATGAGATGATGACTTCGAATGGATTAAAATAGTTTCGACGTGTTAAAAGAAGGCCTAAGGATGCACCTATGAAAATATTAATCCCTATTAAAAAATAAATTTAAAAAATAATTTGAGTTAGTCCTAAAGAGAAACTTAAATAAATCAATGAATATTATTTTGTTTTGAATAATATAAATGAAAATATGGTCTTCAATAAAACTAATTAGTGATGATCGATCATTGTAGTCAACCACATTTAGTTGGATTTAAGACTTTTTTTAACTACCTATTCCAATAAAAAATGCATATTTCTAACGACAGCTCATAACAATAAAGACTTATTTTCCATCCAATTCACATTTTTTTAGTTGCATCTCTAAAATATTGATACCTATGTTCTTGTTTGGAATGAGGAAAAAAATTTAGTTCCCCTATAAGACAATACTAGATATTTCTACTCATATGAGGATGATATTGAGTTGGAATATATAAAGGATAAGTTGTGTAAATGATTTAGGTAAATGATATTCTACTTATAATCTAGTAAATTACCCCATAATAATATATCATATGTTGTATCCCTTGGTGGTTATGGTAGAATAAAGTTATTTAAAGCCAGATAATTAGAGAGAATATGATTTTTAAGGGGTATTAAGAGACCATGTAGTGGTAGTTAAAGATGTGGAGATATCTTGTAGGAGATTGTTTCAAGAAACTGAAGAAGATTTTACTCATATTGTTAATCTATATAGTTGTATTCCAGAAGCATCATATAAATAACCTATTAATCATCATGGTAAATATGGTGTTGAGTTTGAATAAACTATCCTAGAAATTGGAGTAGAAGATCTAGTTGGTCAAGAGACTTATACGGCTCAAAAATATATCACATTGGATTTAAATAAAACCCTTCAAGAATGTGATAATTTTTATCATTATTTAGAATACACATGCATTCATGGTGGGAGAGTATATAATTTAATATATTTTACATTAATGATCTTGTGAAATCATTTATATAGGATGATATATTTTCCTGTATTCAAGGTGATTATCAAGAATATGTTCTAAGAGTTGAGGGGAGAGTCATAACATATTATGATCGAAATAATGTAACGATATTGATGACATACCTGACATTTAACATCTATCTTTTGATAAATTATAGGGATTCATTGAATAATTTCAATCTCATGATGATCTAGTGGTAAAAATGGATCTCGTGCTAGTATATAAGTGTCAGTAGAATTTTATCCATAAGAAATACATCAATCCACAAATATTTCAAAAGAAAATGTACATATTTTATCTCCTCATTTTCCTAATCTTTAAAACCTAATGAAATAACAAAATTTCATAAATTTGTACTAAAAATTAAGTGGTATATTTGATGTAAAATTTCCATCATATATCAAAATTAGTATTGAAGATGATGCCTTTATATCACCAAGTAAATCCTATGTTGTTATATCCAAAATCCTATAATTGATGAATTGGAAAATTGATATTAAATAAATAAAGATTCATTATTTTGAATATTATAATATTAATTAGTTAAAAAATAATGTTAGTAGATCATTTGAAGTTTCATCTAACAAAGAAAATTTTATAATTGTGGTAAAATATTTCATTTCAGAGAAAATGATAGAAATTATGTTTCAGGGACTCTTAAAAGTGTTTTAAATATAAAAAAATAATTTGGATAGTCAAACATATTATAATGATAATAATAGAGTGGTTATGCATCTAAAACATGCATATGGAGTAATTATCAAATATTTGTTTGATTTGGAATGAAAAGACTCACACAATAAAAATATTAAGAAATAACTCAAGCAATCACTTATAAAAGAAAGAGGTGAAAGAAATGATGTCATTACAAGTTATTTTCTACGACTTTCTAGTAAACTAATGATGCCTCCTATCACTTATAATTTCTAGGATAAATTGAAAAAATTGGGAAATCATCAACATCAATTGAAAAAAATCCCAATATAGAATTCAGCTGGAAAGATTGAATGATGCTAATATAAAGGCTCTAGAGTTTCAATGGATTTATACAATTTATTATGATGTTCTAAGGAAGAGAATCATATAAACTTAACCCTTTCACCACACCTATCCTTTTTTTCCTTCATTATAAAGTAATTTACTAGCTAATATTTTCCTTCTCAAGACATTTTTTCCTATGTGCCTCTTACCAGTGTTTCTCAAACTGAAATTACAAATATAATTTAACTTAAATTAGCATTAAATTCGTTTTTACACTATATAAATACAATTTTCCACTCTCTATACCTGTAATATATAACTTAAATAAGAATATAGTGTTAAGGAAAATTGATCCCAATGGTATTTTTGATTTCACTAATATTGAATGGCATGATTTTTCTTAGGACGTTTTTCATTTCATGTTGTGGTTTTTTTTGTTCTTGTAGTATTTTAAGCTATGTTTCCATGTAGTTTTACTTCTCATTATGGGGACATATAGCAATTTATGATATAAAATTTTATATTTTCTTTCCTATCTCTTGTGTTAAATCTACTTTTTATTTCACATAGATACTATATACTCATTTCATTTGGAAATTTATGAATATATATAATTATTAATTTGAATCAATTCAGGTTTATCTCTTATGCCCTTGTATCATCCCATTTCTACTTTTAAAATATAGTTTATCTTGAATTTTATTTGTAACTTTTGTGATATATTTTCAAATGGTTTGTTTCTAATGAAAAAATACGGATAAATTTTTACATATTTTATGTATTTATATATTTGGATTTATACATTTATTTTTAAACATTTGATATTTTTTATTTTTTTAATTCTCTAGGTCTTTCATTTTAAAACTCTTTAATTTAAAATATCTAATTTAAATTATCATAAAATTCATTGATAATTAAGGGTTTTGTTTTATAGTAAAATCATTTAAGTTTAATTTTTTACAGGGATCTTGATTTACTTTTCTCATGCATCATATTATATTCTATTTTTAACCTTGAATTTTTATTTCACATGTTTTTTATGATTTTTTTAATTTTCAGATTTTTTATCATCAATAAGGAATGAATTTTGGGTTCACTATGTGTTGATTCTCACAATACATTATTATTCTGAAATTAATATATTGTTTCTTATCCTGATGATTTATTAGTTTTTTGGTTTGAAAAATATATGAATTAATTATCAAATTTATAGTCATTGTGACCATTTTATAGAAGTTTTTAATAGAATAATGAATAAATCCATCCATAGCTCTTAATAGTTTATCAACATTTTTTAGGAATCCTATAAATACCTATTCACAACCCTATAAATAGCTTATATCTTCAATTAATGATGCTATGAATTGCTCAAATGACCAAAAATATCATTTTTAATGGTTTATCGATGACTCATTAATCCTTATTAACAACTCATTGAAAAATTTATAAGAAAATGTAATCATAATTTTCAGTTAAGTGCCAGAGATTCAATATATTTCAATTGTTTCTTAAATGATACCAGCATTCACTAAAATGTTTAAACTGATAAAAATTTAATTTAATTTTATCACTTATGTATTGGAAGATAAAGGATGAGGTATCCCGAGTGGAGATATAATCCTTATATGAAAAGGTCAACTTTAACTCTCCTAATGACTATTTATATTGAGGAATTTATAAATATAGAGGATATACACTCATTAAAAGTATCTATGATCTTCCATCCATTATTTTTTATGTATTGGATCTCATACTCAGTTTACATTTTCACTTCCTGGAAAGTCTAAAAAAGTTCTTATGACCAAACCACTATTTTAAACCCCAAACCATGCAAGGCCTTGATCGGTGGGTTTTCTAATCCAATCAATGTTATTAGTTAGTTTCTCCCTTTAATGTTATTTTGGACTCCCTTAACTGATGAAAAACTAGTCATACTGGTCATTCATTTAATTTTTTAAAACATTTTCTTATTATTAATATCAAGGAATAATAAAATATTTAAAAATATATATACAGTAGTTCGATCATCTATCATAACTGACTTGACCATTTTGACCTTAAATCACACCCCTATCCTATTCGATCACTAGTCCGGTTCTAAAATCATTCGTTCTGACTTTAAACTTCATGCAGCATGTTATTATATATCTATTTTAAATGTCTTTATATTATCTTGGTTATTATAAAACACCATTATCCTATTTAATTTATCATTTTAATTAACTTTTTTTGGAATAAATTCTCACTCTAATTTGAGTGTTCAATAAACAATATTTATACATTCATTATCATGGATCTTTTTTTCAAGAGGGGGCTACGTTCATGGATAAACACAAACTCCTCATTTAATTTTTGTATGTATGAATTGAAATTTATTTTCCTCATTTATTGTTTTTCTATAAGTAATTTATACTAATCATTATCCTATTACAATTTACATTTTTAATATCTATAGAAATTTATTTTTCAATATGAAAATTATTTTCAAGGATCATTTTTAGTGTTTAGATGTCTTAAAATATTTTTATTAATATTATAGTATCAGTTTTATTTTCATTATTAAACTGAGCTTGATCAATTCCAAAAAAATGTCATGTTTTATTTAAAACGTTTTTCATAACTACTTCCACCGAATAGGTTTTTTTAATGAGATTTTTAATTTATTATATTGTTTAGATTCGCTGAATAAACTCATTTCAACCTCTTATTAATATTTCTTAAAAATAATACCATATTAATTTTTATTTATAGTATATATATTTTTATGGGTATAATTTTTTTCTTCATCAATCCATTTGTACACATGACCACAACCGCACCTCCGCATATGCTATAGCCTACTGACTTGCAATGAAGTTCTAATATGTACTGTGGGGATACTATGAACTCTTTATCAAAGGAGCATAATAGTTTCAATAAATAAACAATAGCCAAAAGATAATAAAAAACAACTAGGATAATAAAATAATAAATAATTATCCACCAACACATGATGAATCTAGAATAGGATACAATTTCCATAAACTAAGACAATAAGAATTTCATGCCATATATGTGTCAAGTGTCAAAAACAAACCGAAAATTAAGACCCACTATGAACTCCAATGGGGTTTGTGACATCATGTCTGAATCTATCATCCATTAACCAACCTGAATCTCAACTCATCAATTTAACATATAGATCATTCCCCTATGATTTATTAAAAACATGAAGTCTGTTTTGGAGAAAATCAAGAAGCCTAATAGAGTGTGAGTAAAACTTAGTAGGCCACCAACAATGGTTTCTAAAATAGTATCCAGTTTATTTCAATGCAATTAGTTGTATAAGGAGTAATGTAAATAAGTTAAGGTAAATAATTTTCACAATAAGATTATTCTTTAATTAACCACATAGGACCGTAGGGTTTACGGTGATACGCAAACCAATAATACCCGCTTTAGCTAATGCCGGTGTCTGAACCATCCCCCAAAAAGATGTCACATTTCATTCCATCATGGACTTCAATTAATCATTAAATTTTGGAATTAAAATTATTATATTAGGGGGTTAGAGTAGTTTTTTGGAACCATGTGGGTATTTGGAGCATCGTTCCCTATCCCATTACCTAGAGATCAAAAGTAATAAATATATATTACATGGGGTCCTATAGAAGTAGTTTGGAACACTGTAGGTATTTGGAGCGGAAGCCACTATCACACATCTTAGTATACACATATATAAATACATATATCTTGGGGTGCCTATAGTGGTAGTCTATCACCCCATGGGTATTTAGTGTAAAAATGTCTATCCAAAAACACATTATTCACACGAGTCACAAAAATCACAACACATGGTTCCACATTCATAATAAATTTTTTATCAATTTTAATAATCTATTATTCAACTAATTTCATTGTAACATTTATCATCCATTGCCTTAATCATTTATTAAAAAAATTAAATAAATCCATTATTTCACTTTTAATATTTCCTAACGATCATAAAATGAGATTTTTCACACCCCATGGGTTGCCTTCATGTCAACATCATCATCTCCAACAGTTGCAATGGGATCCGTGATGGAATCTCATAATCACAAGGGAAGCTAATTAATTATTTAATTTATAAATTGTATTTCCCAATGTGTAATTTTTAATTGTGCAATTACAAAAAAAATCAATAATGTAAGAATTTACAATTATACCACCTACGTCAATATTTTTGACGAATGGTCATCAATCATTAAAAATCAATATGACATAGACTGGTCAAAATCACAATGGTGGATGAAGTCTAGAATCAGAACCTAGGATCAATATCCAATGAAATAATATCCATAAAATTTTTTATCTAAACTGATTTCCAATTGATGATAAATTATTCCACTCTAACAAGAGAGAAAGATGGGAGATAAGAGAATCAAAAATATGATGGAATCACTTACCAAATAGGATTTAATCTTTATTCAGATCTTAGATTCTATAAGAATGGGGTTCTAGGTGACTTGGAATACTTATTATACCTTAAAAACAAAAGAGATCATATTAGGTTTTTTGGGGACGATTTGGGTAAAAAATAGGGGGTGTTAGTAATTTTTTATAAATTTTTTGGGGGGTTAACATATGCATGTGTAATATCTTTAGCAGAGGAGAACAATTTAAAAAATTGGGCTCTTTAATTGATTTTTCCTACTCCTGGGGTGCATGGATTCTGTTGAGTTGTTCATGGTTTTATAAACAATTTCCAACTGTCAAAACCCCCACTATCTCAGGGTGCACATTTTTGGGAGGGTGGTCACATGGTTTGGTCAAACCATGCGCCACCCCTAGTGGATCTAGAAAGGTGTGCACGATTTATTATGGAAAACCCATAATTGTACCTAACCATTCATATCCCCTTAGACATCCAAATTTCTACAATTTAAGATGAAATAACCAAAAATAAAAATTCAACTAAGCTATAACCAGTATAGGGGTAAATGAGTACTAGAAAACAAGAATAATACTTCTCCAGAAAGGTTGAGATCTTTCAAATCTCCCACTCGCATGAATATTTTTTATGAATTCTGATTACTATTTTTATTATGAAATTTAAAAATATCTATAATCACATTTATCCTTGAAATAATTATTAATATATATGAAAAATACTCAATGTCACCCACTATGGGGATAACAAGTTATGAATGACTAAGAATTTCACACTTTAATCAAAATTATGAAATTTAGATTTGATAGCTAAAAAAATATTAACCCAATACACCAACACATTACAAACATTATAAATGTCTTGAAGGTCTTATGAGAACTATTTAAGGTTGAATCTTTTTTGAAGATGATGGTTTTTTCATCGTAGTGTCATGTGGGAAAGATCATTAGTTTAATATGTTAAACCCTTTCATTTTAAATATTACATCATCCACGGTAGTTCAATCCTTTTACATTATTGGGATTCATTGTACAAATTGTGGTGGCTTTTATATCAGTGATATCAACAAAACCACCCTATGCTGTGAAAAAAAGGGATATGTATTTTTTTTTGGAAAACTAAAATCATTAACTGAGTTTAAAGAAATAAATTTATCAAAATAAATGTTTATTAGAACCTCAATTATGTAAAATAAGGACTAAGCATTAGTAGGACAATAAATGCATGGTATTCTGATGAAGTTTCAAACATAAAAAAAGTTTAGACCTTGGATCTTGAATTAGAATAATTAGAATAAATATGTGATTAACATCAAAATATTCTCCATCCTTTTTAAATATATTGAATATAATTATCCAAGTATATTTAAGAGTTTAAGGGGGAAATCTTCCCTATGTGCAGTGATGTTTTGAAGAATGATTAATTTTATAATTAATCTCACATTTACTTAATCAAAATAATGTTTTTTAATGTCTTTTATATTTTGGTGTTTTTAATGTATGTTTTGTTTTTAAAAATAAAAATTGTGAGAATCGATATAAAGTTTAATATGAGAGATATGAACTTAAGCATAATCTTATTTTATTCAATTTCATCAAAACCCCTTCACTTTGATATAATCTTAACGATGTTTTTTTCTATTCCCTATTGAATAGAATGTTGAATTTATTTAAGAACTAGTAATTCACCGGTATGATCTCATGAGTTTACACTACTATGGTTAGTTTTCACATAAGAATTAAAATTTTTAAAGATTAAAAATTTATTCATGAATTATAAATAGAGATACATGGAAATTAGATATAGAATAAAACATATAATTAGTTTTTGATTATATAATCGATTAGATATTTTTATCTATAATATAGTTAATTATAAATCATTAAAATTTAAAGGAGGTAAAGTTGGTTACAATAATTGTTTTATAATGAAATCATAGTACTTGAACTCATGAATAGAATATTTCAGATGGAATATTTTTTTTCATACTCCTGAAATAATATTCGGATGTTAATTAATTTGTAAAAAATGTGTGAAATATAATATAGTATATGATGTATATTTAACAATTTAATAAAAAATGTATATGTACAGATTTCTATAAAAAATATCTATGATTTTGTTATAATATGAGTATGTTACACTAAAATATATGCTTTTATTTAGGGTTAATTAGCTAATATTTTTTTATTAATAAGAAGTGTGTCTGTGTGTGGAACTAATATATCTAATAAACATAAATCGCACTGGTAGATTAAAGTATTCAATTCAATATGGAAAATTTGAAAAGTGATATTTTTTTAATATAAATATAGTGTTCATTCAAAGAATTGAATAATTCCATAAATTTAATAGAAAAATAAACATGACACAAAACATTGAAAATGAATATAGAGTTTAAAAAATAGGATTAAAATATAAAATTTTGAATGAAAACAATGATACCAAATTACTTGGATTCCAATTATCTGCAATTATAGTGTTTTTCATACATGAAGGTGAAATATATAAACATGTACTTTTCATCCACTACCAATCCCTGATATAGGTCAATCTAATCAGCACATACCAATAATTTTGGAGGACTTGGAGTGACCTGTTTGAGGGGAATATTTTCATTAATATTTTACACCAATAAATGACATAAATTAATAGATTGAACACACTAAAATTAAAAAATATATATAAAATTATTCAATTATTCAATTTGATAATACAAAATTGAATATTTCAAGGTCTGTTTGATTATACTTATTTAAAATGTTTTATATAATTTATCACTTATCAATTATAATAATTAGATTTACAAAATAAGTGGTGTCTTTTGTGTTTCTCTAAAACCACCGATGTTTTGGGGAAAAAATTTATATACCTAATTTTGAATGTTTCACAAAAATTAATCTATAGTATCATATATAGAATATCCTATGACAAGTAAAAAGGGTTAAAAACTATTATTATTAATTATATTCAAATAAATCCATAATTAATCAATATTAATTGATGTCAAGACCCTTTAATGATCATATTTATTTACTATATCAATATCTCAAGATTCAATATCAATTAGATTCAACCTCTCAACTACATTAAGAATGTTCCAATAATTTTGAAATTACTAATAAGAGTCTGACAACTGAAATTTCAAGGATTTTAAATGCAATGGAATGTTACCATCCACATAAATAATAGAATATAAAACCCAGAATCCATAATTCCAATTTCTCATTTATAGAAAATATTATTGGAATAAAACATAATATTTTGGACAGATTAAAAAACATTATATTTGGATAGACTAGTTGAAAGAATATCATTAACATGTGCATAATTTTTATTCGTAAAATCAATATATTCACAAAAGAAAAGAACATAGTGAAAGGAATAAATAAAATACCAATCATAAGAATTGAATTATAAACATAATAAATTGGAAAGGGTAAAGAGTCAATCCATTTTCCAACACTTATAAATTCGTATACTTATATAGATAGTATTAAAAATATAGAGACATAAAAAGTTGTATATAAAATAATGTCATATAGGATATAATTGAATAATCATCATTATGTAAATTATTATAATAATTATGGAAACCCTATAAATGGTGTGCATGAAATTAGAAATATAAAACATATTTGATCTTAAAATCAAGAATAAAGCTATACAACAACAATCACCTCAAAATTTTCAATTAAAAAAAGGCTAAGAAGGGATTTTAAATCTTCATAGATATTTATGACTGTGGAAAAGAAAAATTAATGAACATTAATTGATGTAATTCAAAAAATAAATAAATTTGGAAATCTAATATTTATAGAAAATCTTTCTCAAAAGTGAAACCAATATACTCATAAAATCATCTAAATAAATTCTTTAAAGTTGAGGAACATTTTTTATATGAAAATAGAGGAAAATAGGGATGCAATCTGTATTATTTGTGACCCCTCATATATTGGTTACCTGAAATGAATGAGAAGCCATTAAAGATACATTTTATAGTGAATATTCCAATGAAAATAATCAGTCAAAAGATATTTTTCAAACACTTTTAATGATATAAAAGGAAGAAAAATTATAAAATTTTGATGATTCATCATCATCAAATCCTTGTAACAAAAATTTCTGCATGGAGGAATAAACTATTCTAGTAATATATTATACATGTGTCCACAGAAAACAATACTCTTATATTTTATAATCCATAATGTATATATGTTACTATTTATATATAATCTTATGTCTATTTCATGTTGATAAAATGGATATTTTGTAAAATAAATTACAGTTTCAGTACATGATTAAAATTTTCCTAAGTACAATCATATCATATATTGTGTGGAAATGTAGTTTAGGATATTTACTGGATATATAGAACATGATACTATATGTATTTTCAAATACATTTTTACAAACTAAATGTAATTGTATGCATATTTTATAAGAAATTCAATTTCAGTACATGAAGGATTATACACAAGTTAATTGCATTTTACATAAGGAAATTACATTGTTTTCATGAAAATTCATGTATATAAGGAAATTAAATTACATGAATCCATTTTATGAAACTTCATAAATATTCAAAAAATTAATGTGGAGACATATATTATAGTACATATATATAAAATCATGTGTAAAATGCATGAATGTAGAATACATTACCATATATTCATTTTTATAACATATATTTACATATTCTGCATGTTTTATGGTACTTATGATCAATATACATATACAGATTACATTATAAATATTACATTAAACTATTTTCATTAAAGTAAATGCATTTTGACAATAAATATCCCAATTGGTACACATGGATGTAGAGTATATAGATTTATGCATTTTTATTACATAAGTAGAGATTTATTAAATATATATGTTTTGAAATAATTATTATATATATATATATATATATTATGTTACACATGAATGTAGACTATATATGTGTATGTATGTATATTCTATATGTATATTTTCAGAAAATATATATGTTCTGTAAAAATTGTTATGTATGTATATGTATACATATTCTATGAATATATCTATGTGTTGGTGAAACATATAAATCGTAATGAAGATTCATATGTTGGGTAAAAAATATTAAATAAGGAATGAATCAAAAGTAAAAATTTTTGACAAATAATAAATATTATTATAGAGTTAAAATGAAAAAAAGACTAAAACCAACAATGTTATTTTGATAAATAAAGTAATGTTTTAAAAATAAAAATTTCCATCCAAATAATTGTTGACCTGTATTTTTTTTATAAAATCAAATCATATAAATATAAAAATGAGAAACATGATGTCTAAAAAAAGGAAAAAAATATTAAATGGTGATAAAAATAAAATTAAAAAAAAATTCAACAAAAAAATCGTTACACACTATGATTTTAGATAATATCAATGGAATTAAATGGATTTAATATTTATAATATAAACAATGAAAATTTGAAATAAAAAATCAAGGGAAGCTATTTTTTTACACCAAGAAAAAAATAGAAGTAGATTCACTTCATGAGATCACATGACCAAAAAAAGTGTTCTCCCTTGTCAGTTTTCTATAAGTGAAATTAGAAACCTATAATAGAAAATAATTTAGCACAACAAATCCATGTTCTTCTACATTGGAATAGATAATGGAAAATCAACTATGATAAAGATGAACTCAATTTCAATTGAAACAAAAAAAGAATAATTTAAATAAAATTTAATGTTAAAAAATCATATTCTATAGATAAATGTGTTTGTGTGAAAAACACATATATTGTAATCAAGAAGTCCATGTTGGGTCGAAAACATTTATAAAAGTGAAAAAGGTTAAAAATTCAATAAATTAGTATATAGAGAAAATATGAAAATAGAATAAACACAATAATGAAAATTCACAAAAAAATATATTGTTAATTTACAAAAAATTAATTCAAATGATAGCTGACCACCATTGTTTTCATGAAATGATTTTGTAAGAAAATTAAATTGTGAAACCTAAAATCAAAAAAAAATGTTAAATGAAAAGAACATCTAAAATTACAAAAAAATAACCGAACTTTTTTTATATGCCACGACCATGGATAATATTTATGGAATGTAATGGATTTAATGTTTCTAACTGAAACAAAAATAAGAATTATGAGAAAAATAATTATCATGGGAAGCTAGTTTTTCATACCTGACATAAAATTAAAAGAGATTCAATTCATAAGATCACATTACCAAAAACATTCTTCTCCCTTCTGAACTGTATACAAGCGAAATAAGAATCAGATAATGGAAAAGAGTTTACTACAATAAATATGTGTTCCTCTACCGAAGAACAGATATTGGGAAATTAGTAATGGTGATGATTAAATCGGTAAAACCCCGGGTAAATAAAGAATATGACATTTTCATATTTATCCATATTTGTGAATAAAATATTAATTTTACTTTATAGGGGACCCTATGCTCGATGGCGTACCCAACACGCAACAACGATTTTCTTGGGAATCTTACATTGCACTCTAATAATAAAATAATGTTATTTTAAATGGTAGTTAAAATGTAGTCGTTGTATTGGCGGGAATGAATATAAATAACTAATATATTATTATATATGTTTTTAAATGTTTTTACATTTATCCAATAAAAGATAAAGGCTTAAAATACGAAAACAGTTCAATTTTAGGCGTATATGCCCTAGTTTTCAGTAAAGGTTCACTTATCTCCTTTTGATGGAGAACCGTCATTAAATATAGTTTTGTTTACTCTTATACATTCTATTAGACCAAATAAAACTCTTCTTAATAATTGGGACATCAAAATTTACTTTGTGTGAATTTTTGGTATCTTTCCGATAAAGTTCATTTTTTTAATGAATAGTGTAAAATGTTGTATTTTAATTCAAAACCACTTTTTAATATAATTTATTTATATGATTAGATTATTTTTTGAATTGGTTTTAAAGTGAAATTAGAATATATTTTTACCATTTAATCCAATAGTGGTTGATGGAATTAATTTCACTTTGAAATTGCACTTAAACTAGTGTCAATCTTTTGATACTTTTTGTTTCATAAAAACACGCTATTTGTTTTGACAGCGGGAATTAATTATTAAATAAATTAATGAAACTTATATGTTTTGAATTTTTTAAAATATTCATCATTTTTGAATTTAAAATATCAAATATATCTTAGGGTGAATTTTTGGTAATTTTCTGAAAAACTTCAATTTTTGATGAATAGTGAAACCACTAAGTGGTACTTATAAAAACTGGTTTTTTGTTTAATTGAAATTTTGCCACCTTTGTGTTTTGAATTTCAAAAATCCGACATAAATGGTTTTTATTAAGAAGTAAAATGTGGTTCAATGGGATTAAAATCATTTTTTGGTGAATAGTAACTTATTAAGTTTTTAATCGCGATTAGAGGTACTTAGGGTAGTTTAAGGTAGAAATAATGTTTTAATAAAATGAAATGACCTGGAAACAGGTCATACCATCATTGGATGTGTCATGTCCGACCAAGACAATCCATGGGTCAACTTGGGGACCACATGGAGCCACATTGGTTGGAAAATGTCCTAAATACCTTTTTATTTAATGATAAAGTAAAAATGACACAAACATGAGATGTTTTAGTAAAACAATTTTTACATTAGGTTATACATGTCATATTTTTTACTATAAATACTCATTGGAATTATATAAAGATTTTATACCTATATTATTTTTTTATAATTTTTAGACATTAAATAAAGTAAATTATTCATGACATCATGATGATGCAGCGATGACCTCATTATTTAACGATTCAAATAAAATTGAAAGATAATGTAATATCTAAGACATAAACATGTCCAAAACCTATTTGATGAGTGGATTTCGAACCCTTATCACCTTATCCTAGAAATATATCAATGTGGGACCTTTAAATTCCGAAACTCTTTTGAAAATAAAGTAACATTTTGTAACTTTACAAGAGTGCCTCTCCTCTCCTCTTATAAAAGGCCCCCGCCTCTACCTCCTTAACCACACTCCCAAAGCCTTTTGCTCGGCCAAACCCTACCCATTTTTTCTCTCCACATCCCTCTATTACTCTTTGAAGCCTCACTTTGGGCAGAAGGCTTCCCAAGGACGCATTTGAGCTCAAACCAAAGAGAGTTACCCGATTTAAAGGTAATGTCTTCACTTGAGTCCTTTTGCTTTATTTTGCTTCTCCAACCCCATAAACTCTTATTATGCAATTCTTTTGTAACAACTCCAGTATAGTAAATATACTAGGATGTTTTTATAACATGTATTCAAGATGCACTTACACACACCAACATCTAATGGTTAAAGAACATACTGTTTCCGTGGATGGCGAATTTCGGCCTCCCGAAATGATGATTGTTCAAAATTCTTCTAACACCTTCAAAGGTGGACATTAAGATGAAAATATATTTATATAGGATATTTAATATGTTTATGTTTTACTTAAGATTCTGTATTTTTCATTTATGGCATACCTTTATGGTTTCCATTATTGGTAAACACGATATCTTCATTTAAGGAAGTGCGGACTACCACCCCCTCAAAGTGATTTGATTCGATAATACCATATGTGGTACACATAAAGGATATATTTAATGATATTATATATGATACCATACTGTAATTAAAATACTATTATATATAATTATGTTTTAATTCAATTAAATATGAAATAGAAATGCAAGTAGCGTTCATGCGTACGTACTGCTTACCGTCTCCATGAACCGTACATTTCATTTCTTATCTCTAAATGTTATGTAATATTATAAGTAAATATATATAATGGATATAAATGTAATATATTAAATCTAAATTATGGATATCATTATAGAATTATAACATATATATATCTCTCTCATTTTGTTTTAATTCCATTAATATGACAAAGAAATGAAAGTAGAGTTCATGCGTACGTATGGCCTACCGTCTCCATGAACGGTGCTTTTCGTTTTTTATCTCCAAATGATATGGAATAGTATAAAATGAATATTTACTGGATATTTATGATATTTTAATCATTAATACTATTCTGGAAATTATTTACTTATAACTACATGGGCTATCGTTTTTCAAACAAGTTCATTTTTGACTCATTTACCAAACATCGGCAAAAATGTCTGATATGAACTAACATTATTAAACAATTATTATAACATTAAAATATGTGATATGAACTGAATAATAATATTTATAGGATGTCCTTAAGCAATTATAAATTGACTAATGTTTATTATTCAGGAATATAAAGAAAAGAACAAGACAAGTTGGAATTGAGGTAAGGGATCATACTCCTCTCTTTCTTTTTAAGTACACTATTTTATGTCATTCCTTTTAAAGATCATATTTCCTGTTATTGGGATGTTATTTTATATTAATATTACTGTAATTTTTATGTTAATATGATTAGAGACCATATTCTCTCTCATCAATCCATTTTGGAAGTTTTGAGTGGTGTCGTTAGGCTGCCGAATTTTCGTAAGTGATCTACCCTCTCTCTTTCTTTTTAAGTACACTCCATTATGTCACTTTTTTTAAGATCCTCTTTGTTATGTTGGGGGATGTTATTTTATATTACACTTTCTGTAAACTTTATGTTAATATTATGAGAGACCCTATTTGATCTCATCAATCCATTTTTGGAAGTTTTAAGTGGCGTCGTTAGGCTGCCGACTTTTCGTAAGGGATTTTTCATCTCACATTTATTCCCATGAGATTTTTGCTACATTTCCCACAATTTCCTTTGAGTGGTGTATATACTTCCCATTATTTTACTCATTGTGTAATATACTTTCTTTTATGAGTATTTACATCAATGTTGTATTGTCCTTCCTTCACGAGGTGTATGTTTCGAAAGATACCCATGTCGGTAAGGGAACCTTTCACCCTCCGCTTTTTAAAAGACTTATTTTGTTGGGTATTTTAATTTATATATTTTTATATTGGGATATGTTCTCATATAACCTTATTGATGTAAATTTTATATCCAAGTGATGAGAAACCATTTTTTTATCTCTCATCAACTCATTTTAATGTGACGTCGTTCGGCTGTCAAGGGAACTTCTTAACCCAATTTCAATTTCTTCGGGTTCAACATGTAGTTATTGAATATGTCATCCTTTGAATATGTGTGAATGACCTTTGATTATTTTACACTTAATATCCACTTATATTTGGTGTATTCACTTGTCACACATAATTATGTATTTGATTTATCCTTAAAACAAGGATATCGTCTTTGTATGGGACTTCGTCTCAATCTCCTTTAATTGAGGCATATTTTGTTTTATACACAACCTTATTTTATACGGTGTATAAACCCCTTTGACTTTTATGTTTATTCAAGAGGAATCGTTTTTATACGAAGGGTTTACTAAATGAAAAACGGGAATGTTTTTGTTGTACGTATGCGGTGACAACGACTTCTCTTCCGCCGTGACCAATATTTGAGTTTCGACTTCTTCTAAAAGCCATACATTATTTTAAAAAAGACAAATAAATACCATGTTTTACTTTACTTTTATTTTGGTATTGAAATTTGTTTTCATAATGATTTTATATTAATGTGTTGTATTGATATCTTGTGATTGAAAGATGGAAATGTTATGTTTCCTTTATGAATGTTTTATTTGATACGATTATGTTGAGGTTCTTGGGAATTATTATGAAGATGGGTGGTTCCGTGATAGACTAAAGGTGGGTGATCCCGATATTGCTCTACAATGCATTGGGTAACGCGAAGGAGTGAAACATTAAGGTTTCTCTGAATAGATTTATGGAATATACTGTGATGGGTATTCCAAACGTAACCAAGAGGGTTACTCCGTACGTAAGAATGTTAAGAATGACTCAAGTTACCTTTATGTCATATGATTTATATGATTTATTCATGATTTTATGAGTTATGTTAAGGTGCTTATGTTTTATGGGTAATGTATGATTTCATTCTTATGTATACATGTACTCATGTTTCCTTTCTATATTTTTATATCCCTTACTAAGCTTTTAATGCTCATCCCATGTTTTTGAAATGTTTTTCCCAGGTCATGGGAAGGGTACATGATGTGATGATATTGTCAAAGATGTGTCAAGAATGATTCCATGTTTTATTTTAAATATGTTTCCGTTGATGGGAAGAATGAATACTGTCTTTTATGTAACCAATTTGTTTATATGTGGAATGTAATGAAAGTTTCATGATCTAATTCTATAAAACTCTAAACCTGAAAAGATCCTTAATGTGTAATCTTGTAATAAGTCAATATTAAATAAGGTTTAAGGATGGGGCCTTATAGGTGGTATAAAAGGGAGTTTTAGATAACTTTAGAGGTTAGGGTATTCTCTGAGCACAAGTGACATTACCATAATGGTTAGGATTTCAGAAAGAGTCCTAGTTTTATATAACATGAATGAGTAAGTATATCTTAGTGTTTATCTTCCTCATTAGTACATGATGGTTATGTTGATATACTCACACTGACCTTTTTGGTTTTAGTAAATGGCTGGATCTAGTAGGCACCAAAGTGACAATGGGTTTGAAGGAAACTGTGGTGGTTCTCTGATTGAGAGACTAGATGAGATGGGGGATTCAATGAGGAATCTCATGGTTTTTCTAAACCAACTATCAAGGAGTTATGATCAACCACTTCAACCATGGTGAGTTCTCTAATGCATGATGTACGAGATGGCCAACTCGATGTGGAAATTCAGGTAATAATTATTAAGGTAACCATTAGGGTTTATATGATCCTTACTTTCTAGGTAATTATGGGTTACTCTATTATATGATGGAAAATGAAAGGAAGGAGATAAACTTTAGGTTAAAATATGTTATGATCATTTTTTAAGATTTTATCTCGTTTTTGGGGATGTATTAAGAATTATATAGTTTTGGAAAAAGGACAACACGCAGACCATGTGACAACCTGTCACGTCGGACAAAGCTGCGGGAATCGAACCCATAGCCAAAGTGCGGCTGGTATTTATCTCCTACCACTGGACTACGTGAAGTCCCTAGTTAGTTTGACTGATTATTTTTAGTTATATGATTTTATGAATTAATAGTACGTTGATTTTGGGTTATTTATGAAAATGATTAACCCATCATGGAGGATATGTGATTAGGTTAATTACTTTTCAATACGAGACTTTAAGAGAAACTGATGTTGTTTGGAGATAAATGTTACGATTTAACTTGGGAGAATATGTGACTAAATCCCTCAAATATTTGGGTTTAATCTTAGTTTGGTTTACTTTGAAGAATTTTATGGACAAATTGATTATAGAATGGTCCTCGTTGAACATTGGGTTTTGTTGGACAAATTTTGGAGATTAAGAATAGATTTTATTTTTATAAAGGGTTGTCCTTTTCTGGATTATCTGATCTTGTACTAAACTTTTTGGTTTTGGCTAAAGTCTAATGACATGGGAAGTATATAGTTCTCTCTGGTATATTAGGTGATTCTCTAGAAGTTTATTATAGTACTCTTAATGCGAACAAGTCTTCCTAAATACTCGTATTTTGGAAAAAAATATGAGTTTGATTAAGGAATCTAGTAAAATTAGAAATTCAACATGATAAGTGATTATGTTTCCTTATGAATAAATTCCTCAATAAAAAGTAACTTAAAACAAAAATTTTGCCTATTAACTTTTCCTACTGGGGAATCGAATACCGTTTAACCCATCACAAGTTTGTGATTTTCTTATGGTTAACTTTCTCCTAAACATGTTTTCTATCACTCTCCATCAGAACATGACCCTATGTTTTCTCCTCCATGTCCATGTTTTCATACTTGGAATCCTAGTATGGGTTAACTCGGGTGACCTTTGTACTTATATTTCATTATTTTAAAGTGATTGTTTTACCGACTCTTGTTCCGATGTGGGACTTTCAAGGATGTTTCCAAGCTCAATTTTAAAAATTGCGAGGACGCAATTCCTAAAAGGGGGAAGGATGTAACACCCCAGGAAAATAAAGAATATGACATTTTCATATTTATCCATATTTGTGAATAAAATATTAATATGACTTTAAAGGGGACGCTATGCTCGATGGCATACCCAACACGCAACAACGAGTTTCTTTGGAATCTTACGTTGCACTCTAATAATAAAATAATGTTATTTTAAATGGTAGTTAACATGTAGTCGTTGTATTGGCGGGAATGAATATAAATAACTAATATATGATTATATATTTTTTTAAATGTTTTTACATTTATCCAATAAATGATAAAGGCTTAAAATACGGAAAGAATTCAATTTTATGCGTATATGCCCTAGTTTTCACTAAAGGTTCACTTATTGCCTATTGAAGGAGAACCATCATTAAATATAGTTTTGTTCACTCTTATAAATTCTATTAGACAAAATAAAACTCTTCTTAATAATTGGGACATCAAAATTTACTTTGTGTAAATTTTTGGTATCTTTCCGATAAAGTTCAATTTTTTAATGAATTGTGTAAAATGTTTTATTTTAATTCAAAACCACTTTTTAATATAATTTATTTATATGATTAGATAATTTTTTTAATTGGTTTTAAAGTGAAATTAGAATATATTTTTACCATTTATTCCAATAGTGGTCGATGGAATTAATTTCACTTTGAAATCGCACTTAAACTAGTGTCAATCTTTTGATACTTTTTGTTTCATAAAAACGCGCTATTTGTTTTGACAGCGGGAATCAATTATTAAATCAATTAATGAAACTTATATGTTTTTAATTTTGTAAAATAGTCATCATTTTTTAATTCGTAATATCAAATATATCTTAGGGTGAATTTTTGGTAATTTTCTGAAAAACTTCAATTTTTGATGAATAGTGAAACCACTAAGTGGTACTTATAAAAACTGATTTTCCGTTTAAATGAAATTTTGCCACCTTTGTGTTTTGAATTTCAAAAATCTGACATACATGGTTGTAATTAAGAAGTAAAATGTGGTTCAATGTGATTAAAATAATTTTTTGGTGAATAGTAACTTATTAAGTTTTTAATCGCGATTAGAGTTAATTAGTGTAGTTTAAGGTAAGAATAATGTTTTAATAAAATGAAATGTACTAGAAACAGGTCCTCCCCTCATTGGATGTGTCATGTCCGACCAAGAATATCCATGGGTCAACTTGGGGACCCCATGGAGCCACATTGGTTGGAAAATGTCATAAATAACTTTTTATTTAATGATAAAGTAAAAATGACAGCAACATGAGATGTTTTACTAAAACAATATTTACATGGGGTTATAGAAGTCATATTTTTGACTATAAATATTAATTGGAATGATAAAACGATTTCCTACATCATAGTATTTTTTAATAATTTTTAGACATTAAATAAATTAAATTATGTATGACATCATGATGATGCAACGATGACCTCATTATTTAACGATTTAAATAAAATAGAAAGATAATGTAATATCTAAGCCCTAAAAATGTCCAAAACCTATTGGATTAGTGTATTTCGAACCCTTAGCACCATATACTCTAAATAAATCAATTTGGGACCTTTAAAATCCGAAACTCTTTTGAAAATAAAGTAACATTTCTTAACATTACAAGAGTGCCCCTCCTCTCCTCTTATAAAAGGACCCCACCTCTACCTCCTTACCCACACTCCCAAAGCCTTTGTCTCGGCCAAAACCTGCGCATTTTGTCTCTCCACATCCCTCTCTTACTCCTTGAAGCCTCACTTTTGGAAGAAGTCTTCCCAAAGAAGCATTTGAGCTCAAACCAAAGGGAGTTACCCGATTTTAATATAATGTCTTCACTTGAATCCTTTTGCTTTATTTTGCTTCTCCAACCCCCTAAACTCTTTTTATTCATTTCTTTTGTAACAAATCCTGTATCATCAATATACTTGTATTTTTTTATAAGAATAATTCGAGCTACAATTACACACACCATCATCTAATGGTTAAAGAACATACTGTTTCCGTGGATGGCGAATTTCGGTCTCCCGAAACGATGATTGTTCAACATTCTTCTAACACCTTAAAAGGTGGCCATTAAGATGACAATATATTTATATATTATATTTAATATGTTTATGTTTTACTTAAGCTTATGTATTTTTCATTTATGGTGTAACGTTATGGTTTCCATTATGGGTAAACGCGATATGATCATTTAAGGAAGTGCGGACTACCGGCCCCTCAAAGTGATTTGATTCGTTAATACCAACTATGGTACGTATAAAGGATATATTTAATGATATTATATAAGATATAATACTGTAATTAAAATACTATTATCTATCATTATGTTATAATTCCATTAAATATGAAATAGAAATGGAAGTAGCGTTCATGCGTACGTACGACTTACCGTCTACATGAACGGTACATTTCATTTCTTATCTCAAAATGTTATGTAATATTATAAGTACATATATGTAATGGATATATATGAAATATATTACATCTAAATTATAGATATCATTCTGGAATTATAACATATATATATCTCTCTCATTTTTTTAATTCCATTAATATGACAAAAAAAATGAAAGTAGCGTTCATGCATACGTACGGCCTACCGTCTCCATGAACAGTGCTTCTCCTTTTTTATCTACAAATGATATGGAATTGTATAAAATGAATATTTACTGGATATATATGATATTTTAATCATTAATACTATTCTGGAAATTATTTACTTATAACTAAATGGGCAATCCTTTTTCAAACAAGATCATGTTTGACTCATGTACCAAACATCGGCAAAAACGTCTAATATGAACTAACATTATTAAACAAATATTATAACATTAAAATATGTGATATGAACTGAATTATAATATTTATAGGAGGTCCTTATGCAATTATAAATTGAACAATGTTTATTATTCAGGAATATAATTAAACGAACAAGACAAGTTGGACTTGAGGTAAGGGATCCTACTCCACTCTTTCTTTTTAAGTACACTATTTTATGTTATTCCTTATAAAGATCATATTTCATGTTATTGGGATTTTATTTTATATTAATCTTACTGTAATTTTTATGTTCATATTATGAGAGACCATATTCTCTCCCATCAATCCATTTTGGAAGTTTTGAGTGGCGCCATTAGGCTGCCGAATTTTCGTAAGAGATCTATCCTCTCTCTTTCTTTTTAAGTACACTCCATTATGTCACTTCTTTTAATCTACTCTTTGTTATGTTGGGGGGTGATCTTTTATATTATTATTTCTGTAAACTTTATGTTAATATTATGAGAGACCCTATTTTATCTCATCAATCCATTATTGGATGTTTTAAGTGGCGTTGTTAGGCTGTCGAGTTTTCGTAAGGGATTTTTCATCTAACTTATATTCCCGTGAAATTTGTGCTACATTTTCCACAATTCCTTTTAGTGGTGTATGTACTTCCCATTATATAACTCATTGTGTAAGATACTATCTTTTATGAGTATTTACATCAATGTTGTATTGTCCTTCTTTCACGAGGTGTATGTTTCGAAAGATACCCATGTCGGTAAGGGAACTTTTCACCCTCCTATTTTTAAAAGAAATCTTTTTTTGGGTATATTAATTTACATATTGTTATGTTGGGATATGTTCTCATATATCCTTATTGATGTAAATTTTATGTCCATGTGATGAGATCCCCTTTTTTTATCTCTCATCAACTCATTTTGATGTGACGCCGTTAGGCTGTCAGGAGAATTTCTTAACACAATTTCGATTTTTTTGGGTTCAACATATAGATATTGAATATGTCATCCTTTGAATATGTGTGAATGACCTTTTATTATTTTACACTTAATATCCACTTATATTTTGTGTATTCATTTTTCACACATAATTATGTAATTGATTTATCCTTAAAACAAGGATACCGTCTTTGTATGGGACTTCGTCTCAATCTCCTTTCATTGAGGCATATTTTGTTTTATACACAACCTTCACTTATATGGTGTATAAACCCATTTGAATTTTAAGTTTATTCAAAAGGAATATTTTTTATATGAAGCGTTTACTAAAGGAAAAAAAGGGAATTTTTTTGTCGTATGTATGCGGCAACAACGACTTCTCCGCCGCCGTGACCATTATTTGAGTTTCGGCTTCCACTACAAGCCGTACCTTTTTTTATAAAAGAAAAATAAATACCATGTTTTACTTTTCATTTATTTTGGTATTGAAAATTGTTTTCATAATGTTTGTATATCAATGTGTTGTATTGATATCTTGTGATTGAAAGACAGAAATGTTATGTTTCCTTTATGCATGTTTTATGTGATACAATTATGTTGAGGTTCTTGGGAATTATTATGAAGATAGGTGGTTCCGTGATAGACTAAGGGCGGGTGAGCCCGATATAGCTCTCTAATGCATTGGGTAACGTGAAGGAGTGAAACGTTAAGGTTTCTCCGAAAAGATTTAGGGAATATACTGTGATGGGTATTCCAAACGTTACCAAGAGGGTTACTACCTACATAAGAATGTTATGAATTCCTCAAGTTACCTTTATGTCATATGATTTCTATGATTTATTCATGATTTTATGAGGTATTTTAAGTTGCTTATTTTTTATGGGTAAATTACAATTTCTTTCTTTTATATACCTGTACTCATGTTTCCTTTCCATATTTTTATATCCCTTACTGAGCTTTTTATGCTCATCCCATGTTTTTGAAATGTTTTTCACAAGTCAGGGGAAGGGTACATGATGTGATGATAGTGTCAAATATGTGTCAATAAAGAATCCATGTTTTATTTTAAATATGTTTCCGTTGATGGGAAGAATGAATACTATCTTTTATGTAACCACATTGTTTAAATGTGGAATGTAATGAAAGTTTCATGATCTAATTCTCTAAAACTCTAAACCTGAAAAGATCCTCAATGTGAAATCTTGTAATAACTCAAGATTTAATAAGGTTTAAGGCTGGGGCTTATAAAATCATTCAATTGAAACATATAAATAAATCTTTAAAAAACATAAGGGTTACAAAATCATATTGTTTTCTTTTGATATGTGAGGTTAGAGAGGCACAATACATACTAATTGCATCACTATATAGGTCATAGGTCATGAGAGGGAATGAATTTTTGTAGTGGATGATAAATATAATGATGAATGGGATATCTCCACACTATACGGTAACATCAAGTAAATTATATAAGAAATGTGGAAATAAGTAGTGGTTTGATACAATAGGATGAGATTTTATTGGATAGAAATCAATGATTTATGGGTTTTATTTGGATATAACACTAAAATGATCGGAGTAAATGGAGTAGGGGATAAGATGGATGTGGAGAAGGCGATATAAGGATGTTGAGGCAATGGGAGGCATGGATGGGGTGAAGGAAAGTATAATGTGTTCCATAAGTGTATGCATAGAGGATTAGAGTTGAAGAGGATAGGAGTCGGGGAGGACAAATTGGGGAAAGAGTGAGATTCGAAATGGGTGAAAGAATAAATTAGGTGGATGGTGATGGTGGTATTATTTGGATGGAAAATGTGGATGGAGAATCTTCCACATGTAAGAAGAGAACAATATGTTTTTTATATATAGTAGATTGTAGTAAAATGATTTCATGTTCTATGTGTTGTGATCATCAATGAGATAAAATCATAAGAGTCTTTTAGAACATTACTATCATGTTTTTATAATTACAACACATGTTTTTATGTATCTTTAATATTTTATGTAATCAGAGAAAAAATTGACATATGTTTCATATAATAAGAATATGGTAACCTCATATGAAAAAAGACAATTACTTGAAGACACCACTTCAACACAGAAGTTAAATCAACATATTTCAGCTCATTTTTAAGGTAAAGTCATTCTCTAAAAAAATTCATATCTACTTTTGAATTGGGATAATTATTTAAACTGTATATATAGGTCAATGTATCATGGTCAATACTAGTACACATACAATGTGTTGTTTGTAAGGATTACTAAAACGTTAAAAAGAACATTACCCAAACATCATTTTTGGAAGATAAAACCTGAACCTAAGGACTCATCTCCCTCCCTCTCCTTGTAGTGCTCATGGAATACCACAAAAAACTTAAATAAAATAATATTGGATAACCTAATGAATATCTGCAAGGCAATCACATGAAAGAAGATAGATTCATTATGGTAGTGAAGAAATATGTGTACGAATTGAATTCAATATTAAAAGAAACAATTCTTTAAATACAAAAATACATTAATAAATAAACAAAGCTTTAATAAAATAAATACAATAAAATATGAAAATAGCTCTTCAACAAAATTCAACATGAATGAATCCCAAAATAACCTAACCACAAAAAATGAAAAATATATAAGAAGGTCACTAAATATGTTCACAAAGTGTTCTTCAACATCCTTACCATAAATTATGATGCCCACTTATCATATATAATCTAAAATAAAGGCGAAGCATCATTAAAGATATTTAAATAACAATTAATTGAATAAAAATCAACAATTCTATTTTGAAATAGGCTTACATTTTCTTTGTTTGGTAAGACATTCTTCTAATGGGGCCTATGAATTCTATAAAACATGAAAAAAAATTCACCCATTCTAAACCAAGGAATAAAGAGTTTTCCTTTCAAAACATTAACCATATCAACTTCTAGAGTGATTTCAAAAACATGTATAGGATCTCAAGATATGGTAAATTTATCTTATCAATGTTTGGTTTAGTTTATAATGAAAAACAATCATTGTATTTTTATGGTGAAAAAGAAGAGGAAAAGGATTCTAAATAATTTTTTCACAAATTGATTTCATGAAAAATAATACGTGAGAATGTTAAATTAACAGATATATTAAAACATCTGAAATAAAAAAACATGGTGAGGAGGAACACCATGTGAAAACAAAAGGCATTAAAAAACACCACAATTCGTATTTACACTATTCTATGTGAGAACTAGGATGTCTGACCTTCCATGAGGCTATGAGAGGCCTTAAGAAATATATTTCCATAAGAGGAAATCATATAAAAATTATTTAAAAATTATAATTAATACCCATCATATTGATTGTCCTTTTAATTCCCTTATTTTGGAAGCATTTCTCACTCCCATTTTACTGTGAAATCACTAGTATTTATAGATTTTTTATCTTGGATATTTTGGACATGATGATAATAAATTCAAGCGGAGGCCTAATCATATCATTTAAATTTGATTTTTCTATCTAGAAATTTATTTTCATTATTGAATTTACTTATCTAACTAATTTCTAAAATTCATTAGTTTTTTTACACTTACTTATTTTATTATCTACAGAAACGTGATTTTCCAAAAGAATTTTTTTCCATGAATGGTAGTTAGCGGTTAGAATTTGTTTAACTGAGATTTATTAATTTCAAAAAAAATGGTTTTATTTATATCTATTCTCACATACATTTCCACTAATTAGTTATTTATGACAGGGTGTTTTAATTTCCTATTTTGTTTAAATTATCTTATTAAACTCATTTTAACATCATATTATGATTTCGTAAGATTCGTTGCATATTACTTATTTTTCTAGTATATAAATTTTCTATGGATATAAAAAACATTCTATGCATCAAATCCCATACTCCTAGAATTTGTTTTATTATTTTTGAATACTTTATTGAGTATGATAATAAGAAATATCTATAATCGAATATACTCTTATAAAACTGATCATGATATATGAACAACGATCAAGGTCACTTGGAATGGAACCCACAATTTATGAGTGTAATTGTTTCATACATGAATCAAAATACTATAATTTTTATAGGATATCCAATAAAACTATTTACCAAATACACCAAGACATTGTATAATTTTAAATGATTAGAAGGTGTTGTGAGAATAATTTTAGAATGATAATTTTGGGAAGAAGACAATTTTTTCCTCATAGTGTCATATGTAAAATATCATCAGTTTATTGGGCTCAACCCATTCAGTTTACATCCTAGATTTTCCTCTACAGTTCAACACAATCAATTTATTGAGTTTCATGGTACACTTTATGGGGGATTGTATATCATTGAAAATCATGGAAAATATACTATCATGTGAAAAAATGGTAAAAGTAATAATAATTTCAAAACTACATTTAGCATGTGAGTTTACTGAAATAATGGTATTCAATGAAATGTTGTTGGGTCCCTCAATGAGAAATAATATGGTAGATGCTTCATTAAAGTAAGAGAAATTAATGGTATACCTATGAAGATGAAAATTTAAAACTTGTTAAGATGTGGTGATAAGAAGAAGATGAATTTCAAGAACAATAAGAGGGATTAGAATCACAATATTTGAAATGTTTTTTAATATATTTAATCCAATTATCCACATTTAATTAAGAGTTGATGGTGAAGATATTATCAATGTGAAATGAAGTCTAGAATAAAGATTTATTTTATAATTTATATCATATTTACTTGAACAAGATAAAATTATATTAATTTATTTCATATTTTAGAGTTCCTTTTTTAGGTTTGTTTTGTTTTTAAAAATCAAAATTCTGAGAATGAATAGAAATTTGATGCCAAGATATATGAACATAAATGAAAAACTATTTTATCATAGTTCTAACTAAAAAGTAAAAACCATTTCTCTTTGATATATCCTAATTCGTGTTTTTTCTCTTCAATGATGAATTGAATGTTGAATTTATTTAATAATTTTAGTAAATTTTTTTGATGTACTTTTCATTGTGTAATCTAATAGAGTAAAATTTTCAAGCCTTCCAAAATATGACTAGTGTGTTTTGATAATTACAACAAATGTTTTCATGTATCGACCATATCTTTTGTATGAAAACTATAATTTATGTAATCTTGGTATAAGAAATCCTAAGTCATAATTATATGAACCAAGACCAGTACATAAAGACACTACTTCAACACAGAAGTTCCATCAACATATTTCAACTCCTTGATTAAAGGTATAATTCATTATTCATGAATACATTCATCTATACTTTTGGAGTTAGAAAATATTTGAAGAAGGAAGTATAGCTCGATGTATAAATTTAAAATTAATTCAAACACATTATTGATGTGGGTTGGGAATGCTATAATTTTAACAAAAAATAATTAATTTGTGGACATTATTAGTAAATTCCAATTCCATTAATGAGGTAGTGGCAGGAGGTATTGGCAGAGGATGATATCAGAAAATGGGGGACTGATCAACATCGATGAGCAGTGAGGAATTAACATTGGTAGGTGGTGGGGAGTTTTTTGGTGGTTCGATAGGCGCATTGTCAGGATCGACGACCATGGGATACGAGATGCGACAAAGATGTGTGTATGACATTGATGTTTGGTGCTTTGGTCTTGGAAGCATCAAATTGTGTTAGATGAAGTTGATGGTTGGCGACATTGTCTAGGTAACTATAAAGGGTTTTTAAATTATATTTCTAGAAGAAATAAATAAATAAATGGTTCTATGTTAAAAATATTTATATATAGAGAGAGATTTAGTCAGGGAAAAATATTAAACCATCTTTTTTTATTATATATGATATTAATTTTCATTGAAATAGATTCAGAAATATAATTATATTTCCATAAAAACCCTATTTTTTATTTGATTAACCCTTTAAATCCTTTAAAAAAATTCAATGAGGGATTCATGTTCTCTTTTTTATCATTAAAATAATATTATGGTAAAAATAATAGATTCTTAAATATATTATCTTGTTAATAATGTAAACAATATTAATAAATAAAAATGATTTATTTAAGAAAAATTAAATAATTTCTAAAAATTTAATTAATAATAATAACTCAATAATATTTATTTAAAAACTATTATTAATTACAAACAATAATAATGATGTAATTAATAATAAATAATGCCAACAGTTAATATTTCAGACTTTCGGCATTGGTTTTTTTGATAACCAACATGGAAAGTGATTGATTTTTTTATATTTAAATGTAGATTAATAACTTATAAGAAAACATGAGAAATATAAAATAAAAATTTCATAAACAAGATGGAAATAAGAAAAATAATCAAAAAGCATTGGCTTAATTTCATTTATTATTGTAGTGTCCAAATAATCGGTATGTTTGTTGATATTCCTCTTCATTTGAAGAAATAAATAATGTGGCAACCTTAACCATGGTTGGTAATACATTTTAGATTTAGGATGGTAAATTGTTACATACATGACTTATTTTATAGTTAAATTTCATTTAATTACCATTTATGCTTAGTTTTTTTGGGTTTCTCACGATTTTATGGTGGAATGGGTGAGTTTTCGTGAATTGGGCCTAACCGTGAGCCCAATTAACGATTTAAAAATAAATATTGTTTCTTGTATAACTTTTTAATTTTTTAATATTTTTTACCCAAATTAATTCCTAAATAGACTCCCCTAACAATTTAACACCACCATTGTAGTTTGGTGCCTTTATAAATCCATAAACAAGGTGTATATGGGTTTTTATTTAATGGATTGTGCCTGCCCCAATGACCAATTCCAGTTTCAAAAATATAATTTGATTAATTAATAACATATTCAATTTTAATGATGTTTCGGTGATTACACGCCTCACACAAGCCCATTGAACCCAGCCGCATGCCCACCCTCTCTCTTCCCTCTATGGAGCTCTTATTTATCACGATTGAGAGCTGAATTTCATAAGGATTTTGAAATTGGTAATATTTGAGGAGGTAAGCTCTTTCCATCATAAATATCTCAATTATTACCATTTTTCCTCCATTACAATTCTCAAATTACCACTTCATCTTTCTTATAACCTCCCTTGAAGTTTTAAATGTTTTAAATTTCAACTATTGATGTATTATGGGCAATTTTTCCAGATCCCTCAAGTAAGTGAGTCACTTCCATTCCTCTTTCAAATTCCTTCGGGTGTCATTCTATTTTCATGGGGTTTCATCCCTTTTCCTTGAAGTAACAAATGGCCAAGATGAAGGGTTTCGAACCTAGGGTTTAAAATTGGGTTTTCATGGTCATTTATTGTGGTTTTAGGCTCTTTCTAACCCCCTATTGGTGCGGTGGTGGTGTGAGATTATTTCCGCACAGTGATTCAAGGGTTTTCATTACATTGATTGGTGATTCATTTTGGAATGATATATTTGTGAACTATATGATGTTTTTAGGGTATTTTAATGTCTATTAAATTTGAATGATGCTGCAAAAACAGGTTTAAGTGGCAACTATAAAAGTAAATAAATTTTTTTGCCAATTTCATGTGAAATTTAAGTCTTTTTTGTATAAATCTTTTTTGGATTCCTTAAGGTATGCTATAAAATTAATTAGTTTATTTTATTGAACTGTATTGTGGCTAAAAATAAATTTCTCAATGTTCTTATCCTTTTTTTGTTACTGTGAAATTGGTTTTGGGTGATGTTTGTTAAGAAAATGATTTCTGAATACCAATTTGTTGTTGAATTTGGTGTTTTACATGGGAATTCTATGTGATACTTTTTGGGATTGTTTTATAAATCATTTAATGAATTAAAATAAATTTTTAAGATTTGGTGGATTCTATTTTGGTAAATGTGAGACTGCACATGGTCTTAATGTGGGGTTTTCAAAGAGTTCTGGGTGCAGAACAAGGAAAAATTTGGAGAAGTTGTTATATTGAAACTCAAAGTGTTTTTTTGTGTGTTTTAAATGGTATAAAATGTCTCTAGATACTGTATTGATTTTATGTGACCACTAGTGGTGTTTTATATGAAAATTGATATATGTATCATTTTGAAATTGCTTGAGCACAAAGGGGGAAGCCCGGGTACCTAGGTGGGGTGGATGTGTACTTGTATGGTTAGTGGACTAGATGGGATTTGTCCCTATTTCACCAAGTATATGGAAAATGAAAACTCTAACTTCAAAATTTTGATGATTATTGGGGACTACAAGGTTATGGGTATGATCTCTACTAGTGGCTCATGCACGTGAACAGATTTTAATATGGTTACTTTACATCGAGGTATGAGGTACATGGGGCCTAAGACTATCTAGTGCCTAGAGGTGTTCCATATTTTGTTGAACATTGTATTGTGGTATTTTCTATTGTATTGGGCTTTTTCCTTTTAGTTTTGTATCTTCCTTATAGTCTTATTGAGTTGTTTTAAAATATTTCATTCAGTTTTGAATTTTTGTAAAAAGATTGTGTGGTTTGAAAAATCCAGATTCATTTTATTGGATTCTTTTGTGTTTTATGTTTATAAACTCAGGCAAATCGTTCCCAATTATAATTTTATGATTCCTGGGAACATTTTCCAGCCTGTGGGGACTGAGAATGCCCTTCGAGCCTTGTCACAGTCAGGGTTTGATGCCGGTTTTGGCGGTAACCAGATTCGGTTCAGGACAAAATGGTATAAGAGGAGGTTCGCTCTCTTTGGGTCACGTTATTTGGGGAACAGTCTGGATTGTTTGGAGTTAGGACTGTCAGGACATGGAATTCTAGTTATGAGTAATATGGATGATCACCACACCTCATTATGGGATTCAAGTTGCCAGGGGATGTTGGGATTTTTATGAGTCCTTCAGATTTATTGGATTGATGATAATTAGGGGAAATGATAAGAGAGTCGGGTTACTGGTCTTGGTGTTCTCACAGGGTCTGGAAAGCCATGTGGAGCATGGGATATTTACCTAGAACACTCTATGTGATGGTTAAGTTATTTGAATATGGCTTCCAACCATATGTCCAAGAAAAACACTAAAACTAGTTTCCTCTCTCACTGTCTTGTATTCATTAGTTTTGAAATCTTGGATCTTTGTTTTTAAAGAGACTTGGTGTTATATAGCGCAATGATATTGTGAAATGATTCTCTAATAAAGAGTAAATGGTTAGATTTTTTAAAATGGATAACTGAATTTTCATAATTGATTTGTAATGGAAAATAATGTGTTTTCACCTCTTTTGAAACCATGAACTATGTCAATGTTGGTTTTGAAAAAGTGTTTCCAATAGAGTATTCTATACTATTGAAAGGTGTTTTAATGGGATTAGATTTATTGAAATTGATGTGTATGAATTGAAAGTGATTTTTCATTTAAAATAATGTTCTTTTTTGAAAATCATGGTAATATGTAATTTGGATTTGATTTCGTGGTTAGAGGTTTTGAGAAAAAGGAGGTATTGGTTGACTGTTTTGGTTTTGAAAAGAAGAAAGAATTTTTTTTATTTTAACATTTGGTTTTTCCATGAGGGACCACATGCATGGGTTTATATGAGATTTTGGATTGTTAATGGAATATATGGATGTGTTCTAAGATGGATATGATGAGTGTTCCCATTATGGCACAAAAACATGCATGTGTAAGGCCCATGGGGTACCATTGGCGGATACACTAACTGCTGAATCATTTATTCTCAAAACGATGATTTTAAATGAGAAACATGATATATTTATTACTAGTTTTGGGACGGTGTTTAATATTTATTTTTGTTATGTGGATGTTGTGGGATGTTTGTATTCTAAGAATCCCTCCTGTTTGTATTTTTTTATGGGTTTGTGTTTGGTCGGTAAGCTGTGATAAAGGGCAGGTTAGTGGTCTCTTCTGAGGAATGTTTTGGGATGCTTTTTGGTGTTTCCTTTCATGTGTATGTATATGTTTTGTAGTTTATCATGACCAATAGACCATATTGGTTGAGTCCTTAGGATTAATCATTGGATATGGTAGGCCCCATTAAGGGTTAGTGCACAACTGAAGTGAAACCCGTATTGTTTCTCCGTTCGAATACCATCCAGTTGATCAATATAAGGAATATTTTTCTTGAGATTACTAGATTGAGTATACACCATTTCATTTCCTGGTTTTTTGTATCCACTTGTAGTGGGAGATTGATCATTGAAGTTTGAAATAGACCTTATCCTCTTATGTTTCTTGAATTGCAGAAGATATAAGTGGTCTGGGGTTGTAAGCATGGATGAGTATCTGGATAGTGTCTAAGAGTTCCTCTCAATCCATCGTAGTCTCTTCGAATAAAGATTTCACAATAAACTACCAGTGTGGGAAATCTGGTCACGAGAGGATATTGTGGCCACTTTCTATGATTTTGTGTCGTTTGGGGATGTTGTATAAGTTCCCACTCCATGAATAGTTTATATCAGTCGCAATGGTCATGTTCGGTGAAGCCTTGTGATTTCGTGCACTTGATTGACTATAAAGGTTATATTTTTCCAATACTTTGAGATTATCATTATGTTGGGGGAATTTTTCCCTTGGAAAAACCTCAAAATATTCCATTTTAGAGGAAGGTGATTATGGGCGTTATTTACTTGTATAGTCTCTCACTTGAAGAAACAAGGTGTGATGTTTGTTCATTTTTTAAGCCCTTGTTTTAGTGAAAAATCGAGTTAGGGTAAAGTGATTTTGGAATGTGTTATGTATTGGGAATATTATCAGGGATTTCAGTATAGTTTTTGGTGGAACTGAAAGAAGAATTCTCATTCAGGGGGTTTCCAAAGCCTAACTGCGAGGTCGATGATGCTTAAATCATTTGATCTCCAACCATATGTGTTAGAGAGAAGCTAACTCGTAGTTAGGGGAAATCCTCGGGTTGTTTAAACCCATTTACAATGTCTTATCCTCAGTATGAAAGATATTAGGAGTTTAAACCTCTAGTTTCATCATATTTCTTCTTTTGTTCCCATTCGGTGGAAATAGGTTGAGGGCCTTGTACCCATGTCATCACCTAATGTAATTTCCCTCCCCCTTTAGATTCCATCGAGTCATTAGAGAATTGTTTGAAATTTTGGAAGACATGTTTAGGACACATTTTTTATATAATTATTAGTGACCATGTTCAAGGAATCTAGGTGAAGAGAATGATTTACAGAGTTAGTGCACAATTTCCCAAACTGTGCGCACTGACCCTCTGCCTTTCCAAAATCTTTAAAAAATTCGGGGCTTTCTGTGTCGGGCCATGCTGATCTGTTAAGATGGATTGTTCTTATGGTTGGAAGACCCAATATGATTATAATTCATGTTCCTTCCTAAACTGTAACTCGAATTGCACCCTTTGTACTAGGGAGTTCGTTCAGGCCTCCCCTGTTAGTGTCATGATTTTGTCTCGGCAAAAATATAGGTTGCCTCTTATGGTGGGGTGCTTTCTTGTGTCCCAACATACCAATTGCTCAGATTTATCCATGGTCTTGGCTTAGTTGTAGGTAGTCTCATTCGAAACTATCTAGATAACAACATATTCTTTTAGGTAACATTGGTATTGGAGAGCTCCCAATAGTTTAGTTAATGTAGGGTAAGTGTAACCTTGTTCCAAGTTGTTGGTTGTTTTGGTGAATTGATGAATCTTGTTTGGACAGTGTTTGAGGTGTTTTATTTTGGGATAAAGTATGAATGTGATTGATAATTTTTGTAAAGTGGTGTACGTTTTGGTTGTGTGATTAATCATTACTTAATTGATCATTGGAGGTGTTTTATCCCTTGGGGGCGAAGCTTGGCAATGATGTACATCTTGGTTTATCAGATTGGTTTGGTTATGGTATTTGGCCTTATTGTAGCTTTCCGAGGATAGAACGTTTTCATGGTGGGGATAATTTTCACATAAATGACTTATTTTAATGTAAAATTTCATTTAATTCCCATATATTCTTTGTTTTTTGGGTTTCTCAAGCTTTTATGGTGAAATGTGTGAGTTTTCGTGAATTGGGCCAAACCGTGAGCCCAATTCCAGATTTAAAAATATATTTTATTTCTTTTATAACATCATTTTTTAATGTTTTGTGTCCATTTTAATTCCTAAATTGTCTCTCCTGATATATTAACACCACCATTGGAGTTTGGAGCCTTTAGAAATCCATATCCAATGTGTATATGGGTTTTCATTCAAGAGTTTGGGCCTCGCCGAAATCTCAATTCCAGTTTTAAAAATCAAATTTGATTAAATAATAAAATATTAAATTTTAAAGATGTTTTAGTGATTAAAAGCCTCACATTCGCCTATTGAACCCAGAAACGTGGAAAACCTCTCTCTCCCCTCATTGGGTCTCTTCTATATCACGATTGAGTGCTGATCTTCTTAGGGTTTCTAAAATCAGGCAGATTTGAGGAGGTAAGTTCATTCCACCATAACTCACTCAATTATTACCCTTTTCCCTCCATTCAACTTCTTAAATGACCTCCTCATCCTTATTGAAACCTCCCTTGACGTTTTGAATGTTTTAAAATTTAGATAATGGTGTATTAGTGGCGATTCTTCAAGATCTCTAAAGTAAGTGAGTCTCTTCCATTCCTTTTAAAAATTCCTTATGGTTTCATTCTATTTTCTTGGGGTTTCTTCCCAATTACATAATGAATAAAATGACCAGGAGGTAGGGTTTTGAACCTAGGGTTTAAAATTGGGTTTTCATGGTCAATTATTGTGGATTTATGCTTTTTCTAAGCCCATCTTGGTGCGGTGGTGGTGTGACATTATTTCTGCACGGTGATTCAACGGTTTTCATTACTCCGGTAGGTTATTCCTTTTGATATGAAATATGTGTTTCCTAGATTTTATGTTTATGGTTTTTTAATGTCTATTTCATTTGATTGTTTTTGCAAAAACTTGATTAAGTGGAAATTATAAAGCAAATGATTTTTTAATTCCAATTTCATGTGAAATTTGGGGGTTTTTTGTATAAATATTTTTCTGGTTCCTTAAGGGATGCCCTATAATTATTTAGATGATTTTATTGAAATTTATAAGGTATGAATATTAAATTTTCAATGTTCTTATATTTTGTTTGTTGCTGTGAAATTAGTTTTGACTGATATTTGTTAAGAAAATGATTTAGTACCAATTTGCTGTGGAATTGGGTGTTTTACATGTGTAGTCTATGTGATGCTTATTGGGATTTTTTTATAACTCATGTAAAGATTTTAAAGAAATTTTTATGGTTTTTTAGATTCTGTTTTAGTAAATTTGAGTATGCACCTGGTGTGGAAATGGGGTTTTCAAAGTGTTTTGGGTGCAAAACATGGAAAGATTTGGAGAAGTTGTTCTATTGTAACTCAATGTGTTTTGTTGTGTGTTTTAAATGCTATAAAATGTGTATAGCTACTATATTAATTTTATATGAACATTAGTGGTGTTTTATATGAAAATGGATATATATATCATTCTAAAATTGTTTGAGCACAAAGGGGGAAGCCCGTGTACCTAGGTGTGGCAGATGTGTGCTGGTATGGCTAGTGGACCGGATGAGGTACATGGGGCCCGAGACTATCTAGTGCATAGAGGTGTCCCCTATTTTGTTGCTCATTGTGTTGTGGTGTTTTCTCATGTATTGGGGTGTTTTTGGCAGTAAATTATAGTATCTAACATGTCTATTTAGATGTGTGAACATTTTAAAAAGTTTATCTTGAAAACTATTTCCAATTGAATATTGATTTCTTGAATTTTATCATTGCTTTTATTTGCATATTAAAATTGAATTCTTTTTCAGATTGTAATGTATGATCTTTGAAATCATTGGCTGGTATCATATTGGGCTTAGGATCACCCCCTAATTAATCCTTTGGGTGAAAGTATACTTGGTTATTGTTTTATCGCAGGGTGGGTACAATTTTTTAGTTCAAGTGGATCGGGTTTCTAGTTGGTCCTTGGTGGTGATGTATTATGGAGATGGCTTAATGGTAGTTCCCCTTGCCATAAGGGTTCTTGGGATGTTTTATTTTATTTTAGTATCTTTTTGATAGTCTTATTTAGTTGTTTTAAAATATGAAATTCAATTCTGAATTTTTGTAAATGATTGTTTGGTTTGAAAAATCCAGATTCATTTTATTGGATTCTTTTGTTGCTTTTAGTTTATTAACTCTCGTAAATAGTTCCCAATTATCATTTTATGATAACTGGTCACTTCTTCCAGCCCATGGGGATTGGCAACGCCCTTCGGGCCTTGTCACGGCTTGGGATTGGTGGCGATTTTGGCGGTGACCAGATTCGGTTCGTGCAGAAATCGCATGAAAAAAATTTACCTTCCTAACTAGATCAGAATAATTCTTATTCATGTGAAAAAACTCCTCAAAAAGTTTATATACTAGTTGAATAAAACAAATATAAAATTGTTTTTTTTTCATTTCAACATCTTTTATGAAGTGACTATTATAAATATGGAATATAATGTGAAACTTTTATAATTTATTTATAAAAATACATGTTCAAAACCCTTCTAAAATCTAAAATATAGAAGGATTTCAATTCTAGTTTTTTTTGTAATATTAATATATTTATCCCTTCTAAAAGATGAAATATAAAATCTTTCAATATTATTTTTTAGTAACGAAAACATTGAATAACGTGTTTTTTTAAAAATATATTGAGAAATACATAATTCCAGACATGTAAACACAAATCATTGAACCAAACAACCCAAATATAAAAAAGGGAAACAAAAATAATTAAAAAACTTTACTAAGTTTTTTAAAAATTTATAGAGAAATGAAAATAAATCTTAAATTTAGTAAAACATATAAAGTAGTTGGAAATTTTTTTTTGAGGAATTTGAAGTCATTTTATGTATATTGACAAATATCCTAAATACCTAAAACATAAAGTGTTCTGAATTAAAAAATATAACATATTTGTTTAAAATATTAGTGTCATAATGAAACCAAACTTTTAAATATATGTTGTTGTATAGGTCGTGATTATCTTATAAATGAAAAATGAAACAAAATAATCACATTAAAAACATCATTGTTGAGCATGACACTGAATTATCGAAACAATATTTTAAAAATATAAATAATAGATTTTTTAGAAAAAACATGCATTGACCTATATAAAATTTATCTACCCAAACATTAACATATTCAATTCTCTATGGATCCAATGTTGAATAGTGATCCCTATTGATCTTTATCCATTAAATATTGTAATTTCAATTATTAATAATTAAAAAACATATAAAAATAAAATATTAAGTTTAAAAAACTAAAAGAATATAATAAATCTTACAACATTAACAACATGTTGAATATAATTCAAACCCAACCCAATAATACAACTACCAACATTTATTACATTATACTAATGTAAAATGACCCTATACCCATGGTTTGGATCCATGGGTATGGCCCACTAAACCATGGGTATAGGCTATACACACATTTTTGAGAACTGTGGGAGCTTAAGATGTCAGTATAGATATGAGCTATATCCACAGTTTGAAAATTATATTCCCATGGTTATGAACTATGGGAATAGGTGTATGACATCATGTCAAAATCCGTATACCCACAGATTTGAAACCATGGCTATAGGATTTAAATAATTGCATGTCACTGGTTTCAATCCCTAAACTCATTGTATACTATTCACATGCCTAACCACTAGACCACATTGGGTTATCAGTATATAAATATATATTTACTTATAGATATTTCTCTAAACTATGGAAATATATTTTTCTACAAAATTTTATTTTAACCCAGGGAATTTTATTTTATCGCACTAATATAGGAAAAATATACCCATCATTTTCCCAAAAAGTGACTATAGGCATGACCAATACCCAAGGCTTTTTGATATCTGTGGGTATAGGATTCTAGAAAAACTGTATACCCATGGATTTTGGAAAACCACGGGTATATGTCATGAAACAAACATATACCCTTCTTTTCCTACCAAACCATGGGAATATATGGGAATTTCCATCCTATAACAACGGTTTACCAAAACCATGGGTATAGGTTCTCAACCAATGCATATACACAAGGTTTATGGAAAATCATAGGTAAAGGGTCAATTTTAGTAGTTTTCTTTTGTTAAAATATGCATAAAATCCAATTTCTACTAAAATATAAAAAATACAACATTAATAATGTTGGAGTTGGTGTCTTATGACCAATTTTTTGTACGTTCATTACATTTATATTTGATATATTGAATCTTAAAAAATCTTATTATATATTGTACAATGTTCTATGTCACTCTAATTTAATAATGTCCTAGATTCTACGTCGCATTGATAATGTTATAGGTTTTTCAAAAATGATGAGAACCAAGATGTACTATGATGATATTATTAAATAATGTTATTCGATTTGATAACATACTATGATGGAACACATAGTACATAGACTATTTGGTGCGAGTACTCATAAGCCGATGGGGATTATTCTAATGAAGTTTTAATGTGGTAATTTCCATTATGAGAGATTATGATAACATTCGTGTCGGTATGAATTATGCATTTTTTTGTGTCATCAGATATTTATATATTTGATTGTGTAAAATTATCCTTAGAATTTACATTTTTTATTTATGAATTTCTTGACTCATTCACCTAATTTTTATGAACAAAACAATAACGAAATATGTTATAAGGAAGTAGGATATATTGGGTGAGTCACTATTGAAATATCATTAATGGATATGTCAAGTACATATTTTTCCTTTCCACCTTTATGGAAGCTGATATCTTGTCCCATTGATTGGAACCGAGTTTTCACCAAGAATTCCATGGTCATGGTGTAATGATGTGTTTATTAAAGATATTCAAAGAAAGACATATCAAACATATAGGTTTGCGATATGAATATGAAACCTACATGATGAGATTTTTAGACAAAGGTATTATATTACTCATTGAGCATTCATATGGTAGCATTATAGTTATTATATTATGTTCTTTCTCTTACATGCCTTGATCCATTTCTATAGGGTAATATTTGACTTTAGGAAAACCCAGCTAACACAAACGAGAAAAAATACTAGAGGGTAACACACTATTTGTTTTTTTGATCTTGATTAAATTCTATTTTAATTTCATTATTATAATGTATATAATTTTCAAGGGCGAGGACTAATTTCATTAAAGTTTTATTGATTGATAATATTCTAAAAGTAATAAATAATTATTTGATTATTAATAAATAATTAGATTAATATTGTGAATATGTATATAATATTTATTTACTGGATTGTTTGTACAATATTTTTTTAATTTATTTCATATTTGAATAATGATATGTTCTCTTGATTATGAAAAAAAATTATTTATGAATAAAATATTTATTCAGACATTCAATAAATGCTACAGGAGGTTGAAAATGCCAATACTAAGCCCGGTGGAAAATATTAACTAACAAGACGGTTACATGATATTTCTTATTATTCAAGTTGGCTCAATATACAAAATAATAATACTATTATTATTATATTAATGGATTAGTATTAAAGTGCTTAAATTTTATTTAATATAATAATGAAATTAAATAATATTTTAACATAAACCATATATCTATAAATTGTCAGTTATATATATTATACATTGCGTAGAATATTGAGAATTAAAAATTTTGGTGCACATCAAATTCGTTCTTGATCATCTATGACTAATTAGTATTTACTAGTAGTTGGGAGTCGAATGGTGGTACAGTGGGTGCATCGTCCGGCTCGGTGGTCACAAAAGACAGGATGCGGTGGAGGCAGGTGTGTAGTGTCAATGATTGGTGGTTTGGTCATGGAGGAGACAGACTGTCTTAGATAAAGGTGACAGATGACGATGATGGAGTGTAATAGAAAAGTGTTTTTTAAATTTTTATTTCTAGAAAAAAATAATGGTTCAACATTATAAATATATATGTACAGATAGATAAGGGGTCATAGTGGGTAAATTTCATGACAATATTTAATTTTTATTATTTCATATAATACCTTTCACTAATACTGATTCAAAAATATTATTCAAAATCCCATCAAAACCAACATTTTATTATGGAGTGACCCATGAAATCCTTTTAAAAATTTCAATGTGGGATCCATGCTCCTTTCATTCATTATTAGAATAATAATATGGCCAAAATAATACATTCTGAATTTTTTTGTTAATAATGTATACAAAAATAATATAAAATAATGATGTATCTACTAGAAATTAATATATACTAATGATATAATAAATAATATTTAATCAATAATAATGATGTAATAACTAATAATAATAATGATGATGATGTAGTTAATAATAATTCATGTCAAAACAAAAACATTGAGACTTTAGACATCACTTTTCTGGATATTAAACAAGGAAAGTGTAAGATTTTTTATATTTAATTATAGATGAATCACTTTGAAGAATGAAAAAGACATGTGAACTAAAAATTGAATAATGAAAATGACAGCCATAAGAATAAAATTATATCTTCTACTTAATTTCATTTCATGTGGAAGTGTCCTTTAAATTGATATGTTTTTTTTTATATTCCACATCTTTTGAGGAAGGAATTTATGTGGCATCCACACTAACTGTTGGTAATACATTTTAGGCTTCAGCTGGTAAATCTCATGCCTAAAATTTATATTTCTAACTTTATTGGAAGAAGTATTCACCCCATGAAAACATATAAAAAGGATATCGACTAGTTGAAAATAACCTTTAAAGTTGTTTTCTCCAATAAAATGTAAATTATAAGGCAATGTTAATAAAAATTTAATATAAAGTGGGAATTTTATAATTGATTTAGATTTATATATGTCAAAAAACTTTCTAAAATATGAAATATAGATGGATTCCAATGCCAGTTTTTTTGTGAAACTGATATTGAAATCCATTCTAAAAGACAGAATTTAGAGGCTTTCCACACCAGTTTCTAGTAAAACTAACATTTAGAGCTACTTTTTGATAAAATATTGAAAAATACATAATTAAAACAAGTAAACACAAATTAGAAACCCAAACTATAAAATATAATACGGTTTAAGAAAACCCATTAAAAACATTCACATCATGTATTATAAATATACAGCTAAATGAAACCAATTCATCAAATTAGTCAATCATAGAAAACAGAATGCAAATTATTATTTTTGGAATCTCAAGTCATTTGATGAATATAGAGAAAAAACACAAAAACCTCCAACAAAATGTGTTATGAATTAAAAAATATAATATTTTTTTAAAATTATAAGTGTTATAATGAAACAATCCTTTACAAAATATATTGTTGTTATGGTCATGATTATATTATAATTGAATCCTGAAACATAAAAATCAAATTAAAAACATCCTTGTTGACGGTGAAATTTAATTTTTGAAAAACAATTTTACAAATAGAAACACTAGATTTGTTAGAGAAAAATAAGTATTCACTGATATAAATGTTATTTACCGAAAAAATCACATATTAAATTTTTATGGATCCACTATTGAATTGTAATCCCTATGAACTCAATCCATGACCACTTTTAATTTAAAATATTAATTATCAAAACTATTATTAAAATAAAATATTAAGATTAATAAACTTAAAGAATAGAATTATAGTTACTTATTTAACAACATGTTGAATCTTCTTCAAACACCACCTAATAAAAAGAATAACAAATATTATTTATATTCAACTACTAAAAAATGACCCTATACCCAAATTTTGAAATCAAGGGTATTGTAAAGACTCAAATGTTTATGAATAAAACCCCCCTATTGATTTAATTTATATAGAAAACACATGAACTTCATATGTTTTATTTTATCCAATTGGATTTAAATTAAAATTATGTATCATTACCACTGATAATACAACAATTTTCCAGAGATCACATGACTAGAATAAATATAGGGTTTTAAAAAATTGATTTTACACATACAAAGGACGTGATTTCCTCATCCAGTAGGATTGTACCCTATGAATCCCATTTATCAGAGCTTCTGAGGGAGATAGAATTTCGAGGATTTTCAATAGTCCAAGCCCAATCTATGATCCACAGACTTATTCATGAGTTAAACCATTTATGGTAGATGTTCAACCTCATCGAGATCATGACTCAAACAATATTGACTAAACGGGCCCATGAAATCCCCACCATCACAGAACATACTCTTAGTGATTATGCTGGTGTAAAATGGTTATATATATCATGAACCTAGCAATAACTATATGTATATTATCTTTTTATATGGTAATGAATATATTTTTATCCTATTATTGTTATTATGTAAATTATTTTTAAAGGAGTATTAATTTTGGTTAATATTCAAATTCAATTAAGATATCTACATTGATGAATTAATGGATTTTTTAAAAAAAACAAATATTTTTATAAAATATTAATAATAAATTACTTTGTGATATGCAAAATTTTCATATAATTTTTATGAGGTTAAATGTAATTTTTATTAGGGTTAAAAAAATATACTGTCATAAAACCCTTCATTTTCAATAAATTTCTATTTTTATTTTAAAAGTGAAAATTAAAATATTTCAAAAATTATTTTGATAAAATGAATATATGATTTGGAATCAAGATGTCAAAATTATCCAATGGTGAAATTTTCAAAATTTTCTGAGGTAGTTGATTTTCTGTAAAAAATTATATATTGTATAAATATATAGTGTGTTTTATGGCATCATAATGGACCAATAATGATGTAGTAAATACAATAAATGTTAAATTTAGCCAAATATATGTTTTATATTAAAAATATTGTTGTGTAATGTTTATTTTATTTATTTCTTAAATCCATTTTGAATCCTCGAAAACATATAATATTTTTTTTGATTTTAATGAGTGCGACTCTCCTCCACATAAGAAATAGAAATATTTTAATAAGTTATTCTATTGGCCTTATAAAATAATTTTTAACACTCCCCATTGCATGAATCCCTAGGAAAAACAATGGATAGGTTTTTTGTTTAGAATATTTTATTATGAAGCGTCCAATACCAAAATAAAAAAAATCCATGTACATTCCTATGTTAACGCACCCAATCTCCCATTTCTCTTCACTCAAAATCATTTAATCTCATCCCAATTCTTCTCTGTCCTCCATAGAAGCCTCCCAAGGCTCCCAAAGCACTAAAGAATCCAATCTTAGGCATTTCGCGTCACACATCCATGTAAGGTATTTCATTATTCTCAATTCCATTCAAAAACTTCTTTTATATTATTCATCTTAAATTCCATTTTCATGTTTTAGGATATAATTTTCTATGATTCCATTACATTCCATTTGATGTATAAATGACTATAGCTTTGTTTTACTCACATAATGTCCCCCAATGGTCCTTTATATACACCTGTTATCAAGAAAAAAATCGTATGGTTTTTCTTCTTCCTCCTCTTACTTAAAGACTCCTTATTATCTCACACATTTAATTTCCAATTAATTATATTGAGGAATATACTATTGTGTATCTCTTATTATCCATTTCATGTCTAAATTATGAGATACCTATTTCTCTCTCATCAACAAATTTTTTGAATTTCAATATGACGTCGTTATGTGGTCGAAATTGCACAATGAATTACCATGCCAAAATCATTATGTTGGGAATACCATACCCATTTCTCCATCAAGGGTATTTACATTTATACAGATAATCTTATTCAATTTGGATCTATATTTATGTATTCCTCATATCCTTGATCATGTAATAAACTATGAAGATTAATGAATCCGTGATGAATGATCTATGTTGAACACATAAGCATGAAAATGAAATGTTTATGAAGGGTGCAATCATATAATGCTCTAATGTATTGTGTAATTTTTAGTAACATGATACATCATTCAAATTATAGTTGACGTATACTCCATTATGAGAAATGACCTTTGAAGTTTGATCCTTCATGTGCAATGAGCTCTAACTCATTACCCTCCATGTGTAATGACCTCTGACTCATGATCTTTCATATGCAATGATCCTTAAACCATGCTAATATTATGTTGTATGTTATTTCCACATTTCCAATGTTATAATTATCATGAAATATCATTCCTTATTATTCATGTTCCTTTTATTATTCATTGATATTCCGATTTTCTAACATGTATTTTCTTCCTCATGTTATACCCTTTTTATTTTCTTATTGGGATTTATAGCCCACCCATTTATTATGTATGGCCTCAAGAATATCCCATGCAGTGATGAGTATGAAGTAATGTTTTGGTTATGATAAATAAATTTTCAATAAATATATTTTGTTTCATGTTTTTTGTAGCTATATAACATATCTAATTTTTCAAAGACACTAAACCTCTCGATCTTATGATTTGTATTAAGTGAATGTTTATGTAATAAATCATGTATAAATGAGAAATAAAGAGATGGGAAATTATAATTGTTATCAAATAAAATGTTTAGTTATATTTGAATTATTATTAGGAAACCCTAGTGAATACCCTTAGGGACAATACTATTTTTAAGAAATCATCCCTACATTTTTGTAACTATATAGTAAGTGGATTATCAAGAAATTACATCCATTTTTATATACTACAAGTAGACATGGTTCTAGAATATATGTAACTAATAGTGACACCTCTAACAAGGGTTTTCTAGCTTGAATCGGGGTATCCTGGTACAAGATAATGGGTCTTACTGTGCACCTAGTTTGACACTCCCAAGAGATAAGATTTAGTAAATTCAAAATATCATTACAAACCATTATTAAGGAAAAAAAATGTCCTATAAGAATATATGTTTGGAAGTAGATCATGGAAAAAATAGACTGATACCTAAAAACTCATATATTAACGAGATAAATGGATTTTTTACCATTAATGTCATAAGATTCCCCTTTATGTGTTTAATATTTTAAATGTAATCAACCCTAAATTTATATTGGATAATGTTTAACCATAATAAAAAAAGTTGAATATAGGGTTATCATCTATAGTTCTACACACTCCTTCTTTTCATGAATGTTTAGTAGAAATATTAAAACACAACCATAAAACCCATGGAAGTTGGCATTTTAGTGAGAATTGAAAATTGTGAAATTCCTAAATCCCACGTATTTAGATCCTCTCCTATCAAAATTTGTGGACTGATATTCGTAGATATATTTATAATACATACCATGGTAGAATTTTATGTAATTATAGGTCTAGATTGGATTTCCCTATATAAAGCCATCATAAATTGCCACCATGGGGAAATCACTCTCCAAATGGAGAATCAACCCCTGATTCTATACAAGTCCGAGGAGGTGGATGACTATTCTTTATCACCACCATCTCAAGCATGGATATTACTAACCAATGATAAATCATAAGTAGATAAAAGGATTGAGTATATGGAAATAATCATTAATTAATACATTCCTATTATGAGGTAAAACACTAATGTTTTTTCAGAGGAATATCATGGTATTCCACCTTGATGATAGGTCCAATTTTCGATCAAAAATATACCCAGGGAATTTCCTATATTCAAGACACCATATAGAATAGCTATTATGGAACATGATTATAAAATGGGACAACTATAGGTGAATCTATATAAAGTGTTTATATGACCATGTCCTTCACCATGGGGTCCACTAGTCCACTTCTTCAAGAAAAAGGATGTGACAATGCGCATTTTCGTTGTTTATCATGAGCTCAAAAACCAAGAAAGATTAAGTAAATTTATTCATGAATTAATGATTATTTTATCAGCTACATGGATAAAAATTCTTCTATAAGGTGGATTAGGAGAAGGATATTACCATGTAAGGGTGATAATGGAGAGGATATCCCCCAGAATACTTTTCATATGAGGCATGAGCACTATGAGATCACAATGATGCCTTTCAGACTTACTAATGCTTCAGTAATCATTAAGGACTTGATGAATAGAGTATTTAGAAATTACCTCAAAATATTTGTAGTAGTATTCATAGAAAATTCTCTAATATACTCCAAAACCAAGGAGGAGCATGAGGAGAATATATGAACTATGCTTAATACCTCATGAAATTGTAATCTCTATGAAGAGTATCGTAAGTGTGTGTTTTGGATGAAATAAGTCTCATTATTAGGGAATATAATCACAACCAATAGGATATATATAGAACCTTATGTGTAAAAAGAAATTATGGGATCTTTGTGTCCAATATCTTTGAAAAATATTTGTAACTTACTGGGGTTAGATGGTTATTATCACTGATTTTTGAGAAATATCTCACATTTTTTAAACCCTCTTACCAATCTAACTCAGAATGAAGTCATATGTTCTTAGCATGATCAATGTGAAGAAATATTCATGGTGTTAAAAAGGTCTATTTCCACTACCATTGGGCTCACACTACCCACGATTGGGGAATGTTTTGTGATTTTTACTGAGGCTTCATAGAACAGATTGGGATGTGTTTGGGTAGAAAATGACAATGACAATGAATATGCCTCAATGCAGTTTAAAATTAACAAAAAAACAAACCCACACAAGATATGGAGTTAGTAGTAGTGATATTTTAGGTGAAAATATACTCTTACTAATTCTTTGGGGAGATGTGTGAAATATTTATGGATTACAGATGTCTCAATTATATATTCAAACAGAAATAGTTGAATATTAAACAACAAATATGGTTATAGATAATCAAGAATTATGTGTACTCGATCCACTACCATCCTAAGAAATTGAACAAGGTGGAGGATGTTGTATGTAGGAAGGAACCATAAATTATATCATTGATGAGAATCGAGAATGATATGATCTTCTTAGACTTGAAGAAGTTGGAAATGGGAAACATAAAGAAAGGAAATTGATCAATCATTCCACAAATGATTTCTCCACCATCTCTTTTTGAAAGGATTGATGATGCTCTAAAAGATGATGTGGAAATTCAAAATAATGTGGAAACTATTAGAAAAGGGAAATCCTTGGTGTTCGGTGTTAATAAAGAAGGAATTTTCAGGATTGGTTCAAGACTATGTGTAACATGTATTCCATTGTTAAATAAAAATATTTTGGACGATTTACATAGTTTGAATTTCTCCATTCAGCAAAGAAGCACAATGATGTACAGTGATATCCCAGAGAACAATTAGTGGGATAACATGAAGAAGGAGTTCACTAAATATAAATTAATGTTCCTAGTATGTTATCGAGTGAAGTTTGAATTAAAAAACTCTACGGGGATTATGAAACGATTACACATACCAACATGGATGTAGAAAAACATAACCATGGACTTTATTACAAGACTTCCAAAGACATCCAAAGGAAACATTTATATTTGGTTTTTTATGGATTATCATACAAAGACTACACAAATCATTGAAATTTGAGAGGATTTCTCACTGGATCCACTAGCATGAATATACATCAATGAAGTTGTAAGGATACATGGAGTACCACTATCAATTGTGTCAAATCAATATCCATGATTCACCTATACGACTTGGAAAATTCCCCAGCATGCTGTAAACAATTATCCAAATTTCAATATGTCTTATCACCCTCAAACTAATGTCCAATATGATTGGACTATACAAACACTTGAGGAAATATTAATATCATTCTTAATGGATAACAAAGGTGGATTGGAAAAACAACTTCCTTTGGTGGAGTTCACATAGAACAAAAGATTCCATTCGAGCATCAAAATGGTCCCTTAGAAATCCATTTATGGGAAGAGTTTCAGATTAACGACATATTGGAATGAAGTTGGGGGACAAAAAATTATTAGTCCATAAATGGATGAAGAAATATTGGATATGGTAAAGACCATCCAGTAGTACATCAATGCTACTAAAATTTGAAACTAGGGTGATGCTGACAATCATCGATGTGAACTATAGTTCAATGTTGGGGACATGGTATTCCTTCTCATATATCCATGTAAAATATTGATGATATTTCGGTAGAAGGGTAATCATAAGCCTATGTATATCATCCCATTTACAATCATTGATCGCATCAGAGTAGTGGCATATCGGCTAACACTCCCACTAATCCTATCTCAATTACATTATGTATTCCAAGTATCCCTCATAAATAAATACATCGTTGACCCATCACATGTACACTATACCGATGTGGTACAATTGGAGGATGAAATTTAATATGAGGAGAATTTGGTTAAGATCTTAGATCATAGAGAAAATGTTATATGAAATAAGAGAATGCCCCTCATTAAGGTGTTTTGGTGAAACCATATGTTTGATGAAGAAATGTATGTTATTAAGTAGAGTTACTTTCTTCTGTTTTAGTGTTGGAAAAAGAAAATTTAAATGGAGATATTTTATAAGGGGGGTGTAATGACCCATATTTTTGTTAATATAATTACACTTTTTATTTAATGGATATATAAAATAGATTCACTTATTGTGTTTTAATTTATCCAATTAGAAATAAATGACCGCAATGTATCATTATTGTTGATAATATATCCTTTTAGAAATGATCACTTGACAAGTATAAATATAGGGTTTTAAAAAATATTTTTTACATAGACAAAGGATGTGATGTCCTCATACAATAGGATTACACCCTATGAAGAACATTTATCAGATATTCTAAGGGAGATATAATTTCAGGGATTTTATCTAGACCATTCCCAAGATGAGATCCAACAACTTAAGCATGAGAAAAACCATTTAAAGCGGAAGCTAAATCTCATTGAGATCATGGCCAAAACCATGTTCACTGATTGACCCCATGAACACCCCACCATCATGAACCTTACGTTTATGGCTTGTGATGATGTAGAAAATTTATATGTATGAATACCCTAGAAATATGGATATGTAAATTATTTTTTATATAATAATGAGCATATTTTCATTCTATTATTGTCACTTTGAAAATTATTTATAAACACACATATTTCTTTTGGATAATATTAAAATTCAATTAAGAAATCCATTTTGATGAAATAATTGTTTTTTGAAATACAAAATATTTTGATAAAATATTATTATTAAATTAATTTTGGTAAATATAAATGATCTTATAATTTTTATGAATGTAAATGTAATTTTTATTTGTATTCTAAAAATGTTATTGTAAATAACCCCCTAATTTTCCATAAATATTGGTTTTTATTTAAAAAGTGAAAATTTATATATTTATAAAAGTATAAGGATTAAATGAATATTAATTTTAGAAACAGGATGTTGATATTATCCAATAGTGAATTTTTCATAATTTTCGGAGATAGACGATTTTTTGGGTGAAAATTATATACCGTATAAACATACAGTGTCTTTTATGACAACATAATTAACCAATAATAAAAAAATAAATTACAAAAATGATATTTTTGGACAAATATATTTTTTCAATTTAAAATAATTTGGTTGTAAGTTTATTGTATTTATCTTGTAAATCCATTATGAATCCTCCAAGACATATAATATATGTTATGATTTTAAAATCATTTATTTAAGAGTGTGGCTCATCTCCTCAAAAGAAAATAAAATATTTTAATAGGTTTATAGCTTGTAATTATTATATAATTTAAAACAGTACCATTTACCATAGTCCAAAATCGAGGGATGGTTGGTGGTTTTGGATATTTTATTAAGAAGTGTACAAAACCAAAATAATAAAAGGGGTCCCCCACCTTTCTTATGTATGTCCACCCATGATCTGATTTATTTTAAATAAAACTATATAATGATCATTAAAACTTTTATATATACTCCCAAGAGTCCTACCAATGTGAACCATGATCCTAATAATCCACCCCCAATCCTTTAAAACTAAACCTTCAATTCAGGGAGTTCTCTGTTCTCATTTTCATTCAAGAACTTCTTTTATATTATGTTTCATAAATTCCATTTTTATATTTTGGGATATGACATTACATGACTCAAATTTTATAAATTTTATGTATAAATTATGAGATTATCGTTTCACTCTCATTAATTCCCCCCTATGATCCATTATGTGCACCAGTTACCGTGCAGAAATTTCGTAATGGTTATTTTGCTTTCTCCTCTTACATTAATAATATTTATTATGTCATGCCTTCTATTTTAAATTACTTATGTTGGGGAATTTCCTTCCATGTATCTATTAATATAAATTTGATTTATAAATGATGATATTCCCTTTCTCTATCATCAACCCATTTTATTAATTTATATATAATGTCATTATGGTGCCGAAATTACACCGTGATTTTCCATGACAAAGTCATTGTATATTGAATACCGTTCCCATTTCTCTTTCATGGGTATTCAATTTTATGCCCATATACTAATTTATTTTGGATATATATATGTATGTATTCCATATTTCCATGAACATTGAATAAACTATAATGATTAATGAATTAATGTTTCATGATATTTGTGTCACATGTAAGCATGGAAAAAAATTATTATAAAGGTTGTACCCAGATAGTATTCTAATGCATTGGATAATGTTTAGTATCATGGTAAATAATGTAAAATTAGCTTTGAATCATTATCATTCATGTGAAATGTGAATTTAATCATGATTCTTCAGGTGAAATGAGCTTTGACTCATGGCCATAAGTAGAATACTTTCTTTTAGAGATTGTGAAAAGCCGTCACTAAAGGGATATAGCAGCCACCTAGTGTCTGCCAAACGGTCTCCTTCTGTCCTCCAAATGGACACCTAGAACCCCCTAATGACATACAATTTAGGACCATCGGTGATGCCTATAATGTTTTCCATTTGGTGGATGTTATAGAGAAGATGGACATGGTCTATATAGACAATCGTTTGGGGGCTCCTATAGACCACCACAAGTTTGGCTATAGCGATCACCAAACGATGCATGCTATAGCCCAAACTGGTAATAATTTTTGTGATCTCCAAATGAAATTCTCTATATATTTTTTAAAATATGATAACAACAATACAAAATATCAATATATTTCAAAAATAAAAAAACTATTTCCAAAATAACCGCACTGATGGGCACATAAATCACTTCACCTCATCATCTTCCAAACACAACATCCATCATTGAATATAGATGCATGAAAAAATTTAATAAAAAAATTATAATAGAAAAAAAACCCAACTAATAATTGAAATAAAATAATATATTTCAGTTCAATCTTAGTAAAATAGATCAATGTTATTTGATTTTGAAAATATATTAATTATTTTGAATAACATTTTTTAAATTTAAAATATCTCATTATATCATTCTAAGTAGACTCCTTGTATGAATGGTGTTTTCCCTACTCGTACAAGTCACCAATTATAATAAGTTAGATTTCATGTGATTTCAAGACATTATGAGGATGTTTTCTATGGATCAAATAGTTAAACGTCCGTTTGTTGTTTTATGACACCAGAATTGCATTACTCATCACCATGGACAAATGACGCCTCTGATTGACCTACCATCTACTAGACCATTTCACAATTCACTCCAAATTTGTTTTTGTTATATTTCATGGCATATTGAAGTAGTTTGTCCAGCTGTGACCACCCGATATACCATTTTAAAGGGCGTTATTTCTTTAAATCCCACAGTTTCATTCACAGCACATATACCACTTGTCCAATTGATGTTCCATCTCCTAATACAAGTCAAAATATTAATTAGACTATTTTCCTTTGATTTCATCGAATTATGATGTTTTTTATGGATGTGATAGTTAAATGTCTATTTTGGTGTTTTATGACACCATAATTTCATTTTCCATTACGGTAGTGAAACAACACCATTGATTGATGTATCATCTACCCGATTAGTTCACAATGAACTCAAAGGTTGTTTTTTGTATGATATTATGGTATTCCGAGGACGTTTGGATAATTTTAACCACTGGACACACCTTGTTGAAGGGTGTCAAAACTCTTAAACACCACATATTAAGTCACAACGCCCAAATCACACATCCGATTGACATTCATTTTTCTCATACACATCACAAATTAGTATTAGATGGATGTCCTATGATTTCAATTCATTATGAAGACGTTCTCTAGGGATTTCACCATTAAACATCTGTTATAGTGTTTTATGACACCAGAATAGCATTTTTAATCAGTGTAGTAAGAAAAAACCTCTAATTGACACACTGTATACTCAACCATTTTAAAATTCACTCAAAGGCTGTTGTCATCCGATTTCATGGCTTTCAAAGGTAGTTTGGTTTGTTTTCACCACCCAACATACCTTTTTAATGGGCATCAAACCCTTAAAAGCCACATATTTAGTCATACTACAAAGAACACATGTCCAATTGATGTTTCCTCTCCTATTACATATCAAGAGTAATAATTATATTATATTCCAATTATTTTAAGTCGATATGATATTGTTTGCTATGGAACCAACCTTTAAACATCCCTTTTGGTGTCCTATGACACCATAATTTCATTTTTGTCACTATGGTCAAATGAAACCTTTGATTGGAATTTCGTTAACTAAACCATTTCAAAATTCACTCCAATGCTTTTGTTACTTGATTTCAATGAATTATGAGGTTGTTCGGTAGGTTTTGACCACCTGTCACACTTTTTAAAGGGAACCGAACCCTTAAAAAAGACATATTTAGTTGTACCGTGCACACTCTATGTTCGATTGACATGTCATCTCCTTATACACATCATGAATAATAATTTGACGGGTTTCCTAAGATATCATGTCATTCTGAGGACATTTTCTACAGATCGGACAGTTAAACATCTATTTTGCTATTTTTTGACATCAAAATTGTGTTTTCCGGCACATAGTGAAATGAAACCTCCGATTGATGTATTGTATTCTTGAACTTTTCAAAATTCACCCCACATATGTTGTTGTATTATTTCATGGAATTATGTGGTTTTTTGGATGGTTTTGACCACCCAACACAACCTTTTAAAGGGCGTTAAACACTTTAATCCAAATAATTATGTTGTACCGCGTAGACCACACATCCGATTGAGGTGCCGTATCCTCGTACATGTCAAGAATTATAATTAGAAAGTTTCCTATGATTTCAAGTCATTTGGAGGATGTTTTCTATTGATCCAGATATTAAATGCCCGTTTTGTTGTTTTATAACAACGAGATTTTATTCCATCACCGTAGTAAAAAAAACCTCAGATTGATGTATTGTCTACCCAACCATTTCACAATTCATCCAATTGTTTTTGGATTTCTATTTAATGGTATTCCAAGGACATTAAACATGTTTTTAACCCCCAAGAAAACTTTTTAATGAGGGTCAAACTATTAAGAACCACATATTTAGTCATACCACAAACAATGCACGTCTGATTGACGTTTCGTCTCATCATACTCACCACGAATAATAATTAAATGGGTTCTCTACGATTTCTAGTAATTTTGAGGAAATTTTCTATAGATGTGATCATTAAACATCTTTCTTGGTGTTTTACGACATTATAATTTCATTTCTCATCACTGTGGTGGAACACCACCGTTGATTGAGGTAACATATGGTCGACCATTATAAAATTCACTATATAGTTGTTTTCTTCTAATTTCATGGCATTATGAGGTCGTTCAGTTGGTTTTGACCAGCCGATGCACCTTTTTAAATGGTGTTAAATCGTTAAATGCAATATATTTTATCGTACCATGCAGACTGTACATCCTATTGTTGTCCCGTCTCCTCATTCACATAAAGAATAATAATTAGACTATTTTCCTATGATTTCTAGTCATTCTAAGGTTTTTTTACATATATCTTACCATTAATCATCTGTTTTGGTGTTTTTGACACCAAAATTGGAATTTCCATCACATAGCTCAAACAGAACCTTCGATTGATGTATCCTATGCCCAACCATTTTACAATCCACTCAAAAATTGTTGTCGTCTAATTATATGGCATTTCGAGATCATTCAACTGGTTTTGTCCTCCTGCCACAACTTTTTAAAGGGTGTCAAACCATTAAAACGCACATATTCAATAATACCGTGCAAACTAAACATATTAATGACATGATGTCTCCTATTAATCATCATGAATAATAATTAGACGGATTACTTGTGATTTTAAGTCATTATGATGACTTTTATCTATTGATCAGACCTTTATACATCTGTTTTGATGTTTTGTGACAAAAGAATTTTGTTTTCCATAACCGTGGTAAAAAACACCTCTAATTAATGTACCACATGCTTTAACATTTGAAAATTCACTAGATTTTTAGTTGTTATCAAATTTCATGTCATTATAAGGGCAATTTTCTGGTTTGGACCACCTCATGCACCTTTTTAAAGGGCATTAAATCATTAAAACCCATGGATTTAGTCGTACTGCACATACTACATGTCCGATTGTTGTTTCGTATCGTCAAACACATCAATAATAATAGTTAGACTATTTTTTTGTGATTTTGATGTCATTTTGATTTCATTTTCTAGGGATCTGACGATTAATCATTTATTCTGGTGTTTTATGACACTAGAAATGCATTTTCCATCACGATGGTCCAACGAAACCTAAAATTTATGTACATTCTCCCCAACCATTTTACAATTAAAACAATGGTTGTTTTATTTTAATTTTATGGAATTCATAGGCAGTTCACCTGGATTTGACCACTCGAAACACCTTTTTAAAGGGCATCAAACCGTTAAAAACCAAATATTTAGTGGTACCGCACACACTGTTTGTCTGATTGGTGTGACATCTCCTCGTACATGTCAGAAAAAATAATTAGCCAATATTCCTAGGATTTCACATCATTCATATGATGTTTTATATATATTTGACCATTAAACATTGCTTTGTTATTTGATGACACCATAACTGAATTTTATTTCACAATGGTCAAACATGACATTTAATGGGTGTACCGTCTACTTAACTATTTCAAAATTCACTCCATAGATGTTGTAATATGATTTCATGGAATTAGGAGGTCTTTTGGATGGTTTTGACTAGCCGATGATCCTTTTTAAAGGATGTAAACTCTTAAAATCACCATATTTTGTCGTAACACACAGACCGCCCATCCGATTGACATGTCGTCTCCTCATACATTTCACAAATAATAATTATATTGTTTTCCTAGGAAACATCAACCTTAACCTATTATGTTTGTTATAATAATGATTCTTGGGTTGACTTTGTGGATGTGGGGTTTCATACTGCAATGGATTCTCCAATCATAGTATTTTAAGTGTAGGAGGGCCTTGATCATCTATTGAATGCGCAATATAACATTGAACACACTATGAAGGTGAAAACAAGTAATTGTTTTTCAATGATTTCTATCTAATATTGTCACTTCTATCTCCATGATTTTTCTAAAATTTCTAAAATTAGTATCAAGACACCAATGTAAAATGTCTCATAGAAAATTAAAGAAAAGACAAAAAAAACTTCTATAAATAAGTATGTGATTATGATTGATTTTGGTGGATCTAGAAACCATCATTCAGCTATTAAAAATGTGATGTGATTCCTGATATACAAAATTCCTAGACTTCAAAGTGGTGAGTCAAAAAAGATAAATATAAAAGTTCATGAATAACGTGGGGTGAATGTTTTTGGCCATATTATCAATCAAGGAATTTGAAATATATATATATAATAAACACAATAGGAAATTAGTACATGGAAAACACAAATAGTTAAAAATGAAAAATGTAGGGGAGAAGAGAAATATTATGTCTCTATTTATTTCCACCCATACTGCCTCTTAGTCTCTATATGAGTGTGTTACTCATAGAAAGTGGTCTATACAATTTGGACAACAGTGTCAATGGACTGAATAATTCTCTAATTTATAAAATGTATAACCAAGGAATGAAACATCTACTCAATTTGTAATGTTCTACTCCAAAACTATAAAATTAAACCTAAATGAAAGAAAAATCATAATAAGTTGAAGTGTTATGTAATATATCATGATTAAAAATCAAGTAAACATTAAAATAATGAATTAAATCACTAAAATTAATACAATTAAACAAAGAGGTGTAAATAAAACTGAAGGTTTGGGAATAATTATTAATTTCTTATTCATGTATGATATTAAAACTATAATGTAAATTACCTCATGCATGAGTTTTATCCTCATCTGGATCAACAATCTCACTACGATGACCACCAGCTATATATGGATCCTAAAATAGATATAAATATTATGAATCTTAAACATATCAATAAATGTCAATATGAATATGGTTTGTTTTCTTTTTTACCTATGTAACCACTTTTGTACCATCAACAGGATGTTGTGTTGTCACATCATCGATACATGATGAAATTTGTGACAATCTCTCCTCAAACTATGCACATAACTACATAAACCACTCTTCCATATTGCACTACATAGCCTACATGGCTGCATCTATCTCAGTCTATGTGTGAATCCCTGCATATATGACTATTCCCATCACTTCTTATCTACCAACTACACGTCTTGGGACACCACTTCCATAAGTCAAAGAATAACCTTGACTGTCATGCCCCATGACACGTGAGAATGTCTCATCTCTATGCACAGTTCTATAATGTTGCTCCTCTGGAAACTCTGCTAACTGAGTTTCAAATTGAGCCTATAGAATATAAATAATTAATTAATTAAAAAATATGAATACATTCAATGAAATAAAAATACATTTCTTATATAATAATTTTCATACTATAACATCGTATACATAGGGATAACCCGCCCAACGAGTCCACAACCATATTGACATTTGATCGGTCGACTCGCCTCATTGATGTAACTCAAATAAAGGGGTCCACTAATACATATTTATATTCATTTTATACTACAATTGTAATAATAGACGAATGAATAGTTAATTCTAAACCTACATCACATCTTAGCTGTGACACATGTCGAGTAACAAGTCTTGAAGGAATGCCCAACATCACATGATTAAGTGAATGATGAGAAGACTCAATCTACATTCAACATATTGAGTAAATTGGAATATGAAAAATTATTAATTTAGTGATTAAAAGTAATAAATTTTAACATCTACACCTCACATGACTAAAACAAAACCAAATACTACCACTGCACAGGTAGAATGCCCAGAGGGACTCCCTGTAGAATGACTAGCTCAATAGAAAATGGTATCCAGTTGTATCTGTTGACTATTACTTTATAATAATTCCCTAATTTTTAGAATTTGGTGATACTAACTGCCCAAAACACATTTGGATAGGATATCAAATTATCCTGTTAAAAAAATAGTAAGTAATCAGAATAATAATAATAATAATACATTGAAAAGATTATCATTGAATTTACCTAAACCTCCCTCCTTAGTTAATCAATTATATAACTGGGGAAAGAATCCCAATCATGAATCATCAGAGGGAATCTTTGTGGATCTCATATCATATGCCCAATATGATGAATCAATATGGTTTCACTAACCCAATTGGAAGGAATGTGTCTTCAAATAACACATCAAATTTGTCACCAGAGTTCAAGGATTTAACCCCTCTACTAGGACCCTTGTGTCTATAATAAGATGCAACAGATCCTGATATTCAGAAATTCATAATTCAATTATAATATAACTGAATTTTTAATTAAAATATAGAAATAATTAGGTTAATATAAATAAATTATTACAATAAATTATTTTTAAAAAATGAAAATATACTTTTCTACAACAACATATGGACCACTCTAACCACCCTTTGACATAACCACATTAATAAAAAAATTTGTCATTAAATCGAAAAAATTGTATATATATATATAACTCATAAATATTTTTGCAAGCATTAACTGGGAAAATAATTACAATCGTTCACTAATCATGAAAGTCTGTCATGTCGTCTTTAAGTTTATACCTCACCCATTGTATAACTTCATATCATATATCAACTGTTTTTTTGGTCAAGTGTTTGATTATGGAAGGCAACAATATCAGGGTCTTCTTAGTCAATCATAAAACCCCTATTCTAGATATTTTCAGTACAAATTTCCAATCAAAATCAACACCTAAAGAGTAAACTTTCTATTCCTATGATGTCAGTATGAAGGGACCATTTCTTACATGGTCATATTTAAATAGTATATTGATAAAGTTTACTAACATAAATTGGAGTTTATCAAATTTTATTCCACAAACCGAATAGACCCAGTAACACCTTAACAATTCGTTCTTTTAGCCAGAACCATAAATAACATAAATAATATCCCACTTTAATCAATAATAATAAACCTCATATAAAAATGAATAAACAAAACCATTATTTTGTTTGGGTCATTTCACATCAACTATGATAATATAGATTTTCAATATTCTAGAATCCAAAGACTTATAGAAAAGATCTGTAATAAAATAGACACCATCTAGTTGGTTGAGTTCTTCATTCACAGTATGGGAACATAAATCATCAATCTTTTGAATATGTAAATTTCACATGGTTCAATCTATGTTGGATTATGAAAAAAAACTATGTTTAACTATAAAAAAATAAATAAAATATGTATACATACATAAGTCTTTAACCACTCATGAAAGGTTTTGAAATGATTTTTTTTGTATTTGATAGTAATTTTCCCAGGGCCTTTCACGTTTCGACTTTGTAATATGGATCCTAAATTAGAATTCAATAAAATGAATGCAATAAAATAAATATATATACATAAGAAAGATCAACTATGAAACATACTACATCATTTTAATAACTTATGGATTGTTGAAAAATACATATCAATGATCATGAACCCACTAATCCCTGTGCATATCAATCATTATCACTTCTCTAATTAGACCCTCTTCTTTATAAGAGGGTTTATCTAAATTTTTTCACATCAGAAATATATTAAGAATAAAAATTAGTACACTCATCCATTAAATATCCCTTAGAAATTGAAGATTCTGGATGTGGATTGTTGTGTACATACTATTTCAATGTATTTGTGTATTTCTCTATTGGATACATCCAATAAAATTGAATATGAACACCAGAAATTACTTCACTAGTTAAATGCACAGTCAACAAAACCATTAAATCAAAATAAGATAGGGGAAATAGTTTCAGTAGGTGACATAGTGCTAGTACAATCTTATACTATTGTTTTTTCAAAACACACATGTTATTATTCCACGAATAGAAGTATCTGAAAAAACAAAAAACATCAATCAACGGCTAAAAAATGTGGGTAGGTAATAAATCATGAATTTCTATATTAATTATCTTTTGAATTATAATAAGAATATCTTGACTTTTAACCCCTATAATGTCATTCTCACCATATTAACAAACATGTAAATATTAGAGAAATAATCATCTGGCACATGGATGGTCTACAAAATTGATAGATTTTTTTTCTCGTATTTACTCATTGTGTACCATGAAGTAGAAATATATTACCGATTACCATCACCCAACTATAAATTTAAATGTTTTATCAGTCCCATTTCATGAAAATCACGTTGATCATTGAAAATGTCATTTTATTTCCCCTTGATACCTAAAATGGTGCAAAATATATTATACCATACATTTTTTTTCCAATTTGTATAAAATCCAAATTTAGTCTAAAAATATTATATTTCCAATAATGAAATTTATAAGAACCCATATCCTAATTTTAGGTATATTTTTCTTTTTTTAGAGTTTTTGTGAAGATAGGTGTGTATGGAAATTTTTGAACTACACGTTGTGTACTTTATGAGTACATTTCGTGTACTTGGTTACCGTGGGGAGCTGTTTGCTGGTCGTGTAGCGGCCTTGCACACAACCATGTGTGGTGACCAGGAACCACCTACAGTGGGTCTTGGTAAGGGAAATTACATGCCGTGTACTTAAAAATCATACACCATGTATTTTATTTTTATCATTAAACAGACCGAGGTCGTGTCCAATTGGCCGAAAGCTCTTCTTCTCCACCAAACTCGACCGAGAGAATCTATATGGCGCAGATCATTACCAAGACCCCAATAGAGCATTCGTTCTCTGAATATAACTATGTTAGTTGCGTTGGAATCACATTAGTGAGTTCGATATTCTTCTTGAACTCTATTTCCTAATTTTTCCTCTCTTGTGAAGTATTATGGGTTGATAGTTTTATACGTTTTTTAGATCTACCATATTCTATGTAAATCCAAGGGCCGACTCCAGAGTATAACGATCCTACAATGCCATGGTAGGTGGTTTGTGACATTATGTTGAAAATATTTGAGTCATATGTGAAAAATCACCAATACCCATGAACTGGGTGTTGTGTGTTTTTTTTTTTAGCCCTATTGTTTTCCTAGTATGATTTTATGCTTGAGTAGAGGTTAATTGAATGTGAATAGGTTTAATTTCTATGAATTTTATGTTTTTTCCCTTTTGTGAATGAATATTTTGACCATTGAGTCCAGTTTTCTTGTTAGGTTGCTGTTAACTTTTCGATGCCTATTTGTAGGAAGGTGTGTTTGTTCTGATATGCTGCAAAATGCTAGCCAAATATTTCATGAGGTTTACTTTGGCTGATATGCGCTGCTATACCTACTTGACTTACACCGGGCCATAATATCCTTGTGTATTAGACCATAGGAAGAATGGATATAAGGGCTTCTCTAGAGTGTCTGTTTTACAAACAATGCATGACTATAGGGGGAATTGACATAAGTTCTTCCTCAGAGTGTATGTATTTCCTTAAAGAGAGCCATAGAGGGAATGTGACATAAGTGTATCCCTAGAGAACCTGTAGTTACGATACCAATCTATCAGAGGAATTTATGGAGAGTTCTTCTTCCGAGAGTCTATGCATAAGCTAAACCAGATGGGTTAGAATGTGTTTACTTCATAGAGTGTTACTTGTAATGTTTAGGTAGAACTAGAGCGGATAATATTTAAGTACTTCCTAGAGGGTTACATGTTGTGTTATCTGCATGGTTATGTTGCTAGGTAAGACCAATGGGGATAGACTATCTGTACTTTCTATAGGGTTACCTTTTGTGATTATCTTCTTTGATTAGATGTTGCTTGATATTTGAATCTATGGATTGTTAGTACTGAGTACTTACTTGTTTAATGATTTATGTACTTTACCTTCCATATATTTTCTGACTGTTAGGCATAGATCTTGTGGCAGTTTCCTACAAGGATTTAGACTCACACCCTGTTTGGGTCATGATTTTAGGCCCAAACAGAGTATATTGTTTCAAGTATAGGTAAGGGAAAACACCCTTCTACTTTAGGGACATGATTTGCTCTGGAACTGGAGAGAATGGGACCAAGATGTGGATTGTGATGCTGAGGAGTGGTTTACTTGCTTTCTTTTGTAATTGGGTTTAGTACTGTTGTATTCCAGCATTTTTATTTTTTGGGATGCTTTCCTAGAAAGATATATCATGCATCATTAATATGTATATATGTGTGTGCTAATGTTTATTCTTTTATAGACTTTTTTTGTTTACAATGGTATGGTTTATTCCTGCTTCTGCTTTTTCTATTGCTTTCTTCCAATATGTTACTCTACCAATGAGGGTATTGTTTCCCCAATATCACACCCAAGGCCATCATTGCTAGTCAGTACCCTCTGGTATTCGGGGAAATGCGCTTGAGGCCATGTGACAAATTGCGTACGGGGTGCCTCTGGGTGGTTTCCAGTTCTAGGACATTATAATGTCGTATCAACGGTATTATTTTCTCTTAAATTATTTTTTGGTGCCTATATCTAGGGATGTGATGGAATAGGTAATTGGTAATAAGCAGTTACCAAGAGTAGCTAACCCGTGTATAGGGAAAAGCCAATCTACCTCATTGTTGTAATTTCTATAGTTTCAAAATTATTACAGTAGTTTTTATTTCATCATTGGGTGATTCACATGTTTTGTGATGTTATTCTTGATGATATTGGGGTTATATTTCTGGTGCAACCCAACGAGATGAGGGCATTCAATCTTATGAATCATATTTCACTTGCTAGAAATCACATGTTAGGCATTCTTTCCATGCCATTTAGGGTGCATTAGAGATTTCATGTTGTTGTGATAGATGTTGTGCTAGATATGCATGCTGTTGTGATATATGCCTTGATAGAATACCCATTGTTTGATAGGGTGCTGTTTTGTCTAAGTATTTTCTTTAATGAACACCAAACATTGGTTCTTGAGTTGTTACGGGCCCTAATGGACCAGAATTTGGTGGATTATTGCACTATTATCCTTGTTTATGTCTTGTATAAGATGCCAAAATTTGATTTGAAGGGATTATAATCCCTCACGCATCATAATTTGGAACTTTTATGATCATTTTTGTGTTTTTATAGGATCCAGACTAGTTTTTGAGGATTACTGTCCACAAAATCCTAGAATACATGTCGTGTAATGATGAATGCATGCTATGTGTTCTTCTATTCGGGATGAAATTGTTTTTCTTGAGTACATGAAATGTACCACATGTACATTCCATGTGGTCTCCAATAGTGTCACAGACTTTTTGGGTAGGGACACAGGGTTAGGAAGCCTTGGTAGGACACGCCATGTACCGGATGTACATGTCGTGTTGTAAAACCATGTAACCGACCATGTATCTAACAACACGGGTCAGTGTTATCCTTTCTTGTACGTGCTGTGTCCACCTGGAACATTTCATGTAGTATGATCTGTGTAACCTGTTGTGTATCTAACAGAACAGGTCAGTCAGGTTCGTCTAGTCCACACCGTGTTTAGCACTAACATGCTGTGTAGTCTATTTCTACGGAGAATAGTGTGGATTATCAGTGTAAAAGGACTCGGGCAGGGGAATAGGATTCAAGTAAACAGCATGTGTTAGGTGAACATTCCATGTGTATGGGTTGTTACACGACTAGTTCTGGCAGGAGTACATGCCCATGTGAATGGCTGAAGGGAACACACCGTGCAGGGGTTATACACATTGTGTAGTCATGTTTTGGAAAAACATGAATGCTTTCTTTATATTGTTCCCTTCTTAAGATTTTAGTTTTTTTCTTGGATAATCATGATCTATGGTGTGGGTTTGACCATGAAGAGTCATGCAACCAAGGAATACTCCGGTTGTACCCCAGTTTCAGGGTAGTGATCAGACACCGGATATAACTTGTCAGTGACTACATGTAGATCCTCACGTTGTGACAGTCTTTGAACCAGCCGTTATACCACATGAAGGTGCAGATGCATAGTTCAAGGAATAATTTATGTGGATGATGCAAAACATTCAGGGGGCACCGCATCTTTCCCCGTCGATGGGAGAATTGACACGGTCCTTTTAGCAGCAGCATCCTCCCACTTTCTAAGGGGATGGAGGACCCCAGGCTACAAAGTAATGTTTAGAAGCAATGCTGATGTTCTTTGAGCATCTAGATATGCCTCTAAAGAGGCGGGTCAATCTTGCTACATATATGCTTCAGGGTTCTGAAATGAGATGGTGGGATGTGATCTCATAGGCGGGACACCAGCAGGTTATGACTTGGGAGGAGTTACAGCATATCTTCTTTGACTAATTCAACCCGGAGACTTTGAGGGCTGATCGAGCCTCAGAGTTCATTAGTCTATATCAAAGTTCTCTTTTAGTTATGGAGTTTTCCTCTCTCTTTACCAAGCTTCATCGTTCCACACCAATTCCATGAGGTAATCAATTATTCATGGAAAGGAAGTTTGAGGATGGTCTGAGGCATGACATTCGATATCAAGTGAACATCTTCAGGTTAACCTCTATCACATCCGTAGTCAACCAGGAACTGATCACAGAGCACAATTTGAGGGAGTATGGAGTTGTGAGTCAGGGAGGTTCAACATCTGGAGTTAGTACTCCTCCTACTGACTGCAGGAAGCGCCATAGATAGTATATGCATGGAGATCTAAGGAAGCGATATACCTGTTCTTGTAGTCATGTGGTGTGAAACATGTGCAGGAAGAGCGGGCATATGAGGCCACACTGCCTGAGAGACCCAATGGAGTACCGATATTTTGTCAAGATGGGTCATCTTCAGTGCTTCTGTCAGATCTTCATACCAGCAACTGGTGAAATGGGTTCTTCTATGACTCCACGTTCATGATCATCGCCACCAGTTTTTCACCAGTCTAGGAACTAGAGTTCTTCAGGATATTCAGGCTGAGGTGGAGGCCATGGATGGGGTATCCAGTCGCCAGGCTTCCAGTGAAAATAGGGTGTCTCACCTCATAGTGGCCAGGCAAGGTCACAGGGCTGTGGTACAAGACATATTTTTACAGTGGTGCAGACCCAATAGTAGAAGGATCCTGAACCCTCTAAAGTGTGAGGTACGATCTTATTATCCTCATTTTTAGCTTCTCCTATTTTCGATACAGGGGCCTCCCCTAACTTTATATCTGTTGTGAATATGGAGAGCCTTGGACTTTCCAACTTTTCTTCTACTGATATACTGACACTAGACACTTCGTTGGGGACTAGAACGAAGAGTGTACATCAGTTCAAGGAGTACCCCTAGAGGTTGGTGGGTGTCACTTTTTATGGTACCTCTATGTCCTAGAGATGATAGGTTATGATGTCATTCTATAAATGGATTTCCTAGTTCCCTTTCAGGAATTCATTAAATTTTATCATCGTAGGGTGAGTTTCATATCACTAGAGGGTGGATCTTTTTTCATATTAGTGAATGGGATGTCCAGGAATGAAGATTGGGACCCAAGCAACATGGGTTAGGGGTAGTTATAGCCCAGATTTCAAGTCTATATCCGGATGACCAAAGGGATTTCACAGATGTACTTTCATCCAATCGTGGATCATTTCATAGATATCTTTCTAGAAGACTTTTCATCTTTTCCTCTGAAGCATGAGGTAGAATATTCTATTGATATTGTGCCAGGAGCGGCACCGGTGTCTATTCCTCCCTATAGGATGGCTACACAAGAGTTACAGGAGCTCTAGAAGTAGTGGAGGAGTTGTAGGAAAAGGGATTCATCCAAACCAGTAATTCTCCTTGTGGTTTGTATATCCATTTTGCGAAGATGGAGGAAGGCAGCCTAAGGTTTTTTGTGGATTATCAAAAGTTGTACCAGTTGATGGTCAAGAACCGATTTCCATTACTGAGGATTGATGATATCTTTGATCAGCTTTGAAGAGCATGAGTGTAATCGATGATTGAATTGAGGTCCAAATACCATCAATAGCATGTTAGACCATCATAAATACCTCTAACAACATTTCGGAGAATGTATGGTCTATACGAGTATATGGTTATGGAATTCGGTCCCATGAACATGTCTGTAGTTTTCATGGCACTAATGAAACGAGTGTTTCATCCATACAAGGATTCTATCATGGTAGTTTTTTGTGGATGATATCATGGCATACTCTCACACTATACATGACCATGCCACCCATCTTGAGATATTTTTGAGTTCACTGAGAGAGCATCAATTATATTCTAAGCTCTCAAAATTCCAATTTTGGGTGGATCGGATTCACTTCTTGGGTCATGTTATCTCTGCGACTAGAGTTTCAGTAGACCCAAAAAAGTCACAGTAGTAGTTTCCTGGGAGTAGTGGAAGAACGTCTTTGAGTATGGAGTATTCTAGTGCTGAATGGATACTACAAATGATTCATTAATGAATTTTCACACTTAGAAGCACCACTGAGTGGTCAAACTAATAAGGGTTTAATGTTCTTGTGGACAGATTCTTGTTATTCAACCTTTCATGAGCTGAAAGGGAGGTTGACTTCAGCACAAATTCTAGTGTTTTCAGATCCGAGAAAGAGCTATACTGTTTATTGTGATGCTTCAGGTATCAGGATGGGATCTGTTCTTTTGTAGGGAGAAGGAGTCATTGTGTATGGGTCTTGGTAGTTTCAGCCACATGAGAATAATTACCCGACACACAATATCTAGTTGGTTGTAGTTTTTCATGCCTTACGTTGTTGGGGACATTACCTTGTGGCAGAGAATTTTTTGGTTTTAACCGACCACAAGAGTCTCAAGTATATATTCACTCAGCATGATATGAATTTGATAAAGAGAATGTGGGTTAAGTAACTTCAATGATTTGACTTTGAGCTTTCCTATACGCGTTGAATAGCCAACACAGTGGCTGATGCATTGAGTAGGAGGAATAAGATAAAGGTAGTTCAGGAGGCCAGCAATGAGTGGAACCTTATGGCTCTGTTCTATGAGATGCATTTGGAGGTACATGATAGACAGGGGTAGAAATTTATTTCTTCGGTGGCAGTTACCTCTACACTTATTGATTGAGTGAGAATGCATATGCTATCAGATTTAGAAGGCCTAGTATTACAGATGAGTGTGTTAGGAGAGGACCCTATTCCGGGATGGACCATAGGTGAGGATGAGATCTTGCTTTTTAATGGTGTGTATGGATTGTAACCGACATACGTGAGGAGCTGATGCAAGACATTCATTCCTCAGCTTGGGATGTTCATTTTCTATCACCAAGATTTATCATTATCTACAAGGTCAGTATTTATGGCTAGGTATGAAGATAGATGTTTCTGGTTTCGTCATGAGGTGTTCCAACTGTCAGTAGGTGAAGGCAGAGCATTAGTGACCAGCAAATCTTCTACAGCAGTTACCCATTCCCGGGTGGAAGTGTAATGATGTCCTAATGGATTTTGTGACAGGTTTACTAAGGTGGCCTTGAGGGAATGATGCGGTTTGGGATGTCATTGAAAGACTCATGAAGGTTTCTCACTTTTTTCCGATCAAGGAGATATTTGATGTAGATGAGATGGGGTGATTGTACATCTGAGAGATTGTAGATCTACATGGAGTTGCACACTCCATTGTATATGATAGGGATGTATGTTTTACCTATCAGGTCTGTCAGGGACTTTAGAAGGGTTTTGAGTACATAGTTACTTTTGATTACAACTTACTACCCCCAGAATGATCGCCAGTCCGAGCGTACAATAAAAGTGCTATAGGACATGATTCGAGCATGCATTATGGATGTTGGAGGTTCTTGGGAGAATCAACCAAATATTGTGGAGTTTTCCACCTATAATAGTTTCCAATAAAATATTCATATGGCACCTTATGAGGCTTTGTACGGTTGGCAATGCCGATCACCCTTATGTTGGCTGGAGGCAAGAGAGGCGGCTTTGCTGGGATCTCATCTTGTCCAGGAGACCTCAATATAAATATATTTGATTCATAATAGGATGGATACTGCACTGTCTTGATAAAAGTCTTATGCTGGTCAATGGAGATGAAATATGGAGTTCGAGGTCGGGGGTCATGGTTTTTTATGTGTCACACCGAGGTTGGGAATCAAGAGGATTATGAGACAGGGTATGCTCTCTCCAAGCTATGTTGGGATGTTTGAGGTGTTGTAGAGAGTGGGGAAGGTTACCTATCGGTTCCTGTTACCTCAGATGTAACAGGATATGCACTAGGTTTTACACGTTTCTCAGCTTCGACGTTACTTCTCAGACCTGTCTTATGTTTTTCGACCTGAGTAGGTTGAGTTAGAGGTGGAAGCCTCATTCGAGGAGCATCCTATTCAGATTATTTGATCATAGTATGAATGTTTTCCGTGGTCAGTCGGTTCCTCTGGTATGAGTGCTTTGGAAGCACTAGCAGATACATGAGGAGTCCTGGGATTGGGAGGCCGATGTACGATCACAATGGCCAGAGCTGTTTGAGGTTTCTATTTCTACGATTCCTTTCATGATAATTATGGGGACAAAATTCTTTAAGGGGGGATGTTTTTAAGAACCCAGATATTCTTTTCAGATATGTTTTTATTTTTTCGTGAGTTTTTGAGAAAAGAGGTGTTTTTTGGAAATTTTCTACGTACACGCCGTGTACTTTATGAGTACACGCCTTGTACTTGGTTACCGCGGGTAGCCGTGTACTGCCCATATAGCGGCCCTGCACACAACCATGTGTGGTGACCTAGAGACCACCTAATGTGGGGCTCAGTAAGGGAAAGTATATTCTATGTACATAAAATGTACAGGCCATGTACTTTTTTCCATTAAACGGACCGGGGTCACATCTAATTGGTAGAATGCTATTCTTCTCCACCAAAAATGACCGAGAGCGTCCGTACGGCGTGGATATTCACAAAGCCCCCGATTGAGCATCACTTCTTCAAATCAAACTTCATCTGTTGTTTTGGAATAACATTGGTGAGTTGTCTCTTCTTATTAAACACTATCTTCTGATTTCTCATCTCTCATGAGATATTGTGGGTTGAACGTTTTAGAGGATTATGTAGATCTAACACGTTTTAGGATGATCCAAGGGCCGAAACCAGATTATAACGATCCTACAATTCCACAGTAGGTGTTTTGTGCCTTTTTTTTAATGTCTTTGAGTTATATGTGAAAAATCGGCAATACCCATGAATGGGGTATTGGGAATTTACTATTTTATCCCTATTGTTTTCCTGTTATGCTTGTCTGCTTTAGTAGAGGTTAGTAGAATGTGAATATGTTTAATTACTAGGCATTGGATGTTTTTTCCCATTCATGATTTCTTGTTTTGACCATTGGGTATAGTATTCCTGTTAGGTTGATTTTTACTTTCCCATTCCTAGTTGTAGGATGATGTGCTTGTTATGATATGCTGATATGCTGTAGACTGCTAGCCAAGTTGTTCTTGAGTTTTAGATTCGCCAATATGTGTTGTTATACCTACTAGAATGACACAGGGTCGTGAGAACCTGGTGTTGTATACCATAGAGAGAATGGATGTAAGTTCTTCTCCAGAGTGTCTATTATACTTATGTTGCAAGACCATAGGGGGAATTGACGTAAGTGGTTCCTCAGAGTGTATGTTGTTCCTCGACGCAGGACACAGAGGGAATGTGACTTAAGTTCTTTCCTAGAGCACCTTTAGTTATTATATGAGACTATAAGAGGAATTGACAGAGAGTGATTCCTTAGAGAGTCTATGCTTAAACTGAACCAAAGGGTATAGACTGAGATTACTACCTAGAGGGTTTCTTGTACTTTTTTGGTAGGAACCAAGGGGATAGGCTGTGAGTACTTACCAGAGGGTTACCTATTGTGTTATCTGTTTTCTTATGTTTGTAGGTATGAAGGATGGGATAGGTTGTGGGTACTTCCCAGAGGGTTACCTTTTGTGATTATCTTCATTGATTAGTTGTTGCTTGATATTTAAATGTGTGGATTGTTACTGCTAAGTACTTCCTTGTTTATTTCATTATGTACATTACCTTACATTTATTAACTGACTGTTAGGCACAGATCTTATGGTGGTTTTCTACTAGGATTTAGTTTCACATGCTATTTGGGTCATGCTTTTTTCCCAAATAGAGTTTATTGCTACATATATCGATAAGGGAAAGTGCCCTTCTACATCAGGTACGTGATTTGTTGTGGAGCTGGAAAGCATGGGACCAAGCTATGGCTTATGATGCTAAGTAGTGGTTTACTTGATTTCTTTTGCACTTGGGTTTCGTACTATTCTATTCCCACATAGTGATTTGTTTGGTTTATTTCCTAGACATATGTATCATGCATCATATGTATATGTGTGTGCTCCAATTTTTTATTTTCCATTATTATACTATTTAATTTTGTCTGGATTATTCCTGCTTCTTCTTTTTCTATTGCTTTCTTCTACTATTTTACTTTTCCAATGAGGGCATAGTTTCCCCACTATCTCCCCCAAGGTCCTCGCTGCTAGTTGGTAGCCTCTGGCATTTGGGGAAATACACTTGAGGCCATGTGACCAACTGGGTATGGGCACCTCTGGGTGGCTTCCAGAACCGGGAGGTTACAAAATCGAAATTCAGTATGAAAATATTATATTTCCAATAAGGAAATTTGAAAATAAATACTCTACTTTTTTCAATCATAGTTGCACTCTCTATTTGAAGTAGGAATAGAAGGAATTGTAGGATCCTATAAATCATGAGAACCATACATTGTACATATTATTTATTGATCAATTTTTGGATGAATATTAATCCCATACATTATTTTTGTTGATGGTTCATGCTATCTATTCCCAGAAAATGACACAAAGACCTTTAAGAACATGTTCAATGAAATAAGAAACCATCTATGTCCATCATATTCCGACTTTCTATAGTGAATAAACCATATAGAATTATTACTTTTATTATAACAAGGGATGGATGATTCTTGTTTTATGAACCAGCTTGATAACTGAATATGATGGGAAGTCCATAATTATCTATAACAAAGAGGACTAGAGTCTAAACATTTCATTAGCTGTTGAGTCAAATGTCATTACACCATATGCCCAAAATTCATATAGCTCATCCATAAATGGATTCATATAAAAATTAATTTTATCACCATGTCCTCTCAGTCCATCAATTATATTCTAATGTAATAAAAATGGATGCATTATACATACCCATGGTTGAACGTTGTATGAAACCTACAACACTGGCCACGTACTATGTGGCCCACAAACCATTGACCTAAATAGCTTAAAACCATCTTCTTCTAAACTAAGATGAACATTATGATCATCCTGAGAAACATCTGGGTGTCTTTGATAAAAATTTTCCATGGCATTGACTATGTTGGATGAGTTAATTTATCATCCTCTTTGTTTCTTTTTGAATTCCAATTTATCAATTAAAAATATTTAGCTCACCTGAAGAATCTATTCAGTCTCGATTTTAGTGGGAAATAAAGCATCTTTTTAGAGGAAACTCATTTCCATTGATACAGGACCATTCCATGAAGAAACATTCTACCTTGATTAATCTCAGTGGCCTTTCGCCTAGATACATAGAATATAGTACAAGTATTTAATTTAGCATTCTCTTTTATGAGAAACATAAAATTATTTTGGCACACATAATGGTATCATATGTAAAACCAAGGTCATCAGTTGACTTGCGAGCAGGATTGAATTATTCAAGAATTGTCTCTCCAGTAGGGAGTACCTTCTTCAATAATACCAACAACATGATGAATGCGTTGTATGACCATTGAATCAAGGCCTATAGGTGTAATAATTTAATGATGAAAAACAAATTATTAAATTTAGTGCATCCATGATTTAATTCAGTACACAAATCGTCATGAATTTAAATGAATTTCAAATATTCTCCATCTATCGAAGAATGGGGACTACTCCTTCCAATGTCGTCATTTACAACATTACTTTCTTTAGGTTGAAACTGACAGATCATATCACTGATCATTATGTTCATCAGATCAAATGTTTTTGAATAAAAATCCATATGAATACTATCTTATTGGTGACATGAAATGGGATCTTCTCCATGATGTGTCCTTGTCATAGAGTTTTTCAAAAACCCATTCAAACCAGATGTTCTCTAAAAATATATTGTTTGAAGAGATATCTATTTTCACATTTTTTACATTGAAAACTAATCAAATCACTATGAAATATGCTAGAGAAATCAAAAAATCTCATAATAAACTCATTATATTTAGTAGAAAACATATTTTTCATATCAATCCAGATCTTATCCATATCTGTATTTAAAAGAAATAAAATAATTGAAACATCTAATTTAAATTTTTTAAAAATTTCATATCAATAAAACATATTAACCAATGAGTTCAAAGCAATTTTCTAGGACAAATAACTAAAAGAAAATAATGGGATACTAGAGAATATATTTGAATAGAAATTATGTATATTACAATAAGATAATAGTAACTATATTTTAATATCAAATATGAAAATTTTTTGGATGATATTTAACATATATTGAATGACGATCTCAAAACCAAAATTTATAGGCTTTTCAATCTTCAAAAATATAAATTATCCTATATTATGCTAATTGACAATATTTAAATTATGTTTCCTTAAAGAGAATATAATGACGTGTTATTAGGAAATAAAAAAAATGAATAACATCTAAATAAAAACTAATTTGTATTATTTAAGGAGAGTATAAATTGATATAATAAATATGAAAGATCATGATATTCACTATGATCAAGAGTAAATTTATAAAACACATCAATAGATATATCTATGATTGAACTCAAGGTTATATTATAATATCAATCAATATTGATGTGAACCAAATTGTAGATTCATGAAGATATATTTCATTGGGTTTTACTTCCAATGTGTAAAAAATGGATCGAGTATAATTAACACTACCCCTATTAGTCTCACATCTATTGGTAAATATTGTCCCATTATACTTGTTCAGAAATAGAATATTTAATTTGATGGAATGTAATGGTATTATATCATGGCATCCCGACGAATAAAATAATTATAAAAAAGATAATCTATTAAAGTATATTAAAGATATTTACCATAATCTTGGGAATATCCAGGGAACAAATGCAAATATAAATAAATAAAAACTAAATAATTAGTTATAGGTTTGATGATGTGTAAATGGATAATGATGAAACAATTTACGAATTTTCAAAAAGTGGTCATTAAAATTACATAAAGCATTAATATATTTGGAGAAATATTATAGGACTCTACCTTGTTGAAAAATACATTATGGTTTTTTCATAATAGATTTGATACTGATGTATCCTCATTTTAAGAATGTATTTAATTATACTATCTCAAGAAGAACTAAAAAGTACATGATCTATATATGAGATAAGAAATATCCATTGTTTAAGAATAAGTTAAAATATTGGAATGAAATTAAATTCAAGAAAATGGAATAATAGAGAAAGGATTGATATATAGTTTTGTTTTAGATGAATCCATTTTTTTGGGAGAACACACACCATACGTAGGAAATTTTAGCACTATTGTCATTCAATTCTGGTAAAATAATTCCTCAAACACCAAAATGTTTACATATTAATGTGACATCCTTAAATATAACTTTTTTATTGATAATGGGCTTTTTTCGTTATTTATATAGGTGATTTTCCTAGAGTAAGTGTTCCCTTTGTGTTTCTTTAGCGACTGAAAGATGATTTCCAATACAGTTAACCTAATAGTATTATGAGGGAAGGACCAAACCCTCTAGGAATTGATTATGATGTGATGGTGATTTATTCTATGATCGGTTTAAAATTTCAAATAATCGGGAAAAATAATTTGGACCAATAATTAATGACCTTATGCCTAATTTCAAAACCATTGAAAAGAAGTCAGTAAGCTATCCAAATTAAAAATTCATACGGTAGAAGTCAATGAACAACATACCTATAGGGGACTCGACCATAATTAATGGAGGAAACTGGATTGTATATCCATCACAGCGTAGGGGCTCAATGGAAGGGGTCCTACAACCAGGATTTATAGATGTGGGGTACCTTGATGGGGGAGGCACAGATCGACTGAGGTAGGAGTGTTCTATGGTGGGGAATGATGGGACAAGATGGTTCAACGGAGGTAGGATGGGAACGCAGGATGGGGCGTGGAATGGGGCAAGGACGGTTTGATGGTAGTGGGAGTATCTGACGATCAAGCGTGGAGGTGGGGGGGTCGTGAGGTCGCAGGTCTATCTCAGGGTCAAAAGAGGGTGAACAAGGGGATAGGGACAAAGGGCCAAGGAAGGGTGAATGAGGGGGAGAGGGAATATTATGGCGGTGGTAAAAATACAGTGACCGCCAAATGGATGTAACTTGAACTCAACCTCCATGAAATCTTATATTTATAATATTGGATCCTCCATGTGCAATGAGCTTTAAATCATCCGCCTCTATTTGAAATAACCCTTGAATCATGATAATATCATGTTTCATGTTGTTTCCACATTTCCCATGTTATAATTATCATTCTATATAAAGAGAAGGGTTGTTATAGGCATAACCCATTCTTATGTATGCCCTTAGGTTGTCCCATGCAGTGTTGAGTAAGAAGGAACGTTTTGGTTTGTTAAAACAATTTTAATAAAGACACTTATTTTCATGTGTGAATTTATTATGTAATGTACCTAATTTATCAAATACAATAGGCATATCAATAATCTGAGTTGTAATAAGTGATTTTTTAATAAATCATGTTCAATTTTGAAATAAATTCATGGGTTGTTATAGGCATAGCCCATAAAAAATGGGTATATGCTATACCCATGGTTCAAGTAACCATGGGAGATTATTTCATCAGTATATCTTTGAGATATATCCATGTTTTGAATATGCTATACCCATGGTTATGAATTGCGAGAATTGATTTATGCCACTATGTAAATAACTTTATACCAATGGTTTTTAAATTGTGGACATATGATATAAAAATAGTCCGCTTCTAGTTTCGATCACTGGAAAACTTGTGTAAAATTCACATACCAAACCACTACACCACACTATGTTATTGGTATATAAATATATATTTACTTATATATATTTATATGAATAGTGACAATAGGTTTTCCATTAGAATGTTTTTTATCCTGTGAAATTTTTTCATTGGCATTAATGTAGGAAAGTTATACCCACAGTTTTGTAAAATTGTGGCTATAGGCATGACCAATTCCTATAGTTTTTTGTGAACCATTAGTATAGTGTTTTAACAAATCCCTACATCCATGGATTTTGGAAAATCATTGTTATAGGTCTTGAACCAATCACTATAGCCATGGTTTACAAAAAATATGGTTATAGATTCCAAACCAATCCCTATACACATAGTTTATGGGAATCCCTGGGTAAAGGGTCATTTTATAGTAGTGTTATTTTTGTGATAATATACATAACATTCAATGTATACTAAAATATAAAAAATCAATCACTATTAATGTTTATGTTTGTGTCCAAGGACAAACTGTTTTTTTACTTTGATTATATGTATATTCAATATATTAAATATTAATAAAAATTGTTCTTACACATTGTTTGTTATATAAAATGACCCTAATGTAATAATTTTCTAGATTCTAAGTCCCATTGATATGGTCATTATAGTTTCCCACAATGATGATAACTTTTAAGTACTATGATGATATTCTTAAATAATGTTCTCCAGTTGGATAGAGTATTATGATTGGACACATACTACAAAGAATATTGGTTGTGAGTACTCTTAAGTGGATGATTCTTCTTCTCATCATGATTTCAAATGGTAATTTCCAGGACATGGGATTATGATAAAATACCTTCTAGTATGAATTATTTATTCTTTAGTGGAATCAGATATTCCTATCTAGGAGTGTGTATAATTGTCCTTAAACATTAATTTTATCATTGATGAATGTGTTGACTACACCACATAGATATTCTAAACAAACCATCACACGTTATATTGGTATAATGTAGGGTATGTTGCCAGCATCATGATTGACATGCCATTAATGGATAATTCAAGAAAGTATTTAAACCTTCTGCCTTATGAAAGCAGATATTTTGGACGTTTGATTGTAATAGAATTCTCACACTAAATTCCATGGTCATGGTGTAACGACTTGTTTATTTCAGATAGTCCTATAATGGTATATCAAGCATATAGATTGGTGACATAGACATGAAACCTACTTGATGATATATTAAGGCAATGTGATTATATTACACAGTGAACATTCATATGTGGTCATTATTGGTTCGATATTAGGTTCTTTGTCTTGCAACATACATGATGATAGTAATATTGGACTTTAGGCATGCTTTCCTAACGCCAATGAGAAATAATCCTTGAGAGTCACATACTATGTATTTCTTATGATCCCGATTAAATTCTATTGGAATATAATTATTATAATAAATATTATTATCACGGGCAAGGAATAATTTTATTCATGTTTTATTGATCTCTAGTTTTCAAAAAGTAATAAATAATTGCTTTTTATTAATAAATAAATTATTCAATTTTGTGAATATATATGAAATATTTATATTTAGTATTATTAATATAATCTGTTATTGTTTATTGAATATTTTTAAAAAAATTATTCACTTGAGTGTGAATAAAATATTTATTTATCCATAAAATATTTATTTGGACATTCAATAAATGTTGGAGGAGTTCAAATAGACCAAGACAATGTTTGATAGCAAATATTAATAAACAATAAAGTTAAATAAAATTTTTTATTGCACAATTTTAAATGCACTAAAATTTGGTAATATTATTAATATTATCATTGTATGGAATTAGTATTATTAATATTTTTTAATGATATTTAATGGAAAAAATAAAATTAAATAATAATTTAACCTAGACCATATCTCTATAATTAGATGGTTATGTATATTATATAATGTAATGAATATTGAAGATAAAAAATTTGTGCGAACATCGAATTCTCTCTCGAATCCTCCATTCCCTCTTCCTCTCAATAAGAATACACATAAGAGAGATCCCTTAAAGATCGAATGAGGAGAAACCTATACAAGTAACATAAGACAATCGACTCTCCGTGATAGCACCCAAAAATTTATTGAAATTTCTCATAGATCAAAGGAGAACTTGTGGATCAACCCTAGAGTGATTCTATCCTAAAATCCACACAACACAATGAAGGAAATCTGAAGTAGTTTTTTTTGGATATCCAATATCACCAATGAAGAAAGGTCCATCAGCCAAGGTAATCTTTTCATCCTATATTAAATAAATTAATTTTAAATTTTTCTTGAGAGATACCCACATCTATTTTCAAGAAATTAAATATTCAAATAAATTTTAAAATATCTCCCACTACTACACACATTCACATAGCAAGAAACAAACAAGTTGTATTAGAGCCCTCACAACTAATTTTATAATTATTTATTTGATTATTGATCCATTATTAATAATGGATGAATTTTTTATTTCATATTATTTTATCCTTAATCTAATATTAATTAACAAGATATCAACATGATAATAATTTTTATTTAATGTTTAATTTACTTAATTATTTAAGAAAAGATGAAGAACGATCAGATATTTTATTGAGAAGCGTTGAATTTTATGTGGGTAAAACTAGGTTAAATGGTGTGTAACTAGAGTACATGTCATGCACCCTTTCACATTATACCTAGAATCTTCAAGAATTTAATTAAACATGATGCATTTATTGCGCACTTTGTGTTTACCATGCCAATCTAGAACATAGATAGAAGATACACAACATGTAGCTATCATGTTCACACTGTGTAATCTAGATGAGTTAACACACTGAAGCCATTGACATGTAACCCGAATACATAGAAAATAAGGTTGTCACGAACCCACTCAGGTTGACCCTAAATCATTCACTCGATCAAGCCCATGACATTGCCCGAGGGGCATTCCCGATCCCCACGGGCTGGAAACTAGTGGAAGACATCAATAAAAAACAATCAGGAATGATTTCACTGAATATAAATAAATAAGGTAGTAGAAATAATACAGAGAAACGCAGAAAAATAAACCATGTAAAGTGACTAAACAAGAATATAAGAAAATAGAACTGACCAAACACAACGTCTAAACTAACATCGTGTGACCCCATGGGTCACTCTCCAACTCAACTGTCAAGCGTCGCCCAAGGCGAGCGCACTGAAGTTGTGGCCTGTACAAACACTAAAAACAGAAAAGAACTATATGCGTGAGTATTAAAACTCAGTAGGCTAGCCCTATATTTATTCCCAATGCACTAGCTTTTTAATAAAAGAATCACCATTTCAAGTTTGAACTATAGTTAATAAAAGTATTGTTTTCGACATGTTACTCAAAAACAAAGTACGAGTCATTTCCCCTTTTCATTTCTCAAAAACACAAGTCATTATTTTAGTGATAAATTACCATTTTTCAAAGGGGAAGTGATGATTACTTTTTTAATTTTCAAAAAAAGTATAAAACACTTTTTGTTGAAAACATTTTTCATAATCCACTTTAAAACCACCCATCACTTTCTAGTAAAAACACTAAATATGAAAATGCTAAGGTAGTTACAAAATAAGGGAAATGAAAATAAAATATAAAAAAGTACCATATTCATCAAATCAAGTAACTGAAAAGTCACAGACATGGATGAACCTAGGAGATAAAGAATAAAAAAGAAGACACTAATACATGATAAATCATCCTCATTGACATGTCACACACGACGAAATCAAAATTCTCAACACACTCGACCATCCATTCTCAGGTAGGTCGAGGGAAAATCCCATAGTCAAAAACCAAATATATCCACCTACTATGGGCCACTGGTCAGTACCATAACCTACCGGTGCAGAAATCATTCATAAAATATTCTCTCAATATGCCAGCTTCCAATTTATCAAGTGTTTGGAAAGGGGTTCATCTAACCGATGCCAACTGAGAATCCAAAGATATATATATATATATAGCACAACGGGCATCACCCCGAGTCACTCAATGGGAAAAACTCTTTCCTTTAAACTACTTGAGTACCCGGGATCCTCTAAGTGTGGCCTCCGAAATAGTCTTAAACCAAGGAAGGAGATTTATCCTAGGAGGGTTTTTATCAAACCATTTTCATTGTTTTCCATAAATTTCCAAACGGTCATTAAATACATTTCACCATCACCACTTTAAAAATATCCAAAATGATTGTTCAGGATTTAGAAGAAATAATTTATCATTAAAACCAGAACTATAATTGAAATTCTGTGAATTATGCTTAAAATCCAAATTGGAATTCTTTCATTACTGGCTGTCCTTTCATCATGAAAATATATCATGTTTCCTGTGTAAAATAAACGGATGTTTTTACACCAAATAATCATATTAAAAATTAATTTACTTATATTATCTCACATTTATTAGAATTAATAAAATATTTAATTTTTACAAATAGTGTGCGCAAACAGCAGGAAATAATATAACATTATTTTAAAACACGGTTCAATGGGAACCTACCTCAACTCGTAGCTTGAACGCGACAACGCAACAATGTGACACGCCTCAGACATGTTCCCCAACACGCACAAACTGATGATCGCAGTAACACGGGGTTACCCTGCCAACGTGCTGTAATAAATGCACAACAACAAAGGTATATAAACATAGACCCAAAACAATTCAAACAATCAAACAATGCAAAATAACTAGCTCGACATGTTTTGAAAATATCACATCAAACCCCATTTCAATACACAACCAAATTCTTTATTATAGTCAAATCATGACCTTTAGATATAGAAACCACATTCCAAACACCATACACATCACAAGATTAATGTAATAAACCATTTGAATAATTTATAAAACATCCACCAATGGTAAAACCAAGGTTCACATAAAAACATACTCAGTTTCACATAAGAAAACACTTTAAAACAAAACACACAACATCATCACACCAAAACATGTCTCACACCTAACAACCAACCCATAAAACATTTAATAAAATAACGCCCTTGTTTTCACACAGAAAACATCACCACTTTCCATTATAAATTATGTTCCCAACATTCAAACATGTTCACCGCCTTAAAAATATAATTTTTACCCAATAAAAAATTTATTAAACACTTCTAAAAAATATCCAAAACAAAACCAAAATGCCAAACACACCATTTCTAATAGAAAACACATTTTCATCACTCACGCATGTCACGACATTTGTAAAACTCATTTCGCACAAAAAAAATTGATCATAAAACACATTTATAAAAACAAATAACATATTAAATTAATAAATTGATGCAATGGTATAGAACCACATACCTTGAGGTAGAAAACATCAATATCTTGGTGTGAGAGAAAAAATGCACGTCAATCGCACCACAAGAAAACGTGAATAATCATTAGAACAATGAACCGAACCAAAATTATCAAGAATGAACACTAAATTTGGACACTGTTCCCATTAGAATACCAAAACTCTAATTAACAATAACTCAAAACATGGGATGGCGGATGAGGAGACTACTAGGTGACTATGCACCGGAAGAGGAGGATGAAGGTTTTCATCGAAGTTGGAAGAGTCTTCTTAGGATTGGGGGTGTGGGGGTGCTCTATGCATGAAGGGAAGAAGAGGGGTCTGTTGCCTTATTTTTCCACATCGGATGGTGTGCCGGAGGGCTTCTCGTCGATGGAGGGGAGATCAGAGGCCGGCTACTAGATCGGGCAAGACTGGCTTGAGGAAGGGGGTGAGGGACGTTGTGTGCGAGTGGGATATGGTGGCGGAGGGCCTGTACATGAGCGGGAGGTTGAGGGCCTAGGCTAGATGAAGAGGGTGAGGCGGCTGAGGTCCGGTTCACAGTATGGAGAGGCGACTGGGTAGAGGTGTGGCACAGGTTGGTAGGAGGAGAGCAGACCGTGAGGAGGCGGGGTCCCAGGGCGAGCGGGAACAACCAAAGAGGTAGGGAGCAAAGGTGGACGGCGAGGCTGGGGGGTGCCGCCAAGAGGAGGAGGCGGCCGAACGGGGGAGGTGGCGTGGAGAAGGGGACCAGTGGGAGGGGGAATGGTGTGCACATACAGGGAAGTGGAAAGAGGGGGGCAGGTAGATTAGGGATAAGATAGATTTTTTTCATTTTAATAAAATAACAATAGTTATAATAATAATAATAATAATAACAAAAATAATATAAAAATAATAATTATTACAATAATAATAACAATAAAATATTATTATTATTATTATTAACAACTTTTTTTTGAACATAATGAATGTAATTATAAAAATCTAGAAATTGGGTACTCGTTCACTCATTTCACTACTTAAAAAAACTGCGTACACAAATTGTGTGTCTCAACGCAGTCAGCTTGGGCACCCGAACAAGCACCTGGGGCGATCGTGCAGCTACTGACTACTGGGCGGTGACCGCGCATGGGCTCCAAACCCGTTAAAAATATTAAAAGACAAAAAATAATATAATAAAAAATTTATTCCAGGATCTAGCCCGGACCTTGGGGCGAGAACTCGGAGCCAAGAATTAAATAAAATATAAATAATTTAAGAAGTCTAGGTGTGAGAATTCTCCCCACCACGACACATTCTGCCCCCAGAAAGTCACCCTGCTGAACGATGGGACAAACAAGACTCTAGGACCAAATTAAACTAGAAGAAAGCACAACATTAGATAATGGTATAATAAGAGAGGGTTCTCCCCACCACAAGAACTCATCTAGTATAGAAATTTTAACACTCAAACATACATCCTCGGGAAGGGGGCGACACAAGAAATCCAAACCGATCCAGAACAACCTCTATAGCATGAGAAAAACAATACCTCCACAAAACGTGGAACTCTCCACTCAGACCAATGAAATCCCGAACAATAGTGAAAAACTCTGAGAAGAACATAAACCATGCTGTAAACCCGAGCATAACCACAAACCTGGACTCCTACACAGGCACTTATATCTCCAAAAAAACACCGCTAAACCATGATTGACCCATACAAGGGTTAATAACTCTATTAAGAAAAACAAACACCGTAAAAAACACTAACCCGAAAAACAACACTCATTAGATTACAATATAACATGTTGGTCATAACTCCATGGAAAAAAATGAACATTCAACAACGTCAAAACATTAACAATGGAAAAAGAATAACAGAATGAATTTAACTGTTCCACTACCAACACGGAACTCAAAACCCATACCGAGGATTCACACCCTTGGCAACTCCTGACTACGTGTGAGCTTCACCCCAAGACCTGTGGTCAGGGTTCTAATGGCTGATGCATCTCCTGCCCTACAGTTTGTCACTATAATCCTTCGGTCACATCATCTTCTTCAGGCAACACATCCTGCAAAACTTCTCTAGATGGCCCAGAAATTTGAAACGATAACACCTCTTCGAAGGAATGCGACATGATGGCCTCCCGTGCCCAAACTGGCCACACTGGTAGCACACTACTGAATAGTCTGATGAACTGGATGCCAGAACCACTACATATGAATTTTTTGCAACCAGTTCCTCTTGCACACCATGATCGCAAAATTGGAATCTTTGCAAGCAGCTAGATAATCTATATTTTCAACCATCTGCACTCCAGATACCAACTCCATTAAAAAGGCCTCATCCACCAAATTATCAAAAAATTGGTCCCTAGAAGGTTGGACACGCTCCTTGATTTCTGGACGAAGACCCATAATGAAGAAAGGAGTCAACATCAAATTCTATGACTCTTCCTCCAGATAAAAGGACACATGTTTCTTGAAATGGACAACCTATGCATTCAACGTCCCTTGGCCTTGTTGAAAGCGCATAAGTTATTTCCTTTTCTCCTTCTCCACCTCTTCTTCTATAAACCATTGGACGAAGGCTGATTTTATGAAATCTCACGTTATCCCAACTTCCATTCATGGTGGGGCGATGAACTCCCATATGTCCAGAGATACATCTTCAAGAAGTCCCAAACAACACACACACTGATAGCTTTGGGAGTCCCAACATCCTAAAATCACACTCGGACTCTTCAAACCACATAACTACCCTTAACGGATCTCGATTACCATTAGGCACAGAAAATTTCCGAGAAGGACCAGAAACTGGGAATGACATATCAGATACTCTAGAGACCTTTCCGGGTCATATGTTCTGAACAAAATATAAAACACATATCCAATACCAATATCAAAATGAATCAATATCATTGAAAGCATTTTATTCCAAAAACATCCATCTAAGGAACCAAAAAAACCAACACACACAAAAATACCTCTTTATTTTATATTTCAAAACCACCTTCATTGAAGGCCATTTCTCAAATACAAAACCCACTTCTCAATCTAATTTCAATTCCCAAAAATCAATTTCTCTTTATTTAAAATCGCATTAGAAAACATGGTCAAGCCTTTAATTCCATGTGCAGACCTCAGTAATCCCCTGAATCATTTCACATGACTTCATCCGCTTTCATCCATATGCACCAACCCAGAATTCTCATGTATTCCCTCACATGTGAAAACATTCATAAAGAGTACCCGAGGTTGTACCCAAACCATATATCAACCAGTTCCAAGCAACCACCGTATTTTTAGTCCATGAGCTTTTAATTTTGAAAATCCATTTCACAAATTTAAATTAATTTAAAAAAATTGTTCTCATTTCAAAAACCCTATCTCATTTCCAAAAGTGATCTTACACTCACAAGAACCAAGAAAATAGAAAACTTGCATTAAATCACTGAAGAGATGGACCAGTAGTCATGCTAAACTTAGCGACATGGTAGTTGGACATGCCCTATGTAAGCGTCAATGACTAGGTAGAACATAAAACGTGTAGGTGGGAACCACATGGGTCACTACTCCATGTAAAATCACAATGTAACATCAGTTTTCCTCCGTTTTCATCATGAAATCCAAAACAAATCAGGACGAGACAAGAACTCAATTCCCGAACTACCCTAGGCGACTCAAGGTTTGGAACGGGTGAGGGTTCATGAAGTCCTTCCCATACCGACCTATCGAGTCTCGGAAGTCCTAATCTCCATATACGAGACACCCCAAATAATAAGGGCCACCTCTAATACCATTTTTTCATGAAACAACCTGGGTCAACCATGAACCGGTAACCAGATCTAGCCCGTGACATGGCCTGAGGGGCTTTCCTGATGCCCACAAACTGGCAACTAGTGCTGGTAATCAATACAAAATAAGTGGGAATGACTTCAACCAATATAAATAAATAAGGTAGCATAAATAATAAAGAGAAATGAAGAATAAATAATCCAAGTATAGTGACTGAATGAGAACAAAAAAAATAGAACTGACAAAACACGACGTCTGAACTATCTTTGTGTGACCCCGCAGGTCTTGCTCCCACACAACTGTCTAACATCTCCAAAGGCGAGCACACTCAAGATTTAGCCTACACAAACACTAAAAACATAAAAGAACTATATGCGTGAGTATTAAAACTCAGTAGGCTAGCCCGATATTTATTCCCAATGCACTACCTTTAAAATAAAATAATCACTATTTCAAGTTTGAACTACAATTTATAAAATTAATGTTTTCTACATATTACTCAAAAAAAGTACGAGCGATTTCCATTATTCATTTCTAGAAAATCGAAGATATTATTTTAGTGAGACATTAGCATTTTTTAAAGGGGAAGTGATGTTTGCATTTCAATTTTCACAAAAAGTATAAAACACTTTTCATTGAAAATAGTTTTCATAATCCACTTTAAAACTACCCATCACTTTCAACTAAATACACTACATATGAAAACGCTATAGTAGTTACACAGTAAGGGAAATCGAAGGAAAATATATAAAATTACCATATTCATCACAGCAAGTAACTAAAAAGTAACAGATATGGGTGAACCTAAGAGATAGATAATAAAACAGAAGCCACCAATATATGAGAAATCATCCTCGTTGAAATGTCACGCACGATGTAATCAAAACGCTCAATACGCTCAAGCATCCTTTCTAAGGTAGGTCGAGGGAAAATCCCATAGTAATAAACCCAATATATCCACCTACTATTGTCCATTGGTCAGTACCATAACCTACCCGTGCAGTAATCATTCTTAGAATATTCTCTCAATATGCTAGATTCCAAGGTCTCAAGTGTTTGATAAGGGGGTGAGCCAACCGATGCCAACCGGGCATCCAATAATATATATATATATATATATATATAATGTACAATAGGCATCACCACGAGTCACTCCATGGGACAACCTCTTGCCTTTTAACATATCATGTACACAATATCCTCTAAGCGCGGCCTCCCAAACTGTCAATTGCATCCAAGGCAGGAGAGTTATCCTAGGAGGGTTTTTATCAAAAAAATTTCATCTTTTTCCATAAAGTTCCGAACCGGCATTAAATACATTTCACAATCACCACTTTAAAAATAATGAAAACACTTGTTCTTGATTTAGAAGAAATCATTTATCATTAAAACTAGAATTATAATAGAAATTCTGTGAATTATGTTTAAATGTCAAACTGGCATTCTTTCACTACTGGGTGTCCATTCATCAAGAAAATATTTCAAGTGTCCTGTATAAAATAAACGGCTCTTTTTACACCAAATAATCATTTTAAAAATTAATTTCTTTATATTATCTCACATTTAATAAAATTAATAAAATATTTAATTTGAACAAATAGAGTGTGCAAACAGTAGGAAATAATGTAACTTAAAATTTAAAAATCAGTGCAATAGGAACCTACCTCAACTCACAGCTCGAACGTGACAACGCATCAATGTGACATGCCTCAGACATGCGCACAATCATGCACAAATCGATGACCGTGGTGTTACCGCTCCAACTCGCTGCAATAAATGCACAACAACAAAGGTAAATAAACATAGATCCAAAGAAATTCAAACAAACAAACAATTCAAAATAACAAGCTGGACATGTTTTGAAAATATCACATCAAAAACTGTTTCATAACCCAGACAATCTCTGTATTTGAATCCAATCACAACCTTTAGCCACACCCACAACATTCCAAACACTATACGCACCACAAGATTAAAGTAATATAGTATTTGAATAATTTATAAAACATCCACCAATGGTGAAAGAAAGGTTTACACCAAAACATACTCAGTTTCACATAATAAAACACTTTAAAACAAAACACATAGCATCATCACACCAAAATATGTCTCACACCTAACAACCAATCCATAAAACATTTTATAAAATAACGCACCTGTTTGCACACACAAAACATCCCCACATTCCATTACAAATCAATTTCCCAACACTTAAACATGTTCACTGCCTTAAAAATATAATTCACACCCAATAAATAATTTATTAAAAAATTCTACCAAATAAAAAAACCAAAATGAAAAACACACCATTTCTAATAGAAAACACAATTTCATCACACACGCATGTCAAGACACTTGTAAAACTCATTTTTCAACACAAAAGTTTATCATAAAACACATATATAAATCAAAATAACATATTAAATTAATAAATTGATGAATGAGTATGGAACCACATTCCTTGAGGTATAAAACATCAATATCTTTGTGCGAGACCAAAAATGCACGCCAATCGCACTACAAGAAACACGACTAAACCCAAAAACAATGAACTAATACAAAAATATCAATAATCAACAGTAAATTCAGACACCCTTCCCATTAGGAAACCAAAACTCTAATTAACAATAACTAAAACCTTGGGAGGAAGAAGGAGGAGACTTCTGGGGGACGACGCACCGGAAGAGGAGGAGGAAGGTTGTCCCCTGTGTTGGAAGAGTCTTCTCGGGATTGGGGGGTGTGGAGGTGTTCTTCGCACGAAGGGAAGAGGAGGGGACCACATTCTTATTTGTGTGTGTTGGAAGGTGTGTGCAAGTACTACACATCGATGGAGGGGAGATTGGAGGACGACTGAGGGATTGGGAAAAACTGGCTTGGGGAAAGGAAAGAGGGAGTTTGTATGCGAGCGGGAGCTGGTGGCGGAGGGCATGTGTGTGAGTGGGAGGTCAACGGCCTGGGCGAGCTAGAGGGGGGAGGAAACTTAGGGCCAGTTCACATCAGTGAGAGGCATCTGGGAAGAGATGTGTCTCGTGTTGGATGGAGGAGATCAGACCATTAGGAGGCAGGGTCCCGAGGCGAGCGAGAACATACAGAGAGGCAAGGAGCAAAGGTGGACAACAAGGTTGGGGGTCAGGTTCAGTGCGGAGCGAGGCTGGTGGGGTATCGCCAATAGGAGGAGGCAACCAAACATGGAAGGCAGTATGGAGAAGAAGACCATGTGGGAGGGGTAATGGTGTGCGCAGATAGGGAAGGGGAAGGGGGCCCATAGGTATATTAGTGTCTAGATAGATTTTGTTTCATTTTAATAAAATAACAATAGTTTTAATAATAAAACTAATAATAATAATAAAAACAATAACATAAAGAGTAATAATAATTTGAATAATAATAATAATAAAATAATATTATTATTAACAACTTTTATATAACCATAATCCAATTAAATATCAAATTCTGGAAATTGGGTACCCGTACACTCAATGCATGAATTAAAAAAAATATCACGAAAATTGCACGTCTTAATGCAGTCTACCTGGGCACCCTTATAAGATGCTTGGGAAATCGTGCGGCGACCTCCTACCATGCGGTGACCGCGCACGAGCTCGAAACCCGCTAAAAATATTAAATTACAAAAAAATTTAATCCATGATCTAACCCGGACATTGGGGCGAGAACCCAGAGCCATGAATTAAAAAAAATATAAATAATTTAAGAAGTCCAGGTGTGAATATTCTCCCCACCACAAACACTTTATGCCCCAAGAATGTCACCCAGTCAAACGATGGGCCAAACAAGAATCCATTCCCAAATAAAACCAAAAGAAACCCCAACATAAGATAATGGGAGTACATGAGAGGGTTCTCCCCACCACAATAACTCAACTTGTTTGGAAATTTTAACACTCAAGCATACCACCTCGGGAAGGGGGGAGACACGAGAACTCCCAACCGATCCAGACTATCCTCTATAACACGAGCCAAACAACACCTCCGCCAAACTTGGAACTCTCGACCCAGACCAAAGAAAGCCCGAACACTAGTGAAAAACTCTGAGGAGAACATAACCCAAGCGGTAAAACTGAGCATAACCCTGAACATGGACTCTTTCATAGGCACTTATATCTACAAAGAACACTATTAAACCAAGATAAACCCATACTAGGGTCAATCACTCTCTTAAGAAAAACACACAGCGCAGAAAACCCTAACCCAAAAAACAAATCTATTTAGATTACAATAGAGCATGTTCGTCATAACTCCAAGAAAAAAAATGAACTTTCAATAATGAAAAAACATTAACAATATAAAAAAAAGAAAAAAATGTCTTTAAATTCTCCACTTACAACACAGAACCAAAAGCTCGAACCGATGTTTCACAACCTTGGCAACTTCTGACTACGCCCGAGCTTCAACCAAAGACCTGTGGTTGGGGTTCTGATGGGTGAGGCATCTCCTCCCTCGCAGTCAGGCACTAGAATCCTTCATTCCTAATGTCTTCTTTAGGAGATTCTTCCTTCAAAACTTCTCTAGATGGCCTAGACATCCACAACGGTTACACGCCTTTGGAGGGATGTGACATGACAACCTCACGTTCCAAAACTGGCCACATTGGTGTCACACTACTGAACGGTCCGACGAAGTAAAATCCAGAACCACTACATAGGACTTTATAGAAATCAATTCCTCTGGCACACCCTGCTAGCCAAATGGGAACCTTTGCAAGCAGCTAGATATGATGGGTTTTCAACTATATTCTTGGATATTGTACCTTCAATAACATTATGTGATGTTATATATGGAAGAACCTCACTGATTATATTCAAAATGTATATATGTGCATGTATCACTTTATCACATTGAGTTAACATTACCTTTAGAAAAAATATACCTTTACCTTCACTATAATGTATTAAATTTCGTGTTATAGGGAGACCACAGAGCTCCATATCAAAAAATATAATGAGTAATGAACTAAATTACCACTTTTGATATATATTTTTTAAAAATAAAGGCCTATGACCAATATATATTCTAAACATATCTCATTAATATATTCATATATCATTCAAAAGGATGCATCTAATGTAATTAAACAGTCCCACAAATTCTTATATCTTATACTAAATAAATTATTAAATGGACCATTATATCAATTAACGATTGTGGAAAATAAATTTATAGTTGGAAACATATGAGGAACGAATCACTATCCAACACATATAACAAATATGGATTTATGCCTTTAATGGAAATTGACTTGAAAATGCAACATAATATGATGATATAATTTTTTAATGGTATAGAATATATTTCACACAGTTAAATTAGTAGAAATTGTTTCATAAATACATTATTAACATTAGATTTCATACAATTAATATTAAATCCTCCTATGAAACCAAAATTTTCACAATTGAAAAAACCCCACATGGTACTTTAAAACAATGAATTCATTGATAAATATTATCATCTCACTCTTTATTAATGTGTGAGATGATTGGTGAAAAATATGTTATATTTCCTTTAATTTTGGGAGCTAACTCTAATCACATTCCCATGGTTATTAATTCCAGTATCGCTTGATATCCATTATTTGTCCATCCTTTTATGTTTAATAATGTTCGAATTAAATTATTATAATTTTTTTCCCGACATGTATAAGGTCAATGTAATGTTTTACATCTAAAAATTTCCAATATGGTAGTTTAAAAAAATGAAAATTTTCTTCCATGTATTTGTTTAACAACCTAAAATCTCATTCCTACCAAATGTGACATCTATGTTTTTCTCCTTTTCATAATATTATTCAACTAATATTGGTTTTAGGGAAAATCATACTCATATAATCTATTAAATACCCATTTAATCTTCGATAACGATGATCTATTCACAAAAATATCGGATGTCCCGATATTTTTGTTTTTCATAAATCATATAATCTAGTATAATAATCCCCTCTTGAAAATTTGGAAAATAACTTTTTTCCTTCAACATTGTAACTACATTATTTTCCATAAATATAAAATTAATTTATAGTAAACATTATCATAGAATTCCAAAAATACACTTTCTTATATGCATAATATAATATAACACCAATCTCCCACAAAAATTTTATGTCATCAATGAATGGGGGTAGATAAATATAAATATCATTTATATGTTTTTGTGTTCATGAAAATCATCAAGCATGTCATCACATATTTCCTCTTAATACATATTTGTGGGGATATATTATAGGCAACAAACATTATAACACCACGAATATATTATGGTATGATTTTATAAAATAAATTTATTTCATAGCCTATATTACATAAAGAACTATGTTCCTTTGAAAAACACTTGGTTAGTAAGGAGATAGCCAAATCCCAGCCATTAATAATAGATTTTCCACTTCTATGTTTTGGAATTTTGAATAACAGTTATCTAGAATTGTGACTAGTAAGTCATTTGGTGTCTAATAGAACTAACCTGATTTTTGGATGAATAGTAGCATACCCTTATGAATAGTAATATGAATAGTAATATGACCCTTATAAATAGTAAATAATGATAATATTTTATTTTCATAAGGTAATAAGATAATGAGATCTTAATTAATTTTTCAATGTGATATATAACAAATTATACCTTTAAAATTCTTATTTTTCGAATTAAATATGATTTTATTTCAAAATTAATTTTAAAAAAATTAGAAAATTATTTTCAGAAAATGGGTATCATTTTTTATTTATAAACATAAAAAATGTAAAGGGTAATGTTTTGGTATTTTTTTAAAATACATTAATTTTTCATGCATAGTAAAAATATAGTTTTGTGTTGTCGGTAGATTAATTAAATATAAAATTATGGTCGGCTTCTGTATAGTAACTTATGTCATGAGGTGTCCCATGTGGATAAAACCATGGGCAAATACCATGGTTAAGCTCATGGTTTGGAAGAAAGCACTAATGAGGTTTCCCTTTCTAATTATTAAAAAACTACCTCTCTTTTTCTATAAATAACCACTCATCCATTTATTTTATTTCATTCCAAAACCTGCATCATAGAATATCTGGAGGTTTTACCTCTTTAAGACTCTTCCCAATGTGTCATTATTCCCCTAAATTCCCATCCTTCAAGATCGAGGAGTTAATCAACAAGGTAACAGAATCCTTCATTCTCTTCTTTTAGTCAACACTTCTTTAATCTTATCTATTTGATTATCCATTCTCATATGTTGGGTAATGATTTCTTGTGTTATTCTAACTATAATTTTTATTTAAACATGATGAGATACCCTTTTTCTTTCAACATATCATTTTATGAAACTTTAATCGACGCTGTTAGGTTGCCGAATTTTAATAAGGGATCTCTCACCTTTTATTTTATTTTCAGGTTCATTTCTTTTACTTTACTCCCCTAACCTCCTATTACCATGTGACCATGATAAAATATATTATAATATATATACAGGAATTATATCATGTAAATGGAATAAAAATCATCAATATTCGTTCTCTTTCCCTATTATTGTTTTTACACAAAATTTACATCCATGAGGTTCCAATTTATAACCTCTGTGGACGACAAAGTTTCATTATTCACTCACTCCTTCATTACTGGTCATGAAACCATTTTAATGGTTAAACTAGATAAGAATTTATTTATTTCATCACATTAATGTTCTGGAATCCTTAGACACTCATAAATTAAAATAATAATACAAAACAAGTTCATTATGAACAAAATGGCCAAGTTAATCCGAATATTTGTAATAAACATTTAACTAATGAATCATCATCATGGTATATAACCCAAAAATAATTATAAGAAAATTTATATCTCCTAAATATCATTAATAAGATATATTAACAATTATTTATTTTGAACCACATTTAAAATGAACTTCCACTCATGAAAAAAAGAAAACAAATCATGAAAACCAAAGAAGAAAATTAAACCAAAACAAGAAAATCGAACCTATTAAACCCATAAAAGGGCCATGAATTTACATAATAAGGTTATACTAAATAAATTACATGTATAGGAGGTTCTGGAGTTATTAATTAATGACCCTAAATTTTGTTATTCAGGTCATTCAATCAAATGAAGAACAGACTCGAGCCAAAGTTAAGGGGTTTCATTCAAAATTTCGACAGATTGGCTAACCCGCTAACCAATCTCACATGTAAAGGAGTTATGTTTGGGTAGAATAAATAATGTACAAAATTATTTGAATAATTGAAAAGAATATTGGTCAATGATCCAATTTTGACTCTTCCATTTAGAAGTGATTAATTTGTAATATATTGTGTTGCATCAATGAATGGTCTGGGTTGCATCCCTATGAAAAATGATAAAGTTATTTCTTATAAATCAAGATAGTTTAAGACTCATGAGAAAAATTATCCAACTCATGATCTTGAGTTATAAGTCGTAACCTTTTCTATGAAAATATAGAGACACTACCTTCATAGAGAAATATGTGAGATATACACAGATCAAAAGAATTTTAAATACATTTTCACAAAAAAATAAATCAACATGAGGCAAAGAAGATGGATTGAGTTACTCAAGGATTACGATTTTTCAATACACCACCTCCCAGGAAAGGCGAATAATGTAGGGGATGCATTACGTAGGAAGGATCGTGGACATCTATATCAAATGAGGATTTAGAGAGATCGTATATTTCTGGAACTAGTAAAGATGGATATAAGATTGGTTAAGGAAGGGGAAACATCTTTTCTCATTCAAATGATTGCTAAACCATATGTTTTAGAGAAGATAAAAATATCTGCATTTGATGATGAGAATCTGCAAAAGAAAATTAATGTTGTCAAGGATGGGAGACATGATGAAATTGTGTATATAGAAGGAGTTCTAAAATTTGGTAAGTTGTTATGTCTTCCATCAGTACATGAGATAAAAAGGGAACTATTAGATGATTCCCATAACTCAAATTTCTCTATACACCATGGTAGCACCAAGATATATAGAGATCTGAAGGAATATTTTTTGTGGGATAATATGAAGCGGGAAATTGCTGACTACATGTCAAGGTGTCTAGTTTTCCAATAAGTGAAGTTAGAGAAGAAAAATCCTAGAGGAGTGATGCAACATCTACTTATTACAATGTTCAAGTGGGATAACATTACGATGGATTTTTTCATCGGACTACCGAGGAAATCTCGATGGATCAATGCAGTATGGGTAATTGTTGATTGTCTCACAAAATCAGCACATTACCTTCCTATAAGAGAGGATATACTACTTGAGCACCAGTAAAGTCTTTATATTAATAAATTTTTAAGATATTATGGTGCACCTATATCGATTGTATCCGATCGAGATCCCCTGTTTACATCAAAATTATGGAAAATTCTCCATAAGGCTTTGAATACTAAGATCCGTATGAGTACTGCTTATCACCCCCAAACTAACAGACAGTCTGAAAGGACTATTCAAACTCTAGAATATATGGTGAGGTAATTCTCTCTTAACTTCTGAGGTATTTGGGATCAATAATTGCCTCTGGGGTAATTTTGATAATACAACAGTTTCCATAATATTTTAAAAATGTATCCATATGAAGCATTATAAGGAAAGAGATGTAGAACTCCAACTTGTTGGGATGAAGTTGGTGGGAGGAAACGTACTGGCCCAAAACATAATGATGAGACCAAATAAAGGTGAAGACAATACAAGACCATATTAAAGCATCCTAAATTAGGAAGAAGAGTTATGATGACAATCAGGGAAAGGATTTGAAATTCCAGGTGGGAGATCATGTCATTCAAAAATTATCTCTGGGGAAGGGTGTCTTAAGAATCAGTAAGAAAGGGAAACTGATCCTTAGGTAGATTAGACCATTTGAAATTATGGAGAGAATCAGAGTAGTAGATTACCATTTAGAAATGCTTCCAAATATCTCCAAAGTCCATGATGTGTTCCATGTTTCATTGTTGAAGAAATACATGCTAGACCAAATGCATGTACACACATATTAAGAAATTGAACTCGAACCTGATTTATCATACTGTGAAAAGCCTATTGGGCTTCTTACCACAAGGGAATTGGTATTGAGAAATCAGACAACTCAAATAGTAAATGATATTTGGAGAAACTAGAATATGGATGAAGCAACGTTGGAACGAGAGGATTTCATGAAGAAGAACCTCCCACATCATTTTATTGGGCTTTATACATAAAATATCGAGGACGAAATTTCCAAAGGAGGGAATAATATAACACCCAAAACATTTTATCATATGATTCCGTTAAATACTATTTTTAGGACCTATATTTCATAAAGTACTATGTTCCTTTGAAACAAAACTTGATTATTTAGGATATATCCAAAACCAAGCCATTAAACATAAATTTTCCACTTCTTCGTTTTATAATTACAAAAAATTGTCTTCTAGAACTATGACCAGTAGGTCATTTAGAGTCTAATAGAACCAACATGATTTTTTCATGAATAGTAACATAACCGTATTAATATTAATATGAATAGTAATATGAACCTTATAAATATTAAATAATGATAATATTTTATTTTGTTAAGGTAATAAGATAATGAGATCTTAATTAAATTTTCAATGTGATATTGAACTAATTATACCTTTAAAATTGTTATTTTTTGAAATAATTATGGTTGTATTTAAAACATAAATTAAAAATACATAGAAAATAACATTAGAAAAATGAATTTCATTTTTTAATTCTATACATAAATAAATTGATAGGATAAATTTTTGGGATTTTTCTAAAATACATGAAATTTTAATGAATAGTTAAAATATCGTTTTGGGTTGTCGATAGTTTAATGACATCATAATGATGTAATAATTAAATATAAAAGTATGGTCGGCTAGTGTACATTATCATATGAAATTATTTTAATAAAATGGATTTAATTTTTTTAATCTACACAATCTAAATATGGTTAGGGTTAATTTTGGGAATTTTTTTAAATAGTGGATTTTTTATAAATAGTGAAATATGAAAAATTAGAGTAATTAACATTATATGCTAAATACATAAAATTTAGAGTCATGAATGATTTAATCACCCATTAATTAGAAATAATAAGCACTCGTTACATTATTTACTCAAAATAATCAATAATAAGTATAATCCTGAACTAAAATAACAAACTAATTTATATAATATTAAAAAACACCCTCTCATCCCCTTATAAATATCGCCCCTTCTTCCACACCTTCTAAGACATAGAGGTTGAAAAATATATACCCATTTTCCTTGAAAAACCTCTTCCCAATTTATTAGTGATGATGGAATCCCCAACATTTCATTTTGAATTTCCATAAGATTATTTTAAAAGGGGCGAAATTGAAGAGTTTACACTTCCAACTACATCTTTTTATTTATTTTATTTTCTCATGTTTTCCTCACCTCCCATATACAACATGGAATCGTATCTCTGAAATAATATATATAGTATAATATTTTATGGTTAATGTAATATGTATCATCCAATCACTTTTTTAAAATTCTTATTGTAAAATCGAAATCGTTTTCTGTAATATGTTAGTTCATCACCTTCATTGGCAATGCATTTTGGTTTCCCATTACTGACTTCATGGAAGGTTTACGATCACATATAATATATCAAAATTACCTATATATTTATATTATATATTTTCTATTTTTCTTCATATTATATATAATCACAACAATAAATATATTAAACTAGTTCACAATGGACGGTTAAGCCCCCAAAGTAAACTAACTGTACGACCTTAACATTATTAATAAATAAATCTCTCATATAAAGGAAATTTTTATTTTTTTTGGTAAATTAAACTTTATATATGTAAATAAATGTTATTTCATTTCACTTATGTATTTATATTACCATTGGATAATAACATCAACAATTATATAGAAGCAATCTGACTCTGGAACCATGAAACAAACATATGTAAAACAGTTAAATTGATCATTATAACTCATTGAAGTGGTTATAAATGACCATAATTAAAATATAATAATTAATATATATATAATTAATAGGTGTCTAAATATGTTATTATGTAATTTCATTTTATTATTCAGGGAATTTTTTGAAATCACAGTACAAATATAGAACATAATTTAAGGGATCTCTCTGAACCACATTTCTTTTGGGGTTTTATTTCATATGATTACATTGATATATCATTATTATTATTCTTATATACTTGATCTTTATTATATTTATATTTCTTATACATACATACTGATTTTAATTCAACTTCCTTTGAATGGTTAATACAATCTTTAATGTTTCTCATACTGAGGCAAGACTATGCAACCTGTTTCCTTCCATGGGAAATTATTACATTTATGATTCATGAATAACTTTCATTATGTGTAACACATAAGAATGTACATGTTGTGATTTTCATATCCTCATATTGATATAAATCATTATTTAATTTTTTTTTCTCATGAGGTGATGCTTATGAGAACAGGGAGTGACCCTAATTCATTAAGGCACTCTGTCTAACATGTAATGTTTTCTTGGTGGTTAGCCTTGAGTAATTATTTTTTCATGTTTTATGATAAATAAAAATTATTATGTTTCCATGATCTCATGATTCCATGATATTCATTTTATTCCACCAAATGATTTTTTAGTATCCCTGATATTTAGGTTATCATGTAATTTCTTATCACTCAAATGTTTTGTTTCATTTCGCTATTTTTTATCTTAATGGGATTTACAGATCACCCATTTTTATTATTTATTCCCTCGGTTACCATATGTAGTTTTAGTAGCTCAAGGGGATTTAAGGTATCATTGTATAGAATAAAATAAATATGTTTTCTTATAGTTTCATGTTGTTATTTTATATACATTGTCATCCAAAGACACTACTCTTCATAGTCATTGAGATGAATTTATTTCATTTTTATGTAAAAAATAATTATACAATATATGTGAATTGATTGGGTCACTATAGTTGTTATAAGAGATTTTTCAAGTTATTTTTGGGGATTATGACATGAATATTTTTTGGACAAACCTAGGAATAAGTCTAATGATAATTCTATGCAAGGGAAAAAATCATGGAATTTTGGTGAAGTATTGAGCGAGTGTAATATAAGAAAATACATCCCTATTTGGATACTATATGTGGATGTGGATCTGTAAAATTTGTAACTACGTGGTAAAAACCCAAATAATTCACATTAATTATCACATGGTATATGAAAAATAAGACTTTCTATACACCTATTAGGGAACTCCCATGGTGTAACGAACAATAATTTTTGAATGATAATAATTTCCTAGGAATATATGTGTTATATTTTTTTTATTCATAGCAAAACCATATCTATTTAATAAAAAAGGGTGTATAAAGTGATATGTGACCATTGGATTTTGATAATCAAATGAGAATTGGTCAATTATTACCATTGATCAATATGGTCATTGGAAACTATACAATTGATAATAATTTTAATGTTATAATTACTGTTTATAAGTAGAAATAGAAAGGAATAATTAATTTAGAAAATAGTAACGATGGAATCAACCATTATAATCATGCTATATGAAGCCCCTTTTTAGAGCTTTGAATGATTGTATCATAATAGGGTTTTACACTTAACTAATAACGTTCTGGTCTTCATTAATTGAATTGAGAACAAAATATCAAATAGGAGATGTTCAAGTTAATAGAAATTACCTCTTAGGCAATGTTAGATGAGCAGCCCCATAAATCAATAATAATCATAAGCAGATGAGGTTTCATATCATCTAGTCTGAACATGGTAATTTTCATTATGAGAGATTATTAGAACATACCTAACAATAGAAATTATGTATTTTTTGGTGTCATCATATATTATTATCTATGAGAGTGTGTAATGGTTTTTTGAGTTTATGATATCATTGATTCTGGTGACGACTTAGGTAATTAGATTTACTAACTCATACCATCACTCAATAAGTTTTCTGGATGTATGGTACATTGGGTGTGGCACCATTGACTTCTCATTAATGGATATGTCAACGAATGATTTTTCCCTTCCATGTTTATAAAAGCTAATATCTCGACCCATTGATTGGAATATATCAATCACCCTAAATTCCATGGACATTGTGTAATGACACGTCTATTTCATATTTTCAAAGAATGATGTATCAATCATATAGGTTGGTGACATAGATGTGAAACCTTCTAGATGCGATATTTATAAAATGGGGTCATATTACATTTTTACTATTCATTTGTGGTTATCATCACTATGATATTACGTTTTTTCTCTCCTGTTATTTTACCCGTTTCTACATATTAATCATGGACTTTAGTAATTCCTGTTGAATTCCAACAAAAAATAATCCTATAGGGTCACACACTATGTGTTTCTGATGATCATTATTAAATTACATTTGAATTTAATAATTATAATAAATTTTATTATAAATAATGAGGAATTGTTTTATTTACATTTTATTGATCCCTAATATTCATAGTGAAATAAATAATTATTTGTTTATTAATATAAATTTAATTAATTATGTGAATATATATATAATATTTAACTGTTGGATTTTGAATAAAATATATATTATCATTATTGAATATTTTAATAAAAAAATTTCACTTGGTTGTAAATAAAAAATGTATTTATGAATAAAATATTTATACAGGAATTTGAAAATTTTTAGAGGAGTTTGAACAAACCAAGATCGAGTTTGATGGAAAATGTAAATTAATAAGATGGTGATATAATATTTGTTTTTATATAAATTTTCAAAAACTATATATTAATAATAATAATATTATTATTATTATATGGCATGGGGATTATTAATGTATTTAAATGTTCTTTAATGGCTGACATGAAATTTAATAATATATTAACCTAAAATGTATCTCTAGAAATATATGGTTATGTCTTTTGTATATTTTGTCGAAAAAAAATAATAGAGAATGGTTGCACTAAATGAATTATCTCCCAATTACTGTTTTCTTTCTTCCACTAAAGAAAGATAAATTTAAGAGACATCACATCAAGATCAAAGTATGAGTAATGATCAAAAGAAACACAAGATAATCGACTCACCGTTCTAGCATCCAGACACCAAATATCATTTCTCAGAGATCAAAGAATCACATGTAGATCACCAATAGAGTAATTCTATCTTTTTATCCTTACAACACAACGTGGGAAATCCAAAAGGGTCTGTTTTGGATGATCAACGCAATCGATGAAGAATGTTCCATAAGGAAAGGTTATCATTTATTTCAATATTAAATAGATTAATTATTCATTAGAGGTGCAAGATCCCCACTCATGGTTTCAGGAATTGAAATATTAAAAACTAAATATATCACCAAAAAAATCATGCTTTTATAGCACCGAAATCAATAATGTTGTATTAGGGAGGTCATGTTTGAATTTATAATTATTTATTTGATTTATGATCCATACATAGTCCTGGTTGAGATTTTTGATCCATATTATTCATTATTTATTTTAATTTTAATTAACATGTTATTAATATACTATTAATGTTCATTAAGAGATTTATTTTCTTAGATATTTAGGTTCATATTAAAAATTATGAGAGATTACACTACGAAGTAATTTTTTTATCTTGTAAAATTGTGTTACATGGCGTGTAGCTTGAGTACACACAGTGTTCCCATGAACATTTTACCAGGAAGCACCAGCCAGTTAATTTCAGGTTGTGCATTTATTGCGCCCTATGTGTTGACTAGGCCAACATAGAACATGGATATTAGATACTCAATATTTTCATCGCATGAACATGTCATGTATTTTGGTTGTGTTAGCACTCTAAATCTACAAGCATGTAACATGGATACATGGAAACCGTGGTACATGGAGTATAACAGGACTATACATGATTCATAGTCATACTATTAATTGAATAAATAAATTAAATTAAATTAAAAATTGCATCATTAAAAACAAAATTTATTCAGTGACCCCAAATATGTTTTACAAATTTATAACAGTTTTACGAAATTATAAATTCTCGATTTATTTATTATAAACAATATGTAATTATTGGATCTATATTTAGTTTTCCATGAATTACATTAATGGTGTGCATATCTAATATGAATTTTGATAGTCAATAAGATGAATAATAATTCATTCATTCATTCATTCATTCATTTATTAGCGCAAGTGCATTCATCTTAATGAAAAAGAAAGAACAATGAAATTAATGTCTGCCATTTATTTTTTTGTATACATTTCATGTATGATTTCTTAAGATATTTTTGAATACATTTGTTTATATTGTTATTAATTTAATTAAATTTAATTCATGGTTTTGGAATTATTTGTTATTTAATAAATTTTGATTGTATGTAAATCATCCCTCCCTCCATTATTATGTAGGACCTGTGTGTCTAAGGATATTTATGTAATATCCCTTTATCCAATCCATTAGTTCCCCAAACCTATATTTGAGTTACTAATATTTATAACTAATGGAGTTTCCCATGGATTGCGGAGGACGTTTATGAAAGAATTGTAATGATTCCAACCAAGGTGTTACATAAGTTGAAAAGTGGAATGGTGTAACTGATGCCAATACCGTCAACAAGAGTTATTTTCCTTAAGTCAAATGTTGATTCAATGTTCTCTCATTAAATAAATTATTATAAAAATGTAATCAATGTTTCATTTAATTAATTAATTAATTCTACATATATCATTATTTATTTTATAGATGCAAGGTCATGATCACATAAATAAGAGAATTAATGTGAAATATGGAAATTAAATAAATAAATTATGCATAAATTTTTCATTCATAATGATTAATTTTTTATGAAACATTATATTAATATTAAGAATACATTTTAAGTATAAAAATTTAAAATTTATGAATAAGTAATTAATATCCATCGACCTAATATTAAATCAGTCTAGGCATTCTAATAATTGATTTGCAACAAAATTCAATAGAACTAATTTTTTTGACCAACCCTATTTTGGACAATTTCTTTTATAATGTGATATCTTATGAGTGTTTTTGGTTCACCTAACCATTTTACAATAAGAATATTATCTATTTCCAGACTTGATGTAATTTGGAGGCAGGTTTCAAAGACATCCAAGTCAAGATTTCAGGATTGGGGAATCCACTCGATGGGTTATTTATGAAATGTTTGATTATGAAATATGTGGATCACATTAAGTAATACATATGAAGGGTGTACTCTAATATATCTCCCATTAATTGGATAAAGAATATAGTCACTATATATGACATGTTTTACAATTCCTTAGTGAATAACCATTGTTATTTTTATGACTTCTTTCTGAAAACCATGGTGATATGCTTATGAATGACTCATTTAAATGTTGTAACCAGGTTTATATGTTATGAATAATGTTATTTTTATTATTATATTCCCATTTCTCCATTTATCCTTAATTTATGATATTATTCATGTACATATTTATATTACTCATTATTACGTGTAAATTGTTTCCCTTTCTTTCTCGTACTAAACCTTATGATCACCCTTTCCTTTGAGGTATGTCCCAAGGTTATGAGATGTAGTAAATATTTATATAATGAAACTATTATTAAGCCATTAATGTTTATTAAAATAATTTTTTATGTTTTCATGTATTATGTACCACATTTTAATGAAACTTATCATTAAAATATCTTCTATTTGTACCATATATATGAATAGTTTATGTATTAAAATGTGGGATTCCATCATTAGTTTCAATGGATGGTTTAATTATATTTGGAAATTGGGATTTCAAAACCTTATAAAGAGCCCAAAGGACATGTTTAAATATAGGAAAACACCCTTTTATCTTAGTGAAGTGTTATGTAATTGCTTTCTGAGCAATGAAATCCCTCTCAGTATTCAAAAAAGTGAATGTTGATAAGGAATAGAAGTATCTAGGAGTAAAACTCACAAATACCACTTTTATGTAGACTCAAATGGGAAATAGTTAATGATAATGGGGCTTTATTCACCCCTAGTTTGACACTCATTGCGATATGATTAGTTAATCACTATATATTTATGAACCATTACGAAGGATTTATAGAACATGAAATTTTTGTTAAAAAAATAACATATTTAAGCATGATGTTTTATGATGTAAATATTTTTTAATAATTATAATATTATTGAAATGAAAATGTTTCACATGAATATATTCATATAATATAACCTGGTGGGTAATAGAAGGAACCATGTAAATGATGAGCGTAATTAACAATTCACTAATGAACCTTTGATGGAATCCATAATGGAAAATATGATGAAAGTAATGAATTAACTTACTCGAGTTTGGAGAAATAACAGAAATCATGATTATAGACCAGAATCACCTTGAAGGGAATACATTTCTATTTTTTTCTTTATGCATAAATGAAAACCTTTTTTCAGCGGATCTACCGACCCATTGATTCCTTATAAATGGATAAGATATATCGAAAAGATCTTTTTTGTACTATGTCTTTTGAATCAAGTGAATGTCACCCCAGCTGTGTACATAATAGAGGGATAAATTTAATAGTGGTGGAAAATGAATAAAAACATGAATCCAATAATAAATATTGATTCTATATAGTGGGAATTATTCAGGGGAAACTATATCAAAAAATATTTCCCCTCCTCTAGGAAAATGGAAATGGAGGAGGAATTCTGAGAGCAAAAGACAAAATAAAATGAATTTGGTGGAAGCTGTTAGATGAACTTTCCAATACATTCTCATCACACCACTACAATTGTTATGGATCCTAAAGTGAATTTTGATAGTATTTGGGAGGACTAAGACCCCATCTATGTAATAATATATCCAATTGAGACAATCACAACTATGAGGATATAGTGTGAAGTTATATAAAGGTTGACATATAGTTTATAGAGATGCATTGGTCTTATAGATCGAATGAAAAAAAGAGATAATTGGATCCAATTTAGGGAGGAAACTTGATCATGAAAGGGGAGGAAATAAAGTCAGACTTCCAACTTGAATAATCATTGGTAAGAAGCATTTGAGGAATTACTTTATCGAGAGAGAGAAAATTTTCAAGTGTGGAAGAGATGTCCATATTTATTTGAACTATCATAGTGAGGTGAATCCTCAACATCTCAAAAATAACTAAAAGGGAATGATGGTGTAGGAACAGCCTAAATTCCAGTGATTCCAGTGTGGATAAGATGGGAACTTTTCTGATAATTGTCCATATCAAATGATAATGGAGGGGAATCAAAATCAACCATATCATAGGACAAGAGAGAAAGGTCTAGATTTTTCTATAATGATGAATGAAGTTGAAGCTCCAAATGACAGAGTGGTAGTTACTATCTTTTTTCCTCAAATCTAGAATGTACATTGTTTGAATAATGTTCTATGAATTAATTTATTTACTCCATGTTTTCATCAATTATTGAATGAATTCATGAACATATAGAAGTAGAGTAGTCAATTGAGACTCCATGATTTTTTATCCAATAATAAAAGTGTATTGAAACTCTATTACTGACTTTGGATATAACAATATCATTAAAAAATATAGTATTCATTCCAATGATATAATTAGAGACTATATTAGGGATTGAATGGATCGTAATGTATAATACTAATATCAACTATAGAATTAAAGAAATCTTAATAGTATTGAATGTATAACCTATAGTTATCATCAACGGATAGATATCACAACCTGATATTTGTCTATAATCACTTCCCATAGCCTTCTTTATGGATATGATCTATGAATATGATGCCGGAAATGAAATTATAAGAATAGAAAGTGTACCCATAATTAAGGAATACATTGATGTATTTATAGAAGAGTTATAAAGGGCTCCCCTAATAACAGAGTTATATTTCCCCATTGAACTCGTACTTGGATCTATGATGATATATAATACCTTATACATAATGGAAAATGTATATCTAGAAGAATTAAATAAAAAACTCCCAGATCATTTGGAGAATTGGTTTATCCGACCAATTGTGTCTCTTGGGGAGAACATGTTCTCTTTGTGAAGAATAATGATGAATCAATGAATATATACACTGATTATAGTGAACCTAAAAGGATTATAGTGAATAAAAGTACCGTATTCCAAGGATTCATGATTTATTTAAACAACTTCATGGGACATAATTATTCCCAATGAATGATATTTGATGTGGTTATCATCATTTGATGGTGATGAAAAATGATATTCCATAGACCGTTTTCTGATCAAAATATGGGCATTATGAGTTTGTTGTTATTCCCTTTGGAATCACTAATTATCATTTTATAATTATGTATTTTATGAACAGAGTATTTAAGGACTACCTTGATATCTCTATGGTAGATTTTATTAATGATATTATGATATATTCCAAAAGATATGGGGGAGAAATATGATCATAAAAGGGTTATATTGAAAATTTTGAGGAAATAATGGCTATTTGGAAGACTAATAACATCTAAAATTTGGTAACAAAAATATTCTTTATCGAAGATCATTGCTTCAAATGAATCAATATTACACGACCCTGTTAAGAAAATTTTTATGGGGAAGTTTCCACATCACACAATAGTAACATGGATTTGTAGTTTCCTTAATTTATTAGGAAATTATAGGAGGATTGAAAAAACTATTTCAGGACATTGTAATCCCACAACCATGTAAAATCGAAATAGGGATTTGTTTATATAGAAAAACTATTGTGAAGAAAGGTTACAATGGATGTTGAAGAGATTGGTAGCTACTCCTATGTTAACTCTACCCTATATCAGAGAAGGATTCATTAGTTTTAGAAATGTATATAAAAAATGGCATGGGTGTGTCCTCATGAAAAATTAAATTGTTATTTCTTTTGAATCTCGATAGTTGAATCCTCATGAGTAGAATTATCCTACACATCAAATGGAGCTAACTGTGGTCGGTTTTTCACTAAAAATATGGATCTACTAAATTTTTGTGATAAATGTGTCATATATACAGACTATCAATGTTTAGAGTATATTTTCACAGAAGAGTAATAGTACATGAGGTTGAGGATATGTTTGGAACTTATTAATCTATAAAAAATTTAAATTAATTATCACCCTAGAAGAGAAAAAATAATTGATGACACATTAAGTATGACAGACCATTTTTGTTATGGAAATGATAAGGATTTAAGGATATCCATTTATAAATTACCTAGTAAGGCTGGATATGGGAATAATGAGGTGATAGACATCATAAAATCTCTCCCAAATTATTTCTCAACCATTATTACTATATATGATAAATCAATCTCAAAAAGAAGATCCTTTATTAAAGAATAAGATATAGGCTCTGATTAAGGGAATGTTTTTCTACGTTCAATATGGATCATGAATGTGTAATAAAATTTCATACAAGGTTAGGTGTTCCATATATTCTTGAAATTAAGAAGGAGATTATGGATTAATATCATAACTTTATATTCTCTATATATAATGGAAGCAATAAAATTTATAGGGGACTTCGTGGCAATTATTGGTGGGATAACATTTAAAGGGATATTTACGACTAAATTTTAAGGTGATTGGTGTTCCAAAAATTTATTTTTGTAAGACAACTTCTTAAAGGAATATTATAACCACTACCCATACCACCATGGATGTGGGAAAATATCACTGTGGTCATTATCACTAGTGTCCAGATAACATCCAATGTAAACAATGTGATATTGGTTATCGTGGGTCCTCTCAGTAAGACTACCCCTTTAATCACTATTATATAATATTTATCTCTTGAAAAAATTTCCATGTTTTACCTAATTTATGTGGTGAGGTTTCATGGGGTACCCCTTTGTAGTGTTTCTGATCGTGATCTATGGTTCACACAAAAATTATAGAGACTTCTTTAACATGTTATGAGTAAAAAATTGATTTACAATATGGACTATCACCCCAAACTCATTTAAATTAAGAATGGATATTCAGGAACTGTAGGACATTATGATAACATTCTTAGTGGAATTTAAAGGTGTTTGGGATCAACATATCCCATTAATAGTGTTCTCATATAACAACATCTTCCATTAGATTATTAAAATGTAACCCTATGAAGCTCTATATGGGATTCGATGTCGAAATCAATCTTGTTTGGATGAAATTGGTGAGAGAAATATTAATGGGCTCAATATTATAAAAGATATTATGCAAAATAATCATTCCATCCAAAAACAAAAAAAAGATGCTTAGATTCAGTAGGAGAGTTATGTAGAAAACCATTGAAGGTATGGAGTATGATGATGTGGAAAAAGTATTCTTTCAAATTTCACCATGGAAAAGTGTCATGATGTTTGCGAAGAATATGAATAATATACCCATGTACATTTTCCCCTATTAAATCCTTGATCACATAGGAGAAATGACATATCATCTAGCACTTCAACTAAATATATCTCATGTTCATGGTGTATTACACATTTATGTCTTGAGGAAGTACATACTAAACCCTTTAACAATACTGAATATAAAAGAGGTACAACTGGAATATAAAATCTCTAATTAGGAGTTTTAAGTGATTATCATGGACCTTAGAGACATGAATTTATGAAATAGGACTTCCCACCTCATCAAATTGTCTTGTATGAACCATATATATGAGGAACCGATGTTAGATTTAGATGAAATAATGAGGCAGATATTCCCACACATATTCTCAACTGGGAGAATGATTTGAAATTTTTGGGATGAAAGTTATTAATGGGGGGATAAGGTAATGTCCCATACGTTTTTAATGATAACTATTTCCAGATAAATTGTGTGTTATATTATTTTTCTACACAAAACCATATCTATTTAATAATGAAGTGAGTATCAATTGTAATGTGACTATCATGTTTTCACCATTATATTACTGTTGGTCAATTATGACCATTGATCAATATGATCATCATAAAATATACTATTGATCACAAATTTAATGTTATAATTAGTGTTTGTAAAAAAATGATGATGAATAATTAATATAGAAAGATAAATCATGGCCTAGACTAGTATATTGCCACCATATAAAGGCCATTGGTAAAATATTGAAAGGGAGGTATTATATATGGGGAATTATATTGAAAACTCCCTAGACAAGCTTCAACAAGTAAAGTTAGAATGAAATCGTATATGAGAGAATTTCATGTTAGAGGAAATTACCACTATGGAAATGTTATCCAAGAATCCTTATGAATTTATTACCATCACATACATTATCCTTAGGATGTATGTAGGTGTTGAAATATATAGTGTTTAAAGTACTTACTAACAAAAATTATAATTCCATTGTATAAATGATAATTTTATTCCATCAATTCTGTTTTAATAATTGTTTTACTTAATAAAATTCTTATAGAAATGGATAAATTGGGTTTTTAGACAGAAAGTGTAATTTCCAAAAAAGATATATATATTTAATATATATATATATATTATGAATAATAATTAAGTTCATGAAATTGTAGGATAAACAATTTAATTTAAATATAATTATAAAATAATTTTATTTTTTTCAAGTGTCAAGAAATTTACTATGAATTTTCAATATGCAATAATTTTTAAGAAATAATATTTTTTTATAATTATAAGTTAAATTTCTTATATTTAGGAAATTATTATGATAAAATAAAAATTAATTCTGAATTCATCACATCAATTTTAAATTACGTTGAATTTTTGATAATTTTCTAAAATACATTATTTTTCATGAATAGTAAAAATACAATTTTATTATTTTAGTATGAATATTGTCATAATAATAAATTAATAATTATTAAATAAATAAATATCCACAATTAATGATCTTAAATATGTTATTTTATTAATATAAATCATTATACTATATTTTAATCAATTTCCAATCATATAATTTACTTTCCAATGTCTAAAATATAAACATTAACATTAAAAATAATTTTTTGTGGTAACATTATTTTCCATGAAAAAAGAATTAATATAGAATGAATTTAAACTCATTTGGACTAAAATAACATATAATATTACCCATGTTTCCAAAAACATTGGTAAATACCATGGGAAAATACCATGGGCAATCCCATGATTTTTTTCCACAACTTAGGTTTCCAAGACCTCTATTTAGAAATTAATAAAAAATCCTCCACTTTTCCTATAAATATCCACCAATTTATCAATTTAAAAAACCAAAAACTCCATTTTTCAGGATGATCTGTTATTTTTACCTCCCTATGTTTCCTCAATCGCCTAAGGTCCCAATAATCATGTTTTCTGAAAAACTCTTTAATGTAATAGAAATATCATTCACTTCTCTACATTTAAAGAATCTATTTTTGTGTATGTCTTATGAATGTTTTTTTAATTCTCTATTATTAAATTTTTATTAATTATCTTAGTTCTAAATTATTAATTTTCAATGGTATACCCATGTCCCATCTTTATTTACCCATTTTGAAAACAACATTTTATACCCATTATGATATACATTTTACTTCTCAAAATTTCTCTCTTCTTTTCATGAAATTCTATTTCTTTTTAATTTTTTGAATAAAATAATCTATTTCATTTCTCGGGTTATTAATATATATTTAAAATTATTTATTATTATTTGGTTATTTAACTTACATGAAACCCTCTTTCCCTTTTCATGTGTTAAAAATGGTATAATAATCTTATCTTCAAGAACTTTTTAAAAACATTGTCATTTTGATCTAAAGCCCTTTTATTTTATTAGACACGTGTTATTTATGAAATTATTTATAATAATATACTTGGATAACATTAATTAATAAATATGAAAAATGATCCCTACTATAGATCCATTGGATGGGGTAAATAATTTAATCTATAGAGATGACATGTTTTATCGTACCTTGGTGAATATGCTTGGAAATTTTTATGATACCTAACTCAAAACCTTAGTGATATGACTATGAATATATCATTTAAATGTTTTATCAAAATTTACATTATTTTATTCATTTTATTATTATTACATTCCCATTTTCCTTCTCTCATGCCTTTTATGATTTTATTCAAGTTCTTATTGATATTTCTCATGGTCACCTGATAAATACTTCCCTTATTTTCCATTATTTGGACTTATGCTCACCCTTTTCATTGATGTATGTTCATCGGTTATGAGATTCATTAAATTTACGTAGGATTAACCTATTATGTATACATTTATGTTAATAAAAAAATGTTGTAATTTTTACGGTATTATATTCATTTTTTCAAAGAAACAAAACTTTTGAACATCTTATATTTGTACCCAGATAAAGAATGGTTTATGTAATAAATGGAGGATTTCAAATGGGGGATATAATTTGTAAAATTCATAAATTCATTATAGAAAATTATAAATTATTTGAATGTATTATTAGTTTATAAAAACTAGTATTAAAACTTCCATGGATAAACTAGATTGAACGCTACAAACTCATATGTTATGATACACATCTCTTTTATAAGTTACTATTTTTTGGATAACAATTAAATTTTTATATACATAATAGTTATGAATATAAATCCCAACATTTAGATTATTTTTTAAGTAATTCCATGAAATAATATAACATTCACCAAAAATACATTGTGATAGGAAATGCGAAGATTGACTTAATGAGATTTCAAACCAAATGTGAGCCGATGTAAAATATATTATGATTATTCAAAACCACTATTCATGAATTATGTTTTGTAACTAGAACACAATTGAGTTTACAGACACATGAAATTATTTATTGATGGTGCCTAAATGAATTTTATGTGATAAATATGACAATGAAAATATGATGTGTTTCCCTATGTGTCAAAAATGTGGAGAGAGGATCCAAGGTGAATGTATTAAAGGAATTAAATGTTTCTTTATGTGTGGGAAGGAGGGAACGAAGAATCCAATTTCCAAATCAAAATGATGTGTTTGCTTAAAAATTTTAAGGGAAATAATTCTCAACCTAAGGAACCACTGGTATTTCAATGTCCTAGATATGTGTATCTTGATGTTTATTTAATTCAGTGACCTAATACATGGGAAAATAAAGATGAAAATAACTAGAAATCACTATACCATGGGAACTAGGAAGGGCCTACACAATGAATATTATAATCCAGAACTACATAGATTTATATTCCTTGTTTATAGTCTAGTTTATGGGGGATGTTTTATAAAACAATTGAGGCACCATACCTAATGAATTAGTTTCATGAAGTAAAACATCTTTGATTATTTTATCACATGTTGAATTTTTGGATTGAAATTCATATACATAATTTTTTACCTCCACTAGAAAAATTATAGGATATATAAGTCATGGATTGGAGTTTTTTATATAAATATTATATAAGCTATTGGGAAACTAAGATCAGTCTTAACATCCTGACTTATACTTCTATTTTTTACAAGTGTATGGAAGATGATAAATATCTTTTGGAAACATCATCACAGTTGTGGATATAATTAACTTACAAGAAATAATATCTTGATCAAATTATTAATACCATGTAGGGAATCACGCTTTAATTCATTACCATTATTATGTATTATCATAATGTATTCTATAAAGAATTGTTTGGATATCCTTTGACCAATAGGTTTAGTTCTCAATTGAACTTATACCTAAATATCTTACCATATTAAATTCACCTTACATAATACCAACCATTGATATGGGAGAACTAAAGAAGTGGTTATAAGACAATATAGAAAAGTGTTTTATATAACTGATTTCTTCACTGTGGGGAGAACCAGTCCTCTTCATCATGAATAAGGAAAGTATAATGCACCCATATATTTAATATATTGAATTAAAACACTACATATAATGAAATTGAATCCCTTTTCACAGATAGAGTAATTATTTGATCAATTGTTTGGGGTCTATAATTTATATAAGGTGGTCCTTTTGGTCAATATATCAACAATTAAAAGTTAATAAGGAATATATTAACAATACCACCATTAAAAAAAGTATAAACACAATCAATTAAGAGTGGTTCCCTTTGGACTCACCAATTCTCCAATAATATTTATGGAAATTATGAATAGAGTTTTACATATAACATAAAAAAATTTGGGGATATCTTTATAAATAATATTTTGATATACTCCAAATGTAAGGAGGAGCATGATAATAAATTTAATATTATGATAAACAAATTATAAAAGGATAAACTAAATGAAAAATATAGTAAAAGCGAGTTCAATATAGAGTAATTATCAGTCGTGGGGAATTTTATCACCAATAAAGGGATATCCATATCTCTTTTTAAGACAGTGGCTATTGAGGAGTGGCCCATGCCCATATCTATAATGGATACCAATAGTTTTCATATATTATTGGGGAATTATAAATGATTTTAGGACACTTCTGAGAATATTAAAATTCACTAACAACGATGTCTTGGAAGAGGGTAATGTTTTACTCAACCAATGAAAGTGACGATAGATTCATGGAGTTGAAAAACAGTCTTGTAATTAAACTAGTACTTACACAACCCACAAGTGGGTAACTTTTCAGGGTATAAATTTACTCTTTGAACAAGGTATTTGGATGTGTACTAATGCAAATTGATAAAGTGATAGCCTATGACCCATGGCAGTTGACATTTCATGATTAAAACTACCCAACACATGATTTGAAGTTGGATGTAGTGATATTCACAATGAAAATAAAGTGGAATTATCTTTATGGGTAGAAGCGTGAAATATATTTCGAATTTAATATCCTCATGTATATATCCACATAGAAATAGAATAATATGTGCTAGTGTTTATGGTTAGAGATGATCAAGTACTTTGACTACTCAATCCACCACCATCCAAGAAATAAAATAATGTTTTCGATTCTATAAGATGAAAGGATAAAACAACCTTATAAATATTTACAATTGAGAAGGGCCCAATATTATTAGTCTTGTAAATTATATACATATTAATCATAAAGAAAGGAATTTCATCATTCCTTTCACAAATGATTATTCTACCATTCCTTACGAAGAAGTTAAATTATTCTCAATGAAATGATATATAAATTTAGGATAATATGGATGTTATATGAAAATAGAAATCCTTATTGTTACAAATTGACTAATAAAGAGTTTTCATATTTATTTCATAACTACGCGTGCCATAAAACTCTAGGATAAAGAAGAATCTATTGTATCATTCATATATCATGGCATTATCTATCCACCTAGAGAGTATGAAGATGTATATAGATAACATAGATCATTATTGGTGGGAAAATATAAAGAAGGATATCATTTAATACAAATCAATGTTCTTGGTATTTCAACAATTGAAATTTGATTTGGAAATTCAAAGTGGATGATTCATCCATTACCCATAAGTATATGGAAATGGGAAGACATCCCTAGGGACTTTTTCACTAGTGCTTTGAAGAAATTCATATGAAATAAAGCAATATTGGCTGTGGTGGATAATATAACAAAGAAGGAATAATTTATTAAAATTTGGGAGGTATTACCACTCCATAAAATTGAAATAATATACATTAGAGAAGTGGAAATGCTTATTAGAACACCACTAATGATTGTATATGATTGGGATCCAAGTTTTACTTTTTAGTTATAGAAGTGTCCCCTACAATATCTAAGCACTGAGTTGAACATAATTACGACTTCTAACACCTAAATTAATGGCTAATCTAACTGTAACATCTAGAATCTAGAAGACATGTTTAGATTATGCTTAATAGACATCAACTTTGGTTGTGATCAATGTATTTCTCTAGATTACTTCTCATACAAATTTTTTTTCCACTCATGAATCCAAATAAATCAATATGAATCCCTTTTTGGGAATATATGTAGAACACCTATTTTTCGAGAACCAAAATGGTCAAAAGAATAGATAAAAAGTTAAAAGCCATTGAAAATCACATCAGCTATAGTCAATGTTAATAGAAGAGATATACCATCAAAAATCAATGAGACATAGACTTTTTAGTTGGCGATAAGATCATCCACCATATATCTTCTTGAAATAGAATTATTGAATTTTGGAAAAAGGGAAATCTAAGTCCCAAGTACATCAAAACCATTAATATTCAAGATCACGATGGAGTTAAGGATTATCGACTAGGACTCCCACAAATTATGTCTCATATAAAAAATGTATTCCATTAATACATATTTAGGAAGAACATACCATATCCCTTACATGTACCGAATTCCGAGGTGGTATAACTAGAAAATGATCTCTCTTATCAGAACTAGCTACTGAATATCTTATACTATAGAGATAATGTTCTATGAAATAAGACAATTCACCTATTATAAGTACTATGGTGAAACAATATGTATGAAGAGGTGACATTGGAACTAGAAGAATCTATAATGAATAAGTTGCCTTACTTGTTTTCACCTTAGTATATGAATTTTTTTTAGGATGAAATTTCACAAGGGGAATGAATGTAATGACCCATAATTTTATCAATAGAATTTATATTATTATTATTTTATTGATTTTATTAATTTAGATTAAAACAAAGTCACCACATAATGAAACTAATAAAAATTTACTAATTTGAACATGAAAATTGGGGAATAAAAATGGCCATAAGAATTTAAAATATTATGATGGGATGAAAAAAAAGAAAATAATGTAACTAAATTATAAAAATGTGGATCTTATGAATCTTCTACCCATGTCCTAGTTATAATAATCACCTCAATATTCCAATTTCAAGTTTCTCCATTATTTTATTCAAAAAAGTATATTTATATTGGTAACAAGTTAAACTACCTCTTTAAATTTATTTTATTTTATTACCTTATACTCACCTCCCTCATCCAACATGGCATAATATCTCCATTATCATATATATATATACATATTTTTTTTTGTTTTAGTGGAATATCTATTATAAAATCACCCATCTTATCCTATTATTGTCATAATTAAAACACCATCCTTAATATGTCAGTGCAACACCATCATTGATGATGAGTTTTCATTTCCCATTAAAACCTTCATGAAAGGTTTAATTTAACTTATAGTGGGTCAAAATGAAATATATAGATATATATTATAATTTTTTTACATTGTGGAAATCATATATACCCGTACTATTAGTTGAAAATAAAATCATTTCGTGAGGGATAGTAAAAACACCAAATATAAACTAACTGAATGACATTAGAATTGTTACTAAATTAATTGCTCCTATGTTATATCACAAATGAGTTTATGGGACCACTAAAATTTCTAGAAGAGTAATATTATTTAATTTCACTAGTATATTTTTAGTCTCATTAGAAAATATCATCAACAATTATACAAACCTTATCTGACATTGGAACAAAGAAATGAATGCCCCTAGAAAAGTGAAATTGTTCATTATAGCCCATTGAAATGGTTAAAAAAGAACATAATAAAAATATGATTAATAAATTAAATAATTTCTATCTTCTTAATTCAGTAATTATTTAATTTAATTTTATTATTAATAAAATTAATTCCAAGTATAGAATGAATCTATAAAATATGTCCAATAATATCATCGATCCACCCTATATCCATTGGGTTACAGTTTCTCTCTCACTACCTCACATTATATCTATAATTTTCATATAAAATTATTTTATATTGTTAGTATATGTCCCACACATATATAACAATTTTATTCCACCTTCATTTAATGGTTTAATACCTATTTTAATGGTTCCATTAGTGGGTTAAATCTATGAAACCCATTTCTTTCCGTGGGTTATTCTTTAATTGGTGATTTAGGATTGATTTCATTTTTATGTAACTCATAATAATGTACATGACATGATGGGTGTTCCGAAATATCACTTCAATGAATTGTACAATATTATATTCTTATGCAGAGATATTTATGGGGTGAGGGAGTGATCCTAATCTTTGATGGGACTCTATCCACCATGTGATATTGTCTTGGTAGGTATTCTTGACTTATAATTATGTAATTTTTTTTACTTCCACTTTCATATGTTATAATGATCTCATGATTTATTTATATTCATGTCAGGAATCCTTGTTTTAATTTGTGATCCATGACATTTATGTTACCATGTTTCACCATATCACTAAATGGTTATGCTTCGTTTCTATGTTTATTCCATTACTAGGATTCATTGTAGTCCCATTTTTTTATTTATTACCCATGTTATTATATGTAGAGTTTGGACCTCAAGGGAATTTTGGAACTCATTGTGGACAATATAATGAATATATCTTGTTTTGACATCATGTTTTTATTTTATAAACCTAGTCTTCAAAATAGACTAGGCCTCACAATAATTGGGTTGTATTGTTGTAAATTTATGTCAAACATTATATAAAAATTTGTGTAAAATGATTAAATCACTATAAAAATGAAATAAAAAATTGAATGACTGAAATTTTGGATCATATCTATGAGGAGAGAGGATTGGGGTGTTTGTGCACTGAATAATTATTATTTTCATGGGAGATCAATGAAGGATGGAAGATTGAGGAGAAACAATAAAAAAGGAATTTTAAAATCAAAAGAAAGTATAATATTGAGTGTATTCAAGTGATTTTTTGTGTTAAGAGGATTAGGATTTTAGAAATATCACATTGAAAATATGAGGAGATGTTCTTGGGAGATATTGTTTAAAAATATTTTTAGCCTTGTTTGTTTATAAACACGATGTTAAAGGATTATCATTCCAATTTATTTTCATTTATGAGAAAACTGACATTAAAACTCTAATTCTAAATCAAAATTTTATACTAGTGATCATTGAATAAAAAAAATAAAAAATAAAATTAATGATGAGAGAAAATTGATATATACCATGTTGAAATCTTTGAATGAAGAGGTGATAAAATGTTGAAGTGGATGAAAGAGGACTAGATCAAACATATCTAAACAAAGAGAAAGAGATGAAATAAAATGTAGAAGAAAATATTTTTGACTGTGATGTAATAAAATTTAAGAGGGATTTTAAATATTGAACTATTATCTGAAAAAATTGATCTATCAATTTCGAATGATTAAAATTTTACTTTTAACAATATGTACATATATAAGAAATGTTATTACCCATATCGCGTTGAGGTTTTCAAGTGGGTTATTTTTATTGATGATATTAATAACCAATGAAAATTGGTTTCCAAAATAGTTATATAAGAAATTTATTATAAATCCATTTTTTATTGGGTTTTAACACTGGTTATATAAATAATAGATGTGAAAAACCTTTTTGTATTAGCTATTTAATATTCAAATCCCAACTGCACGTGAAAACCAACAATACTAATTAACTGTGAAATCAATCAATTTTATCAATAGATGAAATGTTCAATTCCTATAAATCCAAACCTAAATTATAATTCTTCAAGGATAGATTAATTAAAATACTAGTATGCATTAATATCACATTGAGAAACAAGATGTATAATCCAATTTAGTTGTCATGAATTAATTACCATTATCATATTTGGTTTCATATGCGACTAAATGCATATGGTGAGTGATTTATTAAAATATTTGAAAATTATATGTTGAAATACAATTCTAATTGATAATCATTGAAAAAATTAATAAATAAAAAGAAAAATTTCATAAAAACCCATTTCAATCGATTTATCTATCCCAAATGGATTTGTCTGACAATCATTAGGTTATTTCCAATTATGAATAATCCCAAAACCATAAAAGAGATAATAGAAGAGAATGAATGAGATTGAAATAATATAAAAAGTACTAGAATGATAATAATTAAATTACAATGTTAAATAAAAGAATAATTATGGAATTCAAAATAAAATCTAACTATGAAGGTTCATAACCCTAGTTGTAGTCTCCCTGTGGCCGAACATCTATGCTTGGGATTCACATCCTTTATCTTGTTAGAACCATATATTTATAAGCCTATATATCCTTCTATGGATCCCATGGTTCAAATATATCAATAAATAGAAGTTTGAGTACCCTATAATATATATCCATCGAACGATACATAAAAACTTCATATTTTAGTCATCCTAGAGGGTTTCACAATGTGAAAAATTTCGGCAGCGTGAAATTTTTGGGCCTTCTTTTCATTTTCTTCTCTTCAATTTACATTTTCAGTTCATGCCTTGTATAATTTAGTTGTTTTGTAAATGATACAAAATAAGGAAACATGTATTTATATCACTAGAAAACTCAATTTTCTATTATTCATCGGTTATGAGCCTCTTATACATCCTATAATCATCCAATATCATGTGAAACCTCCACTCAATGAATATATTGATCCAATTCAATTTAATATTCACTATAAATTTCATCATATTGGATTGGTTTGCTGTTCCTTTCTCATTAAAAATTATCATGTTTGCTTCCATTTTTTTTCAAATTTTTGTCCTTATATAAGAATACATAAAACATTCATATTAGGAATCAATATTATATTCAATAAATTATTATTCAAATAAAACAAAAATAAAAACACATGGAAATATAGATATACAGTATAGATATAAAATAGCCTCATAATCATATATTACCTCACCCTTGGGAAAAATCTCAACATTAAAATACAAAGGGTTCAAACATCAACAAGGGAATTATCAAATTTTGAATTCTCATAAAACATGTTATAACTAATGATTCTAATGACAAAAAATACACCCAAAATAAAATTATCAAATAATTCTTCATTTATAATTTAAAATTGAAGGGATTTCACATTTTTATTCATAAGTTACAATGTTTTATCAATACCGTTTCCATTTAAGATTTACCACACCATGAAATTTTCCCTCATCACTCATTACAACAATTTAATTATGTAATGATCATACCTCAAGTACATGATCCTAACCACATGATTTCATTGAATATAGTTTATCCACCCAATGAAGACAAATATCCTAATTAATATGGAGTGATTTTTAATTAGGATCAAATGTATCTAAGGCTAAAGGTAGTTATTTAATGATGTTAATCATTTTTTAATGCTCAAGGTTAAGGATAAAATATTCATTATAATACATAAAATCCAAAAGGAATCTATTATAAAATGCCCCTAACTAATGTAGAATAGAATATCACAACCCAAGAGAGAAGTAAAAGATCATAAACTATGTAATAATAATGAAGCAAGGCCCTATATTATTTTCCTTTTTTTTATTTCTCAGAAGTAATGTTTAGGATAAATATCACATCCACCACCTAACCCAATATACTTTACCAAGAGAATCATTAGTATATAAATAGTATATTTTTACCCTCTTAATAAAAAAAATTATCATTTTTTTCCAAAATATATCCATTTTACATGTCGCACATCCACCACCAAACCCCAAATTCTTTTGAGATGACCGGTATGGTATTAGTGATAATGAAATTCTTGGGGAAAACACATTATTGAATTGTATTATCTTATTATAAACAAGATGTATAAATATTAAAATAAAATCAATATAAATATGATCGTTTTTGAAAAATCCCTTGGGAACACCCAAAAGTCTCCCATAGAGACACCTCATCCTATATCCACATTGAATAAGGCCCCCTATAATCATTCAATTGAATATAATTTAAAATGTAATGATTTGGGTAGGAATAGAATATAATGACTTGTAACTTTGATTAATCCTAAAAATCCAATTCATGGTTCTATGGTCCAAATATGATTTATGTGATGGCGGGTCTCAAGGATAAATGGCCTACTAAAAAATTTCCTCAATCATTGAAAAAGTGAATTTGTATAGTCATATCATCAAAAAGATATCAATGTCAGTTCTATTATGTATGAATTTTCCTATGATCACCCATGAAATATGCTTAGAAAATAATAAGAAAAATTCACCCAATTATTTATATGGGAATAGAAAAAGACTATAATATAATTAGGCAATGAATTGAACAATAATAATAAATTTACTACAATAAAGCTTCCAAGAATTATAATTGGGAGAATAAATGATTTCCGAAATCTCAATCCTGAACTTCAAAATTGAAGTACGGAAGTGACTATTAAAACATCGATTTATATCTTTTTCATTTATGGGATTGATATTTCAAATATTACCACAAGTAAAAATATTTTTTCTAAATATCGATGTCTCCCTGATTTGTAAGTGAAATTAAAATTACTCAATCATTTATGAAAGACTATAATTCAAATCATTATATCTGTCCATTCATCTTATTTAATTTTATACATTTTGTAGTCATGTGGTAGAAAAAAGAAAATAGAGGTGGAAAAATATAAACCTGTATAACAGTTCTCCCAATCTATTGATGCTTTTTATTGAGATTTCCAAGTTCTATAAATCCCAGAAATATGATGTGAAATTTTTTCTCATGATTTGAATTGAACTCAGGACATGAATTTTTCCTCAATGAAATAATTTAAAATCTTCATTATACTTACATCCATGGGACTAAAAAATAAAAATAAAATATCAATGTACATTCCATTTTATAATTTAAAATATTATTCTCAAATAGATAAATAATTATTACATACCGATATGACATGATTTATCTTCACTTATAGAATAATTTATTTCTATACCACTATGATGTAATTTAAATAATTATTTCATTCTCCATTGGATCACTAACCATGAATATCCATTAGAGAATGAAAACCAAAATGGTAAAATAAAATTAATTCTTAATCATTTCATAGGAATAGTTTTACACATTTTCAATCAAACCTTAATGTATCCCAGTTATTTTAATTCATATAACCATGATGATTTGGGGGACGAGATAGTTCTTATAATATTAAACAAGTAGATTTTGAATATATTTATGATTGAAAAACTATTGGTTGTAATTACTATATAGATGATGTTAAATTAATATTAGTGAAACCGACTTTGGACATCAAAATTTGTCTCTTATATTTTCCTATCATTATTTATAAATTTAATTTTTTTAATTAGTTTAAATTATTAATAAAACACATGTTTCGTTTGAGAAAAGTAAATAATGTACATTATTGAAAATGTTTTCAAATCAATACGTGATGCATACTTGGATAAGGTATTTTCAAGATCATGTGATAGGGATTCAATTGATTTTGTGTTCATTAATATTTTCTACAATAATTGGGTCAACATGGATTGTTGGTCTGGGTACCTTATACTAATCATGTGATTACACTTGTGGAATGATCATTTATTAAGTTTAGTTACAAAATTAGGCGACCCAAAACCCATTTAAATGTAATCAACCTAGTCCACTTAATGGTCATTCGGAAATTATTGATGTTTATTTGTGTAATAAAATAATACTCCAAAAAATATAGTCAATGGTCATGCAATATGAAAAGAAGAAGTATTGGAATTAGGAAATAGAGTTTTTGTGATCCAAAAAAGTAAAAGAATATATAAAAAATCCTGATGCAACACTCCCCCTACAATCAAATCACCCAATATAGAAAGGACTGCTATATCATGCTAAACATGATAACAATGATCAGGAAGGATACCTAGAGAGTATTGGTGATGAATAATAATGATCACGTAGAGATCTGTGGTCGAGTGTGTGTATCTGGATGATGAACATCCATCAATCTTGTTCTAATATTCGAGATTTGTCTGTTATGTGATCTATTTTTTTAATAATAAATTCCATTGGTGTAAAAACCCTTGTATCTAATATAACTATTATCTATTTCTCTGCAGGTCCCTAATGTGTAGCTTTTACAAGACATGAATGATATAGCGGTGGAGGCTTCTACAAACCATATTTTGTCCTCATTATTTCACAACATGAAATGTATATCATGATGTATAATATTCCAAGTCCTTAATCAATAGTTCACAATTGGCTAGGGTGACCTTATCCTAAAAATACAATACATTGTATGATGTACGTGGAATGAAAAGTTAATTCCTCAACTTCTCTAAACTATAATGGATTAAAAATTCTACTGTTGCACCACTCGATTTTTCATTGTGGTGTTAAGTGTCTTTTAGCTCCTACATGATCCATTATTTTATCTAATTCCAATAATCTATGACATCCTTCAAAAATCGCAAAAACAAGTCAAATGATACTATAATTGACAAGATAAATACATTATTTACATAAAATAATGTATTAAAACCCCTTAAAATGTCTACATAAATTACATATATCAGATTCCCCATCACTGGAATTCAAAATTTTCCTTAAGGAGATAATCTAAATATAAAATAATAGAATCTCACACTACCATGAATTAATTTCCATTTCAATAAAATCAATTGACCAAGTGGGAAATTAAATATTCAAACATCACATAGGTTAATTCATAAGTGCCAAAATTTTCAATGAAAACAAAACCAATTTAATCATTTTAATTTTATCTATTAATATAACCAATAATTATCATTAATTTATTTAAATTCATCAATGAATTATTATTAAACAAGAATCTTTTAATTTACAATACATTAATTTTTTTTCTCATCATTATGGTAAAATTATTAAATAATTTCAGAAAAAACCTCTAGAACATGTCACCTACCATTGGATTGAATGGTATCTAACATTTCAATTACATAAAGGGAAAGAAACCACTATTAATCATGAGGGCTTCACAATTTAGGATCAAATGACTCTGAGGCACATGGAAGGTTGGTAAATTATGTAAAATTTTAATATAAAAATTTTGGTGTTATAATTAAGAATACATCATAATATAAAAAGATAATATCAAAACAAATCTCCCTCTACAGATGTCCTCCCACACTTCCCCCCAAAAAATCTCAAATTGGGAACCCAATAAAAGTATTCATAATGAATATATCAACAGATATTTCACTTTTTTATTTCATTTTTTTCCAAAATTATGTTTCATATGAAGCCAAAATCCACCACCTAATCACATATGATCAAAAGATCATCAGTTTAGAAATGGAGATTTTTTATCATCCTAAGACACAATCAATTTTTATATAAATTTAGTTTTTAGGTTTTTTAATATTTTTTATCAGGATACTTGAATAGTGATAATGTATAATAAAAAATATCATGGCCACTCCCAATATCATGAAAACCCCAGAAATATATTCCAAAAAAAATTATCCTTATCCAGTAAATACAGTATCTCAAAAAATTATTATTTTAAATATAAATCAATATATTTATAGGAAGTATTGAATGGATCAGATAGGTTTGTAACTCAGATAATTTCCTAGCAAGGTTTTTTATGACTTATATGATCATAAATTTGATTAATGTAAGGTGGGACCAATGATAAATGATTGAAAAAAGATTTTAAAATCATATTAAAGGTGTTTCTATTTAGGAATAGCTTAGATAAGTTGTAAGATATGTTATAGAATATAACATGTTCGAATCACTCATGAAAATATGAGATAAAAAAATATGAAATTATAGGCTTGGAGGATGTCTGAAGAATGAGACTAAGGATTGAGGAAATCACTCATGATGATACATATGAATAATAATATCAATTAATGGAAATATCAAAAATTATAGGCAAGACAGAAATCCGATTAATTTCATTTAAATATATAAATTTTCTCCCCTAAATAATGATTTTGTACGTCCAATTACATATGCTTATCCCTTAGAATTATTTGTCGCATTTTTTTCATTCCAATTCATTTGAAAATTGAATTTACATTCATGGAATGTTAATTATCATAGGTAGTTTATGTCTTCCAGTTTAGTTGATTTATGTGATATTCATGTGTGGGAATGATATTAGTAGTTAAATATTTAAATAAATACAATGTTTGGAATTAATTATAAAATTTAAAAATTTAAATGCTTCTCCTCATTTTAAAGATGCATATTCTCAGGGAATATGATGCTTACTTCTTATCCAGGTATTAACAGTTCTACAAAAATAAAAATACAGAAGTGAAATTACATTCTATATTAATGAAATTTAAAAATATTAGGTGAATATTGAATTAGCCAAAAAATAGATAATAAATAATGGAAAATCATAAAAATTTTCATTTATTCCTGAAATATATTTTGTTTAACAACATTGGATTGATCTTATATCTTCATATCACGTAATTGGTTATAAAAAAGATTTTACCTGATCTAGATCTATTTTTTGAATCCATGAATACTTTTTTTTAGATGGGCCCTATCAATTTTTTTTTCCTAAAAATAATTTTATTATTCTATTAGATAACACATTCTCAATTTCAATGGGTCCAATTTTGTAGAACATGGCCCTTCATGAATAATTAAATGGCAACTCATTAACATCCCAAAACTATTATCCTTCATTAAATTACTCTAGGATGAATGTTATAACACGGTAATCATATTTTTCTAGTAATATATTATCTTTCTTCATATTTTTATTAATTTCATTATTACTTTATAGAGTATCTACTTTATCTCTTCTATCATGGAAAATAACAACATTGACATTCAAAAGACAATCAATTGAAAATTCATCAAATATTTATTCTGATTTCTTTATTCTCATGTGTAATTTAAACTTCAATTATGATCCTACAAATCGTAAACATATTTTAAATTTTTATCAACAATTTCATCACTTCCCATATCTAGTAATAGTAATACCAAGATTATTGGGACCTTTTCTACATCTATATCTATCACCTAAAAACTATTGAAAAATAAAACTTTTCTACCTAGGTGATTGAATATTCAAGTAGTACCTAAGTGTGTATTAATATTGTATCATCTAGTTGAATCCTTACATGATTTGGATACATCTATATCAACCCAAATATCTTAAATGTATCATATAAAATAATATTTACACTGGCACCTAAATCACAAAAAATACAAACAAACTCATTAAAATAAATATTAATGAGAATGGAAAAACTACATGGATCACTTTTAGTTTTTGGTAGGATTCTAGATACTACTTCTAATAATTCCCCTATCAGTGTAATGATGGATAATTCTTCAATTTTCATTATTTCATCAATAAATCCTTTATGTATGTTTCATAACTGAGAATGTTTTTGATTGCCTCAAGAAATGGAATGTTGATGTGTTGATTTTTGAACATATCTAAAATCACTTATTTCAATTGATAAAACATTACCTATTTAATCCAATCTAGATATAGGATTTGGGGTTGGTATGGTGGTGGTGGTGTTTCCTCTTCCTTATGTTATTTAGCTTCTCTATGCTTTTATTTAATTACTAACTCTTGGTTTTCTTCATTATGACATTTAAAATCTTTTTAAAGTCCATTTATATTCATCACACTTCTATGATATTAAACTTACAAATCATCCAAGGAATTATGGTATGGGAATCCTAAAATTAGACATTTAGGAATTTCTCTATGTTGGTTCACAATCAGACCGACTTGAGTTTCCATGATCATCAGTGAACCTTGATTGTTTTGTGTGTTATCATTCAATTGATTTATTATATTAACCTTACCCTTTATTTATTATGTAAAATATATATCGGTATATCTTATATAGGTCATAAATTTTTTACAGGTCTATTCTCATGAATGGTATTTTGTAGCCATAGTTTTCCCATGTTGTGGGAGTTAAAAACATTATTGTATTTGATAAAATCCTCGTCCATGATTTAGTTTTTGTTGTTGTGGTTGATGTGGCCTCCATAAATATGAATAATTATTATGATTATAATACAAATAATACACATATTCAAGATTAATACCGTTATTATTTTAGTTTTCTATCATTGCCTCAAGTGTCATTGAAATGACATTCATTTGGGTGGAATCCAATCTCTTGTCTACCATGTGAACTCCTTTTGCTCACCATTCTTTTGAATACCACTGAAAAATATTGATAGATATCTCATCCAACAAGTTGTATCTCTCTTCTATTGATGTTCTCATAATCAAACAACATGTAGAAGAATCAACCATTGATCGGTTTCCCAATGAATGTCTTTTGTAGAACAATTGTATTAGAATCCAAATTTTGATTCCATGATGAGAAAACCCTCTTATCCAACTCTTAAATTTATCCAATTAACTATATAATTATTCATTATTAGAAAAATCAAATTTATGAATACCTACTAATAGATCCATTGTTTTTTTGGGTAGGAAATACATTTTTATATTTTTGTTACAAAATCATCCCTAGTGGTGATTGAATGCATGTAGAGACTTTGGATCCACTCTTGTTTATTTTCCTTCAAAGAGAATCTAAGAGTCGTAATCTCAAATCATATTTTTTGACATTATAAAATTGAAACATGACACAAATTTTAATGAAACTCTTAACACATGAGTTGGGATCTTCATGATGTAGCTCAAAAAATTATATTGAATGTGTGATCATTTTGATGAATTTTATCTTGATCTCAAAATTTGATGAATTGATAGGGGGTGTGAGAATATCATATATTAAATACAACGTGGGAGGGTCTTTCCTAGTTTATAATGATTCCCCTAATTTTTCTTTCTTGTAGCTCAATTCATACTATTTTTCCAAACTCATATTCAGTTTCTTGATATTGACCCCATCTGGCCATAATTTATTGCTCTTGATCATCTTCGTCCTTTACCCTTTGATTCTGAATGGTTTTTTCCAACTATAGGTTATATGTAAAATTGTAAATTTTCACATTCCCATGAGTGGAGTATCAGTGCAATGTATTTGAAACTGAAACTTCATCATGGAAATAAAAACTATAAAATGATGAATTAAAATAAAAATAATTATAAAAATTCATAATTAACATCAATATAAAAGTAAACATAATTGGAAAAATTTCCCACAATATGAAATCCCGTAATGTATCAATTAACTACTATGGGGAAACAAAAAAATTTAATAGATAGTAAAACTCCTACAACCTAACTAAAAATGCCGTGTTAAGTCAATAAGGTTTTTATTATAACTTTTCCATTCCATCATGTAAGGGAAACATTATTGATTTAATAACGTTTACCATATGCCTTTACCATTCCTCTTGTTTTGAAAATCAAAAACACCTTATTTAAAGGAAAAACTCATTTTACCCCTTGTTTTACTCCCTTAAGAAAAATTTCCTTACCCATGGAAATTTACCCTTACCTAGAATTCATTTTTCATATCATAAAATTTCTAAGTGTAATATTTGGATTGAATCCAAAACCTCAGAATCATATAATACTCTGATATGAAGCATTATTTTTAAGACTCCAAATTCTATTTACAAACTGTCCTGAAGTTCAACTACAGATTCTAGTTACGAACTCTCATGAAGTTCAACTACGAATTCTGGTTACGAACTCTCATGAAGTTCAACTCCAAATTTTGGATACGAACACTCTTGAAGTTCAAGTCTAAATTCTATATACAAACTCTAATGATGTTCAACTCCTAATTTTGGTTATGAAATCTCACTATGTTCAACTCCGAATTCTTGATACAAACTCTCATGCAGTTCAACTCCAAATTCTGGTTATTAAAACTCATTAATTTCAACTCCAAATTCTGGATATAGAAATTTCTGATATCCGACTCCGAATTCTAATTATGAATTATGGATACGAACTTCTCTACATTCTGATTCCAGATTACTCTGAATTCAGACTCCGAACTCCTATGAGTTCTGACTCCGAATTCTCTTGAACTCTAACTCCAAACATTGTAAATTTAGGTTCTGAATTATAATGAATTCAGATTTAAATTTACCACGAAATTCAGACTCCATAATTATATAGATTTCAGGTTTTTAATTCCTACAAAACAGAATACAAATATTCTTGTATTATAGACTCCGAAATCATTTACTTACATTCTAATCAATCCCTTACTTACATTTCGAATATCAGATTTCGGTTATGCTTTCAATTGTTTAGTTATAAAATTATTTCGTGCTTTCAGTTATCAACTAACTATTGTTTGAGTGACATGTGTACAGGTCACTTTGAAATTCAAGGAAAAATATGACTGTTGTAGGTGGGATCCAACTGTTATAGTTGTGCCTATAAATAAGATCTCATTTGAAAACAGCTAAACACTGTTATATGACTATAGAGAGCACATGCTGTTGAAGTGATTTATAGAGAGGGACATGCATTGATTTTTGTGTACTGAACTACTTGTTCGGTTTTTCTTCATGTGACTCTAATTGTTGTTATTTACAATCGAGGGATTTCGGGGATAGGAATATTGAGGTGACAACTACCTGATAGATGAGGGTGTGCATAGATAACAAGACAGACTCCGATCTTCGTATCGAGGGCTTAAACTGGTATGGGTAAGACATAATTTCTAGAAATTATAAATCAAGGGACCATTATCCAAGGTTTTTGGATACCCTTTTCTTTTGGTTAAAATATTTACGACTTGTTAGTTGTTTTTGTTACATGTTTTCCACTGCCTTTGTATAGTTGGGGAATGTATAACTTTCTTATAATTCCTTACACTTGTAAGCTGATTTAGTTAGATTCTATATGCTTTATGGTATAATCTTAATCATTGTCAACTTTTTTTATGTTTCATTTTCGGAATCACTCTTCCAGAATCATGCATCTTATTAGAACTTAGAGGTCTTGCAAATTATCTTATTTAACCCTATTAAACATAATCATCTTTAAATGTTCCTAAATAATTTTTAAAGTGCACAATTCACCCCCCCTCTTGTATTTGAGAAACTCATGATTACATATTTGATAATAAATTTGGTGTTATAGAGTATATCATACTCACACACCACCTCAAAATTGGTATCATAGGGATTGGTACAATCTGAATTAATCTCACGATTAAATTCAGAAGAGAAATTTTCCTCTCATAATTTTTGGAATTATATTCTCAAAATTCAACTTCCGGATTCAGATTTTTTTTGGAATTTGTTTTTTCAGAATAATATAATTCATATTCATTCTTTTTTAATTATTATTTTTCCTTTATTATGATATTTTCTCTTGTTTACAAACTTATACTACTAACATGTTTTTTGTGCCAATTATTACCTTAAAGATGGGATGTTTAAATGTTGGTTTTATTGATGACCTAAATCCTGACAGACCTCCTGTTTTCGATGGAAATTATTATGAGTACTGGAGAGATAGGATGAAGAATTTTGTAATAAATACTGGAGTTGATAACTATCTAATGCTGACCGGAGATTATAATATTCCAGATAAGGATTTGATAATCTTTACAAATCAGAAGAAATCATAATATCAATCAAATTTTAGAGTAATAATTACATTGTTATGTTCCATTAATAGGAACATATATAGTCAAATATCATCGTGTGAAGCTGCAAACCATATCTAAATGAAACTTGATGTTGTACATTTTGGTACATCTAATGTCATAGAAACAAGAATAGATATGATAAGAGCTGAATACCATAGTTTTAACATTCCTTATAGAGAACCTATAAGAAATGTTCAGAAAAGGATTATGAATATCATGAATATCTTACAATCTAAGGGAGAAAAAGGTTTGGATGACGAGTCTCTTATAGATAAGATCATAGATATTATACCAAAGGAATGGGAGTCCAATAGTATAGCTATTGATGAGAATAATAATGTCACTCAGATTTCTTTAGATGAGTTGTTTGGAACTCTTCTTCAGAATGAAACCAGAATAAAATGAGATGCTGAAAATTTCAAGAAGAAGAATGGGAATTGGGGAGTTTATTTTAACACCACTTCTAGAGATATGAAATCGAAGACCCCAAAAGAGTAACAAGATCATACACAAAGAAAGTAATTATTCAGTTAGAATCTAGTGACACAGAAAAGTATGATAATGAATTAGGTAATCTTTCTCGGAGAATGAACAAGGTTGTAGCTCAATGGAACCATCAGAATAAATACAAGAAGAAATACTACAAACATTAGAAAGATGGAGATGTTACGTGTTATGAATGTAAAAGAACAGGTCATATCAGACATTATTGTCCCTTGTTGAAAAACAAGGAAAGGAATTCAGAAATGAATAAGAAGAAATTCTATTGATAAAAGAACAAGAAAAGCCTTAAAGCTAATGATACATGGAGTGATAGCTATGGAGATTCTTTAGAAAGTGAATCTTCTGACTATTATTCATCAGCATAAGGGAATATGGTTTTCATTGCTACTACTTCTTTCCCTAAAACTGGTCTTACGGCCAACGTATGCTCTATCGAGGCTTTAACAAATTTATCTCTTAATATGAATTACTATTCCGATAATAGTACTTCTAATGAAGATACTTTATCCTTATAAAATGAAGAAATTCCATCACATGAAGAAGTTTCTAGATTTTCCAAGTTACTTGAAGTATGAAATTGTAAAATTTCTAAGAAATTAGACAAGGAAAATACTAGAGAAGAAATTCTTAAAAAAGATATTTCAGATCTTTCTAAAGATCATAGAGATAAAGATGAGTTTTTATAAAAACATTCTAAATACCTTGAAAAAGATAATTCTGTTAAAGAAGATATTTCTAATGATCATAAGAATGATACTTTAGGGATAAATGTTTTTGAAGAAAAATCTAACTCAAAGAAATGATTCCTTAGGATAGGAATTTAGTCATCAAACTGAAATCCAAAATATTTTCTCTTAAGAAGCTTATTGAAAAATTTACCCCAGGGAAGGAAAATTTATACAAGTTTTATTTCAAAATTATTCATCAAGGAAACACTACTAGAGTAGGTTATAATCACCAAAAACCAATTTTCAAAAAAAAACTATTTTGACCCTTCTAGAGCCCCTTTTTGCACTAAATGTCAAAGTGGTGGGAATTGGAAGAAAAATTTCTCCTTAAATAGACTTCAATCTCTTGGGTTTCATAAAGGTTATTTTTCTAAATATATTTGTATACCCAAAATTTTGTAATCTAACAATTCCAGATCCAAGAAATTTTGGATTCTGAAAATCTAACATTTTCTTATTTTAAATAAAATAGGAAATGTACCAAAAACAATACATGGTACATGGATAGTGGATGTTCCCGACATATGACTGGTAACAGAAAGAATTTTGAAAATATTATCATGACGAAAGGAGGAAAATAAAATTTTGGAGATAATAATCAGGGAGAAATTATTGGTATAGGAAACACCATTCTCTTTAAAAATCATTGATTTCAAATGTTTTTTTTTTAATAGGTCTTAAGAAAAACCTAATTAGCATAATACAATTATGTAATAAAGGCTACCTTGTGAATTTTTGAAATGATAAGTCCTTAGTATGAAATTCCAATGAAGAATTTATCCTTTCTTCTAATAGGCAAGAGAATGTTTACAAAATAAACATAGAGGACCATAAAGGACAAGACTAATCAAGCCTTAGTGCAATGGAAGATCATCCATGGTTATGGAATAGAAGTTTAGGTCAATGAAACCTTAGGAAATTATGCAATCTTCCTAAGAAAATATTAGTTAAGGATCCACCAGAGCTTAGATTTAATTCATCAAACATTTTTGACCCTTGTCAATATGGAAAGGAACATAAAACATGTTTTAAATTAGTTGGTGAAGTCTCAACTACTGATTAATTACACCTAGTGTATATTAATATTTTTGGTCCAACACAAACTGGAATCATTGGGGGCAAGTATTATGTATTTTTCTTGGTTGATGACTACACTAGATTTAAGTGGGTCTATTTTCTAGAAAATAAGTCTGAAGTTTTTTCTTATTTCAAATGTTTTAGATCCCAAGTTAAAAATGAGAAAAACCTTCCATTGATAACCATTCATAGTGATCATGGAGAAGAGTATCAAAATTCTGATTTTGAAAATTTTTGTAGTAGAGAAGGCATTACTCATAACTTCTCAGCACCCATAACACCTCAACAGAATGTTGTTGTTGAAAGAAGTAATAGAATTCTTCCAGAAATTACTAGAACCATGTTGATTGAGTATCCTGTAGCCAAACATTTTTGGGTTGAAGTTGTAAGTACTTAATGTTATACTATAAATTGTGTTTTGATTATACCTTTTCTCCATAATACTCATTATAAGTTATGGAATGGTAGAAAACCTAGACATTAATACATTAAGGTTTTTGGCTACAAGTTATTAATTCTGAATGCTAAAGATAGTCTACATTTATTCGCACTAAAATCTGATGAATGGATTTTCATAGGCTACTCCACAACTTCTATGGAATATATAATTTTCAATAAAAACACTTGTACTGTTGAAGATATAGTACATGTTAAATTTTATGAAACTGATCCCTTTGTTTTTAAACAACACCAAACTACATCCTTGGATGTGTTTCAAAAAAATGATTACCAAACATTGAAAGAAAATGATTCTGATAAGGAAAATGTCTAAGAAGATACTTCAAAAACATTTACCCTAGAAGATTTCATACCCTATGTAGATGAACAAGTTTTAGAAAACCTAAATTAGCTATTTATAAAGAATCATTCTAGTGATATTATCATTAGTGATGTCAATCAACCTGTAATGAGAAGAAGTTCCTTAATAAATGAAGTATAACATCTAGCATTCCTTTCCCAATTAGAACAAAAAATCACTGATGGAGCATTAAGTGATGCTGATTGGATTAATTCCTTGAAAGATGAATGCAATGAATTTGAAAGGAATAATGTATGGACATTGGTTGAAATACCTAAAGAAAATTTTGTTATTGGAGTAAAATTGGATTTCAGAAATAAGTGTGATGAAAATTGAATCATCGTTAGAAGTAATTCCATATTAGTTACTAAAGGCTATAATCAACAAGAAGGAATAGACTGTGATGAAACCTATGCTCTAGTAGCTAGACTTGAATCTATTTGTATTTGACATTCATTGGTATCATTCTTCAATTTTAAACTTTTTCAAATGGATGTGAAATGTGCTTTTCATAGTGGTTATGTCCAAGATGAAGTTTTTGTTGAACATCCTCCTGGCATTGAAGATACAAAACAACCTGATGATGTTTTTAGACATACCAAAGCTCTATATAGACTTAAACGAGCCCCTCGAGCATGGTATGATAGACTTACAAGATTTTTTCTTCAAAATTACTATGTTAAGGGAAATTCATATCCAAAATTTTTTAAAAATAAATATAAGAAAAATGTTTTGATTGTTCAAATTTATGTTGATGACATTGTATTTGGTTCAACTCTACAATATTTAACCGATTCCTTTGCATAACTAATGTAATCTGAGATTGAAATGAGAATGATGGGTGAGTTAACATTTTACCTTAGTTTTCAAATTTCTCCAAAATCAGAAGGAATCTATATATCCCAACAAAAGTATATTAAAGATCTTCTTAAAAAGTATGGCTATGACAACCCTAAGAGTATAAGTACTCCTATTGGAACCTGTAACACACTTAATCTTGATGAAGTAAGGAAACTACTAGATGAAACATATTTTACAAGTATGATAGGTAGTCTACTTTACTTGATAGCTAGTTGTCCAGACATAATGTTTTCAGTATGCTAATGTGAAATATATCAATCCAATCCTAAGGAATCTCATTTAAAGGAAGTGAAAAGTATTTTTCACTACATAAAAAAATCCATGGATCTAGGATGGTTTTATACTTATTGAAATTATTTTTTTAAATATATTTTCAGATGCTGAAATTGGTGGATGTAGAATGGATAGAATGATTGTATCCCGAACATGTTATTAATTAGGAGGTTCATTAGTTTCTTGGTCCTTCAAGAACAAACACTCTATATCACTTTCCACTACTGAAGCTAAATATCTAGCATCTGGAAGCTGTTGTGCTCAAGTATTGTAGATGCAACACACACTCACAGACTAAGGCTTGTGCATTAATAAGACTCAAATTATCTATGAAAACAGAAGTTCCATTTCCCTTAGAAAAAACCATGCACATCACTTTCATGCAAATCATATATATTTTAGGCATCACATTATTACGGATCACAAACAAAAAGAAGATATCATTCTTCAATTTATCGGAATCAATGATCAAATTACTGACATTTTCACAAAATCATTACCTTCTGATAGATTTTAATACATTAAACGGATGTTGGGAATGATAACTATTAGGTAATCTTACTCTATTAACTTTCTGTTGAACCAATCTCCTTACAGTAATAAACTCATTTTCATAGGGGGTGTACATATTTTATTAAAGATTTTCAAAATTTTCATAGTTGGTTTTTGAGATTTTTTGTAATGAAAAATTTTCATAGTTTGTTTTTCAAATTTTTTTGTAATGAAAATTTTTCGTAATTAGTTTTTCAAAAAATATCATAATGAAAATTTTTGTAATGTTGTTTTTAAAAAAATTTCAAAATAATGTTTTCATATTTTTTCATTATTGAAATCTTTGGACATGAAACTATTTTAATGAGAAATATTCAAAATTGAAATTTTCGTAATGAAAATCTTCAGACCAGAAATTTTTGTAATGAATATTTGTGGATTTGAAATTTTCGTAGTGATGTTTTTTTTCATATTCATGTTTTGTTTTGGAATCTGAAGTTCTTCATGAATAATATTCCTTAGTATGAATAGTCTTTATTGCAATCCGTATGGTATGACTATTTCCTATGTTTTTGTAATCACTTTTTTGGGATGGATGTTTCATTTGATTTTATAATTTCTCAGATTCACGTTTCCTTAAATCTGAATGTTTTCTTTTTAAAACATCAAATGATCGGATTCAACCAAATTTTTCCTTGTAGTTATCATATAAACCGTTAGATCAGATCAAAAGGTTTCCCAACCGTAAGAATCAAATTGTAAGTTGAAAGGTCACTTCAATTGCTTATATAAAGGACCCCTAAAGGGTTGACCCACATCGGTTATCAAGCTTTTGTGTCTCGAATATTTTCCTTTCTACAAAATCATGTTTCCAATTCGTCAAAAGTGCTCCAGTCTGAATGTCTGTAAAATCTCCTTCTTAGGATATGTATACAGTTAAGCCGATTTCGGAGTGGAAAATATATAGGGAGAGGTTGATACACACATACTTTTTCAACAACTATGACACTATCATTTCCAATAACATAATGATCAATCGGTTGGAAAGTGTATCTTTTTCTAAAAAGGTATCTCAAGATTAGACTATTCGGATCATCTCATCGAATTCTATTAATCAGTTTTATTATTTAAGAAAGAGGGTAGAGAAAAATTATCATTCAAGAGTTATAAAAAGGCATATAAACTCTCTTACACCAAGGATGTGAGCTTGGTGGGGATCTCATATGAAGGTGAAGACGAAGTTTTCTCCCACAAGCTTCCAGATGTATAAGGAAGTTTCATCAAGGTGGAGGTTATAGAATTCCTTGTACATACTGTTGTAAATACTGTATAGAGTTCCCATCTATCTACTAATAATCAGATTCTATATTTATGGGCTCAAGGTCTCATAGTACTGAGGAAGGGTGATAAGGAGACGCTTAAAAAAAGTTACATGTACATATTAGATTTTTTGGTAAATCTATGGAAAATCAATTTGATGAGGCACATCATCATTACGATTCAGAACATCACGAATGGGATCCTTAGAGCTCAGATTATTATATATCATGCTTTACATTCAAATTTGATAGTTCAGTGTTCTGAATCATTCGATATCTCATGTAGTTCCAAGGCAAGAAATTGCAATTTTATGCTTATCAGTGATGATACCCTAAAAATGATGATGGTTGGTTTCTCCAAGGATTCAGGAGAATCTTATTCTTTACCTAAGGAAAAGGCATAATATGTTCCGGGAAATGATGAAAAAGTTGAACCATCAAAGAAATAAGGAAAGAAAAGGAAGTGGAAGGAAGTGGAATCAGAAGATAAAATCCCCAAAGCTAAAGAACCTCAATCCGCACCTCATAAACCATGGAATCATAAATCCTACATAGATGAAGTTGTAGAAAAATAGAGCGGGGATAAGAAGAATAGAAAAGAAGGGGAGACACAGTTCGGTTTGGATCCTACTGAGGTTAAGGCCTTGAATGAAAAGGTAGCTGATGAACTAGAAATGAAAGCCAAGGATAAGAAGCTGAAAAAGAAGATGTCTAAGGTAGAGATTGTCCAATCTATTTTGAAGGCCACTAAGGTTGCATCCGAACAAATCCCCATACTGAAAACCTTTTTAGTAAAACAATTTCTTGAGACTTCAGGAAAGAAGTTCATATCTCTGGAAAAAGTCAAAGAGAAGGAAGTTGAGAAGGAAACTACAGAAGTAGTCCAAGAAGCTCAAAGCTCTGAAAAGACAGTCGATTTTCTAAAGAATGTAGAATACTTTCAGGACATGGATAGTGCTTACGAGAAATTTTCACTCCAGATTTCTCAAGACAGATCGTATAAACTTGTTAATCCTATGGATGATGAGAATGGTGACGAATAGGAAGTGAATAAGTTTTCATAGGAAGATAGTCATAATCACGAATTCATTCTTTCGGAAGATGTTGAGTTTGTTTCTGATAAAGAAAAAGTTGATGAAGATAAATTTGTTCAATTATCTGGAAGTGAGAATGAGTCTCCTGATAAAGAGGTTGTTAAAAAAATCAACAAAAGGAAACAAGCGATTGTTGACACCCAAAAAAAGTTATTTTGAGGAAAAAGAAGCTGGAGGATCCTCTAAGAGGAAGATGATACATTTAGAGGATGATCCCTCTCAATGAAAAATGTCTGATTCAGAGTCATCATCCCTAGGACATGATTTTGTTGTTCAATCTCTGAAGAAGTTGGTAGATACCATTCTAATTTTTCCTACAATTGATTCTAGATGAAAGATGCTTCATTACACCATGAATCATAAATCAGAATCCGTATATATAGTGATTGGTAGATCTGTTAATATTGAGGCAGAACATAAAAATTTCCTTATCAATTATGAGGCCCACAGAAACTCTTGCATAAAAATGAATCTTTGGTTGATGAAAATTAAAGATGATTTTGGAGAGCATGATATGTTTCAAGAAGATTCCGAAGAGGCCTTTGACACCGAAGACTCCTATATCAAGGATCTTGCAAACAATATTCAGGAAATGCGATGTCTATAAAAAAATCTCGGATTCAGGTTGTAAAGGATTTGAATGGGAAGCTGAGTTATTTTTTCCAAATTTGGAAAATAGAGAAGGATCTCTGGGCCGAGATGGAATAATGGTTTGTGAATCAAGAGGAATTACTGAAGGATCAGGCAGAGGCCCTGAAGGCATAGGAAGAAAGGATCAAAGCATTATAAAAGCAATATGAGGAGGATCACAAAGAGGTGAAAAAGCTAAAGACCATTGTGAAGATTCTAATTCCCAAGGAAAAGGTAGCAAAACAAATGTCACTCTGATTTTTTTTGGTTTTTTTCCCATGTAATAATGGATTAAATCATAATAAAAATTTGGATTCCTGTGTTTTTTGGATGTCTGTACTAATATTTTAGGTACCATATTTTTTTCCATTCCCTCAAACTCTTTTTGAAAATATTAATGGTGGAGAAAGAAAAATAATTCTAAAAGGGAGAAGTAATAAGGGTTCTAATAAAGGGTAGTTTCTCATTACTAATATTTCCACATTCAAATGAAAATTATCAATCCAGAAATCTACAATACGATTTCTAGAGTTCCAAAGCCTAAGGGGGAGTTAGTCGTATTCACCATTGTCCATGAGCAAAGGAATATAAGCTATAATTTCAATTTCTAATAAATTTATTCCAAGTCCTTATATTATTTTTCATAAGGATGTTTGTGCTTTCTAGATATGGGGAGATTGTTTAGTCAATAAGGTTAACCATATGACTTTACCACTCCTCTTATTATGAAAATCAAAAACACGTTATTTCAGGGAAAAACTCTTTTTTCCCCTTGTTTTACTCCATTAAATAAAATTTCCTTAGCCAATGAAATTTACCCTTACCTAGTATTAATTGTTCATATCATAATTTTTCTAAGCGTAAAATTCAGATTGAAACCAAAACCTCAGAATCATATAATACTCTGATAGGATGTATTCTGTTTAAGACTCTAAATTCTAGTTACGAAATGTCATGATGTTCAACTTTGAATTCTGGGTAAGAAATCTCATGAATTTCAACTCCGAATTCTGGTTACGAACTCTCATGAAGTTCAACTCCGAATTCTAGATACAAACTCTCATGAAGATCAACTTAGAATTCTGGAAATGAACTCTCATGAAAATAAATTGTGAATCCTGGTTATGAAATCTAATGAAGTTCAACTCCGAATTCTAGATACGAACTCTCATGAAGTTCATCTCCAAATTCTGGTTAGGAATTCTCATTATGTTCAACTCCGAATTCTGGATACGAACATTCATGAAGTTCAACTCTGAATTCTGATTACAAATTATGGATATGAACATCTCTATGTTCTGACTTCGGAGTACTCTTAATTCAGACTCTGAACTTATATGAGTTCGGACTCTGCATTCTCATGAACTCTGACTCCGAACATTGTATGTTCCAGTTTCGAATTCTAATGAATTCAGATTCTGAATTACTTTGAAATCCAGACTCCAGAATTCTATAGAATTCAGGTTCTGAATTCCTACAAAATAGAATCGGAATGTTCTTGTATTATAGACTCTGAATTCAGTTACTTAAATTCTAAACATTCTCTTACATACATTCTGAATATCAGATTTTTTTTATGCTTTCACTTGTTTAGTTATAAAATGATATCATGCTTTCAGTTATCAACAAACCGTTGTTTGAGTGACACGTGTATAGCTCTCTCCAAAATTCAATGAATAATATGACTGTTGGAGGAGGGACCCAGCTGTTGGATTTTTTCCTTTAAATAGGAGCTCATTTGAAAATATCTAATCACTGTTCTGTGACTCTAGAGATCACATGCTGCTGAAGTGATTTCTAGGGAGAGACTTTCATTGCTTTGTGTGTACTGAACTACTTGTTCAGTTTTTCATTGTGTGACTCCGATTATTATTGTAACAACCCAAGTATGTATAGAAATATGGATTTTCATATCTATGTCTATTTAGGAAGTAGAGTGTTTTAGAGGCTTATAATGAGAATAAATCCAATCTTAAGCATAGAATTCTCTAATATTTTTAAAAGATTGTTTTACTGCCTTTTGATGGTGAACCATTTTTAAATCTATATTTTGGAAATTTTATAATATCTATTTGTCAAAATAAAATTATTCTTTAGAATAGGGGCATTGAAATTTACATTGGATAAATATTTGGTATTTTTCTGACAATGTTCATTTTTTAATGAATAGTGAAAAATACAGCATTTTATTTCAAAACTACTTTTTCATCTAATTTTATTATACATATAGATTAAATTTTTAATTAGTTTTAAAGTGTGAATATAATATATTTTTACCATTTAATCCAATGGTGTTCATTGGGATTAATTTCCCTTTGAAATTGAACATAAACATTTTTCAATCTTTTGGTAGATATTGATTCTAAAAAACCCACTATTTGTTTTGACAACGGGAATTATTTTTAAATTAATTACTAAAATTTCTATGTTTGGAATTTGGTAAAATTGATTCCATATTTTGAATCAGAATTTCTACATTATTTAATTAAGAAACTTTTGTTTATGGACATTATGAATAGTAATGACGGTAATTATCATAATTATCGCTATTAATTAGTAATCGGGTAGTTAAGGGAAATAAAATAATATCATAATAATATAAAATAACCCAAACATGTGACCTAATGCTACTGGTTGTGTCATGGCCGACCATGGGATGCCTTTTGGAAAACATTAGGACCCCATGGAATAACTTTTGGGTGACAGTGACACTTTATCATTTTATGTTTTTTAAAAGGAAAATGTAACCAAAGTATGCATCCCCCATGTAAAACAATTTTATTTTTGTCTTTTTAAATGATCTCTTAGACTATAAATATTAATTAGAAAGATTATAGGATTTTATACCACATGATATTTTTTTTTAATTTTTAGACATTAAATAAATTAATTTTTTATGACAACATGATGATGCAGTGATTACCTCATTAATTAAATATTAAATTAAAATGAAAAGATAATGTAAAATATAAGACATAAACTTGTCAAAAACATATTGGATGGGTGGATATCAAAGCCTTATAACCTTATCATTGAAATATATAATTTTGGGACCTTTAAAGTCCGAAACACATTATATAATAAATTACAATTTCTTGACATTCCAAGATTGCCCCTCCTCCCTCATATAAAAGACCCCCAACTCTACCACCTTACCCACACCACTCAAGCCATTTTCTTGGCCAAGATCTCCTCAATTTATCTCTCCACATATCTCTCTTCATCCTTGTACACTTACCTTATGCCGAAAGCTCTTCAAGAAACCATTTTGGTTCATACCAAGGGGAGTTACCCGATTTAAAGGTAATGTATTCACGTGTGTTCTTTTGTTTTATTTTTCTTCTGAAACCACCTAAAATCTTTTTATTCCTTTCCTTTGTAACAAAAAAAGTATCTCCCATATACTAGGATGATGTTATGAGATGTATTTGATTTACACTAACACACACCTTCGTCTAATGGTTAATGAACATTATGTTTGTGTGAGTGGCGAATTTCTGCCACACGAAACGATGATTGTTCAATCTTATTTGAACACCTTTCATGGTGGCCATTAATATGTCACTATAGTTAAATATGATATATATAATTTTTATGTTTTTCTTATTCTTATTTATTTTTCATTTATGGCATACCTTTATGGTTTCCATTATGGGTAAACGCGATTTCTTCATTTTAGGAAGTGCGGACTACCGCCCCCTCAAAGTGATTTGATTCGTTAATGCCATACGTGGAACATATAAAGGATAGAGTTAATGATATTATATATTATATTATACTGGAATTAAAATATACAATTATTTCATTATTATTTCACTTAATTAAATACGAAATATAAATGAAAGTAGTGTTCATGTGTACATACGGCTTACCGTCTCCATGAATGGTACATTTCATTTCTTACCTCTAAATGTTATGTAATATTATAAATTCATGTATATACTGGATATATATGATATATATGATATCTACATCATGAATATAATTCTGTATATAATAGATATTTTACCACATGAACAACTTGTAATTGTAAGTAGTTTATTTTTGGGTCAAGTACCAAAGATCAACAAAACAACCGTTATTAACTTAAATAATTACATAATGTTCATAACATAGTAATAAGTGATATAAAATGAATAACAAACTTTAAAAAAAAATTATGCAATTAGAAATTAACTCTAGTTTATTATTCATGAGATTAAAGAATGATCAAGTAAAGTCAGACTCGACGTATGGGACTTCATCTCAATCTCCTTTCATCGAGGAATATTTTGTTTTATACACAAAATTCTTTTATACGGTGTATAAACCCCTTTTACTTTTACCTTTATTAAAAAAGAATCATTTTATATGAAGTGTTTTACTAAATGAAAAAAGGAAATGTTTTTGTCTTACGTATGCAGTGACAACGACTTCTCCGCCGCCCTGGCCATTATTTGAGTTTTAGTTTCCTCTTCAAGCCACAACATGTTTTTAATGAAAAATAAATACCATGATTTCATTTTTATTTATTTTGGTATTGAAAATGGATTTGATAATGTTTTGATAATATCAATGTGTTGTATTGATATCTTGTGAATGAAATGTGGAAATTTTATGTTTCCATTAAGCATGTTTTATGTGATACGATTGTGTTATGGTTCTTCGACATTGTTTATGAAGACGGGTGGTTCCATGATAAACTAAGGGCAGGTGAGCCCGTGATAGCTCTACAATGCATTGGGTAACGTGAATGAGTTAAACGCTAAGGTTTCTTCGAATATATTTATGGAATATACTGTGATGGGTATTCCAAATGTGACCATGAGGGTTACTCCCTACGTAAGAATGTTATGAATGACTCAAATTACCTTTATGTCTTATGTTTTCTATGAGTAATTTATAAATCTTATAATTTCATGAGGTATGATAAAGTGATTATGTTTTATTAGTAAAGTATGCTTTCATTTATTCGTATGAATACATGGACTAATGTTTCCATTCCTTACTGTTATATCACTTACTGAGCTTTTTATGCTCATCCCATGTTTTTTTAAATGTTTTCACAGGTCATGTGTAAAGTATATGATTTGATGATATTGTTGAGTAAGTGTCATGAAAGAATCCATGTTTTATTTTACATATGTATCCTTTGATTGAAAAAATTAATACTGCCTTTTATGTAACCACCTAGTTGAAATGTGGAATGTAATGCTTGATTTATGATATAATTATCTAAAACTCGAAACCTAAAAACATACTCAATTTTTATTCTTGAAATAACTCAATATTAAGTGATGTTTAAGGATGGGGCCTTATAGTTGGTATCAGAGGTCAGTTTAGATAACTTTAGGAGTTAGAATTCTATTAAATGATTATAAAAAAATATTCTTTCATGGTCAAATTGATATGATATAGCATTTAAATATTACCATGTTGCTTCATATAAGACATGTTTGTTCAGAATGGTGTTCCGCAGAGGAAATAGGGAAGTAGTGATAGGAAGGCATACAGAAGGAAATGACCCTCTGAATCAGCATCCTGAGATGGTTGGAATTGGAACTGAACAATTCGTTGCAGTAATGGCGTGGTTCACTCAAGCGATAAATGGTGGTAGTATCCATGCACGAGATCAGCCAGATCAGTTGCAGAGGAACATGTCAATGGTGGAACATTTCATGAGCCAACACCCCCCATCATTCAGTGGGTCATCTGTCCATGTGCTAGCTGAATGGTGGATTAATGATCTGGAGAATATTTTCGATGTCATGGGGTTTTCAGACAATCAAAAGGTTAGTCTTGTGGTTTATCGTTTGGAGGGTGAAGTAGATTAGTGGTGGTCGATGGTTAAAAATATCAGGGGCGCCGATGAGATTGATGCTCTTGACTAGGATGAATTTATAGGTATGTTTCATGGGTAAATAATTTCCTAAGGCTGTTCGACATAGGAAGGAAAAAAAATTCGTGGAATTGAGGCAAGAAGATGACTCAATGGCTTCTTATGAAGAAAGGTTCACTCGATTGGCAAGGTATGCTCCAAATTTTATCCGATACCATGATAGTAAAATCAATCGTTTTTACTCAGGATTAAAGCCAATATATCGATGGGATTTATCTACTCGTGAGTTCAAGAATTGTGAAAAGATTGTTCGATGTGATTATAAGGTATAAATGGAGTTTTCAAATGATCAAGTCTTCTATAACAACCAACAGAAGAAGAGATCGAGGTGGAAGGAGAAAGGGAAGAGTACTTCAAAAAGGTCTGATGGTAGGAAAACTTAGTTTTCATTTTGTGATAAATGTGGTAAAAAGCATGAAGGGGAATGCCTTTTGAATTCTGGAAAGTGCTACCGATATTTTAAGATGGGACATAAGGCTTGTGATTTCACTAAAAAAGATAAGGGTGATGGTAAGACCAAATTTGATTTATAGTTAGTGAAATGTTTCATGTCTAATGAGATGGGTCATTATGCAAACGAGTGTTCAACAAAGAGATCAAATGATGGGAAAATGATAGACTACAAGCAGAAAGGTGTGGTGAAATCTTTTTCAACTACTTCGGTAGATGTTGGGCCATCAAATGCAGTGGTATCAGGTACTTTGTTTTTTCAGAATATGCCAATTTTTGTATTGATTCGGGGTCTACACATTCTTTATTTCTGAAAAAATTTCTATTAAATTGGGAATTCCATCTCAATAAATGACTCCTGAACATGTGGTATAAACACCGGGGGGAAATGTTGAGGCAAAAATAATTTATAAGAATCTTCCTATCCTTATCTGTGGGAAGAAACTACTTGCAAACCTTATTTTTTTTACCTCTAGTAGAGTTTGATGTTATCCTGGGTATGGATTGGCTATCTTTTTACCATGCTACGATTGATTGTAGAGATAATGAATTTTCATTTCTGAAATACTATTATTTTGTGTATAAGAATGAACACTTACTATTGATAAAATATCAAGAGGCTGAGAAACATTTAAAACATGGAAATGAATGTTACCCTGCACATATTGTTGAAAACAAAGGAACTATTCAGATTAATGATGTGCTTGTGGTAAATGAGTATTATGATGTTTTTCCTGATGAGTTTCCTGGAATAATAGCAGATGGGGAAGTTGAATTTACTGTTGACTTAGTTCCTGATGCTAAGCCAATTTCAAAACCCCCTTATCTAATGGCTCTAATTGATCATTTAGAGTTGAAGTGGAAATTGCACGATCTATTTGAGACATGTTTCATTCGACCTTGTACATCACCATGGGGAGCTCCTTTCTTATTTGATAAAAAGAAATATGGTTCTATGAGACTTTGCATTGATTATAGAACCTTGAATTACATCATTGTTAAGAACAAATATCCATTGCCTCATATCAATGATTTGTTTGATCATATCCATGGAGATCAGTATTTTTTAATGAGTGTCCTAAGATCAGGGTACCATCAGTTAAAGGAAAAGGAAGAAGATATTATGAAGACTGAATTTCATACAAGATATGGCCATTATGAATTTGTAGTAGTGCCTTTTTGGTTGACCTACACACCTGCTGTATTCATGGACCTTATGAATAGAATTTTCCATGAGTTCGTGGATAAGTTTGTGGTTGTTTTCCTAAGTGGTATTTTGGTGTTTTCTAAAAGTAAATAAGAGTATGAAAGACATTTAAGGGTTATTTTGAAAACCTTAAAAGAAAATAAATTGTCTGGGAAATTCAAAAAATGTGAGTTTTGGTTGCAAAAAATTTCTTTCCTTGGTCACATTGTTTCTAAATATGGAATAACCTTTGATCTTGAAAAAACATAGGTTGTTGAAGAATGGCCATGACCCACAAAAATAACCAAGATTGTAGTTTTTTTGGTTTGGAAGGATATTTTCGAAGGGTTGTTAGAAATTTTTCATGGTTCTCTAGTCCAATGACTAAGCTAACTCGGAAGGGTGTTAAGTTTATCTGGACAGAAGAATGTGATGATTGTTTTCAAGAGTTGAAAAGAAGATTGTTGAATGCTCTAGTTTAGGCACTACCTTCCAGGAATGGTGAGTTTTTTTTATCTATAGTGATTCTTCATTGAAAAGACTTGGTTGTGTCCTAATGAAGAATGATATGGTAATTGATTATTCTTCATGACAGATGAAATATCATGAGGTAAATTACCCTACACACGATTTGGAATTAGCTGTTGTTGTTTTCGTTTTAAAAATATGGAGGCATCATTTGTATGGTGTAATGTCTTAAATATATACTGATTAAAAAAGTTTAAAGTATATATTCACTCAGAAAGAATTGAACATGAGAGAGAGGAGATGGATAGAATTAATCAAGGACTATGATTGTACAATTCATTACCATTCAGGAAAATCAAATAAAGTGGATCATGATTTGATTCAAAAAATTAATGCATCATTTACCATGCTACATTTGGAACGTGAACCATTGGTTAAATATTTGATTAACTTTTGCATAGATGTTTTTGGTGCAGGATGTTTTTTTGTTTTGTTTCAGGTATCAGTGAAATCTTTTCTATCAGACAGAATTAAGCAAGCACAAAAGAAAGATAGTGAGTTGAATAAAAATGTAGAGCTATTTGAGAAGTGTATGATTCCTGAATTCAATATTGATAATGATTGTGTTTTGAGATTTGGGAAGAGGTTGTGTGTTCTGTGTGATTCACAATTGAAGAGAGAGTTGTTATGTGAAGCTCATAGTTCTCTGTTTTCAGTTCATCCTAGCATTACTAAGATGTATAGTGATCTTTGGAAGTATTACTGGTGGGATGTAATGAAAAGAGATATTGCTAATTTTACATTGACGTGTTTGACTTGTCAATAGGTGAAAGCAGAGTGACAGTTACCGAAAGGGATGCTTCAGCATTTACCAGTGACATAGTGGAAATGGGAGAATATATCCATGGAATTCATTATGGGATTACCAAAGACACCTCGAGGTAATAATTCAATCTGGGATATTATTGATCGCTTGACCTAATCTTCCCATTTCCTTGATATACGAAATACTTTTTCCCTAGATCAACGTTTTCATTTATATCATAAATAGATAGTCATGTTACATGGAGTTCCCCTCTCCAGTGTATCTGATCGTGATCCCAGGCATACTTCTAACTTTTGGAAAGGCCTTCAGAAGTCGTTGGGTGCTGAATTAAATTTTAGTACAATTTTTCGTCCTCAATCAGATGGGCAGTCAGAACAAAAAATTCAGACTTTGGAGGATATGCTACATGATTTTGCGATGGATTATTAGGGAAATTTGGACCATCATATTTCTTTGGATGAGATTTTATATAATAATATTTTTCATTCTAGTATACAGATGGAACCATTTGAGGAATTATATGGGAAGCAGTGTCGAACTCCATCTTTTTGGGATGATGTGGGTGAAAGGAAGTTGATGGGACCAGAATTTGTACGAGATTTGGGAGAAAAAGTTCAGCCGATTTAGAAGCACATGAGAACAGCTCAGAGTAGACATAATGGTTATGCGTACAACATGAGGAAGGATATCTCTTTTGAGGTAGGTGATCATGTCTTCCTCAAAGTTTCACCATGGAAAAGTGTGATGCGATTTAGTAAAAAAGGAAAGTTGAATCCAATATTCATTGGACCATATGAAATTCTATATAGGGTTGGATCAGTTGCATACCGAGTGGCTTTACCCCCTTGTTTATCTCAGGTACACAATGTTTTTCATGTTTCAATGTTAATGAAGTACATGCCAGATCCATCTCATTTTTTGAGTCCAGAAGTAATTCAGCTGGAAGAGAACCTATCTTCTGAGGAACAAATAGTCTAGATTCTTGACCACAATGATCAAGTATTGTGGAATAATGTGATTCATCAAGTAATGTTTTAGTGTAAAAAACACATGATTGAAGAGGCAACATGGGAATCTTAAAATGCAATGAGGGATAAATACACCAAATTTTTAGATAAGTAAATAAATTACAGGGATGCAATTTTCTAAAGGGGGGAGGATGTAACATCCCAAGTAATAAAAGAATTTTGGATTTTCATATCTATGTGTATTTATGAATTAGATAGTGTTTTAGAGGATTAAAATGAGAATAAATCCAGTCATAAGCATAGATTTCTCAAATATTTTTAAAAGATTGCTTTATCACCTTTTGATGGTGAACAATTTTTAAATCTATCTTTTCAAAATTTTATAATCATTATTTTTCAAAATAAACTTATTCTTTATAATCGGGGCACTGAAATTTACTTTGGATAAATTTTTGGTATTTTTCTGACAATGTTCATTTTTTATGAATAGTAAAAAATACTGTATTTTAATTCAAAACTGCTTTTTCATCTAATTTAATTATATGGATATATTATCTTTTAAAATAGTTTTAAAATACAAATAAATTATATTTTTACAATTTAATCTAATTGTGGTCATTGGGATTAATTTCACTTTGAAATTTAACATAAACAATTGTTAAACTTTTGATAGATATTGTTTATAAAAAACCGGCTATTCGTTTTGAAAACATGAATTATTATTAAATTAATTGATACAATTTCTATGTTTGGAATTTTGTAAAATTGATTCCATATTTGGAATCAAAAGATCCAAATTAACAAATTAAGAATTTTTTGATTTTGGACATTATGAATAGAAACGACGATAATTATCTTAATTATCGTAATTAATTAGTAATCGGGTAGTTAAGGGTAATAAAATAATTTCATAATAACATAAAATAACACCAAAATGTGTCCTAATGCAACTGTTTGTGTCATGGTCGACCATGGGTGCCTTGTACCAAACAATGTAACCCCATGGAATCATGTTTGGGTGATAATGACACATTATCATTTAATGTTTTTAAAATGAAAGTATAACCAAAGTATGTATCACCCAAGTAAAAAAAATTTAGTTTTGTCTGTGTAAATTATATATTAAACTATAAAAAGTCATTGGAAAGATACAAAGATGTCCTAAATCATGATATTTTTATTATAATTTTAAGACATTAAATAGATTAAATTTTTTAAGACACCGTGATGATGCAACGATTACTTCATTAATTAACGATTTAAATAATATGAAAAGATAATATAAAATATAAGACATAGACATGTCAAAAACTATTGTATGGGTGGATTTCAAAACCTTATCACCTTATTATAGAAATATATAATTGTGGGACCTTTAAAATTCGAAATTCATTATATAATAATGTAACATTTCTTGACATTCCAAGAGTGCCCCTCCCCCCTCTTATAAAAGGCCCTAGCCTCTACCACCATAGGCGCACCTATCAAGCCATTGGATCGGCCAATATCTGATCATTTAATCTCTCCACATACCTATCTTCATCCTAGAATCATTAACTTAGGCAGAAAGTTCTTCAAGAAACCATTTTTGTTCAAACCAAGGGGTGTTACACGATTTAAAGGTAATGTCTTCACTTGTGTTCTTTTGATTATTTTTCTTCTCCAACCCCTGAACTCTTTTTATTCATTTATTTTGTAACAAACCCATTATCCCCAATACACTATGAATTTTTTATGAGAAGTATTTTATTTATACTTAGACACACCTTTGTCTAATGGTTAAAGTACATACTATTTCAGTGAGTGGAAAATTTCTGCCTCATGAAACGATGATTGTTCATTCTTCTTTTAACACCTTTCAAGGTGGCCATTAATATGTCACTATATTTATATATTATATATATTATAATTTTTTTTCCTTATTCTTCTGTATTTATCATTTATGGCATACCTTTATGGTTTCCATTATGGGTAAACGTGATATCTTCATTTTAAGAAGTGCGGACTACCGCCCCCTCAAAGTGATCTGATTCATTAATGCCATATGTGGGATGTATAAAGGATGTATTTAATGATATTTTATATGATATTATACTGTAATTATAATATACATGTATATCATTATAATTTCACTCCATTAAATATGAAATATAAATGAAAGTAGCGTTCATGCGTACGTAGGAATTACCGTCTCCAGGAACTGTGCATTTCATTTCTTACCTCAATATGTTATGTAATATTATAAATTCATATATATACTGGATATATATTATATATATGATATCTATATGATGAATATACTTTTGGATATAATGGATATTTTACCACATGAACAACTTGTAATTTTAAGAAGATTATTTTTGGATAAAGTACTAAAGATCGACAAAACGGCCATTATTAACTAAAATAATTACATAATGTTCAAAACTAGGTAATAAGTGATATAAAAGGAATAATGAACTTGAAAAAGGTTCTTAAAAAAGTAGAAATTAAATCTTGTTTATTATTCGGGATATTTAAGAACGATCGAGTCAAGTCGGACACGAGGTATGGGACTTCGTCTCAATCTCCTGTCATTCAGGCATATTTTGTTTTATACAAAACATTCTTTTATAAGGTGTATAAACCCATTTGAATTTTATTTTTAGTAAAAAAGGAATCTTTTTATATGAATAGTTTTACTAAATGACAAAAGGTAATGTTTTTTGTCTTGCGAATGCGGAGACACTGACTTCTCCACCACCGTGACCATTATTTGAGTTTCGGCTTCCTCTACAAGCCATAACATTTTTTAAATGAAATAAAAATACCATGTTTTAATTTTATTTTATTTTGGTATTGAAAATGGTATTGATAGTGTTTCGATTATATCAATGTGTTTTATTTATATCTTGTGATTGAAATGTCAAAATGTTATGTTTCCTTTATGCATGTTTTATGTGATACGATTATGTTATGGTTCTTGGTTATTGTTTATGAAGACAGGTGATTCCAGGATAAACTAAGGGAGGGTGGGCCCTTTTTAGCTCTCCAATGCATTGGGTAATGCTATGGAGTTAAACACTAAGGTTTCTACGAATAGATTTAGGGAATATACTATGATGGGTATTCCAAATGATACCATGAGGGTTACTCCCTATGTAAGAATGTTATGAATGCCTAAATTTACCTTTATGTCTTATGTTTTCTATGAGTGATTCAAAAATATAATAATTTCATGAGGTATGATAAAGATGTTATGTTTTATGAGTGAATTATGATTTCATTTATTCGTATGAATACATGTCCTAATGTTTTCATTCCGTAATTTTATATCCCTTACTGAGCTTCTTATGCTCATACAAAGTTTTTTGAAATGTTTTTCACAGGTCAAGGGAAAAGTATATGATGTGATGATATTATTAAGGATGTTTCAATAAAGAATCCATGTTTTATTTTAAATATTTCTCCTTTCATGGGAAAAATGAATATTGTCTTTTATGTGACAAATTTGTTGAAATGTGGAATGTAATGCATTATTTTGGATCTAATTATCTAAAACTCTAAACCTGAAAAGATCCTCAATGTGTATTCATGAAATAACTAAATATTAAGTGATGTTTAAGGCTGGGGATATATAGTAATTGTTCACAATAGAGGGATTTAGGTGATATAAAGACAGAGGTACCGACTACCATAAATTTGAGGTCTTCCTTGCTGAGGAAGACTGAGGTGCCGACTACCAGTAAGTTGAGGGCTTGCGGGGATAGCAAGACAGACTCTGATCTTTTTATCGAGGCCTTACCCTAGTGTGGTAAGATATACGTTCGTGAAGGTATAAATCAAGGGACCTTTATCCACGTTTGTTGGATACCCTTCTCTTTGGGTTAAAATATTTACTATTTGTTACTTGTTTTTGTTAAAGTTTTCTGCTGCATTTGTATATATGAGGAAAGTATAACTTTCATATAATAACTTACACTTGTAATCTGATTTAGTTAGATTCTATACGCTTTAAGGTAGAATCTTCATCTTTTTAAACTAATGTTATGTTTCATTTTTGGAATCAATCCTCCAGAATCAAGAAAGATATTAGAACGTAGAGGTCTTGTGAATTATCATGTTTAACCCTGTTAGACATAATCATCCTTAAAGGTTCCTAAAGAATTTTTAAACTGTACAATTTACCCCCCTTCTATTTTATAATTTCATGTTTACATATTCAATCCTACATTTGTTCTTATAGAGTATATCATACTCACATACCATCTGACATGTAGTACATGGAAATCCCATGTTTTAATCCCACAAGGGAGATTCGTGTGCTGTACATTAATTAATGCAATTTAAAAATGAAATTTATTATTTTATTAGAGTTAAAAATAATGTGAATCACATATTTTTTTGAAATTAATAGGTGAATAATTTTAGCATTAGTGATTTTTATCTCTATGTGAAATGGATTCAATTGAATTTGGGGTCATTGATGATTGTTTTTTGAATTGGGAAAATACGGATACCGGTTCTTGGTATCCTATACTAATATTGTGATTACACCATTGGTATTGTAATCTACTATGATAAATTACAAAATTAGGTGACGCAAAAACCAATTTAAACATAATTGGTCTAATTTTTATTATCTTCATAAAACAAATTGGGAAATTAATTGTTATTATAAAATAATATTCCTCAGAACATTGAAAAAGGTCATACAATACACAAATAAGAATAATTATAAGTAAGAAACAATGTTTTGGTAATACAAAAGATGATTAGATTATATAAATAATCCCCTAGAAGTGCTCTCCCAATAATCACATCACTCAACACTAAAGGAATACTTTCTCATGCAAAACATGACGAGAATGTGCAGTATGGATACCTATAAATGATCAGTGGTGAATAATTGTAGTGAAGTAGGGCCCCATGGTGGTGCGCAACTATCTGGTATTTGAAATTAAATTATCTCATTCCAATATCTGATATACACCTGGTGTGTTCTTGAATGTCTTAATAATTAAAATGCTCAATAGCAAAACCTTCGTATCCATATATCTATTTTTAGTTTTTGAAAGGGTTCAAGACATGAAATTTTTACATTATGTAAAATATGTGGTGGCAGAAACATTAATCAATTTTCTTATATGTCGATGGTTTCAAAATGTTAGAGGTATCTCATGATGTTTAGTGTGTGAATCTAAAAATTACCAATTCATGTCTTGTTGGGGTGAACTTATCCTAAAAATGTCACATCATGTCAGATGTACATGGTATGGAAATTCCATTCACCATATTCCGTATAATGTATTTATCTTCTTCTTATATTCGCCACTTTTTTCCTTTCCAATAATTTATAGTATCCTACAAAAAATCCAAAAACATGCCAAATAATATAAGATTTCGTTATATGAATTATTTATTAATAGAAATCAATTTATTAAATCACCCTAAAATGTATGCATAAAATACACATGTCAATGGTATAAGGTTATTGGTAGGAGTTCATGTGGTGGTCGATGGTTAGTGTTTGAAGGCATTGGTGGGTTGATGTCTTGGGAGTTGGAGGGAACACTGAAGTGATTTAAACTACCCCCACAGAATCAGCTTCATGATGTGGGATGTTGATAGTGCTGGTTAGATAAGGTGTTGAGTGGATGTCCTGAGAATTGTGGGGAGATCCATGTGGATCTCTATGGAGTAGGTAAGGTGTTCCATTTAGCACTCCATGAGGATCCTCCATTGTAGATGTAGGTCTATGTTAGTCCCTTTTGGATCCATCCTAAAGCCTTATAAGCATCGAAATGTCATCACATAGGGTGCTGCTACATTTACATGGGAATGGTGTTACCACATTGGATGTTCCACATAGATATCCATCGTGTATGCCATAATGACTAATAATGCACCATGACATCGTGATGGGAATGTCGATTACCTGAGAGAAACCATGTGATGGAGCCTCTGTTCTAGGTAATGGACCACGACATGGTTGAGTTGGCCATCATTCACGGGGGATAATAATAATAGCGTACTTAGATGCATTGTACCACTAATCATGGATAACTTCAACTTTATAGGACTTTAATGATCATTAATATTTTCAAAAATTGGACTAGTGGGTGTCTTTCAATCCTTGAGGGAGAGCTGGATCATGATCCACTAAGGTGTATGGTTTTTTACATGTTGAGTTGTTATAATCCCCTCTATGTAGTATAAATTATTATTATTAAATATTAAAATTAATTATCAATAAAATTATTAATTATATAATCAATTATATTATTATTTTTAATTAATAATAATAATATTTATTCTATTAATGGGTTTACAAACCATAAACACACAAAATCATACACCTCAGTGGGTAATGCCTCATCTATTTATATATGGAATTACATGAAAAAACTAAAACTATTTTATTACAAATAAGTGGCATGAACACCCATGTTTTATATGGTGTATAGGCACAAGTGAATATTGACAAATAGTTTTTTTTTAAGAAATGACATTATTTCCCCACTGTGTTGTGTCTTATTCATTCATATTATGACATGACAACACTTATTCCCTCATTAAAAATACATATTGGTGTAGGTTGGTTTGATAAATTCCATCACACCCTCCCTCATTTGAGTTTCACTCCTGGTACCTCTTCCATTGCTACACTGATGTGCCTCCCGAGTCACAATTCTCCACCCATGTCAAGCCTTCTTGTCGCCCACAATGTCATACAACTCCAAGCCACTAATGTTTCCCAGAAAATTAATGCCATAGTTAATCGAAAAATCCCCCTCTAATGGACACCACAATGATTTTAACCCTAGTGAGATGAAGGATGAAATATTGAATTTGCCTCACAAGAAATCCCGAAACCACATTAAATAATTAACTAACAATTATAATAATAATTATAGAATTATTTTATATTCTTATTTTACTAATAGTATATACTCATTAACATTGTATTAATAATTTTAAAAATATATTATTATTATTAGGTTTTTATTTCAACACTCAAAAATAGGAACCTAAATTCCACGTTGAAAATTATTAAAGTATATGAACCAACATCTACAAAAATTGAGGTTTTATTGAAATTTTAAGTAATATTATTGAATTAATTTAATTAATTTAAAACTAGATATAAAAAAATATTTTTTTTAAAATTTAAATTTTATTTATATAATTTTAAAAAACTACCAATTACAGATTTGTTTAATTTTAATAAATCCATTAACACAGTTAATTTATTTCGATACTATATGTATAAATATTTATAGTATGGACTCATTTAATTTTCTTATGAAAACCCTTTTAAAAAAAATTCAAAACCAACATGATTAAATGATATTTTATTTAAATCTAAGGGTGTGAAAAGTGGTGGTTTAATTTGGTTTAATGATAAATCTCACCCAAAATTCAACAAGACAACATACATTTATTCATAAAACTCAACATGGAGGGTTGAGGCAGTTTAAAGGGTGGGAAAAATAAATATGGAAAAGAGATAAATTAATTCATAAAAATAAATCTATTTTTTAATTCATAATGAAAACTAATGTTTCAAATTCCATAATTCCTTCAAATACTACATTATAAAAGTAATCATTTTTTGAAACACCCATCTTTTACTCTAATAATTAAATAAAATAATATTTTTCATTTCCAAAATTAATTATACTATTAGCCCTACATGGGTCTATAGTGAGATATTCTTTGAGTGGGGGGGTAATCATGGTATAAAACCCATTCCATCATTAATACATAACCTTAAAAATCAAATAATTCTAAATGATCATTCCCTCAATATTATTAGGGTCATACATAAGTTCTTCATTCAATAATGTTTTTACTTTTATTTCCATTTTATTTTCCATTAAATAGTTTGATCAATGTTGGATCAACCCACAGAAAACAATTTATGTCATTTGGAATATAAAAAAACATATAAACTAGACATAAAAATTTACTTCGTTCACCTATTCTATGATAATTCAAGGAGAATATAATGATAATGTGTCAATATAAAAAGATCCAATAAAATCACTCATTGTTGGTGTATTTTTTCAATGGTTATCTATGATTGTGGTTAGTCCCCTTAAAATTATTTACTGACAGTTCACTAACTACTTAGGCTCACTCCAATACTCAACTCTATTTCTTACTACATCATGATAGAAAAATAACATTGAATAACAAAATAAATCAAAAGAAAATTTTTGTTGTTGTTGAAGAACCGAGTATTGAAAGGATACCATTTATCTCCAAGATTATCTCCTTTATAGACCAGTTATGTACATCACCATGAAAATGAAAACACATTACATAAGTCAACATAGAAACTCTACATTATTTAGTTGGTAAGATATTAGAAGACTGCCAATTATTTATTTATTCTCCATCCTCTCCACTTTCTGAAACTCCTATATTACAATACTTGATATATCAATAAGGCTCTATTTCTACAAAATAAAAATCTCAGTTATTTATAGGGATAAATATATATATAATTCCATTTTCTCTATTCCAGTAGAAATTATACATGTTTTACTCATCAGAGCTATTTTATTTTTTATGTGTATGATGGGAATACCAATCTAATAATCACTTGAAAATATAAGTAAAATTAATTTAATTAATTATCATATTTCCCTTATAAAATAATGGATATTCAAATTATAGAACCCCATATACACATCTTCATCATTCCATGATCACTAACAAAATAATGTGAAACTCTCCTCATTTTACAACCATAAACCTGAAATCCTACCTTCATAGACACCTCTATGGTGTGATACTATCCTTTTCAATTTGTAATTACAATCCTCCAAAATTTATGGCTAGTGACCAGAAAAAAACATCATATATAAATCCTCAGAATTCACCATTAAATTACAGGATATAACCAGAGTAAACACATTATGAAATCTATGTACAAATAAGAATAAATGGAATTAAATTATGGAATTCTTCTTTTCCAGAGTAATTTAATTAATATTGTAAGGGAGTTAACATCACTACGGTTTTACCTTAACCAATACCAAGCTGAAATTAATCATGTGTGTCTTGAGATATATCATTTTTAAAAGAATTTTAAAATCATGGAAATTTCCACAGGATTCGTGCAAGCTATATTTCCACCCATGACAACCATCACCAATTATCTTACCCTTAGATCTTACTGATGTTTTTAGTGGTATTTTTAATTATAGGTTATAATGATATATACCTATAATGTATTAGATTTTATATTAATTATTGATTTTCCTAGACTACATTATTTTTTTATTTTTTTATTTTAATGAATTAATTTAACTAAATAATATATATTTTACTTAATACAAAAGTATTGACAAAAATTGATTAATACTTATTAAAAACATTTGTCAATATTAAAATTTAAGAATATAATAATTTATCATACATTATTTGAAGAAAATTATATTTATTTTTATTAAGTATTTTTAACTCAATAAAAAAATTTAACATTAATAAAATGTTACCATACTTTTCTAGAAATATAATTTTTTGGTGAATAATACAAAATATTGTTTTTTAAGTACAATAAATTTTATGAAATCATTAAGATACATAAGTGAATTTTAAATTCATTTATCGTTTTCATTAATAAAATATGAATTTAATAATTTAGATTATAAATTTAAATTATTATGTTTCATTTAGAAACATACGTTTGACCTTTTAGATTCAGGTAATATTTTATTCCAAAAAAGTCTGTTTGGTCCATTCTTTAAATTCAATAATAAAATGTTGGAATTTAGTTTTGGATTATTTTCAATTTGAGTTATATTTTTTTCTATAGTAATAAGAAAATTAATTGTATTAAAATAAATCAAATTTATAATATCATCCTAAACATAATTTTTTTCTTAAAAATATATTTTTTATAAAAAGTGGTTTTTTTGTGCACTTATATTATAGTTAATTTATCTCACTCTTAAAAAATTCATGATAAAATTTTTTCTTATTTGAAATCATCATGTTGAAATTAGTTAATAATTTTAATCTTAACATTTTTCATTAAAATAAACAAACAATGTTAATAATGAGTTACCACGGTAATAGTAAATTGAGTTAAACGTTAACACTAAATAAAAATGAACACAATTACTATATATTTTCTAATAAATATGAAGCGAAGAGTTTTATCAACCCAATACTTATAAAGAATTCAATATTTTTAAAATATTCACTCACATTACATGCATAATTACTATAATTTTTTTTTTACAAAAAATGTCACTCCCCTCACTTGTAAACGGGGACTTTCACGACCCTTTTACAAACGTTCTAAAATTAAAATTAATCTTGAAATATGAAACCATTTTATTTAACAATATACCTATAGAATTTTTTCACACTCTTTATCAATTTAAAATACATAAATAGTCAATTTTCAAGAGATCCTCCTAGATACGGTTCAAATTATAAATGTTAGTAAGAGTCACTACATCGCTTTTTCTTATTGTATATATTTATCTTATAAATATATTTTTCCCACCTAAATATAATGGAATAACCATTATTAATATAAATAAATATTAGTATCCCAATTGTATAACAATTATCCACCCTACCCACTTCCATAGAAAAATGAGAATTTTGTTCGTGTGTATATACGGACTACCACGTTCACAATGTGATGTATTTCATTTTTCATAATCACATTACACAAACTTCGATATAATGATATTGAATGAATAAATATTTTATATATAAATGATTAGGATTATGAAAATTTAAACCATTTTTAACCACCCCTATATTCTATGAAAAATGAAATTGTCTTCTGTGTGTACATACAGACTATGGCCTCCACAAATCGATGTGTTTGTTTTTTCATAACCAACTCTCATGGATGAATATAAAAATATATTTAAATATATATATATATTATAATAAGGAGTAATATAGGTCATGAATAATATTCTGGAAGGACAACAATATAATTAGTGATCAATATACTGTAACTCATAGTTATCACTAAATTACATGAAAACAAACTTGTGATGGATTACATTTTCACAAACCATAACCATGAAATCCATTAGAAAAAATAGAAAATAAAAAATCATTATAAAATATTGTAATATTTTTAGTAATCTTAGAATGATAATATTTTTATCAATGAATGGGGTCATACATCACTATTATAGAACACATACGAAAAAAATCAAAATTACCAACATCAGATGATAACAAAAAACATTAATTTACCATTATATGTGTATTGATAAAGTGTAATTACTGAATATAAAATGTAATAAATATGAATATATTTATAAAATATGTTATTAATATGATTTTGTTTGTTATATAGCTGGTTAAAATTTTGTTGTTAATGTTAAGAGTAAAAGGGGAGAGTTTTCGAATCATAATTTTGAGATATGTTATATATTAATAATATTAATTATATATGTGTTACTATACCAAGAATATATTATACTATATCCTACATTAAATTCTTATAATTTACATATCAATATATTTTTCTTCCCTTAAACAATTTCTAATTTAAAATTATCCAATGTTGTAAGGCTTTATTCTCCAATATTTCTTCTTTTTGGTCGGTAATATTTTTCCTCCATATATATATATTTATTCCCTACAACATTATAATTTATTATTTTTAAATCATGATATTTATTATTTCTTACAATATTTAAATTGATAAAACACAATTTTAATAACTATGTGTTATTGCTTTTTAATTTTATGGGATTTAATACAAATATTTCGAAATATTATTTTTGTTTTCATATTTTATATTTCAATCCATTTTTGTGGACCTAAAACTTTTTATTTTGAAAATTATAATTTTTTGAGATTTATATTTTTAAGTAATATATTTTTCAGCCTTCTAGTCATATTGTTGAAAATTATATTTAAAATTTAAATTTTTTACTACATTTTGATTAAGTATCTCCTTTTATTCTAAATAGGAATTGAATGTTCTTTAAATTTTTTCCAGTATAATTTATTTTCATTTTTCCTTCATTAAATTTATTCATGTATATTTATCACATAGTTAATTTTAATGAAATTATAAAATATTTTTTTTCATCTATGATAATATCCATTAATTTTTCTCATGTTTTTCTAAGAGTATTCTCTAATGATAACATCCACTTTATTTCTCTAGATGACGTATTATCATGTTATTCCATTTAGTGATTATGGAATTTTTTAACATCCTATATGGTTATTATTATAATATAGATGTTTATTTATTATTAAATAATGGTGATCATGCAATTTACTTCAATTAATTTATTTTATATATTAAAGTTATTAGACATATTAATTGGTTGGTGGGGCCCATAATTTTCCCTTAATCCATCAAAATTTATAATGAGACAATCTAGCTTAGGTATTTGGAATTTGTCTAACCAATTTATGTATGATTTATTATAATTAGTCCTCGATGGTAAGATTATGATAAATTACATTATGAATCCCCCCACTATGAATCCAATTACTGTTATCCTTTTTATTATTTATGTTTTTATTTCATACAGGTATATATTCATCTTTCATGTTATTAGTTATATTGAAATTTTTATTACTTTTCATCTATTCTATATTATTCATTCCTCAATCTTTCAATAATATCTTTTATTTTATAATATCCCTTACTAAGAATCAAATCTGACCCTTTAATTTTGTTTCTTATCCCTAGGGTACCTAGGAGTGAACTATGATTTATTTTTGGGATATAATTGAAGAAATAATAAACTTCACACTATAATTTTATGTATTATTTCATGTTTTCAAATGTAATGTGAAATTCCTTTATGTATATAGTCTCCCAAGGCTATAAAACTATGTGATCCCAATTGATGTAATCCATTTTATTATAATGAATGTAATATTCTAACCATAGAATATGGGTTACTAGAGTCAATGTTGTTACAGTTGTTATCAAAAAAAGTTTAATAGAAAAAATTTCACTAGATTTAAAAAACAATATAGATTAGAGAACATGAGCATATAATTAACAACAGAGATAAGTCTTATTATAGGAATAAATTTAAAGTATAGAATGTGATATTTCCTACAATGAAATCTCTATCTGGATACAAACAAGTTAATATAGGCATTGAAATAGAAGATCCTATGGGTAAAAACCCTAAATGACTGGTTGAGTATTAAATCTATCATCAACTGGTGTATGATAATGATACCTAAAAATAAACTAGGTTTTACACTCCCAGATGATATTTTTAGTTTTATTCACCCTATCTTTTCAAAACATTATAATTTATTTTAATGGAAGATGATGATGTAATATGTAAATAGTTGGGTTAGATAACTTAACAAGAATATTACCATAGATAACCAATATTACATATTTGATATTTATAAAATAGGTTTTGAGAAAAAAAAATCGAGTGTCCTCATCTATGTTAATATTTTCCTCTTATAAAATTTTTAATTTTCTCATATATTAAGATTCCTTATTTTATGTAATGTTTGGAGAAAAGGGAAACTTATTTGACAATAATGTGATGGAAAATTTTGTTATTGTAACTATTAAAAATTAAGTGAAATAAAAGATAGAGTGGGAAATCGTTTCTGTATATCTAACCAAATATCATGAATTATGATTCACAAACATGAATATATATTAATTTTTAAACACACCAAAGGAGAGAATTATGGAGTCTTGTTTATTTTTATGTAAAAAACTTAGTGTAAATAATATTAACTTCAATATATGTCATGAATTTTGGAAGAATCACCCAGATAATTGTATTTAAGGAACTGAGTGATATTTTATGTGTGGAAAAAGGGTATCAAAATAATTATTTCTAAGGAAAAATAAACTGTTTAGATAACATTGTGGATGGAAATAATGTTCATCCTAAGGTAACACAAACATTTAAATGTATTAAATATGGGGAACATCATAATTATTCATGTTAACAATCTTATACAATGACATTAATGGTTAATAAAATTTAATAACCATCTATACAAAAGGAATATGTAAGGTCCTATGCTATGATAATTTTTCATATGCATTCTAATAATTAATTAACACTTATACTCTACTATAGAAAGTGATATCTTGTTGGAGATTCACTCTAGGAACTCTTCTATAGCTATGATGTTTTCGAAGAGAATTAAATTATCACCATGATGAAATTATTATAAAAGAAAACTTCTATTCAAATGATTATTTTAATCCAAGCAAATGTTTATGAGAATGTGATTCATATACATATTATTAATTATTCCTTTAAATATATTAAATTTGATTTGGAAAATAAATTATTTATATATATAGACTCCATATTAATTACCAAAATTGGGGTATCACATTACACATATCAAACCATCATATGATCTTTTATCAGTGAAAGGATCATAATGAACTCTTTATAAAAACCAATACTATGATTTGTTATACCCAATAATGAGGGTTTTTTTATCTCAAATGATTAGAGAGAAATTAAATTTTTTGTAAGTTCTGATTATGAGGGATGATATGAGTTTTATATCATATATATATATACTCAGGTTGATTTAAAATTAAGAAATTATATTTTGATTCATAACCATAGAATTTTTTTATTAGTTAATTGTAATTAAATTTGTAAATATTCAATATATTTAATAGGTAAAATATAATACAGTGGGGTTTTAATATAAAATTCCCACTAAATAAATATCAATTTAATTATGTTGCTTGACACAAAAACAGAAACCAATAAAAAAACAACAGTCCTTATTAAGATAAAACTTTAATTATTTAATTTGACATTTATAATATAGATATTGAATTTGTGGGTATAAAAAGAAACAAACACAATATACAATTTATATTGAAAAAAGAATAAATTGAATGAATTGGTTTAATTATTACTTACAGAGTTTATTTATAGGATCATGGAAGGGTGGTATCCAATCTTTTGTTTTTCCATGACCAAGACCAATATGAACTCTATCAGGTGTGGATTGAGTGAAATAATTTAATGGATATGTTCAAGATTATAGAAATATCTACCAGATCTATTTGGTATGAGTCTCCACTCGTGACATCCACCACCACTTATCTTACCCTTATATCTTATGTGGCTTTTTATGGTATTTATAAGTAGATATTGGGAAGATATAGAGATATAATATAATGAATATTATATTAATACATTTATAGTATACATTAATTTTTTCCACAATATTTCATTTTAAATAATTAATTAAACTGAAAATGATTTTCTGTTTAATATATATGTGTTGATAAAATTTAATTAATTATTGATAAATAATGAGATCAATATTAATAAATTTGTAGTTAAAACAATTATGATCTATTTTTCAATGAATTATATTTTTATTTATATGAGTATTTTTGAATTAATAAATAAAATTGTTCATTTTAAAAGAATTTTATAATAGATAATATAAATGAAAAATTAAATAGTTTAATTGTTATTTAATTTATAATTGAGTTAAAATAAAATTAATATCACTGAAGACCTTAATGATGTTATTACCCTATTAAAATAATTACACATATATGTATCATGTTAAAGGAATTATTCCGTAAGTTTTGTCTTTTAATTTGAAAAAATGAACTCCATTTAGGGTTTTTGGATGATAATAGTATCTTAGGATGACCTTTTTGGGTTTTTTTGGATTGATTGGTTTTTAAGTGAATAGTAAAAAATAGAGTTTTTTATAAAAACATTGAGTTTTATGAAAAAATTATGATATAAGAATGAATTAAAAAATTATAAAAAACACTTATCATATATGTATTTAATTATTAAAATTATAACATTAAAATATGAATATTAATTTATAAACTAATGTTTAATATTTTGGAAATCAAGTAATATTTTATTCATATAAAAATTGTTTTGGTCCTTTCCTTTAATAAAATATAAACACGGTGGATTTTAGTTATGGATTATATTGAAAGACAAATAATATTAGTTTTTAGTAATAATCCAATTAATGTTATGAAAATGGAAAACATTGGTAACTTTAACCTAAAAATAAAATTTCTTCTTAATAGTACACATTTTCTTAGAATATGGTTTTTACGAATTGTGTGCACTAATAAAAAATTTATTTTATTCACGCATGAATTTATTTATATAATTAATTTCATATATAGAATCATAATTTTTAAATTATCTAATATTTGTAGTTTTAATTTAGATTATTAATATAAATTACCAATGTTAAAAATTTGTTTTTTGTGGTAAATGCAAATTTAGGTTAAAGTAAAAACTAAATATAAAATCCCTAAACATAGTCAATGAATATCTCTATATGTGTTTTGATGGGTTTTATTGAGTAAATCATTTTACAATATCCTTTATTTTTAAATTTTGGTCTCACATGCCTTGAATAATGACCTTTCATTTTATATTATTATAAACATTCTACACCCAACACTTAAAAAAAGTATATTGAGACCACACCAATATATATAATCTAAATTATAATTAATATTTAAATGTTACCTTTTTTAATTCCTATATATTCTTAAACCAGATTTATTAGCTCAATTGTCCAATAAAAATCGTTTAATCCTCCATTTCCAAGAGGTCATGTAAGAGATGTTTCAAATTCTCAAGGTGAGTACTAATCATTTTTTAAAATTTTCTTCTTCTATATCATTCTTCTAAATATCTATTTTATATAGCATAACATAATTATATCAATATTATTAGTATAATTTAAATTTTTATGTAAATTTTTATTACCATTATATAACCTTTTGAATTCCTTAGAAATAATGAGAACTTCATTCATGCGTGATTATAGACTACCACATCAATAAAAATATTTATTTAATTTTTCATATCATCAATACATGGATTGTTTGAAAATTGAATTTAATGAATAAATATTATATTTATAACAAGATTAATATTTTAAAAAGTTATGAAATGTTCAACCTTACACCTATTTCTATGAAATATGAAAAAAAAATTGTGTGTACGTGCTAACTACCACCACCCCAAAGTGATGTGTTTTTTTCATCCCAACAATACATTGATGGTTCTAAAATTGTAATTGAGGAATATATAAGATATTAAGATGTAATATATTTCATGAATAAAATTCTGATAGTATAATAGAATAATTAACAATCATTATAATGTAACCCATTTTGGAATGTGACATGATGAAAATATTGTGAAGTCCATCATTATTCATTTTATCACTATAAAACCTAATATTTATGTCAATGCGATTAATTATATTGTTATATCATAATGGATGAAATCATATTTCATGATATTAGTTATATGACACAATTTATTGTGGTTTATCTGTGCTGTATTATTCAGGCATTGGTTATTCTATTAGTGCTTCCACGATACATTATCCCTTATTGTTTATCGAAGCTCGCCTTATTTTTTATTATCAATAGGGTTCTCATAAGTGAACATTGATTAGTTCTGGGGATATTCTAGAAGAAATAATATAGGTCTCACATGGATTTTATGTATAATTTCATGTTTTCAAATGTAATGTGAGATTTGTGTATGTATGTAGTCTCCTAATACTATTAAACTATGTGATCATATGAGATTTGATCCCTTGTATATTGTAGCAATGTAATAAAACAATCACTAACTTCAGGTTACTATAGATTGGGTTTTTAGACTTTTTCCATGATCCTTGAAACATTGGGATTTTCTTTTGAAATGAATGTTCAAGTTATTCTCAATAAATATAGGATATATATAGGGCTTGAGATAAGCCAATTATTGTAAGATATAGCCAATAGAAACAATTTTTTACACATGATTTAAGATTAGTAAGTTAAAAAATGGTTATTTTCCATTTCACCCAAAATAATGATTTGAGAGAATGGGTACCTTATTTATTAGGCCATTGGGATATGGTTTAAAATTTAGCTCAATTATATCTATATCAAATGTGTTATGGTTATTTTAGTTTAAAATGAGGTGTATCTCACATTGATGGCATCTTTTATTTTTTTGATTCACAAGTACCAACCCTTCCAAAACATGATAAATAGAGTTTGATATTTTTAATCCATTTATAAATTTTTGAATAAAATCATTGATTTTAAAACATGTTTTATAATTTGATACTCTAATATTTGATTTATTTTTACTGGAAATTGAAGTACCTTTTGCGAATGTAGTGCTACTGTAAATTAATTTAGTCGTAGACAATTCATGCCATATATGAGAATCATGAAATGTATTCAATGAGAATAGAACCAGTTTGAAAAAATATAATGCTTTAAAATCAATACAATTCATGAATTTCTTAGATAATTATTGTGAATAATGTTAACTACAACCACGATGTACATTCTTACAATACAAAAATCTAGTGAACCGACGGTCGATCTATGAATCTAGTACAAGCCATGAATCCTTCATGGAAAATAAATTGATGATGTGTAATACACTCATGATGTAAATGTATCGAACATGTTATTTTTTCAAACTGTTCAAATATGTCATGAAATTAACTTAATCCATGAATCTCAAGAGATACAGAAGGTCGAAGTCATTAAATTCTGGATCATAATTTAAATTTTAAACTCACATTGTGAATGTTTCAAGTAAGAAAATGAACATAATGACTCACTATTTTAAAACCATTCAAATCATGAGTTGATCAAGCCTATTAATATTAATAGTTCATATGAATTTTAAAACAGTGATATTTTACTCTATTTTACATAGTTCTATCTCCTTTTATTTTTTTGTAATTATTTTTTCTATTTTCACTACTTATAAGGATGTTTCCAATTTCCTTTAACTATTTTAATCACAATGACTTTTAAATTCCAATTATATTACATGTTATTCTTATTCATCATACAGGTATGTAGTTTGATTTCTATATTTTGATTTAATTATTTATTTCTTAATAAACAATCCAATTATTGTGCCTCTGATTTTCTTATAGGAGTCTACGTTTTCAATGAATAACTAATATGCCTAGGGTGTGGGGATGAGAGTTGAGGGTCAAAAAACTTGATTAATCCATAAATAAAAGCTTGGGAAATATTTATAATAGTAATCATTTTAAGAAATCACATAAATCACATTCCTTTTCATGATTCTGATCCAATTATTTGAAAAGGAATTTCCTAAACATATGTGTAATAAAGATAGTTATGACCAATATCCTATTTATTTCTCTAATTCTGATGATGTGACATATTCCCCCAGATTAAAAAACACCTCTATAATAATTATTTGTTTCTAGTCAAGGTATATCTAATTGGATTCACTACAACCAATTGGTGTCTCTCTAAGTGCATTGTAGTTGATTCCGTAAGACCTACCAAATATAGATTTAGGAATACCATTTTCATAGGATCCCTAAAAATGATCTTGAATCCTTCTTAATCAACTACAATAAAATCCGATTTATTAATTTAAATCAAACTCCATCAAATTAACATGAGGAATCCCTCATAGTGTACAATATCTATGTCACAACTAGTTGATGTCTCCTCTATGTGGGTTCACCCGTAGATATATAGTGTTATGTGAGCCATATCCATATTTATAGTTGGGTTACATATTAATTTTGAATTTTTTCACCTCAGGTGGATTCAGAAATTTTATATGGAGGCCTGCCCAATTTTGGCACCATTTTTAAGAGAATTCTTCAGTACACTAACTTCTTATTTTGAATTGTGGATTTACTTAATTTTCTTTCCTCACCCTTTTTTCTTATAACTCTTATACATATATTAGATAGTTCATTCATTTCATGTGATTATTGAATGATCCAAGACCCTTTGACACAATAATGAAACCTGGAAAAACATTAATCACTTTCTATTGAACCTAATCAAGGAAAAATATCTATTGTTGGTCAGAGTGGAAACTCAAGAGGGGTGTGAATTGAGTTCCAATTAAAATTTCTGTGGAAAAATTTATTATTAAAATCCCCCAAATTAAATACAAATTAAACTGTAGTGAATTTATAAAGATTGTACGTTTTCTATTAGTTTCTCAATAGATTGATGATTTCACAGTTAACTCAATCTGAAGATTAATTAAATTTTGAAACTAACTTACTCGCTAAAAAAAGTTATAAACACTTGCTAGTTAAACTATTTGAGTTACATAAAGCAGATTTATATTTAAAGTACATAGAAGCATGATAGAAAATAACATAAACTAAATATAATATGCACAACAGATATAACCAAGAAGATCAGTCGCATGTCGAGACATAGTCCTCCCAAACATTTTATATAAACATTGATCCACAACCAAGATCGTGGTAAAAAATAGTACTCAGACTGTCCAAGTCCTATAACCTCTACCATAGTTCTTTATGGATAAAATGAAACAATATCACACATGCTATCCAGGTCACACATTCCATCTACCACTATCCACATTGGGATATAAAAGTATAAGGAATGATTCAGTGATGATTTATAAATCCTCCAGTTCAGCACAGGAGACAGGGTGTGCTTAAAATTACAGAGCACACACACTGCTCAGAATGTAAATAAATGAAACACAATAGAGCTAAATAGATTGTGATGAGTTTAGAATTCTCTATGTGTTTTGAGTGATGCTCTGGGATCCTTGGATTGATGCAGATGAGGCTTTGAGTCCCTCTTTAGAAGTTGTTAGGAAAATAGAGTGTCGTACTTCTATTCCTTCACTTCCACTATAGGTGTTCATCTTGAGTAAGATACTATTCCTTATAACAACTGAGCTTCTTCTTTGAAAATTCTTCTTGATGTGTATGAATGTTATTTTGAGTTCTTCTTGTGTTCTTATTTTTTAATTTCAGTTCAGGTGTCACACACTTGCGCGTGTATTCCTCTCTTTTTCTTCATTATCATGATCTTACTTTATTACCATGAGCTCCAGAAATGGGAATGATTACCTTTTTACAGGTATGAGGTATGGTTCTTGAAATGACAACCACTATCATTAATTAATAGCATGTGCATTAAAAACATCAAATATGACCATTGCTAGATTAATAAATATAAATGGAGTTTAGAGAAATTGTGAATGATTTCCATCGGACGCTCTTAATATCAGTGAGCATGTATCTATAGCTCTTCTTTATCAGTAGCTGTTATCCTATAGAATGGTAGCTCGCAAAAATCAGTTGCTTCGCATATCGGTAGTTGTTACTCTTTATAACAGTAGCTCTATGTATCGGTAGCTCTCTCTATCGGTAACTCCTTGTACTACTGGCATTCTTGTATCTTTACACTTTTTAGCGGTAACTATCTTTATGTCAGTTTGTTTCAGTAACTATGTATTAGTATCTATGTATCAGTGACCTTTACTTATCGATAGTTGTTATACATATCGGTGACCTTATCCATATTGGTGGAATTTTGTACCGGTGTGCTTTTTCCTTATCGGTAGCTGTGTACCTGAGACCTTTGTATCAGTAGCTGTTTGTATCAGTGGACATTTTCTATCTGTATTGGTAACTATTGGGCATATCGGTGTACATACTCTATCGGTAGGCTATGTATCGGTAGGTCTGTATTAGTGACTCGACACTTAATACTGTTCTGTTCTATACAAAACATATTCATATTGAGTTAGTATTATTTCAAAACATCTATAACCATACATAACAATTGATTTTAAAATTCCAATGATCATTTTGAACATAATAATATGATGTCATAGATTGAATTAATATTTATTATAAAGATAATAATTGTTTGGGATTATCAAATCATATTGAAACAAAATTAATATTATAAAAATAGGTGAGGATAACAATCTCCCCCTTTTTGATAATTACAAATTATGGTATCATGATCCCAAAATAATCATTAAAATACAGTGAGTCTCACTTATCAGTGTGAGTAATGATATTTTCAAATGTATCAGAGAATAGTGTATTTCATGAAAATGTATCCGAAGTAAAATTATAAAACAAATGTATCAGAGGTAGGAAACAACTGTATCAGAGATATAAAACAAATGTACCAGAGGTAGAATTATATTATGCTCATACTTCTCATATTTCTCCCCCATTCTTATATTTCTCCCCCTTTCCATATATTTCTCCCCTTTGTGATTAGAAAAAAATTAGGAATCAAAGGATGAGGGAAGTAATAGAAGGAAAAATAGAGTAAGATCATATATATTTCTTGGGGGAAAAAGATACAGAGAAATGCAGAATTGAATCAAAAAGAGTACTAGTGACTCCTATTAAATATCCTTGACACTATTCAATCCACTTCATGAATGTCCACTTTGGATTCTGCTTTGGGTTTAAAGGCAGACTCAGTCTTGGGAATTCTAGAAAGCACCACTGGAGGTTGAGCAACATAGTCTATCCCTGGCCTGTAGTGGGTACTCCTAGGATTAATCATTGGTGTCATGCTTCTAATAGCTTGAGCCGGTGTCATCTGAGGAATGGAGGCAGTCTGATCACAGGCAGGCGGAGCTGGAGGTTCAATGATAGGAGTATTGTCTACATGAAAAAATGGCAGAATCAAATTCTTATAGTCCATAATGATTCCTTCTCCTTTCTTCATAATCGCGATAAATTCATCCTTGTTCTCCATAAATATGACTAGAGATGGAGTCAACTCACTAAACATTCAAACTTGTTCTTTGAAAGCATGAGTGACTGGTGGTAGCTTCATGTTTTCTAACAATAACTTGAAATGGTTTTTTAGTTGATGCTTGGCATAAAATTTCTGATAATAGAGATCAATCTTATCCTTGATTTCTTTTTGGAGCAGTAGCTATATCCCTAATTTTTTCCTGGACAAACATTCTAACATCCCTTGATGTAGATAGTACTTGAGAATTATCTGAGCTACTAGTACTAGCCTGACCAAGCTCCTCATTCATCGCAACTATAAATTTCTCAAAATCTACTGAAGAGTTGGATGAAGAAAGAGTTTTGACAGTGAATGCAATAGTTTCCTTGAAATATTGGGTCAAACTACTTATCAACTTCTGGACAACCAAATCATGGGTGATCACATGCTCTTTGACAAACTTCTTAAAAGCTTTAAAGATATCCACAAATTTCCTTACTACACCTTTAATGTAATTGATATCAGTATTTGTTTGAGCTTGAGAACTACTCAAGGTAGTTAGAGAATCCACAAAATGCTTCAATGAAACAACAGCTCATGTCCAACTCTTAATCTGAAAATGATATACTCTTATCTCATTCATCATCTCTGTCACAGGGCCTGACACCATACACCCAAGAGAGATTTCAAAAGATTTTTCAATTATGCTCATCTCTTTAAAAAAGAAATTCTTTAAATCTTCAACTAATGCAGTCCAAGTCTCTTTCAACTCAGCCATTAATGACTCAAGATCAGCATTAGTAACCATATTGTTAGGCACAACTACAGTTGCTCTTTCTGTCACAATACTAGCAATAGAGTCATTCACAATATATTTGATGGATGATATTAAAGATGTTTCCATTATTCTTATCTCATCCAAAAATGAGGTCTTAAAATTAGGCTTCAACCGTTATAGATAATCTTTTCTTACCACATACTCAGGTAAAAACTCAGAAAAGATATTATAGTTTACTTGTAATCTATTGATGGGTATCTCATCTTCTGAATCAGGATAGTCCAACCCACAAACTACAAAACCTGGATCTTCTGCCCAGTCTTCATCTCATGAGCTACTGAAACAGCTCCATTTATTATTATATACTCCCCCTCAATTTGTGCATTCTCCTGTATATGTATAGCAATAGCAGCCTAAGCAGGCAGGTCTTCCTCAAAAGAATCCCCCAAAATCATTTCCAGTTCTCCAACAGCAGGAGGCTCCTCATGAATAGTGAAGGTCTGTCTACTTCAACAATAACAACCTATATAGGCACAAAAATGCTTCCAATCAATGGAATCAAACTCATGGTGATCTCATCTTAGCTATAAGAAACATGTTCTCTATATTCATAGACTTCTTCTTCATTCTCTGTAGAAGGCAGGTCTTCCTCATCAGTAGGGGATTCTTCATTACTTACTCCCAACACCGTTCCCTTTACAGATGATACAATTTCAGAAACAGTACTTGGAGGCAGGACTGGATCCTTTCCATTAGTTATAGAGGTATCCCCTTCATCATTATCCTCACTATACATAGGTTCCTCTTCATCATGTCCTAGACCTGGATCCCTAACATCCTTAGACCTAGAAGGATTATCCATAGGATTAAACATATTATACAACTTTTGATAATAACTGACCCAGTCTATTCTCCATAGATTCCAATTGATCTTCACGTGTTTATAAATAGTTTAGGTAACACAAATGTTTTATTTCCTAACCATTGTCTCATCCTGAGACATAACCACACCTCTTACCTTGATCATCATAGAGATCAGAATTCAAAGAATAGAGCATTAGTTTTTGAATTTGGCCTAGTCATATATTCAATTTTAATCATAAACAGTATACACAGATTCACATTAAAACCATGTCTTAATATATAAAACAAATAAATATCATGATATTTCAGATTTTCAAAGTCCCCTCTTCTTGGACTTAGCTCATATTGGATGAACTTGAACAGTAACCGGTTCTCTCCATCCATTTCTATAGAAACAACTTTTCTTGGTGTACCATCTCTTGTTAAGTCTTCCAAATAATCTTTATATTCAATGATTTTACAGGTAGGAGGTACTGATTTATAGAAATACCCAATCTCTCCTTCATGTGGAACTTTTAGGAACTTAGCCCACTCAACATAGGAAAAAGATATTGTCCTGCCATTCACTACTAATACCATCCTGTTCTCAACTTCTAATTTCGTAAAACGAAAAAAATTCATAGAATTATTTTACCAACATTAGATAATAACCACCATTGTTATTCGAGAAGCACTCCACCATTTTATGGTCCTCCAGTACTTCTATAACTAAAGATTTATTGGACATCAATCATTCGGCGCATAGCTCTTTCTAAACTACTATTTCCATTTGAATGAGATGTGGATTTGTAGGTTACTTCACATCACTTCCACCACTATACTCTCCTTTGAGTCTCTTGGCATTCATCTCATTTCCTTTTTGCTGACTGATGGCCTCTTCACTCTTTCCATTCTACGAATCGTGATGCTTAGGGTTCGAAAATCTGGGAGCTAATGCTTGAAGGTAAAGGGTTTGAGGTGGATTGAGATGAGGTCAAGACATATGTTTTATCATTAAGGAATCACAAAATAAATAAATAAAACATAATAAGTAAAATATAAAAGATACATATTTTGGTCACTAAAGATATAGAGTTTTAAATACAGTGAAACCAAATGGTAATACATACCGGTGATGATTTCTAACGGTGAGGTCTTTTTATCAGTGAGGTCCACTAACAGTGAGGTATAGCAGTGAGGTACAACAGTGAGGTTCTGGAAAACGGTGAGGATTTGGATAATAGTGAGTATTTGGCTAATAGAGAGGTTTCTAACGTTGAGGTTTCAAGCAGTGGGGTTTCTAACGATAGAGATTCTAATTTACAAAGTCTATCATTGTTAAATCATGTCTAATGTAACATAACCTATACATCATAAAGGTATGGTGAATATTTCATCCAATTGTTGTTCAGTACATATAAATTCAGGATTAATATCACCCTTTTGGTAATGATCTCTCCAAAAGGGGTGCCATACATTAATATTTTGGTCCTAGAGTGATATACAGGGTTCTTAGAGATATTAATTGCACTAGTGTTATCACAGATTATAGACACATTTCTAAACTGATATCCATAGTCCAATAATATATGTTCCATCCATAGAATTTTTTCACAACAACTACCAGTAGAAATGAACTCTGCCTCATCAGTAGACTATGCAACAGAGTTCTGCTTTTTACTACACCACGATACTAAGGACTTACCTAGAATATGACATTTTCTAGAACAGATCTTTATATCTAACAGGAAACCAGGAAAGTCAGCATATGAATAACTTATAAAATAGAATGTTTTTCCTTTTGGATGAAATAATCCAAAGTTAGTAGTATGTTAAGATATTTGAAAATTCTTTTAACCGCAAGCAATTTTTATTCTTTTGGATTATCTTGAAATCTTGCACACATACACCACTAAACATAATATCTGGTTGACATTCATTAATGTAGAGTATACTCCCTATCATACCATTGTACTTGGTTTGATCCACTAGTTTTCCAATTTCATCAACATCCAACTTACATGTGTTACTAATGGGTGTACCACATTCTTTAATACTATCTAAACCAATACGTTTTAAAAGGTCCTTTGAATATTTATTTTGATTTAAAATAATACCATTTACATTTTGAAAAACATGAAATCCATAAAAATATTTTAGTTCTCCCATTAATCTCATTTCAAATTTATTTTGTATACTCTTTGAAAAATAAATACACAATGTATTTTTAGAAGATCCTGAAATAATATCATAAAAATTTATTTTTACTATCAAATCATCTTTGATAATTATTTTAATAGAGTGTGTTAGATCAGTAATCCCTTTAGAAAAACCTTTTTAAATAATAAACCTACTTGTATATCGTACCAAGATCGTGGAGCATGTTTTAAACCATATAAATATTTAGAAAGCCTATAATCTCGATTTGGAAAATGAGGATTAGTAAATCCAGGTGGTTGTTCAACAAGAACATCTTAAATTATAAAACAATTTAGAAAAGAACATTTAACATCCATTTGATATAACATGAAATTCAGATGAGTGGCATAGGAAATTAGAATCCTAATAGCCTCTAATCTAGCTATAGGTTAAAAGGTTTCCTTATAGTCTATTCCTTTCTCTTGACTATACCCTTGTGAAACTATATTTTCTTTGTTTCAAATGATATTTCTTGATTCATCAACATTATTTCTAAAAACCCATTTAGTGCCTATGGTTAACGTTTCCTTAGTTCTATCAACTAATTCCCAGACATTGATTCTTTCAAATTGATTTAATTACTATTGCATAAACATTACCCAAAATTCATCACTAATGGAATCATTGATATTTTTTTTGTAATAATGGTGAACGAAAGGCTTGATGTTCAACCTGGTTTCTTAGATAAGCTCTAGTCTGTGTCCCTCTATCCTGATTAACTACAACTGTATCTAAAGGATGATTCTTTATAATCCTAGTTGATTTGGTAAATGTAAGACTAGAAATTTCATGTCCTTCTCTATGATCGGGTTCACGAGAAGCAGTTTCTGGAAAATTTCATGAATTGCTTGATTTTATAGCAGGTTCATTGATTTTATCATCAAGGTCTAGAATAGGAAGGTCTTATTCATGATTTGCAAGAGTAGACATAATTTCATGCAGATTAGTTTAACAAAATTTGATGTGAACAGATTCTTCCACACATTTGGTTCTTTTTATAAATACTCTATAAGACTTACTGGTTATATAGTAACCTAGAAAGATTTTATCATCACTTTTAGAAGAAAACATGTCAATATTATCCTTAGTATTAAGAATAAATACTTTGCAACCAAAAACTCTGAAGTAACAAACTTAAGGCATCCTATTATTCCAGAGTTCATGAGGGGTCATCATAAGAACAGGTCTAATCAAGACGCTATTTATAATATAACAAGATGTATTCATAGAATCATCCCAAAATTAGATAGGTAAATCATACTCATTGATCATAGTTCTTGGAATTTCCTAAACGGTTCTATTCATTCTTTCTACTACACCATTATGTTGAGGTGTCCTATGAGAAGAAAATTTGTGACTATAGCCATTGTGTGAGAAGTAAGATACAAACTCAGGATTTTCCAACTCACAACCACGTTCAATTATCAATGTATTAATTTTAAGTCCACATATATTCTCTGCAACCATGGAATATTTCATAAAATGAGAACTAGATTCACATCTGTGAGCAAGAAAGTATACACAAGTGTATCTAGAAAAGTCATCTACTAAGGCATAGCCACAGTTGTTTAAATTGGAAGAACTGTCCTGGCTGATTTCTTAAACCATTAGTATACTTTGGTGCTACATGTTTTCCTAGAATTTGTGAAAGAGTGTTCATTCCATTGGTGAATTTATATAGATAGTTCTTGAGTTTCTCATTTGGCAGATTGAGATCAGTATTTTCCATTAATAGTTGAACTTTATTTTCATTTTCTACTTATAATTCAGATTTGACTGTGCTGGTTAAAGCATACTATTTCTTTAAGGTTTTATACGTATCTTTAAACTCATTGCAGGTTTCTTCTAGCATGTTACAGTATTCATATTTGAACCAGAAGTATCAATGTTACCTCAGCTGTGTTTGTAATTAAACACATTTTTTCTTTTTGAGATTTTTTATCTTGAGTGGAGTTAGAATTACTTGAAATTTGTTCTGAAGCACTCCAGGTCGCTTTCATAGCTTTCTTATATTTTTTTCATCATATTCATATTTCTTCTTGAACTTCAATTTTGGAAATTTATCTTTAATCTGTCCTTCCTTTTTCATTCATAATAGACTATCTCATCATCCTTATCAGCTTTCTTCCAATCTTTCTTTCTATTAACTCATTGGTCACATTTACCCTGGTAATTTGATTTTCTGAAAAATTTCATCTACCTTTAAAATTTCTTTAATCTCCTGGATATTTGATCCATCTCATCATTACTATAAAAATCGGAACCTTCACTTGTTGGGCATTCATTAGGTCTGTGAACTTTCTCTCTATCCTAACTCTATGAGGTAGTAGACTTATATCCAACTAAATTCCTCTTTGGTTCATCATCTTCTTCCTTGTTTACCTTATGTTCTTCTTCATACATCATTAAATAACCTATAAGCTCTTTAATAGGAAGTGAAATTATGTCACATGATTCTTTTATTGAGACTAACATTACTCTCCATCTTTATGGAAGACATCTTAGTATTCTCATAATCTGTTCTTTTGCTGGAACATCCTTTCCATGTGAGCTCATTGTATTTACAATTTTGTTGAACCTAAGATACATGTCAAAAATATGTTCATAAGTATTCATTTTAATTTTTTCATATTTAATAGTGTTGGTATTCAATCACATTTGTTTAACATTAGTTTTTCCCTCATGGGAAATAGCCAATGTATCCAGATTTCATAAGCAGTTCTACATGTAGATATTCGATTAAATTCATCATCTCCTAAAGAACAATAAAGGGAATTAATTTCTTTACAATTATTATTGTAATAAACTTTCATAGGTTCATCCCAAGTAGTACTTTCAGTTTCTGGAATCTTATAATGAGTCTCTATTGCAGTCCAGATGTCAAATCCCATAATTTCTAAATGAATTTTTATTTTTAGTTTCCATTGGGAATAATTAACACTATTAAAGAAAGGAAGCTTGTTGGTAGCAAAACCTTATAATCTATTATACATAATTATATTTCAGAAAATATATTTAAAGGGATAAAATTTAGAACTAACAGAAATTTATGATCTTTATGATACAACTAAAATCACACGTGAAAAATAGATTTTTTGGAAATCCTTTATTAACAACATCTGATATCAAATATTGGTCGAACTGGACACTCAAGAGGGGGTTGAATTGAGTTCCAATAGAAATTTCAGTTAAAAAATCATGATTAAAATCATCCAAATTGAATAAAAATTAACCTGTAGGGAATTTATAATGATTGTATGTTTTCAATTAGTTTCTCAAGAGATTGATTATTACTCAGTTAACTCAATCTGAATATTAATTAACTTTTGAAATTAACTTACTGGCTAACAAAATCTATTTACACTTGATAGTTCAACTATCAGAGTTACATTAAAGCAAATTTATATTTAACAAACTTAGAAGTGGAATAGAAAATAACCTAAACTAAATATACGATGCACAACAGATACAACCAAGAGGTTCAGTCTCAAGACGAAACATAGTCCTCTCAAACAATTTACATAAACATTGATCCACACCCTAGATCGGGGTAAACAACAATATTCAGACTTTCTAAGTCCTATGAACTCTACCATATTTCTTCATGGGAAAAAACAATAGCACACAGGCTATCCATGTAACAATTGACCTCTACCATTATCCACAGTGGGATATAAGAGTATAAGTAAAGATTGACTGAGAATTTATAAATCCCCTAGCTCAGAACAGGAGACTAGGTGTGCTTAAAAATACAGAGCAAACAAATTGCTCAATATGTAAATAAATGAAACAAAATAGAGATAAACATATAGAGATGAGTTAAGAATTCTATATGTGTTTTGAGTGAAGCTCTGGACTCATTGGATTGATGCAGATGAGGCTTTGAGTCATTCTTTAGAAGTTGTGAGGAAAACAGAGTGTCGTAGTTATGTTCCTTCACTTCAAGTGTAGGTGTTAAACTAGATTAAGAGAGTGTTATTTGTAACACTTGAGATCCTTATTTGAAACTTCTTCATGATGTGTATGACATTTCTCTTGAGTTCTTCTCATGTTCTTCGTTTTTAATTTCAGTTCAGGTGTCACACACATGCACATGTATTCCTCTCTTTTTCTTCATTAGCTTAATCTTTCTTTTATTCCTTGAGTTCCGAAAATGGGAATGATTAACTTTTTACAGGTACAAGGTACATTTCCTGAAATTCCAACCACTATCATTAATTAATAGCAGGTGCATTAAAAACATCAAATATGACCATTGCTAAATAAACAAATAGAAATAGTGTTTAGACAAACTATGACTGATTTCCATCGGTAGCTCTTAGTATCCTTGAGCTTGTATTGGTAGCTCTTATGTATCAATAGTTGTTATCCTTTATAATGGTATCTCTTAGGAATCAGTAGCTTCATCTATCAGTAGCTATTACCCTTTATAACAGTATCTCTATGTTTCAGTAGCTCTTTCTATCGGTAGCTCCTTGTACTGTTGGCATTATTGTATTGGTAGACTTTGTAGTGGTAGGTGTCTGTCTGTCTGTTTGTATCGGTAAATATGTGTCAGTAAATATGTACCAGTGACCTTTACTTATCGGTAGCTGTTATGCATAGAGGTGACCTTATCCATATCGGTGGACTTCAAGACTGGTGTGCTTTCGCGTTATCGGTAGTTGTGTACATGAGACCTTTGTATTGGTATCTGTTTTTAACAGTGGACTTTATCTATCTATATCGGTAACTATTGTGCATACCAGTGGACATACTCTATCGGTATGCTATGTACCAGTAGGTCTATATCAGTGAATCAACACTTAATACTTATCTGTACTATGCAAAACATATCCAGATTGAGTTAGTATTATTTCAAAACTTGTATAACCATAGATAACAATTGATTTACAAATTCCAATGATCATTTTGAACATAATAAAATGATTTAATAGATTTAAAGAATAATTATTATAATGATAAACATTTTTTGGGATAATCGAAGCATATTAAAACATAATTGAGATTATCAAAACAGGTTAGGTCAACATCTATCTTCATGTCATCACACATCCATAGGCAAGCACAATAATATTTCTACCGTTAATCTAAAAAATTCATAATTTGTTACACATAGAGCACAACCACTTCCTCTAGACCGCACCATTATGAACTATGGTATTCCATCCATTAGTGGTGTTACACCTAGAATCATACGTTCTCCCATACATGAAAAAAAACATCAAAATAAAACCTATCTTTATTATTATGATCCAGAATATGAGTCAATTCAATGTAATTCACAATAAGGATGGGCATGATCATTTATCAAATTTCATAGAAGTCTAAAAAAACTTCAATAAGAAGGTTGTATCATCAATACCTATTTGGATAATAGTTTTCCTTGTTCTATAAGGGATAAATCCATGGATTGGTTGAATATCCAGGCTACTGAGTCTATTACTACATGGGATTATTTGAATTAGAAATTCCTATATAAGTATATTAGACCCATACAATCTTAGAAGCTATGAAATGATATTTATGATTTAAAGAATGTAGATTGATAATATTCTTGGGAAAAATTTAAAAAAATTAAGGAATTGTCACCAAAGTGACCACACATGGGATTGTCAATTGGCACTAGCTACAAAACATTTATTATGGAACACAACCCTCCACCCTCACTGTGTGGATGCTAATGCTGATGGAATACTCATGTGGAATCACCAAAACTAGGAAGATCTCTTCTCGATGAAATTTCACACAATGCTATAAATTGGAAAAAAATGGTTAACCATTGAGGAATGGGTTACATCAAGTATAAAAACCACCTGCTTTAGAGCTTGGGTTGTAGCAGTTACGAAAATGCTAAAAAAATTATTTGCATCTACTACAAAAATACTAGTAACTTCTATTATAGAGATCCCAGAACATGATATGTGTGGAGTCCCACACCCATATCAGGAAAATAGATCAAGAATATAGGGAAAAAATCATGATTATAATTATATTAATTAAAATCCAAAACCAAAATAATATCAACAACCTTACTACCAACAATGACCTATTAAATAACAAAAATAGACCAATAAAGGTTATTATCAATAAGGAAATGATCAAAATATATAAAGAAATCAGGTAATTCCTTGGTAACTACCTCAATAAAAATAATATCTTCCACAAGAACTATTTCTCAAATAACCATTTGCCAATAGGGATTAGTATCTCTAACCCCAAAAACAAAAATTCATTTAGTAATCTCTACCAAAGAATTTACGCACATCCAAACCTCAATTTTTCTACACAGATAACGTGCTTATGAAAATGGTTTGAAGGATGAATTTCTAATGTCTATATAATAAACCAAAATTCAAAATCAAAAAGCTACCCTCTATAGACTTGAACATCATGTTAGGTTAAATCCAAAATTCTCTCAGATAAACAACTAAGAACACTGGCCAATAATTCCAACAACAATCAAAGAGAGGAGGCCAACGATATAATACTTCGAAGTGGAAAATTAAGAATTTTCAACAAACCTATAAAGTTTATGAGTGTAAGAAAGAGGAATAAAATCCCAATTAGTTAATAACTGAATAAAGAAAAGGAAAAAACTAAACAAGGTTTTGAATAAGAATTTAGTATTGTATAGAATGATCAGGAAAAAGATCATCACACTAAAGAATATATATATGATTAAATTCCACCATATATGAACCCTCTTCTATTCATAGAGAGGATATGATTAATTAAGTAATAGGGGGATTACAACAAAATTGGAGATGTTTAAACAACTCCATATCAATATTCCCTTCGTTGAATGCATTTTCTTGATGTCTACATGGGATAAATTCTTATAAGATTTTCTCTCAAATAAGGATAAAATTGAAGATATAGGAGTTATCAAAATGAATAAATAATTCTATGTAGTATTTTAGTATAATCATAAAAAAATTTAAGGAGCCTAGAAGATTCTTGATCCCATGCACCATTAGGATGTGAAAAATAGGAAATGATTTTTTTGATCATGGTGTGATAATAAATATCATGACAATGAAAGTCTTTCTAAGATTAGGAATAATGGAAATTAATAAAAAATATGTAGAATGTTGGATTTTTAATTTATCTATCAGATAATGCTTTAAATGTTTTTGATATTTCGTATTTAATGTATGTAATTTCATTTTCCCTGCTAACATTCTCATCCTAGACATTGAGGAAGACGGTGATATTCAGATCTTTATGGGGTTACCATTATATGTTACTAGTAAAGTGATCATCATTTTGAATCTTGGTAGACATATATTTTGAGTCGGTGAAGAACGAGTTGTTTTTTATTTGGTCAAAGTAGCTAAGCAGAGAGTTGACTCACTCTAGTGTCACGCTATTTTCTTGACTGATGATGAAGATAATTTTATGGACCTTGAATATTTGTGGGTGATCTAGTAACCTAACAAATAGGATAACAGTGACTGTAGTGATATTGATTAAATAAATAATATTATAGGAAACCCTTTTCCTTAATTCATACCATTGATTATTTGTACACCAATATTAAAGATAAAACCCCTACTAAGAACTCTTTAATACCCATTCTTTGAGAAAAATGACAAACTACCAAACATTATATGATTCTAACTAGCTTTAGAACAAGATGATAAAATATTTAGAAATCCATGAAATTCATAAGAACTCAACATCTTGGATCATGGATGATATTAAGGGAATAAAATATATAATTTTGAAATAAAAAATATTAATAGAAAAAGGATCTATGAAAAATTGTCAACCCCAAATGCTACTCACCCCACCCATGAAGTGTGTTGTTAATAAGGATGTAATAATATTTCTTGAAACTGATATTATTTAGTCAACATTCAAAAGAGAATTGGTCATCCCTATATAATTAGTATAAATGAAGGGAGACTTCACTACAATTAAAAACAATTAATTTTAATTAAACCTACATCAGATGATTACCGAATAGTGAGTCTCTGTTGGTTACAAAAATATCAATATAGTGACCAAAGAGGAAAATTTTCATCTTCTATTTATGTATCATATTTTTGAGATATTATATATGTATCAATTCTAATGTTTCAGGTATGTATTCAATAATATCAATAAAATCCCTACATACTAGCGTGATTATTAAAATAGAATGTTGACTTGTCCATTCATAACATTCACCTGTCATTTAATTTTATATATAATGTGTAAAATATTCATTATATTATATAGTTTCATGAAACATATCATTATTGACATGAAAGATTAGTTTCTATATATATTTATTGTTTAATTATTCATTTACGGATGATCCTTCATGGTTTTCTTAAGTAATTTAGAATGAATGTTGCAAGATTGTGAAGAAAAATTCCTCATGATATATTTGGAAAAATTCTATTAAATGGTGAATAGATGAATTACACTCAAGAATAATATTTCATTTTATGACATAAAAGAATACACAGTTAATATTAAAGTCAATAAATGATTATTAAAGCGATCCACCATTAAATGGATGGAGATTTTTATTTTCCATGCTAGAACCTATCATTGGATCGTAAATGATATATCTCATATATCATAGCCACCGACCAAATATCTAGTCAAATATTTCTTGTATGTACTCAATGATGAGTGTTAGAGACTTTGAGACAATGAGTGGAATCCTCTTGGAAAGTATATTTATTGTATCATTTGGTCGGAAATTGAATTTTGATCTAATGTGTGATGCACGTGACTTTGCAGTAGACAGATTGTAGGATATCAAATTTGTTATATTTTATGGACCATCTACAATACCAATCATACTCTAAACAATGATAAAACCAATTACACCACTATATAGATGTATTCTATTGTATCTTTTTATGTTTTATAGATTTTTAGCATAACATGATCTCACTAGACTCATTATTTTCATCAATCATACATCATCAAAATATTTTTTAAATAAAATGGATTCCAATCCATGATAGATATGGTGGATCCGACTACTTTATGAGTTTGACATTATAATTAATGAAACAATGGGGATTAGGAATGTTATTGATGATTAGCTATCCGAAATACCACTACCCTTTATCAAAAATAAGGATGATGTGAGGATTTTAGTCAAATTATCTAATTAAATAATACTCTATATTGATGTGGAATATCAACCATGGGTTTTCGATATAGGAAACTATCTAGCCACTGAGACCATTTTCCCACACTTATCCAATCAGTAGTGGAGGATGTTATTATCAGTTGTGTCAAACTACTTCTGGGATGATCCCATATTATTTAATAAATGTGTTTATGGTTTAATGTGATGTTGTATCATAAAAGATTATATTTAGGGTGATTTATAATTTTTTCACGTGTCGTTGAAAAGAGAACACCAAGGGTCTAATCATACTGTCACAAAAATTATCCAAAGTGTATTTTCTTAGCTCACTTTCATATTGGATGCAACAAGATTCATGAAATTATATGATCAATTCTTGTGAATACGAATCATTGGAAATAACATGAGTCTCTAATTAATCTCATCATGGATGTGGAAGTATTTGATGTCTGATCATGTATATCATTGCCAAATTTTCTCATTCTTGTGGACAATTATAAATCTTGGATAGTGTAGACCACGTGACAATGTTTTTAGAAGATAAAGAATAAACTTTTAACACATACAAAGTGATAAAGAAATTTTTAAATAATAACATATTTACCGAATTTTTATTTAAACAATTACTCATTAGTGATTGGGGAATTCACTTAAAGAACCCTGCCATAAAAGGGATGCTTGAGTAGTATGGAATTCAATACAACATTGGCACCCCTACCACTCATAGACTAGTGGGTGGGTGGAAATAACCAATCGAAAAATTAAATATATCCTTATGAAAATTGTAAATAAAATAAATTTTTTTGTGGAATTAAACTGAATGATGATCTATGGTATTATCAAACATCTTAGAAACACCAGTTGGCACAACACCCTTCAAAATTATCTAAGGTAAAACATTTCACACGGCGGTTTAATTAAGACACTGCGCATTATAGATGACCCAAAAGATAATATTAGATTCTTAGAGAGCACAGAAAGAAATGGAATTTCAAATATACAAGTTATATAAATCATGACATGAAGCTTATGATAATCCTCAAACATATAAACAAAAAATAGCATGGATAATACATCATTGAAGGTTATTCACAATAGGAGACAAGGAACTCTTATTTAATCCAATATTAAAATTTTTTTCCAAAAAATTGAAATTCCGATAGTAAGGACCATAAGAAATAATTAAATTCCTCCCTTTTTTACTAGTGAATATCTAACGAGACATGGGACCTATATTCATATTCAATAGAAAAAGGGTGAAAATTTACCAAGAACCATTTGATGATGGGTATATCCTTTCATTAAAATTCACAATAAAATCAAGGAATTTATAGATCTCAATATTTAATGAAGCAATGAATGGGAGGGAAATCAAATTTTAACCTTATGATAGAATAGGTTTGAGGAGGTTTAGAAGATTCAGAAATCTTCTTAGAATTGAGGGTTGAAGACCCATGAAAAAGATCTCTTGTTTATCCTAATTCAAAATAAGAATAAAAAATTCATGTTTTTATTGTATTATTATTTATGATAACAATATCTATATAAATCATGTTGTGAATTAAAATTCATTACATGATGTTCACAAATTTCCAACTAAATATGTGAACCCTAGTCTCATAGCACCCTGGTCTTCCATATCCACATCCCTTTACCCTATCTTCACACATCACCCCCATTACCCATTCATCCACACATCCACCAATGATGATCACCCTCATCTCTTGGACACACAATATCCCCTTCTCCCCTTTCCATTCTCCCCACAATTGTCTACACAAAAGAAAGTGGATGACCGCTTTCAAAATGCACGGACCAATGCAAAGAACTCCCAGAGCCCAATCAACAAGAACATGATCTTTCACCACAACATGTGAATCATTTCTTCAAACCATATACAATGATTTTGGATTCTCATTCATCTTACAACTATTCCAAATCCACCTCCCACTATTCGAATGTAGATTCCCAACTATTTTTAATCTATTTCCACCTGTTGTTTTCTAACCCCCATCATCATGTCTATATGGGTCATTTTTTTCCATACCCTTGGAAACCGAAAAGATTCCTGAAAATACTATAATTCATGAGATAGTTGTGACCAAGGAATTCATGTATCTCATTGGACAGATGCAAATTTCCCATATCATTTTGGTGTGTGAAGATACATAATAGGATCCCTTTATTTAGTTTATTCCCATGTTCAGGCTCAAAATCATTCACAACTCTTTCAGATTGGTAGTCATTTCATGGGAGTTCATGCATGGAGACTTTATAGTTTCTTTGGGAGTCTATTCTACTGATTTATCTACATCACAAGCCTTTGTGGAACAAAGGATGGACCCTAATAATATTTACTTCTCGAAGAACTGTGTGTTGATTTCTCATGACAGTATGAGATTTCACAAACCATATATGATGAAGATAACCCAGCTTCATGGTGCCACCTTGAAGATTATTCATTAGGTTTTAGATGATTTCTGGATGGCCCATGGTGACTCTCATAGGGAGGTTAGTCACATTTAGGTACTCCTTTTTTTCCACTACCATTGAACCCCAGGATGTAAACATATCCCATCAATTCTCTCTATATCATGATGGTGAAGTGAGATGGACCCATAAAACAGATTTGGGAGGGGACATTGTTATGAAACTGGGAAAGACTCCATGAATTTTTGAATCTTTACAACCACTATCATTATAAGGACAAATCCAGTCGTTTGATCTTGTGTTGCTCCAAAAAATGGGGTTCCTTCAAGAGATATGGAAGTATTATGTGTTGGCTTCTAAGTATATTGATTCCTTAGATGAGGTAACAAATCTTGATGATTCAACAATCTTTGTGCCTCAGCCACCAACTATGTGGTTTAAGAAACAAAATACCACGTCCCATCCACCAACTAGTAAGACTAAGGATCCACTCTATTCCTTGAAAAATACATTTATCTCCACCCCATTGGAGAAAAAGAAATATTATTGGGGTGTTATAAATTTCATTCTGGTGAACCAGTGTTCCTTTTTTAATCACCTACAGATCCCATTCATCGAGACTCTAAAATTACAACCTTCTATTTCCCATCCTCCCCTAGCTACCACCCACATTACTCTCTCAGATGTACCCATACCATCCACTAAAGAACCCACAATTCCATCTATCAAGCTCCTTCTATATATTATAGACCCCACTACTTAGAGGAAATTTTTATTCTAAAAACTCGACGGGGAATGATACATACTTTTAGATCTAACAAAGGTTCCATTCATCGATCTAGATACTTTTCAAAAAACCTCCATCCCGATAAGAACCTCACCTTCTCCATTATATAAGGCATTACCAACATTGATGCCCAGGCTACATACAACACCACGATGCTAGTTCCAACTGTCAATCTATATGTTTCTTCCACTATCACTGATATAAATATTGAAATATAAAATTATCCACCCATCAATAGGGAGGGGACTAAATACACTTCTTATGAATATTCTACCTACTCTTTGATGATTATTCTCTAGGGTATCCATTTTTTACTCACTATGGGTGTCATTATGTTTCATACTATTCCCTACCTCCAACATGTATTATTTACATTATATAATGTAATGGATAAATTTGTGTACAACTAAAGCATTCTAACTCATTCAATATCATTAATTAATATAGTTGTTCTATGTAACATTTTTATGCTTCTTCTATTACTTTTAGTGCACCATCTAGGATGCCGATTGGTCTTCCTCATGAGGTTTTCCCTTATGATGATCAATAACCTCTATCACTCTCCACAAATATTTACACCTTTACTCAATGTATATATTTTCATTTCACAAAAAAGTTTTCCTAAGGGGAAACCTAGATAAGTGATGACCTTTGTGTTTCCCTTTATATCCTTTTAAGATAATTCTTAATTAAAACTTTTTATGATGTGCGTTTTTTCAGAAGAAAAATTCATATACAAAAAATAAGATTAATGAGAAAAAATTAAAATTGTGAGGACATAATTTTATTAGCGGGGTAGAATGTTACAACCAATGTTCTTATTATATATTTCTTTTTAAATAAATCCAACCACTTTTATAGATAATGATCCATACAACACCTAGTTTAAAATATTGTGACAATCAATTAAAATATTATTATTTAAAAATAGACATTACAATCAAGTTTTAAAGTTTGATTATATGAATTGGACTTTCTAAATTGAAAAAATAATATGGTATACAAATTAAAAAATATAAATTCAATGGATATCTAATGATTATAAATAAAAATAAAAATATTTGAATTTAAAAATAATTGTTTTCTAAAAAACAATTTTTGTTAAAGATTATGTTGTTTTTCTTTTTAAAAATATTTTAAAATTATTTTTTAATAATTTAAAAAAATTTATTATAAAAAATGACCTTTTCATTTTAAATAATTATTTAAAAATTATCATAGGTTTATTTTTTTGAAATGTTTCATTTTTCCATGAATAGTGAAAATATTAAATTTTTAAAAAATCCCTTTTGGTTTAAATAATTTAAATGTATAATTTCATTTTACGTACATTGTGGAAGTAAAATGTGAAAAATTATATATTTTTTATTCTGATATAGTTCATTTTAATAAATTTTATTCTGATTTTTTATGCTAAATCATCTTCAACTTATAAAAATATTCACTCTAGAAACCAATTTTTTCATTAAGTCTGCGGGGTTAATTTTAAATTAAAATTATCCTCTTATATGATTGAAATTTTGAAAAATGTATTTCAAATTCAGAATAAATGTAATATATATTATCTAATTATTTTAGTGATATTATGCAAAAATAAAAATTAATGGTCCGTCGAGAGTCAATTTTTATTGCTGGCACACACCACGGTTGTACAATCCAACTAATATTGATATTTTCTCCTTTGATATGGTTCATATGAATGTTTCTGATCTCATGTATCACCATGATGCTGCTATTGACATCACATCCTCTGAATATTTTAGGGAGATACAAGGTTATGAATTTATTGATGAAGACACTCTGATTGGGAAACCATATTGACAAGGTCAATTCAATGCAAAGGATTATTATATGTCAAAGTTTGAAGGATCTTAAAAGCCTCAAAAATGGTTGACACAGTTTAAGGTTCCCTCAATTCAACCTTCTAGGCTTATTTTCTTATGGCGTATTAGGTAAAATCGGTTACCTACACATTATCAAATGAAGGAAGGAGGATATCATATTGTATCTAAATGTTTTTTGTAGGTGGGATGAAGAAAACCTATAACACACTATTTTGTAGTACAAATATGTGAAGGAATTATGGGGTTGCATCAATGTGGTGTTCAATACTGATTTTCAATGTTGCAGGTACCCAGTTGAGACTCTTTAGTGAATTAGTTAGAGTGGAAGGATTGGAAGAGTACACAACCTATTGATGGTTGTTCCAGCCCCTATTGTTCTTGTAATCTAGATGGCCAGGAACCAACTCCTCTTCAAAAATACAGTTACATCTACTCATGGAGCTTGTGTTACAGATCAAAAGGATTTACATGCTGGTACTTCTATTCTGGATGAATGTATGAATAACTAGATTGATGATCTGTAGGTCCTTCAGCTGATTGGGGTAGTGGGGACACAAAGTAGGCCACATTCACTCATGTTTAACTAGAGGATTCCCCTAATCCCATTAGGGATTAATGTCAACATCGATGGTGTGGTGGTTGGTTATCCTAGAACATCAGGCTATGGCCGAGTTTATTGCACCTACCACGGGTTTGTGAATGAATGTTATCTTCACTTCATTGGGAGAGGTACTATATTTTACATGGGGATTTGAGCTTTCACTTTTACAGTTAAACATGAAATTCGTTGCAATTGGTCACCATTATGGGTTTTATGCATTCCATGTGCCAGAGGTATTCATATATCTATTTCTCAAGACTTTAGGGAGGCCAATTAGGTTGCTGATTCCCTTTCTATGATGTCAATTGTAGAACCAAGCACTATGTGGTCATGCAAGATTCCTAATATCTACTCCATGTTGGATGAGGATGTCATCTGGGGTGTGAAACACTCCCGATTATGTAAGACTCCTCGTAATGAGTGAATTTATTTGTTTATTATTCTTTTAATAATATAGTTATGGTCATTCCAGACACTTTATATTTCTAGTATATTATTTAATATTATCAACTTAATTTTATACCATAATGAATAGTGAAACGAGTAAAAAGTTATTTCCCACAGTTACGGTAAAACAAGTTTTTGAATGGGATAAACTAAAAATATAATGGTTAAAAAAAGAACCAAAACATTTCTAAATACTATTTTATAGTCTAATTTTGCCATTATATTTTTAAGGTATGAAAATGATCCATTTTCTAGCATTTTTTATTGCAAAAAACATGGATGAAATTCCTTTCATTACAAAATTCAATGTTTGTCTTCATCCCCAATTATAAAAGTCCCCCCACTCTATTATCTTTTACATACATCAAAAACCATTTTTTGTAAATTACATACCAAACTAAATTCCTTAATCCTCTCCCATAATCATATAATCTTTGTTTTTATTAGAAATACATCTTATGAAGGATTCAGTGTGAACATTAAGAACATGTTTGAATAAATGGTAACATTCTTAATGAATATTTGTCTATATTTTTCTTATAACTCCTTCAATTAGTATTAAATAATGATGATATAATAATCTCAATATCTTACATATATTTAATTTCTGTTATATTTTGTTCTTGGACTATAACCATCTCCACCTCCTCCTTTAATATTAAAACAAAACAATTGATTTCCTGTACAGAAAATTACCACCTCACAAACATATTTCGGTTTTTTCCATAACCACTTCTCCCATATGGATATAATGATGTTTATAATATTAATATATTACTTTTTATGACATAATTATATTAATTTAATTATAATATCACGAACAATATCTTAATTTCCATTCAATAGAAAATATGATAATGTTGCTCGTGTGTTTGACAGATTACCAACACATAAAGCGATGTTATTTGTATTTCACTTATGTTTTATATGGAAGGTAAAAAAATTATGTTGATATATTATAATCATGAAAAATTAATTTTTATTAAAAGCAAATATGTAATATAATTTTTCACCTTACCATCCATTGAATAAATGATAACATCATTCGTGTGTACGAAGGACTACTAACTCACGAAGTGAAGTCATTCGTTTTTCTACCGCATCACATGGATAGTATGTTTAAGGTATATATAATGAATTAGTATTATATTTATGTTATAATTATCATATTAAAAATAAAAATTTCACTTACCATATTTACATAATGATAGTTTAAAGATGATAATGTTACCCATGCGAACGTTCAACCTACTATCTCATTGATTGTATCATAGTTCATATTTAATAATAATAATTCATAGATGGTGTTAAATGTTTAATTTATGTTTAAAAATTGTTATTATTTTATTATTTACATTCCAGGGATAACTAAATAGTAATTTCTTTGACCATATTTGACTTAACAATGTGATTTTGGACATAGGAGTCGTTTATCATTACATCATCGATTTTAAAATTAATTCCATATTACATAATAAAAATTAAAATATATGGAATAATAATATTGAAAAACGTTTTTATGGAATTAAATAATTACTAGAAGTTTATTATTTATGATGATAGAGAATGCACTTGATGATTGAGACTTTATGTAACGGGTTTCTTAACTTAATTTCCATTTATTGGGTTAAAAGACTACGTCATTGACAGTGTTATGATAAGATTATGTTTTTAATGGCCTTTTATTATTATTTTTTTCTTTTTATACATGTTTTATGCCGATTTAAATTTGATACACATAATCAATTAATTAATTAATCCCCATTTAATTGTATGATCTTTGTAAGGGTTTCATCTCAAAACATCCTCCTTTAAGTCAATTGTTCTTTTATGCACCTAATTTCAATTAAATGGTAAATATAACGAACTCTTACATATTAAATCATTATTAATTTATAATTCATGATATATTTTGTTACAATTAATTTTCTTCCTTTAAGGGAGGTATGACTGGATAACTACCAATGCGGTAAGGGTTTATGACTCAATCTTCTTTTAATTGGAATTGTTTATGATTTAATTTACAAGGTTATATACTATTTTATATTTTTCTAATAAAAACATTATATTTTGTTCACCTTGATTTATCCATTAATATTTAATGTAATAATAACTTTTTTAGTTCTTTGTGCTTAAAAATATTGAGAATATTATTTTAATGAAAATCGACTTTCTTTTTCACTTCTATCAAAAACATTTCTCTTCCATGTCCACACATTCCATAAAGTGTATTGTTTTGTTAAATAAATTTTAATATCATTATTTATATTCATTTTTTACCTTGTTTGAATTTTTTATGATATTATCTAAAAATTATATTCTTTTCATTTTTTAATGTGGTAATTCTTGAATTTTTATAGAAATGTTAACGTAATCATTATATTAATATATACCTTCTCAAAAATATTTTACACCATCATTTTCCTTGAATATTAATTTATATGTTTTCAAGGATATCCTTAAAGAAAATTATTTCTAAATTTTTTTATGAAATTTTGTTTTTCAAAAGTAATTTTTAAATTGTAAATGTTATTTTCTTCATGACTATTAATTAATATTTTTAAAAGTAATAATATTTATCAATGAATAAATTCATTAATATTATAGAAGAAGTCAAATAATTTATATATTTCACTTAGATATATATCTTTCTCCCCGTCCCTTAATTTTATGGGGTGATAAATTCCATATTTACATCTCTTAAATTCATTTATTATGAATTTTTTTTCATTATGATATGGTAAAAGATAATGAAACCCAATTTTTATATGAGTTATTATTTTTTTATTATTTATGAATGATTTTATTTTTTTGGAATACATAAATGACGAACATGTAATTATTGGTGTTCCTAGACAGTTCTCAATGAATTGGGTAAATAGTTAGTCTCATGAGACATCCTTTATGGGATTAAAGATTAATTTGAATCCATTATGGGACATTGTCCACCATGTGAGATTATCATTAATGTTAGACAAGACTAATGTTTTTTTCATGTTATAGGTTTTTTCATCATTTCCTATTATTATATGATTTTATGATATCATGTTCATTATGTTATTCCCCAATGTGTTTACTCACAAGCCATTACATTTACGATATCATGTTATACTCTTGTCTCACATATTTAGTTTCTTACTTATGTGTATTACCATGATGTGAATTTTATCTCACTAATTTCGTTATGTGTTCCCCAGATTATATCATGTATTTTTAGGAGATAAAAGGGATTTTAGGAGATCATTATGGAGAATTAAATAAGGATTCCATGTTTTAAGATTCCTTTGAAGTATTATAAACCTAGTCTTCCAAAGAAATTGGGCCTCTACAATCCTTCTGTTATATTAATAGATATTTATGTTAACTATTCATGTAATAATATGTGTAAAACATATTGTTTAACTATTATAATGGATTTATTTCATATTAGTACTCACATGATATACATATTTTATTATTTTTGACTAATGTTTATAGACTAATGTTGTTATTTTCAAAACATGTCTCAAATATATAATTAATTAATTTACATGATGTATAAGTGTGATCATTGATCGTCATTTCAATTAAATTTTTGAATATGATTTGTTCAATGAAATTTGAGTTTAAGAATAATCTCACTGATAATGTTAACGAACAATAATTTAATATAAGACTCATCATTAATCATTCTATTAAAAACATCATCAGTCCAATGGGTATAATGAAATGTCTGGTTATAAACAAATCCACTCAACATTTTATTTATCAATGAATTCATGGTTAAGATATTGCTGGCTCACTGTTTGATGGATCTAAAATCATCTTACCAGTCATAATCATTTATTCACTTCTAAATTCTTCCAATTTCTAAAATTAATATCATGTAGATCCTTAATCCACCACAATATTTAACATGAAATTGTTCACACATATTTTATTGAACATGTTATAAATGATTTTCAACTTTATAACCTTTAAATCATAATGTATTTTTCATATTATACCATATAAGGACTCATATTTAATATGTAATACTTTTATCTCATGAAGAGTATAATCACCCTTCTTATTATTTCAATAAAATTTTATTTTGGATTTACTTGACCAAAAATTACTTTTTTATAAATCAGTTTTACCGAGTATTTCATTTTACATTCATCATATGTTATTTATAATTCAAGTACCACTGAACTATTATTTGTGTATGAGACACCCCAAACAATATCCATTATATAATAAAATAGTGTCATGATGTATTTAATGTACATATATGATAATTTTTTTTAATTCTCTATGAAAAATAATAGTTTAATAGGAATCAATAAACATAGGAAAATATAAGTGTTGTTATTTTCATCAATGACAAAGTAATCACACTTTCTCTATTACATGGAGAATTAACCTTACTTTTTTTAACGTTTATAAACCAAATTGGTTACAGTATATGGATTCAAAGATGTGACACACATCTAGTATCTAATAAACAATAAGTGAAATGAACATATCACATGAAGGTATGAATACACTTGATGTTAAAGCCTATTCTTTCTTATACATTAATTCATTTCTATTTCTCATCCAGTGAAATTTCATTCCAAAAATGAATAAAATATAAACATATTCTGTGATTTATTTCTTTAGATTTGGTTTATTATAAATTCATTGTAAAAAATCCCTTGACTTGGATATATTCAAGGATTTTCAACATTTTATTTAAATTTTTTCACCATAAGAACATTTTATTATAATTTATTAAATTATTATTAAGATGAAAAACCATTCCCAAAATATTTTGATACAGTTTTTCCATAATTTTTTTTATAGTCTTAAATAAAACTATATTAATTGATTCATAAGGATAAAATAATTATTTGTACTAAAAAATCATGATTCATATTTCTATTTACACGTGTTCAGTGTAATAATAATCTCTTTCAATTCTCACTTCAATTTATCCTCAAACACTTCTCAAAGATCATGATTAATATTTAAAAAGTATTTGGAAAGTAAGCTGGACTCATTTATTATTTATGTTTGTCTCTAGGGATATTTTTTAATCTCTATTTAATTTACATATGTTTATTATGGATGAAAAACATTTCTTTTTGGGAACAATATCTTGTAACAACATACTGGTGGGACAACATTTTTTTTATCGATAGAAAAATAAATTTATTGAATTTACTATAGTGGGTGATTTGGACCCAAAATTATCACTTGTATAATTGTTTTCCAACTCCCTTTGGGGTGATTTTATACATTTCTACCTACTCCCTTCACAATTGTCCAATGTTTTATTGAGGATATTCATTCTCTACTAAGAATCATTTTACTTCACAATGTGTGTCACATACTCAAAACCAATCAAATGTACTCAGATTGATACTTTGGGATAGTGATCCATGATTTATTTTTTATGTTTATAAATTAACTACATATAAATATGATAAATGGTATTTTTGGCATGACAACAAAATCATGTTCTCATTAAAACATGTAATTTTAGTTCAAAAAAATCTACATAGACTCAATGTTAGAACAACATAATTTTAAAGCCATTATACATTTAAAAATGTATTCATGAATCGTTTTTAATGTTCAGGAATCGACTACATGTAAATCTGATACATGATGTGGTTGGAATTACTTAATGTGTGTGTTTGTAGTATAAAAGAATCATTTTACCTCACAACGCGTGTAACGTAATAAAAACTAACAAAACACTCACTAATTTACATGAAACTTTAGAAAAATTATGAATGAATCATTTTTGATGTGTAAGAATCAACCACATATCTGTCTAAAACATAGTGTACTCATGTATAAATCGAAGTGTTTATTTTCTGTATAAAAGTTAAATTTTATTCTCATAACCCACGTCACATAATTAAGATTGGGAAGACATACTCAAAATTTCTTTATAATTTTTGAAATGACTCACAAATCATTCCTGATGTGGAAGAATTAACTGCAGATCAATCTAAAAAATAGGGAGACTAGATTGATTGAATTTTCATGTTTTTAGTATAAAAGATGCATTTTTGTCTAAAAGTCATGTAAAATACTCAAAAATGATATAATTAATTCATATTTCTATGATACTTTATAAAAATTGTTTGTAATTCATTTTTTATGGGTTGGAAGTAATATCATGTCAATCTTATACACAGTCTGTCCGGTTTGACAAAAAGTGTTTGTTTTCATTTAAAAATTTCATTCAATTTCAATTCATGTATCACACACTAAGAAACAATAAAATTAAGATTTATTATCATGATATTTATGGAAAATATTTATAATTAATTTATGGTGTGTAGGAATTAAATGCACATCAATTTGTCACACATTGTCGTTAGTATGGCTAAAAGTACATGTTTTCATTTAAAAGTATCTTTTTATATCCAAATGTGCATCACATTGTCAAAACAGAGAAAAATTATTAAATTATCATGAAAATTTAAGATAATTATCTATTATATATTTATAATGTGTAGGATTCAATTATACATCAATCATACACACGGTGTGGCTGGTATTATAGAAAGTGTGCGTTTTTATTTAAAAATGACCAAAAAGTTCAAAATATATGTCACATACTCAAAACTGAGAAAAAATAACCATATTATCTTGATATTTATGTACAATGATAAAAAATTCATCTTTAGTATGTATGAATTAACCGCACATCAAAATGACACATTGTGTGTCTGATATGAATTAATGTATGTCTTTTCATTAGGAATTGGCATTTTAGTTGAAAATGAACCACATACTCAAAATAATGAAAAACATTAAGATTTTCTTGATTTTTAATAAAAGTTACCAATAATTAATTTTTTACTTGTACGAATCATCTTCATTTCAATATGACACATGGTGTGGCTGATGTGACTAAAAGCGTATATTTTCATTTAAAATTTTTGTTTCAGTTTTTAACTCATGGTGTATATTAAAAATCAAGAATGCACAATATGGTTGTCCTAAAACATTAGGAAAAAATATATAATACATTTTTTAGATGTAGGAATTAACCACATGTAAATAGGGAATATGTTGTTTCCCATATAACTAAAATTTTGTAATTTTTTGAAAGTGCCATTGGAATTTGAAAAACAAATCATATACTCAAAACTAAATAATTTTCCCCTATTTGTCTTGATACAATTTAAAAAAAAAATTGACATCATTTTGGGGGTTTTTAAAAAACCATACATCAATCTATCATACAGTGTGAATAATAGGAATCCATGTTTTTTTCTGTATAAAAGTAAAATGTTGGCTTACAACACACATCACATAGTCAAAACTAGGAAAACAAGCTCAAATTGTCTTGATAGATTTGAAAAATTATATGTGATTAATTAATGACATAACGATATTTACATCATTCGAACAAATAGTGTGGTTGAATTGAATAAAAGTCCATGTTTTGATTTTAAAAGATACATTTTAGTTTAAAATATGCATTACATACTCAAAACCAAAAAAAATTGAATAATTGTCTTGATACTATAGGTAAATTATCTACAATTATTTGGGGTGTGTAGTACGAAATACTAAGTCAATCTGCCACATGATTTGATCAATAAGATTTAGAGTGTGTATTTTACTTTAATAACTACATTTTAGTTCAAATATTCAGTGACACAATCAAAACCATTGAAAATAATTTTTATTTTCATGATATTTTAGGGATACAATCGATAAATCATTTATAAAATGTAAGAATAAAAAAGAAATAAATATGACTCACAGTGTGATTGGAATGACTGATAGTTTGTTTTCATATAAAATTTATATTTTAGCTCAAAACTAGCGTCACATACTTAAATCTAAGAAAACGTGATTCGATTATCAGGATACTTTATAATAATTGATTTTTCATTAGTTACTTGAAGGATTTGACCGCATATCATTCCAATTAAATTTTATAATGGATTATAGAGGATTTCAAATAAAATTTGTTGTCCTTTTTATTTTGTATTGTTTTTAAAATAAATGTTATTTTTTACAAACACATGCTTCTTTTGTATGTGGTTGTGTTAATTACTAGAGAAGGTTTACTATGAGTGTTTTTTTATATTGGTTATAAATATTTTTTCTTCTATTTAAACTATATATCAATGTAATTTTATTGTATATATAATATTTAGAGTAATATTTTTCTAATAATGATGATTCAATATATAATAAAATTGTTTTTTATATTTGATCAAATATGTTTACTGAAAATTCATCTTTATTCTTATTACAGTCTGCTATATAGTTTTTCAAATATAACTATTGTCATTCTATAAAAGTTGTGAATTGATTTTATTAGCACTACTATTTGTATCGATAATTTTTTTTGAAACACACAAACAACATCAATTATTTTTTAGCATCGATAAATTATTTTTCTATTGTCGATATTAGATGGTTAAGAGAATAGGGTGAAAAATAATGTTTAATATATATGTTCAAAAACAATGTATGGTAGAGTTATTCAAAAATTATCAGTGAAATATATTTATTATTTAATGAATAAATATTAGATAAAAACAATGGAAATTTTTGATTAATCATAATGGGAATTAATTTGGAATTATGATTAGAAGTTTTATATAATTCATTGATTCATTGTTTAACGTTTTAAATGAACATGGTTACATTTAGAAAAAGGTTCAGTTTGAGAAAATGGATTTTCCTTGTGTTTTATGGATTTAATATAATAATTGGTAAATATATCTTCTAGTTGTGGGACCTTCCTTTTTTATAGGTTTTAGATAAATTATTTTTTTTATTAAAAAACAATTGATAATTGTTATTAAATGTTTAGAAAATTAAAAAAAATTCAAATAACCCATTTATTTTAAATCATCAAAAATAATATTATTATGAAAAAACCAAACAAAATACATATATATTTTATCAATTTTACTGTATAAAAAAATATTTTTACCCAAAAAATGATTTCAAATAAATAAAATAAAGTTATTAAAACTCTTCAGAAGTTATTCTAAAATGAAAATTAGAATCACACTGGCTAAATCCTCCACATCATTTATATAAAACAAGAAGATTAATCACCAGGATGTTGTTCTACAATCATTAGAATTTTGTCTTCTTCCTAGAATATGATACTAGACTTTGATGGTTCTAAAACACTAAACCACCAATAATTTAAGTAATATCATCTATCAATATGAACCTCATATAAAAATATCTAAATAAGACTAAACATTTGATCAACCCATGCCTGGATGCTAGATCAGTAAAATATTAATGGACCCTAAATATTATTTCACTCATCTCTCACAACAAAGATGAAAGAAGTATCACTAATATCCATTAGTGAGTTTATGATTCTGTTTAAGAATAGTTATTTTGAGAATAAAAAATATTATATGTATTCACAATTGAGTAAAAGGGATACTATCTCTTTGTATACTCTACAAACTATAAGTTTCTACTTTCAATAGGATGAAACTGAGATAATATGCAAAAAACATAAGATGGATGAATAATTTAGGAAAAGTATATTTTGTGCTGAGCTAGGCCAGGATTGAGTAGCCAAATGATGAGAAGAGTTATGATTTTTTTAGGAATGGTTCCATTATCCATGGTCTCTTTGTTGATTTTATAATACTAGTTGATTGTATCATTTTGTTTAGATTTGGAATTATAGCCTTTGTGGTGTGATTATTTTAATCTAATGACATGGATTGATCTGAATATGGTGGGAGGACATCATGAAATTATAGGGATGTAGGTGTCTATGTAGTAATTTTTGGAAAAGGATGGTTCCAATATGTGATCAAATATATTTTGGGTCATAAAATTAGGATGTTAGATTATTAAATATATTGAATTTTACGTATTCTTTTGTTTATGAAAAATGTCTTAGGATGGAATAATTGTAAGGTATAATTTCTAGAGTTGACGAAAATGATTTGGTTTAATGATTTGAATAGTTGGAGGAGGTGTGTTGAGATATTTTAATGTTCTTAGAAGTGTATTAAAAGAAGAAGAAAGTGTTTATCTGAGTTTTTAGAATAAAATTATTATTTTGGAAGGATTTTTTGAAGGTTTATGGCCCAACAAACCATGCATAATCCCTAGACGAGTGATGGAAGGGGTTATGAGGGACGCAGAGAGGGACACATGGCTGATGCATGGTCACATGGAACTCTGTATTTAGGTCAACTAGTATCTCAAAATATCTCCCAAAATTTCTTTTTAAACCATATTTTGGGGACTTATCCTCTCATTTCTTCCCTCTAGGACATGGATCTCAACTCTAGGGAGTTTATTGGTTTATATTTTTAGGCTAATTCACCCTTGAATCATTGAAGTTTTGGGTGTGAGATAAAAGGAATATTTCTCCATGCTTTTGATCTTCCCTATATATATCATGGATTTTTAATTGGGGTTTTCACTATGTTCTAGTAAAATCCATTTGATTGGTGGGGGTTTTTAGGTTATGGGTTCAAGAAGGATATAATGAAATAGGGTCATGAATTTGGTGGTGCAGTTTCACTTCATTATCGAGTTGAGGTAATTGGCTTCTCACTCACGCTATTTTTGTTCTACATTACATGAGCTTGAAATTTTTGTGAGTATAGTAATGTATTTTTGTTTATTGATCTAAATATGGTTGGTGAAAATCATAAAATGGTATGGAATTATGTGTCTTGAAAGTTATGTTCGATAGAGGATGGTGACCATACATGATCAAATGGGGTTTGGTTAGTGAATATCTAATTCTTGATTATTCAATGAATTGTGTTATAAATTTTTTTGTGGAAGAATTTTTTTAGGATGGAATAATTATAAGTACCATTTTTTTAATTGAGGAAAAATATTTGGGTTATATTGTTTAAAGAGTTGGGTGCGGTGTGTTGAGGTACATGTAAGTTCTTGGATGTATAGGTAATGTTAGAGAAAGTGTTCAGGGGAGTTTGGTATTAAACATGGTAGTTTGAGAGCATTTTGGGAAGGTGAATGTCCTGAGGGACCATGAAAAATCTCAATATTAGTGGTGGAAGGAGTTCTGAGGGAGGAATAGTCGGATACACAGTTAATGGATGATCACATTGAACAGTAAGTTCAGTTTATGGAGACTATTAAAATCCCCCCAAAACTTCTATTTGAAATGTAATTGTGTGGTTATGTTTTCAATTATTCCCTCTTTCATAGGGCTCTCATATCTAGGGTTATTTTAGTATTATTTTAATGTATCTCCTCTCTAATGAATCTATGACGTATTAGGTATTAGATAAAAGTTATGTTTCTACTTAGTTTTTCTATACTTTCTTCAGATATAAGATTTTGACTTGGGGTACTTCTAGGGAATGGGAAACTTGTTCAATTAATGGGTTTTTTGGTTAGCATCTTAATAAGGATATAAATAGGGGTTATGGATTTTTTTGTGCAACTTGGATTCGTTATCATGTTGATGTTATTGGCTTCTCACTCTCACTATTGTGTAGCAAATGGTATGATATTGAAGGTGGTGTTTTAATTATATTATTACGTGGAAAAAATAATTTCATTATGATGGTGTTATTTTGGGGAAATGGGGTTTTAGCATCAGTTTTTTTGTGAAAAAGGATCCATTGTATTTCCATGTATGTGTGTGTCATTTCCAAGAATTGAGGAGAATTGTAAATTGAAATTGAAAATGGGTTATTATCATTATTTTTGATGATTGGTTTCAATTTTTGGGATTATTATTATTAGTATTGTTATGAATATTTTGAAAATGAATTATCAAATATGGTTGATGTTATTGGTATTCTATACTGGATTACGCATGTGATATTATTTGGGTGGTGTATTGAGTTGTAATGATGATGTTATTTTGTTGAGGGATCGAGTTGCTAGTTAATGTAATTTTTCTATCACATAATCCATTAATGATTTTATTTATGTTTTGTGAGGGATTATAAATGAGATATAGAAAACTACCAATTTCCTGTGGGGACCTCTTCGAAAAAAATGAGGGGAGTTTATATTAGAATCCTATATTGGAGTAATGAACTTATCCGGAATGACAAGGTGAGGTTTTGAAGTAGTTGGTCCACATATTAGTAGGAGATTCCCATTTTTTGATTATTACTCATGGTTTCAGATCCACTCAATTTTTTGGTTTATAAAAAATTGTGTTGTGTTTAGTTTTGAAACACAATATTTATGTTGTGTGATTTATGGTTTGTTCTAATGCTTGATTATTATTAAATTTATTTCCTGTGGTTTATAAGCTAACATGGATTTAGGTATTTCAGTATAAATGAATTTTATTCATGGTATATTTTCACATTCATTTTTTACATGGGATGTCTTAGAGATAACCTATTGAGACATGTACACACCCATACATGTGTATATTGGTCCACATGATGATATTGTTGACTGGAGTTGAATATTACATGGAAATTGGTTCATTAGATTGGATGAAGTAATAATGATCATCTAGTGGAAAATAGTAGAGAATTATTCATCATTTGTACTCAAGTCCTTTAAGATATATTGGTATATGTTTTATCTAGTTTATTACCATAATACTGTATCATTGTTTTATTTAGTGTAGTCGTATGCATTTACATTCTTACATTTTCATTTCATACTAATTTATATAGATATGAATATTATAAGAGTTGGGTCTTCATTAATTTTTACAACATATATTTTAGGGTTATGGGATCTAATTTATGGATTTAGAAACATTCATACTCAACATAGGGCCAGGTTTGAGTATACAAATTAGTTCGGGGTATTATTGTACAAGGTCGTTATTTAGATAGTTGATAATGTTTTACGAACCATAAATTTTTATTTTACCATGAGTTTAGAAGTATTAATATATGTTGTATACCAATTTTTAAGGATATATTTTATGAGATAACGTTATTAGGTTAAAAAACAATGTTTTCGGGTTTAATTAAATAGTATTAGTGTGGAATTATTAGGCAATTCAATGATATATTGAGTTAAATTTTAAATAAGCACTATTGAATTTAAAATTGACATAGAATAATTAATATAATGTTATAAAAACTCTATTTATATGAATATGAAAGTTGAATTTTTCATGATGAAGTATACAAATATCATTCTTGGATGATCAGAACACATAACTCCTGTAGAAAAAACACCATGTTGAATAATCTGGATGCTGTTTTACAAACATCAGAAGTCTTATCTCACATTACTATAATTTGATCTTAGACTATGTTGGTTCTATAACATTGAAAAAAAAATTGTAATTAATATCATTTAGAAGGATTATCCTCTCCTGAAACTACCTTAATATGAATGAATATATGATCAGCACATGTTTGGATGGTAGTTCCCCAAAAGAAGGAAGTACCATGGATCAGAAGTCACATGTCTCTCATAATAATGTTAAAGGAGGCATTAATGGAATCCATAAGTGAGTTAAGGATTGTTTTTTGGAATGGATTGTTGGTGATTAAATTATTTTACATAGATTAAATATCATGTTAAAGATAATAGATCCTCCAAAATTCTACTCAATATAAATTTCTAATAATATTACAGAGAAGTTGATGATGGGTAAATGATTCACTAAATGTATTTATTATCTATAATAAAGTAACTAAGATTAAAACAAGGAAGAGATGTTCAAGAGGATATAGTATATATCATTTCTGTAGGAATATAAGATCAATATTCAATGGTATAAATACAAAGGGGAATGGGAATTTGGTTATTTTTTTATTAGATATAAATTACCCTAAGACATCCCTTCTATAGGAAGTTGAATTTTCGCGAATTCAAGCTGAATATCAAGAATATGATCCAACAATTGAGAGAGGTAGCATAATACATCTTAATGAAATAATGTTCATAATTACATTCCAACCCTTTTTATATTTGTCTCTTGATTAATAACATGTACTCATTCAATCATTGTAATCTCATGATGATCTTGTGTTAAAACTGACACTCCTCCTTTGGTCATATTTTCAGTAGGATATTATTCAGAAGAAATGTTGCACTTTATGTAGTTCTAGAGATCAACCAACCTATTTTTTAACCCAATTTTATTGATTTATGAAAAAATAGTCATAAAAGAATATTTCAAAACCATTGTGTCAAAATTATGTAGAGTATTGGATGCCAATGTTTCATTATATTTCAACATAAGTAGTAGAGATTGAGACTTCTGATTATATTGTGAAATCCTTTTTATGGTATCTTAAATTCAACAAATGATGAAAAAGAAATTGAAATTAGGAAATAATGTATTAGTAATTTAATATCATCTATAAAAAAATAGATAAACAATGTTCCCAATAGCCTAGTATAATTTTTACCTTACATTGAATGTTGGGAAATTGAACAAGAATATTTCACATTTGAAAAATTGAAGGAAATTATGTTTTTAGTGTCTCTTAAAGGTGTTTTTTTGAAAATATAAATTCATAATTTTTCGTGGAAAACAACTTCTAAACATGAGAAAGATGTTTTATAGGAATCTCAATGATGTGTCTAGACTAATTCTCATGAACGTTAATGATTGTTAATAAAACATATACTCTAAAAATATGAATATTGAGAAACAAATCATTAAATTATAAAAATAAGGAAAAGGTTATAAAAATAATTGCATCACAAAGTTTTTATAACTACTTTCTTAGAACCTAAAAATTTCTCCTCAAACTTATAAGTATAAGGAGAAATTGCATACTTTTTTTAATTATTTATAACAACTGATAAAATTATCCAATATGGAATTGAGCTGGAATGATATATTGTTATTTAATGGTCTATCTCAAGGATGATCTATATATCCTATGGAAATACAAAAATGAAATTTTTGAAGATGAAAATGAAATATGAAAATTAATTAAGACAACTAGATGTGGACCTTTATGAATAATCCACAAATTGGGGAAATGATTTTTGAGAATGGGATATAAAACAAAACATTGTATCTTGGCCATCATGTTTTCACAATAGCCTTGAAGTTGCTTTCTGAATCTATTTCTCCATTCCCAGTTAACTCAGCTCAATCAACCCACTCTCATCATTCAATGACCATAATCACTCATTTTTATTCAAAAGAAAATCTATGATGATCAAATATTAAGGATGAATTTCTACTATCAACCACAACATGGTAAGATGGATTTTTACCACTACAACTCACCAAAAATTGAATCCCATCCTCTATAAATTTATCCACATTATATATTTTAGATTTTTTTCAAAAATACATAATCCAAACCTATAATTTTAAGGTTTTTATCCCTAAATTTTTATTTCCTTATTAGAATTGATTATTGTAACATCCCAAAATTTTATAGTATGTTATCTAATTAAAGTAATTCAATATCTTGCGCTACACACAACACTGAGTTCGAGCACCCCACAACTTACTAAACTAACCGTTAAAAATTAATTTATGAATATTATTAACTGCATTTTGAATCATATATACTCTATATAATTTTAACATCTATATTATGTGTTTCCTAGACATAATATAAGACGAAATTCATTTTTTCGGATAAAATATATATTTTTCAAAAAATAAAAATTTACTACCTTTTAATATAGAACCCTTTATAAAACCAATATTTGACACTTTTATATATTAAATTTAATTAAATTAAATTCTCCATTAGAACAAGGACATAAAAATATAGGTTAGATAAAATTTTGGTACTTTTTGATTACTTTCATATTTTGATTAATAGTTAAAAATACTATGTTTTAATTAAAAACTACTTTTTTAATCAAAATAATTTATAGTGATAAATTATGCATTTTAATGGATAGGATGTATAATTAGAGTAAATTTTTTATCTAATAAAATTTAGTTCATTATAATTAATATTACATTTAAAATTGACATAAACACATGTCAATATTTTAATAGTTTTTACTTTTTAAAAACCTAATTTTTGGTTTTGACAATGGGAATTAATTTTAAATTAATAAATGAAACTTCTATATTTTGATTTTCGTAACATAGACTTCATTTTTGAATTCACAATATCAAAATTAGTTTAGGGTAAATTTTTGGTATTTTTCTAAAAACTCTCAATTTTTTATGAATAGTGACAAAACACTGTGTTATTATATTAAACCAACGTTTTATTTAAATGATTATTAATTTTATTTTAAATAATTTTATGTCAAAAAAGTTATATAATACCTATATATGTTCAAAAGAATTCATTGAAGTCATTTTTAATAAGATTATATATATATATATTATTTTATCAAACATTTTACCGTCTTTTAGCCATCGTCTAGGAGCATATACAAATTTGAATAAAACATAATTTCACTGCTTCCCTGAGTTGAATTTAAAAAGTCTAAGTGACACGGTTGACATAAGAAAGTAAAATTTGGTTCAATAAGATGAAAATAATTTTTGTTGAATAGTAGCTTTTGACTTTTATTTACAATGGTTAAAATTAAATAGGATAATTATGGGTACAAATTATATTATAATTACCCAAACACATGTACTAATTCTATTGGATAAGTATAATTAGATCAAAAAAACCTTAGGAATAAAATATTACCCCCTTTGGTCCACTTGGATATGATTTGGAAATTTATTATTATTTTATTTAAAGAATAGTTAAAAGTGTTAAATTATATGTCTAATAACTAAACCACATATAATATAGAGTCAAATATAAGATAAATTAGACTATAAAAATTCAATTGAAATCTTACAGAATTTAATACATAATTGTATTTTATTTATTATTTTTAGACATTGAATAATTTAATTTATTTATGACACAATGATGATGTAGTAATTACCCTATTAATGGATGATTAAAATAATTGATATTGTAAATACCCAAAGAAATGTAATTTGAGACTTATGATGAATTAAACTAACTTTATTGGTTAATATTACATTTTAGGGTTGTTTAAATAAATATTATTCGATGTGATAATGTTTTTATGGCTTTCAAAAAAATCAAATACTAAATAGAGTCAAAATTGACATAATTGAGTTTAAATAAAATATCATATTATTAATTGATATAATATTTCTAAAAATCTATGTTTCGGAAAAAAAATATATATAAGGTTATATATATTAATAATGAACCACATGGGGTTCTCTTGGATTTTTAGAGTATGTTTATTAACCATATAATATAAAAATACAAAGATACATGGTAAATGTCAAACTATTTAACTAAGAGTCAAATCTAAAATATAAGGTTAATATGATGAATTAAAACTATCTAAAACCTATTAGTTGAGATGTTTTAGACCCATCCCCACCATAGACATTAAATAACTTATTTTGGAGCCATTAGAAACTGAATATTATTTTATTATAAAATAATATTTCATGCTTTTACTAAAGTGACCATCACCTCTCTTATAAAAGCGAACATCACCTTCACTTAATTTCACACCACAATAACCCTTTGTCTCAGCCAAACCCAGCCCAAATATCCTCCCAACTCTCCTCCAAAAATCCTAAAGGCCTTAATTTGGTCATAAATCAAACCTAAGGATCCCTTTTTATCAAATCAAAAGGATGAACCAGAAGAAGAGGTAAATATTTGATCACCTCTTTCATGTTCTATTATTCTTCCACTTCCTCTTTCATTGTGGTTTCTATTCTAAAATAACACCTCAAGTATCTTCTATTTTCTGTGATGTTATTATAATGATCGTACAACCATATTCATTATTCTATCCATCTTATAAATGACATTGTCACCCTAAATGCGTAAGTACGGATTACCATCTCCACATCATGGTGTAGTTAGTTATTGAAACACTTCATTATTTGTATGTGTATAATAATGAGTATCAATGATGTAAATAACAAACATAACTTGTTAATGATTATGTATATTTGATATAATATCCAATGACATATTATTTCTCCATCAATATAATAATATTGTCACTAGTGGGTATGTACGGATTACCGTCTCCACAAACGTGATGAAATTCATTCCCCATCATTATCATTACAGAATAATTATCATTTTACGATTAAAAATAATGTTTAGGATCATAATATGATTGTGAATAAAAATCAAATAAATCCTATCCATAAAAATCATAGATTACTTAACCAAGTATATAAAGGAAAACGAATCATTTAACACCTGAAACGATGATACTACTAAAATATTTTTAACAAAGCAATATTATAAGATCATATATGACATAATAATTATGTATATAGTTCTTGTATAATTTAATAACCATGTTTTAACTATTATAAATGAGGTAAACATACCATTTATTGAGTAAAAGTAAATGGTATGGTTTAATATCACAATCACTTTATTATCCAAGGTTGTTTTTAAGTATGTATATATTGAGACATCTTTATGATCGACAACTATGATTTCTTAAAAATGTAATTAATTTTTATACTATTAACTATACTATGGGCTAATGAAATTTATACCCTTATTTTACCATATATGTTTTCAAATGAATCTTTCCTACATTTTCCAAACAAGGTACATTATGACCTTTTCGACACAATTAAGGTAAGAATGTCTTTTTTTTAACTTATACGACGGGTGTGGCTATTTTCTATCGTTATAACATCATTGATGCTTCCCATACAATCTTATAAGAGTATTATCAAAATAAATGTTTTCTTTTCTAATTATAAAACTTTTAAATGATATCAAAATTGAAATAGATATTTATCTAATTACTTTATTTCATCTATGTCAACATCCTTTGATGGATTATAATCTTGTTTGATGTTTATTTATTATGATACAAATCTATTATATTTTATTGAATGTTTTGTGATATTATTGACTGTGGATGTGTTATTTTTACACCATTCTTGGTTTATGGATAATTTAGTGACATTTCTTATGGTAGTTTTAATAAGAATTTTTATGTTATGTTTAAACCATTTCATATGAGGAATTAGTTGGACATAGTATGTGATGGATGGAGCCCTATATAGCTTCTCGATGCGTCGATAGGTCTCATGAGAAAAACTAGTGTCTTGGAAAAAGACCTTGACAAAATATTTTTTGTATTCTTTCCACAAGGCCTTGACTATGTGGTTATGAAGTCAAGAATTTTTCATTACATCATTATAAAAGTGGCTATTGATATTGCATGTGATTATTCGACTGGTAGAATATCCATGTGAATAAGTAAATGGAATTATTTGAATCTATCTTTTCCATATTATGTTGATATTTATGTTTAAATGGATTTTGTTTTAGTCAATTACATTTCCCTAAATGTTTATGCTTATTTATGAAAGTTTCTTACATATTGTTATCCATACTGAGCATCTAAGCTCACCCATTTCTATGTTTTATTTTTCCCAGGATGTGAAGAAGTAATTTATTATTGACCTGCAGGGATAGGCTAATGATATATGTGTGTTAAAAAGAAGACATAATTTTTTTTGATGATTTTATTTCATGATGTAATGTAAAACTTATAATGTATCCAGTACATCTAGGGATACTAAACTGATCAGTCTTTCGGGACATTATTCTTATATCATGCCAATGTTATATAAAAATTTACTAACTCCAGGTAACTGTAGTCAGGAAATTACAATTACTTTACTGTTACAAATAAACCAATGAAAGGAAAATAGGTTATAAAATAAGAGTAAAAATTATTGGAGGATCCCCTCAGTCAAAGAACCTCACTCCCTCTAAATGTCTACCCCTATTTATATATTTACTTTATATTTTAGATTTCTAAAAAAATACTGGAGAATAAAAATCCATCAAATTTGACCCAAGATTTACAAATTTTGTGTATCTATTGAGAAACCAAAAAAATTGGTTAGTTATTATAGTCATTATGAAACACTACGACATTTATAAGAACCATGGTTTGTGTAATTAGCTAATTCAAATTTATTTATCAATTCCTCTCATAAACCAATTTATCGTTTTATATTTTTTTTTCTTTTTTTAGTTATATAATATTTCCCAAAAATCCAATATTTATATGATGTAAACCATCTACTAAAATTATTTAATCTATACATTTAAAAAAATTTGATTTTTTTTCATATACTATTATATGATAAATTCTTATTCTATGATGTTATTTGAATTATTGATACATGATGAGTTAATTATTATCATTATATGATCGGTCTTATAGTATTGTAAAATATATGGAAAATATAGTGTTAAGTAACCACTTAGATCAAAAAGGATGATTGATCTCAGAAAAGAGTTTATAGGGGAAAAAAATTATAAAACAAATAATAACAAGAACATGAGTGAAAACATAGTTCAATAATAATTACTACATCTATAGAGAGATAGAATCACTTCACAAAAACCAGGAGTATAATTATAGAGAATTATTTTTATATTTCATAAGACCCTAGCTTAAATGAGCTCTTAATGAGACATTTTGAATAATAACCCAAGTTGTTATAGTTTCAACATACGATGTCCACATTTATACGGTTGCACAAAAACCGATGTCTAATATACTACAGTATCAGTGGAAAATTACCATGGAGATTCAGTAATAGTGTAACATTCCCCTACAATGCGTCTACACTACTAAAGTTACCTGTCATCATCAACAATCTTATCTGCTATAGTTCATGGGAGATGGATAATACTTTGCCATTTGGGCCACAAGAAGTTGGCTCATGATTATCCAAGGATCAGACTACACATGACCAACATCTAGAATTATATAAAACAGATTCGTATTGATTTATTAAGTAATGTTTCATGTTATGAAAATTGGAAAAAATATGTTTTTAAAACAAGATTTATGGAATAATACATGTAAATAATATTTTACAGAAGTTGTTAATAGCTATAACCTTTTGTATACAATCACCTATGACTCATGGATGTTATATTATCATAGAAAATTATATTGGATACTCATATTATGTGATCTATTACCATAATGTATGAAATCATCTATTATGATCTATTTATAACTTATTTACAAATTTTATATTTTTATAATATGAAATGTTCATATTTTTTATACAATATTGAATGTTTTTGACTCTTATAATATGCTATATCCATGATTCCAACATTTTAAATATTTATGATATATTTAATTAATAAATATTAATTGATTCTATTTAGGAACTATCATATATATAATCATATATGCTTGCACATGGGACTCACACCAAGCATCCACAAAACATCAGACCATACTAAAATTATTTAGGATATAAAATTTAGGTTTAAAGGTTACTATATTGTTTAAAATTTTATTAAACATTGAAAAAATTAATTATTCATATTTTTATATTTTAATTGTTTATAGATCTTGTTTTTTTTAATTGGTCATATTTATATATATTACATTCATAAATTATTAGTTAAAATGTTCATAACATTCATTTAAACTATTAAACTCTAGCTATTTCATTTGATTTAATGTAATTAAATAAAATTTCATTATTTATCTTTCAATAATTCCAATATATATATTTATTTAAAATTTCTTATTATAACATATTTGGATTTTGAATAATTTATTAAAACCTATTGAATAATGAGTATGGATAGTAGAGTTACATGTATGGTTTTTAAATGGCCTATGATCCTAATATTTTTCTTCAAAGTTGTAAGCTCGATAACATTATCATCATTGCTCTTTAATAATAGGATTTATGTTTTCTTGGATTTTTATAATTTCATAAAATGTGTTTTTGAATCTTTTTCATATGTCCTATTTGAGAATATTGTCTAATATTAAAATTAAATAATTGAATTATGTATTCATGAAAAAAATTATTAATTATATAAGGGATTTATACTTAATTTCTATCAATTTTATTGAATGTGTATATAATTCCTACAATGAATGAATATAATCTTGAGTTCATACATATATTATGTGAGATTCAACAAGATGCATATTTAAGTAAGATGATTGGATGAAAAAGATTATATCTCAAATAACTAAGTGTTATAATCCCTTATATTAAAATACGTTTCTAGATATCAATCAACCAAACAAATACTTCAAACCAAAATTGGACACTCATGATTTATCTTATGTATGTACCATTTGATAATTGTTATTTTATTTTTATAAATAAAATTTACTTAGTTATGTGACCCTAGTAGAATTAGATGCCCAGGGAAAATGACTGAGCATGATTCGTCAATTAAATTTGAGAATTGTGTCATCCATGTAACATGTTAACACCAATGTTCAATTGTGTGAAATATGACCACATAAGAGAATGTGAAACAAGTTAAATACATATTTTAAATTTAATTTCTCAATTTAACTTGTGTTTGATCTTGACCCTTTATTAAAATGAGATATCATAACATGTCAATATTCAATATAAAAGAATCACAAATTATAAAATAAATCATGAACACAAAAGATTTAATGGGTTCATATTTTAATACATGTATGATAATCAAATGAGTACATTCGATAAATCGTTATTAAACATAACGATCAGTCACTATTAAAGTTTACAAGGATTAATATGGATTCACTATTAGATATTACAAGATGATATATCTAATTATATTCTTTTTTGGATGATATAATTAGAATTCCATAATCAAGAGACATTATCAATTTAAAGTTATATATTTGGAGATATACACTAAACCCAAATGGTTTCTATCCTAGGAGGAATAAGATATAATATATAGAATGTCATTTTGGAATATAATTTTCCAAATATTTCATAGATTTGAGATTAGTAGACCCCTTCATTCTAATAATTGATTGATATTTAGACTCATTCATGTAATTTGATGGAGATATTAATGTAGATGTATCTCATACGATTCAAAGTGGATGGGTAAAATGATGAAGGGATTGCGAAGTTCTTTGGGTTCGTAAAATTAATTTTAAATTAAAGGGTAAATTTTATCAAATTATTATTATACCAGCTATTCTATATGGTTGGGAGTATTAGACATTGAAAGAACATTTTGAAAAAAATAAAGGTAGTAGAATTGAAAATTATAAGATGGACATGGGAGAATTCTAAGTTCTATAAGATTAGAAGTGAATGTGTTCAAGAGAAAATTAGAGTGGCTCCAATTGACAAGAATATGACTAAGACAACATTTAGATATCTTGTATGTGTTAGAAATATATGAGGTATTAACATGTTACAAAATTAATAATTATTACAAATTAACTTATTAAAAAAATAAGAGGTATACCTAATAGGAACCTTAAAAAACCATTAAAGATCTTGTTTTAAATGATTTGAATGAAAATATGGTATTCAATAGAAAAAATTGGTGATGTCTGATCCATGTAACTTCCCACATTTAATTAGATTTGAGGATTTTTTATTTCTCACTACCTATTCTATTTGACACTACATCTTTCAAGGAACCAATCATTTCAATAAATACTTTTTTCCCTCCATTTTATCTTTATTCAAATTCACCTCCATGGAATTAATACCAAAGTGACTTTTTGGAAATAGGAAAAAAGGATTAGATTATTTAGAAGACAGGAATTGATATTTATTCTCATATAAGGATGAAAATGAATTGGATTATATAAATTTGAAGATGGTAAAATGATTTAGGTAAAGTATATGATGATTATAATATAGAAAAATTCTACCAACTACGAGATCATGTGTTGGATACCTATGTGGGTATGATAGAAAAAATTTATTTAATACCTTATAATCAGAATAAGTAGGAAGTTCAAGAAGAAATATTAAACCTAAGAGTTCTAGTTAATGTACAGGAAATATCATGTAGAGACTAGTTTAAGAAACTAAAAAAGGGTTTCCCTATGTTTTTATTCAATAGGATGGTAATCAAGAATATTCTTATACTAAACTTGTTAAACAACACAATTAATATGGTGTTGAGTTTGAATAAAATATCTTATAATTGGGGATAAAGTGCAATTTTTTTAATTTACTCATATGGATAAAAAAATCTATGGTAATGGTTTTTTTAGTCATCTTTTCAAGAAGATGAGAATTTTTCATGCTTTTAAAGATACACACATGTAGTTTGTGTGGGGGGAAGATTTGAATATATTAGGCCTAAATTAGTTTGTGGAATACTTTTTAGAGGAAAATATATTTTCTATGATTCAAGATGATTATCAAAAATATGATTCAGGAATGTGGGATGGATTATATAATATTTACATAGTTATAATGTAAATATAATGATTAAATATATATCATTTCACAAAAAAAATTAAAATTTCATATAGTTATTCATGGACTATAATATCATGATGATAATGTTTTAAAAATTTAGCTTCTTCTATTTTAAATTTTTTCGTAGAATTTTATTCAGAAGAAATGTATCACCAATGAATGATTCAGCGGAAAATATACCTATTTTATTAGCTCGATATCCTAATCTTTAAATTCTAGTTATAAAATAATATTTCACAACCATTGACTCCAAATTAAGTTGTATATATGTTTTTAAATATCAAACATATTTCAATATTAGTAGTGTAGACGGTACCTTTATATTATGTAGTAAAACCCATGTTGTGCATGCCCAAACCATTTAAATGATTAATAGGAAAATTAATATTTAGAAATTTAGGATTCAAGTTTTCATATATTCTATTAAAAATTTAATTAAAAATGATGTAAGTTCCTGAATATAGGTTACAACTAACATAGAAAATTTTAAAATAATTGTGAAATATTTTATTTCAAATAAAATGAAGTAAATTGTGTTTTTAGGGTCTCTTAAAGGTGGTTTTCAAACAGAAATGTAGAATTTGGGGTAGTAAATAGCTTCTAAAGCTGAGAAAGTATTAGCTAAGTAAATTAAACTTTTTTGTGGAGTAATTAGCAAAAAATGTTTCGGAAACCAAACACTCTCACAATAATAATATTATGAAATAACTCATGATATTACTAATATAAGAAAGAGTTTATAGAAATAATGGAATCATGAAGTATATTCTATGTATTTTTATAAATCTAAGGATATATCCTCTTACATATAAGTTAGAATAGAACATTTAAAAAATCACAGAATAATCAATGTCCATTGAAAAAAATTATGCAATATAGAATTGAGCATGAATGGGGGATTGATTCTAATACTAAGTCTCTGTATAGTTTTAAAGGCTTCATAGAGTTCTTTAAGATGCATCAAGGTATAGGATCATCTAAACCAAACCCTTTCACCACACCTGATGATGTTTTTCCTTCATATAATGTTCATTAATTTCTAATTTGTTCCTTATCATGACATGTTTACATCTATACCTCATAATATTGTTATATAACATGAAATTAATAATTTAATTTTTTGTTAAATTGGCCTTAAATTCGTTTAGACCCTAAATAGATACAATTTTTCCACTATGTCATCCTAAAACCTCTATCATAAATGAGAATCTAGATCTAATGAAAATGGATCCCAATGGTATTTTTTATGTAAATGATATTGAATTGGACTATTGTTTTGTTATTTATATCAATTTTAATTTTTTGTTATTTTGTTTTCTTATTGTATTTTATTAATTCATGTTTCCCTATATTTTTAGTCCTCTTTCTAGAAAATGTACCCATTTATGAAATAATATATTGTCTTTAATTTCTCATATCATATAATAATTATATTTATTATTTCACACAATTACTATATTCGAATATAATTTTTGTTTTTGTGAATACATATAATTATAACTTTGAATCTATTCTGGTTTATGACTTATTCCCTTGTATATTATTCATTTTCTACTTTAAACCAATTTTTACATTTATTTTTTATAATCCTTTAAATATGGTTTCAAATGGTTTAAGTTTTAATGAAACAAAGGGGAAGAATATGGGTAATATTTTATGTGCTTATGAATTTTGATTTATTCTTTTCCTTTTAATAATTTTATATTTTTATATTGCGCAATGATATGGTTCTTTAGTTTAAAAACATTAATTTAAATGATCATGATTAATTCGTTTAGAATTATTTTTGAATTAAGTGTTCTGTGGCATATTAAAATATATTAAATTATATATATTTTTGTTTTATAATGATTTAAATTTCTCAAGTTTCATATTATATTATAATTCAATCAATGAATTTTTATTTCCCATGTTTTATTTTATTTTATTAATTTCCTGATTTTTTTCATAAAAAGGAATGAATGTTGTGTTCACTATTTTTTAATTCTCTCAAATAATTATTATATTTTATATAATATATTTTATTATGATATTGAATATTTATTAGTTTTTATGGTTTAAAAATTCTATGAATTAGTTATCAAATTTCACGTCCTGATGACCATTTTAAATTTTTTTTATTTAGTAATGAAGACATTCATCCAAAGATCATAATAGTTTTTCAATAGAATAACGATATCCTATAAATGTCTCATAAAACCCCCATGGAGAGATAACATCTTCAATCAAAGAAGATAAGGAAAGATCAAACGACCCAAAATCCTATTTTTAATTGTTTTTTGAATCTCTTTAATCGCATTGTAAACTATTCAAAAAATTTCCAAATATATTTTACATTTATTTTCATCTTAGTGGATGAGCTTACATAGATTATATTGGTTTATTAAATGATTTCAAAATTCAAAAAAAAATTTAAACCATCATGAAGTAAATGGAATTTGATTCTTTAAGTATTTGAGGATAGGGTATCAGGTATCCCAGGTGGAGATTGAAGGTTTCTATAAATATGTCAATTTGTAATCTTCCAATGACTATATATTTTGATAAATTCAATAAATTTAGATAATTAAAACTCCTAAAAAGTATCTATGATATTTTATCCATCATTTTTGTATAATATTTCACATACTCAAATTATATTTTAACCTCCTAGAAATTCAACCATAGTGTTTATGTTCATACCACTATTTTAAAACACATACCATACCAGGTCATTGACTAGTGGATTTTTCAATACATTCTAGGTTATTATGTTATTTTGGCCTTCATCCATCCCCATTCACCCTTATCTAATGGAAACCCATTTGAACTATTCATTCTTTTCTTTTTTTTAAAAATAATAAAAATTATATTATTTCAATATAAAATAAAAATAATATATATATGTCTGTTTGATCATATAGATTAGCCGATCAACCCAATATGACATTAAACCACTCCCCTCTCTAGTTAAATTAGCATTCAGGTTCAAAAAACATTTGATCAAAATTTCATCTTCTTGAATATTATATATATATATATATATTTCTATATATTGGTAGTAACATGGATTATTTAAAACTCCATTATCCTCTTTTATTAATCATTTTAATTTATTTATTTTAGAATCATTTGTCACTCCCATTTGAGTGTGCAATCACTAATAATTATAGATTGTTTATCTTGGCTGTTTTGGTCGAGAGGAGTCTAAGATCATGAATATACCCGAAATCCTTATTTAAATCTATTATGTCTCTCATGCAATTTATTTTAATCATTGATTGTTTTTCATTAATTAATATCGAGTGTTATTTAGTTTGTTGTGATTTCTATATTTATTACCAATATAAAAGTATTATTTAATATAAAAATCTGTTTCATGGTTAATAGTTAGTGTTTAGATTTAATAAAATATCTTTAATACTGTAATATTTATAGGTATCATTTTCATTATAAAACAATGTTTGATACACTTCAAAAAGAAATTAGTTTTGTTTAAACAATTTTCATCACTATTTCTATGGATTAGGTTGTTTATAAGAAAATTTAATTACTTATGATGTTTAAATTAATTGATTGAACTCATTTCACCTTTATATTTAGCTGTCATTAGGATCGTTTATTTTTACATATTTTACTAGTATCTACATTCTCTGTGGATACACAAATAATTTATTTGCGTCAAATCCCCCTACTCGCAAAAATATTTAAGAATTTTGAATACATGGTTGAGTATGATAAGTATAAATATCTATAATCAAATATATTCTTCTAAAACTGGTCATGACATATGAATAATTATCATGGTTACCCACCATTTCACCAACCAGTATCGCACAAAAAAATTTCATACATAAATAAAAATACTAAAATTTGAGAAGATATTTAACAAAAACATTTCAATAATACACCAACACTTCACTAACATTGAAAATTATTTAAAGGTATTAAGAGAATAATATTATAATGAATCATTTTTTCAGAAGACATTTTTTTATTCATAGTTTAATGAGTAAAATATCATAGTTTAATTGGGTTCAACCATTTTAATTAATATCTTATATTTTCCTCTATGGTTCAAGACTTTTAGAATATTGGGTTTTTTAGTACACTTTATGGGGGATTGTATATCAGTGAAAACCATGAAAATCGTACTATCATGTGAAAAAATGGGAATGTAACAATAAATAAAAAACTACAATCAACATGTGAGTATAATGAAATAAAGTTAACATAAGAAAAGTCAATTGGTTCCTAAATGATGAAGGATAATGAGGGAGCAAAATTGGGGAAATGAAAATGAATGGATTGCTGAAGAAGTATCAAACAAAGAAAAAGTTGAGACGATGGCATGAAAAGATGATTAATTATAAGAAGTATAATTGAGATTGACATTGTTTCCACCCGAGGTGATAGGTTTAGTTTGATGACAATATGGTGTGATGAGGATACTCAAGCATCTCTAATTGTAGAGACAGTCTCACATCAAGATCACCATTTCATTTGATTCGAACCATTTTGCATCATTATTCCTTAAATGAGGATTCGATTGACCCCACAGGGACTAGAATGTTTGTCCATTCTATATTATGATGGAGATAGCACAGTAAAATGGTATCAACATGCGATTTATTGGGGTGGAGTACTTGTGGAATCAGTAATTTTATGAAACTACTTCATTTGATGGTCTCTAATGGGTTTATTCGTGGATTGAGAAACACCCAATAGCCCTAGTATCAATGATTCATGGACCTTCTTTCAAAAGGAAGGTTTTCATTGGATTATTATTGGTCCAACAACACTTAAGGACTCCATTGGTCAAGAGGATGGGAATTCGGGCTCACAACACCCTTTGGGGCCGGGAATTATTACCTCTTCAGGGGCTCTCTTATAGATTTTAGTTGGGTTCATATGTCTGTGAATCCTTAATTCATTCATGAAGTGTGTTTCTACAGTCTACCCATAGTTTTTAGGATCATCATCGAAATACATAGATTTATTGTTATAGAGGTAATGCTAATATAATCCATACAATGTGGCACATTGGAGATTATCCGCATCTAAGGAGAACAAAAGGTGACTTGATGTTGGGATTGGACCCATAAAATGGGATTCCTATATATTCCCAGGAGATGAATTAGAACCTACATAGTTTGGTATTTCTAGGGCTTATGCATGGAAGCTGCCCATTTGAGTGAACACGATTGGGTTGTCCGTTTTGTAAGGGGACCCTTTTAGGAGCAGGTCTTCATATAGGCATCCTACATATCCAAGTTTGATTAAGAAACAGAGTTATTGTAGTTCAGAATTTATGGGTCTTACAAATTAAATATTCTCATTTCAGGGGTCATGATTGGGGGGGTCCTTTTTGGAAGGGAACCCTTTTGAGAATGAGCCTTAAATTAGGCGTCCTACACATCCTGATTTGATCAGGAATTAGAGTTATCATAGTTTATAATTACTATAGATTGTGCATGGAAGCTTCTCATTTGAGGGGTTATAATTAGGGGGGATTTTGGGAGGGCACCATTTTGATCTTGGGCCTTCATGTAGGAATCATATGTATCCTAGTTTGATCAAGAATCAGAGTTCTTATAGTCAATAATTTCATGTATGTTGTAATAGCAACAAATCTATAAACCCATGTGAGTTATGCTCAGGGTGAGAAACAATAGGATGGGAGAGATCCAACCAACCACAAAACATCCTTCCCTGCTGATGGGATAAGGCGAGACTATGGTAGAAGAGGTCGGGGTGAGGTGGGTGAGGGTGAAGAGAGATGAACCTTTTAGTGTGGAATTACATTAGAGGTATTGCATATCAAACCGTGGAATATTGGGGACTTACCTCAGTGGGAGTAACACAGAACACGTTCCCATAAAGGGGAGGAGTATCTATTTTCATTACTAGGGGACGTAAACATAACTCTTTCGACTAATATCCATTTCCTATTGAATGGTAATTAAAGTGATCACTCTTAATCCCAGGAATGGGAAGGTTCACGTTATCATCCTGAAGGTTGGACTCAAGGTTACCATGGGAATGTAGACTTATATAAATTTCTAGTGTATGATCCACTATGGGGAGAGCCTTCTTGACTCTTCTTAACATGGTTATGTAGTTTCAAAGGAGCATGTTGATGCACCGAACAATATTATCATATGGGTCATGTGGATTTAGACGTGTTTTTGGCATGATTCATGGGGACTAGTTCATGGAGTGGATATGGAGGACCAGACGACAAAAAAATGGTGAGATTGGAGTCAAAGTAAAAAATACCCAAAGTCATTCTATTCCACAAACTATTTTATTATGTGGTATGTGGGTAGCTCCACATACCATAGTGGTATATGAGTTGAGTGGTCATCTGAGTATCGAAGAAGTACGCGAGCTTCGGCCTGGACCAACATGCACCACAGTGGTACTCGGTCTTGTATGAGATCTGTCACGCCACTTTGGGTTCTTTCCATGTACTGGTGTTGTACGTGGTGCTGAGTCAAATCCATATAGCGAAACACTATGTAGGGTACCATATCGATGGAGTGTCCTATAGATTATATTTTCTGTGGAATTCATCCATAATGAATTTTTGGTTTGTTATTTCTCTTATTATATTTTTGGTTCTCTCGTTATTATTATGTTCCTTCATTTTATGGTTCGTGGATGGTTATACATGAGGAAAAATGGTTTTCAATTCGAGCATCGCCAATGATTTGAGACTGATGTTGAAACCGTCTCCGAATTCTTACTTCCAACCTATAGGGTAGCCTCAGTGATTTCGTTATCCGTCCACTCTAAATTACATCAATGCTCCTTTTATAGAGACCTGGGGAAATTGTATCTATTATCATGAAGCGCCATTTTCGGAATCCCATGAAAAGATATATTGACCCGTGGAAGATTCAGCAAACTGGGGTTTGCAGAGGCTGTGGTTCACGAGTCATGGTTTGTGAAACCATGCCTATTTTCTTCATCCGAGAACTGTTGAGTTTGCAAGACAGTATGTGTATGGACTTTTAATTCATGTTTTCAACAGTGATGCAGTTATCAGTTGACTCTGTTTTCAGGTCATCAATCCATAGGACAACGCCTCGTGGGTTATTTTACGTACTGGGGGTTCGCAGTTCATTAGGTCTACAAAACCTTCTCGGTTATAGTATGATGGTAACTTAAAAACCATTTTAGAAGTCATATCTTCATGTTTATTCTGACGTTTTCAGTGTAATCAGAGTCCATTTTCTTTACTAGATAGGTAGGAATTCTTTTTTCCTTCTTTAATGTGATTAGTGGAGTATTTTCAGCCTTTTTAAAACATTTCAGTACCCTACAAATTCCCCCATCGGAATGGGGTCTGTTCATAATGGAAATAAGATTATTCTGATATAGAAGTAGTCCTAAACTGAAATGGTTCGTGGTAGAACAGATAGACTTGGATCTAGGGTACCACACCTATATATAGCAGCCCATTTCATTTTCCATTTACCATTTCTCATAAAAAAGTGATCTCGACTCTCCCTCAACATTCATTGGATCATGTACCATTTCTATTGTGAAAACCTTTCTGGCACACAGCTTTGTACGTGCCGCTAACCGATGTTTTCACCATTGCTTCTGCCCGTGAACCAAATTTTGGTTTTCATGAATGTATTTGTGGAATTTATAAACATAATCTAGATCACCACATTGGTGAACTCTACATGGTTTTTACACGAGCACATGGATATTTAACCTGCATACTGGGCTTTAAGCCATAATAATTTGAACTTAAAATTTTATACAAAAACAATGAATGTGACCTTAGAGTGTCCTTCATTCATAGTTTACACCTTCTGGAATGCTTTTATACAATGGAAAAACCTCTGTGGGTGAGCACCTTTCATGTGTTTTGAATACCATGGATGCACGTGGTATAATGCTTCCGCGTACAGTTGCAGTATGCAGAGATTGTTTGCCACATATCATGAAGCACAGAAGTTATTCCTACCATGTACCGGTTTCATGGAACAGTATGTGGAGCCACATACAGTCATATTATTATTTCTTTTATCCACTTTTTGGTGGCCATTATCCATTAATTTTTATTGGAATAACATTTTGTAGGATTTTGGTTCTTCCTATGCAGGATACAATGGCTCTTTCACAGGCTTTTATGAAATCAAATAACACAAGAGTAACCATGGTGGGGGACAACGAGGACCATCTTTGATCCTACATTGTTCTTCATGATAGCTTCTTAAAAGATATCCTCTAGCCAGGGATCCTAGATTTCCCATTTTTGTACAATTTCCACATTATGGATTTGGTCATCCTGATGACTTTCCTCTACCGTTGGATGACCCCAATACCCCTTTCTTAATTTTACAGGCATCTCAAGGACATGATTGGGATACTATTTCCCCAGAAGGAGAAGTCATAGCTACTCTGATTTTGAAAAATGTGTTCATTTAAGAATTCATGGTGTGGACTCAGGGCGATCAAAAGTGTCACAATATTGTCTCGAGAATAGTCACTCGAGAGTACCCATCTATTATCAACATTTCTTGAGAAAAACCAAACAGTGGGTGGATCACCAAGTGGGACCTACGATCCAGAGGATTCTTATCTGATGAATGGGCATGGGAATTCTGAGTACATCAATCCTATTTAGAGTCTCATGTCTAGTTTAAGGATGTGGAATTATATTAGGATACCTAGGTTTCTCAGTTCACAACCTTCTCCTCAGGTGAAATATTTCGGAAGCAATTGAGCCGATGGTATTCAAGAACCAACACCTTCCATTTTTTTCCTGGGGAGGTAGAAATCAACTGATGGTACATCCAACAACTTGGAGGACTCCAAATCCTTGGAGATATTTATGATGCGTTTCTCTTGGCGGCCACTACATGGGATATTATTAACCGTGTTTCCCCATTAAAAAGGAGCCTACTGGTTATGGTAGAGGAATTACATGATCCTCCCCTCTAGGATCACTCTCTTATCCCATTCATGGAATGGATAAGTCTATTCTTGAAGGTGAATATACCTATGCCGAAACCTTACATCATTCCAACTCATCCGTCCTGTCAGTTTCGAAAGACTCCGGGGTTATATTGCACTACACTCGATGCAGGATGATTTACCTCATCAGGATATGAGCTTCAACTAGATGTGTAACCTGATATTATATTAGCATGATTCATTTCCATGTTTTTTGAGTGGACGGATTTTCGCATCCTATGATGTATATTTCAGTTTCTGGTCATATATGTTGATTATGGTGGTTTTTCTGGAAGAGGTTCAACCAATTAATTTGTCCACTCCTACACTCACCCAACTTTATGAACTATTGGGACAGCTAAAAGAAGGTAGGACTCCACATCCTCTTAGTGGACCATTTCAATTCATGTATGGGTGGATGGAAGGAAAAATACCTTTTTACGAATATCTACACACTGTAATGGTTCCTCATTCCGAATTTCGACCTTCCCTTCTGAACATTTTCATTGTTCATCCCCATACTTTAAGCATTATTGATGTATTTGGGATGCTGAACAAAGCGTCTTGCTTTTAATATTCCCCACATCCTACTCCTCATGGTTCATTAAGAGGTGATGTGGGAGGTTCATTGGATTAACTCTCATACATAATTTTTCTTATGGGTGGTATTCTAACTACTTTCATAGATCGATTGGACATTTTTTTGCCATACCTCCCATATTAGTCTTCCAGGCAATTAAGGTGCCCTTAAAAAACTGTACTCCTTATGGATGTTTAGTTAAGGGGAGAATCTGATCCTATAATTCTTTGAATGTTTTTTGTTTATGATGTTTTGGGAAGGTGAATCTATGGTGGTTATCATCCCCAATATTACGAGATCCACTTTTTTGTCATTGTAATATGCCCAACTGTGGGTGGGATATTATCTTAACCGGGTGGTAAGAAAACCAGTTGCGTAGGTCCTGTAGCCTTTAACCATTATTCTCCACAATCTCACCCCAAAAACCATGCAACACATTCCTTATTCTGTTTTGAGTGTGATGAATACATATTTTATTCCTATCCCTGCAGCATCCATGCTTGATACACCCTCTGTTCTCACCCCTGTGGTAAGAAGATGCTCGATTTCCCATCCAAACCGTTTGGAAGGGGCATCATTAGTATGGTCTATCTTACTAGGGAGTGATTAAGACTTTTCCTCTCCTATATATACTTATCATAGCCCTAATGTGTCTATCCTCAATAGAGTATCATCATACAACTCAGAAGTCACGGCTAGTCCTCTGCGTCCGGCTATAGTGGTTGAACCATATGAGGGTAAGGAGATCCCCCCATCATGGGTAACCTATTTTAGGTCCCTTACCACTCATGTAATAGAACTTACTACCTATAGAACCATTTTGGAGGGGGAGGATAAAGGTACTGGTGCCATGAGGAGGCACCGAACAATGAGAAAATTGGAATAGCATCAGTTATGTGCCCTTACTTCATAGACACCAATGGCTAATTTTACTGACGAGACCAACAACTTATGAGAGTTATTCTATGAGCTGGGATCATGTAGCTTTGTTTATCAGCACTTACATCTTCTTATCTAACACATTTTCACAGCTGAGGAAGAACTTTCTTCTTGTGATGTCAAGCTTTCCATGTTCATTTCTTCCCATCATCAGGTGACAAACCTCTGAGATGATACTGGGGAACTCGATCACATAGCAGCCGAAAAGGAGAAGGATCATGATTTGGTGATCATACAAAAGGATGATCGGCTAGAGTGTGAGGCCCGCATTACAAGGTTGAAGGCTCACCTAGGCTATCTATGTGCCAATTAAAAATCTATCTAGAAGAATGGGTGGGACCTTAAAGCTATTATGGAATGGGTGTATCCAACAGTAAATGCTGAAGCGGAAGAGATAGAATCTTTAAAGAAAACTCACGATGGAGCCTGACATCACTTTACATTTTTATTGAAAGGGTGAGCAAGGTCATATTGTAACATTCCCCCAAATCATGATGTGTACCCTTCCTTCCTTTTGATACATTAGATGGGCTCCAAACTGGTTATTTCCCTCTATATTTTGTTGAACTCAATAAAACTACTCTTCCGTTCAATACATCTGCTTTCCACTTTTCCTATCATGTTACATGATCAAAATGAATCATATAAACATCATTTTAATCATGTATTAATTTTAAACTATGATTCAAAAGTAGTAAATTAAAATAATTGAATCGAGCTCTGTTTTTTTTGCATAATCCACAGGACTCAATGAGCATAGTTTTACTATTCTTGAGGTTTTATGGAAAACCTCGCGATTATTTGTTTCTTTTTTGTTATTACATTAATTTCTACCTAATCCTGGATTAAATGGGCTTAGAGGGCATAAATATACTTTTTCATAGGCCACCCTTTGTGGGTTTTCAACCTAAAAAGATTTGAGTCTCTTTTGATTGCTCGCCACACCCCCTTTTTTCTAATCCATATATAGTATTGGTTTAACGAGATAATACTCGACTTTTATCTAGAGGTTCCCTTTTCAGATTTTCACTCTGGAAAGTATGGAATATTTTTCACTGGCATTTCACGATCCTTCTATCCAAACGTATTACTGATGTTTTAGGTTTAAGACCATTGAAAAAACCATACAGGGCAGGGGCCCTAATTCAGAATTCATGATCCAAGAATGTCAAATAAAATTCATACAAGAATGATGAATTTTTCATGACCGTAAATTTGTGAGCTTTGGAAATGTGTGAGGCTTGATAGATATTTTAGGCATACGTAGGAAGGATATGACTCTACGGAGGACAAATTTTCCTTACCTTGATGACCATTTTGTAGGTTTCATATACAAATCCACCGAGGCATGATGTGCATAATCAAACAAGGGTTTCTCCCAGACATTTTCCTTCCATATCATATGGCATAGTAGGATTTACAAGTGTTTGAATTTATATTGATTTTGGTGGCCATAGTTGGTGGAATGTCTCAGTGATGATGTCAAAAATTATTGGGCACATTCATATCAGCTATGAAATTGAAGTAGCTCCCGCATGATTCTTAGATGCGTAAGGGAGAGCTGGTGAATAGTTAGTTCAATTAGAATCTTTTTCACAAGGAAACATGAAAGGAATCTCTAGAGGATGAATTTTATTATGATTGATTTCCATTTTGTAAGCTTCATATACTGTGCCACAAGGGAATGATGTGCATAGTCAAACAAAGGTGTTTATAGGAAACTGGCCTTCCATCTACAAAGGATATGAAGTATTATGGCGATTGGATCATTTCTGAACATAGAATATGACCATTGGTAGGGTGTGTTCTGGAGTATGAAAAGTAACATTTCTTTTAGCTGAACCCTTCTGGGGAACCAAGAAATAATTGGAGTTTTTTTCCCTCTTATATGCAGTTCGACTTCACACATAAATAAAAGGTAACTTTATTTAGTAGAAAACTTCAAGAAAGACCATAAATGAATCGGTCTAGCATGTTTTGATATATTAAAGATATGGGTAGGAAGGATAATGTAAACCATGACTTTAATGGCCCGTGAATCATGAGGGAGGTCGTGAAGCCTGAAAGTCATTGGGTTTAATGATATAGGAGAGGACCCTCTAGAGAGAAAAATTTCCTTTGATTGACGGTTGTTTTCTAGGCCCCATATCCAGATCCATCCGGGCATGATGTCCATAATCAGACAAAGGTGTCCATAATACACTAGTCATCCATCTCCATTATCCATGAAAGATTATGGGGATTCAAGATCGCTCAGAGCATGGAGTTTTAGGAATGGCAAGAGTGTATCCAGATACATTGGGAACATTCCGGCTATGATTCAACTATGGAATCAAGTATCTCATATATAGATATGACTCATATGAAAATTGTGGAATTCATCCCATATTTGGGTTACCATATCATTTAATAGAGTACGACTGGTACGTGGGGTTCCTTACGAGGAAGGGAACCATGGCATATATTTTAGGTTCATGATAATAAGACCAAATCCCTGGATTGTTTTTTCATAATATCATGGTGGATATCTCACTAAGATCCCTTTGCTCACATGATCTATTCTTAGTCTGAGAAGTATGGGATTTCAATGATTCAGGATCCCCACCTAAGAATTGAATAATCAACATCAGAGAGAAATTTATGATTAAACCAAATCTATTCTGTTTAATGTTGTATAGAAAGGATGATTCTATCCTTACTATTTAACGTCGTGCGGTGAGGAAATTATCATTTCACAAATACCATTAATATCTTTTAGTTAATCATGGTTAGGAAATTTGGGTGTTCCTTGGACATGATTGATGATAGAAGGTTTAAAAAATTGTCCCAAGGTAAACATGGATCTAGAGGAATGACATGGGGCTTGAAATTCATTTGGAATACCGAGGTAGGAGAGGACTCTTCTGAGGATGAATTTTCCTATCATTGACGACCATCTTGTAGGCGCCATATATAGAGCCATTGGGTCATGATGTGTATATTCAATAAAAGGTCTCTATAGGACACCGGCCTTCCACCTCCGATGGCCATGAATTTTTATGGGTTCCCCTACTTTCTCAGAATATGGATTTAGACAGATGGGAATGATGTGTCTGGGAGTGTAAGTAATATCCATACCTTGATTAGCTGTGAACTACTGGAGCTTCCACATAGATCGGAATCATATGTAGGGGGAAGTAAAATATTTTGAGATGTCATAGGGTTTTCTTGAAAATGAGCACACATATATATACACTAAACAAAAATTTTAGGATGACCAGCAGTTAGGTAGATTAAACTTTCAGTAATTCCTCTATTAGTGGTTTGATCAACATATTTTCGATCATAATCAAGATCCAACTTACATGTAGTACTCATTGGATTGAACTACTTTTAGGGTTATCCAATAAAAAACGTTTTATATGAACTCTAGAATGATTTCATTGATTTAAAATAATACCACTATTATTTTAAAATATTTTTAATCAATTAATGAATTTTAGATCTCCCATTAAATTCATTTAGAATTATTTTTATATCAATTTTGAAAATTCAATACATAAATAATTTCTTCAAGATCCAAAGATAATGTCATCTAGAAAACATGAATCAGTAAAACAATATTGGAAATTAATTTTATAAAAAAGGTAGGATCATCTATTCATTTTTTAAATACTTTAAAAATAAAAAAAGTACTTAATCTATCATTCTAATCTCATGGAGCTTATTTTAAACCATATAAAGATTCTGATAATTTGAAAATATGATTCGGAAAATGAGGATTTGTAAATCCAATAGATTTCACCACAAAGACATCCTCACCTGTATACCAATTTAGTAATTATTTGTTAACATCCATTTGATATAGTGTGATATTCATGTGTGCATCATAAGAAATGATAATTCAAATGGCTTCAATTCTAGCTAATGGTTCAATGGATTCCTCATAGTCAATTTCTTCTTATTGACTATAGCCTTGTGCAACCAATCTAAACTTGTTTATAACTATGTTATTAGCTTCATCTACCTTATTTCTAAAAACCCACTTAGTTTCTATGGTAAATGTGTCTTTAGGTCTATCAAAAAGTTTCCAAACATTTTTCCTTTCATACCAATTAAGCTCTTCTTGCATATCCATCACCCAAAACTCTTCATTGATAGCATCATTAATGTTTTTAGGTTCTGGTAGTGACAAAAAGAATTGATGTTCATCCTTATTTCTAAGAGAAGCTCTAGTTTGAGTTCCTTTATCTAAATCATATACAACAACATCTAAAGGATGGTTCTTAAGTGTTCTAACATCTATAGAAAATAAAGGACTATTTATTTCAGGTTCATCAATAGGTTCAAGTTCATTATGACTTGAATATAAAGAATTTTTATAATTGGAAGTTTTCATAGATTCCTTAATAGGATCGTTAGAGGATTTTGAATTTATATTTATATTTCATACATCATCTTCTAGGTTCATTAAAGAGGTTTTAAGATCATGTGGATTTGTTTCATTAAACCTGACATGGACAGATTCTTCCACACGTTTAGTTATTTTATTAAACACTCTATAAGATTTTCTAGATATTTAATATCCTATAAATATTCCTTCATCATTATTGGATTCTATTTTGTCAATATTTTCATTAGTATAAAGGATATTGGCATCGCAACAAAATACTTTGAAGTAGCTTAGATTGGGTTTTCTATAGTTCTATATCTTCTATGGTGTTATTTTAATAATACGTCTAATCAACACTCTATTAATAATATAACATGTGGTATTTACTGATTCAACCAAAAATTAATGTGTAAGTCATATTCACTAAGCATGGTTCTAGAAATTTCATGCATGGTTCTATTTCTTGTTTCTACAACACTATTCTTTTGAGGTGTTCTAGGGGAATAAAATATATGTCTTTGGCCATTTTTTGGGGAACGAGATTAAAACTCTTTATTTTAAAAATCACAACAATAATAACTTCTTAAGGATTTAATTATGACTCCAATAGTATTTTCTACAGATTTGGAATATTTGGTAAAATGAGAGTAGGCTTCATTTTTATGGGCCGAAAATAAAGTCCAAGTATATTTAGAAAAGTCATCTACAAGAACATATACATAGTGATTCCAATTTAGACTAGAAACTCTATATTGTCCAAAAAAATCCATGTGAACCATTTCAAGAGGTTGAGAAGTTGAAACATATTTCTTTGGTTTGAAGGTAATTTTGTGATTCTTTCCCTTTTGATAAGGATTACACACTTTCTCATTTGGAAACTATCGTTTGTGTAGGTCTTTGACTAAGCATTTTCAAGATAACATTCTAAGGTAGTTAATATTACAGTGTCTAAGTATCCTATGCTAAATCCAAGACCCTTTGTGAAATATATTTAAACATGAATCATTTTGATAACTAAAGAACTTAAGTTTATTGTGTATATATTTTCATTTTTTAATGCATATTTGGCCAAGGAAAATAACCTTTCCATTGGCATTGTCACAAAAGGTTACATGTCCACCATCAATTTTTATTGAATTCTTAAATCATGAATAGTATCCTATCATTTGTCCAAGTATGATAAGATTTTCCATGAGATCTTTAAGAAGTTTTCTTACAGTACAGTCAGATAAAAACCAATTTTGGTACCCATATTTGTTTAGGTCCAGTAATTTTAGTGACTAGTGCTTTAGGAACCCACATCTGCCTCATAGGTTTCCTATAAGAATAATGTAGAATATTTAAAAATAATCTCTATTTAGCCTAAAAAATATTGAAATAGTAGATAGTGTATCATAGGTTGAACTACCTGAATATTTTCCAGAATGTGGAGTAAAGCTATATGTCCTAGACTAATAAACAAAAAAATTTCTTCCAAAATTTCTTTTATCAGGTTGTTATCCAATACTAGTCATATATTTAAGATCAATCTATTTACCTAGAATTTGTACGAACATTTCATTACCATTAGTAAACATTTCATGATCCTTTTTCAATATCTCATTAGACAACATTATTTCATTGTTTTCATTGAGTAATTGAGCATTTTTCTCCCTTTCTACAGTAAGATCAGATTTAACGATTGAGTTATGATCATTCATTTTCTTTAAAGATTTTTATTTATCATTTAGTTCATTACATGTCTCTTCAATCATATTACAGTACTAAAAAATTTCATTATTAGAAATATTTTCAGAGTCACTCTTATCTACCGAATAATAGTAATTGGTTACAGGAGATTCCAGTTGTAACATCCCCAAATGATAAAAGGGTTAAATGACTAAATGTTATTACTCATGTCAACAAGGTGCACCTTACTTTTCGGGGTCTTACCTGGTTAGAACTCTACAGTTAAGCATGCTTGACCTGGAGTAGTGATCAGGATGGGTGACCTTCTGGGAAGTTTCCCAGGGTGTGTGTGAGTGAGGACAAAGCACACTGGAAAGGACATGTGTTGGCCTGTGGGGACTATCAATAGTCATATGACCCGTTCGGGCAGGTGGGTGGGACCTAGGGTGGGCCCATGTGTCTGCAGGGATCTTGTGTGTGGGGCCCAATTGTCACATTTGGTATCAGAGGAGGAACCCAGCCTTAAGTGTGGTGCACTGCCTGGGTTGAGATGTAGGGCTCACAACGAGGGTGTTGTGCTCTAAAGGGAGGGGGTGATTGTAACATCCCCAAATGATAAAAGGGTTAAATGACTAAATGATATGACTCATGTCAACAAGGTACACCTTCATTTTTGGGGGCCTACCTGGTTAGAACTCCATAGTTAAGCGTGCTTGACCTGGAGTAGTGATCAGGATGGGGAGTAGTGATCAGGATGGGTGACCTTCTGGGATGTTTTCTAGGGTGTGTGTGAGTGAGGAAAAAGCACAATGGAAAGGAAATGTGTTGGCATGTTGGGACTATCATTAGTCAGATGACCCATTCGGGCAGGTGGGTGGACCCTGGGGTGGGCCCCACGTGTCTGCGGGGCAGGTGGTACCTAGTGGGCCAGGACCCGACGACCATGTTATGTTGGGGTGGATGTGCAGTCACCGGGACCCGGTTGTCACACCAGTGATACCTCGGATGTGTTTTTCATTAAACACATATTGGTTTTTTGGCATGTTCATCATGTAAATATTTTGAGTTTGATGAACTATACTCAAAATCACTCTATGTTTCTTTCATTTTTTTTTTTAATTTCTATCTTTTTCATCATACTTTTTTTCATACTTGATCGTGGGATAGTCAGCCATTAATTGTTCCTTCCTATTATATTAATAGCATACAATCACATTAGACATGTCACTTATTTTCCAAACATTCTTTCAGCTTCCCTTTTGATCATATCTTCCCTTGATGTCAGGATTTCTAAAAAATTTATTCTTCTTATAAAATCCTTTAAACCTTCGAGATTATTTAGCCATCTCCTCATCTGTGTCAGGTGATAATTGTTCACTGTTATAGCTTTCTACAGAGACTTCCAATTTCCATTTCCCTTTTTTGTTTATATGTGGTGGTCTTAAATGCAACAAAATTTTCTTTTGGGTTTATCCTTTTCTTCGTTGTTGACTTTCAACTCCACTTCATAAATCATTAGTTTCCCAATGAGTTCTCTTATAGGTAACCTATTGATATCACATGATTTTATAATAGAGACAGATGTTCCTCTCCATCTTTCCGATAGGCATATGAGAATCTTCATAATTTTTTATTTGGATGTAAGTTATCTTCCTTGATAAATCATTGGGTTGACAATTTCATTGAACCAAAGATACATGTCATAAATAGGCTCATAACGTCTCATTTTAGAGTTATATTATTTAATAGTATAATTGAAAATTCTTATTTCATTCACACTAGATTTTTCTTCATTTGAAATAGACAAAGTATCTGAAAATTCATGGGCAGTTTTACATGCATAAATTATGTTAATTTCTTCATCTCCTAAAGAGTAATACAAAGTAATCATGGATTTTCAATTTTTATTGTTGGAAAACATGGTTGGGTAATCCAATGTGATTCTACCAGTTGAAATAATCTTATAACCATCTATAATTGAAGACCAAATATCAAAACCCATACTTTTTAAAGGCATTTTCATTTTAATTTTCCATTGGGCATAATTAGTTCCATTAGAGAATGGTGGTCTATTTGTTGCAGCACCTTCCAATCTAGTATCCATAATAATAAAAAATTCAAAAGAGATATAAATTTATAATCAATAGAAATTTATAGATAATTAATGTAAAACCAAAATCATAGTTGAATAGGGTAGAAAACATAGTCATTATAGGAATACAAAATCCTTTGATACCAAATGTTGGTCGGAGTAGAGTACTCAAAAGGGGGTGAATTGGGTATCTATAAAAATTTATGTTTGAAAAGCATTAATCAAATGTTCCCCAATAAAAAAATACATCCCATTTAATCAATGTAATACGGTTATAAAATTTTTACTGTTTAAATAACTTCTCCGAAGATTGGTTAATTCGCAGTAATCTGAAAATCATTTACTAATATTACTTTTGAAGCTGTTCTAATAAGGAAAAACAAATATAACTTATATTCATTATTTACTATCAAAGTAAATTTATTGAATTATGAATTAGATAGTAAAACAAAGAAAACTAAATTAAAAAAACACAGTAGATATAAAACAAGTGGTTCAGTCTCAAGTCAGGACCTAATCTACTCCACTCAGTGATCACCTGCCACCAAGAAGTTTATATTAATAAACATGATCCACTCCCTCTATTAGGGTAAACAATAGTACATAGAACTATCTAGGTCAAACAAAGTCTTGCAAAATTCATCATTATTATATTATAATGGGTCACAAAAGGACCTCTTCCACACTTATCCATGATAGTAAATAAGTGTAAAAAGATATGAGAGGAATGATATCTTGTATACTCAAGTTTAATACAGGATACAATGTGTGTTTTTATACAGACCCACACACACACTGATATAAAAATAAAAACAATACACAATAAATAAAAAATTATGTGATGATGTTAGAAGTGCATTGAGTGTTATTCTCTGCAGCTCTATACTTATAAGATGATGTAGATGTATGAATAGATTCCTCTTGTGAGAAACAGAGTATCAAAATTTAGGTGCTCTGGTTTCTAGTTAGATTTGGCTTGTGTTCATCATGGATTTTTTATTGAGAAGATGTGATCAACACTATTATATGTATCCCATTTAATTCTTCATGTGTTATTTTGATGTATTGATTTTCATGTGTCAGTTCTTTTTCCAAGAATTCTCGTGCCACTTCCTTATCACGCGCACATGTTTTTGGGCCACACTTCGCTTTTTATTCATACAGTTCATGTGTTAAATCCATTAAGATGCATGTATTCTACACCTCATTCCAAATAATGTCATGGGACATGTCTACAAAGAAATATTAATTATTTCAGTGCATTTAAATGACTCAAATATGAATGTTAAAAATGAAATTGAAAAACGACAAAACAAATTAAATAACATGTTGATAGTCTGTCTAAAAATGGTGTGTTTATGAAACAACTTCTCATTGTAATAGTGTCTCATTCTTTTCCATTGAGTGGTGAGACAATTATGATGTCATAGTTGTATATATATCAATAAATATTAGCACAGATTCAGTGTTAAATAAACGGTGTCTGGTCCCGGTGTCTAGTCATGGTGTCTGATCATAGTGTATTGGTTACGGTGTTTGGGTCAATGTGTCCGGGTCATAGTGTCTGGGTCACGGTGTCTGGTCACGGTGTCCGGTCATGGAGTCTGTTCATGGTGTCTCATTCACATTGTCTAGACATAGTGTCTGGGTCACAATGTCTGGTCATAGTGTCTGGCCACAGAGTTTGGTAACGGTGTCTGGGTCCTTTTCCAGAAAAATACAACTGGTGGCAGACTCATGGTTTGTAAGACATATCCAAATATCTCTATACATACATAAACTATGATATTTATAAAATGGATTTTACTTAATCATTTATCATGGAAATCCATTATAATATAAATTAAATGTAGATTAAAATAATCAAACATATCACTTAATATCATGGATAGAGTTATTTAAAGCATAAAGAAACCAACCATTTGTACACATGATTTGAGATAAATTAAATAGGATTAACAATATTTAAAGAATGTATAGGATTTTTTATCATTAAAACATAATTATCACATGAGGAGTCCAACATATTTTATGCAACAATTCACATAAAAATTACAAGTTATTTCTATTTTAGTAGTAAATTTAATAGGAATTCAAATTCAAAACTATTTTTGAGATTAATTTAGTATTACATCATTATATTATATGTGGGAACAAATGTGAGTATAAAGGGGTGGAATATTAGTTGACTTTTAAACTATTGGGTATTATCTAAACATTATCCTCGAATCCCATCATTATAGAATAAATGAATTCATATTGTTAATCATGTGAATTAAATTTATTCAATTTATATATTAATTAATTATTTTGTTAATTTCTTTACATATACATTTGATTACGAAAATTTTAAATTACATCATAGAAAATATTAAATATTTAATATCTTTAATAGATAAATTATATTAAGTGTAGTTATATCTTGAAAATAAATCGATGCATAGTTGTTTAAATGTGTGAATTTTTTTTCTGAAATGATTATATAAATTTTAAATTTTGAAAAATTAATGGAAGAATGTGGAAATAGAAGAAAATGTGAGTTTTACATGAAATATTATAACATATATTAAGATGAAATACAAAAGGTGGGGTAAACATGAAACCATCAGCCCCTCAATCCTATCCTATATAATTATCCAAAACAAAAAAACCCATTAATTAATAAATGTATAACCCTACCCCTAAATTGTTAATTTTTGAAATAACCATTTAACTACCATAACTCATTTAGATACCCTTTTTATTTTTTAAAATTTAAAAAATCATTTATAAATTATAAATAAATGGATTTCAAGTTAAATAAATATCTTTTTATATATTATTAATCCTTTTAAAAAACATTACAATGTACTAATAGTGATTAAGTTTATCGTATTTTGAATTCACTATCTAACTCTATAAAACCCCAGATTAACCAGGACACTAAACCTATCCAATCATATTAGGTAGTGGGAGATAATCATCGTTATCCCTAAACATATCTTATTATCTAAATAAAAACATATAATAAAATGAAATTTTTTTCATATTATCTTGACATCTACATATAAACATATAATATATTTTATTAAATTATTATAAAAGTGATAACAAAAAAAAATTATTTAAAGGTATATAAAAAAATAATTTAAATGGTTCCATGTTATAAATATTTATATAGAGAGAAAACAAGAGTGGTTTAAATTTTAAACACTTTTTTTTTTCTGATTTTACTTTTCAATAAATTTATTGAAAAATATTATTTAAAATATCATTTAAAGGCTTGTATAATAATGGAGGGACCCTTGAAATCTTTTAAACAAAATTCAATGTGTGATTCATGTTATCTTTTTTCATCATTGGATTATTACTATAATAATATTAATACTTTTTTAAAAATATTATTTTTTTAATAATATAAATAATATTAATAAATAATAGTGGTGTAATTAATAATAATTAAAAATTCATATAATAACTAATTTCATATAACATATTTAATAATAACTAATAACTAGTAATTAATAATGCAATATTTAGTAATGCATTTAAAAGAATCTAATAATTTATATTACATTAAGACATAGTGCAAATTATAATAATTTATTATGTAATTAATAATAATAAAATATGTAATTAATAAAAAATAATAATTATTATATCATTATTACTAATATTTCTATTAGAAATAAATAATAATCACATAATAATTTTTTAAATTATATTTATATTATAATTTATCGATAATAATAATTTAAATAATAATTAAATTTTTATTTTTAATAATTATATTTTCAATTAATTAATAATTAAAACATTAAATGATAATTTAAAACTAATTAAAAATAAAATTAATAGTTAATAATATTCACACTCGGGATCATGTCTGGGAAGCGAAGAGTTTTTGTGGTACTGCAGTACTGCATGACAGTAGTAGTGTGGGTATTGTGGTAGGTACTATATTGGGGTTCTATAATAGTGATTATATTCCAAAATAATGAGATTTTTTGAATATTTAATTTAACCTTCTGGTCATAGGGCCTTCGGACCATCACTATCCATAATACACTAGTAGAAAAATACACTTGAATATAAATTTTTGACCATTAACATATGTTTTCAATATATTTTGTCAACTAATACTACATTATAAGTCCTATTCATAATGATGGTCAAATAAATCAACATTAAAATAATAAATTTTGAGCCTTTTTACGTTGATTATTCTGATTTTTGATGTCATAGTTGAAAATTTTTTACTTCTGACATCAGTTTTTGGATAACCAACATGGAACACGGTTTATTTATATATATATATAGATGCAAATTTCTCACTTGGAAGAAAACACAAGAAATTTGTACTAAAATATTCAAAAACCAAATGATAACCCGAAGAATAAACATTAAACATTGTCTGAATTCCATATCTTGTGGAAGTTTCCTTCAAATCGATATGTTGTTTGTTGATGTTAAACTTATTTTGAATAAAGAACCCAAGTGGAATCCCCAATAGTGTTTGTTAAGACAATTTAATCATTGGATTGTAAATATCATAAAGATAATTTATCTTCATAACTCAATCAGTATAATTCTTATTCTTAATAAAATTAATCATAAAAAAGAGAATCTATGAGTTGAAAGAAACACTATTATCATTGGTTTTTTACCTTTCAACATCAATTTTAATTATACATTAATATTGGTGGAATATAATTTGGGACTATCAGGGTGGGTTTATAAAAAACGATATAGAAAAAAAAATTAAAAAATGAATTAGAAATGGATATCAATGCTGATTTTCTATAAAACCGATATTGAATCCCCTTCTAAAAGATGTTATATAAAAGGCTTCTCCTGTCTTTCCTTAGTATACCCGAATATGAGATCATTCATTATATATAAAAAAATGCATAATTCCAAAAATTTAAACTGAAATTGTAGAACAAAATAGATAAAAAAATGAAACGAATATATCAAGGGTCAACAAGAATCATTAAAAAAGTGATCATCATTTTCTACAAATATACAGAAAAAAATAAATCCATAAATTATTTAAACAAATAAAATAATATAGAAATAAATTCTGAAGTTGTTTTAAGTCGTTTAATGTATATATAGAAACATTATAAAAAACATAATACATACAGTGTTGTTAATTAAAAAATATAAAATATTTTTGTAAATTAATTTTTTATAAAACCATACCTTTCAAAATGTGTTGTTGTGCTAGTTGTGATTAAAATATAAATGAATCAAAAAAATAATGCTCATATTCAATACTACCGTATTGATGATGAAACAAAATTTTGAAGATAATATTTTAAATATATAAATAATATATTTTCTTAGAAAAAAAGTATTTACTTATATATAATTTGTCTTCCTGAATATTCACATATTCAATTTTTTCTAGATCCATTATTGAATAGTGGCCCCTATTTAAATCAATTTATCCCATGTTTTAATTTCAAATATTATTTATTAAAACAACTATAAAATGAAAAAATTATGATTAAAAAACAAAATTAATAGAATAATGCTTCATACATTAACAAAATCTATTCATAAATGTATATTTCCTCTTACTAGCAAAGGATTGAAAAAACTGAACATGTAATCTATGTGTTTTTAATCCTTCTTTTATATATTCAATTTTCAATTTTTTGGTTTGAATTATTACATAATAATTGAAATGTATTATATATCTGTTAAACCATAATTAAACATGCAATCATATTGGATGAAAACAGCGTATAAATGCCTGATTAGAAATTTAATTAATAATGAAAATATAATATATTTTTACATAAATAAATTCAAATAGTAATTGAAATTTAATAATAGGAAAATAACTATAAAACTAGTACAATGATCTCATAACCCTCTTTAAAATCCATAATGTCAGTTTAAAAAATATTTATTGTATAATATTTTCAACATATATGATGAGTCATTAGAAAATTACAACAGTTACCTAATATATAAAAATCTATGTTAATTTGTTCCCTAGGAACATACAAAGGAGTATCTGAAGGCACTATAACCTGAAATTTTATTTCCTTTACGGTTATTACATTGATTAAAGATACTTCTATTTAAGGTAATTTTAATAAAAGAGTAAAATTAATAATAAATTTAATGAAAAAAAATAATAACCATTTCATAACTCATATTTTATCTCATGGTATAAATTATCGAGATAATGAAGAAATTGATCGATACTCTGCCCAACTATAGAAACCTCTGTAATAGGACACAACACTAAAAGGCATGGATTAATAATATCATTTACCATAAATCATACCTAATATGACTGAATAAGTTGATGATGTACATAATCCGTCTAATGATATAAAATTCTTTGTGCTATAATTAATACGCAGGGATCCCTAGCATGCAACACACAATACACTATTGCGGATGAAAATAGAGGTTTCCGATCCATATAGGTAGGTAGAATAGGTTGTGACTATATCATCACATCTGAAAGTAAAACAAATAAGTATGAATTAATTATATCCTATAATAAATCATGAATGTGTTGTATTCTAGACTTCATGGAATATATTTCACTTTTACATTATTCCATTGTTGATGATGCACTAGGGGCAAGCCAATATTTTCTTAAAATGATACCATCTTTATTCCCCCTGACATAGAATCAGTGTTCCATATTTCCTAAATAAATGGTAATAATATCCATCCGAACATCATGGATAAAGGTCCCTTGATTCATTTTATCCTTAAGGGAATCATGGAATAATATTTCTGAAAGTCATGGTACTGAAATAATTTAAAAAAATATGAATATTAATGTAAATTAATAGTTAATTACTTACAATCATATCAGCTACTTTCTTTGTTGGTTCAGTAATATTATTTTTCTTTTATGTCATTCTCACCCTTTTACTTTTTTTACGATGACGGTGACTATATTGAGGGTCTTATGAAACCTCCTTAGAGTTGTTGTTTCTGATGTTTTCATCGAGGCATAATGCCTTCTATCTTCCTTGTAGTGGTACACCACTTTATTTGTTTCCATGAATTCCCATATTCTACATATAGAAAAATTTCATGAATTTCATTATTGTTGTATGATCCTTGATCTAAATAGAATGATGGGATTATGGTTTCTTCATCCTTCGATTCCTCCTTGGAGATCTGTTCTTAGTATGATTCTCCATCAAATCTTAATTAATTTTCTTAAAACTTGTTCCTAGTGCTATAATGGTTTGGATATCAGTTGATTATGCAGATTCCATCTCAAAAGGGTAGAAAACTTAGTTTTGGGTGAGTAGGAATGTTGTGTATGTTTGGAAGAATGTCTTGATATTGGGTATATTGGGTACATGTATATCTTCCTCTTTTAGAGGGCATCTCATAAAAGGAATATATGGTACAGAACATGTGGCATCCCATGTCAACAATGTGGTACATAATGGAAGGGTTTTATGTATTATGATGATCTTTACCTCATGATTTCCATCTCCATTACATGGGGTTGGGATTTTGTCATATTTCACATGTTCTACGTCTTTTGTAAATGAATTAGGATGCCCTATTGAGGTTGAATATGGCTCAAGTTTAACATCCTAAGGACACAAGATGGGAACAGGTTTAATGTATTATTCAGAAATGATGGGTATGGGTTCCATGTTTTGTTAGGAAATTATGGGCATAGATGTAATGTCTCATGTGGATGAGATGGGGATGCTATGTAGAGGTAGATAAAGGTTTACTATGTTCCCAGTAGAAGCATTCCACACCTAGGTAAGTAGAATGTTTTCGCAGAAGATAATACATCACACCTATTTTGGATGATATTGGTATATATCTTCATGGAGGCACCTACATACCCTATTAGTAAATAGGGATGAAACCCTATATAGTTTGATCCTGTATTTTAAGGTCATGTGATAGGACCGATCCATATAGTTTATCATAATTAAATAATGATGCTTATGATTCTAAAGCATCGCCAGTGAGGGTTGGTGAGGGGATTATGCATTAAAGCTTCCTGATATAGGAAAATTATCCATTGTGGAGATGTTTTAGGTCTTATTCATTGTATCTTCCTAATAGAAGATCATCCCTTGAGTGAGACGGTGTGAGAAGGGTGACATTCCATAGTGATCATACATGGGGAATCATGTGTTCATCAAACCAGGTAGGAGATATGGGTTCAACCCATGTGAGGCATACATTAGGAATACTATGTCAATCACATTGGGTAAGGCTATAGTTTAATGACATTTTCTAGGGCCATTTTCATGCAGTTTAACGTCATGCGATAGGACATGGTGTAAGGAATGCTTATATCATGTGACTAAGAAATGTTTTGGTATTAAATATCTCAGAGGATCTTATAAATGTGAGAGGAAGATCCATCATAAGTAATCTCTAGAAATAGATTTCACTAGTTTACTATGATGATACCACATTTATTGATTCCATTCTCACAACATATTTTCTTCGAGTTGGGGAATAGTTTAAACCTGGACATGGAGGAGTGTCCATTATGAATCCCAGTGTAAAACTACTAGAAAAAATCTACAACACAAGACAATAAACTGTAGCCTTTCCCGATGTGATGAATATATGATTCCCCAAGTATGAATCACATGGGATAACCCCAAACATGTTACCCTATGTTTTGAACATGATATTCCCCATGTACGATCATTATTGGATGTCACCCCTCTCACACAATCTACATTAATTGATGATCTTGTTTTGGTCATATCCCATATGTAATCCTCACAACAACTCCCTATTGGTTTAATATACAATATTGGAATATTTAATGCATAATCCCCATAACACCCTGGGTGATTGTCCTTTTTCAACATTAGCATCATTCCCTCCAAATGTTAAACTTCCTGGATAATTCCTTTCACAAGACATTAATCTACAACATAGAACAACATGGGTTTTGATGACTATTTGATGATAAGGTATGTATGATTCCTCGATGATGTTCAATCCCAAAAACCATCTGAAACATGTTTTAGATTATCACATCTAGGAATACACTCCACTTACCCAGGTGTGACCTATCCCCCCCAGGGACATGCTCAACCTTGATCTTCCCCTAATGGGAATCCCCATCCTATCCCCATTAGATTTAAATATGCACCCATATTTTTTCCAAACCACTTTAAATATATTCACATCCTATATTTTCACCCATCATTTCCCTAAAAGAGTTTAAAACTATGCCCATCCCATCTCCTCAAGAAGTTATACTCGATCCCTGATTTTCCTCGATAAGGCATCATGATCCTAATCCAACAAATATAAAACTTATGTACCAATATATAATCGATACCACATGCAGTGATCATTGAATGACTAAGGTCAAAAGGCTCATAAGACATATTCTTGAGGAATCAAATAATGTAATGAATTATGTTATCTTCTTTATATTCCTCTTATAAGATTCCCTCTTAAAGCGGAAGTCATTATAGGTGAAAAATGATCACAACATCCATACATGCATCCATATGTACCCAACATTCCAAATCACCCTGACCGATGGTATCTACCTTATAGAGACAAAATAATCCTAATTAATTGGAATCCACATCAAGATAACACAGATATTGGGTTTCACAAACATGAATTAATATTTGAGGGAGGCTCGAACAAGGTGAATAGAACCTTGGAGGAATCCATGGAAGGGGAAATAGACATCCCATCATCTCGTTTTGATGAATGATCCTACATCTTTGATGAAAGTGGTCGAATATACCTTCCTGTTTAAGGAGAAAATGAGATAAAACAAAAAAATATCATGTGACTATATAGTGCATGTATGATACAATGGATGAAAAAATTCATAAAAAATAATAATTGTGAAACCAATGTGAAACTATTATCCAAACAAATCGGGACTAGTATAATTTTGACCACCAAATGATTTTCATGTTTCCATATCTAGAAATTCACCACCAGACCCTACCATTAACATAGTGTGCATGACATGAAACTCACTTATGACTTGGGGTAGATAAAATTTTTCATCCTCATTCTCTTACATCTTCAGTATAGACCCTTTATTTTATTTCATGTCGAGTAGTTAACATTGGGGAAATGGGAATATCTATAATTGTACTTGTTTTGATGGGTAATTATGAAATCTCTATAGGACTCATGTTCCTACATATCAATGACCAAACACTAATAGGAGCTAAGGTTGGATAAACGTTTATGTTGGAACCACTCAAAACTACACTCCTTTCATGGAATCCTCCTCATCCATGTTTACTAGGTGCAGACATCCAGTCTCACCCAATGGGATCATCTAGAGGAGATTTATCGACACTATGGTTCCCCAGTATGAACAAGAAGGGGACGTTAACATAAGGGACATGGTATGAAAAGGCCAAGAGGCATTGTTTCCTCTTCTACATAATTTCCAATAAGGGCCAAATAGGGATAAACCAAACCTGTTATGATGGAAAACTACAATGGGATCTTATCCGCAAAAACACTCTGACAGCTCACTCCCTTACATTGATGATATAGGGGATGAATGAGTTGTGCCTACAACGACCACTACTCAAGAGACACATTGAAGGCACCCCCCATGCCCCATCAGTTCTCGAAATTCTAAGTCTCACAGGCCAAAGAACAAGTTTATTTCATCCCAGCTCTTATGTCCCCAATCCAATACTCATGGAACTGACATTTGGGATATAACAAAGACAATTCCCAACAAGGGGAACCTTCTACATCTCCAGTGTCCTCTACCACTACCAATGAGTCCTACCATGACCCTACAACCGGTGAATATTAATCAATGTTTCCCTAGAATGGAATGAGACTTTATTCACCTAATAGGCTTTTTGATTTGACTATCTGAGTCACTCACATCACAAAAAATAGTTACAGGAAATCCCATGATGGGTAAAATCAATGCAGAGGTCCTCCCAACACCACCACCAATAGGAATAGTGGTCCTACAATTTCTATCATCAACCAAAGTGGAGTCACTCAATTCTCTACTACCAAATAGTTCGGTGGTCCTTCCAAAACTATCTTCGAACAACATGGATTTCCTCCATATTCCATCACCAATCAAAGCATTAGTCCTCTATTCTTAGTCAACAATCAACATGGAGGTCCTCCCCTTTCCCCCATTAAGCAAAGTAGGGGTCCTCAAAATGAAATCAATAACAAAAATAGAGTTCCTATCCATGATGAAGACTTACCCAAATATGAAGAACCATCACAGGGAACGAGGGGAACACCCGCTATCAGAGAAAGAATCCTAGGATGTTTCATTTCATCATCGACCACTCTGATACTGATGTAAAGGATGAATCAATGATTTAACATTCACCCCAGTAGAAAGAGTCTAGTGTAGATTCCCGAAACCAAATATATGGGAACCTAGAAAAAGAGTTCCATAAGATCTCCATATCTCTTTTTAGGTACATACAAGTGTAGGATGTTTCATCCAATTACCATGGGTTTATAGTGCATCCATATTCTTCTCTATCGATTTCCATCCACTCTAACTCCATTGAAAAACATGGAGAGATGTTGGGGTTTAGACCTACACCATCAAAATATGGAATGTTTTCCACTGAACCAAAAATGTTTTTTATTCCCTTACCTATGAGGTAGGGGTCAACACCCCAACATATATGGATGTGATTAAGAGGTTTGTTCCACCCTCAAGTGATAGTTCAACATACAATATCCAGTTGAATCACGCAGTAACTCCTCTCTAGATAAATTACATATAGAGTTGATCTATGTTGGTGCCTTGACCCTTATCGTGGATCACATTAATTAAGCAATAGGCTATATAATATAAATTACCATTTTTGACTAGGAGGTCTTGTGGGGGGGGGGGTTCAAGCCATTGACCAGCTGTCAGTTGTATTTTGGTCGCCTATAGATATTGGATTTTTCATCCTAAATTCCCACTATGAGGACCATGATGTTTTTTCTCTATATCATATAGGTAACCTATCCACACATATTTGATAGATAGATGACCTCTATAGGTTCATATAAGGATATCAATGCCATCATAAAGTGTTTATGAAAGGATAAAATGGTAGTACTTCCAGTATTTTAGCACTCCGAGTCATATAGCTACTTTCAAAAACTCTAGGAAAATTGGGGAAATAGGTTCACTATTCTCTGTAGATTCATGGAAGAGGTATCTCAACATTTATATATCCAATTCTGATGGAGTATGATTCCCTTCATTTCATCCCTATCCTATGATAATGATAGGATCCACAGTCCATCATATATTTTGATAGTGATGATTCCCCTCTAGCTACCATCACAATAAACATGATCAACCCCAAAATTCTATATAATTAGTGGAATAGGGACACTGACACAAGGCATGATGGGGAATAACTAATCTAAGGGGTATAATAACTCCATTAAGACTCCATGGTAGGTTCCTGAACTCATCAATATAGATAGGTGTTAGTCCTTAGAATCCCCCCAATGAGACATTACTACTCTTATTTTGAATCATGGGAAATGTAAAGGGACATATTGAGCCTTCTAACCCCTCCATGGTTGTGCTGAAAGATGATTTTTAACATAGATACATAGCTACAATAGCTCAAAGAGTACAAAAGTCCCACTATTGAACCCATTGTAGTGTGATTCCAAGACCACTTCCATGTCACAAGGGACCCCTTTTCTCCTCCACATGGATAGATTTTCCTCTTTAGTTAGATGCCCCAATTTAAAATTTTTTACCATCTACATCTAGTTATTGAAGAAGCTAGAGTATATAGAAGGAGACTGCGATATGAGTTGCCTACCCTACCTAAGAAATATGATTAGCTACCTCTGGATCAAGGCTAAACCAGTCACTATGATGATGATTTTATCAATGCATTGGTGGAAGAAAATCCTCAACATGATATATTGATAAAAACAATAACCGCTCACCTCATGGCCCTAGAAATATGATAGGTTCTGATACTACCTGGTAATAACCTATAATCGTCCTAGGTGAAAAAATTTTGAGCACCTATAGTGTTTTGTAACCTTAGATTTGCCCGATTTAACAGGATGGATGAAGCACTAAAACATCTAGCCCACTTTTATTCATGATGGGCCCCTTTGTTGGGGACCCCAGAACAGCCGGAGGCCACCATGTTCTGATGACTTTTCTATGCCTTGGAAGGGTCTACATTAATTTTGATTAGCTAATTACTCCCAGGGTCCCTTAATCTGTTTGAAGATATACATTGTCAGCTCTCTTACTAGTTTATCTTTATCAAGCATAAGAATAGAATCACTGGCCTCTTCTATCAAAAATCAAGGAATAGTGAGTGGGTCGATCACTTACTCACCCGATGCAAGATAATAACGTACTCACGTGACATCATGTTGTGTTAGGAACATATACATAGAATTTTGTTGGTGAATTTTATGAGTGAGCAGCTTCCTACCCACATCAACTGAAATTACCCTTGTGGATTAAATGATCTCCCCTAAATAGATCATCATCTGGAATAAGTCTTGTAGTGGACTAGACAATAGCCACACAAATTTCCCCTTCCAGCTCCTTTGATAATAACTATGATTGAATAAAGAAGTGTTTAATTCTTGTAGAGGATCCTAAAATGGTATTCCTAATACCCCTTACTGGATAACGCTCTCCTCGTGCAACATCACCCATGGTAGCCCCACTCAACATAGCCTCAACAAGTTTAGTCTTCTTGATGAGAGAATGTGTATCTAACCCCTCATTAAGTCTAGGACATCATGGTGACATTCATAAATAGATGAAAACAAAATTATTCTCATAGGGACTTAAATTTTATCTTATTACTCATTTGTACCCTAGAGAATGGAATCAAAAGGAAGAAGAATACAAGTGGCCCTATGAGGCTAGACTCATTAGCAACCCTGATCATTTCATTAACCATATGATCCTTATACACACCATCAAATAATTCAATGTTTTCAAATATTGGCACTAGGAATAAGTGGATCACAATGTGTTTAGGATATAGAATGTTCCACAATAGGTTATTCATGTCTCTACTAACATTGATAGTGATTAAAAAGCATGTGATGAGTGTTAGCAAGCCCCCATCCATAGGACATATATGTATGGTGACTAGTTGTCTCAAAATGAATTCAATCACTCCCATGGTTTAAATTATTCCCTTTTGGTAGGGATAGAACCCCTTGTGTTTTTCTTGCCTCCTCTAACCATTACCTTCACATATGAGTCATAGTGCTCCATGTCTTGGATTTAAAGGCATTAACGGTGCAAAAGGAAACCAAATCCCCTCTCTGTTACTAAATCTATCATATAATATTCCCAACTTCATGCCCCTTGAATTATGATATGTACCAAAGGTCCAAAAAAATATGGTCTATCCCATTAATCATGTGTAGGAGTGTATCTCTTTGAATATATTACTGCTAGAAGGTCACTTCACAATACCCAATAATTAGGAATACCATGTAAACTCCTCAGGTTCCTCTAGACGTCAACATTGAACAAAAGGTGGATGACACGTGAGCTGTTATAATTCTTATGCTAACTATGTAATTAATAATATTGAGACTAGGAAGTAGTTTTTTGAAGGGATTAGAAACAATTAAACCTCTATACTACTCAGTCAGGCTTGCCTCCTCAATTAACCATGTTAGTTGATCATGCATCTCAGCACTGAACAAGCCACGATTTGAAGTGCCTAGTTAGGGCCAGACCTCAAATGACTAATGGAAATATAGTAGTTGTTTAGGTAGTATCATCTAGTGTGTAGCAACAACCTTCATTTATTCTGTTAAATTCATCCAGTTAGCATTATAACATTTATAGTGTTATCAAGACCACATTGGTTCAGTCAACGACATCCACTACATCGCCCTTCTAAAGAGAGACCTCCTACAGGAAAAGGTTTTCCCATATCTCGGAAGTATAATGTGTTTAGGTTCCTAGTTGAAATAAACACAAGTCTATAAATCCTAGAGGACCTAAACCTATAAAAATAAATTACTAGTAACCTTCATTATGCTTTCAAAATACCCTCTTTTTTGAATCTGATGTTGTTTTTTGCTGAGGTGAAATACGTAGAAGGAGTTAAGAGAGATGTCTAGACATCATATCATTTTTTGGGGAAGAAGGATGTGTCATAATTTAGGGGAAAATATTCTTATTGTAAATCATTGGAAAATTTAATGGTGTGTATATCTACCTCTCCCTAATGGACAAAAAATTAAGGATCAACATTTTCTTGAACCTGGAAGTAAACAAGTTGGGACAGATGAAATATGATCTATCTCCCTATAACATGAATATCTAGGGATATGATAAGAGTGAGCATAAATTGTATGGATATATATAGCTAATGACCTATTTTTATGGTCTTATATTATGATCAAAATTCATAGTAGTATCCAAGGATATTGCCGAGAAAACATTTCTTGGAAGACATTGGATTAATTTAAATATGGTAGTACCCTCTTCATATCACCAATACCTCAATTACTCCCCCAATAGTTGAGTAAGAGTACTCCAAGGTGATGTTTCTCCATTTGACTCTTTTGATGCCTTCCATCTGGATTTCAATTGCTACAAGATAGAAGGAAAGTAGGATTAGACCAACAAGGTTGAGCATTCCAATTCTCTTAATGATCTAGAAGTCCTTTTAGTTAGTCTATGTGAATAATTGAATTATAGTTTTGTTCTCCCAGTTCATTGGTCAGATCACATGACACCATACTTGGGTGGTTATTTTTTCACTATGAAAAAGTGTTTTTGTGTTCCCAAGAAGAAGGAACTCCATTAGAATTTATTTTAATCATACAGTAGATTGGCCCTACTGATAAAAGAGGACCATACTCCTATGATTTAATGATTGGTTATCCCCAAGTCTACTAATTTTAGGCATTACAAAATATTCCACAATGTAGGGATGAACCCAAAAAAGTTCAACCCATCATCTTATATTTGACATAATCAAGAACCTCGCGGTCAGATATTGGATGGAATTGTCTTGATTGATTCTATCGAAATATTTTCAACAAATTAAGAAACCCTGAGTAAGGATTATATCTCTTCCAAAGAATTCATTAGTTCATCCACTAAAAAACCTATCCCTGAAGTGGAACTACCTCCCTTTTTTCATCAATCTCAAAAAATGAAGATTATATGGGAGATGTGCCCCATTTATTTTAAGAGGGTGTCTCCACTATCATTTATGACTTAACCAATGTGAACCTTTGTATTGAATAAGTTATGAGGAAAAAAATGATTAGTGCAGCCATGCCTCTAGGGGAGCAGAAATAGGGTACGGGTTCATAAAATAAAACCTTGATGTATTCTCATGGATGTATGATGAGATGCCAAGATAAGACCGCTAAATCATTCTCCATCGTCTCGGCCTCTTAGTGTATCATTAAGAGTTCAAACTACCTCCTAGAATGATGTACCACTCATGGTTCGATTTTAGAGGTTGATGTCAGCAAGATTATAAAGTCAACATCATCAGGGAAGTCCAGTACCCTCGGTTCATGGGAAAAATATTCCTAGTTAGGAAGTAAAATGGGAAGAATAGAGACTACATCGACTTCAAGGACCGTAATTTCTATTGTCTGAAGTATTATTTTCCCATATTGTGAAAAATATATTTATTGGATCTAAAACATAGTTCTATGAACTATCCTTTATGTATGGATACTCCGAGAAAAATAAGATTAAAATTTTAAATAAGGATGAGGATTATTCCTCTTTTAGGGAACCCCAAGGGACATTTTGCTAACAGGTGATTCCCATTGGCCTAAAAATTTCTGGAGCCAACTATTAGAGGTCCATTCACCATATCTTGAAGAAAATACTTTGGACATCATTGTTATTCCATGTAGATGATCTAGTGGCCAAATACTCTTAGCATTGTGAAAATATCATGTTTATTAAAAAAGTATTTTATTCCATATCTCCCAATATTTTAAGATGAAACCCCTATTGGTGACATTATAGTTCACATCTTGAATGGTTCTCAGATTCTTCATCAGGAAAAAATCAATAATGACTGATAAATAATCAAGGCCATCCACCAGAATCCTGCCTGGGGAAGCATGCATGAGTTTTAGGGTCTATAAGTCCACATAGACTACTTATACCGATTCCTTATGAATTTATAACGAATATTAAATCCCTTCTCAACTATCATGAAAAGGGAAAATATTTATAGGTGGGGAGAGGAGTTCTAGAATTCCTTTTATGACATCATGATGTACCTATTACAACCTCCATTTATAATGCCATTGATCATAGGAAGTCCCTTAGTCCTTTGTGTGTACTATTTGGAATGGTCCCTAGGCACCATTTTCAACAATAATAATATTATGTATAGGGATAATAACCTTTAAAATCACATTCACATGCTCTACAATAAAGAGACCAAATACCCTCCCATGAATATGAGTTTCCTCATTCTACTTTTCATAGTGTAGATGTTATGACACTCATTGCAACTTCCAGAGATAAAAATGTTGTCCCTTGTAGACCCACTAATGTAAATCCTCAATCGCACCATATTGATGGGATGACTAGAATAATGAGAGATTATCCTCCAATATTTCAATATCAGTTTTTTCCTATAGAAGGTTGTCATGTTATACGAAATGATATACTTTATGGCTACACATACTACCCCCAAAGAACATCCCTTCGATTCTGATTTACCATATTAATATACTCATTTGGTTGATCAATCCATACCATAGTATAAAATCATTTTGATTATTCCCCCTAGATCTCATCCGGTAGAAAGATCAATGACCCCAATGTAAAGAAGTTAAGAATGTCTATCTTATTCATCACAACATCATAGGCCTGCTTACCATACACATGTTCATTTTTAGAAGGCTTCACTGACAATGAGGTAGAGTAGCAGACCCTCATTAATTTCCTATATATTTTTCTTGATATTGATGTTCCCAACATTCATGTGAAGAAATAATTTGAGCTAGTAATCTAACATATCAATGGTGAATTCATGTTTAGAAATAAATATCTTGAAACCCTGCTAAAACATTATCTTTAGGTGATGCCCTTGTTCCCAACCCAGCCAAGGGTAACTCATGTTCCTCAGTCACAAAATGGTCAAGGCTATTCCATAGAATGCATGGACTTAACTATTAAAGTTCCTAAACAAGATTATTTGGTCATTCATGTGTGGAAATAAATGTTCATTTCCACTGCCACATTAGATGATGGAAACCAATAGGTAAAGCAGCTAGATACAAATGCTTCTATTCAAGGTCCATAAATCCACAACCCCTTGCATTTAAGGAAATGTATAATTGTACAGTTCCCTTAATTGAGTATCTATATAATGGAATTCTCTAGATAGAATGATATAAGCATGATTTGATTCACAGATGTGCTACACATTTCACCCTACGGAGTGGGACTAGCCTTGGGAAGAACCTATATAGATGTGGGTTCAATGGAGTTATCATTTGTTTAATCAAAGGATGTGAGGTCCTTCATGTTATTAAAGAAGTACATGCTATATCCTATGGAACCCATCAGGTAGGATAAATTCTCTCCCATCAGATATAGAGATTGGGATTCTTTTGTACCACCATGGTTCATGATTTTATCGAGTTATGTAAGAGGTTTCATGCATCTTAGAACCATATTCACATTGTACATTGATAACCAGATTTTTTCCACACTATTGAGAATTCATGGTGCTTTGGGGACTCGATGTTTTGGGTCCATGACAACAAATGACAACCTAGAAATAACCGATCATATTGACCACACATGAATTTTTCTCCAAATGTAGAGAAGTGGTTCATCTAAAGGAAGTCAAACCCAAATATATGATTGAGTTTGTGAGATCCAAAATCATCCATCAATTTAGAGTTCCTCATGTTTCTTTCAATGAAAATGACACCATCTTCTGAGGTGATAATCGCCAGAAATCATATACCAAGTAGAACATCTGGTCCAACCATACTTTTCACTACAAAATATACAAAATTGATTTATTGAGGTGTTAAACAATATCCATTGTAATATATTTCAAAGGAAGGTTGACCAAAATAAAAGGATTTAACCAAAAAACGTTCTAACACAATTTGGTCCTTTCAGATGATGACTTGGAATTCTATCCTAATGACTCCATACTCCCAGGTATATGGAACAAAGGTACTCTTTCCCATTGTGATTATTTTTAATCACTATGAACAAAACTATATGACTAGAAGACACCAGATATGAGGGAACATTTATGTCTAGTGTGTTGTAAACCATTTAATATAATACTGCTTATAACATACACAATCTAGAGAGGCACAATAATAGGATTGATAGAGTGTTCGACAAGAAGGTTCACCTCTACTCCTTCCTCCATGGTGACATTGTACTAAATATTAGAACATCGACAATACCCAAAAGAAAATATTCCAATTTTGGATCCCATGTGGGAAAGAACATACATCATCCATAAGGTATATTCCAATCCATGATACTCTTTGATCACCATGGATGGAGATCTCATCACACCTCCATCCAATGCTATGTTTCTCTAGTAGTACATCATCAAATGATTTATATGGACTATAATGTACGACCTAAAACTATTTGAAAGTAGTTCGAGCTCAATAACCCTAACCTAGTAGATTCCTTGGTCCTAGTCGCATTCCTTTAACTATCACCCCCAATGGTCCTAGTAGTATAACCATAAATTTGTTTCCACTTTTCTGAGCAATAAAATATTAAAATAGTATTATAATTGGTCCTAACAGCATACAATTAATCCTCCACCCCAATGGTCCAGATAGTGTGATTGTAATGTGTTTTCTACCAATATGAGATCTATGACCGCAAACATGTAGCTTCCTTGGTTCTAGTAGCATGACATTAAACTAAAAAACCAACGGTCTAATCTCTATGACCATAAACTAACAGAAATAATGGCCTAGATTCATTGACCCCGATATATGATCCTGGGAATAAGAGCTCGGGTCCAAGCCTTATGACCCTAAACTATACACAGGTCATCCCTGAGATGTTTCTATGTTTTATTAGGTCGACTTCTAGGCCTCTCTGTTTACATTGACTGACTCTTCCTTCGATGTCACAGTTGTTCTAAAGCCAAAGGGTCTGGGCAGACAGCCTTAAAAAAATTCAACTTGTACAATCATTATGACCATAAACAGAAAACGTCCCCATAGTCCAATCATTATGAACATAGGATAATTTCTCCCCCTACAGTCTGAGTTCCATGACATAAAACTATTAGAAACCATAGTATGAGTTTTATGACATTAAACTAAAAAGACCAACATCCTAGACACATGATGTTAAATTTTAGTCTTACACCATATTGAATTGGGATGACACATGAAATAAGTTTTGTCTAATAATGAATTACCACTTATAAAAGTTGGATTCATCATATGATATGTACGGGATGATCACAAATTGATGTCCCCAGTGCATGATGTTAAACTATGGCCTTAACCTATGCAATAAACACATGATTCCTCATACAATTAGTGTGGGATGACAAAGCATTACCCCATTTAAAATTGGGATTCCTCATATGATAAGAATGAGATGATCAAAAACTATCATCCTTAGTGCATAATGTTAAATTTCAACCTTACCCTATGCAATGGAAACCACACGCTTCATACTATAAATGTGTGATGAAAAGGAATTATCCTTTATAAAATCAGGATTCCTTGTATGCTTACTCTGGGATGATCAGAAAATTGATTTACTTAGTGAAAAATGTTAGGATGCAATGTTTCCTTGTGAAAATAATTAAAGATTCTTCTTAAAATAAGTGACATATTTTCCAAAGATAGAACATCCTCTATTCATGTCATTAAACTGTAGCCTTACCCGATCTCAATAACATGGGATTCCCTCATTAAATTTTATCCCAACATTTATGGAATCAGTCACCATCCATGCCATGTTCTAGATATTTGTGTGGAATGATTTTCATTCGAATGGATACATAGTGGAACCTAGACATTCTCTCTTGAGGCCTAACCATAAAGTTAGAAATATTTCGGCCTTTTGTACACAATTACAATCTGATCATTACAACTATAAACTATGTCAATTTTGTCTCAGGTTTTTCTTTGGTATGTGGACATACACTTCCCTCCTTGTACGTATAGTTTTACCACTCTCACTCCACATAAACATCATCAGAAAAAATATCTATTTCATTCAAGAATCATGACATGAAAATGTTGTACAATATTCATTGCATCACGAGTTAATACTATTTTTGAATTTCGCCTAGTACATGATCAATGAAAAAAAACGTGGATCCATGTTCCAAGAATTATGATGATGAACTACGCACAAAAATATTCCTTAGCTCGTCATCTACATGTTTTTATTCATCTACGGTGTTCCAGTAATACACCAACACTTTCAAGAACTACATATGGCTGGATTCCCATTCTCATCATATATGTAGAAATTCCCAGATATCTCATGCTAGTCATCTCCCCTTCGTTGACTTATCATAGGGCCTTTCCTTCCCTATAAACATGATGTATACCTGGGGTATAATTTGTTATGTTTCTATAGAAGATGGTCCCTTTATCCATCCATTCATGTTCGTTTATCACCTTTTATGCCTCAAAAGTCTCCCTAGGACACTAATTCTCGTGTAAAACTGATATTTATGAATTTAAACTAGTATCAACCATATTCCATGCACTATGAATTTAAACTAGTAGAAACAATAGTCCAAGCCCTTTGACTTTAAACTAGTAAAAACCAAATTCTGATTCCTGTGACTTTAATCTAGAAGAAACCATTGTCTGATTAATGGGAATTGAAACTTGTAGATACCATAGTCTGAGTTACATGAAAATAAATTTTAAAAACCTAAGGTCCTTAATTCTTGATGTTAATTTCTGATCTTACTCCATACCAATATGGTATTCCTTATATGATTAGTTTGATATGACCAAAATAATTACCCAATACCAAATCGGGATTCCTTATAATATTATATGTTTTTATACTCACACTAAATATGATTTTATCCTTATGGTGTCGGTATTATACGATGTCGTTAGGTAGATATATACATGGGTTGATTCCCATTCTCATGAGGTATGTAGTGATTCCGATATATATAATTTTGCTTCCATCCTAAATATTAACTTGTCTCATGTTCTTTCCCCTACAGGACAATATAGAATCTCAAAAACCCACATGTTCACCCAGTGCATTTCATGACATTATAGAATAACTCCCAAGGAAGCTAATATTCTATTTAAAAAATTCCCCATTTATTGTTATGCACTTTTAATTTTCCTTGATTTGGGTAATCATCATCCTAACGATCTATGATGGCCTCATAACAAAATTTTCCTATGTAACACTGGTTCACCTTCTATCCTGGAATCACTTCTTAAAGGATCTCTCGTAATTAATAATAGCTATTGTGTTTTGAACACTGTAAATTTTCAGTTCTCTATTTGTTTACCCCCATTCAAAACTAGCTTGTTTATAGAACCTATGTTTCAATAATGGTCAATATTTTTACAGCACTCATCAGTCATTATCGTTCCACTATCCAGGGATAGAAAATTTTAATATCCCTTAATGGACTTATAAGACACTTTCACTCCTCATTGTATTGTCCCCTACTGGAATTGATAACTTCTTACCACTCCTTGTGTCTCACACTGATCATGGTTTATGTGAGGTTAGGACTTGAGGGGATGTTCTCTTTAAGGTTCATTCAACATTGAGATTCTTGAGTTCCATAAGGTCTAAGAATCATATCCTTAAATTGTGTGCAAGTTGTCATAGGAATATTTTGTTTTGTGTAAGGTGGGATCCTGGGCCTGTAACGACCCAAAGTTTTTCAAATAGAAAATTCCCTTCTTATATCTATGTCATAAAAACACAAAATAATGAACTATTATGTGATAAGTGACCTTTAAACGTAATTTTGTCACCCCTATGTTTGGAATTTTAAAAATCCAACATACACGGTTGTGTTCAAGATTATTTTTGGAGTCTAATGAAACAAAAATAATTTTTGGTGAATAGTAACCTACCATTATGAATAGTAACCTACCCCTATGAATAGTAACCTACCCTTATGAATAGTAAATAAGAGTAACATTACTTATGAATAATAAAATAAAATTTAGACATCATAGAAAGTGATAATTTGACCTTAGTAAACGTTTTTGGTATTTTATAAGTCATAAATAATTAATTATAATTATTTAATTAATTTAAAAAAATATTTTTTTTCCTGAAATATATTCATAAATTATTGAATCAATGTCTAGTAGTTTTTAGATAATTTTATAAGACCCTAAGTAATTTTTGAAAGAATTGCAAAATCAGTTTTAACTTTAATAACTGTTTTTTTTAAGTAAATTATGATTTTAATTAAATATTAAATTAATAATATTTAGAAAATTATTTTTGAAAAATGGACATCAATTTTGGATTCTACACGTCAAAAAATGTCTGGGGGAAAATTTTGGGATTTTTCGGAGATACATGATTTTTTGATGAATAGTGGAATCCGATAATTCACAATAAAAGCTAAATAATGTATTAATTGAGTCATTGATGTTGTTCTACTGATGTAAGCCCACTTGTTTCGGGATTACATTATAAAATTACTATTATTGGTCATCCAAGACTCACTATTCCTTGTCTTAGGTGAAATTAATAAACTAATCAATTTTATATTATGGAAACCCCTCTCCCCTCCACTATAAAAGCCACCCTTCACTCCCTCTTTTCCCTCACACCTCTCAAGATCCAAGCCTTCTCTAAATTCTGCCCAAACACCTTCCTTAGCTCATCCCCCACGTCCAAAAGCTTCTGGTCTCATCAAAAGACCAGGCCTAGCTTCCTTAAAGTGGATCTCAATAGAAGGATTATAAGGGTAATTTCTCTCTCTTTTCTCCTTTAATTTCCTTTCATGTTCAAGTTCGTTTATTTATATCTCTCTATCTATCTTCATCAAAATTGTACTTTAAATCCAGTATTATATATATAATTTAATATTATGATTCTAATTATATCACCCCACACCCTTTCTCCCTTCCTTTTATTTTATTAAAGAGAACGTTGTTCATGTGGTGATAATTTATCACCTTCAAAAACAACATGCTCTCTTCTTCCATTTATACCTTCAATCTGGTCATGAAACCATTTTTATGGTTTAACCAGAATGTTTTATATGTATTATGTTCTATTTTAAGTTCTGGAAATAAACTATGGCCATACTACTAAGTGAAAAGTTAAAATGAGTTGGTTGTGATCCAAAAACCGCTCAAATTAGCCCAAATAATCTTCATTTAATTATTATCTAATGATTCGTCCACATGGATCTAATATAACTCATTATAAAATCATTCATGCTTCTGTAATATCATTAATTACATGTAATATCAGTTCTGGATGTTTACCCATGATCAACCCAAATATCAAATTAAGAATACAAGTGGACCGCTCAAGAAAACCGTGAAAACGAACATCCCCGAACAATGTTTTTAAACTCTATAAGTCATCCAAAGGAACATAATATGAAATAATGAAACCATAATGAACCCTATTAATGTATAAAAGGTTCTTTAATTTCTATTTAATGAATATAATGTCATTATACAGGACATTAAAGAGAAGGAGGCATTCGAGTGCGAGGTAAGGGGAAATCTCGAACCCAATTTTCTTCCTTCGGGTTCTCCCTCTTTCACTCCATTTTTGATATGGTTACTCCTAAAAGGTATTTCGTTCATCTTTTCCTTTACTTTTCTGGGATATACATGTTTGTCATTGGTTTTTATGTCCATCAAAATGTTTTCCAAAAGAACTCTTCTTTCAAGATCTCAGCTTTTACCTCTCATTCAAGGTTGATGATTCTTATATCAAGTATGTTGTTCCCTCTTCCTTTTGGGAACCCAAAGCTTATGAATGTGTTATTATGAGATGAAACTCATTCCGTTCCATGGGTTATTTATATACATGTTTGATATGTGTTATATTTGGAAAGCATGATAATGATAATGTTATGATGTGACGGGTGCGCCCGGAATTATATAGCGCTCCAATGCATTGGGTAAAGTGATGAATCTCACGAGTAAATGTGAAATGATGCGTGAACATGATGCTAGCTTTGTTCACAAGTTTGTGTGGTAGTTAACCACTAAGACATGATTTTTCATTTTTATGCTTCGCCACATTTCACGTTTATTGTTTATGCTCCTCTCATGTTCAAGATCTTATTCCTATGTCATGATTATGCTCACCCCATGCTATATTGTTCTTATCTATCCTATTACTGGGATTTTAGCTCACCCCTTTTTATGTATATCCTCAGGTGGCTACATGTACTAAGGAGAGGACTAGTACTACTAAGAAGCTATAGAAGAAGAGATTAAATGAATTTTTATGCGTGATATTGTATTTGTTATGTATTGTGCTAGTTTGCCCAAGACACTAAACCTCTGGATCTTCCATGTGTAATACTATTATGTTGTTTATATTTGAAATGATGTAATAGTAATGTTAGAAAAGGTCGGGTCGCTATAGTTGGTATCAAAGGAAAGGTTTAGATAATTTGGGAATTAGGATTGGTGAACCCTAAAGAAAACCTCTAGCATGAGACTAAGTACAAATATGCACACAAGGATATTTACCTAGGGATCCCATATGTTATGTTTTTGGTATAATTATTTGAAAGGATAAGTTATTCATGACTTGTTTACTTATGTTTTGTTCGAACATTTTCTATTTTAGAAAATGGTGGGAACCAGGAGAAATCAGGCCAACAACTCTTGCGAAGGCCAATGCAACTATTGCCCGAACGACATCCCCAATGATTTTGGAGGTGGAGTTCAAAACTTCATGACGATGCTTACCCAATTATCCCGGGTTATGAATAATAACCATAATAATGGGGAAAGTCCTCCTTCACCAAAGAGAGAGAAACTAGCTATCGAAAGTTTTATGCGGCAACGACCACCGACGTTTTGTGGATCTTCCGATCCACTAGTTGCGGAACAGTGGGTCAAATCCATGGAGAATATCTTTTCTGTTCTTCACTGTTCCGAGACAGAGAAGGTGACTCTAGCCGTTTATCGTCTAGATGGAGAAGCTGATCAATGGTGGGCTTTGATTAAGAACACCAAGCCCAGGGATGAAATTGAAGAGATGGAATGGGAAGACTTTAAGATAATGTTTCTTAATAAGTACTTCCCACAAACTCTTCGAACGAAGATGGAGAGAGAATTCATAGAGCTCAAGCAAAAAGAAGGAGAATCTGTCACAACCTATGAAGCAAATTTCACAAGGCTCGCAAGTTATGCTTCGGGTTTTGTTATCAACAATGATAGCAAAATTGATAGATTCTTTAGTGGATTAAAACCACATCTTTGAAAATCCCTTGCAATTCGAGACTTTGGGAGTTATGAATAAGTTGTTCGGTGTGCTCTCAAAGTGGTGATGGAGTTTGGAGAATGGTCCCATGGCTATGGTGATAGGAAAAGAAAGATGCAGTTTCAGGCTGGTGGATCTAGTGATAAAGATGGGAAGAAAACAGAACGACCCACTTGACAAAAATGTGGGAAGTTGCATAGTGGGAACTGCCTCAAAGGGACGGGGAAATGCTTCAAGTGTGGGAAAGAAGGACACCTAGCTCACGAGTATCGAAGAGACATGAAAAGTAAGGATAATGTAGCCAATGAATGGAGAGAACCACTCGTGGTTCAATGCTACAACTGTAAGGAGTTGGGGCACTATTCAAACCAGTGCACTAAACCTCGAGCTTTCGAGGGTAATCAGCGCCAACAACCACCAAAGTAAAAGGAACAAGGGAAGACTTATTCCATCACTACTACGGAGGTGGAACATGATAATGAAGTCATACAAGGTACACTTCCTATTCACTAAATAATGGAAAAATTCTTATTCGATTCTAGTTCTACGCATTCCTTTATATCTTGCAAGTTTTCTAGAACTATAGAATCGAAGCCCCGAAACCTTGAACTAGAGATATCTGTAAAAACACCAAGTGGTGCAATCATTGCAACCCAAGTGTTTGATTCTTCTCCTGTTTACGTATGTGGGAAGATTCTTCTGGCAAATCTTGTAATACATCCCGTGGTGGAATTCGATGCTATAATGGGAATGGATTGGCTCTCGTTATATAGAGCACATATCAACTGTCGGGAAAAGGAAATATATTTTCATATTCCGAACCATCCCATGCTCCTCTACAAATGCAAGGAAGATCATGAATCTCCTTTGAGAAATCCTTCAATGGTGTGGGTGATGATTTCCTATGAAGAAGCGTACCTCGCCCAACTTTTTGAGTCAAAGGAAAGTTCCAACCTTGAGGAAATGCCCATAGTAAGGGAATACGGTGATGTATTTCCCGAAGAGTTACCCGGAATTCCCCTGGATCGTGAGGTAGAGTTCTCAATTGAACTCATACCCGGAGCAACTCCTATCTCGAAGTGCCCCTATAGGATGGCTCCTATCGAACTGGAGGAGTTAAAGAAGTAGCTGCAAGAGCATCTGGACAAAGGGTTCATACGCCCTAGTGCATCACCTTGGGGTGCACCAGTGCTCTTTGTGAAGAAGAAGGATGGTACCATGCGGCTGTGTATCGATTATCGGGAACTCAACAAGATCACCATAAAGAACAAGTATCCTCTCCCAAGGATTGATGACTTGTTCGATCAGTTAAGAGGAGCTCAATACTTCTCAAAGGTGGATCTTCGTTCTGGATATCATCATGTAAAGGTGAAGAAGGAAGATATTCAGAAGACTGCCTTCCGTACAAGGTATGGGCACTATGAGTTTTTGGTGATGCCCTTCGGACTTACTAATTCCCCTACAATCTTCATGGATTTGATGAATAGAGTCTTTAGACATTACCTCGACAAATTTGTCGTAGTGTTTATAGATGATATTCTCATCTACTCCATGAGAAAGGAGGAACATGAAGAACATCTAAGACTTGTGTTGGCAACATTGAGAAAGGAGAAGTTGTACGCCAAGTTCAGCAAGTGTGACTTTTGGATGAATCAAGTCACGTTCTTGGGACATGTGATCACAAGCGAGGGAATTTTTGTGGACCCTTCAAAGACAAAGGCAATTGAAGAATGGCCCAGGCCCTCTAGGGTCACAGAAATCCGTAGTTTTCTTGGATTAGCTGGGTACTACCGACGTTTTGTGAGAAACTTCTCACGATTGTCAAGCCCGCTAACTAAGTTAACAAGGTAAGGGGTAAAGTATGTATGGACGGAATAATGTGAGGGAAGCTTCAAGGAGATAAAGAGAAGTCTAATCACTGCACCTGTACTCACACTACCGAAAAGTGGAGAATGTTTTGTGATATATATTGATGCTTCAAAGAAAGGCTTGGGTTGTGTACTCATGCAAAATGATAATGTGATAGCCTATGCCTCACGACAGTTGAAGATCCATGAGCAGAACTACCCGACACATGTTCTAGAGCTGGCAGCCGTGATTTTTTCCTTGAAAACTTGGCGGCACTACCTTTATGGTGAGAAGTGTGACATATACACCGACCACAAGAGACTAAAGTATATATTCACACAAAAGGAGCTCAACATGCGTCAAAGTAGATGGTTAGAGCTAATCATGGATTACGATTGCTCTATTCATTATCATCCTGGAAAGGCGAACAAGGTAGCTGATGCTCTAAGCAGGAAAGAACCTGCTACTCTATCCATGTTGAGGATTGAGAAAGACCCTATATTCTTGAATATGCAAAGGATGGATTTGGGAATCGTAAGGGCAGGGGATACATCCTACCTTGCCCAAATGATTGCGCAACCATCCATCCAACAGAAGATTTAGGAAGCACAAAGGGATGATGTAGAGATACAAAAGAGGGTGAATGCAGTAAAGGAAGGGAAGCTGCAAGAGTTCCATATCGACGATGATGGTGTGATTCGGTTTGGAACGCGGCTTTGTGTGCCTTCATCACCCGGAATAAAGAAGGAGCTATTGGATAATGCACAAAGCTCAACTTTCTCTATTCATCCTGGAAGTACCAAGATGTATCGTGATCTCCGAGAACACTTCTGGTGGGATAACATGAAGAAGGAGATTGCGGAATATATATCAAGGTGTTTGGTGTGTCAGCAAGTTAAAGCTGAGCGGAAAAAGTCCAAAGGTATGATGCAGCCATTGCCTATACCCATGTGGAAATGGGAAAATGTCACTATGGACTTTGTCATGGGCCTCCCGAACACGTCAAGAGGAAATAATGCGATATGGGTTGTGGTTGACTGACTCACCAAGACTGCCCATTTTATCACTATTCAGGGATACCTCTCACTTGAACAACTTGCAAGGATATATGTGAAGGAAGTAGTGAGGTTGCACGGTGTTCCACTCTCGATTATCTCTGACCGTGATCCAAGGTTCACTTCTAAATTCTGGAGGAGCCTTCAACATGCTTTGAGTACTGAATTAAATTTCAGCACGACCTATCACCCCCAAACTGATGGCCAGTCTAAAAGGACTATTCTGACACTTGAAGATATGCTAAGATCATTCTCTCTTGAATTCAAAGGTGGATGGGATCAGCACCTTCCATTGGTTGAGTTCTCATACAATAATAGCTTCCACTCGAGTATTTAGATGGCTCCGTATGAAGCTCTTTATGGGAAGCGATTTAGAACTCCAACCTGTTGGGATGAAGTTGGAGAACGAAAACTACTTGGTCCCGATCTTGTTCAAGAGATGACAGAGAAGGTTCAAGTCATCCACAGACATATCAAAGCTGCTCAAAGTCGGCAAAAGAGCTATGCTGACAATCGTCGAAGGGACTTGGAGTTCGACGTTGGAAATAATGTCTTCCTTCGAATATCTCCATGGAAGAGAGTCATGCGATTCGGGAAGAAAGGGAAGCTAAGCCCAAGGTACATTGGCCCCTTTGAGATCCATGATCGTATAGGAGCCATGGCCTATCGTCTGGCACTTCCACTGAATATGGCTCAATTTCATGACGTGTTTCACGTATCACTACTGAGGAAGTACATTCCATACCCCTCACATGTACTGAACTCAGAGGTGGTACAGTTGGAAGAAGATCTCTCATATGAGGAGCAGCCAGTAAAAATTCTGGACCGAAGTGATAAGGTTCTACGCAACAAGACAACCCGCCTTGTCAAAGTGTTGTGGAGGAACCAAAAGTTTGAGGAAGCAAATTGGGAACCGGAAGAGGAAATGAAGGATAAGTACCCTCACCTGTTTGTGTAAAGTGAAATTTCGGGGGCGAAATTTCTTAAGGGGGGAAGAATGTAACGGCCCAAAGTTTTTCAAATAGAAAATTCCCTTCTTATATCTATGTCATAAAAACACAAAATAATGAACTACTAAGTGATAAGTGACCTTTAAACGTAATTTTGTCACCCCTATGTTTGGAATTTTAAAAATCCAACATACACGGTTGTGTTCAAGATAGTTTTTTGAGTCTAATGAAACAAAAATAATTTTTGGTGAATAGTAACCTACCCTTATGAATAGTAACCTGGCCTTATGAATAGTAACCTACCCTTCTGAATAGTAAATAAGAGTAACATTACCTATGAATAATAAAATAAAATTTAGACATCATAGAAAGTGATAATTTTACCTTAGTAAACGTTTTTGGTATTTTATAAGTCATAAATAATTAATTATAATTAGTTAATTAATTTAAAAGAATATTTATTTTCCTGAAATATATTCATAAATTATTGAATCAATGTCTAGTAGTTTTTAGATAATTTTATAAGACCCTAAGTAATTTTTGAAAGAATTGCAAAATCAGTTTTAACTTCAAAAACTGTTTTTTAAAGTAAATTATGATTTTAATTAAATATTAAATTAATAATATTTAGAAAATTATTTTTGAAAAATGGACATAATTTTTTGATTTTACACGTCAAAAAATGGTTGGGGTAAAATTTTGGGATTTTTCTGAGATACTTCAATTTTTGATGAATAGTGGAATCCGATAATTCACAATAAAAGCTAAATAATGTCTTAATATAGTCATTGATGATGTTCTGCTGATGTAAGACCACTTGGTTCGGGATTAAATTATAAAATTACTATTATTGGTCATCCAAGACTCACTATTCCTTTTCTTAAGTGGAATTAATAAACTAATCAATTTTATATTAAGGAAACCCCTCTCCCCTCCACTATAAAAGTCACCCTTCACTCCCTCTTTTCCCTCACACCTCTCAAGCTCCAAGACTTCTCTAAATTCTGCCCAAACACCTTCCATAGCTCATCCCCCACGTCCAAAAGCCTCTGGTCTCATCAAAAGACCAGGCCTAGCTTCCTTAAAGTGGATCTCAAGAGAAGGATTCTAAAGGTAATTTCTCTCTCTTTTCTCCTTTAATTTCCTTTCATGTTCAAGTTCCTTTCTTGATCTCTCTCTATCTATCTTCATCCAAATTGTTCTATAAATCTATTATTATATATATAATTTAATATTATGATTCTAATTATATCACCCCACACCCTTTCCCCCTTCCTTTTATTTTATTAAAGAGAACGTTGTTCATGTGGTGATAATTTATCACCTTCAAAAACAACATGCTCTCTTCTTCCATTTATACCTTCAATCTGGTCATGAAACCATTTTTATGGTTGAACCAAAATGTTTTATATGTATTATGGTCTATTTTAAGTTCTTTAAATAACCTATGGCCATACTACTAAGTGAAAAGTTAAAATGAGTTGGTTGTGATCCAAAAACCGCTCAAATTAGCCCAAATAATCTTCATTTAATTATTATCTAATGATTCGTCCACATGGATCTAATATAACTCATTATAAAATCATTCAAGCATCTGTAATATCATTAATTACATGTAATATCTGTTCTGGATGTTTACCCATGATCAACCCAAACATCAAATTAAGAATAGAAGTGGACCGCTCAAGAAAACCATGAAAACGAACATCCCCGAACAATGTTTTTAAACTCTATAAGTCATCCAAAGGAACATAATATGAAATAATGAAACCATAATGAACCCTATTAATGTATAAAAGGTTCTGGAATTTCTAATTAATGAATATAATGTCATTATACAGGACATTAAAGAGAAAGAGGCATTCGAGTACGAGGTAAGGGGAAATCTCGAACCCAATTTTTTTCCTTCGGGTTCTCCCTCTTTCACTCCATTTTTGATATGGTTACTCCTCAAAGGTCTTTTTTCGTCTTTTCCTTTACTTTTCTGGGATATACATGTTTGTCATTGGTTTTTATATCCATCAACATGTTTTCCAAAAGAACTCTTCTTTCAAGATCTCACCTTTTACCTCTCATTCAAGGTTGATGATTCTTATATCAAGTATGTTGTTCCCTCTTCCTTTTGGGAACCCAAAGCTTATAAATGTGTTATTATGAGATGAAACCCATTCCTTTCCATGGTTTATTTATGTACATGTTTGATATGTGTTCTATGTGGCAATCATGATAATGATAATGTTATGATGTGACGGGTGTGCCCGGAATTATATAGCGCAATATGAATGTTTAAATGTGACGGGTGCGCCCGGAATTATATAGCGCTCCAATGCATTGGGTAAAGTGATGAATCTCATGAGTAAATGTGAAATGATGCGTGAACATGATGCTAGCTTTGTTCACAAGTATGTGTGGTAGTTAACCACTAAGACATGATGTTTCATTTTTATGCTTCGCCACATTTCAAGTTTATTGTTTATGCTCCTCTCATGTTCAAGATCTTCTTCCTATGTCATGATTATGCTCACCCCATGCTATATTGTTCTTATATATCCTCTTACTAGGATTTTAGCTCACCCCTTTTTATGTATATCCTCAGGTGGCTACATGTACTGAGGAGATGACAAGTGCTACTAAGAAGCTATAGAAGAAGATATTAAATGAATTTTTATGCTTGATGTTGTATTTGTTATGTATTGTCCTAGTTTGCCCAAGACACTAAACCTCTGGATCCTCCATGTGTAATACTATTATGTTGTTTATATTTGAAATGATGTAATAGTAATGTAAGAAATGTTCGGGTCGCTATAAGGCCCCTCTTATCACATTAGGTAATCTTTTGTTAATACTTCACATATTCCCTCAAGAAACACATCCTAGGTCCAATCATCATGACCTTAAACTATTATCAATATTCCCCTTTTGTATCTCATGGTGTGGGGCCTCCCTTATCCCCATATTCACATCATGTTACTATGATTTAATTATTCACTAAACACATTAGGGTAACCCCTGGTCCAAACACTTTAACTTTAAACTATGAGACCATAGTGAAAACTCTATGAACTTAAACTAGGATCCAGAATCCAAGAATTTTGGCGTTAAACTGTTTGAAAATCCCCCCAAGAACATGTTATCCATCAATAAGCATTTTTTTACCAAAATTCACAAAATATTGTCACTCCCCCATGATATGTATATCCTTATTATATAATCACACTATAGTCTAATAAAATGACCTTAAACTATGTTCTGGTTTCCTCTATGATTTTCAATGTGGAAGGACCTCTTATTCCCCTCATTCATGTCGGTTTACCACCCCCATTCCATACATTTCCTCTTCAAAAAACACAAACCCTATTTTTTGGTATGAACTCTTAGACCTTAAACTAATATCCTGAAGTCATAGTACCAATATGAAAAATTGTATGAATATTCATCCATGTGAAATAATGTTAAACCATGTGATGAATCTTCTACATCGTATGCTACTAAACTATGTGTCCATAATCCTATTTTCATGACATTAAAAAATGGAGAATCATATTCCCTTTACTGAGATTCCTTATCCTTTGGTTTCAATTACATACTACACCATTCATGTTCTTCGAATATCACATGACATCTGAGATGACAAACCGCTTGGAATATTAGTTTAACCATTGTTAAGACCGACACACATACCAATGTTATCAATGACATTAGGGAGTAATCCTGAGAGTAATGGATTTCAATAAAACATTCCATCACTTCATCCCCACGCTTCAGGTGTCCATCTATTTGGATCTCCATTTTTATCCATATCATAATCCTCCGGAATGATAATTGTTCTGTGATATTTTGGATCATCTACCATATCGAGCATACACCCAAATTTTTTTTGACACCATTTATTGATTGGTCCCATGTTTCAAACATGGTTAGAGGCCATCCCACATCTATCTATCACAATCCTTAGAAAAATTATATTGGGTTCCATATTTCAAATGTCGTCAAAAATTACAATCATTCATCACACCACCCCCTTTATGTTCCATATCATAGGAATCATGATTCACTCTCTTCACTACTTTTTTTCTAGTAAAATTCAATGCCCATCATGTAACCCCATTAATGAACTATTTCACATTGAGAAAAAAGTAAGATATTTAAATGGGCCCCATATCATCCAACCATAGCTAATCTTAGATAATATATTTCAGGTGATTGATATACTAATACATACACCGGGTGTTTGACCATTACCAACACTATCATTTGAGTGAGAAATCACAAGGTCATACCTTGTTTTTCACACCAAGCATGACTATTGTGATATTAGGGGTTAATAATAAGTGTTATAATGATTATGTTTGATATGAAGTGTTAACATATGTGTAAAATAAATACATCTTTGTATATGAGAGATTAAAAAAACCAAAAAGTGTGTGAGGGTCACCAACACACTTGAGCCTCTGTATTGTGTCTGCAAAAGGGATTAATATGGTTATACCCCAGTAATCAGTTCCCCATGTTGACTAGCCTCTATCATATGGCCTATAGGGTTTACTATAGCCTCATGTTGTCTATATCTTCCTCTTCATCCATATGATGAAAATCATCAACCTGGATCTGCACCTAGACTTTCTCATCTTGATAATCAGTAATATGATATACAACATCTTCAGTCGAGCCTTCTCTACTGCCAAATAATCATTAAGCTGAGTGATGATCTCTACATGGGTGTTGGTGAATTCTATTCACCCATCCACATAATCGTCTAGAAATGTTATTTTAGGATTAACTTTTTACATCATCGTGGTGCAATCAAATTTCCCCTTATTCAAGAAAATGAAAATTGATGGATCTCCAAATGAACCCACTTGGAATGGTTGTAACATAGAATTATATGGGGAGTTTATGATTCCATACCTCTGATGAAAAAGTTTCATAGCCAGTGGAGAATTGATCTCGTACCGATCACAAGCTATGAATCCATTGTTTGGGTGATGAAACACTGTGTGATCCTACATTCCATTTACTAGACGATGTGGTTCTATTCACTAACATCAATCTTGGAATCTTCTAGTTCATATGGTGGTTTAGGTTCGTATTTTGGGAAGTTATTATAAACATAAATAGCCCAGTAATTTTCTAGGATCGTCTTAGATTGGTTATGTTCTATACCAATATGGGATCGTCCCCATCTAACCCTCCATTATTAGCATCTCCTTCACCAACCTTGTGATCTGACCCTCCAATACAATCACCCCCAATTGTGACATGATGAACTCCCAAGACCAATGTCATGTTTGCTTGGAAGAATGGATCCCTAAGAGTTTTCATGACTATTAAGGGTGGTACCCCAGATTCCACAGCCATAACCTCTTTCTGAGAGCACACCTTCATAAGAACTATGTGCTACAAAATAAAGTCAGTGATTATTCCTTGTGATGATGATTTAGGTAAGCAAGCCATATGTACTGGTAAAGGACTTACTGAGGGTGATAATTTGGGAAAGGATCTGTCTATGAGTTTTAAAAGGAATTTATACTATACGATACCCCTCGATACATGTTTGTAATTCAATGAAAGGGATTGGATCCCTCAGTGATACCTGGGTGGAAGTTGCATAAGAACAAATAAACTCTTTGAAGAGTTAAACTCAATATCTCCATGACAGTTTAAAAGTTCTAGGTTGTTTGAGATATTGTCTTACTATAAGTAAGAGGAATCTAAAGAACCCGTCACTCCAGTCGATCAGTCTCCCTAGAGGTTAATGTTCACATCGATATTCCTTGGTCTGATCCCTAATTGATGATTAGGAGGACCAAGGCCTTTGATTCCACTAGTCCTTATTCCCCCCCCAAATACAATAGTTATGATTAATGATTTTGAGGCATACCCAATTATATAATATAGAGCACATTTTACTCCGTCTATCAGAGCATGGTCACTCATGGGTAGTTCCTTCATACGGAAAATCCATTTTTGAACCATTGATCACAAGGGGGTGATATGAAAGATACAAACGAGTCAAAAAACTAGGCTTACCATGAGAATTTTGACAATGTCAACATCACCCCTAGGGGAGATCTGACCACTCCCCCAGGGAGTCTCCGGATTAGTGGGAAATCCCCAAGACTCATCATCACAAGTACTTTCATTATCAGTTTCAGGGGATGATTTCTCAGCTAATTCTTCTGAAAATGTTATCTTTCATGATTAGGCTCACCACCAATCAGAACATGCAATGAGAAATAGAGAAGTCTAGGTCTCCCATGGTGGTGTGAAAAGTAGTCCAATGCTTAAAGGATTGAAAACCAATCATGGAAGTGAACCCTAGATTAGTCTTGGAGGGTCCCACATCATAGATCATGATCCCTTCCTGAGTCAGCTTCCACATAGTTACTTCAATATCAGATACATCATCGAAATTTCCTAGGCCACCCGGGGCATAGGGAAAGAAAAAATACATGCGAGTAGTAGAATGTACCATAGATTCGCCTTGGGGGGGCTCATAGACTATAATCGTCCTTACCATAGAGCCCTCTAACGACTCCAATGACCATTCTTGATGAAGTCCATCCCCTCCAGAAGATCAAGGTGAAATAACATTACACTACAACCAATTGTGTCCACATGTAGACTCTCTGATGGTTGGAAAACCCCTCATAGAGAGGCCCACCTACCACTCTATTTCTCTTATGCATCACAAGAATGAGAAATTACCCTTAAGTGGTGATGAAGGATTCCACATGGGTATGTTGTAACCTATTTTTTGGCATAATTATGGGAAAGGCTAGTGTTGTGTTAGTTGGAAGCGGCATGATAATGAGCTCTCTCATTTGAACCTCCACCACACCTAACATACGATATAGGGATGTCGGAACTCACAGACCCCCCATGTCAACTCTCCTCATTGGATATTGTTTTCATCCAATTTATTTGGATAACCATGATGAAATGAATGACTCATAGTACTTATTTCTATAAATCATGGTCAGAAGCATCCTTAAATTAGAACTAAATAAGTATTATCACTACTCTATAATCCCCTAAATTTTTTCCACCATCTCATCAAATAGCTTTGAGAATGGGTGGAAGTGAAAATTAATGGAATTTTAAAAGAAAACTATGATGCTGACCTCATTGAGCACCACCATCTAACCCCCATAGATTTTGATCATTCAAGGCCAAAAAACATCATTCGAGGGACTGACAGAATTAAAAAATATAAAGCACCATTAGTGCACTAAAATATAGTCATGTAATAACTAAAATGGACTAAAGACACTCTTAGGATCACTCCCTCTATCCACATATCCCAACTGGTTATAGATCCATGAAAGGACTAGTACCACCCAATTTTACATAGTTTTAAAATGCTATTATTTATTCCATCATTATAATCCTAGGATGTATACCCATGCATGTTTCCATTCATAGTATGTAGCCACCAACTATGGATATTTTACAAGAATTTAGTGAGGAGAAATATTGGCTACTGGAACACCACCATTCAGTAGCACCAATGCTCATAAATCCATTCAACTTTTATCAACAAGTATAATCCAGAATATTTCCTTTTCTGTGCTACTGAACACAACTTTGGTCATCCTAAAAACTTCACATTAGGATACTTCTTCAAAAAATCTCTAGATATATCTTGAATGTGATATTTCAATATAATGGGGGAGGATGTTCCAACATTTGGTTCATTGCATTCATAAGAATCTGGTTTTTGAGTGTGGTCTACTTCCTATCACACCAATAATTAGTTGGTTGGAGGAACTCATCATAATGAACCCCATTTAGTGGGATAATGATGATGTCATGTTGGTACTACCAGATGATACCCACACATCCTTTATGGAGGTGGAAGGTATTGGTATATAGGGACCAACGACTGATGAGATATGGAAGCAGGTCATATTTATGGTATTCATGGAAATATGATGTCCCCACTATTTTATATATATCAATATGTTGTTTCGCATACCCATAATACTAGAAGGTGAAGTGTACCCAATACTCCTAGGTACACTCATTAGTTAAGTTTCCTTCTCCCTATTGATCCTAGAATTTTTAATAGCCCATGATCTTTTCCTCGATGCTTCTAAAAAAATGATGACATAGTGATTCAGACGCACCTAGTTATCTGGTTTTCCCTAGTAACCATCCTCTTCCACCCACTCGGTGTGTAAAAATAATTTCATCATGCTCCTGAGAAAGGTAACCTGAAACAGTGATATTCTAGATGGAATATTCATCCTGAATATTGAAATAGAAACATGGTGTGTTGACTTTGAGGGATGGAATGAACATATCATCCATCATCCCAATGTTATATAATTGTGATTGATTTCATAACATATAACATATATTGGACTTTTTCATTAATCCCAAAAGTGCTCAATTTTCAAAAATTACCCTTATGGCCTAAGGAATCTCTCGTTAACCCACCATATCAACTATCTGAGGGTTATCAATTTACTAATGTTCTATGTGTTCTATGACTTGAGTGTACAAATATGGGTTCTAATCACACAAACCATGTGAGGTAACACAATGTTGGTAGAGATTAGAGAATTTCCATTAGTCCAATCATGTTGAATACTAAAAAGTAGAGGTACACATGTGTCATCGATAATGATTGGGATTTCATGCAAAGGGTGAGTTCCTCACAAGATATTTGGATTGTCTCATGAGGATTTCTCATAAATTAAGTGTGGGATGAAAAATCATTACACTTTAAAAAATCCGGATTCTTCATATGATAAGTATGGGATGATTACAAAATAACATCCTTAGCAGAGAATATTAATCTACAACCCTACCATGTGTAAAAAATATCGGAGTCATCATACTAAAAGTTTGATATAGACAATATGTTCATCTTACTCTATGTTTTATGTTAAACTATAGACATACCCTATGTCATGAACATTGGATGCACTCATCAGAGAGGATTACCACTATTTTTTGACATTGGACTCCTACTATGATATGTTCCAGAAATATGTGTGGCTTGATTCCCATTCAATGGTATATCATGCGACGCCTATACATTCTGTCTCTAAACCCTACCATAAATTCAGAAATTTTCATCCATTTTCCCCCATTTATGGTCTACAAATTATGTCCCTAAACTATGTGTAGTTATTCTCAAGGTATTTTTAAGGAACATGGGCATGTGCTTCCCTCCTTTAACATTATGATTCCCCTCTTTCCTTCCATGAAAACAACTTCAAGAAAAATTTCACATTATTCAAAGAATCATAACATTAAACAATTATCAAATACTCAAAGAATAATAAACTAATTTTTTTTTAATTTCCCATATTCCAAGATCTATGAAATTAATATTGGAGCCACTATCTAAGAATTATGATGATAAACTATGTACGTTGGAGTTTCTTTTACCTGCATTCACATGTTTTTCATAAACACCAGTGTTCTCGTAAACCAATGCCTCATTACTTTTCAGAAAAATGTATGCATTGATTTTAATTATCATGGGATATGTAAAAAACCATCGATATCTCATCGTATAACCAGCGCCTTCACGGACTCATCATGGGTAAATTCATCCCTGCTCTACATGATGTCAACCCGGGATACGATTTTTATGTTTTTTAATAGGGTCCCATTGGTCGTCTTTTCATTTCTAGTTCAATATTTTGGTCTCTAATTATTTCTCTAAGACACCTTGTCGTCCTACCACCTTACAGAGACACACATTTTCCCTTTTTCCCTACAATACCTCTTTCCAAAGGTTGTTGAATCCCATCATTGTCATTAGTGATGTAGGCTCCTTGATTGAAATAGAAAAATGGAATTCCATTTTCTTTATCCATGGATTCCTCCTTGGAGTTCATCTTAATTTCTAGGTATCTCTCTATGATTAAGTCATGTTAGTGAAACTCATTACAGATGCAATATATAATGAAGAAGCTAGTTAATTATGTTTATTCTATCTCGATATGGATGAAATATTTGATCTGGAAAAGTAGGAACATTGGGATGTCTAGAATGAGGTCTAAATGTTTGGTAAATTGGTCACCTATAATTGTTTTCTCTTTAGGATGTAAACTCATATGAGACATCTCCGGCATGAAACCTATGGCATCCCGTGTTATCCATGAGGTAGGTGATTCCATGGGAATAAATATTCAAATTTTTTTTACCTTTGGAATCCCATGTTCATTTCATGGGGATAGTATTTTGGGTCAAGTCTCATGTTCTACGTATTATGGAGATGGATCATGACACCTCAGTGAGGTAGATCAATGTTCATGTTTAAAATTAAGAGGAGTTGGGATGGTCACAAGTTTAATTTCTTACAGGGATAAGATGTGTATAGGTTTAATGTCTAGTAGATAAAGGACTATAAAAGATTTAAAGTCTTGTGGTGTTATAATATAAATGAGTTTAATGAATTTTGGGGAGATGATGGGGACTTATAATAGGGGAAGATCAAGGTTGAGTGTGTCCCTTGGGGAAAAGATGTCACTCCCATGTTTGTGGAGTTTATTCCGACGACGGAATGTCCCATACAGGTTTTGGATGGTTTTTGGGATTTAACCTCATAGAGGAATCCTACATACCCTATCAGTAAATAATCATCAGAACACATGTAGTTCAATGATTATATATAATATCTTCTGTCAAGACTGATCTATGTAGTTTAATGCAATGTGGTAAGGATTCCCCTTCCATTAATAGACCAGTAATGAGGGATGATGGGGGGATTATACATATAAGTTGAAAAATATATGAGAATCATCCCTTGGGGAGATGGTGTGGGCATTATGTTTGGAACATTCCCATCATATGATCATCCATGGGGAGATGTTGTGATAGGGGTGGAATTCCAAGATTACTATACATGTGGCATCTTATGTTTATCACATAGGTTGAGTGGTGTGTGTTAATCCCATGTGATTCATTCATGGTGCATCTTGTGTTCATTATATAGGGTAGGGAAACAATTTAGTGTCATGTTTTAGGGATATTATCATGTAATTGTTTCATGAATTTAGTAAATGGAGCTACAAAATTTTATGTCCTTCTACTTAGATGTTATTGGGATTAAAAATAGTGGGAGACCATGTCATGTTGATAGGGGGATTCATCATAAGTTATGTATACAAATTGGATTCACTAGTTTCCCACAATGATTCCACCTTTACTTCTTATGTGTTCGCCACCCATGCACCTGTAGTTGGGGTTTGGTTGAAACACAGCCATAAATGAGTTTTCATCTGGAGGCCCATCATTGGGATACCTATGATTTGGATCAATATCCATTAGGGTTCCTATTCATAGGATAACCATGTAAAATAATGGCTACAATAGTAGCATAAGTAACGTCTGGCATGTGACAAAACAATTGTTGTGTGCAACATTATTGTGTTGCGTGTAAAATATTCGCATGCAAGATTATAGGGAACAATGGAAACACATGTATTCAAAAGGCATAGTGGAATGTAATATTGGAGTTATGTATAGTCCAGATTTGTGTATGGTGAATTCTCTTGAATGTACTTGAACATACATGGGAGGTGTTGTGTGAGGATCTCCCAACCAAAGGCAAAGTCCATATTGGGGGCCATGGAATATTTTTCATTCAAGTGCTCCACCTTTGAGGTTCAATTTTCAATGGGTTTGTGTGATGTTCCTGAAGAGGAGGGATTTCATGCACAGGAGAGATAGTTAAATTTATGGTGAGATTCTACCAATGCGGGAGTTGATGTTCTATTTATAACTGAATGAATCAACCATTTTCTTGGTACTCCACGGGGGTGGAATAGGGTTTCATGCTTCTAAGTCCTTTGAGGATGGGGCATGGACGCACAACCAATCATATTAGACATCACCATTGGTGAGAAAGTGGATGGTTGTCAGACATTGTACATGAAAATGGTATTCCTTCATGAAGGAACAATATTTTTCATGCGTTGGTCTTCAAAAAAAAATCATCCTCTACGGTATGTTCCAAACTCACTATTATCTTTATCATGCACGTCTCATGAACGAAGACGTCCATCATTGTGAGAAAATGTCAAAAAATGTGAAAAAAATTATTCTTATCTATAGAATGGGTATTCAGGGAGGTCACATGTTGTGTTCACCAGAAACATACCATTCATGGAGCCAGACATGGTTTTGGATCCAACGACCACTACATCTCATAGATCTTAATTCATAAAATTTTATCCAAATTGTTTTTCCCCTCTAACAATGGATAATATTTTTGTGACAATGTATGATAGTAAATATTATTAGTCTGTATTAATTAGTGAGTTTTCATAAAGGCATATGACATAATAAAAATTAAATAAGTTATTGTGTAATTAAAAATAATTAAACAAGTAAATTTTACAAACAACAAAAACAATCCATAAAGGCTTCCTCATGCCAATTGGAGAAACATTTCTGCCATTTTTTGTATCTATAAACTCATACATAATTCTGGGATTTTTATTTTTTACTTCCAAAACTATAAAATGAATCCAAATTAAGCATAAAGACCCTCAATTTGTATCACCCAAATGTTTTTTGACATATTTCCATTAAATAATTCTAATTATTCAATAGATTACATTATACGAAATCATGAGTTTAAACAAACCATGAGATTTTGTTATTATAAAACGAACTTTATAACATATCCATTAGGTTAGTGGTAATAAATTTAACTAACTTATGAAAATGTATGGTGAATTAATTTGCTACATATTATTTATGAAAAATATAAATCTATTATATATTATTATTTTTCTACTAATAAATTGATTTAATTAATATTAGTAAATGAAATAGTTGAATATAAATTTTATTTATTTAAAAAAAATTATATTCATCAAGTATATTTTTTCTCATTGGGTATGAATAAACCCTATTTTATGTTTGAAAACTTATATGTTTAAAAGGGTAATTTTATTACTATTTAATGGAGAACCGTTTTTGATGTAAAATTTTGACAAATTAATATTTTTTATATGATAAAATATAACAATTTTTTGATAGTGGGATATAAAAATTTACATTGGATAAATTTTTGATATTTTTCTAACAACATTCATGTTTTTATGAATAGTAAAATTACAATAAATTTTAATTGAAAATTACTTTTTTAATAAAAATAATTTATCTGAATATCTTATAATATTGGAATTTCTTAAAGTATAAATAGAATATATTTTTATCATTTAGAATAATATAGGTTACTGGGATTATGTTTATGTTTATTTAATTATAAAAACATTTCAATCTTTTGGGATTTTTTAACTTCAAAACATCTTTTGAATTTCAAAAATAAGATTAATTTTAAATTAATTACTACAACTTTTGTGATTTGAATTTTGGAAAATTGATTTGATATTTGGAATCAGTAAGATAAAATTATGTAAATATATTGATTTCATTCTTCAAATTTATGAATAGTAACTTTGGTAATTTTTTTAAACGTAAAAGGGTAAATATGTAATTAAGGTAATCATAATATTTTAAAATTACCCTATCACAGGACCGAATATCGTTGGTTAAGTGTGTTTCAACCCAAACCATCATAGGGTTGAAAATGTTTCCTTTATAAGACACTAGTAGGAGATTATGACATTTATTTAATTTTATTTAGATAAATATTATATTTCCCTCACTCAAATTTTAATACACAAATCAGTTTTTATAAAAGTATGTACAGAAGATAAATTCGATTATAAATAGTCATTTGAAAGCATAAATGTTTTTCTATATCATGTTAATTTATTTTTTATTTTTATAAAATAAATAATTACCTTAAGGAATTATAGATTTATTATGTAATAAATATTTAATTGAATGGAAATAAAAAATAAATATTTATGAAAAATCTATTAGCCATCAAAAGACCAAAAAACATGAAAAAATATTATTTTCTTTGTATACCATGAATATAATCATCCCAGGGTCGAGTTAGATACCATTAAGGGACTTATAGAATATATTGTGAAACTTTTATTATTTTATTTAAAAGAATGTTAAAGTTGTCACATTCATAATTAAACAAGTATAACATTTTCAATGTTGGATTTTACAAAGGATAAATTCAAATAAAACTATTATACTAAAATTTCGTAGATATATATTCATCATAGTATTTTATTTTTAATTTTCATTTAAAAAAATATTTATATTAAATAATTACACATAATTGATGTAGTAATTCTTTTATTAATAGGGATAATGAATAAATGTTACCAAAAAAATTATGATAAATGTAATTTTGTTTAATTAACATGAATATTGAATTTTATAGATTACTTTGGCCTCCTATTTATATCATAAAATAGTTGGTTTTAATTAAAATTGTTATCTTAAAATTTTTAACAATCAATGAAATGAAGAGTGTCAAAATGGAAACTATTTATTATTTATCAGAATAATGTTCTATTAATTTATTTAAAACTCATAAAAAATTATTTAAAAAGATTGAATATTTATGATATTATTTGAAATTTGATAATTTCTTTATTTATGATCTTATTGACATTGAATAATGAAATATTTGAACATATTAATATAGAAATATTTTTACCCAAGTTAAACATCAAATAAAACAACTAAGTGCTATTTAAAATTATATAGTTTAAATTGTTAGAAAAAAGTGTCTGGAATCTATTAATTGATGATATTACAACCTTATATCTTCTCATATTCTAAATTGGAACATTTTGGTGTTTTTTGTATGTGGTTTACTTGTATTATAAATTATTATTTTTGACGACCCCAAAAGTGCTTGTCACCTATATTATAAATGAGAACCTCTTCCCTCACCTCTTCACCACACATTGGGCCTTCAAGATCAGAGTTACCCATCAATATTCCCTTATAAACATCCCTAGTTACATTATATGGGTTTTTATATTTGTAAGAACGCGGTACTCATTTTTGAGGTACGAGTTTTATCTTTACGCTTTCCCTTATGTGTTTTTGAGAAAATAAGGAAAATGGGGAAAGATCCCAAATTTTAGAAGTACACCCTATGTACTTTTGGCCGTGAAGGATGAGTACACAGGGTGTGTAGCCATGTCGGTGACGAAGGGTGTAAAGACCGAGTACACGCCGTGTAGTAGTCCCTTACATGCTATGTAGTCAGTCGGTAGGAGAATAGTAAGGCGGTGGCTAGCTGTGCGACATAACATGTTGTGTATTCAAGGAGACATGTCGTGTAGTCACGTCGGCAGGTTAATAGTGCCCCGCTGGTGGGAAAACGCCAGAAGAACAGTTAAAAAATGCGGAGTACACACCATGTTATTGGAAATACACACTGTGTACTTTGTTTTTTTATCTTAAAATGGGCAGTACCCTCCCCTGTTCATAGGGAAGGCTTAGAATGGGATGAAGGAGTGGAATAGGGAGACCGGGGATTTGGAGATCTTCCAAGCACACGTCGGGAATCCGTTTATGCCTCGGAAGATCTCATTGGAACCGAACTTGAATGCCCTCCATTCCTCTTAATCTGTTCTTTCCAATTATTCCTATAATGGATGTTATTTATGTTTGAACAAGTTTTCTTCTACGTCATATCTACATCGTACTTGGGCATTTCTAGAATTGATGTTCACGTATGTCATTCGTTGGCGTTTAAGGTAGGTGGCTTGGTGTTAATGTTTCCAACTATTGTGTGTTTGTGTGAATTTTGTGTAATGAACCCATGTTAAGGTGTCGTGTGGCTGACACCGTAGCTATTTATGTACCTCTAATAGTATAGGTGATTAAATGTGATATCAAAAATTCTGTTTTGGATTGCTTCTTCGATCCAGGACCACCCCAGGGGTGCGTTCCTCTGTTAAGAAGTTTGGTGATGATACATGAGGGTTTGATAAATTATTTTGTGCATTATTTATTCCTTGAGAGGAATTGTATGTGAACTATTTATTTACATGTTGGGAAATTCCTGGTTACTTGTGTCTGAGGGATGTTTTTTATTATCGCCTAAGGGCGTGACTGTATTAGCCTAAGGGCAGTGTTCTCTTAGCCAAAGGGAAATTTCTTCTGTGCCTGTGGGCAGCTAATTCTGTGCATGTGGGAGACACTTCGTACGAATGATGGAAATATCTGTATTCCTAAGGTCATATTATTATGTTTGTATTCTCTTTACCTGAGGTTAGGAGTTAACGTGTGTGAGGACGTTGGTTGTTTACTTAGAATATTTACTGTGGTGATATTTTAAATTAAATGATTAAAAGGAAATGTAAATGGAAATATAACTGGTTATGTTAGTTTCTTTCAGTACTACTTAGTTTATTACATTTTACTACTTCACACTGTTATTGAATGTTTACACACATTTGGGCATGAGCCTTTGGTGGATGTCTACAGGGATTTATTTCGCACACCTTGTTTGGGTCAGGCTTTTCGGCCCAAACAGATTATATTGTTGCAGGTGTGGATAGGGGAAAGAGTCCCTATGTAGGTACTTGATTGTTGCTGAGGAGTAGGAGGGCATGGGAATATTCCTAGGCTCATGATGCCACTGGCTATTCTGTATTTCTTTTCTACACTTGTACTTCAGTTGTAATGTATTATTGCAGTGTAACATGTTCTGTCTGTTTTATAGAATAGTGACATGATCCAGCTTCACACATGAATGACTACTGGTCTCCCTTTTTGTTGTCAGTTATCCTTTTTAGTTACATGCACTATTACTTCTTCTGCTATTGTTGTATGTTTATATGATATTCTGATGCGCTACACTTCGACAAATGAGGGCATAGATTCCCCAATATCAGACCTAGGACTTTGCTGCTAGTCGGTAGCCTCTTGAGTTTGGAAAAATTTGCTTGAGGTCACGTAGCGAACCGGGATCGGGGCACTTGTGGAGTGGCACCCAGATCCAGGATGTTCAATATTCTTCAATGACCAACTTCAGTGATCTAAGAGTAGATTTAGAGGGATCACGTCGAAGAAGTGGTAATCTCTTCTACCGATTCATTCAAATTTTCTTCTTATTTTACATCATCAGCATGATTTATTTCATTATAAATTAATAAATCTATGGTGAATTATATAAAAAGATGTTTTTATTATTATAGACTAAAAATATTCCACTTTCTATCCATCATAGGAAATACTAAATCACCACATGTGCATACATAAAACATACCGTCTCTAGGATTGGGTGTAACCTTTTTTTCACCAACACCTTACTTTGATTGGTATAATGATGGAAATAATAACAATATAATATTTTTTATAACATTTTTTATTTATCAATATTATACATCATTCGATTCAAGACAATTCAATACTATGGGAATGATATCGTTGATCGTGCGTACGTATGACATAGCGTTTCCACGATGTGATGTGATTCATTCTCCATGATCTTCATTAAAGAATGATTATAGATATGTATGTAATGAATAAATATTATTTATTTAATTTTAATATCATTTTATAATGAGATAACCATGAGATATGATGGAGAATAAAAACATATTTGATAAAACATGCATAAGAAAATTAATTAGTTAATATCTGAATAAAAAGTAATAAGGAAATGTCATTAAAAAAAGATAATAATATGATCATATATGATATCATATAAATTAATATTATTTTGAAATAAGTAAATGTCTTTATTTAAATCATTATAAAGGAGGATCTGATACATACCATGGAAGTCAGACTTAAGGTGATGGATAATTTTGCAAACCTTATTATTATCTGATATTGTTTAGGAATAAATATTTATAGAGGTTTATTTATCATCCACGTATGTGTTTCCTAAATATATAATATTATTTCTATTATTCGTAAATTTTTTAAAACTGAATTTTACCCATTGGTTAGTTTTTATTAAATTTTTTGAATTAAATCTTTTTTCATTATTAAATATGAGGAAAATTTTGACTTTAATGGCAAAAGTACGATGATTATTATTTTTTAACTTATATAGAACGAACTTATTATTATATTTTTATAATTTCATAGTTACATGATGGATCCACTACACCATTTAATGCTTATTTTCAAATAAATTAAATTCTTTTAAAATTGTCTGGTAAGAAAATATTTTGAAGAATAAATGATATCTTCTATAAGAATTAATTTTAAGTGTTATGTCAAAATTGTTTTCCATCTAAGATGGAATTTATTAATAGGGTTATGTTAATATTATATATCATTATTTTTCTAATGATTTCATTTTTTGAGGATAGAAATATATTTATGAAATTAATTTGTTTTATATAGATTATGGTATGTTGGAATGATGTTTATATAAACTAATTTTATTTCTTCGGTTATGTTATGATAAATGATTTAAGATTTTTTGGAACAGATAAGAATTATTTCATTATGAGATGGGTGATACCTATATCGACCTCTAATGCATTGGGTATATATTTATATCTCATTTGATAGATATTACTGGAATGTGAAATGATCTAGGATCAGTAATACAGGTATAGAATAAAGAGTGAACTCAGTTGAGTAATGGACTTTGTTGACTATGATGGTCTTCAATATGTGAATTGACTAATATGAAATTATTTTCTATGATTATATGTATTCCAAAAAAATGTATTATTTTATGAATTTTGGGATTATGTTCATTGATGATTAGGATCTTTCATGATTTATCCCACGGTATGATATCAAGATCTATCATATGCAGGATGATATTTTAAAATGTTTTGTTCTTATGTCTTATGATTATGAAAAGATTTATATCTTCATTTTTTACCCTTACTAAGAATCTAATCTCAACATTTCATATGATTCTTTTCCCCATGTCATGAATACTGGTATTGATTAAGATACAACAAAAATGGGTCTATTTAAAATGAGATAATTGTGAGACAATAAAGATGTATTATGAATGAGTTGTTTATGATTCCCATTTTCTGAAGACACTATACCTGTATGGTTCTATCATAGATTTTTATATTTTTTAATTAATATTCTTCAACATTGAAGTAATATAAATGTTTTTAATAATGTTTTGTTATAGTTGGTATTATAGGAAAGGTATGTTTAACCATTGGAAACAAGGATGACAAAACATGAGTAAGAACCCCAAAGAAATGTCAAAGTATAGGTTACAATCCTTGTGTTTTAGAAATGTTCACGAATATCCTAGGAAATAACCTAAAGTGTAAAAAATTGAAATTTTATTATTTATTATGTAGTTTTTCCATTATGATTAGTGTTCCACGCACTATTCCTGTTGGTTTTAGTCAATGTATAGAACCTGATGGATCTGTTTTAATTCTAAATGTGATGTAAAATGCAATGATTGTAATCCTTTGAAACAAAATGTTATGGGATATGGAATAAAAGATATTTTAGTTATTCTCACATATATTTCTCAATATATGAATCATTTAAGACTTAAAAATGATCAAATGAGGGAAAAACATTCTATTGTGTCATTCATGAGGCATCATCAACCATTTTTTAGCGGGAATTCTTCTCAATTAGTGGATGAACAATTGATTAGTGCCACCAAAAATATATTTTTTGTTCTATAATGTTCAAAACATGATAAATGGATCATATAAATCTAATTTTTTGAAGGTGACGATGATCCATGGTGGAACAATATCAAGAATGTGTGGCAAAGAGATGAAATTGAATCCATGGAATGGGTCGAGTTCAAGAATTTATTTTTCTATAAGTACCTTCCACATATTCAAAGACAAAATATAGAGGATTTACATTAACTTAAGAAAAATGATGATTAATTTGTTGTAACCTATAGAAAATAATTTAGAAGACTTGTAAGGTATGTTTTGAAATTATAATGAAACCTCGGAGTAAAGTTGATAAATTATTTAGTTGTTTAAATCCTAATTTACAAATGGCATTGGAAATAAGAGAATTCAATACCATCAAGGAAATTATTTGATGTGTTATCAAGGATGATATCAGGATTGAAGTAACCCATCAACCCTATGGTTTTCATAAGAAGATAAATTTGAAATGAAAGAAAAATTGAAATTCTACACTAGAAAATAAGACGACTATTACCTTACGCTCAAAGTGTAGAAAAAACATTTATGAAATTTTCATAAAGGGACTAGAATATATGTTAAGTATGGAAGAGAATGTAACTAGATGTTTGAATGTCAATGTGATGGTAAATAGATGTCTAATGATGGGACTTGAGAAAAGGAAACATAGAATGCACCCCCAAACCTTAAATGTTAGATGTGCAAAGAAATGATTCATTATGAAAATAAATGCCCTAATACAAGGGTTATTGATGATGATAGACATTTAGAAGCTATTAATGCCACAGAATATGGAATGTCCTATGTGATCACTATTAGTGATGTGGATTATGTTAATGAATTGGTGATAGTTACATTTACAATCTAGTATAAATTCTAATATTTTTTATCTGATTTTAGATCCACCCACTCATTTATTTTTGAAGAATTTTCAATTGTTATATTTGTATTACCCCAACAATTAGATGTTGAGTTAGTTGTGATAATTATTAAGAGAACAATAGTTTCATCAAAAGATTATTATTATTCCCAGGTTGATGTTTGTGGGAATGTGATTCCTACATGTCTTGAGATCCTTCCTATGGTGAAATTTGATGTGATTCATGGCATGGATTGGATTTCTCAATATATTTTTCCTTTCAATTTCCAAAAAACTGATGTCAACTTTTATATTCCAGATTAATCTATGGCAATCTATCGATGTAAGGATGAAAATGAACTTTTTTAGTAGATATTTATTCCATATTATTTGCATTGATTCTAAAAAATTAAGAATATCTATCTCAAATAATTGGGGGTAAACTCACGATTAAGAATACAGACATTGTAATGTTGATTGATAAAGTCTTTCTGGAATAATCTCTAGGTCCTCAATTGAATCATGAGTTTGAATTTACAATAGAACTCACACCAGGTGATATGCCTGTTTCAAGGACACATTATATAATTAAACCAATTTAGTTGTAGGTATTGAAGATGAAACTCCAAGAGAATCATGAAACGGGATTCATATTCCCTAGTGTGTCAACTTGGGGTGCACATATTCTATTTAATAAGAATAAATATGGGTCAATGAGACTCATTATTAATTATTGAGAACGTACCAAGATCAATATTAAGAACAAATATCATCTTCCCTATATTGATGACTTATTCGATAAAATACACTAAGATGAATACATTTCCAAAATTTCTCTTTATTTAGGATACCATCAATTAATGGTCAATAAAGAGGATATAACAAATACAACATTCTATACAAGTTATGGGAACTATGAGTTTATACCATTTCTTTTGGTCAAACTAATTCTGCGGATAAATTCATGGATCTAAAGAATAGATTTATTAGATACTATCTTGACTAGTTTGTGTTGGTCTTACTAAATTATATTATTATCTATTTTAATATCAAGGAAGAGTATGAAGATCACTTGAGAATTTAACTAAATATCATGAGAACATATAGAATTCATACAAAATTTTACATGTTTGAATTTTTGGGTTCAGAATGTTTCATTTTTGGGTCACATAACTATAAGAGAAGGGATATTTGTGGATCCAAAAAAATAGAAGTTAATGAAAGTTCATTGAGACAAACAACAATAACTATGATCCGATGTTTTCTTGATTTGGATGGATATTATCACCATTTAATGAATGATGTTTCATGATTATGTAATCAACTCACCAATTTTTCTCATCAAGTAATTATGTTTGTGTGGACGGAGGAATGTGAAAAGAATTTTAAAGGGTTAAAAAGACGGTTAGCCAGTGCATCTGTTCTCACACCGCCTTATAGTAGAGGAAGGTTTGTGATCTATGTTGATTCATCCAGTAATAGACTAGGATGTGTTCTCATGCAAAATTATATGGTGATAGATTATGCCTCATGAGAATTGATAGTCCAAGAGTAAAATTATCCAACTAACTATTTTAAGTTAGTTTTAGTAATCATTGCACTAATGATATGGAGGAATTATCATTTTGGTCAAAGGTGTGATATTTATACATATCAAAAAAGTTTAAAGTATATTTCCACAACAAAATAGAAGAATATGAATCAAATAATATGGTTTCAGTTGATTAAAGATTATGGATTCCCAATACAACACCACCCAGGGAAAGAAAACAAGGAGGAAGATGTTTTGAGTCAAATGGAGGATGTTTTCATATCCATGATAAGGATAAAAAACATACAATATTTATATATAGGAAATGATATATATTGAATTTTTAAAGGAAGTGAATAAATATTATCTTTTTGAAATGAATGATCAAACATATATTGATATGATGATTAATGATGCATAGAAGGAAGATGTAGATATAAAATTAACAGCGTGAAATGTTCCAAAATTCATCCATTATTGTGATGGAATAAGAAGGTTTAGGAATTGTGTTTTTATTCCTCCCATACCAGAATTAATGAAGGAGAAACTAGATGAGGCATATAGGTCATCATTCTCCATTCATCTGGGAAGCACAATGATGTACATGGATGTGAATTTTTATTTGTTTGGGTTGGAATGAAAAGATATGCTTCCGAATTTTTGTCTTAGTGCTTGATTTATCAAAAAATTAAGGTTGAGAGATGTAAGTATAAGGGGATGTTACAACCATTACTAATAAGACATTGTAAATGGGAAAACATCACTATGAAATTTTTCATCAGACATCCCAATACATCTAAAGGCCATATTTATCTATGGGTTATATTTGACCAACATAAAATTTCTACACACTTCATACCTATTAGAGATTATTTCTCTCTTTATCATAATTCTAGGATATATATTTAAAGGAAGTGGTAAGATCACATAGAGTACATCATTCCATTATATCTAATCAAGATCTGTGTTTGACATCAATATTTTGGCGAAGTATTTAGTAGGTCCTAGATCGAGAGTTAGGTTTTAACAATTCCCATCATCATTAGATAGATGGTCAGTTTGAGAGGAAAATTCTAGCTCTATAAGGCATGTTTAGACCTTGATCTATGGATTTCAAATATTATTGGGATCAACACCTACCATTAGTGGAATTTTATTACAATAACAGATTTCATTATAGTATTCATATGGATCATTATGAAGCCCTGTATGGAATTAATTACGGAACTCCATCTTTTTGGATTATGTTGGGGAAAAAAGCTATTATAACCAGATATTGTTGATAAAATGGAAACAAAAGTCATATCTATTCAACAAAAAATAATAATTACTCAGATTCAACAAGAAATTTATATAGAAAATTGATAAAAAGACTTAGAGTTTGAAGTGGGTGATAAGGTGTTTCTACGAATATATCCATGGAATATAGTAATGGTATTATGAAATACGGAAAAGATAATCCCTAGGTATATCAGTCATTTTGAAATTATAGATCATGTTGGGACTGTAGCTTATCAACTTGTGATTATGCCGAATCTCTCTAAAGGTCATGATGTGTTCCATGTATCTATCTTGAGAAATTACATTCCAGATCATTCTTATGTGCTTAACATAGATTTCATAATGATGGTGAAAGATCCCTGTTATTAATAATGATCGATATAGAATCTAAATTTTAGAGAAAAAGTTTTTTGAAACAAGACCACATACATTGTTAATGATTATGGAGGAACCACCAATTTGAGGATGCTATATGGGAACTTGAGGATGTGTTGAGGTAGAGGTATCCTAATATTTTTTTATCCATTTGATGAATTTTTTGGGTGAAATTCATTTTAAGGGGGGTAGAAAGTAACACCCAGATGTTTTTATAAATTAATTTATTCAAAATATTTTAATTCTTCAATAGGTTTCATTACACGCAATCATGAATTTAAACAAATTACGAGATACCCTTCATATAAAATTAAAATTATAACCTAGTCATTAGTTTAGTGGGAATAAATATAAATAACCTATGATAATGTATGGTGAAATCATTTACTACCAATTATTAATAAAAATATAAATCAATTATATATTTGTATATTTCTATAAATAAATTTATTTAATTTCTATTAGTAAATGAAATTAACAAAATAAATAATTTATATACTTAATAAAATATGTTTTATATTCATCCAATATTTTTTTTCATTGGTTATGAATAAAACCTATTTTATGGTTCAAAACATATATTTTCCGAATGGGTAATTTTTCTACCATTTCATGGAGAAGTATTTTTAATGTATAATTGTCACACATTGACAATATTTATATTAGAAATAAAACTATTGTTTGGATTCACTATATAAAAATTTACTTTGTTTGATTTTTTGATATTTTTCACACATCTTTCATGTTTTTAGGAATAGTTAAAATACATTACATTTTAATTGAAAAAAACATTATTCGTAGAAATAATTTATATGGATAAATTACATTATTGATTATTTTAATGATTAAATAAAATATATTTTTATCAGTTAATATAACTTAGGTCATTGAATTTATTTTTTCATTTATTTTATATGTAAAAACATTTTAATCTTTTGCAATGTTTCAAATTTTAAAACATATTTTGTAATTTCAACAATGGGATTATTTTTTTATTAATTAATGAATATTAAATGTTTCTAATATTGATAAATGGATTCAAAATTTGGAAATAGTAGGTCTAGATTTTTTAAATATCTTTATTATTTTTTTAATCTTTATGAACAATAACTTCAGTAATTTTTATTAATACGTAAAATGGTAAATCACTTAATTAAGGATAAACATAATATTATAAAATTACCTTGGAACTTGTCCTAATTTAACTGGATAACTGTGTTTCAGGATAAATTATCCTTGGGTCATGATGGTCTCCCAATGCAAGCCACTTGGTTGACATTATTACATTTAATTTATCTTATTTAAAGAAAAGTTAAATATGTCTCACTCATGTTTTAAAAAATAAATAATTTTTATATAAGGTTATATAGAAGATAAATTCCCTTATACATACTCATTTGAAAACTATTTTATTCATTATCATGGTAATCTATATTTATTTTTTAGTAAATAAATAATTAACTTTAAGACTTATATGTTGATGATGTAAAAATTAATTAATTGATGAGAAACCTATAAAATATTATTTATTAAATTTATAATAACCATAAAATGACACAAAAAACATGACCAAATATGAATTTTCATGTATATATCAACTGTAACCATCCAAGGGGAAACTCAGTGACCATTTTGATCCTTATAGGAGAGATTTTGATACCTATATTAATTTGTTAAATGTGATGTTAAAGTTATGACATTCATAATTTATTAGGTATCACATTTTAAAAGTTGGAATTTACATAAAATAAATTAGACTGAAAATATTCTTAAGAATGAAAGAATATTATTATTTATCATGGTATTTTATTTTTAATTATTAATTTATCAAATTAGTATATTAAATAATTACACAAAATTGATTTAGTAATTTTTTTATTAAAGAGATAAAAATTTAATATTATTAATTTTATTAAAATAAATATAATTTTGGACACATAATATGTATAATAAATTTTATAGAACAACTTGACTAATTATAAATATAATCAAATAGTTTTTTTGAAGCTATCTTTTTTATCATAATGTATTTAGATATTAATGAATTGAATAGTATCCAAATTGACACTATTGATTGTCAATGAAAATAATGTTTTATTAAATAATTTAAAAATAATAGAGAAATTTTTAAAAATATATAATAATTATTTGATGCTCTAAAATAGTTTAAGTTATTTATTTATGGTTTAATTTACAATAAAAAACTAAATATTTTACCATTTTAATATTGAAATATTTGTTACCTGAGTTAAATATTAAATAGAATAATTATGTGTTAATTAAAATGATATATTTTAAATTGACATAAAATGATGTCCAAAATATATTGTATAATGGGATTAAAACCCTATCTCATCTCATATTATAAATTGGGTCACTTGGGTGAATTTTAGAAGGATTTTTTATTATAAATTATTATTTTTAGAGATCCAAAAAATGTCTCTCGCTGTAATTATAAAAGGGAACCTCCTTCCTCACCTATTCACATCACATTAAGACATAAAGCTCTTTAATACCCTTCCATTTTCCCATATAAAATCCCCTAGTTATATTTAAGAGGTTCTGGTCTTCTTCCAAGTCCAACTCTCATGTTTTAATAGTATATTTAGAGGAAGCACATTAAAGAAGAGGTAATCTTTTCTATCGATTCGTTCAAACCTCTTTCTTCTTCTACATACTCTTCATTAATTGTTTCACTAAATTTTATTAACTATAGTATCACATATATAATTAGTTTTATTATGATTATGGAAAAAAATATACAACTTTCTTTCCATCCTACGAAAAAAAAAATTACCACCTGTGCATACGTATGACATACTGTATCTACACCGTTGTGTAATCTGTTTTTCACCACCACTGTACGTGGATTTGTATAATGATGTAAATAATAACTATATTTTATTATTATAACAGTATTTTTATTATTAAATATTATAAACAATTCACTTTAATGCAACTCAATAATTATAGGAAAGATATCATCACTCTAGCGTACATATGACCTACCATCTCCACGATGCGATGGGATTCATTCTACATTATCTTCACTGATGGATAATTATATAAATATATCTAATGAATTAATATGATATATATAATTTTAATATCATTTTAAATGATATATATATATATATACGACTTTAGAAGGATAACCTGAACATATTCGATAAAACATGCATAAGAAAATGAAGCAGTAAATTCACGAATAACAAGTAATAATGAAATGTTATTAATAAAAAGTTAATAATTTGAAAATATATGATATCATAAAAAATATTATGATTCTAATATAATTAAGTGATACTATTTAAATCATTATATAGTAAGTTCAGGTACATAAAAATGTAGTCAGACGTAAGGTAATGGATAATTTCACAACCTCATTATTATCCGATATTGTTTATACATATGTATTTTATGGACTATATTTATCATCCACATCCATGATTCAAAAATAAGTAAAATTAATTATATTTTTTTACTATTTTTAGAGTTAATTGTATCAATTGGTCAATTTTTATTTAATGTTATGAATGAAATATTTTGTTGTTATTTGATACAGGGTACTTTTTGACTTTTCTAGAAAAGGTATGGGGATATTGTTTTTTGATTAATAGCGTATGGATGGTTTTTTATTTTTTCATGACACCTTATTTCCATGAATCTACCTATACACAATTTAATGTTTATTTTCAAATTAATTCTTCTCTTTTAAAATTGTTTGATAATCAATCCATTTTGATGAAGAACGGATATTTTTCTAAAAAATTAATTTCAACGGTTACATCAAAATTAATTTCCATCTAAGATGGAATTATATCATAGGGTTACGTTTCAAGTATAATATACTTATTTTTAGTATTATTTTATTGTGTTTATTAGTGAATTATATTTATGAAATCAATTTTTATTACATGTATTATGTTATGATGAGATGATTTTAAAAAACACATTTTATTCCTTGGGTTATTTCTATGATGAATGATTTATGTTTTTGCGACACACATAAGAATGATTTAATTATGATATTTTTGGGACATATATCTCTATATATGTATTGGTTATGTATTTATATCTCATGAGATAGACGTTATTGGAATGGGAAATGATATCGGTTTATTAATATTGGGATGGAATGAGGATTGAACTTGGTTTAGTAATGGAATTTGTCCGCTATGATGGTATTGTAAATGAGCCTTTAATAAAATGAAATAATTTTATATTCTTATGTGTAAGTCATATAAATTCATATCTTATGTTATTAATTTTGGGATTATATTCATTGATTCTTTTGATCTTTTATGACAAATCCCATGGCATGATATCACGATCTTTCTTATAAAGAATAGGAATTTAAAATGTAATATTCGTATGTCTTGTTATTATGATATTATTAATATCACCCTTATTTAACCTTAATGAGAATCTGAGATCACCCTTTCTTGTATTTTACTTTCCAATTTCATGATTAAGGGTATTATGTAAGATATGTCAAAAATATGTCTAGTTATGACGAAATTAGTGGAAGAAAATGATGATGTATTATGAATCAGTTGTTTATATTTCCTATTTTCTAAAGACACTATACCTATATGGTCTTACTGTGGACTTATTATATTTTTTAATGAATATTATTCATATTTGATGTAATATCAATGTACGTGATGTATGGGAAATTATACCATCTAGATTCAATAAAGGATGTACACTTTTTTATTAATTTCATTCATATCATAGAAGTAAAATGTCATCTCTAATATTATGTATGAAATATTATAAAATTTATAAAACATACACCATTAGTGAACAAGACAAATAATAATATAAATTTTAACATTATGGACTTCTATAACAGATCGTTCACCAACATGTCGATGATCCTTTGATCTAGTAATTTAATACTAATCCTACAATGACACTGTATAGTTTGGTAAGTCCTAAAATCTAGGGAATTTGGGATTGGTGGGTGGTTACTTTCATAAAAGTTAATTATAAACATTGTATCTCCATGTTCTTGTAATTATATTAATAATCATATAATACTACACCTACCATTGTTAGGTATCATCCAATCAAAAGAAGAATTTGAGCTACACATTATTTTAATAAATAAAAGTTTAATTTATTTAAATAATTTAATTGTTAAAGGTATATATTTATTATAAAAAACATACATACCTTAGTATCCCTTCCCATGTGTTTTCATTTTGAATGATTTATGCTATAGTAAAAAATCATGTGTACTTATATTTGATTAAAAATAAATAAATGTAATAAATAAAAAATTGATTATTCATAATTTAAAATAAAATCTTCTATGTTATATTTTTTAATAGAAAAAAATTTGTAACTAAATCTACTTAATATAAAAAGAAAAAAAATAATAAAATATGATTATCATCTAAAAATGTTTTATTTTTGTTTATGTATATTAGAATAAAAATAAATAAATTTAACAAGTACAAATGTAATTGTTCATAACAGGAATAAAATATGTAAATATTTTTTTAAAATAATATATACCTAAAATGAAATATTTAACAATTAATGGCTAGAGGAAACCAATAAAATGGACCCACTCCTATAAATGATCTACTTATGACCAAAAATTTCATTGAATGAAATGATATAGGTGGTCACCAATATAATGATGGTAAAATATTTTATCCATAAAATGGATATCTGAATCTATGGAATATAAAAAATATTACAAAAATGGAAGGATATATATATATATATAAAAATATAAAAGTTAAAAAACTAAATTTCGAATTGATTTGGTTTCAAAAAAAATGTACTACTCGATTCATTAGGAGAGTAATGAATACATTCCTACATCCTTTCTGTAAGAATATTTATTATCACATAGAAAATCTTCATATCAGAGTGATTGATAAAATAAGGTAATATTGTAATAGATAAAAACTTTTAGATAATTAATTAATATCATCAATATTCTCATAACCCAAATGAATTTTTTCCCTTCAAAAATAATAGGCCAATTATAATTTCATAGGTGAACGTGTTTTTCATGTGTCCCCAAGATAAATGAATACTCATTGGAACTAAATATTTTCAAATAAATAAGTGTAAACCTATACATGTCCTCTTGTACACAACATTAACCAAAAACCTAGTTATACTTAAACACTAGTACCTGAAATTTATTATAATCAATCTCCATATATCCTAAAAACTCCAAATTATAATGTTGATATAGAAATTGGGTTTTTATCTTTGGCACTCAAAAAATATAGTGCTTCATTGAAAACCATTACTCCACTATTTTCACTTATAGACATATCATTCATATATATATCTAAATTATGTAACCATTAATTTCAAATCAATACCCCTTGATAACATTAAAACTTGGTCCCGCTGATAACCATTTAATTATTCTAATACCGGTAAATAAATGTTTATTTTCTCCTTAAAACATGAAGAATATGTGTTTATGTTTCATCATCTACCAATATTAATTTATTCTTAGATACCGTACCTCCAATCTGACAATATTTTATGACATATATGGTCAAACCTCACAAATGTAGTTCAACATGTATAAATGTGCATTTATCACATCATCACATGGAATTAACATTACCTTTAATCCATTAATACCTTTAACCTTACTATAATCTATCAAATATAGAGTTATAGGGAGACCAATGTGCTCCACCTCAAACAAATAATCAGTACATAACTCAATTAACTCTTTTCATATATATTTCTTAACAATAGAGGCCTCTGGTCAATGCAGATTCTTAACATATCCCTTTAAAATTTTAATATATTGTTCTAAAGGATGCATCCAATGTAAATAAATTTTCCCAAAAAATATTGTCTCTTGTAATAAATCATTTATAAAGGAAACATTTATTAAAAAATTATGGATAATTGATTCTATGTTGAGGATAGATTTATTATCCAACACATATAACAAATATGCATCCATTTCACTAATGAACAATAAATTTAAAAGGTAAAAAAATATGATTTGTAGAATTTTCGACAGGTATATAAAATATTCCATGGAATGAAAATGGTATCAATTTTTTCATGAATACATGATAAACATTATGTTTCATACCAGTATCTTTAAATCCAATAATGAAACCAAATTTGTCACATTTTAAGGAAAAAAACATATTACATTAATACCATCTATACATCGATAGAAATTTATGTTTCCAATTCTCTCAATGCTTGACAAGACGAAGTCTAAAATTTTCTATTTGCTTACATTGTGGGAGATGACTTCAAACATATTTCCATGGTTATTAAGTATAATATTTCTTACAATCCATATTTTTTATTTCATTATGTTTAATAATATTATTATTTGAATGTCACAAATTCATTTCTCCACTGGTAAAATATTAATGTCATGTTTTACACATATAAATTTACAAGAAAGTAGTTTGAATAAAATTGATTGTATATTCAGAGTATTTTTTTGAAGACCCAAACATCATTTCATTTCAAATGTGAAAATATTGTTTTTTACCTTTTCATAATATTCATCAGTAGAAAATTTATATGTTGAAAACCATAAACATGTATAGTTTTAAATGTGTTTTAAATATTAGACAATGATGATATATAATGGTCTATAATTTTCATACATAGATGTTACAACTTTTAGATGAATATAAATTACATAACATAACCAAACAACATAAAAATATACAGGTCTAGTTCTTTTTGAATCATTGAAACACAATAAACATGTTTTTTGTAACGACCTAAATCCAGATCCCCTCCTCTGGTTCCCCATACCATGTTCTCCACACGACCTCAAGTGCATTTCCCCAAACGATAGAGGCTGCCGACTAGCAGCGAGGGACTTGGTATGTTTTTGGGGAAACTATACCCTCATTCGGTAAGGTATACAAGGTAAGTAAAACAACAGTATATAGCGGAAGCTGTAAACAATACGCAACAATTAAAACCAAAGAGCAGATGAAATGAATATATAGTAATGATGATAAAGATGTATCAAGTACAAGTTTCTAAGGAAGAAGCAAACATAACAACGTGACGAAAAACATGTAAAACAAAGTACTAAAATAACAGCAACTCCTGCAGCATCTTAAACCTATGTTTGGTCCCTCTCTCCCTAGATCCAAGCAGTCAAGTACGGTAAGTCAAAGGGCCCTTTACCTTATCTATACCTACAACAACGAATTATGCTTGGGCCCAAAAGCATGGCCCAAACAGGGTATGAGAAACAATCCCAGAAGACAATCACCCAAATATTTGTGCCTAATAGTCAATGAATACAAGGCATGTAAAAGTGCAGGAAGCAGTAAACAGAAAAGCACACAGCAGATAAAATCCACAGTTCATGCATATAATGTACACAAGTTAACAACCAGCAACAAGTAGAAAATAGGTAACCCTCTGGGTATCTCTCACAGCCTAGCCCGTATGGTTCAACCTACAAGTACTAGCGACCCTCTCGGAGGCACACACAGTCTCACCCCTATGGTCCAGCTATGAGTAGCCTTTTTGAGAAGGCACTCACCATCAATCCCCCCCATAGTCTCGTATTGTACTAAAGGCTCTCTAGGAAAGCATTCAACACTAATTCCCCCTCTTGATCGGGTCGAGGAACTAAAGACTCTCTAAGGAAGCACTCAACATCAATTCCCCCTGTGGTCTCGCATCGTAAATTAAAGACACTTTGGATAAACCCTTAAGTCCATTCTCCCTTTGGTCCATACACTAGGTTCCCTCAGTTCCATGTAATATAAACATGCATAACGCGCGTGTATTGCCCAAGTAAACCTCACGAACTAATTGTATATCACTTTAAGGCTCAGCTACAAAACAACACAACAGTTACACTATCTTACAACAAGGCATAGCAACTGGAAAAACAAGTCTGGAAAACATCCAGAGTACAACAAAAACTACTCAATTCACAAAGGTAAACCTCTACTATAGCATCAAGCAAGTAGGCCATCAATCAAGGGTAAAATAGGAACAAACACAATTCTCATTCAAGGAAATTGGAGAAATTGCACAAGATACTCATAGAATTTCTACAAAAAGGCACAAACCACGTACCCTGATCCTAGGAGATCGATATACTTGAACCATGACGACTGATTCTCCCCCAAATGTCGTAGATCCGAGAAAACACCAAAAACTTTCTACCCACGATATCATGAGATGGAAGAGGAATTGGAAAACAAGGCTCAAGAAGATGGAAGAACTCACCGATGCGATTTCAACGCAACTGACCATGCTCAAATCAGAGAACAGACAGAGAGGTGGGAGCTCATCGAATCATCACGGGTCCTCAGCGCTCTCGAAAAAACGGAAACTAGAAGAAGACATTTATGTGCATCAGGCATGACCTCGGTCTGTTTAGTGAAATAAAATAAAGTACATGGCATGTACTTTTAGAGTACACGGTGTGTACTAGGTCTTTCCGTACTCCACCAAAATCGGCCTCCACGTCACCCCAAGACACCGTGTGTGTGGACTAGACACGGCCAGTACACGGCTTCAAGCGGGAAAAGTGTACACAACTTGTACTCAGAAAGTACACACTGTGTTCTTCAAAAAATTCCAGAAACATTATTTTTCTCAAAAACTCCAGAAAAAGGAAAAGCGTACCTAAAACAAAGATCTCGGTTCTTAAATTTATAAAATATCTAATTTGTATCCCACTCATATATTCCTAATTAGAAATTTTTTTAAAATATGTTACTTAATAATTTTTTACATATCTTAGGGAATCAAGAAAAAAGATAACAGTGCGCTTAGAATCACAATAAGGGTAAATAGGGGAGATATCAGTTATTTCATAAATCTAATACATGTATAAGGGTATAATGACATAAACATAATGTTGTGAAATTATATCATTCATATAAAATATCATAATCGTGAATCATAGAATGAGAATTGGATATTTATAATACATGAATCATAAATAAATCCATAAACATAATCCATTAGAGGATAACACTAGAACAATACATGATATTTATGGAATACACATAAGCATAGAAAATCATTTTCTTATTTTTTAAATCTCTCTATCAAGAGCACCATAATAGAAAAAGTCCTGTACTAAACTAGGTTCACACGAAATTCTAGACCTATCATAATAATAGGGGTTCAATCCCTATTCTAGTACTATCTTATTGAACTATGTTTACATCTTGTTCTAGCCTTATCTTACTTAACTAGTTTCAACCCTTGTTCTAGTCAATTCTATCTCATGAGATTTAAATCATTACCGAATGAATTGGATGTAGATATAGGTCCCATTAATAAAAATATAAAAATAATACATATGTGTTCAATAAAATGACAAGACATTCATCATTAAAGAAACCATGAAGAGAAATGGTTTCTATAGAACATGAAAAATATCAAAACCCATGAATAAATGGGATTCATAAACATCATTCCATATTAACCATAATATATCTATATAATGAATAATAAATGATTCCTTTAGTAATATTCCTAATAAATAATTGGTAATATAAATTTATTTTTTCTGAGATGGAAAATGATATTGAAATAACACTGGGAATAATTCTTAATGGAAATAACTATTTTATTTTAAAAATTACATTTCATTTTAAACAGGTGCACACTTATAAATTAAAATATTTCTAATCAAAAAAAAAATTGAAAATTAAAATAAAAATACAAATCATTAAGTAATCATGAATGATGGAAATTAATTTCATGACTTATATGCTTTAAAACATTCCATTTAAAAATTTATTAGAAAAGGAAAACAATGCTTTTATTAGAAAACAAAACAAAATACCATTTAATTTTTTTTAAAAAATGTAAAAAATGTTTAATAACGGATTTAGAGAATCATATGATATTATTAAAAACATTTTTGGAAAATATAGATATGTAAGAAAAATATTTCCCAAAAAAATACATATGAATAAAAAAAGATGAATATTAATAAGATCTTAAATTTAACCCTTACATCAACTCTTTCCTTTTTTCATTCATGTTCAAACCCCATGCATACTAAATATGGATTTATTATAAACTTATTAAATAACATTAATTTTATCATACCATTTTTAATTTATTTTTATTTAATGGCATGATCCTAGTTACCCAGAGTCTGTGAATTATTACATAACATTGGTATGATCATAAGATATAATGTCTCAAAATACAGATTAGTTTAGTATCCTTGGAAGTACTTGATTCATATATACGTTTAACATTACATCATGAAATAAAAAACAACAAAAACATTGTATCCCCTTAGAACACACTCATATTACATATCTCATCCCTGAAGGTCAATCATAATATAGTTCTTCACATCCTAAGAAAAATAAAACATAAGAAAGGGGTTAGCTTAGATGCTTTGTAGGGATAATAATATTGTGGAAACTTTCATAAATAATCACAAACATTTAAGTAAATGTATAATACTAAAACACAAGACTTTTTAACATAAACATTTGTATAATATGGAAAATATAAATCAAAAAATTCAATTTACTTATTCACAAGGATATTCTACTAGTCGAATAATCACATTTAATATCAATATCTAATATCATAATGATGAAATGCATAACACTGGACAACCTAACTATATAGTCAAGGCCTCTTTCCCAGACTACGAATAAGATTTTTTCAAGGCCTTGTTCCATGACACAAGTCTGTCTCATGAGACCTACTGATGCATCGATGACCTATAGTAGGCACCACTCGTCACTTACTAAGTCAAATGAATTCCTCATACAAAAAGTGTAAAACATAATCTAAACATTCGTATTAAAACTATCATAAGAAATGTCAATACTTTATCCACAAACCATGGATGGTATATAAATATCTCATCCATAGTCAAACATAACTCATTAAATAAAATATAGAATATTTTATTATAATAAGTCAACCTCAATCAAGAATAGAATACAATGAAGGATATTGACCTAAATGAAAATAACCAGTAAAATTATTTGAGAGAAATATCACTATTTTTTAGAAAACATTTAAAAGTCGCACTATTTATCAAAGAAGTCGTTTAAAAGAGATTCTTGAATCAAAGTGTCTCATACCACATTGAAAATTATGAAAGGAATGTTAATTTTAAAACATTAATGTTCACATGAATAAATCCTTAAAATAATTTTTAAAACATGGACATTAATGATGATGATTTAGAAGAATAAATCATTAAAAAATGTAAAAAGATATTTTAGTTAAAGAGTTCATAACCAAATAAAAGATTCGTAAATAAAAAAAATTGATGAATAAAAATGATAAAAACATTATAATATCCTGATAATAAAGGGATTCATTATATAATATTTCAATGGAAAGTATATACACCATATTAAATTTAATTGGCCCATAACATCAAAGAAGTCTCAATGGAATGTAAATTGAGACGAAATACCTTATAAAGACTATATCCTTAGATTAAGGATAAATAAATGACATAATTATGTGTGAAAAAAATAAATACAGTCAATATAATTGGATATTTAGTTTAAATCAATAATAGTACATTCACACATTTTCTTGTAAAGGCAAAATCAATTAAATGGATGTTTAACTCAATGAATGGAAATTGAGTTAAGATTACCCTTATCAATTCCATATAAATGACTTGAGAATTTATCAATGGAGTTAATATTTGTAAAAAAATTATATCCACACATAGGGAAGTATATATTCCAACATAAATAAATAAATAGTGATTTTTACGCAATATTGGAGTAAAATAATCAATAATGTGTGCGTAAAACCAAATGAGTGGAAATTGAAATTAGAAATTCTCTTACCGATTTGGTAACATACGAAAAATACACCCCATGAATGAAGTGTCATATAGTGATTATGTAAATACAAAAAAAATTAAATATTATTACATAAGGAAAATAATTATGGGTAGTACGTACACCACACACAATGAAATTGCGGAAAGTATAACATGAATATCATGAGAATAGAAGTGATATGAAAACCCATTTCAATGTAATTTTCCTTAGTCAAGGGTATGTTAAACTCATGTAAAATAGTTAAATCATTTCTATTAAATTATAAAAGAACCAAATGCATAAATATGATATCATATATGATCTTCTAATATTTCATTGTTATTAATATTTCACTAGTATAATTGTTTCGGGTGTTAACTAATTCGTTTTCCTTAATATGTTATGCTACGAAAGTCATGTTTGTCATGGATAGGATTTATTTGATACATCACCCAAATTATATGTAGTTCTTAAACATTATTTTATATCATAATATGAAAATTATTCTTTAATGGTTACAATGGGAAATGAATCTCATCGCGTTCGTGGATACGGTAATCCGTACGTATGTACGACCGAGAATATCATTCTATTGATGGAGAAATCATATATAATTGGAAATTATATAATATATAAAAATAATTATAATATTATATTTCTTATTTATATCATTTATATTAATTATTATAACCATACAAATAATGAAGTTTTTAATTAAAAATTACAACACGACGTAGAGACGGTAAGCCATACGAACACATGTATGGTGATTTATTAATTCCTAGGATGGATAGAATAATGAATATGGTTGTATCAAATTTATAATAACATCATAGTATGTTGAAGATAATGGAGTTCTTATTTTGGTTTGGAAACAACAAAGAAAGAGGATGTGGAAGAAGAAATAAACTTTGAAAGAGGTGGTGATATTATTAACTCTTATTCGGGTGATTCTTTTTGATTTGATCAAAAGGGATCCTTAGGTAGGATATATGATCAATATAAGGCCTCTATGATGAATTGAGGTTAGTTTAGAGGATATTTGAGATTTGGTTGGCAAGATAAATGGATTTGGATGTGTGAATCGGATAGAAGGGGAAGTACCCTTTTGTAGGAGATGTGAGGTCACTTTAGGAAAAGCTTGATTTATTATTTTATTATAAAATCATTTTTTTCTAATGACTGAGAATTGATTTATTTTGCGTCTATGTTGGGGATAGGTTGAAACAATACAAAAAATAAGTTCTAGTCAATATTAGGACCCCATATTATCCTTATCGTTTAGATTTAATTCTTTGTTAAATAGTTTAACTTTTACCATATCTTCATGTATTTTTATATTACATTGTTAAAAAACATACTATAAAATTCCAATAGAACAAAAAGTGGTTCATTAAAGACATATATATCATTATATAAGTCTTTTGGTTGAACCTTATATTTTATGTTATATTATGTAATTTAATAATATTGAATTTATTTTAAAAACTCATTTATGTCAAATTTGACACTATTTAGTCTTTTGTATTTGTGAAGGTGAGAAAAACACGATTACATTGAAAAAATAAATTAAATAATCCCTAACATTCTATATTAACCTAGAAAATTAGTGTTATTCATCAAAATATTCAATTTACATTTATTTTAATATTTAAAACATCAATTAGTTTAGTCTTTGATTAATAATATAATTACTTCATCATCGTTGTCTTATAAATAAATATAATTATTTAATGTGTAAAAATTATAAATATAATAACATTATGTAGTAAATCATTTTATCCTTCCAATGAATATTTATAGTCTAATTTATCTTATGTTTAACCCTATATTAAATGTTTTTATTAAACATTGAATTTAACAATTTTAACTCTTATTTAAATAAAATATAATAAATATCCTAATATAATCCAAGTGGATAATAAAGGTTCATATTTTTGTGATATGGTGGATTTTTGACTAAATACACTTATAAAATTGAACTAGGACATGTTTTAGGTTAATTATAATATAATTTTACATTGAAATGACCTCATTAATTTAAACGGTGTTAAATAAAATTAAAAAGTTACTATTCACAAAAAAAATTGTTTTTATCCTATTAAATCACATTTTACATACTGATGTCAACTGTGTCTCTTAGATTTTTGAAATTTATTCACAGAAGCTGTAAAATTATTTTTTATGCAAATTTATAAATTATATTAGAAGGTGGGTTAATGATGATAAAAAGTTCAATATAATTTTATATATCTAATCTTATTATAAAATGACTTCAATGAATTAAACTGGACTCATATAGGTACTGTGTATCTATTTTTAAATTATAATAAATTTAAATTAGAAGTAATTATTTAAATAAAAAGCCATCATTAAACTATAACACAATGTTTTTGTTAAAGTCAAAAAAACTTGATTACTTTGAAAAAAAATTAAATCAACCCTAACATGTCATATTAATATAAAAAATAAGTGGATTGCATAAAAATATTCAATTGACATTTATTTTAATATTAATAACATCAACTAGTTTAGTCTCTCATTAATAAGGTAATTATTGCATCATCAGGGTGTCATAAATAAATTTAATTATTTTATTTCAAAAAATTATAAATAATATACCATTATATAGTAAATATTTTTATCATTATAATGAATATTTATTGTTGAATTTATCTTATTTTTAACCCAACATTAAAAATTTTTTAGTTATTAAACATTGACTTTAACCCTTTTAACTCTTTTTAAATAAAATATAATAAATGACCTAATATATTCCAAGTGGATCAAAAAGGATCATATTTTTTTACTAAGGATGTTTTTGGTCGAAAGAAACTTATACAATAGAATTAGTACATGTGTTAGGGTAATTATAATATCATTTTTACCTTTAATAACCCTTTTTTTACTTTTAATCATGGTAAATAAAATACAAAAGTAACTAATAACCATAAATTGTTTTCCTCCTATTGAACCAAATTTTACATACTTATGTCAATCGTGTGTCTCAGATTGTTGAAATTTAATTGACTGAAGATGTAAAATTATGTTTTATGATAATTTTCAAATTTTCCTACAAGGTGGGTAAAAGATAGTAAAAAGTTCAATAAAACTTTATACATATAATTTTATTTTAAAATTTATTAAAATAAATACATTGGAATAATATAGGTATTATGTATCTATTTTTAAATTAAAACAAATATTAATAAAAATTAAATATTTAAATAAAATGCCGGCTTTATAAAATAATGAAGTGTTTTTCACTATTCACAAAAAAATTTACGTTTTTAGAGAAATACAAAAAACTCACCAAAATCAAATTTTGTTATTCCAAATTAAAAAATGATATCTATTTCACCAAATTAAAAACATATAAGATTTGTTAATTTTTTTAAAAAATATTCCTATTTTCAAAACAAGAACGAATGTTTTTGAGAAGTAAAAACTATCAAAAAATGATTTGTGTTTATGTGAAATTTAAATGTAAAATTACATCCAATTACCAAAATGTGATTAAATTATAAAAATATAATCTAATTATACTTCAAAACCATTCAAATGATTAATTTAACAATATAAATTATTTCTATTACAATGTTGTTTTCAATTAAAATTTAGTATTTTTCAATATTAATCAGAATATGAATGTTATGAGAAGAGAACTGAAAATTTATCCAAACTAACTATTTGTGTCTCAGTTCTAAAGAGTATGTTTCTTTTTTGAAATCGACTAAAAAAGTCAAATGTTGTATTTAAAAAGGATTCACCAATAAAAGTCTATAAAATTTCATTTTAAAAAAATTCTTCTTTTATCTGAAAAATTGAATTTGTTATTATATTGTGTCTAAGAAACACATAATATGGATGTTAAAATTATATGGAGTATATAAAATTAAAAATCAACTTTATAATGTTAATAAATAAGTATTTAATGACTAGTTTGGTAAGTCGTGGTGTCCTCGAACTCGGTGTTGCATGTATTTCAAGATAATGAATTAATTTAAAAAAAATAGCTTACTATAAAATCATGGGGTGTTTCATTTTAACATCTTATCATCTGTATGCTAATAATTTTTTTATTAAAGTCATTATTATCTATGGTAACTACTTCATTTTCTGAGGAAGATTCAGTTTAACAGTCTTGGTCCTTATACATTGATATTGTAATCATATTTTAAAGAATTTTAATAATGGAATAAAAATAATATATATTAATTATATTTATATATAATCATTCAAATAAAGTAGATATAGAAAAATGAATTACACTGTCTATAGAGAAGGTATGTCACTCGTACCCAAAAACATTACTTCATTTTTCGATTGATTGAATAAAATAAGTAAATTAAAAATTCAGATTTATAGAATCATTACTATATAATATATATTCATTTAAAATATCGTAATAACCATTCATAATATATTGGGATGAAAAATTTATTGCATTTCTATGTAGAGATAGTAATTTGTATGAACTCATGTGTTATACATTCACTTCATGTTTGATGGGAAATAGTGTGTATAATGTTTTTTTCAAAATCAAAAAAACATTTAAGAATATTATGATACTGAATTTATAATTTTATGATAAGCATCATATATTTGGATTAGTTAATTAATAGTTGAAAAAGAAAGTGTTCAGCTAGAGAAATTATATCTTTTTCAAAATGTATCCATTGGATCTTCTATAAAGGGTGGAAGGTATGGACTTTTGAGAATTATAGCACCAAGATAATGCTTCTATGTAATTTAAGATGATAATTTAATTTGGTATGATTGATCTAGAAGGCTCAAAAAAGTGTAACTAAATGAGGGGGGAGGTTTCCTTTTATATTTGTGATGGGGGAACATTTGAATATTCACATAAGATAAAATTATAATACAATCATTTTCTATCCAAATACAACCAAATAGAAATGTATTATAAGATAAGATAATTTATGTTTGTAAAAGTATCAACATATATATTTTATAATTTTTTTTATATTATTTTAAACATTATCATTTTGTTTATATCTTAGTTAACCTATTTTTATATTAATTATGGTAAACAATTTCTAATATTGAACGGTTTTAATTTTTACATTTATGGTGTAAATTGAACCATAAATAAAAAATTTGTAAAATCATAGAATATATCATAATAATTTTGTTAAAAAAAATTTATTTTCAAATATTTCAATAAAATATTAATCCCATAAAATATCATTATTGAAAATTTTGAAATTATTCACTACTTTGACTTTTAAAATCCCCAAAACAACATGTAAAAGAATATTTTATTATATTATAAAAATTTCATTATTATATATATGATTCATTGAAAAACGTAGATATCTTATCTTATATTACTTTTAATAATGTTAATATCATTTATTTGATATTTCTATTAATTGATTAATTACTCCATCAGCATTGTATATGAATTTTGGGTAACTATTTAATTCCTAAAAATTTAATGAAATTACCATGATTATGATAAATATTATATATTTCCAAATGATATTTTTATTCATACAGATCATTTAGTTAAACCCATATTAAAAACACTAATCTTATTTAAAATAATAGTGTTACATATTGCACATTCATTGATTTTAATAATATATATGTAATTCTCTTAGATAAGTGTCCTTTACATAATTAAATATGAAACCTAATATGTTAAGGGTTCCATTAAATTCATCAAAGAATAAATATTATTAAAACCTATGTCTTTAGAAAAAAGTTAAATCCAAATTAACTTATGTGACCCTTTACTGAGATAATAATTTTTAATACTGTTACTATTTATATAGACCCAAAATAAAAGGGGATTAATTAACAAATTTTAACCTCATAATTATAATGATGATGTTTATTTTATCTAAATAAATATCTATAAATTTCATAAATTAATATTAAATTATGTATGAAAAATGTGAAAAAACTATGTTTAGGAAAAATACATTTGTAAGCATTAAAAATGGATTTATTTTAATCCTATTTTTAGATAAATAATTAATGAATGTTTAAAAATTTGATCAAGTTGATAATATATATATATATATCATTATAAAAATTCAACTATATTAATTTAATATATTAATATAAAATTCCTTGAATGCATAAATCATTTATTTATAAAATTGTCACATGTAATTTCAAAAAAGTTTTGTTTTAAATTTTTATCATTTGATGAATTAATTTTCAAAATATATAGACTATATATTTATTATTATTTAGATATTAATATTAAAACCCAATAATATATAATATAGATGATAATGTGAATTATAATATTTGAATTATCTTATTCGGTTTGTTTAAACTCATCGTTGCATGCAACACAATCTATTGAATAAATAAAATTGTTTAAAGAGAAATATTTCAGAAATATACCAAGGTGTTACAATCTACGACCCTAAAAATGAATTTATCCCACAAATTTCATCACTATGATATAAATAGATAAGGATACCTCTGCCTCATCACATCATCAGGTTTCCATGAAACTTCATCAAATTGATGGTGTCACCCTTAAACATTAACCAGATTAGTGGTCATCCTTCATAGAACATTCTCACTATGATCTGTATTTTATACCTATTATTCTTAATAAGAAATATATTGCTCCATGTGTATGAATTTTGATTTTATTACATTGAATGTTCATGTATGGACTTCATCAAGCGAGTTACATTGAATACATCATGAACTTGATAGAGATTCAGTAGTTCTTACAATCGACAAGATATTGTCCCAATATGATCAAGAGTTTCAAAAGGACTAATATACCAAGTGTATAGCATAAAATTATTTCCAAATATCATCACACTCATCATGGGATATATTCATAGGAATAACTTATCACCAACATGAATCTCTAGATCCTTTTTATGATTATCATCATATCCTTTTTGCGGAATCTTAGCTGATTTTATGTGCAATTGAATGGATTTAAACATATCTTTCATTTCATTAACCAGGTCATGTTCTAGTAGTTTTATATCCTCAGCATCATTCAATAATTATTATGTTATACACTTCTTAACATAGAGGTATTAATAAGGATCAATCTGAATTCTAGAGTGAAAATGGATTTGGTATGAAAATTATACTAAAGATTGGTGTTGATCCCAAAAACCTATGAAATTCATAGACCAAGCTCTGAGGTGGTCTTATAGAGATCGACTTTCCCCTCATATTGAACATCTATTTTAGGATGACATGCAAAACAAAAAAATTACTCTTTATTGAGATCCTACTGAATACTTTTCTAGAACTTCTATTTATACCTCGGTTCCCGATCAAATACCATGGAATGAGGTACACCACGCAATTTGACCACATCCTTAATACATATTCTAGAAAACTGATAAATAAAAAAATATTCTCTAATACTAATTATGTGTGAAAATTTTTAAGGGTATTAACTACAACCCATATATCATTATGTACTTTTGATGTTTTCGGGATTCCAATAAAAAAATCTATTATGATGTTTTCCAATTTCCATTCTAGTATAGGTAATGGTTATTACATCCCCTAAGACTTATGTCACTCAGACTTAACATACTGAGAAACTAAGAACCAATAAATATACTCTGTAGTATCTCTCTTCATGCCATCCAACCAGAAATACTCTTCTAGACCTCTATATATATTACTGATACCAGGATGAATAAATAATGTTAAACTATGAGCATCATCAAAAAACTCCTTCTATAAATCCATTATGGGTGGGACACAAACATGGTTCTTGAACCTTATCATTCCATCATGATCAAGGTTAATCTCAGGAACATTTTTCACATTATTTTGAAGTTATAAATCTTCCTTTTTTTGATTCTTTAATATTTATTTTAATTTATGGTTGACAATTTATTTGATTCATATAACAGTTCTCCAATAATTTTAATATTTATATTTACATCATTTTTAAATACATAAATATTGTATCTTTTTTTGGGCTGCTTTATAGATTTTATGACATGATATTTTCATATCAAAGCATCCACCACATTGTTCAGTTGCCTACGGTGGAAATTTATTGAGAATTCCTAATCTTTTCAGAGTTCCAATCATCTTCTTTGGTGATTTTTCATCTCTTTTTTTGTGAATATTAACTTTATAATTTTGTGATAAATATATATGTCACACCTTTCACTATAAGGGTGATCCCTTTATATGATGAATTAAAAAATCAAAACATCTAACCCCAAATCATGAGTTGGGTAATTTTTCTCATGGATCATCCATTTTCATGATACATAATATATTACTATTTCATTTTTAAGGAGAAACATCACATCCCCTTCTTTGATCCATCACTATAGATCATAAAACCTTATCGAATATTGGGTACATTAAGAACTAGTATGGCATCCAATATTATCTTCAATTCCATGAAATTATCTTCACATTCCTCCATCCATATGAAATTAACTCTTTTATGAGTTAGGTTTTTTAGTTTATTGGATAGTTGAGATTAATTATCTATAAATAACCGACAACATCTTGCCAAACAAAGAAAAATTAATATTTCTATTATTGTGGTTGGACTAATCCAATGTTCAGTAACTTCTTCATTTTATGGATTCACATATATACCATCTCTTAATGTCAATTTAACCACAATGAAAATAGACTGAATCCAAAATTCACACGAGGTAAATTTTTCATATATTTTATCCTTCCTCAATGTCTTCATTAAAATCCTAATGTGATATTAATTATCTTATTTTCTCTTTGAATATACAATAATATAATCTATAAAGACTACTAGAACTTATCGATATAGTCTTTAATGACTATATTCATTAAGTCTATAAAGATAGTGGGTGAATTAGTAAGACTAAATGGAATCACTATAAATTACTAATGTATGTACCTTTAATGGAATTTTATATTGGGAATATACTCCATCGTAACCCTCAATTAATGTTATCTAGATTTTATATAGATATTGTAATATTATTTATCTCCATGTCGTTGATCAAATAATTCATCAATCTGGAGATATGATACTTCTTCTTTTTAGTAGTATTGTTATGTTTATAATAATCAACAAAAAGTCACATTTATCTATATGTATTCATAACAAATAGAATATGTGAATCAGAAGGTGATGCACTAGGGCATATGAATCATTTTTCAGGATTCTCTAAGAGTTTCTTATTTAATTCATGATACTTAATTAGGTCCATTCTATAGAGATTAATTGAAATAGGCATATCACTAGGTATAAGATCTAATAAAACAAATTATTGATTTGGGGAATACCTTACAATTATTCAATAAATTCATCAAAAAAATCATGTACAATAGGTGTATAGATAATTTTATTTGTCTCCCCAACCATCTATGATAGATAAACATCATTTATTGGAAAAAATACCTATAATTTGGAGGCTATTTCCATTGTAAGATTATATATATCCATGGATCGATATAAAATCAAAGGTTTATTTGAAATATAAAATTTGACTTTTCCTCCTTGATAATTCATAGGAGTATCATATAGAAAAATCCAAAACATTAAAAGAATCAAATATAATTCAAGTAAAGTAATAGTCAAGATAATTTTAGAAAGAACATTCCCAAAAACATTAATTAATGAAGAACTATCAACTTAATATTATACCATTATTCCATTAGAAGTTTTCACATTTAACACAACTTATAGCTATTGAGTTGATATGGTGATACCATTAAAATAATTTTTAGAAATAAATGAGTCAGTGTATCTAGAATGAAATAATACATTAGTTGTTTTAGAATTGATGGTAACTGTACCTTTGAACACTTTATTGTGTTGCTCCATATCACCAATAATTACTGCATGACATTTCCTTTTTCTTTGACTGAATGAGACTACAGATGTCGATCATCAATGCTAACACTTGGATTTTGGCCCTGGTTAGCATATTTTCTATTTTCATTACACTTGAAACATGAAATGAATATGTTCACTATATGAATCCATCTCTTTATTCACATCACTGGATAACTTCTTCCAATCACATGAGTAATCAATTTATCAATGACTTTACAATCAACATCGAAATCATTTACTTTCCCCCTTATGAAATATTTCTACAATCTTCATTCTACACTCTGAGTATAAAATAAATATCATATACTTTTCTCCATGGTTTTTTATTTTCCATTAAACTAAATCTTCCTTTTATTATCAAATCCTTTGATTGGTACATAACACCAACCATCGTTTCTAGCTTAATCGAACATCAAAACATTTCTTCATAGCTACTGAAGTCCCTTACAGATAACACCCTTCTGATACATGGTTTGAATCCAATATAGAATGTGTTAAACTTAATTTTAGATTTGATGATAATTCTAGAAGAATACCTCCAAAATAATTCAATATTTTCTACATAATATCCACTATATTCATCATTTTTTTAATTAACTCATGTAATTCCAAATACATTTTCATACGTAGAATACAAGGAATGTACTTATTGAAAAATAAGTTCAAAAAGATATCGCAGTCCATGGAGACTATTTCATCTTGTTTCCACTTATTCTTCATAAGATTTTAAAATTTATATTATTAATCATAAAAATGATATACAACCAAAATGAATTTCACAAGTTATAAACATTAGATACCATAAAATATCTTTTCATTTGTATTAATCCATTGCTCAGAAACTAGTGGTTCAGAATATCCACTGAATGAAGGTCGAAACTACCTCATGAATGAATCAATAGATTGCCTTCCCTTCTATTTCTCATTTAATAATTCTGAATTATTCATATATTGAGATTGTTGTGTGATCATAACAGAAATTATTTTCCTTCCATCTCCAACAACATTTAGTTTCTTAGAAGGAAAATTATTTGCATTTCCCAACTCATTCAACATTAACACAATTCGTTCTGGTTCCATACATTTAAAAAACCTATAATAATTTGGTGAGAAACACTAATAATAATGAGAATCTGATAAATATTGAAAAATACTTATGAAATTTCAATTAATGATATATTTTTTAAATAATATTTTATTCATGATCGTTATAAAAACTCTGGGATTGTAACCTATAAATATGCTTATCCTTAGGGTTAATATTAAGATTCTCTCATCATAGTTTTAAAAAGGAGAGATTAATGTATCTCCAATACCAACTACAATTTCCCACAATTCTGATACATTGATATTAAATTTTTTAGATGAATACTCATAACATAACGTAAAAAATCATGCTAGAACCGTAGGGGTCTAGTTCCTTAAAAAACACATAAGTATAAAAAAAAATATTCATAAAATATCTACATAATCTCCTAAATATGTCATCATAATTTGGAATATTTAATACTTATAATACATAATTCATAATACCTTTATTTATATTTTTGGAAATGAAACATACGAAAATGGGGAGCCCATGTGCTCAATAAGTGTAAACAAGAGAGCTATCAATGATTTCATTAACATAATATGAGATTAAGGTTATAAGAACATGAAAAAAACTTTAGATAATTAATCCATAAATAACAAAGATCATAATTCGGAATCTTTGTATAATCCTTGGAATTTCGTAAGACATGAATCATAATTTATCCAAGAAAATAAGCCACAAGATAATAACAGAGACGTATGACATGGAATTTTTGGAATATACATAAGAATAGAAAATGATTTCATTATTAGTCAAAGAACACTTCACTGACCATAATAGGATACTATGCCATGTACTAAACATCTTTTACACCTCATTACAAACTTGTCTTACTGAATCGAGTTCACTCCCCATTCCATCTTTATCTTACTGAATCAGTTTCACTCCCAATGCTAGTCCTATCAATCTCATGAGATATAAATATTTACCCAAATACATCTAAGGGAGATATAGGTCCCACCCATAACATAATAAAAAACATAAAAACATGTACCATAAGATCATAAATCATTCATCATATCAGAACCCACGAAAATAAATTGGTTTCATACAAAATTCATTATATTTGAACCCATAAAGAAAAAAAGTGTTTCATAAAAATCACACCATATTAAAAAAAATATCCATACAAATAATAAAAATGGTATCCATGAATTATATACTCATAAAATCATAACATACATAAAATTATTTATAATATGTTGAATAATTATTTTCAAATATCACTTGGAATAATTCTGGATGAAATGTAACTATTCTATTTTAAAATCACGTTTCTTTTTATCAATCCACACAAAAATATATGAAAAAGATTTATCTTAAAAATAAACATATAAAATTGCAATGAAAACGTGAAATCATTATAGAATCATGATGGTGGAACCCTAAATTCATGACTTATATGTTAAAAAATCATTCATTTTATAGTTTTATTAGAAAATTCACAATGTAGCCTCATTGGAAAATGAAAAAAAGGATACCATTTAGAAAAATAAAAATTAAATCAAGGGTAAAAATAAATTTAAAAAATAAATGTAGATTATTTAACTGTTTTTTGAAAATATGTATATGGAAGAAAAATATTTCAAAAAAAAATAAATATGCATGAAAAATCCTAAATATGGATGAGAGTGTGAAATAAACCATTTCCTCAAGTCTTACCATTCTTCATTCATGTTCCACCATACTATATAATAAATTTTCTTTTATTATAAAGTTATTCCCTAATATTAATTATTTAATACAATGTAGTATTTATTATAACATATTTTCACCCATTTATTAATAATAATTTTATTTCAATCACTATTTTGGTTGGTAACTACTTCATCTTCCAATCATGTTTTGGTTTTTCAGGCTTGGTCCATATAAAAATAATTGTGTACAACTGAAAAACCTGAAAACAAACAATGAAGAAAATAAAATTAAACTCGCATGCTTGGGGACATGACCCATTGACCACACCCAACAACCCCTCCCCACCCACCCCACCACTATCGAGCATTGGGTAGAAGAACAGTGCCTTTTTAGGACAATGGGTTTACAAGGTATTGGTGGATTGTCACCCACTACCATGTGCCTTCATGGACATCCCTATCTATAGGACCATGTGTCAAGGCACATGGGTTATCGGGATTGTTCCACATTGTGTATAGGGTCCACATAGTGATTTATTCATGCATCATAGGCTTTTCCATAGTAATGAAACATACTTGGAAGCTTGATGACATACTTCATAACTACAACCAACTCCACTATGCCCTTGTTGGCATTAAACATTGGTATTAGTCTCATAATATCGTTAATATTTATCATGGTATAAAAATATTATATATACATATATATACATATATATATATATATATATTCATTCGTAGAAAATTTATATAGAAAACTTAATTTCACTAATCACGTAGATTATAGGTTGTTTGTAGGCATGAATGTTGTTTTTGTTTTCCAATTGATGGAATGAAAAAAGTAAATAATATTTTATATATATAGACTAATTATTATATAATATATTTAATATATATATTTTATATCCATCCTAAAAACCATTTATAAAATATTATGATGAAGATGAGTTGTATCGCTACATGGAGATGGTATGTCGTATGTATAAACATGGGATAATTTCACTAATTTTTTGATTGGAATGTGGGAGTATAGGGGTTTTTTCAGGATCAATAAAACTTTTCGGAGTATTTATAATATTGATGTTTTTGTTATAGGATGATGAATATTAGAAAAATAAATTTATCAGTTAGAGCGTTTACCCGTTCTTCAAAACGACTCATTTGGATATCCTATTAAGGGCTCTAAGGTAGTTATGTTGAGAATACCAACACATCCAAAATGTGTCTAAGGATGATTATAAGATAAAATTTTTTGTTACGTTAGAAATTATCAAAGAAGATTAAATAAATTAGGGGGGAGTTTTTGTTGTATAATTGAGGTGGGGGAACTTTTTGAATCTTTCAAATGATTAAATTGTAATAAATTTCTTTTCTATCCAAATACAAAAAAAAATTTACATTATTTTGATGATAACATAATATATAGTTGTAATATCATCAAAAAATATATTTTAGACTTTTTTTCATTACATTATAATTTATCCATTTGATTAACTCTTAGGTTAATTATTTTAATTGTAAATACAATAATAAATATTTTAATATTAAAATGTGGAAATTTTTAAATATGTTGTGTCAATTATATCGTAAATGGAAAAATTATGAAATTTTATTCCATATAATAATCAATATATATTTTCTAAAATATGATTATAATTTTTATATAATTTAATATAATATTAACCCCCTAAAATATCAATATTTCTAATTTTGATACTATTTAGTACCTCGACATTTAAAAGATCCCAGAAAACATGTAAAATGATTAATTTGTTTATATATCATAAAAATATCATGGTCATATATATAATTCATTTTAAACCTTAAATATGTTATATTATATTACCATTAATTTTATATTATAATTTATTTGAAATTTATGTTAATTGAATTATTATTACATTAGTGTTGTATATGTATTTAATGTTATTATATAATTCATGAAAATTATAAATAAAATACCATGGTAAATATAAATATTTTATATTTACATATTATATTTATAGACAAATATATTTATATATACTATAATATTAAAAGTATTATACTTTTTTAGAAAAAGAGTGTACCATTTTGTCACTTTCTTATATTTTAAAAATATAGAAGTCGTTTTCAAGGACAAGTTTCCATTGAATAATTTAATTCCAAACCATTTTTATTCAATTAAGAAATAAATTCATAAAATAAAAAATATGATTAAAAATTATGGCCTTATCTTCTATTTTTAATCAAAAGAACCTTGTTTTTCCATTTACTGATATAATAAATTTCACCAAAGTTACTAATCATATTGACCCAAAATAAAAGTAGATTAATGACCTTATTTGAAATTCATGATTATAAATATGATATTGGCTTATCTAATTAAATGCCGATAAATGGAATAAATTATCATTAATTGAGTGCAAAAAATATGAAAAATCAGTTTTTTAGTGAAAAATACATTTGTAAGCATAAATAGTATTTTCATATTCTTAGAAAATATTTTATGAATTTGTTTAACATTAAATAATGTAATATATATATAATTATAATTATTAAATAATATTTATTTAATATATAGATTTAAAATTCACTTCATGCATAAAATATGTTTTAAAAGAAAGCCACATTTATTTGAAAATAATTGTCTTTATTTTTTTTAATAATTTGATGATTTTATATTAAAAAATTATATACCATATATTTTTTATAATTTTGTTATTAATATAAATTCCTTATAAGAAAATTGTTTGTTGATAATGGTAATATAACATTTTATTAATGTTACATAGTTCATTTAACTCACTATTGCATGTAACAATAGTTTTTAAACCAAAATATTATTTAAAGAGAAATAGTTCATAAAAATATAAATGTGTAACATGATCCATTAAAAAAACATCTTATCTCCCATATACCCTATATTTCGTCCACTATATTATGGGTGATATTAAGTACCCTCTTCCCAAATTAGACAAGATTTATTTTCTTTAAATCATTATCTAGATATGTTTCCATATATATGAAATTCATTCATTGTAAACATTATCATACCATGAAAAAGAAAATAATCATTATTTTATGTATAAAATAATATTATATTTGTACCCCACAAAATTTAACATCATAAATCACTAGTGATAGATACACATGAATATCTTTCCCATGCTATTGTGCTGTAGAAATTTTAATGCTCATCAACACATATTTTCTCTTAATAGATATCTGTGGGTATAAGTTATTAAAAAACATACATTAAAGAGCATGAACTATGCTAGACATTAAGAATTATATATAGGTTCAATATAACTTTATATATAACCATTACATTATTCCAAACATCATTTTCATAAATAAAATGATATATGTTCAGATATTGTCAGTTAAAGTGAATCAGTAGGGTGATATATGATTCCATCAGATTTCCACTCATTTGTATTTTACCTTAGCGTCTTTGGGTTATTTGAATTTAAAAAGTGATTCATAAAATGAGTAATTACCCGACGGTACCATATTTATTTAGCACGATGTTTGGTACATGTTCTTTAAAATGGATCAAAATTTGATTTTTCATCCATTTATTATTCAGATGCCCCAAATTTAGAAAAATCTAAATTTTTTATGTACAACACATAGTCATTTGGGAAAAAATGTATCCTTTTATATTCGGATCCCATTATACATAATATTCTCCCTAATAATTGGAATCATGAAATTTTTATCATTCAATAAGTATCCCTTTTAAATGTTTAAGAAATTCCAAGTAACATTTATCACACTAACCAAGTCTTGATTTAAGGTTAACTTATATCAGCCCATCTAATAACATTGTAAATTTAGTGTAACCAAAGAATAGTGGTTTATCATTATCTCTATACACCCGTTCAACACTTTATTTAATGATGTGAACACCTACATCATGAATTTATATTTCATGATGATCCTTTATCTCATGCTAAACATCTTCACCATCATTTAATATTTACATGTTTTTTATTTCACAATGACATATTCAACGATTATTTTTATGAACAAAAAAAAATCAAATCATGTGGAATTTTATTTTCTTCTACCCTAATTCAATCATCTTTAAACTCTTTATTCATATATATAAAATAAAAAATATTTATTTTCAAGACTCCATTTATAAAATTATATTATTTTGATAACGTATTTCTCATATTAAATGTTAATACTTATTATATTTATCCAAATGTGGTCCATTAATTTCATAAAATTCAATGATATAATAGTTGAATATATTAATAGATATGATCATTTAAAAACACATCTAATCAATTAAAATTAGAACATATAAGCATATAAATTTGCAAAAATGGATAATTTTTTTATTAAATAATTTATACCTTAAAAATAAAAAAAAATAATGAATAATAATTTACAACTATAAAAGTGTTTTAATAAAAAGTAATTATAATAAAAAAAATATGTAAATTACAAAATTAGAAAGTAAATTTTGACCACAAAATATATAATGATAAAAAAGTTATGAATACATGAAATTAAAAAAGAAAATTTATTAAAAACAATATCATTGAAAAATTATATTTATTATAATTGAATATAAGATTCATAAAAATAAATGAATGGTATAATTTATTTTATAATTAAAAACTAATTAATTGATTTCCCAAAAAATGTAAAATATGGATGTCCAAAGTGGAAAACAGTTATAGAATTATGATAAATTCACTAGAAGAAGGAAGAAATAGGGTGGAATCTACAATATAGAATAGAAAAATTTTCATAAAGTATAACGATATATAATTTATCAATAGAATTTTTCTTTTTAATGATGTTGTAAATTTTATTAATGTTATATAAATCACATGTTCCACCTGGTGTGACCAAAAACGGTTTATTAAATTGTACATTAAAGTTGGAGAATAAAAATAGTCACAAGATATTAATATATCAAGATGGAAAAAAAATTTAAAACAAGTTAACTAAAATATGAAAATTTGGATATGCATGACCCACCAGAATAAGAACACTCATGAATAACACTACAAAAATGAAGTAGAATGTTAGTAATGATTTTTTAATTTTTTAAATGAAAACATATATAACATTCAGATAAAATAAGAGTTAATGAATAATGAATTAAATAATAAATATTTATATGATTTATGGAATTCATTTAACTGCTTGAAAACAAGACACTGGAATAGTAATATGACCGTTGGAAGAGTAATCCAACCATTAGAAACAGTAACCAGACATGTTTAATAATATTCAAAACAAAGTGTAAAATAATATTTAAATATTTAATAAAATGAAAAAAATGAAATTTTTATATCATGTTACGTGTAAATATATGCATTGGAAATAAGAATTTAATTGTTTTAATTTTTATAAAAAATAAATGTTTTAATTTCAGTTTTATAATAAATATAATGATATAAAATAATTTCTTTCTTCATAAATGGATTAAAAAATTAATAAAAAGTGTAATTATAAAGACAATTTAATTTAATGAGACCATTTATAATTTTTCAAAGGGTGAAAAAATTGTTCATACTAATAAAATCATCATTTTTCAATTAAAAGAGGATTTCATTTAAAAATTATATTTCTCGAAATTATAAAATTATTCTTATAAAATGGATTGAATTTTTGAAATCTATAAAAAATAAAAATTTAGCGTTAATTTTTTATAAATAGTGGAATGTTTATGAATAGTGAAATATGGTAAATTATGATATTTAACATTATATACTAAATACATGAATTATTGAGTCATGGATGATGAATAAATCCCTTAGTATATGTTTCGTTCATGTTTTCGGCCACGAAATGCCCAACGACTCTGTATCCAATGATTGATGGACCTGCTTTCCAAAGGCAGGCGTTCACTGAATGGTCTAACCAGCGACTCTTAAGAACTCACATTGGTTGAGAGGATGAGAATTCGGGCTCATCTCACCCTTTTTGGGGGGAATTATTTCCTGTTCAGGGACTCTCTGATAGATTTAAGATGTATTCATATGTTCACGAATCTTTGGTTTATACCCAAACATAGTATCCATGGATTCAACCCTGGTGGGCAACGGTCAACTGGACACAGGGGTTCAGAATCATTTATACCCGAGGTTTACCATCCCTCGTTGGATTGATGACCCTGAAGGGTTGGAACTTGCTTGAGGAGGAAATAGGAGTGGCACGGTGAACTGATGTGGGGATGATCATATCGACCAGTTGTTGGGCTTGAACCTCAGGGAGGCTTCCTACGTACCCTCTCTAGGAGGCAGGGATCAATGTCCACGTAGTTCTCATATACTGTTTAACGTCATTTTGCATGAGGGTGGAACTCGTCGTGAAGAAACGACCGTGTGGTGGGCTTGAATCTCGTGGAGGCTTTCTACGTACCATGCCTCGGCATGGATCAAAGTCCACGTAGTTTCCTTAGGATTGGGTCTTACACTCTACGGATGCCCAAAATGATGGATTGGGGCTAACACTATGAGGATTACCATAAGAGGATGTCATGGTCAATGCTTACTCTAAGCCCATGTGAGTCATGATCAGTGTGATAAACAATAGGCAGCAAGGACCAGATGATAACATCATGAAGGTGAATCTGTGAGAAGTTGAGTGGTGCTTACGCATGGAGCAGCCCATGAGGTGATGAATTGGGGGCATACACTCTGTGGAGTACCAAAAGGTCAGGGATTACTTCGAGATGGACGCCCGAGGTGACAAAGCACAGCGGGAGAGGGAATGGGGGTGCTCATATTCCCATCTCCCCTTTCGCAGTACATCAGGGCTTTCTTCTATTGGGTATTTAACCATCTTCGAGGAACCCTAAGCAAGTGGACGGATAGAAAAAGGATTCTTGATCTCAGACTCCACATTACCGTTGGATTGTGAAACCAGGAATGCTTCGGGAATCTGCTCAAGGGTTGGGGAAACCCTTTTTCCCCTGTTTACTGTGGGTATGTGAACTCAAAATAGAGCGCTGATGTGCCTGAAATTCATACCATGCAAATCCGGTGGCTCTGGCGTAGGCCTCATATCGAGGCTGATGAATAGGATAATGAGGGAGTTGAAGAGGACCTGGCTGGATCGAAAGGATTTTACCTGGCTCTGAAAATCAAAACACCGATTTATTTGGTGAGCCGCAGAGAGGTATAGGTGGTGGCGCCCTTCGCATGGGAATGTACCACGTGGTTAGAGAAGACGTCTGCGAACCAGGGTGGTCCGCGGACTAATTTGCATCCCCCAAACCCAGATGGTTCGCAGCTTCAGGTTCAATCTGTGAACCAGGTTGGTTCGCAGCTTCGGGTTCAATCCGTGAACCAGGGTGGTTTGCGGCTTCGGATTCAATCCGCTAACCAGTGTGGTTCGAAGAGGGTTCCAGGTAGGAGCCGGCGGCCAAGGGTTGTGCCGGTCGAAGGCTCGTCGGTTGACGCTTCGCCCATATAGGAGGGTGTTACACTGTGCAAAGGATGGGAAAAGTGGCATAAACTGCAGGGTCCGTGGGGAAGTCATCCACGGAGGGGTTATGGTTCGCGGTTTTTTTTTTATTATTTTAGGTTTGCGGTTAACCAATTTATTATGAATTTTAATATTCCTTCTTAATTCATATACCTGTTGTGGTTCGCGGATGGGAATTTCGTTGTTTGTGAAATCCTAATCCTTCCTTCAACCGATCTCTTATCCCTTCGAATTTGATTCCAGTTCTTCGATCCCCTCTTCTCTTTTTTCCCCTTTGGTCCCCTTTTATATAGTGGGGAAAGGAATGTATATGTGGCCACACTTCACCTTTTGTGGAGGCCCATAACCAAATACCTGGTTCACACCTGACTTGGTCAATCCACGAATCGCGGTGGGTATTAAACTCTCCCCCCCCCCCTCCGTGAGGCAAACTCAGGGAGTGCTCCGCGACTGCGGAGTGTTCCGTCTCTATTCCGCGAACGACAGTGGGTGCGGCTTGAACCGGTCGACGTGGCTTGTGGTGGGGGTGGTTTGTGACAATGAACCGGACTGGCACTCATCCTTCCACACGACCGCGGGGGCTCTCCACCTCCATTTCGCGAACGACAATGGTTTGTGGAGGGGGTGCCTCGTGGTGCCTGGCCACGTTGCACTTCCATGGACCGGTTCGCGGAACGGTCCCCTTATTGTGTCTCTTCTTTGATTATTTTCCCCATTTATTTGGAGGATTTGGGTAAAATTTACTTTTGCGGATTTTTTAGGACCCTACAAATGCCCCCCATCGGAATGAGGTCTGATCGGAACAAAGAGGAGGCTATTCTGATGCAAAGTGGTCCAGAAACTGAGATGGTTTGAGGTAGAAAGGTGGACTATGTAGGGGAACACACCTATAAATACGGGGAGCCCTCACTTTTACTTTACCGAATTCATCGTGAAACTAGAGCTCCTTAACCTCTGAGTGTTTTCTCCTTTGCGAAGCGCCTCATCCGCAAACCGGCAGCAACCTCCGCAAAACATTCCTTATTCGCGGTCACCTTCACCTATGAACCAACTTACCAACCATGAACCATTACTCTTAATTAATTAAAAAGTAAGTGATGAAGGGATGTGGAGGAACTTTCTTCGCGGTTTCGATGCCCTGTGGACTAAAAAAACTCTTGAACATGAAAAAGTATCTTAATCTTCCAAATAAACATGGGATTGAATTTCTATGGAGCGACTTGGTTCGCGGTTTCCTGTCAAACGCTCTGTAGGCCAGGGCTTTGTGGACTGATTTCGCGAAGGGCTGGTTCATGGGATGGTTTCATCATGAACCATCCTCCAAGGCCTCCCTGCAGATTTTGATTATGAAGGCTCCGTAACCATACATTTGGTTATTATTGTGCAGATTTTTATTCAGGACTGATTTGTTTCATTGTGCAGGGAGAAAATATGATTCCCCCTAGTTCTGTGCTGAGGTGTGCTGCAGAACCCCTCTCAACTGGCTCAGAGAGATGTTCATCTATGATTCACAGAGCGGAGGGCATCAAAGCGGGCCCTAGTCGGTCCATGGTTCCTGATGACGGTGCATTGATGTACCTTCTCTCTCTGGAGCTTCTGAGTTATCTATTATACAATCGGCTTCCGCTCTATGGCTTCGGTCTTTAGGATGATGTCCATGTCCCCCCTACTATCGCAGGTCGCCCTTCTCCATTCCTGTAAGCTCCTTCAAAATGCATTTAGGAAAACCTTACCCAATTCGGGGAGATAATCTCTAACTTTGGTCCGAAAGACACATTTATCCTGAGAGGATCTGTCTGGACTCAAAGCAATCAGTGCACTCAAGACTTTTCTCAGGAAGCTGTCCTTAAGGACTACATTTATATTAACAACCTTGTTCGAATGGATCCAGAGGCGGGGTGGGTTCCCAGGTGAGATTTTTGGTCCGGCGGGCTCTTCTCAAATGATTGGGCTTGGGCTGTCTAGGTCCATCATGATTTTCGGAAGTCTCCTGATTCACTGGATGTGGTCAACCTGTACTCCGCAATGTGGGCTTCCGAATTTTCTGTTTCCCAACCATCTTTGATCCTACCTGACCTGTTCAGATGTTGGTGTTCAAGTACTAATACTTTTCACCTTACCCAAGGTGAAGTCGACATCAGTCTATGGGACATCTACCAGATAGGAGGGCTGCAGAATGCTGGCGAGATGTATGACGAATTTTTTCCCACTCATGATGAATGGGACGATGTTGAACAGGTACCTTAATTGGAGAAAGAGCTGCTGACCATGGAAGAGTAGTCACTCAGTCAGGCTTTATGTTCCCGCTCACATATTCCTTATAGAACTTGGATACGGTTATTTCTGAACACCACTAGTCTTACGCCAAAGATTAAGCATCCCACGACTCATCATTCCCAACAGTCATGAACCTCCCGAGGATCCTACTGGGCAGTTCTGGAGGGGGGCGACTACCTTTCATGGGGTTACGAGGTGCGCCCTGGTGTGCCACCTAAGCTTCGGTTATCCGGTTTGTTTGCTATGTTTTTGAGCGGATGGATATTTGCTTCCCGGGATGTTAACCCAGGTGTCCGAGCCTTCACATTGATGATGGTGGCTGAGTTAGCAGAAGGCCGCTTGGTGAATTTAGTTGTGACCACTTTGGCCCTTATCTATGAGCTACTGAGCCACATGTAGGTGGGCAGGTCACCTTACCATCTAAGTGGGCCATTTCAATTTCTGTATAGCTGGGTGGCAGATCATTGTCACTATTATGAGTATCGTCACAACACAGCCATCCTGCTTCCTACCTTTTTTCCTACCCTATTGGATATAGCCAGAGTTATCTTGAAGTCTGTGAACTCTAGTGAAGTCCCCGAGCTGTTGAGAAACTTCTCCCAGTTCAACTTCACTCCCTACCCCACCCCTTCTGGCATCTTAGTTGACAACCACCGGGGGAGCCTGGAGGAGCGCTCTTACATGGTCTCCTTGCGGCACAAATTTCTGTCCGCACGGATCGACGGGGTTTATTTGTGTGAGTTGTACATCCCATATCGCTTTTCACTCTAGTTCAAGTGCATGAAAGTGCAATACTCCCTTCCCCCTCCTCAGGCTTGAGGACTGCACCATGCCGTACTTCGTCAGTGGTGGTTGATGCTGATGCGGGAGGGATATGACGCAAACATTCCCCTGCCTGATACGGGGGCGGCTGCCGACCATTCCATGGAGTATGAAAATACATGGGTAAAATACTATCCTGATGGGATCCTAGGGAAGGTTGTCTGGAAGGTTCCCAAATAAAGAGGTATGGTGGCTACTACATCCACCACACCTTCCTCATCTGTCTTAAGGGAGGATTGACTAATGGCTCATCGATCAATGTGACTCAGAGAACTTTCCTCTCTAAATCCTATGATGGTTGCAACTCAGACAAATTCATCCTTCTTGTGTGTGGATGAGGATGACCCTGTGGTGTCGGGTCCCAACATGACCATCCCGGAGGTCCCGCCAGTCGATACCGGGCTTAGAAATTTGGTCCCGAAGCCTAAACCGGGGTTTGTGGCTCCAGACCTTCCAGCTTCAGAGTCAACTTCTATTGAGCACATGTGCACACGGGATTCCATGCCAGACGTTGTTCTCGTGTCACCCAGCGAGGATACCAAAGATCCTCGTACCATGGCAGACCATTGGGTAGTGCGCAGGTGGGCCTGACCCCGAATCTGTGAAATCATCACTAAAACCCCTTTAGCCGAAATGGAAACTAAATCCGACGCACTTCGTCAGCTCTTCTTGGGATTGGGGTCAGGTGGTTTTGACCATCGACAGTTCCATTCTCGTTCTTTCCATGTTGTCATGGCCCGTGAGGAAGCTGCCACTAATGAATTCAAGCTCGCTCACTTTGAAACAACTCGTTGTGGGGCCCGAACTGTAGAGGAAACCACAACAGATCTCGATCAACTGATAGCATGGGAGGACATCTCTCGAGATCAGGCAGTCATCCTATCCTCCGAGTTTCATGCATGAGAAGAACGGGCCACGATGTTGAGGGATTAGTTATCAGCCATGACTGGTCATCTGGAAGTTACCATAAAAGGGATCAACGACCTCCAAATCACTGTGGAGTGTATCTGCCCGGTGGCTGAGGATGAAACCCGGGAGAAGGCAGTGTTGGAACAATCCTGAAACAGACTTCTCCGTGCGGTCGCTGATCTGGTGGGGAGAGCGAGTCATGCTCTTTTATAATTTTTAGTGCTACTTTTGTATCCCATGTCTGTCCCCCCTTGTTATCATTTGTAGGAGAGACCCCAGCTTGTGGATGTCCTCCCCTTTTTGGTTCGAATGAAACATAGTTTCTGTCAATCACTGGTTGCGGTGGAACTTAATTGTTACATATAACAATCACTGTGAAACTAACAATTCACTGAATCAGAACTAATCATAGCTCAGGAAAACAAGCTCTAATTTTTTTCGGGACCATGGGATCCAGCGAGCATAGTCTGACAATTTCTAGGGTTTTATAGGAAAACCCTACAAACAATTTATCTTTTTCTTCTTTTAATGCCCTGATTTTTCTTGGGCCCATTCGGTATGGACCCAGTGGGTATAAATCGGCTTTTTCATAGGTCTCCCTTTTCAGGTTTTCGGCCTAACATGCTTTTTGTCTCTTTTTTTTGTGAGTGGTTTAAAGTCCCGCCATCAAGACAATCATTACTGATGTTTTAGGTCGAATAGCTTTGACAAATATGGTGGGGTGAGGGCCCCAATGGGGTTCAACTGATTAAAAGATGACTTAATACCCTTCAAACGCATGTGGGGTAAAACATGTTTGAATTTGAGCAGCATGCAAGGCATGTCTCAAGGCACAGGAGTCTAGTCAGCGTAAATAGGTAGGAAGAGCATTTCCTACGGAAAACTTGCCTTCAGTAGATGGCCATGGGCGATCAATATGCCGAGCCGCTGAGGGCATGGTATGCATAGTCATGCGAAGGTGTCCTTAAGTCAAAGAATCTTCCATTTCTGATGGCCAATGGACTTAATGGAATTCCGCCTTATGGGAACCACAATGGGTGGCATGGAAAATTATGAAAACCACCAGGGGTGGATCATAAGGGAAGTGTGACATATGAAAGAGTTTTGGGAACCTCCGTTCTAATTAGTAGCGTGGTCCGGAAACCACCTACCTATGCATTTAGTTAGCGTAAGGTATTATTGAGGCTTGACGCAGTTTAAAGTCATGCAGCTGGGACATCATTTAAAATTGAACGACTTCTCCTAGTTCTTAGTAATCTTGTCAAAGACGTTCCACCTTATTTAGGAATGATTATGGAAGATATTGTTAAAATGTAGCTCAGGGTGTTTCCAAATCCCGGGATGGACATGGGGGCTTAGAGGCCAAGATGCATTTGGAGGGAAACATTGCCTAAAGAAAACATGCGTTTGGTAGACAGTCTAGGGGCGATCAATATGCAGAGCCGCTGAGGTCATGGTATGCATAGTCATACAAAGTTGTTCTTAAGTCAAAGTCTATCCACTTCCTATAGCCGAGCAACTTCAGGGAAGTTGAGATTTAGAACCACTAGGGGTGGCTGATGAGAGTTTGGCTTTTTCTGAGTACAGAGTATGGATTTTGATGAGAGGGTTCCTGAATACAGGGGAAATATCTGGACTGAACTTCCCGAGAATGGTAATGTAATTCTTTCTCATGATGGTGTGAGGCGATAGTTCGTGCAGGTATGACCCGTGCAGTGAAGGATAGAGGAAAATCTTATGTTTATCATTGAACCCATGACGAATATGACCAAGTAGTTTTTTTTCATGCAGTTGAGACAGATTCCGTGTAGTTTAGCATCATGCAGCGAGGATGAGAGGCATTGTTGAAGGTTGTTGTGCAGTTTACCATCGTACAGCGAGGACGACTTCCGTTCGATTTATTGTCATGTGGTAAATATAGGGATATCTTTAAAGGTTGTCATGCATTTTAACATCATGCAGCGAGGATGGGGGGAATTTTTGCGAAGGATGCTCTTCATCAGAATATAACTGGGCTTGAATACCTCATCAGGCCCCAGACGTGGAAAGGGGGGGTTGATGGTGTAAATGATGGTTTCGGGGCCTCTTGGATTAGGAGAGGTGATATGGGGGATCTGAGGCCCGTAAGCGTACAGAGCTAGGAAGAGTGTCGCCTGAGGAAATCATGGCTTTGGTAGATGGGTCAGGGGCGATCAATATGCAGATCCACTGAGGGCATGGTATGCATAGTCATAGAAAGGTGTCCATGGGTAGATCACCTTCAACCACTGATGGCCATGAATGGTTATGAGGATCTGCAATTATCCAGGTCACAATGTCTGTTATTTGGCAGGGGAATGTCTGGACACATCGGGGATATCCGTCCCCGGTTGCCTGTTGAGTTTCAAACCCCCCCCCCCCCCCCGCGCTGATCTTTTCTCTTTTTTTCACTTTTTTTTGCGCGGGGGTCTGCCTTCATTCCATGCAGTTTCTCATCATGCGGTAAGGACGAGGTACTCCTAGTTTATCGGTCATAGAGCTCGTACCATTTTGAGACTATTACTATAGTCACTCGAAGGATAACTGAATCAACATGTTCTGATATACATAGAACAAGGCGAGGTATGAAATTCGTAAAATGAAACTTTGAGCTTTCCCGAATCAGTATGTATGTTGTGCGCGCTTTGAGGCCGGTAGGCGTACGAAGCTAGGAGAAGTACTCCCCAAGGAAATCTTGCCTTTGATGGATGATTCAGTGGCTATCATTATGCATAGCCGCTGAGGGCACGGTATGCATAATCATACAACGTTGTCCCTGGGTCGATAACATTCTACTTCCGATGGCCATGAATGATTATGAGAATCTGTGATTGCTCATAGTGCAAGGTGCGGCATGTGGGGATAATGGTGTTTGTGTATACAAGAAACATCTTCACCGCAATTGTCTGTTGAGTCAATGTAGCCTAGTCTTGGCTTGATGTTTGTTGATGCAGGTCGCTATGTGAGCCACTGATAGACACATTGGCTAGCCAGATAACGATACCCTGGAAATGCCTGGATGTGAAAAGGGGAATGAACTTGTAATCCACTTCGCCGTAAACGTCTGGATCAGGAGGTATGGTATGGGGGCTCTGAGGCCGGTAAACATATGGGGCTTGGAAGGGTGTCTCCTGTGGAGATATTTCCTTTGGTAGACGAGCCAGGGGCTATCATTATCCAGAGATGCTGAGGGAATGGTATGCATAGTCATGCAAAGGTGTCCACGGGTCGATGACTTTCCACCTCCGATAGCTATGTGTGGTTATGAAGATCCATAATTATTTGGGTTGTGGAGTCTGATATATGGAAAGGATGCATCCCAATTGTTCATGGAGTATCTCCATCTCATATCGCCATGTGTCTTGGGTGGGCTGCGACGAAGTCCATGCAGTTTAACGTCATGCGGTGAGGACGAAGATATACACCCCATGCAGGTCTGGTAGATACACGGGGGAAGGGGGCATTTTTAACATCATTATCCGTGCAGTTTAACGTCGTGCGGTAAGTACGAAAAGTACACCCCGTGCCGGTCTGGTTCACACATGGGGGGAAAGGGCATTATTAAAACTCATTGTCCGTACTGTTTAACGTCATGCGGTAAGGAGGAGGGATACACCCCGCGTAGGTATGGTCCATACACGGGGGGATGAAGGCATTTATTAGGTAGTGGTTTGGCCATGATAGGGGATCTCGGTGTCACTACGTATACCGCGAGGGTAGGAATCAAGTCGTATGTAGTTCTCTGAAATCCGTACAGTTTAACGTCATGTGGTGGGGATTAGGTCCATACAGTTTAACGTCATGTGGTTAGGATGGGGGGGTTTTATTGGATTCCATGTAGTTTAATCGTCATGCGGTGAGGACATGAATACACCCCGTGCAAGTCTAGTCCATACCTGGGGGAATGTGAATTTTTGTTTTTCCTTCTGAGGTGGCTAGTCCAGGGTGTGGAATTCTGGCATCACTACGTATCCTGTGAGGGCTGGAATCAAGCCTCACATAGATCTCTGAAAGACGATACACCCCATGCATGTCCGGTCCGTACATAGGGGAAGAGGGAATTTCTGAATCACCATGTCCGTGCAGTTTAACGTCATGTGGTGAGGACGAAATACTCTTAGTTTAAGGTCATGGAGTTTGGACTGTTGGGTGCTTGGCAGTTTAGCGTCATGCCACTCAGACAAACTCCGTGCATTTTATCATCGTGCGGTAAGGACGTAAGTGAACCGATGTGAAATGAAAAAGAAAAATAAATGGGGGTCTGTGCAGTTTAATGTCGTGTGGTGAGGATGAGGAATACACCCCATGCAGGTCTGGCCCATACACAGTGGGGGGGGGTGCATTCTTGACTCTTATTATCCGTTCAGTTTAACGTCGTGCGGTAAGGATGAAAAGTACACCCCTTGTCGGTCTAATTATAACATGGGGGGAGGGAACCTCTCTTTTCCCACGTTTTTAAGGGGCTAGGCCAGGACTGGAGATCCGGTCGTCACTACGTATCCTGTGAGAGAAGGAATCAAGCCCTACATAGTTCTCTGGAATGAGTATACCCCGTGCAGGGCTGGTCCATACACAGGGGAAATGGGACTTTTTTTTGAAGTGGTTGGGCCAGGATATGGAATCTTGGCATTTCTACATATCCTACAAGGGTAGGAATCAATCCATATGTAGTTATGTAAAATCTGCATAGTTTAACGTCATGCGGTGAGGACGTGGTCCATACAATTTAACGTCTTGTGGTTAGGACAACGGGATATTATTGGATTCCGTGCATTTTAATGTCATGTGGTGAGGATGAGGTATTTGGCAGTTTAGTGTCATACAGCTCGGATGAAAAGTTCTCTGTCTCTATTCGAAATACTTCTTCAGGAATATCGCATTGGTAGGATCCATGGTGGATTGCCCATCCATGGAGATTAGGGCATACGCTCCGTTGGAGTAGACCATGTGCACAACATATGGTCCCTACCACTTGGGCTCCAACTTTGTAGGATTCTTTCCAGGTATCATTGGGGTCCGGAGGACTAGCACTAATTCTCCTTCTAATAAAGACCCGAGTCGGACCTTTTTGTTGAAGGCTCTTGAAATCAGGTTCTGGTGCACTTCCAGGTGGTGCAGAGTGTGCAGCCGCTTCTCGTCTAGCTGTTCCTATTCACTTAGCTTCTTTTCTGACTGCTCCTCATCGGATAATTGATCACAGTTGGCAACACGGAGAGAGGGAAGTTGGAGTTCAATGGGCAGGACCACCTCCGTGTTGTAGACCAATGAGTACGGGGTCGACCGAGTAGCGGTGCAGATTGTGGTTTGGTAAGCCCATGATGAATGGAGGAGTTTATCCGGCCATGAATTCTTGTCTTTGTCCACCATTTTCTAGTGGATATTGGAAAGAGTCTTGTTAAAAGCTTCTATATGTCTGTTGGCGGCTGTATGGTAGCAGGATGAGTGGCTATCCTTGATACCATACTTATGGTATGGATTTTCCAACTCAGCAGAGCAGAAATTGGTGCAGTTGTCTATTAGTATAGTATGAGGGACACCAAATCTAGTGATGATATTGGCCTTCACAAAGTTGACAATATTTCATGCCCCGAAATCCTTGTGGGGTACGGCTTCTTCCCATTTGAAAAAGAAGTCAGTTGCTGTGAGGACATAGTTCAGTTGTTTCGTCGTGGCGGGAGGATATGGTCCCACGACGCCCATCCCCCAAAAGGAAAATGGACAGGAGTATTTATCTTGATGAAGTAACTCTGGGGGATGGTGTATGTAGTTGGCATGAATCTGGAATGAGTGGAATTTTGCTGTAAAACGCTCGTAGTCTCGTTCCACTATGGGCCAGTAGTACCCAAGACTTCGAACCTGATAAGAAAGCTTGGTCCCTGGTTGATGTGCTCCACATGCTCTTGAATGTACTTCAGTAATGACGGAAGCAGTTTATTCTCCGTCAATGAATTTGAAGAGCACTCCATCAAGGCCTCGTTTGTAGGGTACCTCTGGCTGACCTGCGCCACCATATATGACAAAATTGATTGACCTTCTCCATATTTAATCTCCTTCAGCACTGTCTGATGGATGCTCTCCCCATTGATGGTAGTTTATGATGGGGGTCATCCAGCCTGTAGTTGGAGCATATGCCTTCGGGACAGGACTGACTTTGTTGATCTATTTCATCTCAGCCAGAACAAATGACAATACCATTCGACAGTGAGCAATACTGATGAACGTTTCATCCCAGTCTGGATTGGCTAGGGTTGTGGCCGCGTTGGCTAATGTGTTAGCCTGAGCGTTCTGGGACCCGGGAATATAAGTCAATGTCGGTTCTGTGGAGTACTCGGCAATTTTCCCTTGGACATGGTCAAATAGGGGGATAAACTCCTCCTTTTTAGGAGCATAGTCACTGTTTACTTGCTTGATGACCAGCTCCGAGCCACCTTTTACCTTATGGTGTTGTACTTGTTCTTGGAGTGCGAGCTCCCGGCCTGCAATAAGGGATTGATATTCCTCTTAATTATTTGTACATCGTTCTGACAGGAGTAATGAATATGGAAAAAATTCCTTTTCTGGGGACACAAGTATTATCCTCAGTCCCACATTGTTGAATATGGGATCCTCCATCCTCTTCCCGGTGGGGCTTCGGGACACACCGTCAAAGAACATTTCCCATGCTTGGACCTCCTCTTGAACTGAGAAGATATCTTCATCGGGTATTTTAGAGTCTGGTGCAATGGTCCCTGTTGAAGGGTGCATTTCCAGAAAGTATGCTAATGCTAGGACCTTGATGGATTTTTGTGTCACGAACCGGATGTCGAATTGTTGCAGGATGACCGCCCATCAGGATAGGCGTCCGGTAAGCATCGGGTGACTAAGGATGTAATTTAGTGGGTTACTCCACGAGATCAAATGGACCTCATGATGCTACAGATATTTTCAATACTTTTGAACCGTGAATTCCAAGGCCATACAACTCTTCTCGATATTTGAGTATCGAGTCTCAGTATCAATAATGGTTTGACTGAGGTAATAGAGACTATTTTCTCTGCCAGCGTCGTTCTTCTGTTCGAGGAAGGCTCCCAATGAACGTTATAGGGCTGTCACATATAGAGTGATAGGTCCTCCTTCAACCTGGTCCATGAGCACGGGTGGGATTAAGAGGTAATTCTTTAAGTTATCGAATGCCTCTTGGCAGTCGTCCGTCCATTGGTACGTGACCCCCTTCTCCATCAGCCTGGTGAAGGGAAAACATTTGCCTTCCAGGTTGGATATGAACCGCCTACTATAGGCTAGGTGTCCTTGGAATCCCCTCTACTCAGTGAGATTTCGAGGAGGTGGCAGGCTCAGGATAGCCTTATTCTTCTCAGGGTCAACATCGATGCCAAGATGGCGTACGATGAAGCCAAGGAATTTCCCTGAGGTAACCCCAAAGGTAGATTTCAAGGGGTTTTTCTTCAAGCTATAATGTCGGAGCTTGTTGAAGACAGTCTCAAGGTCCGACAGGTGATCTGAGCGCTGTTTGGAATTAACCACTAGGTCATCCATGTAACATTCAAAGATTTTCCTCAGGAACAGATTAAAGATCCGATGCATGGCACACTGATATGTGGTGCTAGCATTCCTCAGACCAAAGGGCATGACCCTGTAATAGAATACCACTTAAGGGGCCCAAAAGGAAGTGGCTTCTTCATCTTATTAGGATATACTGATTTTATTATATCCTGAAGAGCCGCCCATGAAGGATAGATCCTCATACCCAGCTGTTTCATCAATTAACAACTCGGTGATTGGAACTGGGGAGTCATCTTTCATTCAATGCTGATTAAGGTGTTTGAAGTCAATGCAGATGCGGATTTTCCAGTTCTTTTTCTTTATAGGTATGATGTTGGACAACCAAATGGGGTACTAGACCTCCCTGATGAAGCCCTCTTTAATGATCTTATCGACTTTAGCCTCTATCTTGGCAGCATGAGAGGGGTGTGTCCTTCTAGCGGCATCTTTGTATCCCAGGTGGAATTCTAGAAGATCCAAGTGATGTGTCACTACCTCGTGATCGAGTCCCTGAATTTTCGTGTTGTTCCAGGCGAAGACATCCCGATGTTTCCATAATAAATAGGTATATACCTCGTGTTCCTCGGGATACATGGATGCACTAATGAGTGTGGGCCTCGGGACTTCACTAGTACCCAGGTTTATTTCCATGAGTTCGTCCACAGTGGTGGAGATACCCTATTCAAATGCGGGAGGTGAATCTTTGAGACCTTCCCCCTCTTCTACTCCCAGGTCCTCATCTTCTTGATCTGACGTGCAGAGTGTTTCTGGACTGAGCATTCAAGAGTTTGAGGGAGAGGCATCATGGGCATCCCAACTTGAGTATTTGTCCCCAAATCGAGGGTTGGTAGACGTTCCCACATTGTCGTGCTCTGCCATCGTGGATGAAGTCATGAGGACATATGAATGCATGTCCGGACTTGAACTCCTACCTTCTACATGGTTTATGGGAAGGGTATGATCTCTACGATGCTGTCTGAGGGGGTCATCGGGGACTATTTCTAGGCCATTTGGATCGGGGATCCAGTCGATGTCGTCAACCAAAGTCCTCTTCTTCTTTTTCTCATAGAACTCAGTGTCGATGTAATGTGACTCGGAGAGCTTGAAAGGCTCCTTGTTGGCATGCAACATCCCACTTTGTTCATTGACGTAGTACTTGATAGACTGGTGGTATTAAGAAGGAACGACCATGTGTTTATGGAGCCAAGTCCTTCCCATAAGGGCATTGAATGTTGTGCTCTACCAAACCACCAGTAATTCCGTGTAGACTACGAGGTCACTGAAATGGGTCTTTAGCTTAATATGTCCCATTGGTTTCTGCTCACTCTTGGCGTAAACTAACAAAGTTGTGGCTGAGGGAATAAGATCATCCTCACTGTTTCCCAACATACAGAGTGTCCGTAGGGGAAGGAGGATAACTACAGAGCCATTTTCTACAAAGAGTTTTTGGATCTCAATACCATTTAGTTTTTCAGACACATATAGTGGTCTGATGTGTCCTTTCATGATGGAATCTTCTTCCTGATCAGTGAAAGAAATCACTGCATTGCATTCAGCCAGGCCAGTCTCCATTCTGTAAATCTCAGTGGCAGCTACCTCGGCTTGGAATTCCTGGGGGCTGATCAAAGCTTCGATAAGTGCCTCCCTACAGTCGGCTAACAAACCCAGGGCATCCAGGATTGAAAACATGGCTGGAAATGACGCCAAGTGCTTAAGGATGTCATATTTTTACTCCAGTGGCCGATGCTTCTCCATTGGCAGGAGTGTCTTGGCAGGTGCTTTGGGAGCTGGAGCATTCGACGAGGAGGGACAGGCCACGGGGACGGATGTCGATGTTGTTCCCGCGTTTTGAGAACTTGGTCTGGTCGGTCTATTTGTGCGCACTAGGCGATCAGACACTTGCTCCTCCTCTAGTGGGTATCGCAGAACAACAGGGCCAGAGTGACTGCTTGTGGAAGTGGACGGGAATTCCCTCTCCTCGTGAGTCCGCCGACGGGCTCTCCCATGGGTTTCTGCAATATTAACGGTCTGGGCCAGGGTCCAACCGTAGGGTTGATTTCGGTCGCAGCTGCGTCTCCCCTAGTATCCCCTGCCTCTGCGATTCCTCCTCTCGTCTCCTTGTGCAGGAAACTCGTGTTCGTAATCATACACTTCATCATGGAATGATTCCATGAGATGGATGATGTTGAAAGAACCAAATATTGGCTCTTCATCCTCTGACATCTCAACCTGGTTGTTTGTCTCTAATGGTGTCATTTGGAAGGTCAGTGCCCGATGTTCCAAATTTGGGGGCATTAAATCGTCCAGGGTCGGGACTAACATTGGCCACGTCGTGGACTACTCCTATTGTGATAGCTTTCTTATTTGACTCCATCCGGATGAACGTAATGTGGAAGGTTGTGAGGTTGATGTGGTTGACTTTGCGGCTCCAGGGGCTGCTGGTGGCAACACCGGCTACTGTAGTTGAGCACGGTGTATGCCCTGGGCTCGGTTTATAGTCTTCCGAGTCATCCAGTTGTCAAATTTATGCCCCTACTTACTGGTGACTTATTGCCACCCCACCTCTTTGACAGAGTTGGTGGTCGAGATACATGCCACTTGTCCTGGGGGTGGTCCCAACTTGACTTTTCTAGAATCTACCAACCTCTGCAGGAGGACTTTATAGACGAAGCATTCTCGGATACTATGCCCCAACATCCGATGGTAGGAGAAGTAATCTGGACTGTCATCACGACCTACTTATTTGGGTTTCCTTGGCTCCGAGAGGAGAAGGAAGTTGCAATTCATGGCGGAAATGAAGTAGCCACAAACTTGATTGTCTCGGAATGAGTATACTTTTTTTCTTCGTTCCTCAAACTGGTTCTGCTTCGGTCCTCTCTGATCATCTCGTTTATTCAAGGAGACCGCTGATATGCAGGGGCCCCCTGACAATTTGGTGGAAGCCTAAGAGGCGAAGCTGGCACATGGGCCAACTTCTGTGTGACAGTGGACGATTCATATCTAGGAGAACTCTTCACCGGAGCCAGTGAGGATATTCGGGACTTTGAATTAGTCCTCTACAGGGAGTCATCAATTCTCTGGGCAATGACGGAGAGATGGAGGAAGCCAGTGGTAGACTCCACTGGTATGAGCGGTGTTCGCATCTCATCTCTAAGATTATCGATGCATATGGCGAGCATCTCATCCTAAGGCATTGGCCTGTTCAGAGAATAGGTCAGACCTTTCCATCTGGTGATGAAATCTGATACCCTCTCTTTCTCCCTCTTCTTGCATTTCATGAGAGCGCTGACCATTGTTTTAGGGAGTGTTGAGCTGAAATAGAATAGGAACTGCTGCCGGAGGTCCTCCCAGCTCTTTATCGAATGAGCCAACAGACTCATATACCAGAAGAAGGTAGATCCTTGCTGGGTCTGTACGAAGCATCTGAGTTTCACAGCTTCCTGTTGCTCTGGGGTCCCCATCATAGGGTCACAATATGACGCATAGTGCATCAAATGCTTCTATGGATCTCCTGATCCATTGAATATGTGGAATACAAGGATCCCAAAATTGGGTGGAGGTGGTGTGTTGGTCACCCAGTCTAGGTAGGGTTTACGATCTATCTGTATCAGAGCGTGTCGACCTTCCATCGCTTCCAATCGAGCTGTTATTGCCTCGATAGTGTTGGTGAGTCCCTGGTATACATCCTATTGGGCCCGGTCCAGGGCAGGCGTAGACCGAGGCATTTCCTGAGGATCAGGATTGGCCAGCACCAAGGGTGCATATTCCCTTCAGGGTACCCTTGGAGGTTTCGGGTGTAATTTCTCTGGTTTCTTCTAGAGTGGAGTGAAGTCTTGGTATTCATCTGGATCCACATCTAGGTAGTTGGACGGACCAAGCACCTCATTGGGCAGGATCCCTGATCGTGCTTCGTTTTCCAGGGCAAGCCTTAGCCTTTGACTTGAATATGTTGGGATTGTATGAGGTGGCTCTTCTTGGGATGCACTTTCAATAAAGAGATTCCTCTGGAGCAGCTCAGAGTTAAGCTGCCTCAATTCTTTCATCTCTTCTTCCTGTCGAGCGAACCTCTCTTTGAGCATGACTGGCTCGTTTTTATCGAGAGAATGTGATGGGTTCAGGGTAACCGTTCCTTTATTCATGTCCTTGTTGGAAGCTCACTGGGTAGGTGGGGGGAGGTTAGCTAAAGGGGCAGCCATATTTAAAGCAGCCCTCTGGTTCCGGGTGTGCACACCTGGGGGTTCTTTGTGAGTCATAGCTTGACTGGAACCGTCTTCTCCTGATCCATCCTGATTTGCATTTTCCCTGGTGTCACTCGCGGGGTTAGCCTCTATAGCGTTGATGAATGCATATTGCGGGGTGGAGGGGACTTCATCTTCCAAATAGGAAGAGGATCTCCTGCATCTTCAGTTGGCCTTCCCTTTCATGACCTGGGGTTTCCTTCAGACTTCTTGGTGAAGGGTGATGCAGAGAGTTCTTGGATGGGACCTTACTGCGTTCCTTCCTCTCAGAGGGGATGATGATTCATATGATGGGATGGGATGGGAGCCTCCTCTTCTGACTATCCTCCCAAGACAAGAGAATACCGACCCTCGTGGGGGAGGTTGTTTTTGAGGGGGTAATAATACCCCCCAGCCCTGAGGGATGGGGTTGGCTCCGTTCCATGGACAATGAATCTTTTCCCGGTTTGTTTGGTCTTACAGGGTAATTTCTTGTTAAAAATTCCCCTAGCCCTGCTGGATGGGGTTGACCCTTTAATGCGGCAGTGGCTGTGGCTATCGCGACCTGTATGATCTCTCATGCCCCCATCTGGGGGCGAACTAGATCTGGTGCCGAATTCACCTATCGATCAGTCCCTTCTGGGGAGGTAGGCAGAGATCGTTGATTGGCCTCTCTTAGGCGAGAGGCCTGCTATAATCTCTCGGTGGGCCGATTCATGAGTTTTTGAATGGCTCGTTCTCGTCGGGCCTGACGCTTCTAGGACTTACTCGAGGCCCGACTCTGTTGGGTGTGTTTGCTTTCCCCAACAAGGGGTCCACCTGATTGCTGTCTCGATGTGACGACGTTGCAAGACACCATACTCTACGGGTTCTTCTGGGTGGGGAGCGGAGTGAAATGTATAGCTCCGTGTTCCCCCACGCCCCTGATATGGACTCCCGTTAGAGTGTCACCAATGAGGAAGCGCAGTTCGTGTAGTGTACGGAGGCATGCTGCCTTCATATTCCCATTGTGCCTCTTGGGGCGTTGTTGTCACATCAAGGAAAGGGCCTCCAGGTCGATGTGACACATGAGGTCCCCTATCATCCTGACGTGGTATACATACCCTTAATTGGTCAGGAAGCTTGATTTTACCCGATAGAGGGTCATCCATAGGTTGTGGCGGATGTCGTGCATTCATTATTCCGACAACTCCCTGGGTATGTCGTGTTGAGGGGTGGTCGTGGGCCAAAACATAACTGGTATATCATTCCTAGCCAGTCATATCCTCAGGTACAACATATCGGCATACTCCTCCGCCAGTGATTCCTCTACCTGGTCAGCCCAACTGAGGCGCTCACCGCTAGTGTGATCAGAGGCAGTGGGACCGGTAGGTTCTGCATCATTATGTAAGCAATTCTGAGGTGGTTTAGAAGATGAAAACGACCTCAGACTGTCTCTTGATTGTAGAAGGGCGTTATTAGTGACAAGCTTGGAATCTGACATGCTCTATCTGGTCCTTCTGAGTGTCTCGGCATACGAGGGATTTTCGGTGCTTGATTCGTCAGGGGGAGGGACATCCTGCTGAAATAATATGTCATCATGGGGAGGACCTCCACAATGGTGTCCATAATGACGAGGACTACCATTACTGCTTGATGCTTCAATGCATAGAGGACTTTTGCAGTGCACACCCTAGGGAGGACCTCCAAGGCATGTTGTAGTAAGGGGAGGACCTTCTGGCTGCGTAGCGTTGTTACGAGGAGGACCTTCACAACAAGTTCCATTATGGTGAGGATGACCATCATGGATTGATGTTCGACGCGCATCCTAGGGAGGACCTTCAGGACATGCCATGATAGGGGAAGAACTTCTTGTCACTTGGGGCCATTGCGTGGAGGACCTTCGCAATGGAGGTCATGGTGGCGAGGACTACCATCACAGTTGCGGAAATGGCGAGGACTAACATTACTACTGCCATAGGGAGAATATCTGCAGGATACATCCTGGGGAGGGCCTCTAGAATGTATCTCAATGAGGGGAGTTCCTTCTTATTGCTCGAGGTCTCTACGGGGAGTACCTCCATTGTCAGGGTGGCGAGGACTACCGCCGTTACCTGATGCCTGGATGCGTGGAGTTCTGTTGATGCGTGACCCCTGGGGAGGACCTACAGGGTAGGCCACGACAAGGGGAGGGCCTTCTTGTCATGATGATACATTACTATGGGGAGGACCTCCGTAGTTACGACCATGATAACGAGGACTACCATCACAATCTGTGGCCCCACAACATGGAGATTGATTGCAGTGTATACCCCAGGGAGGACCTTTAGGGTGGACCACAGTAAGTGGACGACCTTCTTTCTGCTCGATCTTCTGGTCACGTGGAGGGTTTCTGTGACTCAAATCAAGAGAGAATCTGTCGTGACCGATTGTTATATGCCCACGGGGGAGGCCCCCATGGGTGCTCTGGGGAGGACCTTCAGAGCTGCAGGTAGCACCATTGCGGGGAGGACCTTCACAACTTCTACTGCCACTCCCATAATATGGTAATGGGTGTGCAGGGGTCCGAGCCTTCGATGTGTGTTTATATGCGTTGGGAACTCTAGCTTCCAGCAGACTGGAGTCGTGAACCCACTCATTATTTTCCGGCTGCCTTTGGCACGTTCGGGGTGCTCTTTTGCGGGCAGCGGGGACCGTCTTTTGTCGACAACGACCATCACCTCCTTTGCGTCTCTGTATAATTGGGTCACGTGATGCTACCGGGATACACCGACGAACATCTTGACTTTTAGTAGGGGTATATGCCTGCTCTGGAGAATCCATCGTGATGGATGGGTGTCCCCAGTTAGAACGAGTGAAACGGCTCGATCTGGATTCCCTTGCGTCGCGGAATATTGCCGACGACCCTCCTGGGTAGAAGCAGGGATGCATATCTACTCCGAGGAGGCTATCTCGTCTCTTAGATGAGTTGCCTCAATTGGGGAGACAGGCTCACGGGCCCGTGTCCTTGCTGTTGCCACTAATGAAATTACATTCTGGAAAGTCTGCACGATACGATCTGGTATTGATACCTGCTCCTCCATTATTGCCGGGATATGAAAAGAGACATCTTTGGCTGTAACGGGTATGAAGGCCCATTCTGGTATCGGAGTAAGAATTTCCTGCCCCAGTCCACCAGTGGTCAGTGGGTACTGACAATTCTCCTATGTCGGGGCAGGTGAATGAATCTGCCCTTATACCGGGATACACCAGTTTCTCTCTCTGTTTTCCGCCTCATCGGGGTGGTGGGATTTACTTCCATCTGCATGGAGCTGGCCATGAATATATTGGTTTCCTACCGTATCGAGTTGGTGGCCTTTTTGGTGGGGAGACATGCCCACCTATGATTTTCTGCCACATCTGGGTGGCAGGCATTATTGATCGCCACCCTATCAGGATGGCGGGCGTCTGAAGCAACTGCCAGGAGCTGGTCCTGCATGTGTCGGGTCACCACCACATCAAGCTGGGGGGCTTCATGACCCTCTTTAGGGAGAGGAGCCTACCTGGTACGTGTCGTTCTGTGTGAGCGATGGGCTTGATGGAGCTCGACCGGGATGCCCGCCGGCTCGTAATATGCCTCCATGTCTGGATGGCGGGCTTGGGAGGAGCGAACAAGTGTAGGTGCGTGTCTGTGGTACGTCTCTGTGGCTGGGCAGGGGAGCTACTCCTCGGGGACCATGGTGATGACTTGTCCCTGATTGTACGTCTGCCGCCCTCATCAGGCAGTCCAAGGGGCCAGAGCTCGGGGAGCATTGGACTGAATCCCTGGGGAGACATCCTCCTCGGCTTGAGGATGTCGGGTCACGGCGTGACCATGATGGCGCCTTTCGGCGGGGGCCTGAGAGTGGAAACCACGTTTGATAGGGATGAAGTTCTCAACATAGACCTCATCCGCCTCCCTAAGATAAGGGAGGTACGCATTGTCCCGTTCTAGGGATAGATTCCGAAAACGGTTGGAGACATAGACATGGGCTGTCTCGGTCCTCCATTTCGATCATTGTCGGGCAGGCGACCGGAAAATCCTGATGGATTGGAGGGCGTGCATGGTCGCCTCCACCGTTTGGAGAGTACCATCCACATGGTATTCCCAGATCAGCACGTCTGAAACCCAGCATTGAAGACGCTGGGTGGGTGAAGGGGTCCTCCATTGTTGAGGAGGTCTCGTCCTTCCGTCGTTGGAAGCGCGGAATTGTGAGTTCCATTGCAATGCCATTGGATAGAAGGGAGTTCTAAAGAAGTTCCTGCGAAACATTTTAACAAATACAAGCATCAATCCCGTAAAAACAAAATCTCAAAATCCCATGCGTAGTTAATGACCATTCTTGGCACTCCTTTAGAGTATAAGGGGGAACTGTGTGAGATAATGTTGAATCCATCATGTTTTATTAAATATTCACACCGGGTTCACCATTTATTGTTTCATTCTGGTTTTTGGCCACAAAATTCCCAACGGCTCTGTATCCAATGATTGATGGACCGACATTCCAAATGCAGGCATGCGCCGGATCGTATGACCGGCGACTCTTAGGAACTCACATTGATCGAGAGGATGGGATGTCGGGCTCATCGCACCCTTCTTGGGGGGAATTATTTCCTATTCCGGGACACTCATATAGATTTATGACGTATTCATATGTTCGTGAATATTTGGTTTATACGCAAACATATTATCCACGGATTCAACCCTCGTGGGAAATGGTGAACTGGATGCAGGGGTTTGGAATCATTTATGCCCGAGTTTTACCATCCCTCATTGGATTAATGACCCCGAACGGTTTGAACTCGCTTGAGGCAGCAATAGGAGTGGCGCGGTGAACCGATGTGGGGAAGATCGGATCGACCGGTTGTTGAGCTTGAACCTCAGGGAGGCTTCCTACATACCCTGTCTAGGAGGCTGGGATCAAATTCCACGTAGTTCTCATATACAGTTTAACGTCATGCTGGATGAGGATGGAACTCATCATGAAGAAACGACTGAGTAGTGGGCTTGAACCTCGTGGAGGATTCCTACGTACCATGCCTCGACATAGATCAAAGTCCTCGTAGTTCGCTTAGGATTGGGGCTTACACTCTGAGGATGCCCAGAATGTTGGATTGGGGCATACACTCTAAGGATGCCCATAAGAGGATGTCATGGTAAATGCTTACTCTAATCCCACGTGAGTCATGATCGGTGTGCGAAACAAGAGGTAGCAAGGACTAGACGATCACGTTGCGAAAGGTGTGTCCGTGAGAAGTGGAGTGGGAATTCTGCATGGAGCAGCCCATGAGGTGATGAATTGGGGGCTTACACTCTGCGGAGGGATAGAAGGTCGGGGCTTACTCCGAGATGGACGCTTGGGGCAACAAAGCCCAGCGGTAGAGGGAAAGGGTGTGCTCCAGTGCCCCTATCCTCTTTTGCAGTTCACAAGGGATTCCTTCTAATGGGTATTTTAACATCTTCGAGGAACCCTCAACAAGTGGAGGGGCAGAAAAGGGATTCCCGAGCTCAGACTCCACATTAACGTGGGAATGTGAACACAGGAATGCCTCGGGAATCGGCTCAAGGGTCGGGGAAATTTTTTTTACCCTATTTTATCGTGGGTATGTGAACTCAAAATGGTGCGCTGATGCGCCTGAAATTCACACCACGCATATCCGGCAGCTCTGGCAGAGGTCTCAGCTCGGGGTCAATGAATATTCCAATGAGGGAGTTGTGGAGGACCTGGCTGGATCATAAGGATTTTAACTGGATTTGGAAATTAGAACACTGAAGTATTTGGTGAGCCACCGAGAGGTATAGATGGTGGAGCCCTTCGCGTGGGAAAGTGCCATACTGCTGGAGAAGCCGTCCGCGAACCTGGGTGGTCCGCAGACTGATTGGCATCCCGCGAACCAGGATGGTTCGCGGCTTTTGGTTCAATCCATGAACTAGGGTGGTTCGCAACTTCAGGTTAAATCCGTGAACCAGGGTGGTTCGCGGCTTCAGATTCAATCCGTGTATCAGGGTGGTTCCCAGAGGGTTCCAGGCGGGCAGCGGTAGCCAAGGGCGACGCCAGTCAGAGGCTCGTCGGTCAGGGCTTCACTCGCGTAGGAGGGTTCTACGTGGTGTGAAGGATGGGAAAAGAGGCATAAACTCCATGGTCTATGGGGAAGTCATCCGCAGAGGGGGTATGGTTTGCGGCTCTCTTTTTTTTAGGTTCTCGGTTCACCAATTTATTATGCATTTTCCGATTACTTCTTAATTCATATACGTTCTGTGGTTCGCGGATGGAAATTTCACTGTTTGCGAAATCCTAAGCCTTCCTTCAACCGATCTCCTATCCCTTCAAATCTGATTCCAGTTCTCCAATCACCTCTTCTCTTCTTTCCCCCTTGGTCTCCTTTTATAGAGTGGGGAACATAATGTATCTGTGGACACGCAACACCTTTTATGGAGTCCTATAACCAAATTCCCAGTTCATATTTGACTTGGTCAATCCACGAATCGAGGTGGGTATTGAACGGTTCCCCCATCACGAGGCGAACTCATTGAGTGCTCCGCGGCTACGGAGGGTTCCGCCTCTATTCAGCGAATGATAGCGGGTGCGGCTTGAACCGGTCGACGTGGTCCGTGGTGGGGAAGGTTCGTGACGGTGAACCGGACTGGCGCTCATCCTGCCTCATGACCGTGGAGGCTCTTCGCCTCCATTTTGTGAACGATAGTGGTTCATGGATGGGGTGCCTCACGGTACCTGGCCACGTTGCACTTCCATGGACCGGTTCGCATACCGGTCCCCTTTTTGGGTCTCTTCCTTGATTATTTTCCACAATTCTTTGGGGGATTTGGGTAATATTTCCTTTGCAGATTTTTTAGGACCCTACAGTATAATATCAAATGAACTAGTTACTATATATTGTCATAATAATCAATAAAATTTATATTCCTGAAGAAAATAATATACTAATGAATATAATATTTAAAAAACAACTCTCCCCACTTACAAAAACCACCCTCACTTCCCTTTCTCCACACACCATATAAGCCGTAGTTATTAAAAAATTCTACAAATTTCTATTCCCAAACCAATCCCCCATGTTTTACATATCTTGTTATCCGTATAACATAATTTCTATGGTTCTTATGTTTTTTTTCAAAAAGGGTAATTTCTAGAGGTAACACATTCCAATGCCCCTTTTTAAATTATTTTATTTTGTTACCTTCTCCTCACTTCCATCATAAAAAGTATAATAATAAATTTAATATAATTTATAAAATATAATTTTCTTTTAATCAATTAATATATATCATCTATTCAATTATCATCACTTCTTCTTGTAAAAACAAAACCATTGTCCATGATATATCGATTCACCATCTTCATTAAAGGTGAGTTTAATTTCCCATTACCACATTCATGGAAGTTATACATTCACTTATAATGGTTAAAAAATGAACTATATATTTATATAATCTACTTTTTAAATTTTGGAAAAAATATATAATCATAATATAAAATATAATGATACTAGTTCTCCATTGATGGTAAAACCACCAAAATTAACAAATAGAAAAGTGTTATAATTTTTACTAAATGAATCACTCATATTTCATAAAATAATTGATGTTTTGGGTCCATTTTCCATAATAAAATTAAATGAAATTTATTTCATTTATCTTCTATATTTTTTCCACTGGAAAAAAACATAAAAAATTAGACACAAGTGATCTAACTTTGGAACCATGAAATGAATGCATTAAGAATACAATAATTGAGATTTATAACTAATCTAAATGGCTATAAATGAGCCTAATAAAATTATAATATAAATATTATATATGTAATGGACTATGAATTATTTAATTTACGAATTAAATTTTATTATTTGGGACTTTGATTGAAAGTTCATAATGAAACTTGAATACAAGGCAAAGGATCTCTGCGAATCACCTTTCCTTTTGGTTACACATTCTCTATCCTTACATCAAATTATCTCTCAATTATTATTATATAACTATTATATATTTTATATTTATGTACAACACATAGAAAATCAATTTAATCAACCTTCCTTTGATGGGTTAATACATGTTTTAGTGGTTACCTTAGTGATGAAAGACTATGCAACCCATTTTTCCATGTTTAATTATTACAATTATGATTTATCATTGATTTAATATTATGGATAACATAATCATGTACAGGTTATGATTTGAAATATCTAATAGTTTACCCACTAATTGGGTGATATTTTAGTTTAATCTGGTGAAATGTATTGGATTATGCAGTAAACCTAATATATGATGGTAATATGTCCACCATGTGATGTTTTCTTGGAAATTATACTTGACATGTTCTTATGTAATGTTTAATGTAAAATCTAAATTATTATGATTATATGATCTCATGATTCCTTGATATTCTTGTTATGCCTCCAAATTATTACTCCGGACCCATTACATTTATTTTATAATGTCATGCTTTATCACTCATATGTTATGTTTCATTTCTATGTTTATACACTTATGAGACTTCATATATCATCCCATTTGATTATGTATTCTCTAGGTTACCCTATATAGTTATAAGAGCTCATTGGGATTTAGGAACTCATATTTTAGAATAAAATAAGGATTTTTTTTAGATTCATGTTATTATTTTATCTACCTAGTGTTCCAAAGTCAATAGGCCTTATGATCTCAGAGTTATATTTGTTTATCATTAATATCAAAAAATGTTATAATATGTGTAAAATGTGTGGGTCACTATAGTTGGAATTTGAGATTAGCCTAGTTAGTTTTGGTTATTATGACTAGAATACTTTCTTGAGAACCCTATGTATAAGTTATATTGATAATAATAAGTATACGAAAATTATCCTAAAATATTGGTAAGGTATAGAGTGAGTGGTTCCAAAGAAGCTATATCCCTATCTGGATATTACAGGTGGATATGATTTAGAAAATTCTAAAACTATTTATAAATAATTATGACAGACTTGAATAGATTATTAGGTTAGAAAACCTAATATAAAATCTACAATGAATAACCTAGAATAAATAATAAGGACTCCTAATTTTTTATAAAATTCTCATTTATAAAATATTCTTTATATGTTCACAATTTCAATGTTATATACATATTAATTAAGGATCCAAATATCGAATTTTATTTTCATTTTTTAGTTAATAACTAGAAATAGAAGAACATGTGCCAACAACCAATATGACGAGAAATGTGACGATTTCCCTAATTACATGGAAAAATTGGTGTGATCTGCTGTCATATATCATATGATTGTAAAACAACAAGTTCGCATAAATTATTATTAACAGCTAGAACATATTTGATTTTCACAACACATCAATGAAGATAATTATGGTGTCTCATAGAAGTTTAGGTGATAAATATTACAAATAAAATTATATTCATTTATCTACATGTTAGAACTGTGGGAAAAAGAAAAAAGGGAATTGTATTTGTGGAACCTAAAAATGATTTATGTTTGAAAAAATAGGGTATAATGTAACCAATTTCTCAAGAAACATGAAGAGACATGTTAAATATATGCAGGGAAATAAAGCTCAACCCACGAAACCACTATTTTTTCAATGTTTTAGATGTGAAGATGTTGGTCATTAACCATGTTAATTTCTTAATACAAGGTCTAACAAAGATTTCAAACACAAGTAATCAAAAAATAAAGGGAACTATGAAGGTCCTATAAAATGATTACTTTTATCCAAAACATCGTTGTTTTTTATGTCTTCTTTTCAATATGCTATATCTGGGTCATTTTCTAAAATCATTTTGTCACCTCCCCAGATGATTCAATTTCATCACGAAAAACTTCTATGATTATTTCATCACTTTTTAATTTTTATAGGAATATACATCTTAATAATCATTTCAAAATTACTTTGGTGGATTCTGATGTTATATTGGGAATGGATACGATATGTTTATATAAATCCTATTAAAATTATTAAGAGAGGGATTTTACTCTATAAATCCAGAGTCATCCTTTGATTTCGTTAAATTTTGAGGAAGTGGATTAATCTCATTTGAACATTAATCTAATGTGTGGATATTATTTATTTTTGAAAAAACATATATATCTTAAATAAATAATACCAAAGAGATAATCATTATTAAATTCTTTCCCATTATGGGGGATTATTCTAAGGTATTCCATGAATAATATATTGGCCTTCCTCAAAATGAAGAGCTTGTGTTCTGAATTGAACTTATACATAGATATTTTCCCAAATAATATATTTTTTATAGAATGGAAACTATTGTGTTGGAATAATAGAATTTTTCATTAGAATAGATGGAAGAAAAAGGTTTTTCACACCTTTATGCTTCACTGGGGGTGTATCAGTACTTTTCATTAATGATGAATGATGGTTCAATGCACCCTGGCATTGATTATCATGAACACAAAAAATCATGGAAATGAATAATTATTCATTTCCAAGGACAGATGACTCATTTGATTAATTAAGTGGGCCCCCTTATTTCTCTAAGAAGTACTATTAGTGAGGTTATCACCTATTAAAAGTGAAGAAGGAAGATTTTCCCAGTACCAAAAATTAATGATGTTATTGAATCTATGACTTCATACTGATTCCAATTGGACTCACTAATGATATAATAATATATATGGATTTGATAAATAGACTATTTATAGATTACATTGGAAAAATTGGGTTTTTATTAATGGATAATATTCTAATATTCTGCAAAAGAAAAAATTTTCATGAGGATATTATAAATAGTATGATAGCAGGATAAATACATTGAAAGGGATTAACTATATCAAAATTAAAATAAATGCGTGTTATAGATTGAGAAAGTTTCTCATTTGGGAATGATTTCATTAGAAAATTAAAATATTTTTCACCCTTATATGAGAAATAAAAATGGGGAGTGGCCTAGAATGACATCTGTAATGGAGATCCATATATTCCATATATTAGGTGGGTATTATTGATGATTTATGAGAAACATCTCATGATTTTAAAAATCAATATCCAAGATGACACAGATGAGGAGGGAATTGTTTTCTTAAAAAATTAATATGAAGAGAAATTGAAGGAGTTGAAAAATATTTTTAACACTACACTGATAAATACACTATCCACAAGTAGGGAACATTTCATGGTATATAACGAATCATCGAAGAAGTTATTGGGATGCGTACTAATGAAAAATGTTAAAGTCATAGCCTATGAAACACGGTAGTTGATGTTTCATGAGATTAACTAACCAATACATGATCTTTAGTTTTATAAAAGGGTATTTTTGTTGAATATCTATTGGAATTATATCTTTTTTGAGAGGTATGAAATATATATGAAACATAAGAGGATAAAATATATATTCGTATAGAAATATCTTTATATGTTCCAGTGTAGATAGATTGTTCTGATTAAGGACTATGACTTCTCAGTCCACTACTATCACAAGAAAAAAATAAAGTGTAAGGTACTCTATGATGAATGGATCATGTAACATTATTAATATTTAGAATTAATAAGGGTCCAATATTCATATACTTGTATAGGATGGGCATCAGAATCATAATGAAAGAAAATTCATCACTCCTTTCTCAAATTATTTCTGAAAAATCCCTTTGGGAAATGATAATTGAAACTCAAATTGAATATGTAGAAATTCATAAGAAAGGGGAAGTCATAAGAAGAGGTAAATCCTCAATGGTAAAAATTGATGAATATGGATTTATAAGATTTAGTTCATAATAATGTGTCCCATAAAATCATCAGATCAATAAGAAGTTATTTTATGATGCGCATAGTTATACCTTCTCTATAAACCCATGTACTATAACGATGTATAGAGATCATTCATAGGACTATAGGTGGGAAAATTTTAAGAGGGAGATCATAGTTTAAACATCAATGTTATTTATACATTATAAAGTGAGTGTTTAATGTAATATTTATAAGGGTTTGATGCAACCATTAACCATACCTAAATATAAATTGGAAAAAAATATATATGTACTTTTTCACCAGTATTTTGAAGACATCTATAGGAAATATTTATATAAGGGTTGTGGAAGATCATCTTACAAATTCTGATCGCATCCTCTAAATTTTATAGGAATTATCACATGATCAACTGTTAAGTATATACATCAAAGAAGTTTTTAGACCGAATGGAAGACCATTATCTATTGTATCTGATTGAGATCCCAGATTTACCTGAATGTTTTGGATGAATCTCTAAAATAATCTAAATATTAAGATGAACTTCAATACTAATTATCACCCCGAAACTAATTCCCAATCAGATAGGAAAATATATACACGATAAGACATGTTGATAGGATTGTTGGTGTACATAAAAGGTGGATGAGATCATAATATTTCGATGGTCGAGTCCTTGCACATTAATAGTTCCACTCAAGAATATAAATGGATCAATATGAATACCATTGTGGGAAATGATAAAAACAATATGTTGTGTAAAACATGGTGAAATCATTTTTTGGGACACAAAATGGCGAGAGAATGTGTAGAAAAGGTCAAAACCATTCACCAACAAATCATGAATGATCAAAGCTGAAATAAGATCTATACAAAAAATTCAATAATAAGACCCAGAGTTTGAGGTTTGGGATAACTTATTGCACCATATATCCATTTAGAAGAGAGTCATGAGATTTAGTAGGATGGGAAATCTATGTACTAGGTATATCAACCCCTTTGAGGTTATTGATTTCATTGGAGGTGTGGCTTATCGACTACAACTCTCTCCAACCCTATCTCAAATACACAGTGTATTCCACAAATCCCTATTGAGGATGTACATACTAGATCATTTACATTTACTAAACTATCATGCAGTACATCTATAAAATGACCTCTCTTGTTATGAGGATCCAATAATGATCCAATAATGTATAGATAACTTATATTCAACAAGAAAACTCTCCATGTCAAATTACTATACAGAAATAATAATTTCAATGAGGCGACATGTGAACCGAAGGAATCCACAATGCCAAAATACCCTCACTTGTTTTCCCATTAGTATAAAAATTGAAATTTCAAGGATAAATTTCTTAAGGTGGAGGAATTTAATTCCCCAGAATTTTATCAATTAGATTTATTTTTTTATAATTATATCAAATTTAATAATCTAGTATAAAGAACATGCACCACATAATGAAACAAATAAAATTCCTTAATATTATCATTATATTTAGAGAATAAAAATTCCCATATTAATTGAAAATATTACAATGGGATAAAAATTATTAAAAAGGTTTCTATAATTTGAAAATTTTTATATGATAAATCCACTAGATTAAGAACACTCATGAACAACACTATATAAATAAAAAACAATGTTATTAATTTAGTATGATTTTTGAAAATAAAAATTCATATTACATTGACATATAATTAAGTTAAATGAATAGTCAATGAAATAATAAGTATTTATAAGTACTAGGGAACCCATAAGATTGTTACAAATCTGGTCGTTAGAATAGTAATATAACTGTTGGAATAGTAACATATCTATGGGAATTGAAATCTGACCATTATGAATATAAAATAAACTAATAGAACAACATTTTAAACTATTAATTTATGAAATAATATTTAGGTATCCATTAAATTGAAAATTTGGAATATTTATATCATGATTCAAGTTAATAAATTTGTTAAAAATAATAATTTAATTGTTTGATTTTTTTAAAACATAAATGTTTTATTATCAGATTTATAATAAATATAATGATATACGATAATGTTTATTTCCTAATTTGATTTATAAATTAATATTAAAATTAATTATAATGATGGGATAATTTTATGAGTCCATATGTAATTTTTCAATGTGTCAATAAATAAATCATAATATTAAAATTGGTATTTTTCAATTAAATGAGGATTTTAATTAAAAATAAAATATTTCATATAATAAAAATTATTTTAATAAAATGTATTTTGTTTAAATATATATACATATCTAAAAATGAAAATGTTTATTTTTTGTATTTTCCTTAAATTGTGTAAATTTTATTAAGTTTGAAATATAACAAATTATAGTATTTAATATTATAAGAAAATACAAATATTTCTGAGTCGTAGTTGATATATGAATCTTCTTAAATGACTTGAAGGCCTTCAATAATTATTTATTTTTGATAATCCACCTTTAAATGGATAAGGGGGTACACATAAAATTTTTGAAGGATTAAGTGGCATTACATAAACTGTAGGTTTTAGGAAATAAACACAAAGAAAACTACATGGAACAACCCCTCCCCAGAAAATGTCATGATACTAGCTCTCCACATTTTCTTGAATGGTCTACTAGTATTCCTGTATAGAGCTGCACATGGCCAGTACCGATGGAAATTACGTACACTCCCAATCATCCATGTTCATTTAGCTCTCCTATAGTGAATATGACCACTCTAAATTATCATCCAGAGCATTATTCCTTGTTATTTGGTTAGTAAATATGCATTTTTAAGTGTCTCTAAGGCATTGAGGTGGTGCAAAGGCCATAAGGTTTCCCAAAGGCCTTGTGGTGGACAAAAGGCCTTATGGTAGAACGATGTCCTTACATTTATGATATTAAAAACTAATTAATATAATAGTCAAAAAACACCCATCATCACCCCTTACAAATACCAAAACTCATCACCCCTTATCCTCACCCATTATAATACTTGAAAATTAACAAAAAACTATCAATTTATCCACCAAAACCCTCTCCCCCGTGTAATAGTGCCGACAGTCTCCCAAAAATACTAATTCAACATTCCATAAGATGATTTTGAAATAGGAAAAATTCAATTGTTAATACTTTCAACAAAGTTTTTTAATTTCTTTTATTTTCTTCCATTCTAATCACCTCCCTCATCCAACATGGGATATTCACTACAGTATAATATATATACTATAATAATATCTTGTTAATGAAATATCTATCATCAAATCACATTAATTCTCCTCTTATTGTAAAAATGAAAACACAATCCCTAATATGTTGGTTCACTACCTTAATTGATGATGAGTTTTATTTTCCCATTACTTCCATCATGGTTAGATTATGTTCACTTCTAATGGTTAAAAATAACCTAAATATGTTTATTATAAATATTTTCACATTATTGAAGAAATAAATAACCATAATATTAAGTGTAATAATACATGATTCCAATGGATGGTAAAACCACAAAATTGATCTTACTGAACAATGTTTACATTTCTACTAAATGACTAATTCCTATATAAGAACATTAATTAATTTGGGGACCATTTAAATTTATATATATATGAATTCAAAACCCTACTCAAATAATGTATTTCATGTCGATTATTGATATTAACGATGATAAAACCATATGTCTATGTTCTTTCACAACCTTTCTAAAAATAAAATATGTGAAAACCCTATGACATTTGGTTTTAAAGTCAGCTATATAAATAATCAACATGAAAACCCATTTATTATTGGTTATTTAATAATTTATGTTAAAACTCCAATGTAAAAATTTAGTTTTCAACTAGTGATATTAGTGTTGTGAAAGAGAATGAGTGATGGAATGATGTGACACAGGATGGTACAGGGCGATTGGTGTGTGGTTGCATGGTATGTGGTGGTCGGTGATGGAAATAATTTGTGGGATGATGTATTTGGAGTTGGAGGGAAATCTCATGTGATTTAATATAACCCAACACAACCAAATTATCAATGTAGTATGTCAAGTTTCCGAGATAGATATAGTGATGTGTGGATGTCCCAAGAATTGTGGAGAGCTCCAAGTGGGGCTCTATGTTTCAATTTAGGTGGGTAGTAGGTAACTACATGAGGGGCCTCTATTGTAAGTGTGGAGCTTCGTTCATCATGGTGGGCTCTATTGGGGAGCCTACGGGCATCGACATGTTAACACATATGGAAACACAGTGTTTCCCTGGGAATGATGTCTTCTCATTATGTTTTCTATATTGAGCTCCATGGTGTAGTCCATGAAGACTCATAACACACCACAGATTGATGGTTGATAAGTTCCAACATTCCACCTCTTTTGAGTTTCCCATCTACTCCATTTGCTGATTTTATCAGGATGTTCTTTCGGATTCGCTGTGTACCACCCATGTTAATCCACATTTTCTCCCACCATGATGCACCACTACATGCTACTATTATATCGAATTAAAATTGTCCCATAATTAATACATAAATCCTCCCTCTGAAGAAGGCCACTAATATTAGAACCCCAATAAGATATGGGATAAAATGGCCACCTTATCTCTTAGTCCATCATTGGACTGCACTAATTAATTAATGTTATTATTTTTATTACAGTTGTTTTTATTTTATTATTATAATTTTTAGTTTTCATTTTTTTACTAATAAATTATTCTCATTAAAAACGATTTAATAATAGAAATCATATATTATTATATTATTATTATTTCAATACTAAAATGGGTAACATAAATCACATGTTTAAAATTCTTAAAGGATCAGGACAAATATCTTATAAAATTGATGCTTTATGGAGAGTTTAAGTAATATTTTTAGATTAATTCATGAAAATCATAATGGTTTAATAAAAAATAATTCATATTGAAAATTATATATATATATATATATATATTTAAAATATTTCTAAATCTGGGTTTTTTATCTGTCTAAAGGAATTTATAAATGCAGATAATGTAATTCAAGACTATACTCATAAATATTTATATCCTGGACACATTTAAATATTTATTTAGGAAAACCCATTTTAAAAAGCTACACAACAACAAGAGTAAATGATTTCAGATTTACAAAGAATGCTGTGAAAATGGTTGGTTCAATTTTTTCAAAGACAAATCTCATGAAACATTCGAGTAACCATGAAAATAGACACCAATAGGTGATGATCATCACCTTTAAGAACAACAAACCAGAACTCCTTCTTTCTTAGAGACCTTCTTGGAATGAAATTTTACTTTAAAACATGTAATTATCAGCCTCAAACTATTATGTTCGGTAACCTACAAAAGACATAATGGAGAAAACCGTAGGTTTCTTCATTAAAATAGGGGGTATAAATAGATGTTATCATATTATTAAATCAATACAGAATATAGAATTAATAGAATCAAATTGTAGAATTCTATCTTATGAGGATAATTTATCGTATTTTTTATTTGAGGTATCATCATTGGGTTTTTTTCCTTCACCAAGACAAATCTGAACCTTATCAAGTATAGCTTGGGTGAAATCATATGTAGGATAAGATTAAGATCATAGAAATTTCTAAAAGATCCATGTTATCTTTGTTTCCACCTATGAATACCATCACCGCTTATCATACCCTTATATCTGAGTGGAACGATTAAGTTGAATTCATGATTATATAAACATGCAATGTATTAAATATTATATTAGTATATGTATTTTAAGCTTTTTTATCTATATTTATTATTAAATTTTTAAAAATTAAATTATCCAATTTTTTTATAATTAATAAAAATTTATTGATAAAATTTAATAAATACATCTAAAGAAATTTTATCGATATTAAATATTTGGAATGAAATTATATATGATCTATTTGTTGATGAATTTTATCTTTATTTAAATTATGTGTTTTGAACTTAAAACAATACACTGAACTCTTTAAATAAATAATAAGAACAATTCACAATGTAAAAAAATAGATCATCCCATATGAAATCCATAATTGTTATGAACTAAAATTATAAACCCATCAGCTTTCAAGGAATTAATTTTCCTATAAAATGGATTTAATTATATGATTCCATTTAAAAGAAAAACTGTAAAATTTTATAATATGATTTGGCAATAAATGAATATTATTTTTCCTTTCATAATGATAATATTATATTAGGTTGGATTTTATATATTTTTTAGAAAGATGTGTTTTTAGGTGAACAATAAAAAATATTGTTTTTATAAATAACATAACTGTTATGAAATCAATGGGATCTAAAAAATATTTACAAATATATATATATATAATCTTCATAAAATAAAAATTTAATAATTAATATTCTACATTTAAAATGAAATGATTAATTATTCATCTGATGGTTGAAATTTTGGATTCATGTAATATTTTAAGCCAACAATTTTATTGTCCATTATTTTCATTAAATATTCAGATGATGGATTTTGTGTTTGGGTTTTATAAAATCCAAATAACTTTTACTACTTTATTAAAAATAAAATTAATGTTATAAAATGAAATTTCATCGATAATGTTATAATAAATTTAATTTTTAGGCTGAAAAAACTTTTTTCCCTAAAAAAATAGTTTTCAATAATTGTTTGTATTAATATTAAAATATATAATTCTCACCCTTTAAAATTTTTTATTTGATAAAATTATTTTATGTTTTAAATCATCATGTTTAAATTATGTGATACGTTAAATCTTAATTAATTAATTTACAATAAATTTCCATGTTTAAAAATAACTTACCACAATAAAATTAAATTAATGTAAAATTGAACACTATGAATAAAAGGCCTAAAATTCCTCAAAATTTTTATAAAAATATCCCTTAAATATCTTTATCAACCAAATCTATATAAGAACTTAATTATTTTTATAAAAAATTCCCGCATGCCTTGAATAATGGCTTTTAAATTAATATTATTAGAAAAATTTCACCCCCTCACTTATAAAAGGGGACTTCGACCACCCATTTATAAACACTCTATAATTAAAATTCCTCTTAGAACACTAACCATTTATTATTCTGTATATCCCGATACCATTTCTGGTATCCCCTATATCATAGTTGAATCCCGAAATTGTCAATTTTCAATATGTTCTCTAAGAGGAGGTTTAAATTATCAATGTGAGTAAGAGTCACTACATAGCGATTTCATCTTCCAGATCATTCACATAAAAATATGTATTAACTACCCTAATATAATGACATAAATATTGTAATTATACTAAAATTGTATTATGTTAGTGGTATAACCAATTATCCACCATTCCCACATCCTTAATCAATGAGAGTATCGTTCATGCATGTAAGTGAAGACTATCTCCTCCACTAGGTAACGTATTTAATTTTTAATAACTTCCATATATGGATGGTTATAAAAGGGTATTTAATGAATAACTAAGATATTTATAATTTTTTTATGATTCTGAAATGTCAGACGATTTTTGACCTTCATCGTATTCTATTAAAAATGAAATCATTATATATTTATCTAATATAGACTATATCCACAACAAAGAAAATTGTTTCTCTATTCATCACCACATCACATGGATGACTATAAAAATATTTGTGATAATTATTAATGTTATTATGGATTAATATATTTCATAAATAATATTATATAAAGAAAAAATAATAATTAATGATAATTATATTATTACTCATTGATATCAGTAAAATGCCTGAAACTATCTCATCATGTCTTCTATCTTAAAAAATAGTATCGATGAATTTCATTGAAAAAAGGTAAATAATAATTCATAACAAAGATAATATTATCCTGAATAATATTTTATGTATGATTTTTTTTAAAACAATGGGGGTGTCGAATCACCATTAAAAAACACTTAAAAATAGTCAAAATGTCAAACATTTGATGATGAAAATAAATATTAATCAACTAGTATATATATACGTAATATGTAAAATTAATGTACATAAAATGATATATAAATACATAAATTGCCAAAATAAGTGATTAAGTTGAGTATTTTTATTTTACATATGGTTAATAAACTATTATGATGTTGATGAGTTAAACATAATATTTTTCTCGTATCAATTTTGACATATGTTATCTATTGACTATTTTCTTTATTTATGTGATGTATACACATCCACATAACTATATTTCACCATATAATTATTGAAATTCATGTTATTTTCAATTCCATCACATTTTAATACTTTAAAAATCTTCTTAGTTAAATTTAGTCATAATTGTAAGGGTTTATTTTCCAATCTTACTTTTTTTAGGTGACAATATTTATCCTCCATATCAATATTTTAATTATCACTATAATTGAAATTTATTATTTTTAAATCAGAATATATATTTATAGTGATATTCATATTTCTCAATTCCTCTTTTCAAAGGTAAGTCTTCTGAATTTTTATTGAAATGTATTTCATTAAATATATTTATTAATATTATTTGTGTTTGTATATTTTATCTTCTAGTCCAAATTTATGGACATAGCCCTTATTTATTTTAAGGAGATATTTTACTTGATTTCTATTTGGAGTTAATTTGTTTAAAGTCCTTTTAGTCATCTTCATGAAAATGATATCTAAAAGTGAATTGTGACTTCATTTTGGATATAGTTTAGCATTCTTTAAATTATATTAAAGGAATATTCTTTTAAGTTTTTTCCATAATAAGGCATCTTTCTGCAACATTCAAAAATGTTATTTAAGAAACTTCTTTCACCATGTAAATTTTTAATTTTCTTATAATGGGGTTTTTCATCAATGTAAATATCCATTAATGTTCATATTGATAAATTTGGGATATTCTCTATTAATAACATCTCCTTTACTTCTATAGATGAATTACGGTCAATTTATTTTATTTATTGACTCGGTTATGTTTTAGAACCCTATATATTTATTATTCCAATATGGTTGTTTATTTATTATTAATCAAAGACGATCATGCATTTGTTTTATTTTGTTATTTCATATGGAAAATGAATAGGACTTATTAGGTGATGTGTGGGTCCCACAATGGCCCCTCAATGCATTGAAAGGTCACAGAAGTCAAACTAACTTATGTATTTAGGGTATTTATTACCTATTTATGCATGATGTCTTAACACAAGTCATTAAAAGTAGGATATTGACATCTAACATCGTATAGTATGTCACTAATGACCAGTTATTGTTATACATGTCATTATTTATATATTTTGGTATTTCCGGGATATATTCCTCTTTCATGATATTAGTTATATTGAAAATTAACAATTTTTTATCTCTTCTCTATTATTCATTCCGTGATTATTTAATGATATCTTCTGTTATAGCTTATCCCTTTCTGAGTATCATATATCATGCATTTAATTTTTTCTTTTCCCTAGGGTACCTAGGATTGAACATTGATAAATTTTTATGACATACTCGATGAAATAATAATTTTGTCACTAGAATTTTAGGTCATATTTCATGTTTTAAAATTTAATGTGAGAATAACTCCTGTATATAGTCTCCCAAGACTTTTGAATTTAATGATCCTATTTTATATAATTCATTGTATCATATACCAATGTAATAATGTAACCTATGACTACAGGTAACTATTTTTGGGACTATTATGGTTAGTATCGGGATAATTTTAATAGATACATTGTTAAGTATATTTAGAAAAATATAGATTAGAGAACATATCTCTATGAAGTTCTCTTGAGATATTTATTAGTATTGTAAAATATTTAATATTTTGGGAAAGTATACAATGTATGATTCCCTAGCAATGAAATCCCAGTCTAGATTTATATAAGGGGATGTATTCTCTAACACAAATCCACCATTGGGTAATAACATTGAAAAGTATAGTTGAGTTTTAACTAGATCATCACTTGGAGTATAAAAAAGAGAACTAAGTACACACCAGGTCTAATAATACCTATTGATATGAATTGTCTTATTCCCATTCTCATTAAAACCTATTATAAATTATTTAAATGTAAGTTGATTATGTAATATATAATTAGTTAGGTTAGATAACATAATAGGAATATGAACACAGAGAACAAGGATTAAGTAATCAAGATTCATAAGTTAGGTTATGAAATAAGTTTATGGATTAACTCTTATATGTTTATAGTTTCCAATTATACAATTATTATTTTTACCATGCTTAAAATTTCTTTATTTTATGTAATGACTGGAGGAAAGAGAAAAATAATCAATGGTAGATGTGATAAACAATGCAATGAATGAACCTATAAGAAATTAAATGAGGTAAAAGACGGAGTGAGGTGTCTTATCATTAGGTATAACATGATATCATGAATTATGATTAACAACATGAACATAGATGATTTTTTAAACACACCAAAGAATAGATTTATAGATATTACTAGGATTTTATGTTATAAAAACCATGGAGGAAATAATATTTCCTTACACACATTTCATGAATATGAGAGTAATCACCCAGATAATTGTATTATCAGAAATAAGAGATGTTTTATGTGTGAAAATGGGTGTAGAAAAATTAATTTCTAATATAAAATGAATAGTTATACTAAAAATTTGGAAGGTAATAATGTTCATCCTATGGTAACACTAATATTTCTATTTCATAAATGTGGGTAACTAGGGAATTATCAATGTTAATTACCTATTACATGGGAAAAAAATGTTGATAAACATAAATAAACAATTATACATTGTGAATAAGGAAGTTCATATTATATGGTAGTTATTGAAGTTCATTGTGACAATTAAGGTAGAACAATACTATGCTATTGAGTTATAGATATCTTGTTTGAGTTTGATTCTAGGTACCCATGTATATCTTTTATTTTTTCTAAAACAATGAAATCATCAACATTATGATTTTATTATTAAAGAAAACATCTATTTGTATGATTATTGTATCCCAAGTTGTCATTTTTTAGTATTTACATCATATAAATATTAATAATTCTTCCTTCATATGAATTTGATGTGATTTTGGGGAAAGGCAATTTATATCAAAGGAAACTATATTAATTACTAGGATAAGGGAATAAAAATACATATATAAACACATCCTATGATCACATATTATTGAAAGGTTGTTGGTGATCTATTTATGAATACTATTTTTTTAGTTATGATTCCGAATCACAATTAATGTTTATCTCAGATGATTTTATAAAATCTCAATTTTTGTGAAATTCTTATTATGGTTGAAGATATGAATTGTATTTCCTTTCTTAATATAGTTAGTTTAGTATAAAATCATAACTTATATATTGATTCATACCTGAAGAAATTTTTTCATTAGTGATTAGTAATTAAAATTGTGAGTATGAAATTTATTTAAGGGGGGATATAATACCCATGTATTTTTATATTAACTTCCACCTAAATAAATATTATTTTAAATGAATTGATTCACACAAAATTCAAGACAAAGATTAACAACAATAGTTTTTATTAAGACACAATTTTGTGTATTGAATATGATCATTATATTATTGATATTGAATTAATGGGTATAAAAATAATAACCACATTAAGAAATCTATATTGATGGAAGAAGTAATGTAATAAAGTTGTTGAATCCTTACATATGAGGATCATTCGTCAATGCGTGGAAGGGTGGTAGAATTACTGGGGTATTCCCTTGACCAAGACTAATCTGAACTCCATCCATTGTGTGTTGAGTGAAATCTTTTATAGGGGATGATCAAGATCATTGAAATCTCTATGAGATATATTCTAGATGAGTCTCCACCCAAGAAAGCCACTCGCACATATATTATACTTATATCTTAGGTGGAATTTTTTAGGGTTTTTATATATAGATGTTGGGATGATACAGACATATACGGTTATGAATTTTATATTCATACATATATTTTAAACATTTGGTAATTCGATAATTTTTTAATTTAAAAAATTAATTTAACTACATAATAAATATTTTATTTAATAAAAACATATTCAAAAAATTAACTAATACTTTTTTATCAATTTGATCGATATTATATAATTATTAATAAAATGAATTAGGGTCTATTTATGTGAGAATTTTATTTTTATATATAAGAATTATTTCTATGTTAATAAATTATGTCAAACAATTTAAAATAATATTCTAAATAATTTTTTAAATGAAAAAAATAAACACTTATTTAATAGACAATTGATATAAAATAAAATTAATAACCCTTAATGTTTTAATAATTTCATTTCCCTATAAAAATTGTTTGAAATATATATATATATATATATATATATATATCCATTTAAATGAAAAATTGCAAAAAATTTAGTATTCCAATGTTTAAACAATAAATCCATTCTGGGTTACAATAGGATAATATCACCTTTGTATAGTTTTTTGGTATTTTTAATGAAGGAATTATATTTATGTGAATAGTAAATAATAATATTTTTACAAATACTGTGAGTCTTATGACATCATTAGGATATAGGAATGAATTGATTTTAAAAAAAATTAGTAATCATTGATGTATTTAAATATTAAAATTATACATTTATTTTGTTAATTTTAATTTCTAACCTATTATTATCATTTTGGAAGTCATGTAATATTTTATTCAAGTAAGAAAATTGTCCTTTTTTAAATTAAGTATTCACATGGTACATTTATTTTTCATGTTTCATTGAAATACACATAAAACATATTTTTTAGTAATAAAAAATTAATATTATGATAATAAAAAACATTGATTATTTAGAATCTATACAAAACATCTAATATTTTTACTCCTGTTGATCTTGGGGGCCCATCATTGGCCCAAAATGGGATATAAAGTGTGTGAGATGTTGTTCGGGTCACCTACACCATCAATGGTAGGGTTACCGATGTAGGGTGGAGGCTGAGTGTAAACCAAGCATTTGAGATATGTCTTCCTTTAAAGTTGTAACAATGTAGGTCACCCCTACATAGAATTCATTATAGTTTCTTGGGATTCAAAATGATTATGTAACTCCATGGGAGCATCTTTCAAATCCACCTCCCATCCACAAGGAATATGTTGGGGCTAATGAGTTTTTCCCACATTTATCTCCCACGAATTATCAGTTCTTCCAATGAGTGAATGATTACCCAATTGAGGTAGAGGCTTCTACCGCAATAGAGGGAATTTTTTTTTATCTTTTTTGACATCATTATTTATATAGACTGGTTTTGAAGATCTAGATCCATCCATATATTTAGATTCCACATCTTCTGGAAAATCATCTATGTGAGGGATAATATTCATCTCTAGCTGGAGATGATTTCTAGTATGGATATTTTCATTATGTATCTCCTCGTTGTGTTTTGGGAGATCTCTTTTTTCACTATCATATTGTCAGAAATTTTCTCCCATTGATGAAAACATAGGTTTAGTTTCATCATTTCCATTCCCATTGAGAGTAATACATTTGGATGTTGTAGCTATTTATTCAGTGGTGCCAAATTTTTTAGCTTTCTCTAGTTTCATGTGAGCACAACCTCATTTTGTGTGTCAAAGTCTCCCTTCTCCTTGGGTACATTTTCTTTATTTTTGACTTCTAAATATTTTTCTTGATCGGTTTCTTCAATATTTATAGCAACGACATTCACAGAGGCATATAAATCATTTTTAGAGGTTCCATTACATTCTATATAATAGGCTTACTCACTATAGCTTCCATTAGGGCCATTATTCATACCCTTCGCCTTATTGGGACAGTTTTTCTTGCAGACATGGTAGGTTTGGATTTACCTTGTCATATGATCCTCCAATCTCATCCTATTACGAATGAATTTGAGGGAGTTTCTATTCATAATTTTTAAGCAAGCCTCGACTAGTAGAGGGTTTTCATGAGGCATGAGTAATAGGTGGGACACCGACCATTGATTTCTTATTTGAAAAAAAGTAAAGACTTATTCTATTTGTGGTTATAATGATAATAAAAATTCCCGCACCCTTTTAGGGTGGGGGTTATTCGAGGCCACCATTGAAATTTATTAGTCCTTTTGTTGAGGATCCAATGATACCAATTGGGGAATTAACGATTCCAAGGATGAACATGACGAAATAAAATTCACCATCCTAGTGGGATGGTGTGATCTAGAATCTCCAATAATATCTCTAAAGTCCTCTATTAGAAAAATTGAACCTATGTACAATGATTGAGATACCCATTCCCCCATCCTAGAGGGTTGGGGTTCACCTATAGCTACTGAGGGAATGTCCTAAATTCTCCCAAAAACTGATGATATGAGGGGTGGACGTGATTGTAGATATTTTCCCGGCCCATGGGTCTAAATCTTCTCCCGGATAGCAATTATGGTAGTATCTACTGTGTTCCTTGTGATACAGTGCATGTGTACTCATGTGGGATTTAGGAATGTTGGCATCCTATGATGGGAACCATTGATTAGGAGAATATGTCTGGGTGATCAAAACCTCGATCTCTATGTTTGGAATGTCCTCATATTTTATTAAAGAGATGAGCTTGAAATCATGTTGGCAATCGTCTCCCCCTATTCATGGTGTTTGGGAACCATTGTAGCGGGGTCATTCAGTTGCAGTGATTAACTAGCCTGAGCATTATGTGGTCCACTAATTTTTCCGGAGGATATAACATTACCATATGTTGTATCTAAAGGGTTCTATTATTCCATGGGAGTGGAATTGTGTTAATCTCCATGCTATCTGCATCCTTGAATATGGAATCATGAAATAGATTTGTATATGAGTTTTGAAGAATTGTGATGAAACAATAGAAAATGTGTTTCAAATTTGCATTGTTCTTTTCCAGTTTTGGATCTCAGGCTATAGAGATAGAAGCTATGTCGAGCTGAAAATAGATTATCTCAAAATTTTGAATGTGAAGATCATATAATTGATAAGGGAGATATTGATCCTTCTTCTAATAATGGGTATAACATATAAGATGGCATATATAAGTAATTTACTCATTTTCTTGATCATATAAGATCTCAAATATGGAAGTGGGGAGGGGCCAGAACAAGATGGAAATGTTTTCTATGAATCACTCTCTATATGTATTTCTATTCTGGCCTCCTCCTCTTCTTACATACATGCCTCTATCTAGTCAGACCATAGAAGATGGCTCCGATGGTCACCTGGTAACAAGAGTGGAGTATTGATGGAAGTTTATAGGAAAATTTATACCATTGAAATAATTGTTTCATGTACCTATATGTATTAATGTTTTTTATTTGGGTTCAATTATCTATAAATTTTTCTATGAGAAAAGTTAGGATTTGTTTTCCCATGTTATTTCTCTTTGTCGGGAGTTTTACCACGGTGGATGTTAGGTGTAGAGTCCCTATAATCTGTCATCACATAGCCACGAGTAGGAATATCTTGGTAATGAGAGTCTTCTACTTCTTCTTGGATAGAAGAGTTGACAAACCCTTGCGGTGTTATGAATATCTCTAAAACAACCTCAAGGATACTGGAATTAAGATGATTAAGAATTTATTACATGTTCTAAGTCATTGTTAGAATATTATGACATAACATTTGTGATTGTGCACGGATAAGAGAATCTTATGTTATAGTTTCTAGAAAATGTATATAACTGTCTGGTGTTGCGGAAGTATGATCCCATTGGTGAGAAGATCTTGGAGTATAACAATTAGGTTACTTGTTATTGATATGGATATGATCATGTCCTGAGGCATTTGACACTCTCACTATGTAACCCTAAGTCAAGATGTGGTTATGATACTGATCTTGAGCCTTTGGATTATGTCACTTATCTTTCTTAGTAGGATCATAATCCAACCCTAAGGCATGTTCCACTCTAACTTAGTGATCCCCAGCCATAACATGAATATGATCATGGTGTAAATAATAATTCCATACTAGAATATACTGACTAACATCTGGAATCAGAGAAGTAATATGGAACTCCTATGGTATTACGATAGATTGATTCTAGTATAGACATTCATAGGAGGAAGTATGAATATGTTCCCTATTTCCATGATCTGATGGAGTATTACAGGAAATTCCCCTGACATGAATAGGTTTCTATCCTGAGGCATTTTCCATTATCACTTGGCTAGCCTTTGAAAAATGAGGATATATGCCTAATCTCGGCCCTTTGGAGTATGCTTCTAGACGTATTAGATAAGAATATGAGCATGTCCTTAGGCTTGTTCCCCTCTCAAATAGTGAACCGCATATAGAACTGTGATATAAGCCTGATCCTAGGCCTTTGGAATATGCCACCATCCTTCTCTGATAGGCATGTTTCCCTATACCGAGGCATGTTCCAATCTCACCTGGTGATCCATTATTGGAATGAGGATATGAGACCGATATGATGTATCTCTCTTCATCATAATATGCAGATAATTTTCCCAGGTAGAAGAATGAATGAGTGATTTATATGGTATATCTACTTGTTGTTGATGATCAGAGTGTGGATATTTTTGTCTATAGGGATAAGAGTATGAACCTATCCCTTTATCAACAAAAAAATAAGAATATGTCGTGAGAGATCAACATCTATTTCTAAAATATATTAAAAAATTTCTAATGATTCTTAGTTATATTGACTTTCACTTTGACCATATGCATTTTTTTTGTTGATATCATCGATTGAATGGTGGATATGTTCCCACTTTTTTCCTCCTTGTTCCGTCAGAGTATACCGATGGGATTCATTCACGGGGGTAGGGATATATTCCTTCCCAATCCCCGGTGTGGGAATATTATTTCAAGCATTCTCCAAGAGATACAAGGTATGAGCATGCTTTCGGGTTTGTTCCATAGTATGCGAGTAAGAATCCTCAGTAAGAGTGGCTTCGGGAATATGCTCGCAGACTTGTTATGAGGGAGCGGAAATATGCACATAATTATTGGTTCTAGTTAGAGTATGCTACTAGGAATTGTTAGCAGTAGTGGATGTATGATCCCTATCATAGATATCTAGTGCCTTCTTCCTCCTTGGAGTATTCTTTATAGACCGTTCATGGGAATTAGAGGTGGTTGTGTGTCAGATGCAACCCTCAAGTGGAGAATGATGGGTGTCGGTGTGATGATGCTGGCGATGGTGGTTGGCAGGTTCCCTCCTCAGTGGAACCTAAACTAGAAGGGGGTCTTATTAGGCTTCCTGGTCCACTTTCATATAATATGGTTAGTGTAAGTATTCATTGTCTCATGATAACCCCCAAAGAGATTGTTCAAGGCAACATGAGCTACTGTCTTAGCAGCAACCTTTGCGTGGTGGAATGGGTTTTCCTACTACCATGCATGGAGAATTTCATGGGAATCTTTCATGGTTGGGAACATACCATTTCTGTGGTATTCGTAAAAATAATATTTTACACCATCCATTGGAGGTATCAGGAAGGTGATATTTCTTTGTAACCCATGGTGGTCGAAGAAGTAGATGATTTTTTTCAGAACGTATGAAGGATGATGAATACATTTCCATGGATTGGGATATTATTGATGAGATAATTATATACTATCACATAGAAAAAAAGGAACCGAATTACTAATTAGTGTTATGTCACATGCCAAAAATGATCAATAAAATATGCATTCTTAAAAAAGAATGCCAATTTCCCATTATGGCCATTCATCTCAATTAAACTTATCATCGTGAGGATGGACTTACAAGAATCATGGTTCATTATAGTCTATCTAAATTGATTTTATAGGGTTTGGAAAATAGTTTTTCCTATGAGATTCATGTTTGTCCTATTAGTGTCGTATGAATATGTGGATAATGCACGATTAATCAATGGACTATTACTCAATCGTTTGTTATTAAATAAATTCACATCTTATTCACCATTTTTTCATATAGTAAAAAACATTGGTATGATTGATTATAACCTTGTATTTTTTTTATTCACATTGGGTACACAAATTTTGTTTCATTGGTGTTTAAGAGTAAGTGAAATTGGTTTCTCATGAATGTTTGATTATAGGGGGGTCTTAAGGCCTTGTTCAATTGCACACAACATTTTTTCAATCTGTTTCTTCCTTCCCTTGAATCTCTCAATGGTTCCATCATCCATTACATGGGTATAAACCAACATTTCAATGGTTGGTGGTCATCTGGGATTTCAGAACCAACAACACTTGGGGACTCTCATTGGTCAAGAGGATGGGTGGTCATGACCATAACACGCTGGGGGGGGGATGTTTCCTACTTTTGGACTCTCTTATAAATTCATTATATGACAGTGTATTTATTAGTAATCGTGATACTAGACTGTTTATCTTAAGGAAATGACTATAGGTTATTTCTCTTTCATGTATAGAGTATTGGGGTCTCAATAACGAATCTATATGTATGTGTCGAAGGTCCCCCATCAATTTTCAGTAATGAGTGGTTATTTTTATGTGTTCAATCTGTATAACCAATAGATTAAATATACTATGCCATGTAATGAGGTTGTTAATATTTTGAGGTGGGTATTGAGCCATTATGAGTCATCGTATGTATCTTGGTTGTTTTTGGATTCACAATCCACATTATTATTTCAACCGTGCAATTTATGTCTATAAAAAAATGAATTATATGGATTTTATGGGACTTCTTGTATTCAAGTCCTAGTCAGGGAGGGATGTCCTACATTTCATTAGTATAGAGAGAATCAAACATTCCATTTTTCATTTGTTTAGGGATTTCATATTGAGCTCTCCCCTATAATTTTAAATACGCATACTGAAAATGAATTGATTATTTCAACAACCAAAGATCACATGAGCCATTATCAGTGTGATAAAGAAGGTATATAAAATTACCATTTCACATCTCAAGATGTGAAACTTATATACTGGGAGTTTCCTGAGATGATTTATTATTGGACTTAGGTCTCATAGAGGCATCCTAATTATCCTGGTTATTAGAGGAATCAGAGCTATCGTAGTTCAACTTTCTGTTGGGCGTTACACACTAAGGTTTCCCTTACCATTATAGAGGTTATTTTGTGTTGTTTTTGTGATTATTGAAATTACCTAAGCCCATGTGAGGAATTCCCATTGTTAGAGTCAAGGGATAGAAAGTAAGAAATTACATTTCATTTGGAAGGGGACTTAGATGATGATATTTCCATGGTTGATCAATGTGGAGCTCGGTCCTTAGGGTAGGTCCCCTAAAAATTAAAAATATGGTGGGAATTAGAGCTATTGTAGTTCCCTTTTTGATGGGTCTTACACAATGAGGTTTCCCTACACAATTGTATAGGTTTATAGTGATGATTTTATAATCATTGAAATTCCCTAATCCCACGTGATCCATGCTCATTTTGGGGAACAAGGTATATAATGTAATCAGTGTCTTTTCATTGAATAAGGGACTTAGATGCTAGCAATACCCTGTAAGATCAATATGGAACTTGAACCTTATGAGATGTAGCCTACATATATAGAATATGAATGGAATCATAGTTGTTTTTGTTCCCTTTATGTTGGGGATTAAACATTTAGGATTCCATATATTGTATGAGAGGTGCCTCATGACCCATTTGACTTATTCAGGAATCCATCACATGTTCTATATTACATGATTAGTGGAGACTTGCATGACCGAGCTGACATGACTTGGTGTACATAATGAAATTCTTCTTGACACATATGTGTGTGTCTCAAGAGTTAGTGTGGCATGGTTATAATGGTGTCACTTATTTTGGAAAATACCCCTTGAAAGATTTACGAGACCTAGCCATCATATATAGAGTGTGTTGAAGGTCTCAGATGACTTTCCTAAAGGGTGTCATGAGAGCTTGGATGTCATGTCCAGACGCAATAGTGAGATTTGATTGATATGAGGGAATGACAATACATGAGTTAGGAAATGTATCTAAAAAACATCACAAGGCTCTTATGATAAACCATGAGTGTCTCGTAAGATCAATGTGGCGTCCTTAGGGGAAACCATGTGATATTATTTGACATGTCAAAAGGACTTCATGTTTCTTAAATTCCATGTGGTTGGAATGTTGTGAGATCTATGTGGTGTGTCCCAATGTTGTTGTGTTTCCTTTAGATGTATTACGTGATGCGCATGAAGGCCAGGGAGTATATTTTTTCTGTTAATCCATCCACAGATGATCTTCTTCCAAACCATTCATTTTTGGGGGTCTTATATTTTTTCAGTACCGATTTCATTGAATAATTCATGATCTAGAAAACATGTGTTATATTCATTTCACATATTGTGGGCGAGTTCTATGAATGTCCATACAAAAATCCTTATGTATGATGAATGATTGATCTGAATGTTCGTCAGTGTATTACCTACCAGAAAACATTCCAGTCATGTGATCAATTTCTATATGAACTCCACTTCGATTATTGGGAATTTTTCACTCATGATTTTCCATTGTGTTGTAGCTTTTCCATTTTTTCAATTGGGGTGGGAAATTTATAGCCTCACCAGACCGGTTGTTTTCCATTTTTTCATCATATCTAGTGGGAGTCTAGATTGGTGTTAGCAATGTGGAATGACATCATGCAGTTTTGTTAGTCCCTTCCATGGACCTCACAAATGGTGTCACTTTATTTTCCAAGATCACAAGTCCCTATCATCAACACCTCAATTATTTTTTTATTTTAAATTAATGAGGACTTTTTTGATCATGTAGATGTGTGATAAAACATCCATACTATTAGTATGACATGACCAGGGGCCTTTATAAGATCCAAGTTCTTGATGAATGTAATTTGTGAGATGATTTATGACTTTTTTTGGGGATTTGGTGAGATAAGGATTGTTTGTTAGAGAGTATTGTGAGACTAATCTATAGACTTCCTTAGGAAATTTAATGAATATTATGGGATTTAGTACATTCCATATCTTCCATTTTTATCCCCTTTGTTTTATTTTACAATGGTTTTGGAGTCATGGGAGATTACATAAGTGTTTTTGAGGAATTTTACACTATTTTTTGGGATGTATTGCATGTCTGTTATGGGACATGTGTAGGTGAATGGTCATTTTAGGGAAACATCAATCCATATATCCTTATGTAGTAAATGTAAGCCCAAATATTCCTATACAAACCTTAATCCATCAAACCAATGAGGCTTACAAGCTAAAGAGAGTTCATGAGATGTGGAAAACATGTCTCTAGGAACATGTGGTACCTTTTGGGTCTTCAGGGGCCTGTCACATGTCTTTTAGAGATAAAAATCACATCTCACCTGACCACTTTTAATCCCCTTTGTTTTATTTCGTTGTGTTTAGAGATTATCTGAGTTTAGACAAGTGATGTATAGGGAAATTACTCGAGACAAGTGATGTATAGGGAAATTACTCGAATTTTTGATGATGCCACACATGACCAATATGGGTCATATGAAGAGTGTGAATGTATGTCGAGGTCAAATAGATCTATATTCCAAAGAGATCCATGGAGGTTTCTAAAAAAACATGAGTTCTTCTTTGCGGCATTGCGAATAATACAAAGAGAAATCACAAGGTGATTCAGACATGCCGCTGAGGTCCGAGGCATCTTTTGGATCCCTATGGCATGTCACATCTCTCTCAGTGATCACAAACACCTCCTGCCTCCCACCATTATCTATGTCGTTTTATCATAATTGGTTTGGGGGTCTTGAAATTTTTATTTGATATCATCAAGGACTTTTATTATTTTTAATGATGTAATGGCGCATGAGATATTAGGATCACTTAGGTATCCCAATTTGAATACATTAATCTTCATTCTGGTGGAGTTTAGGGGGATTGTTAGGAGCCTTCAAATGAAAAACAATGCGGCCCGGGTGCACTCATTAATTTTTTTTTGAAAAACCATCACAAGAGTATTATAGTTCAATTAAATGGGATCTGTGGGATACATCATTGGTTATGCAATGCATATGAAGTATTTTCATGACCATTATATAGTCATGCAGTGGAGATTTCTATAGAGGATCATGTGCTCCACTTGTCTTGGATGATTTTTTTGGTGGTGAAGGTAATACCCATATTTAGGTACTTGTTCCTTTGTGAATTTTACAATTTTTAATTAGAGGGTATAAAAAAACTCATCAATAAAAATGGTGGGGACATTTTCTAGTGAATTGAAGGCTTAAAGGTTATGGAGAGATAATATTTGATGATTTTAAATTCAGTATCCCATTACGTACATGGATTAATCTTTCTTAGTTGAAATAAATAGGTAGAAATGATATAATTCCATGATTTGTAATGAAGTATGATTAACTATTTTTTTTTATTTTTTTAATAGTCATTTGTGTTTTGTTTTTTTATCCATTCATTATTCATTATTTTAGTATAATATCTATTGAGAATGATCATTGTCTATGTGATTGAATATTTAATATTTAATTTATTAACTGGTTCATAGATTCATTCTTGATCATATATTTATGATTAATTGTTTTATTTATATTTATTTTTGGATCACCTAATTATTTAATGAATGGAATTAATTAACTATATTAATGTGTTTTTAGATAGTAAAGATATAATTCAAGACTCTTGGACTACTTTGATTCAATTTATACAATGATACAACTAAATATTGCATTATTTTACACCTCCAAATCGCATAAACTGTATTTAATAAAATATCAATGTGATCATCATTCATTGTTCTCTTTTATAGTTTTAGTTTAATCTCTTAATTATTCAAAATGATCATCTTTAATTTTGAATTATTGTTTTTATGCTAGGAATCGCTAGTACCTGGGAATTCAACCTCAGGATTCATTTATACTTTACCTTTCTTTTATATTTTTAATAAATAGATACTTAATTGAAAAAATGGTTTTTAGAGAGATGGGAGATCATATCTCATTAAACCCCTCAAGCGATTAGGGATTACTCACCAGATACCCTTGATCTCAACACTCATGGTAAATTTCCTCAAGACTAGGAGATTTTAATCCCATAACCTCATGACTCTTATGTGGAAGAAGGTACCCCAAGTTGAAGATCATGTCGTGGAAAATCATAAGAGGAAACACCTGGTGAAAATATTGGTGTTTGTTCCTTCATTGTTAGATCCCATGGGATCTTGATTATGGATTCTCTGAGGAGTACAGAACTATGAAAATACATCATGATGGATCCTCCCTCCCCTTATCAAGAGGCATTATGACCGTGGTTTCACGGTGGAAGAGGATCCAGATTCTCTATAAAAACTCATACAAATGTGAAAATTATCTATCATTGCATATGCATATTGCACACTGTTGGAATTCATCAAACTGTAACTTCATTCCAATAGGCAAAGGCAATTTTAAAATTCTTTTAAAATCAAAAGATGACTTACAGAGAGGTTGGAGGACCATAAACCTTAATCTAAAACTGGGTCTGTGTAGAATTTATGACTCAGACTCTTATTTCAACCTGCACACATATAGAAATAAAATTGTAAAAGTTGGGCTAAAACTTCATGGGTTTTATTGGTTCTTTTGGAAGCCAAAAATTCTGAATGATATTGTTTTCATGAAAATGATCTCATCAAAAAATTTATCACATAACCATAAATGCATAAATTGGACTCTTTGTTAGAGTTAGCGTGGAAATTAAATTATATTCAATACTTCGAAATACAATTAAAATCAATTCCAATGACTAAAAAATTGAAAATAGAATTGAATATGAGAGGAAACCTCCCTTTTGTGACCTTTGTAGGATCATTGGTCATAAAATATATAATTTTATTGTGTTTAGACAATATGTAATTCAACCAATTGAAAATGATTTGAAGGATATATGAAAAAAATAGTACAGAAAAATCTCCCATGATGGATATACCTAAACCTACCAAAAGGATAGCTGAAATCTGGTGGAAAAAAATCACACAGTCTAACACTCATAGGGGATACCTCATGTATAAGCTGGGCCAATGATTATAAAGAAAACGACAACTTCATTATAGATCAAGGCATCTTATAACACAACGAAAATCTTATTTTAGGCATTGTAAGGATATCCAATGAGAATGAAAAACCTAATACTTTCAAATCTAGTCAGACCCACATCCAAGATGCTGATCACATCCTTGGCAAGAGGGATAATCTAGCTATACAGGAAAAATTCAATCCATGAACCACATTAACAACAACCCTTCATAATTGTGATTTCTTTGGGGAAATCCCAATTCAAACTATTGATGAACACACCCCAGATTTGGGTACTAGAAAGATCCATAACCCCTACCTTTTAAATGCCACTAATAATTAGAGATAAATAATGAATCCAACAATAAAAATTTAACTTATCCTATCTTCCCCATGGTCAAAGTACACATGTTATTTTAACTAATACTCAGGATTCCTCTAGCCACACTATAAAATATGAGAAATGTATCACTAACCATAATGATATTCAGGACAAAACAGAGTCCAATACTACTAAGATAACTGAAACTATTTACAAGGAATTAAAATCTATTAAATCATTGATGGTAAGTATACCCTCAGTACTAGTTCCTATAAAAATCAAGAAAACCATTGGCTCCACTAAAAAAATACAAAAAAACTGGGGCGGAGAAGAAAAAGGATCCAAGTACAACTATTTCACATATTACATCTTTTTTATGCGTTTCAACCTGTAGAAAGTAGTGATGATACTGTTAGTATGATGTTGTATAGTTTTAAATATATAGACCCGAATCTTAATGCTTCAATAGTATATTATTCTTCTAATGAAAAAACTCTAGAGATAAAAAATTATACCAAAATAAAAGAAAATGATTTGGTTTTTGCTCCCTCTATTCACTTTAATCCGTCGAGCAGTCCTAACGATTCTAGGAAATTGACCATTATCCCTATGGTAGCTCAAGCCAAGACAAAAAAACATAACATATAAGTCTAGTAATACTGCAATCATGAACCATTTTCTTTTATACATGGAAACATTCCCTGGATACAGGACCCTAAGCTTATGACGGTTTTGAATGACTCTATGGATCAGATTTAGTGTTTTCCATCTGAAATGGACAATGTCAAATAGTAGTACACAACCCCTTAAATGTATCCTGGTACAAATACTTCTATATCTATAGATAATGTGACTTCTCTATAATGTATGTATATTTTATTTGAAACCATTATACCAATTATTTGTTACTATGTTCTAAGAGATCTACTAAATCAACTATGATTGATCCAATAAATTAACCTACAAATATGAACAGTACAATATCTATAAATAAAAAGAAAATACCTCTAATAATACAGAAGAGGTTAGAAGGTATTCTAGCAATAAAGCTCTAAGAAAAGAAAAAGAGAAGTTCTAACATCCAAACTACGTTTAAATGAAGATCCGTTTTTGGAATTGTCACGGTATTTTCAGGTTTAAAGAGAATGACTACAAATCATCATCCTTTGTTATTTGTTCTTACAGTTTGAAAAATTACTTATATCTCTAAATACTATAATTTATGTTAACATAATAATGTATTTACTGGTGCAGTCACAAATAACCTCAGTGTGGAATCTTTATGGAATTTTTCGGACAATTAATTACAGAATATTAGTGTTTTCCATATCTCTGACCAGATTTGTACTGGAAACATTTATATAGATGCAACACATATTTTCTACTCTTTTTTATGCGATGTATAGATACTAATAACATAGAATGATTTGGAATGATCTCTCATATCTTGGAAATAACAATAATTCACCATGGTTTACTATTAGAGACATTAATTCCATTCTCAACTCAAGCAAGAAAATTGGACCTTCTCATGATTCTATTTCAATGAGATAATATAAATCCTCGATCGTTGAAAAAAATCCCCTTGAAATTAATCTCACTGGTGTGGAAGAAACATTGTATAGAAGACACTACAACAATTTAGTTTCCTTCAAGATATATGGAGTCTTCACTAATCTCACTAATTTAGATAAATGGGACACTATATCCAACACCAATCATTAAAGGCTAAACTCTAATCATCACCCCATCCTGGTTAATGTATCCACTAAAGACATGAATCCCTGATTTCCTTTCAGATTTAATAATCTGTGGTTCCCTAATGAAGAGTACACTCATATCATCTGAAACTATTGTCCCTCAATGTCATATAACAATGATGCCTTTTCTTAAAATCTCATAATAAATTATATCAAACACACTAAAAAAACATGGTGTAGCTCTAAATCCAAGAAAATTTATAAGGACATAATGCTCCTTGAGGAATATCTCAATGATCCTGGGAACTCTAACGCCAAATATGATTTCAAGAATAATCATACAAAAGAACTAAATATTGAAGTCAAACTCAACTCCTTGATCACATTTAAAGAAAATAAGAGAAATCAAGAATTTAATGCTAAATAGTTAAACAACAGTGATATAAATACTTAATTATGTAACTCTCTTCAAAGAATCAGGAAGGCCTACATGCCCTTAACCTTTTAAATGAGTGGAGAAAAGATCCTTGAAAATGAAAATGGAATATCTCATCATACATTCTCCTTGTATGAATCCATCTTCAATGGTCCTGATATAAAAAAAGACGTCATACCTGAGGCCATTCCTTTTGTGATCACTGATGAGGATAACTCCTTCCATCTCAACACTCTACTAGATCATGAAATCAAAGACACAATCTTTAGTCTGAATCCAAAATGTTTTTCGAGTCCTGATGGCTTCAATAATGATTTCTTTTAACACTATTTGGATGTGATTCAGATCGACGTTTATAAACATGTAAAATCATTCTTCTCTAATGGGGTAATTCATTAGGCTCTTAATTCCCAATTTCTAACCTTGATCCTGAATGTGGATAATTTCTATGAGATTCAACTGTTTATACAAATTTATATTATCAACTCTCTTTATAAAATAATTACTAAAATCATTACAAACATAATTTTCACTCTCACAGACAACATTGTCTCTTAGAACCAATTTGTTTTATAATGGGTAGACCTATTCAAGACTATATTTTTCTTTCCTTGGAATTTTCCATTAATTTGTATAAAACTAATAAAGGAGGACACATTTCTATTAAAGTTGACATGAAAAAGATTTTGAAACCATGGACTAGATATTTATCTCCAATGTCCTTCAAGGTGTTGGTTTTAAAGTATCTCTTTTCACTGCAATCAGAAGTCTCTTAAACACGGAATCTATCTCCATTTTGATAAATGAATCTCATAATTTCTATTTTAAAGGAACGAAAGGTGTGATGCAAGGTTACCCTATTTCTTTCATTCTATTCATGATAGTGAAGACTATCTCAGTTGTTTGATCAACTATCTGGTGGACCAGAATAAACTGAATCCCATACATGTTTATAGGAGTGTGAATGCTCCTACTCAACTTTTTTATGTGGATGACATACTCCTTTTACTTCAAGGTGATAAATTATACATTATTAACATCAAAAATGTGATCTCACACTATGAAGAGGATTCTATTAAAACCATTAGTTGGAACAAATCATGCATCTTCTTTGGGAACAACATTCCTCTTAGTAAAAACGTAACATTATCAGTGACATTGGGTTGAATAAAGGTATAATCCCTTTCACATACATTGGCGTTTTAAATCTATTTGGGAAAAACCAAATTTTTTCACATTTTGAGTATTTTTCACCTTGTTCTAAATAATCTTTCTTCTTAGAATGGTAAATCTCACACTTTGGCAGGTAGGTAGTTTCATGAAAAATCCATTATTGTCTCCATGATGGTTTACTCCATGATGTTCTACAAATGGAATGTTGGTGTCATTAAAAAAAATGAACCCCACCATAAATAATTTCATCTGGCCTGGTAGTACACTGGAATGAAGACTTTTGACTTTTCCCTAGTTAGGTTGTTGCAGAACCATTTAAAATGGTTTTATTGGTATAAAAAATATTAAATAATTTAATGAATCCCATCAAGAAAGAATCACATGGAACCTATTTCACAATACTTCTGAATCTATTAACTTTCTCAAAAAAGGTATCATGACAAACATAAGAAAATAGATTTTAATTTCATTAATTCATCCATATGTCCTTCCATAACACACTCCTTCACCAATATTATGAATAATTCTATATGGATGGTCTCTAGAGAATCCTCCATGAAATTTTGGTTGGATAACTGGACTTACATCCTTTAATTTATATGATTTCTCCTTATCAGACTCTTGATAATACCGAAAGCTCTATCAAAGATATTTTATACTCTAAACATGATCACCTCCCTAATACTATTCCAAACAACATTAAAAACTACTCTTTTGCTTGGACTAGTAAATTATTAACGTGGGAACCATCTGAAAATGGTATTCTTAACTCAAAAAATTTGTATAATCATTATTTTTGTAACTCTGAGAATGATTAAAGTTGGTTAAAAAACTTCAAAAAACCATGGAAGAATCCTTTCAGATTCAACTTCATTTGTTGTCTTTCTCACAGTAGAGTTTCAACTGAAATATTCCTCCAATCTTTTGGATTCAACCTCTGCTCTACGTGAGAAATCTATAATCAACATAGAAAAGTTTATAACCACCTCTTCCTCTCATTTTCTACAGATTCTGATCATTGGAAATATAATCTTGAAATTTTTTACAGATGATGGTTGATTTTTGATTCTGAAAAATCTCAACTAAAAAAATGTCATGAAATAGAAGACTCTTACAAAATTAGGAACCTCTTGTTTTCTATAGTTGTTGAGCTCCACCGTGTGATTTGGTATGATTCAAATGATATTATTCATATAAATTTCTCACTAAATCCAAATGTAAGTAATATAAAGATACTCATTTCCATACATGAAGCATTCTTGATACAAAAGGGTCATAACCACTACATCGTGCATGACTCTAGAATCTTGAAGTGTCTAAGGATTAATGGAAATTTCTATCACCCGCATCACACTTTGGAGGTATTCTGAAGAGTTTCCCTCCTTGGATGGGTGAAAATCAATATTTTTGGATCCTCTAAGGGAAATCTAGGACCTGCAGGTTGTGGTGATTTCTTTAGGAATCACAACGGTCAGATTGTCAGATGCTTCGTGGGAAAATGTGGCATTTACACCTCACTGTATGTTGAGATTCAGAGTTTGATTCATGCTATTACCTTTACCTAGATTGTTGGTTGGAACCACCCCAATATTGAAAGTGGATCAACGACCATCATACGAGTGATTTGGAATGACATTACTCTCATTTCTGGTCCAATTACTACCCGTTGGATTGATTTAACCTATTCACTTATTGATCTTAACTACATCATCACATATGTTTATCGAGAAGAAAACACAGTTACTGATGGTTTGTCTAACATGGTAGTAAATCAGGAAATTTCTTCTTTCAATGACCTCCACACTGATATTCATTCCCTTCGTGAAAAATAATGTAATATGATCCCATATTGTAGACTCTTGTAATCTTTATTTTATTAATAATTTCACATTGGTCGTTTTGTGCCAAGGTATCACCTCAAAAAAATGATTAGTTACATAATTTTTTAAACTAGAATATCAAATAGAATTAATGATTCAAAGAGTGTGTCATATGTACCCATTAATGTTATTCAAAATTACTACTTGAGGAAATGATAAAAATTCCATTATTAAAATTTTCCTTAAATCAATACAACATTCCTCAATTTCCAACCCACCTAATTCCCCCCAAAAAAACATAGATAAAAACCATAAAAACATTGTTGGTAGTACACTCTATAAATTTACTTATTCCATACCCTAAAAAATAGGTGGACTACCATTATACTTATTGTGTTAGTAAATCCTTGACAAACTCATTGTCAACCCACCAAAAAATTGCTGGTCCCCCTCTATACATTCTATGGAAGTTGTTATTCTCCCCAAAAGATTTATCCAAACATTTCCCCAAAAAATATCCATTATCTTGTCTCATAAACATGGTATTCATGATAATGTGAAAAATACATCAAATCATTACAAAAAAAATTCTGAAATTCCAAATTTGAGGCCATTATAATTACATTATCATATATAACAGATGAAAAGTAAATAATTATTAATTAGTTACAATTAAGATTAAATATGGAAAGTTAATACTTATTATAATATTCTCCAAAATGAATATATTTATTATGGATCACAATGAGGATTTTAGAAATGTGTCATCCAGATACATATACAGAAGTTTGATTTGATTTAATTGATTATGTAATTCTATGTAAACAATACTGGATTAAGTTATAATTATTATATAATTCAAATGTGATAAAATATGTTTTCAATACAACTAAAAGGATTTATGATTTATAAAGTAGTGTTGAAAGATATTTTTTTCTATAAAAGAACTAAATTTCTAAAAATAAATTATATTGTTAATATTGAATCATTAATTTCACATGTGTAGTGATTCACATGGGTTTAATATCCCTTGATCCTTAACTCCAAACCTCTATCCCAAGTCATTAATCGTATTTATAGATCATTATTATAGAATAGTGATAAATATATAATATTGAATATTTATACATGTATCCTATATATATTATGACCATATATTTATAGCCTATATACATTTTCATCTATGATGTAAAATTACTATGTGTTTTAAAAATACTTTACAGTTCCAATTAATGTTCTAGTAAAGTTTTATAACATTCTATGAGAATGCATTATATGCAGCGAGAAAGGTTAGTCTTATCAGGTATTTCATACTTTCCATGGTAATTGTTACTAAACATGGTTTTACCCTATGATGTTTTTGAAAAAAATTATTTTGTTTCTTCTTATATAATAAAATATTCCTTCACCTTGAGTTCTATAATGAGTAATAAAGAAACCTAAAAAAATAAATAAACTCCCTTATTTAAAGAAGATGTGATTATTAAAGGGATCATGGTAAAATCGTCATGGTTGAGGTATATGAAAATATTTTGACCAATATAGAAATACACAAAATGATAAGAAGAAATAACACAACTCTAAGTGGTTGTGTGATGAAAACACAATTAAATTAAAAAAACACTTGTTAAAAGTGAATTAGTTGATAATGACATGAAGTTTCATTGGTCACGTACCTATTCAATGATAAATCACTACATTAAACATTATTATCAACTAATTTGAGGGAAGGATAAACGTTTTAATGAAAAATATACTAACCAGACAATGAAATATCATTATTATATAGTGAATTATTATATCATCCATTTATTCAAAATGCTGGAAAGATTTAATAAAAATGATAATATAGAAATGAACATGTATGATATGTTTTTCAATTTTCTAATTTCATTCAATAAATAATGTATGTTTCAATTTATTTCACATTAATATTAATTATTATATGTTTTTATCATTCTCATTTATCATACATTGATAAAAATATTGAATTTCATATTCCCATTGTTGGTTTTGAAGAAACCACAAACGCGAAAAATATAATTTACTTCCATTGCTTGATGTGAATGTGAAAATTTAATAAAACAATTTTATTTCATTTCATAAAGTGAATATAAATACTTTTAAAATCAAGGTTATGGTGATTAAGAAATATTGCGTCTTTTATGGATAGTATAAAAATAGTTTCATTAAATATTAAGTTTAAGAATATTTATAATTATCAATTTTTTTATTTGTTAGTAATATCAATAAAAAATATTTTTTATTGAGTCTTTATGGAATAACAAAAATATGTTTTGTAATTGTTATTATATCATCCCCAAAAGTGTTTTTTATTTTTCTAAGAGTTCATGGTAGGCTCATGAGTTTTATGATATAAAATATTTTATTCACTACATGATGTTGTTAAATGACCATCATAAAGGTATATAGAATAAAATGTTTGACACAAGATAATCATCATTGATAAAAAATAAATTATTTTTTAGGATTCAAGAAATAAAAAAAAATTTTTTTGAAATTAATACCAAGAAATAAATGTAATTTTAATTTTATTTCATTTTTATAAGTGAATGAATTTATTCAGGAAAATGTTTTAAAATTTTGGTTAAAAACAATGCTTAATTTATAAACCATAAAAATTCATCAAATAACTATTTTGATTCCCAAATTAGAATTTGACGATAATAAATTTTTCTATGATATATAATTGTTTTCTAATGAGTAATGCAATGAGAATCCTTAATATTATTGAACTATATTGGTTAGGTACAAAAAATAATCATAAAATAATGGGAAATTAATATTTTCTCATAGTGATCATCATTAATATATAAAATCTAGAGAATCACTACCCAATAATCAACCATAAAATCTTGAATGAATCAAATACACATGAAAAAAAATCAAAACCATACCCTATTCTATTCTGATTGAACACATGTTCTACTCGATGTCAATTATTGTTACATGATGGAACCAATTATGAAACCCTATAGATTTTCTACACATGCTCTAACATCATTTTAATTTTCCAATTATAATTTTTTTGTGCTTGCATATATAATCAAGGAATCATTTTGGGTATCAATGGTTGTTGTAATGCCATTCCATAATTCTCAGATAAATAATAGGGGATTGGATTCCCATATTGGATCCATGTCACTCTAGATTATGTGGGAGAGGAGTGATATTCTTCAAGATTCGAGTAACTAATATCAACCATGAATTTAGGTCTCTCGAGGCTTCTATAGGAATGTTAATACTCTTGGAAATAAAAAATTTTCACCTAGACATCTATAACAATATAAATAATATTTTAATACCACATATTACATATTAATAATTTAATTAGTGTCCAAAGTATTATATCAATAAAATTTAGCATTAAAATAATGTTACATGAAAATTTTCAGAGCCTTTAACTTGATTAATATTTCTAAAAAAATTAAATGAAACTTTAGTAAAATATTCATTTGTAAAATATTTTCCTTATATTCAAAAAATATACTATAAATAATATGTGTAAATACATTCATCTCATTTTATTATAAACTCATGTAATAATGAATTTATTTATTTTTTAGTGATCATTTAAAAATGGACCTTACCCAAATCTCAGGATGGGGCCCACTATGTCCTAAATGTTATTTCATTAGAATAAGGAATGTGACTGAATATGATTTCTATGTGACCCTATATACCATTATCATGATATTTGGGATTCATTACCATAGACCGAGATATGTATCATGAAACAAATCAAGGACCATATTAATATTATGGTTAATCATAATAATGAAAACCACATTCAAATGAATTATGTGTAATATAATGTCATCGTCATGTTGTATCACAGAAAGTAAGATGGATCAATTATGTCAACATCCTTAATTTATTTATATATTATTTTACATAACATTCTTAATAGAATTAAATTATTCAACCATGGACATGGATTTGGAAAAGGTACTTAATCATGATCAACTAGGCATGAGATATCTCATTATTTCAAGAAGAAACATATTTTATCCTGATCATGTAGTCAATAACATACCACCAATGACACACCCAATGAATGTTTACCTCACAAAAACATATGTGTCAATATTCTCATATTTTATCAATTTATATGATAAAATGATACACATTTATAATGATCTAATGTTGAGAGACCATTATAAAAGTTCACAAATTGGTATATACAAGGAGAATTATTACATATGGTGTTCCTATTGATAGGTCATTCCTCATGATTCCTTCTACTCGAGATAAAAAATAATGAAATTAATAAATAGAAACATCAATAATAATGATCCCCAAAACCTAATAGTTAAGATTCACCCATGTCATGTTTGTGTTATGTATTTATACTATAGGCCATATACTTATGATTAACTTCATCATATCTTAAGGTTCTCATTATATTTGGAATCCATTTTGACCTGGAGATACAAGAAATAATATAAGTACATTACCATTTAAATAGTGTGTGAAAATGTATTTTGACTATTATGGTAAGAATCATTCATGAATAACTACATATATACATGATATGGTAATAAAAAAGGGATGCATAATTTTGTTATTAGGCACCCATTTTTACCAAACTCCAAATTTCACTTAAGCTTATCTGTTAAATATCAACCTCTTAGCTCTCAAATGATAAAATCATTGTAATACAAATTAATGAATTTAGTTAATGGATATTCCACATTTTAAAACATGGTTACTATGTTATGTGTGACTTATCCTCCTTGAGTAAAACACTGCAAAGAGACAATATCCTAAAATATATCAGTTTTATCCACTTTTATAACCTTGGAATCATGCCTTGTACCTTTATCATAATCTTATAAAAATTTATATAATGATATTAATTTATTTTCGAGATATGATTCCAAGAACTAGAACAAATCATTCTATATTTATAATTCTTCATTAGCATCATTGTAATTCGTAACATACTCTAAATTTATAGATATCGATACCAATGGATACAATTATCTTTTATATATGATATTGTCATCCTAAATATGATATTTTTTCGATTAAACAAAAGGATGATTAGTTTAATATTCCCTTGATGATTATTTTTACTTCCTCTCCATATACATGGTATATATCCCATTTACTTTTCAAATAATATTGGATAAATCAAATTAATTTTCATGTAGTTGTCCAAGATTTATCTGATTTTTTAATACCATAATATATGTATTGTAAATTCAATTAAATTTTGATGAAATTGAATTTTTGATCCTTCAATAAATCATAACGATTTCTAATCCCAATATTGTTCTCTTTCTATGTCATATACATGTCTTCATGGAATGATTAATGCCATGTGACATTGGGAATGATTCCCTCTATATTTTTTCTAACACATTTTCCAAAAAAAATTCAATTTATATACTTTAATTTGTTTTATAGAACCCAAAGATCTACCTATGTTTATATTGATCCCTAGGTTTCTTTGCTAAGAAAATCCTTGAATATTTATTTTAATCTATTCTTAACTACCTATAAGACTTGTCAACTATATTTCATATTTAAACAAACATATATATCTACAATGAATATAGTACTCCCACTAACCTATTTTAGACATATAACATAATTTTATTCCAAAAAAGTATTCTATGTTTAGGATGCATACATTAAATCATAAATAGATTACTACAATTTTCATTTCATATTGGATTTATATGGTCTCACTGGCCCTTTCTGGTTTCATTTTATAGACACATTCAAAGATATTTTGTATTCATATGCAATATCAAATATAATTATCAAATAGTTTTTATATAATAAGTATAATTATAATGGATTTATGTATCATGAAATGGTATAATAAATCAAGAATTACAGTTACAACTCTTATACAACCAATTTATAGTTTCTCTTGAATACCTACCTATGGTTTTTTTTCAATTTATATACATTGATGTGGTTTAAAAAACCCATATATCTACATTATTATATCATTTTACTTATGTTTCTATGCTATTTAAAAATTTGAATAGTTATTGTAATTTGTTCTTAACATCTTGTAAGACTTATAAACTATGCTCCATATGATAACATGCATATCTATCTATGAAGACTATAGTTCCACCACTGAAATCTTGCAGACAACGAGCATAATTTCATTAAAAAAATCTATATTTTTGATCCATGCATTACTTAATAAATATATTACTACAGTTTTCATTTCATAATGGAATTATATGATGTCACCAACCCTTTCTTGTTTCGTTGTATACACTAATTCAAAGAAATTTTTTATTGATATCCAACATAAAATATAATAATCATAGAAAGTTTCTATAATATGTTTAATTATAATGGATTTATGTATCTTGACATGTTATAATCAATAAATAATTATTGGTACCACTCTTGTACCACCCATTTGTAGTTTCTCTTGAATACCCACAAATGGTTTTACATCATCCAGAGAAACATATCTAAATATAAAATTATATTCTATACATAAAATCAATCATATGATTTGATTAAAATTTCCAATCATATATTGTTTCATTAAAATATTTACATGTAGGATGAATTATTCTAAATTAACAATATATGATCCACCATATTTAAAATAATACAATAATTTAGGTTGTATTCATCACATAAAATAATTTTCTATGGAATAACTCATATTCCACGAGATCTTATAGAACCTATTCCTATACTAACTACTCTAGAATATCATGCATTGAATTTATCCAATTTAATATTTCTCCCACTATATAAAATAGAGATGAACATAATCTCATACAAATAAAGTCTTTCACTTAATTATATATTTTTTATCGTAGGAATTTATGTAATATCATATATACTATTTAGGATAATTCTAGAGATGTACTTTGTTTTTCATCATGGAAGTCTATTTACTATAATAGGGTTAGAAAATGATTTGTATCGAGACACATTTTTTGTGAACAAATTATAATACCCTAGGTTTTAGGATATTTTTATTTTTAAATAAATTCATCCTCTTTGATAGATTGTGATACATGTAATACCAAGATTAAATGATACACGATACTCTATTAAAATGTTATTAATTAAGCAGGGCCATTATAATATATCCATTAAGTTAGATTATATAAATATGACTTACTAAATTATTAAAATTATAGAGTTTACACTTTTTTTAATCAATTAAATATTAATTTATATATTATAAATTTAATTAAAATAATTTGACTGAAAACGAAATTTTTTCTAAAAAATAGTTTTTTGGAAATGGTTGTTTAGTTTCTTTTTGTACAAAAAATTTAAAATTTAATTTTACTACTTTAAGAGAATTTATTCTAAAAAATAAATTTTTTTAGTATCATAAAATAAAAACTATATTGTGGTGAATAATTGAGGTTTTATTTGAAATGTGTCATTCTTCGATGAATAATGAAAAATATTTATTTTTATGAAAATATATCATTTTATTTAAAGAATTTAAATGTCCAATTTTATTTTAATGTTATTATAAATTTAAAAATTGATTAATTTTAGATTTATTAATTCAATTTAGCATTTTCAAATCAATTTCACATATAATTATTATGCTAAAACATTCTCTAATAAAGAAAACTTTATCTTTGCAGACCTCTTTTTTCAACTTATCAGTAGGCATAATTTGAATTTAAAATTTAACACTTTGGAAAATGGATTTTCGAATTATGGATTCAATATTTGGAATAATAATAATTTTTATTATCGAATAAGTTAAAATTAATTTTATACCATAATTAATAGTGAAAATAGTAAAAATTATTTACTATTGTTATGGTAAAAATAGGTTTATCATGTGTTAAAAATAAAGGATATAGGTTAAAAATGAACAAAAACATTTATAATTCTAATATTATCTCAGTAATTTGACCATATAACCTATAAAGGTCTTAAATGGTCCATTTTGGAGCTTTTCATTATTAGAAATTTTGGTGGAATTCTTTCTTTTCCAAAATTCTAATTGTGTCTTTTCCCACACTTGTGAAATGCCGCCTCATCTCATATACTTTTCACACATCAAAAACTCATTATTCCATCCAATAAATAATTAAATAAATTCCATTACTTCATAACAGAAGACTTTTTTCATTTATTAACCTAGGTAGGCTCTTAGTGAAAACCTAAAGAAGATGTCTAGTGAAGAGGTGACGTCCTTGACTGAGCTTTTAATTTTATTGCTTCTTAGACCTCCAAATATTATTTTTATCAGGATGATGTAATAATCATATTATATTCCATATAATTATATTATTTTGTTTAGTATATGACCTACAACCTTTTCCACCTCCATCAAATGGGAAATTAAAATTTTTATCATGTGTATGGTGGATTACCGCCTCACAAACTGACATGATTCTTTTTTCATCATTCCATATCGTAGATAGATATACTGATTTTTTACATTTATATATGAAAAATATTTTATAATTATATTTATATGATTATAACTTCACATAATTCTTATTACATCTGACTCTATAATGAATATTACAATGTCTCTAGTGTGTATGGAGGACTACAGGCTCACGATGCGGTGCAATTTCTTTTACAATTACACTTTACATGGAAGGTAATAAGGACTAATTTTACATTTATATATAATATTAAAAGGATATTAATATTTAGAGGAAATAAAAAATATTATATCAACCCTTTTCTTTATTATAAACTAAACCATGATTTATTATTTAAATATTCACTTAATACCACCCAAAATAACGGGAGGTCTAGTGTCTTTGGGGCTTAGGAAAATTACACGATATCATAAGACATAAAATAAAGAGTATTTATTGAAAAATTATTTTACATGACAACAACATTCCTCTGTAATTAGCATTGCATCGGATAACCTGGGGACATAAATAAGAATAACGTGAGATATTAAGATGAGTAATGGAGTAAAAAAGGCATATCATTAAAAATACATGACATGTTTGGAAATAGAAATATCAATGGATAATAAGAGAAACATGAACCTAAAGACATTATATGACATGATCATCATAGCATGGAAATGAGGTGACAACATAAAAAATTACATCAATAATATAAACAATTAGGTAAACCCTAGTCCTAACATGCTAGAAAAATTTATTAAAAAGAGTCAGGTACACCCCTATCCAAAAATGGTTTATCATGATAATAGAAATTACCAAATTCATTGGAGAGTTATCAGGGCATACCATTCATAAACCTTTTAATCTCATTCTTAAGTGTGCCACATGGATCATATAACATGGACACATTCAACATAATAATGTCTTCCATGACAATGGATTGTGTAATACGTATAAAAATTTATATAATCAATAAAAATATGTGCATAATTGTTAATACCCTTGATAGTGAAACATGAATGGTATTCACTACACAATAATTTTGTGATGGAAAATCATGGTTCAATTTCAACAACCTAATGGTGTGACATAAAAATTCATAAATTATTTTGATAAGAGATAAAGGGTTATCTCATCATATATAAATGAAATGGATAGAAATGGTATCATATAAATAAATTTACCGACACAACTAATTTGGAAATAGAAATCATAACCTAATAAGGAAACTTGAAGAAAGAGGACAAATTAAATAACTCTTACTAAATTTCCATATGGTAACATGTGTACATGAGAGGGGTTAATGAGAGACAAACATGTATGTCATTATACAAAACTTATTAGTGTAGTTTGGGGGAGGTTCAAAACCATACCCCATCATTTTAAATTTTAAATAAAAGGGTGTAACAATATAAAGAAACATGGATAAAAATGAGAAAGGATGGAATGTGAGGATCTCATTCTAGATTTGTGAACCCAAAGGCTTAGTAGTGGCTTCTTAAGTGCTTGGGGGGAGGGGGTCACATGGGGATTATTCTAGATAAGGGAGAATATATAAGTGATGTTATCCACATATTTTTGTGAATAGACGTGGGATCTTTGGTGTGTTTATATAGGATATGAGAGGAGAATTCGTTAATATTTCACAAACTTAGGTTTTGGAATTTGTATAATTAAATATTCAACACCAAAAACCATAAAAATGTTTTGGATAATGGATTCTTAAAATTATGAGTGTAAATATTTATTTTATATGACCAATGGAATATTATATTATAATATTATCATTTCTTACATGGAGGTGAGTTACATTATTAATGAAATGAATTTAAAATCATAAAATATGTTATACATTTTGGAGGAATATCTATGGATTTATAAAATAGATAAAAAATTAGTAAATCATAATATTTTAATGGAAAAAAATATTGGTCCAATAATACCTATTATAGTATTTTTTACCTCATTTTGAGTTAATTATGATGTCATAAAACACATATTTTTTTATACGGTAGTTATTTTTTCCCAAAAAATCAAATGTCTCATAAAATTATGAAAATTTCATAGTTGGATAATTATGATGTCATGATTCAAAAAATAATATTCATTTTATCTAAATAATTATATAAATATCTGAATTTTAACTTTTAAAATGAAAACTTAAATTTATTGAAAATTTCCAGGTTTTGACAAAAATAGTTTTCAAACCATAATAAAAAATAAATTTGACTTCAAAAAATTTATATAATAATTTAATATTCATAGAATTAATTTTATAATATTATTTAATTAAAATATTAGTTAAATAAAAAATTTATTAATTCTTTAAAATATATTCTTTAAAAATACACTTTGTATTTTATTGTATAATAATGTATCTCTTATCAATCTAATTACCTAAATATTTATTGATAAAAGATGTTATAATCATCATTTAGAAGATTTTTCTGAAAAATATTATTAATAAAATGTCATATTTTAGTATAATAATGTACATATTTCTCAAATATACCATTTTTACTTGAAGAATAAATTAATCAAAATCATCATTTGTAAAGAAACACTATTATCATAAAGGAATTGATAGAATATGATTTTTATTTATAATGAGGGAGTACACAATTACTAATACATTGTTACATAGCCCCTTATAAAAACTACATAAGATCTAAGGGTAAGGTGTGCGATGGTGACGGACTCTTGGGGTAGCTCAGATAACATCACCCAGGTGGAAAACTCTACTAACATGAAGTTTTTCATATGAGATTTCATTCAATCTTAATGTGTTGAAGATCAACATTGTCTTGGTCAAGAGAAAATCCCATTGACACTACCTCCTATCTGATCTCCAACAAATGATAATCGTATGGCCCGACATGACTTGATGAGGCAATCCCCTCCATTTTCTTTTTCAAATTATTTTTTAAAAATTTCATTATACTTATATCAGTCTTCTGAACACTATTCAATGACTATCATATCAATGATAATGATAAATGATAGTCATTTAAACCCAATAATAAAAACTGTGAATGTGTTTTATATATCCATAAGACATTAAATGAAATGGAATTTGATTAAAAAAATAAGGACATTAAAACATTCCCAATTAAGAATTCCCCCCCTCAAAATTTTCTTTTCCCACATTATTACAGATGATGGTAACTCTGCCTCATCACTTCCTCTGGTTCCGATGATTCTTCTTCAAACATGTGGTTTCTCCATAACACCTTGATGCAGAGCATCTTAATATTCCATATAACTTTTTCTCTATGATCTAAAATATTTATTGGATTCTCTTCATATGAGATGTCATTCTCCAATGGTATAACCTCTTGATTGAGTACTTGTGATGGGTCAGGTATGTACTTCCTTGAGAGTGATACATGGAATACATCAAGTACATTATACATGTTTTTTTGGAGTTCTAATCGATATGCCACATCTCCAATGCGATCAATGATCTCAAAATAGAGGATTTACTTTGGATTATGATTTCTTTTCTTCCCAAATCTCATAACTCTGTTACATGGTGATGTAGAGAAGAATGCCATGTATCCAACATAAACTCTATGTCTCGTCGATGATTTTCAGCGTAGCTCTTTTGTCTAATCTAAAAGATTTAATGTTCTACTGGATGGTCTTATCCTTCTCCACCATTTCTTCAACCATTTCAATACCTAGAAGTTTTCTCCCCCCAACTTCATCTAAACATACCGATGTTTTGAACCACTTCCCATGAAGTGATTCATAAGGATCCATTTCGATTATTGAGTGGAAACTGTTGTGGTAAAGGAACTCAACCAGAGCAAGATGTTGATCCCAACATCCTTTGATGTCCATTTAGAATGCTCTCAACATGTCCTCAGGTGTTTGGATAGTCAACTCAGAATGGAAATAAGTTTAAGGTTGATGCAATGTACTGATGTTCAAATAAATCTTCAGAGCATGTTGTAGACTCTTCCAGAAATAAGGGTTAATCTTGGATATTGATCAGATACAATCAATAATGGTACACCATCCAGCCTTACCACTAATCTGATGTATATTCACCCAGTTGATCCATTGAGACATCCTCTTGAATTGTAATGAAGCGTGTAATATTTTTAAGATGATCCACAAAAACCCTGATTGCATTGTTTCTATTTTATTTCTTAAGAAGTCCGATGACAATTTCAATGGTGATGTTTCCCCATTTCCATGTTCGCATGGATAATGGTTGCTTCATCCATTTATACTTCATCCTCACATATTTCACTTACTGAAATTCCTAGCACATTGATGTAAACTCGGTGATCTTTGTGATCATGTTATCCCACCAATAATTCTCTCATAAATCTTGAAACATCCTTGCGTTTCCTGGGTGAATTGAGAAATTGGAACTATGTGTACTACCAAAAAGTTATTTCTTTAACTCTGGATTTGATGGGACACACAGTCTTGACCAAAATCTCACAATTCCTTCTCCATTAACAATGAACTCTGAGAATTTATCTTTTTTGATAGTTTCCACTTTATTCTATATTCCCACACCGTCCTTTTGAGAATTAATTAACCTTTATAAATTATAGGGTTGAGAAATCATTTGTGATAGGATTGAGGATGTTCCCTTAATTATGATTCCCATTTCCATCTTCATCAAATCTATGAAAATTGTATACTTTTCAATTTTCATCAAAGAATGAGTTTCTGAATCCCTTCTACATAGACTGTCATCCCCTTTATTCTCATTCCCTAGATGGTAGTGAATTTTGCAGTCATAGTCTTTGAATATCTCTAATCATCTACATTGTAACATATTCAACTATTTCTTTGTGAATATATATATTTGAATCTTTTTTAATCCACATATTTTTCACACTTTCCCGCAAAGAGGTAATTTAAAAAACATTTCCAAGACAAGATCACTACAGCCATGTACAGATCATGTGTTGGATAGTTCTTCTCATGAACATTCAATTTCCTTGAAACATAGGTATTGTTTTTTCATTTTTTTTGAACACAGGACCCATACCCTTCTGTAAGAATCACTAAATACTATGAAACGTTCTACACTTATGGGTAGTGTGAGCATGGGCATTGTGATAAGCCTCATATTAACTCATTAAATCTCTCTTCGTATTCATCATTACATGAAAACTTCACTCCCTTCTGAGTTATCCTTCTAAAACGGATTTTCAATCGTGAAAATTTTAAAAAAATTGACAATATTATTCGGCCACACAAAGGAATATCTGGATATCTGTTGAATTTATTGGCATTAACCATCCCTCAATTTCATTTTTCTTGGAGGGATATACATATATCCCATTTCTTGATATGATATTCCCCAATAATGAGAATTACTTCAACTATAAATCACACTTTCTATACTTTTTATAGAGATTCTCCATTGGAAATGTCTGTTTTGTAGTTCTTAGATTCTCCTCATGCTCCTCCTTATTTTTTGAGTATATTAGAGTATTGACACTATAGACTACCACAAATTTGTCTATGTAGTCCCTAAATGATATATTAATCATGTCCATGAATATTTATAATGTATTACATAGTCTGAAACGCATTACTATGAACTCATAGTGCCCCTACCTTGCAGGAAAAGTAGTATGTGGGATATCCCCCAACCTAACCCTTCCATGGTAATATCTTGACTATATATCAACCTTGTATATGTATTATTCCTCATGTAGCTGATCTAACAAGTCATCAATTCATGGAAAATGATTCATGTTCATTATATTGATTTTTTTGAGCTCATGATAATCAATGTAAAAGCTTATTGACATATCCTTCTTCTTGACTAAGAAGACTGGTGAACCCCATAGTGAAGTGCTTGGTCATATAAACCCTTTATTCTGATTCTCCCATTAAAAATTTTTTAGCTACTCAAACTCCACAATAGACATTCAATATAGATTCTTAGATATTATAAATTCCCTATGTATAAGATAAATATAGAATTCAAAATATCTTCTAGGAGGAAGACTAGAAAATTCCTCAGTAAACACATCCCTGAATTCCCTCAAAATGGGCATGTCTTAGGGGATGGTTCCATCTTTAAACACACTCATCTGAAAAAGATACGCATGCTCATAGATTAATAATATTCATGCTTGGGATGATGGTGTTGATGGATATTCATCCAAATTATTTCACTATTATTGAATATGGGTTTTTTCCCCGTATGAAGATTGATTTCCCTTTCATATAAATTTATGTATGTTTTATATAGGGAAAGCCAATTCATGCCAAAATTGCATCAAATACCAAAAAAGGTATTATGGAGAGTTTGTTTAAGAATTTAAATCCAAAAATTGTGATAGAGGAGGAGTTTTATTCAAGGGATGAAATAATTTCCCCATTTTCTATTCCCAACTACATCTCTACTTACATGATTTTTGGTGGTGTTTGGATTGATCTACAAAACATTAGGGATATAAAATTATGTGTAGAATTAGAATAAAAAATTACATTCGCTATTCTCAAATGAATTACTAGCATACATGTCACCATTTAATTTTCAGAATTCACTTCAGTTGTATTGATGGAAAAATCTCACCCTTTCTACATTGGAGGTTGTTGGTTGCCTAAAAAACTTGGTTTAGGGCTCTAGTTTGCAAAGTTACCTTGTTCTTTTCATTTGTAGCAATTAACAGTGCATTCAGGGATGAACAGAAAATTAATCACCTCTATCACATCAGTAGGTTTTTCATTTCAGAAATAATTGGAGAGGTTCCAGTCTCTTCCAAACATAAATAATTTCCTCTTTCCCTTTATGAAATTTCAGGGGTGTTTCTTTCCCCACCTTTGGAAAGTGGTGTGCTAGAATTTTATAGCATTGTTGGATTTATCCATTTGATGACCATAATTTAATTTCACTTTCCACTTCTTATCTCTATGATACACCTGAGATTCACCAATCTCTATTTTGACTTTGAGGGCACATCGTGGAATTTAATCATAGCTATCGAAGTCACGGATCACTCAGGCTTTCAGTAGGTTAGGTTTTTTCCCAGCAAAGAAGCGGTCAACCGTGCATTCATGGGTAATGACAAAGATAGATTTGAATCATAAATGTGTTTTAATTTTTTCCTTGTACGCTCTGGTGGATTCATAGTCTAATTACTTAAGGAAAATGATGTCCCATTCCATGTTATATTGGAGGGTGTGAGGAAAATATTTTTTGAAAAACATTTAACAAAAATCCTTACATTCCAACACCTCGATCTCTTCCTTGGGAATCAAATTTTTGATCAATTTCCACCATTTATCATCTTCACCATCCATATGATAAGAATATATATGTACCTTCTCTTTTTTAGAACATTGATGGATAGAGATGACATTCTAAATGGAGTTTATACACTATTCGATGATTGAGGGATCAAATTATCCATTGAAATAAGGAGGCCTTTGTCTCATGATGATCTTGATTGTGACATATTCTTTGTTAGGGGGGTTGAATGTTCCTATTGAACCATTTTTGTATTCAAAACATGAGTTATGTGAGAGAGTATCGTGACAATGTTTTCGATTCATGCTCCATTCAGATTGGGCATCTCATTAGAACTATCATCACATTGATCTTCACATATTTTGTTTGGCTAAGCCCTCTTATTACCAAAAATTGGAAAGAATAAAAGGAAAATTAGGGTTAAGAATTTTAAACTATTAAACACATAAAGGAGAATCCAATGAAAAAATGGATAACTTATAAATTATACTTATTTCCCTAACTTATGAATTTATATGATTCAATCTATTTTATCAATGATCTATTTAATGGAATATATTCATAGGGTCATTTTTTATTCCCATAATAATAGTTCTTACTAAGCTTACTAATTTAACAATGTATATACCATGGGAGTGTCGAACAAAGTGTGTATTATGGCCCATTATCCTGCGTAATTTCACATTCGAGACTAGTTCAATGCGGTGTTTTTGGGTTTTACCCCAAGATACATCATTGCTAGAGCGACCTCTACATGTTCGTTTCTATATTGGGATGTTTTTGATTGATAAACCACTTAATCTATACTCACCAAAATTTAAAGATAATTTTATTATAGTTTGTCTTATCCCAAAGGTTTTCACTAGAGATTTATATCCCTAATCCCAAAAATAACTAAACATATCCTTTGATACCAACTATAACAACCCTACTCATTATTACACACATAAATATTATTTGTTAAATAAAAATTCAGTTAATAAAACCCTTATGATTGAGAGGTCAAGTGTATTTGTGTCATAGGAACATTAAATGACACCTAAAGACATAAAATACAACATCTTTATTGAAAACATCATTTACCTGACCACAACATTCTTTTGTACATATCATTACGTGAGATAACCTGAGGACATACATAAGAAAAGGGTGAGTTATAATGCCTAGTAAGGGAGTAAACAATGAATTACATGAGGAATATAATACATGATAGGAAATAAGAATATAAGTAAAGAATAAGATAAACATGAACATATAGACATTATATAACACGATCATCATAAAATGGAAATGTGGAAAAGACATAAAATATTACATCATTTAAATAATGGAATTATGTAAAAACCTGTCTCAACATGGTGAAAAATGGTACTAAAAGGAATCACATAAACCCTTATCCCAACATGATTTATCATGCTACTAAACATTATCCAATGAATTGGATAAATATCAAGGAACACCCTTCATGAACAATTTATTCTCATTCTTAAGTGTTGTACATTGATCATATAACATGGATTCAATCAACATAAAGAAAATTTCCATGATAATGGAATGTGGAATACATATATAAAATTATATAATCAATAATTATATGTTCATAATGGTGAATAACATTTATAGGGAAATGGGCATGGTATTCACTATATGATGATGTTGGCATGGAAAATTGCAGTGCAATTTCAGCAACCTAACAGCTTGACATAAAAATTCATAAAAATAATTTATGAGAGTGAATAAGCTCCCACATCCTAAAAAATGATATGGAAAGTATGGGGTAATATAGATACGTATCCCAACACATTGAATTTGGAAATAGAAAGAATAACATAATCTGGAAACCTGAATAAGGAGGGGAAATGGAATTATTCTTACGAAATGTCAGCATGGTTACAAGTCTACATGGGATGAATTAATGAGATAGAAAGATTTCTACAATCATTAAACATAATAAGGTAATTATGAGGAGGTTATAAAACATAACCGATTATTTTGAGATGAAAATAAAAGGGTGTAACAATATAAGGAAACTTGGATAAAAATGAGAACAAAAGGAATGTGAGGATCCTTTACATGGATGTGTGATCCCAACGGTGTGGGAGAGGTTTCTTTAGATCTTTGGGGAACCTTGGGAGGAATATAGAGAGGGTATGATAGATTAGGGACGTTATAAAAGGATTTTTATTAATATTAAGTGGGAGATTGGGTGGGATTATTTATGAAATGAGATGAGAATTCTTTAATATTGCAAAAACATAGGTTATGGAATCTATATAATTAAATATTCAAAACCATAATACATCTAATGGGTTTTTACCATGGTTTTTCAAAATAGTTTTGGAAAACAATATTCTATAAGTACAATGACCAAACATATTAACATGTTAGCCTCATTTATGTGGTGGTGACTCACATTATTAAAAAAATTAATTTAAAATCGTAAAATATATTATACATTTTTTTGGATTCACTAAGGTTTTATAAAATAAGTAAAAAAACATAAAACAAAATTATTTTAATGGGTAAAATAAATTATTCCATTAATTAGAAGTATATTATTTGTTACATCATTTTGGAGACATTATGATGTTTAAAACACATATTTTGTTTATACGGAATTTATTTTTTAACCAAAAATTAGAATGTCTCAAAACAATTAAGAGAAATTCACCCTCGGATAATTTTGACATCCAAATTCCAAAAATAATATTAATTATATATAAATAAATTTCTAATTTTGAGAATTTTTACACTAAATATTAAATCTGGCAGTTATAGAAAATCCACTGGTTTTGACCAGAAAAAATTCCAAACTATAATAAAAATTACTTTTATCTTCAAATAAATGTTATAATCATTTATTATTCATAAAATTGATTTTATGTTAATATTTTATTAAGACATTAATTATTTTAATAATTTCATTAATTCTTTAAAATAAATTCTTTTAAAATACCCTTTATGTTCTATCGTTTATAAAATGTAACTCTTATCAAACTGATTACCTCATCATTTGCAGATAAGAAAATGATAAAATCATTATAAATAAGAAATTATTTTATAATATTATTAACAAAAAACATATTTTATTATAATAATGTATATATTTTTCAAAATTTCCATTTTTATATGATGAATTAATTTATCAATTTTATCAATTTTTAAGAATTAGAATTCTTATAACGGAATTGATGCAATATGAATTTTATTAATAAAAACACATTACCAAATAAGTAACTAATACCCTATTACATAATCCCTTATAACCACTGAAAAATACCTAAGGGAAATGTGTGTGAAGGTTACAGACTCTTGGGGTGGCTCCGATAACATCCATGTGTGGTAATCTCTCTTAACATGATCTTCTCTCATAGCTAATTTCGTTCAAGTTTAACACGTTGAAGCTCAGTTTGGGTTTTCTCAAGAGATAATCCCAGTAATGTTACCTCCTTTATGTGCTCCAAAAAATGATTTTTGTATGGTATACTCTACATGATAAGGTCATCCTCTCCATTTCCTATGTCAGAAATATTTTTCAGAAACCTTATATTTATATCAGTAGTGCGATCACTATTCAATATCTATCATATCAATAGTAATGATACTTAATGGTCATATAAATATAATAATTAAAAAAGAGTGTATGTGTTTTATATATCCATAATATTTTAAAATAATTGTAATTTAATTCATATGTGATCAGGTCATTATATACATTACACATTTTTTTACCCTATCAATCATTGAATAAAAGATAACAGTGTTCATGTGTATGGTGGATACCGCCTCCTGAAGCGATATGATTGGTTATTTCTACCGCATCACATGGATGGTATGTATAAGGGATATTTATAAAATATAATATTATATTTATAATATAATTATCATATTTTAATGATAAAATAACACTTATTTTAGTTTCATCATATTCATCAAATAATGGAAGTATTACTTCTCTAAACATACAACCTACAATTTCCATTAATATAAAATTGTTCTTTTTTCATAACCATATTTAATTGATGGTTTTAAAAGTATAAGTTATTTATAAAAATGATAAATATTCCATTATTAAATTTTTATTGATTAAATAATAATCCCTTTGACCACAATAAACTTCCAAAACTGTTTCTCCACATATGATTCGTTTATCAGTAAAACAACCCATGTGAAATTAATTGTATAATTAATTTAAAATGATATGTTTAAAAATAATAATTTAAATAATAAACATAAAAAAAATTATTTTAAAACTAAATAATAAACATTTTTTTATTATTCATAAGGATAATGAACTCACGTGATGATCTGGGCTTCAGGTAATGAGTTTCTTAGCACAATTTCCATTAACTAGGTTCAACATCTATGTCATTGATTTTTATGATATTGTTATGTATTGAATTACATTTGATTGTTTTATGTTTTATTTAATCTTTTTATGTGGATTTAAATTTTATGAAAAAAATTAATTAATTAATTAATCCCAATATCAATAGTATAATATTTTTAAGAGATTTATCTCAATACATCCTTCATGGAGACACTGTTCCTTTTATGCACCTAATTTATTTTAAATGGTGTATATATTGACCCATTAAATATTGGATATTTATCCAGTATACTTCATTATATGTTATGTTAAGACTAATTTAACACTTTTATGAGATTTGTGATTTGAATGTTTCAGAATAGTAGGCTTTTATGTTTCATTCACATTTTAATCATATTGGATTATGCTCGAATTTACATTGTTGGAATGTATTTTAACATTTCATAATAAAAAATATCAATTTTATTCTCCTCATGTTATTAATAAAAATTTCCCATAATTGTAAAATTATTCTTTCTTTGGTACATAAAAAATTTAATAAAATATTTTTAAAGAAAATAACATTTATTTATCTCTTCAATCAATAAACAATCCCCTACCATGTCAATATAATATTTTGTGAGTATTAAAAATATCTCTTTTTAAATTATATTGTTTTATAAATTCATTTATACAAATCATGAATTTTTTTTGAAATTTTATAGAACGAATCATCATGTCATTTTCAAAATGAGGTACTTCTTGATTTTTACAAAAAAATTAAACTAAATCAATCTATTATTGTCTATGAAATGAAAAATATCTTCCACTATAATTTTCCTTCAATCATCATTAATAATTAATTGAAATTTTTATAGAAAATTTGATGAAAAATATTTTTCCAATTTTTGTTTTTCAAAAGTGACTTTAAAAATGGAAAGTTTATTTTCCTCAAGAATGTTTTTATTATTTTTAAAAGTATTTATATTCATCAATGAAGACAACCATTAAATTCATGGAATGGTTGAAATGTTTTATATATATCTATAACATATATAACTTTCTAACTCTCACTTACAATGATAGGATAATACATGATTAAGTAAATCTATCGAATTCATTCATTATGAAATTTTACATGGATTATGATATGAGTCAATATTATGAAACCCATTTATTTGCATACTTATTTCTTGTATCTAGGTCTTTTGATTTATTTAATATTGGTGGGACACACAATTTTGGAACATGTTATGATATGTGAACCCAAAAAATATTCCAATGCATTGGGTAAAGTATTAGTCTCATGAGTTATCATGTATGTGATTATGGAGTAATCGTAATATATTATAGGAATTTTATGACCATATTATAATTAATTGGAAGTCATCCTTGACTAACGTTTATGTCATCATATATATTATTTATACATTTCCTATGATTCCATGATCTTATGATATCATTTTTTAATATCGCTCTCCCATGTGTTTACGGACGAGCCTTTACTTTTATGAGATCATGTTATAATGTTTAATCGCATGTTATGATTCTTTATTATATTTATTTTTTTAATGGTATTTTCAGCTCACCCCATTAATTATGTATTTCCCAAGTCATACCATGAATTTTTCAAGGCTCAAAGCGAGTTTAAGATCTCTTTAATGAGAATTAAATAACGATTCTATATTTTATGTTCCTCTTTATGTATTGTGATCCTAGTTGAATAATGAAAATATAGTTGTATTATTATTGAGTTATATTTGTGGGATTTTAATCTTTATAATAGTGAGGTAATATGTGTAAAAGTCTTGAGTTTATATAGTTAGTATCATAGAAAAAGTTTAGATAACCTTTTGAATCTATGATGAGAAACAATTAATCAGAACCTTTGGGAACAATTTAAGGATAATTATAAACATATGAATCTATAATGGAATATTGGTAGAGTATAGAGATAGTTATCTTTAATAAATTAAATAAATTTCTTGATGCTATAATTAGACATGGTTATAGAATCGATTTACCAAGGGGTAATTACATTATACAATGCATGTTGCACTTCACCCAATCCTTACCTGGTATACAACAATGGTCCATACTATGTACCTCCATTAACACTCTGAGGGGGTATGTTTTAGAAAATCATAAACTCGTTATGATCGATTATAAGGATTGGAATGAAATTTAGGTTTGTAGATTTGTCAGGAAACATTAAAATTTATAATGTAGATTTATTCATAGAGGCCCATAATTCATGGAATAGTTATAAATTACAATTTATTCCTTTTATGTTTATAAGATTACCTTGGATATGTTAATCCAATATCATATTATTCTTTTTATCCTTATAGTTAATTGAAGGAATTATAAGAATGAATTCCAAATACTAATGTGATGGGAAATGTAATGAATTACCCAAAGGGATAACTAATCTATTGGAAATAAAATTTAGCAATATTTTGATCATTTGAAAATGATATATCTAGAATTATGATTAACAACATGAGTCTTGATAAATTTTTGAACCCAATAATTAAGATAAGGATGGAGTCTCGTTGAAGTTTATGGTCTATGGATAGAAAATAAATGACGATTTAATTTCATACATGTCATAAATGTGGGATGAGTCACCCTAAAAACTTACTTAAGGGACTGAAATAAGTTTTATGTGTGGAAAATTTTATCATAAATCATATAATTATCAAGTAAAATGAATAGATCAATAGTTTGAGAAGAAGTTCATCGTAATGTACCATTAAGAGTTCAATGTCCAAAATATGAGGAACATGGGAATTATCTATTTCAATGACCTAATACATGTATTTACTCCTAGTTCAAGGACAAAACAATTCATTTTCAAACATTTAAGTGAATGGGTTTATGTATTATTGTGTTAGGACTCAAGAATCTTGATGTAAAAGTATATTTTTTCAATCATATTTTATAAGAATTTTGAAACTTCTATAGATTCTTATTTAGTAGATTATTTAATGATATTCAAGAAAAAAATTAATGGTAATGATGAACTATAAATTTAATTTAATTGTAAGGTGATACTCAATATAGAACACATTATTTAGGAAAATATATTCTCTGAGATGTGCTTGATTTTGATGCCACTATAGCCAATTAAAATTTCTTGATGTTTTTTAAAAAAATGAGCTATAGTGAAAAGATTAGTTGTTAAAAAAAGTGATTCGATGACTAATGTATTGTTCTTTTTTGATGGTAATCATATTCATCAGAATATTATAGGATCATAGTGAATTATAAATATTATTATCACATATGTGTTTACATAGTTTATGAAAATTTAAACCAGTATGCTAGGTGACAACTCTTTATGTCTAGAAAGACCATGGAGTAGAAACCACAATTTAGGATGATTAGGGTACATTGCCTTCCACTGGCCTATATTATGTTCTGGTAAGTATGAAATTGTTTTTCGTAATCATTTTAATGACTATATATTAGGTGATAAAATATTTTTTAAGTGATTAAAGACATTTTGGGATACGTTTTAATTAGTTGAAGTATATATAAACATTAACTTTAATGTAAAAGATTGTTTTTCAAAAATTCTGTTATGTTTCTGAATATTTAATGTGAATGGTATTAGATAAAAATTATCGTTCAAACATTCATGTAGGTTGAGGTTTTTGAGTTTAGTTGGTATATGTGTTTAATTATTTAAAGAGTGATCTATGATAAACAATTAGATTTATTATTAATTTTGGATATTGATATATCAATATTCATTTTGTTAAATATCCTAAATTTTTCTAATTAATATAATTTAAATAAATAAAATATTAATATAATGATATTATTTTGTTCATTATGATAGCTGATAGAAGTTTATTTAGTATGTCATTCATGAAAAAATCATCTTTAATACGCATTATCTAGATGAAAAAATTAGTTTTTGGTGGAAATTGGTTAAAGGAGTAAATTATATTAATCAATAGAGAATATTTTCCTAAATCTTAGTATATATATATAATCAATACCTCAACATTACAAAAAGGATCTGTTAATAATTAATTTTCCTACTAACCTCATATATGGGGAATTAGTGGCCTTATAATTAAATACAGACTATGTTTTTTTTATTTTTGGTGATTTTTACATGGCAATTCAACTTCTTATGATCAATTACCTCTATCCCTCATTACAAAATTTTACAATTTTTCTAGGTGTTCATATTTACACTTCCCAGTAATGATCTCCTATGTGGAAACCTCGTTATTTTATTTCCTTCATTTTTCCCATTCCCTCTTTTTAAGAGAATGTTTTAGTAACCCTTTCTTGCAATGTCGGTTATCCCACGATGAATTTTTGGAATATCCAAACATTTATTACTATAAACATGTTAAAAATATGAGTAGACAATTTTTTTATTATTGGTAGAATATAACAGCCTGAGTATTTATGATATATTTTTCTTTTAAATAAATTCAACCTATTCGATGTCTTAGAATTCATGAACACTATGTTTAAACGAAACATGATACTCTATTAAAATATTATTATTTAAACATGGTAAATATATTCTAACAATTAAGTTGGTGAGTATGATTAAGACTTACTAAATTATAAAAATTATATAGGATACACATCAATAAAATATATTTAATGGAAATATTATAATTATGAAGAAATAAAAACTATTTTATAGAAAAAATGTTTTCTAAAAAATGGTTTTAAAAAAAAAATTAGAGGTGGTTTTGTTATACTTTGAAGAAATAATTTACAAATAATTTTTAATATTTCTTGATAATCTATTTTATAAAATTATCTTTATTTTAGAAAACAAAATTTCAAAATTATATAAGGGACTCTTTTTGAACTTTTTGATATGCCTTAATTTTTGATGAAATATGGAAAAAAAATTAATAAAAAGTTCCTTTTTCTTTAAAGCATGGGAATGTAACAATTTAATTTCATGTATTTTTAAAATTAAAATTAGTTCAATGATATTTTCTTATTAAAATATAGTTCATTTTAATTATTTTCATATTTATATTTAATACTAAAACATCATATACTTACAAAAGGATTTTCTTTGGTAACCCATTTTTAATCGAGTCTTCAGGTTTAATTGTAATATAAATTTTTTCAATTATATGAATATAATTTGGAAAAATAAATTTTAAATTTGAAATCAGTAATTTTATATAATCCAATAAAGTTAAATTAATTTTTGACCATAATTAATAGTGAAAGGATTAATACTTATTTATTGTGTTTCAAGTAAAAACAAGTTTACCAGTGGGATAAAGTAAAATGATAAGGCCTAAAAAGACCCAAAACATGTATAATTAATAATTCCTATTTATATTTATACTCTACATCTATTATGGTTCTAAAACAAACCATTTTTTCCTTGTTTCATTAAAAAATATTGTTATAATTCATTCTTTTAAAAAATCCATTTGAGTCCTCTCCCTCACTTATAAATTTCCACCCCATGTCATCTTCATTTAAAATGTCAAAAACCCATTGGTTTAGAAAATACAAACCCAGATATATTATATACTTATCTCCCATAATTAGATAATCATGTTTTTCATAAATGAAACTTAGGATGTGTTTTAGTGCTAACATAAAGATGTTGTCTGAGTAAGAGGTAACACCCTTAACCAAGCATTTTATTTTATTTCATCTTCAACATTTTTATAATATTATTAAATAATTATGATATAAAAACCGTAATACCACACATATAATGAGAATTTTTTATATTGATTCTATTACTAGCAACTATCTCCTCCTCCCTTAATTGGTAAAAGAAACCAATGATCGTGTGTAAAAGGAAATACCACCTCGCTAACGGACATAGTTAACATTCTATCACCACTTCACACAGATGGACATGATTATATTTATAAATGTTTTTAAATTTAATATATTATATCATTAAACTTATGGAATTATAATATCAAAACATAAATCTTAATTTCTATTCCACATAGAATAAGGTGATGTTACTTGTGAGTATAGTGGACAATCACCTCACGAAGCGATGTGATTACTTTTTCATTCATAAATTACATGGAAGGTAATAAGTAATAATTGGATGTTTATATATTATTTTCCGTAAATATTAATAAGTATAGAAAATAAATATATCATATAATTTCTTACCTTACCATCCACTAAAAAATGATAATGTCATTCATGTGTACGGAAAAGCAAGCCTCACGAAGTGATGGGATACATTTTTAATACTATGTAAAAAGGATGATATTTTTAAGGATTAATTAAAAAATTAATAGGATATTTATTTTATAATTATCCTCCTTTAATGATAAAATATCACTTACCATCTTTCTAGCATGATAGTCGATAAATGAAAACATTATTAATGAAAATAGATGACCTACCATCTCAAATACTGTAACGTAGTTAATTATTCATAACCATATTTCAAGGTTCATTTTCAATGTATAATTTATATATAAAATTATAATTATTTTATTATTTTCATTCTATATGTGATTAACTAATTATTTCTTCGACTATAGCCAAGTTACAAATGATATTTTCGATATTTGAGTTATTTATCTCTAAAACGTCCAATGCGAATTTAACTATTTAATTAGATAATATGAAATATTAAAAAAAGTAATAATAAATATGAAATGGTTTATTAATCAAGTAAATAATTAAAATAAATTTACACATGGTCAATTTTTTAATTTTTTTAAGTAATATTCATGTTATTTTTCAAATGTGGTACTTCTTGAATTATTACCAAAAATATGAAAGGAATCATTGTTTGATATGTATTGCATGAATACTAGTCTTCAAAAAAAATTTATTTGAATCATATTTTACATGTATCCAATTTTATTTTCAAATAAATATATTTCAACTATATTTTTTGATTTTTTTAAAAAGTTTTTTTCATTATGAAATGATAATATAAATGAAGATTTTTTTTAATCATTATAAAATTCAGTCTATTTATCACAGATAATAACCTTTAATGTTGTATAATTCTTAAATTAATATGTATATTTTTCTTGTATATATAAATTTCTCATTATCCCTTAATTTTATGGGTTAATATATGCCTTATTTACATCCCTCACATGCCTTTATTATGGAATTTTCCTTACATTATGATATGTGAAAAGATTTTGAAGCCCATTAATTTAATAAAGTAATTTTTATTTATATATATAATGATTTATTTCCTTTTTTTCACAGATATAACTTGAATATGTTATTATGGATGTCCCCAAATATCTCTCAATGCATTGGGTAAACCAATACTCACATGATATGTCATGTATGGGATTGGGGAGTAAACAAAATCGATTATAAGACTTTTTCCACCATGTGATATTGTATGGGATGACTGTCTTCACTCATGTTTATTTCAGGTTATATATTTTTTCCACATTTCCTATGATTATATGATTTTATTGTACTATGTTATCTGTGTTATGCTCCCATTTTTTTATACATGATCCTTTTTTTGTGATACCATCTTTTAATGTTAAATCACGTGTTATGTTTTCTTATCATGTTTGTTCTTTTTCTATTATTTTTATCCTGTCCCTTTATTTCTGTATTCCATAGGATATCCTATTTATATTTATGATCTGAAATGGATTTTTAGAGTAGTATTAAAAAATTATTCAATGATTTTAATTCATGTTAATTTATTATGAACCTTGTTTTCTAAAGACGCAAATACCTTATAACCCCCATATAGTATTAAAGAAAATTTATGTTTATTGATCTTATAATAATATGTGTAAAAAGACATGGGTTTCTTTAATAATTGATTTATTTCATACTATAACTCATATGATATACATTTTTTATTATAGTTGGAATGTGGTTATTGACTAATGTATTTTATTTTTGAGGATTGTCATAAAAATATAATCAAATTCCATCCATGACTTATAAGCCACATCATTGATCCAAGTAATTCTCATATTCATGGATGTTCTCTGTATATTTAAATTCATGTTTAGGAATAAACACCCTATACATTTAAAATATCAATGAATTCATGAAAGAATCATCATTGACGATTTATTTAATAACATCATCAGTCTGATGTCTATATAGAAATTTTATTTTATGAATAAGTTCACTTGACATTTTAATGTCTAATGATCTCTTAATTAAGATATTTATTGGGTCACATCCTGATGCATCTAAAATATTACTACCAATCATATTCATTTATTCATTTTTACATTCCACATGTTTCTAATTGGAATCTCATGAAGAACATGAATCTACTTCATGATTATACTAGAAATTATTCACTAATGTTGTATTGAAGAAGTTTCAAAATTGTTTCAGATTTATCACCTTTAATGTTTATAGTGTTTTTTATTTATACCTTATAAGAACTCTTGTATAATATCTTATAATTTTAGATCATGAAGAGACTAAAAAACCTTCATTGTATTTTCCTAACATTTTCTTTTGGATTTACATGAGCAATATTTATTTTCCTATAGCTCAATATTATCAAGACTTATATTTTATATTCATCATTTATTAGAGATTATTCATGTATAATAGACATATTAATTTAGTACAAGACACCTTTTAAAATATCCATTCCAAAATAAAATATTTTCTTGATGTGTAAAATAGACTCCCACAATAATTGTTTTTGTTATTTTAAATAAAAAATAATATTTCAACATGAACCAATAATTAAGGGAAAAATATTTCATGTTATTCTCATTAGTAAAATAGGAATAAACTTTTCCCAGTTAGTTATACATTTTACCTTACTTCATGTAATGATTTTGAAACTACTTTTTTACTATATTTGGAAAACAAATATGTGGCACACATATAGTATTTAATAAACAGGAACTAATAATAAATTATCACATGAAATGATGAATACACGTGATGTTGAGGCATCTAATTTCGTATTATATAATTCATTGTGGGTTCACTGGATGTGAATTTACGTTCCATATGTGTAGAAAGTAGGAACCTGTTCTACATGATCTCTATTTACATTTGGTTTCTTATAAATTTACTGTAAATGATCCCTTAACATATAAGTAGTCTTGGGTTCTCAACCTCGATTTTAAATTTTTTGACTATAGGAAAAAATTATTTTACAGTTTAATGTTCCTATTATCATAGAAAACCTTAATCAAATGATACAGAAGAAATTTATCCATAGTGTTTTTATAATCCTGAAGAAAAATTTATTAGATGATTGATAATTATGAAATAATGTGATTAACTAATAGATCAAGATTCAACATTAAATTTACACGTGTTTGGTATAATAATAATCTCATTCATTTCTCATGTCAATTTATCCTAAAATACTTCTCAAAGATCATGATTCATCATTCAAACGACTCTGGAAGTATAATGCACTTAGGTTTTATTTAATGTTCATTATGTGGATATTTTTACTATTTATTTGATTTATTTATATCTAGTAGTAATGAAATAAATTCTATTTTGTGAAAAATCATGTTTAACCACAACCTAGTGAGACAATATTCTTTTTTATCAGTAAATTTGTTTTTGATTTTAAATTATTGGGTGATTTGGGCATGAAACTACCAATTGTATACGTTTATTCCAAATCCATTTTTTGTTCCTATAAAAAATTTCTAAATACTCCCTTTGAGACTGTGCAAAAACATTAAAAATAATTATTTCTCCATGAAAAACAATTTAGATGAAAATATGCATCACATACTCAAAAAAAATATTAAACATTCTATTATTTAAAATTTATTATAGTTATCCATGATTTATTTTTTATGAGTATAAATTAACTACACGTAAATATAGTGCATAGTGTTACTGGTATGACTAGAAATATGTGTTGTCGTTTATGTTTAATATTTTAGTTAAAAAGTGGTTTCATATACTCAATTTCAAGAAAACAATCTTTGAATGTATTTATATTTTAGGGAAAAAATTCATGAATCATTTTTTATTTGAATGAATCTACTCCATGTAAATTTTATACACAATGCAACTAGAACAACCAAATGTGTGTATTTTTAGTAGAAAAGAAAACTTTTTTATCACAAAATTTCTCACCTAGTCCCTTTAATATTCAAGACACTTTAGTAAAATGATTTGTGATCTCATTGTGATGTGTAGGAATCCACTATATCTCAATCTAACACACATTGCGAATGGTATGACTCAAAGTGTGTATTTTCCGTATAAAAGTAACATTTTTCCAAACAAAGTGTATCACATAATCAAAACTGAGAAGAATAACATAGACTATCATTATAGTTTATTAAAGTTATTATTAATTTATTTATTACATATATGAGTTATCTATATTTCTAGACGACACACAATGTGATCAGATTGATTGAATGTACATGTCTTCTGTATAAAAAGTACTTATTGTATAAAATGCATGTTTCATACTCAAAAATAATAAAATGTATTCATATTATCTTGATACATTATAATAACAGTCTATGTTTCATCTATTATTTATAGTAATTAATATCAAGTCAATCCAAAACATTGTGTGGTAGATATGACTGAATGTTAATTTTTTCATTTAAAAAAGATATTTCAGTTCAAAACATGTGTCACCTACTCAAAACATATAAAAGTTATATTTTATATATTTATATATATTTAAAAGTATTTATATATCATTTATGGTTTTTATGAATTAAACACATGTCAATTCAACACACAGTGTGGTCAGTAGGACTAAAAGTGCATGTTCTTATTTAAAAGTAACATTTTTGCTCATAATGTGAATCATAGAGTCAAATCCCAATAAACATTCATGAACAATCAGAAAAAATTATTAAAATTATATGTGATTCATTTATGAAATTCTGCAATCAACTGCACATTAATCTAACAAACTATGTGGATGGTATGACAGAAAGTGTGTGTTTTCATTTAAAATGACATTTATTTCAAAATACACTTCATGTACTCAAAACCGAGAAACAATAATCATATATTATTTATATATAAATAAAATTATTTTATAATTCATTTGGGATGATTATTAATTACCCAAAAATCAATCAATGACATAGTGTGGCCGACAGGACAAAAAGTAAGTGTTTTCATCCAAAAGTGACATTGTAGTTCAAAATTCGTCACAAACTCAAAATTTAGAAAAAAAACATAGATTGACATGATATTTTATAAAAATGATCCATAAATAATTTTTGACATGTACGAATCAATCTCAAGTGAATATGACACATGGTGTAGGTGATCTGACTAAATGGGTGTATTTTCATTTACAAATTACAATTTACTTCAAACTGAGCATCACATATTCAAAATGAAGAAAAAACACACTCATTGTTATGAAAATTTATGAAAATAATTATAATCCAATTGTGAAATATATAAATTATTCACATATAAATCTCTCACATATTGTAGTTGATATTACTGAAAGTGTGCTTTTATTTAAATACAACATTTTAATTGAAAACATGCATCACATACTCAAAACTGAACAAACATTTTTTTATTATATTTATACTTTAGTAAAAAGATTTTTAATTCATTTTTGACATATAGTAATCAACAATAAATTAATCCAGAAATGGTTTGGCTGATATAACTCAATGTATTTCTTTCAATATAAAAGTATCATTTATGCTCACAACACATATCACATATTAAAAACCAAGAAAACATGATCAACTTTTCCTAATACCTTTTTAAAATGAAATATGAATCATTCTTGATGTAAGAAAATTTCCATCAATCAGAAACATAGTGTTATTTTATTAAATGAAGGTACGTGTTTTGAGTTGAAAAGTGACATTTTATTTTAATGTTTTTTTTCAGACACTCTAAAAAAGATCATGAATTATCTTGATACATTAGAAAATGATGTTTGATTCAATTATGGTGTGTAGGAATTATCCTCTAGTCAATCTGACACATGATGTGATCAACATGACCAAAAGTGCGTTTTTTAATTTAAGAACTATATTTTACTTGAAAACAAGTGTCACATACACCAAACCAAGAAGACACACTCATATTGTCATGATATTTTAAGAAAATTATTGATAATTCATTTATGAAATATAGGAATTAACAACATGTTAATCTAACACAGGGTTAGACCTGTATGTATTTATTCTTTTTCTAATTTAAAAGGGGATTCTTGGTTCAAAACACTCATCACATAATCATAACCAAAAAATGTTCCCTTATTTTCATGATACTTTATAAAAGCTTTTTTCTCATTTTTGACTTATAGGAATTCACCACATATCAGTACAATTGAAATTTATAATAGTTTATAGTGGGATTTAATTATTATTTTTATAATTTCTAATTATGTACTATTTCTACAGTAAACCTTATTTTTAATACTGTCACACACAATCTTTTTTATGAGGTTGTGTAGATTGTTGGAGAAGGATTACAAAGAGAGTTTTTTTATTTATTGATATTTTTTTCTTGTAATTATGTTTTTCTTCAAGGTAACTTTTTTATACATAAATAATTGAATGTAATATTTATGTTATAATGTTTATGCAATTTAAATTCAAAATGATATTATATTTAATTTATTATTTTTACTCTAATTTCAATTAATGTATCATGTTTAATATATACTAAAAATGTGTGATGAAATTATAACTACCTATAGTTGTTGGGAAGGTATTCTATCATCACTGTCATTTGGTCTAATAAAAGTGACAGATTTTTATATACTCTCTCAACATTATCACCTTTTTAACATAGATAAAATAAAATTCTAGTATCAATATTATATTATGATATTCATAGCATTCCAAAAAAATTGTGAAGAAATATTTTGTAGATAATTTAATGACTATTTTTTCAAAATTATCATCAAAATATATGTAACATTTAATGAATAAATAACTGAGAAAAACAGTAGAAAATGTTGATAGATCATTCTTGGAATTAGTTTGAATATATTATTTGAAGTATTATATAATTCATTGATACATTGTGTAAAATTTTAAAAGAACACGGTTACACTAAACAAAATGTTTATTTTAATTTGAATGTCTTAATGTGTTGAATAAATGGATGTTTCCTTTGGTTTTATAGATTATATCTAAAAATTGATCCAAATGCCTTCTTGTTGTGGGAGCTCTATGTAGAATGGTTGAAGTTATAATCAATTTTATTATTTTAAAAACACTTTACGATGTTTATTATATGTTTATAAATTTGAAACACATTCAAAAAATCAATATAATTTAAACAACAAAAATCAATTTTTAATGAGAAAAATCAAAAACATATTACAGATATATTTTATCAATTTTACTCCAAAAATAATTACATTTAACTAAAAATGTTTTTTGAAACTAATAAAATAATTTTATTAACACACTACTAAATATGAATCACATGAATATTTTTATACCAAAAATTTATATCTTTATCAATTGTAGAATTGTATCATATAATTTATTGGTACTATAACACCAAACAATCAAAAAATTTAGTAATATCAGGTAACAAGCTAAAACTCACCTGAAAACCAATGAATAATCCTGATCATATGATCACCAAATACCTGGAGGTTATCACTTTACAAGAATTAATCCCTTTATATGTTGTGTCACCTATATCTCATAACAAACATGAAGGAAGAATCACTAAAGTCCACCACTATGTTGATGCTTTTGGTTAGGAATGGTTAGTTGGAGATTAAAATATTTTATATCGATTCACCATTGAGTTGAAGGGATAATTTCTCCTCATAAACTATAATCCCTATAAATTTTTTCTTTTAATTGTATGAAACTGTGTTTAAGTGTATAAATTTGAATACACGTAAAAGTTTCTAGTTAAGTTTATAATAAGACAGAAAATGCCATGTTTGAGTAGGCACAGGCTAAGATACATTCTGATTTGTTTGGTGATGGTTTCTCATCCATGATCTCCATGTTAAAGTTATAATACATGTTGAATGTCTATTTTATTTAATATATTGAGTTATAGCCTTTGGAGTGTGAGTATCGTAATGTAATGATGTGTCTTGAGTTGAATATGGTGTGTAAAAATCATGAAATGGAATGGATTGAGGTGTCTTGGTAGTCAGGTTAAATATAAGAAGATGTACATAAACTTTCGTATCGATTTTTCGTAGTGAATAATATATTATTTATTGTTCAATGAATTGGATTGAAACTAGTTTTTCAAGGATTAAAAATGTTTTATGATAAAATATTAATAAGGTATCATTTTTGGATTTGAGGAGAAATATCTGGGATGGATGGAAAAAATAGTTGGGGGGAGGTGTGTTGAGTTTCTCATATGTTCTTGGTAGTGTAAGTGATGTAGGAGAAACTGATTGGGGGAGTTTGGATATTAAACATGGTGTTTTGGGAGGATTTTGGGTATTTTTTCATCATGAGGGACTATGACTATTCTCAAGTTGAGTTGTCGAAAGGGTTATGAGGGAGGTAGAGAGGGATACAATGTTGACACATTGTCACCTGGAACTATGTATTTGGGTTTTAAATCTAGTGAAAATCCATCCCAAGTTTTTAATATTACCCATATTTGTGTGGTTTCTGTCTCATTTATTCCATCTTCCATTGGTATCTCAACTCAATGGTGATTTTTGGTTTATATTTTCATATCGCTTCTCCCTTGAATCATCGATGGCTTGGTTGTCGGATCAAAGGTATGTATCTCCATAAATTTTTTCTACCCTCTCTATATCAATGGTTTTCATTTAGGTATTCCATTGAGGAATAGTGATAGTCATTCAATTGATGTGGTTTTCTAGTTATGGGTATAATAATTTTATAAAGATTAAGAGTCTTATATTTAATGGTGCAACTTGGCATCATCATTGGGTTGAGGTAGGTGACTTCACACTCATGCTATTATGTGGAAAATTAAATGATCCTGAATGTGTCATAATAATTATAATTTTATTGTTCATAATTAATTTCGTTATGGTGGTGTGATTTTTGGGTAAATGTGTATTAACATGAGTGGTGTCTATTAGAATGGAACCTCTGGATTTCAAGGTGCATGATTGATTTTTGATAATTTAGGAGGTTCGAAATGTGTAGTAGAAAATGGTGTCTTAACATTATTGTTGAGAGTTGATCTTATTTATTCAGATTATTGTTACTATTGATATTGTTAATTTTAAATAGAAATTATGGTTGATGTTATTGGGATTATTAAATGGATCACATAGGTGATGTTATTTGGGAGGTGCATTATGATCCACAATGGTTGTTATTGGGATGGGTAATTGATTTATAATTGGTTGTTATTTTTATTTAATGCAATTGGTTGTTGTTTTTGATTTATGTTGGGTGAGGGCTTGTAAATGAGTTGTGTTAAATTCTAAATTGTGTATGGGGACCTCATCGGTAAGAATGAGGTGAGGTTGTAGTGAACTCTAACTTGGGTGTAATGACATTTTATGTAACGAACCCGGAAGGTCTAAAGCCCAACCGAACTCAGCCACGCCCGAGCCCAACCCTCTAGTAGATATCAGACCCCCACCACACATGGAAATAATAGGCCCCTACGTCAGACTGGACCAGATAACACATGGATTGAACTTTCCCCTGCCTATCTAGGATTTAATATGACTACCCTGCAACTCATGCCTGTGACCACATTCTTAGAGGAAAACCGGGAAGTGTTACAAGAACCACTGAGCCATTGGAGTCGTGGTATGTGTAACGCATCCCTGTTGGCCTTTAAGCATGTGGTCACGGGTTCTAGTTGCGGGATAGGCATATTAAATCCTCGCCAGGAAGGGGATAGTTCATGCCACGTGTTATCTGGGCCAGTCTGAGGTGGGGGCTGTTATCTTTTTGTGGGGTGGGGGTATGCTATCTGCCAGAGGGCTAGGCTCGGGCGTGGATTTTTATATAACGAACCTGGTGGGCCTAAATCCCAACAAACGAGGCCACACCTAATCCCAGCCCTTTGGAAGATAGCTAACCCCCACCCCAAGGGTAGATAACAGGTCCCCACCTCAGAATGGCCCAGATAACATGTGGCAAGAACTATCCCCTGCTTGAAAAGGATTTAAATCACCTCCCTCGCAACTCTAACATGCGACCATAGGCTTAACAGCCAACCGGGAGCATGAACGAGTACCAGTGGTCCAGACTCAGTGGTACTTGTTAACGCTCCGGGTTTTATATTAAGCCAGTGGTCGTCGGTTCAAGTTGTGGGGGAGGCGATTCAAATACTTGTTAGGAAGGCGACAGTTTATGCCACATGTTATCCGGGCCTGTCTGAGGTGGGGTCCTGTTATCTACCCATGGGATGGGGATCTGCTATCTGGAAGAGAGCTGTACTCGGGCATGGCTGAGTTTGATGGGCTTTAGGCCCACCAGGTTCGTTACATTTTCATCAAGGTAAAGTTTAGGATTATAGGTAGTGATTCAACCTGTGAGTTGGTGATTCCCATTCATTGTATTTCTAATGTGTTAAAATCCAACCTAGTTTTTGTTTAGAATTCAAGGGTATGATGTTAAGTATAGAAATACAATATTTATTTGGCATCGGTATTGTTTCTATTTAATATTAATTATTTTTAAAGTGAATTTCTATTGTTTTTTAAGCTTACATGGGTTTAGGGAATGTTTTATAAAATCCATTTGTAATTTTTTTGTATTTTAACATTCATAGAGAACATGCTATGATTTAAATATATCCTATCAAGACTAGTACTCAACCCTTGAATTTGAATCTTAGTGCACATTCGGATGTTATTTACTTGAGTTGCACATATTTTTGGATATTGGTTAATTGGATGGAATTGAGATGAATAAACTAAATTTATGGAATTATTAATTTTGTTGTATTAGTTTTAATTTTGTTTTCTAAAAGGACATGATATTGATTAATATATAGAGTTAACACACTAATGTATTCTGGGGAAGTATTCATAAGATGGGAAGGCTGTTTTTGTTTAAAGAGATTTTATAAAAATTTAATTATGATGATTGTTGAACTATTATATATTTAAAAAGACATGTTTCATTGGTTCTTTGAAATGAAATAATGTTTGCAACATGAAATGATGTGTGTTGATTTGGAATTTATGGGTGAATTTCATAATAAAAGATATGAGAATTATGGTTTTTTCTTGAGTATGAAAGTTATGGAACACTATTAATATATTGTGAATTCTATATTTAATATGGCTTGGATAGGCATGATTATTATGTTTTAGTATCACTTACATTTAACTCTATTAAAAAAATGAATCATACCAAACAGAAATATTTGGGATCCATGTGCACCACTGTTGAGGTGGGAACTTGGATCAATCACAGAATACCGGCCAAAATTGGCATAGGGGTTGTGTGAGAAATATCCATATATAGGTTCTGGTGGGAATGTGTTTCCTCCATGTAGGGAAATATAGCAGTAGAAGATTCTGACAGAGGGCATCCTCATTATATAGTGGCAGTGGACGTTGGTACTCACATATGGCAAGGTATCATCACCCTTTGTTATAAAAGGCACATCTCAACTGAATGCATGTTGATGTGGGATAAATAGAGTGATGATACTATTCATACATAATTAATTATATGTCAATAATCATGGCCAGTAGGTCACTTTAATCCAATCAATTCAATCATCCTTCAGCAACATCTTCAACCAGTTTACAATGGATTCTTAGGTATCGATTGGGATTCTTCATACTACATCATTTGAAGAACCAGCCGTGCATTCAAAAATAATTTTTTTGTAATGTAAATTAAAATTTGATCAAAATCACATGGAATATCATCTTAATATTAAAATTAACCATTAATCAGTAAGATAAAATGTGGAGAAAAATGTTTTTGCAAATATGGTTTCCTTCCATAATCGCGAAGTGTGAGATAAAACAGTGTTTGTATAATGTTTAAGTGGTGAACATGAGTTAAGTACATGGAAGTTCTTATATAAAATACCTTTAGATGCTTATTTATAGTATGATATAAATGTATACTTAAGAGATATTATTGATATATACTGAGCAAAATAGAGAGTCGGGGGATATAGCAACCTGATCCTTTTAGATATAACATTTTATGATTTTAAGCATAATTAATCATCAGAGTACAAGCCAAGGATCATTTAGTCATGTGTCTTGGATGACTAGGTACATAGACATAAAACATGGGGCTAAAATGAATATTTCATTATTTAATCTCCATAATGAGCTCCTAACTTCTTTTTTTCCCTTACATATGGAGAGGGTACCCTGGGGAACACATGAACAAAAGAATGAGAAAAAAAGCCAAGTAAGGGAATAAACATAAGGATACATCTCCAGAACAATAGTTAGTAGGCATGAAATAACGATATCAAAAGAATTAAACTTTTAAAATAATTTAATATAAGCATGGGATCATATAATCATGGAATTATATAAATACAGAACAATCATAAAAGATTTCTTTGGTACAGGTCAAGGCTAACCGACAATCCCGTTTCCCATTTCAGTATGGGTCAAGGCTAACCGCCAATCCCGTTTCACATCACATCTCATGACCCAATGAATTGGAAAACTATCTGGGTGCACCCATATAAATATATACAAGAATATTCTTTCCACATAAATAATCTCGCCACATCAATAATCATACATAATCAACCAAACATACACATAAGGGTACCCATGGAATGAATAGGGTACCACAACCATGACACGGAACATATCCAATGGGCGTATCATGAAATTTTACATGAAAGGAAAGGATTAGAACATAAATTGACATTAATAGGTTAATATAGGCATATAACATGGTAAGTGGTGTAAAATATAAGTGACAACATATAAAATTGTTTTTTAGAAACATTAGCATTAAATCATTTTTTTGCAGTCTTAAGGAAAACACTATGATCTTTTCAAATAGAAAAGTGGAAATTATTCTATATAAAACCATAATTGAACCAAGAAGGTTTCCATACTAAAATAATTAATTTATAAAGACAATTTTGTCTTCACACATATGATAGATTCCACTTCAAATTTGGGTAAAAATTCAGGAAGTCCCCTTAAAACAGGTTTTCTTATCAGAAAGTTCTATGGAGGGAATCATTCAAAAACATGTATATCCCCAATAGAAAGTGATGAAAGGGTCTTGATATTAGAAAATTTTACAACTATCCATAATTCATAATATTTACATAAATTTATTTGATAACACCATTTTGAAAGAATGATACGGAAACTGAAACGAACGAAAAAGGTTTGGGTAAAATTCGTTACGATTTTACTGGCATGGTGTTAGGTGTACCTAATAGAGATTTAAATGATAGAAAAGGGGAGGATCCCTTACCTTATGTCAGCTGGTGTTCTCCACTTGATATTAATGTCATTAATAGTCAATGAATGTTTATTTATAAATAGGTATATAACCTTATATACATGTAAAATATTTATTATGACCTTTTAAAGGTCATTTTATACCCATTTTGATTGATTATATGGTTCAATTTCATGGTTCGATTCCATTTGTTTCCTTGGGTTTTAATGATCAGTTCACTTGTATTTACGTTCAGATAAAATGTAAGATGAAAGTGGTCATACAGAATTGATGTTATATAGAATTAGTGAACAAAAATAAGTTTACATGGTTACAAAATTCTTTTGGTTAACTGGAGTTAAAGAGAACCATGACATAAGACATTAATGATAATTTCTTGAAATAAATTTAGCGATTTCACCCATAATTGACTTGTTTGGTATTATTATTTGATATCTAGAGTGTATAAGTATTCTAGAACCATATATAGAATATATAAAATATATAATAATCTATTTCAACCATAACATAACTGGTTTCATGACCATAAACAAAGATGATAAAAGAAATTGGTAAATCGTTGTCCTTGAATGTGCTAAATTAGCACATCTCTAACGGTGCATTAATTTCTTTCAAATAAAAGAGTGGGGAAGGAGAGAAGATAAAGAAATTTACCATTAGTTTGAAAACATTCTACTACATGTATTTTAACGGATTTATCATTCTATTATGGTGAAGGGAGGTGAGGAAAGAACTAAAAAGAAAGAACTTAAATGAAAAGAAGAAATCGGGAAGAGAAATTTTACATCTTGATACTTTCTCATTTTTTAACCTCTTAAGGGAAGATGTTTTGGTATTTTGAAGAGGCTAGGATCATTTGGACGTGGGGGAGGACCTTGGGGAGTGATTTGGGAAGAATTTAGGGATGTCATGGAGCTTGAGAGGAGTGGATAGAAGAGTGAGTGATGGGGGGTTTTATAGTGGAGGAGAAGAGGGATTTCATGATTTTATAATCATTAATTTATTATTTCTTACCATGACAAGGAATAGTAAGTTTTCCTTGACCAATAATAGTGGTTTTCTCATGTGATCCCTAACCAAGTAGGCTTACATTAGCAGAGCATCATCGATGACTCAATTAATCCATTATTTAGCATTTATTGTAAATTATCGGATCATACTATTCATCAACAATCCTAGTTTTTTATAAAAATTACAAATTTTCACCCCAAGCATTTCTCAACGTGTAAAATCCAAAAACGAAGTCCATATATCAAAAATTATTTTTTAAATATGATTATTTTAATATTTAATTAAAATCATAATTTATTATCAAAACCTATTTTAAATCATTCATTATCTCATTCTAAAATATTGGTATATCGTACATCCAACTTGAATATTATTTTTATACCACCATAGGTGGGGTTACAATTTATTAGGGTATATCACTATTCATTTTACTATTCATTAGTGTAGGTTACTATTCACCAAAAAAATTACGTTTTCTTTATCGGACTCCAAATAACTTTTTGATACAACTGTGTATGCCGGAGTTTCGAAATTCCAAACACAGAAGTGTCAAACTTTTGTTTAGAGGTCACTTAGCACTTAGTAGTTCATTATGATGTGTTTTCATTTGATTATATGATATAATTATGGGAAGTGAATTGTCATTGAATAACATGGCGTCGTTACATTCTTCCCCCCTTATGAAATTTCCCCCTCGAAATTTGGTTTTGCATTCTAGGTCGTAAACAGGTGAGGGTAACTTTGCCTCATCGCCTCCTCTGGTTCCCATGTGGCTTCTTAAAACTTTTGGTTTCTCCATAACACATTGAACTGGTGAATTGTCTTATTTCATAGAAATTTTTCTCTACGATCTAAGATCGTTACTGGTTTTTCCTCATAATAAAGATCTTTCTCCAATGGTACCACCTCTGTATTGAGTACATGTGAGAGGTCTGGTATATACTTTCTCAAGAGGGATACATGGAAGACATCATGTACTTTCAATAAGGTAGGTGGAAGTTTCAGTCAATAGGCCACATCTCTAACTCGATCAAGTATCTCGAAGGGGTCGATGTACCTGGGACGTAACATCCATTTTTCCTAAACCTCATGACCTTCTTCCACGAAGATATGCGTAGAAATACCGTGTCTCTGACTTTGAACTCAAGCTCTCATCGACGGTTATCTGGATAACTCTTCTGTCGACATTAGGCTGCCTTGATATGCAGGTGAATGGTTTTCACCTTCTCCACCATTTCTCCGACCATTTCAGGTCCTAGAATCATACACTCACCAACTTCATCCCAACATGTCTGTGTTCTGCACATTTTCCCATAAAGGGTTTCATATGGTGCCATTCAGATGCTCTAATGGAAAAAATTAAATTTTAATAGAATTAGACAAGAGGAAGTTGTTGGTCCCATCCTCTTTTGAAGTACAAAGAACATGCTATAAACATATCCTCCATTATCTGAATAGTTCACTCATACTGGCCATCAGTTTGGGGATGATAGGCCATGAAAAATTTCCACTCAGTGTTTAAAGCATGCTAGAGACCTTTCCAGAACTTCGAGGTAAAATTTTGATCCCGATCAGATACAATGGATTATGGTACTCCATGCATCCTTACAACATTATTGATGTACATCTATGCGTGTTTATCCAATGGGAAGTCCTCTCGAATTGTGATGAAGTGAGCTGTCTTTGTAAGACAGTCCACAGCAACCCATATATCATTGTTCCTTCGAGATGTCCTTGGATGTCTAGTGAAAAAGTCCATGATAATGTTCCCCAACTTCCATGTTGGTAAGGGTAGTGATTTCATCATCCCCTTAGACATTTTCCTCTCAGCCATCACTTGTTGACATACCAGACATCTTGATGTATATTCTGTGATCTCCCTCTTCATATTATCCCACCAATAGTGTTCTCGAAGATCACGATACATCTTTTTTCTCCTTGGGTGAAAAGAGAAGGTTGATCTATGTGCATCATTTAGAAGCTCCTTCATTATCCCTGTATCAAATGGTACACATATCCATGACCCAAATATTACAACTCCATTATCAATCTTGATCTATGAGGATTTCCCATTTCTAACAGCTTCCACCCTCTTCTGAATCTCCACATATTAACTTTTATCATTTTTTATTTTAATCACAAGGGATGGTTGAGCAATCTTTTGAGAAAGGATTGATAATGTTCCACCCTTAATGATTATCATGTCCATACTCAGAAAATCTAATAATATTGGATCCTTTTCAACACTCATCATTGATAAGGATACAAGATCCTTCTTACATAGAGCATCTGACACCTTATTTGCATTACCTTGATGGTGGTGGATTGAGCAGTCATAATCCTTGATGAGCTCTAACCATCTTCACTAGCTCATATTAAGCTCTTTTTGTGTGAATATATATTTTAGACCCTTATGATTAGTATATATCTCACAATTTTTCCCATAAATATAATTTTTCCATATTTTCAACGCAATAATCGTTTCTTCTAACACCAGATCATGCGTGGGATAGTTTTTATCATGGATTTTCAACTATCGCGAGGTATAGGCTATCACATTATCATTTTGAATTATTACATAGCCTAAGAGTTTCTTTGATGCTATTTATGTTGGCTCTATAAAGTCAATCCTTTACCATAATTGCATCAAATTCCAATAATGGGAGACTTATATTATTTCAAAGATGAACAATTTCACAAACATCAACATGTGATATATAATCATAGATGTTTTCCCCAAATGATTTAAAATCATTTTAAGTAGGGACTCGATGTTCCTAGAAAACATTTAAGACATGCTCATAGGGCATGAACTAAAATACAGAATGACATACATAATTATTTCAATGAGGTTACATGTACTCCAGTGATCATGATCTACATTGGACATGCACTATCCCCTTGTCCATGAAAATTGTTGATGCCCATCATTATTCTGATCCCTTCCAATGGAGCATTTTCCTAGATAATGTCCAACATCACCACATTCACGACAATGAATAGTATAAGGTACATTAGATATAACCTTATATCCATTCATAACATTGTCTATTTTTTAGAGAAATTGGATATTTTAAGCCCCACCTTCCCACAATTAAAACATCTCTTAGTGCCTCTGTGACATTATCCTTGATGCCTCTTTCCACACTTTTTTCACAAAATAAATTTGTTATTCATTCCTATAACACTTTTATCATATGAAATTCCTTGATATTTCATCTTCATCCTCCTTGATGAATTTGTGCATTCAACTATGTACCAATTTTTTATTGTGATTTTCAATAGCTGATTTTGGAATTTCACAATATGTTCAACTTGGGCTCCCATCATATCAGGAATATCATTATGGTGGTTGTCACATTTCATATCACATTGATTGTTGTAACGCATTATTCTATTTCCCGCCATTAACTAAGAAAAAATAACTTATAATTAGGGGGTATGAATACTTATTTATTGAGAATAAATGGAAACTTTTAACATAAAAGGATAAACTTATAAGGAATAAGTACATCCTAACTTGTGATTATTTAGGTTAAAACCTAGGTTATCATAGATATTTTTCATGAAATATATTTTGATGGGATTTTTTCCTTTAATAATGTGTTTTACTGAGCTAATAAATCTACCAAATCAAATCCCCCAAGAGTGTCATAACCAAGAGTGAAGAAAGGCCCATTATTGTGCACCAGTTCTCAATCGAGTCTAGATCAATGTGGTGTTTTTAGGTTTTACCCCTAGATACATTTGTGCCAAAGCCGCCTCTAACTGCTCGTATCCATACAGGGATGTATTTTCTTGATTAACCACTTACTCTATACTCACCAAAATGTAGTATTGTTTTCTTATACTTAGTTTCATCCTTAAGGTTCTCACTAAGGTCCTCTATTCCAAATTTTCAAAAAAAAAACTAGACCAACCTCTGATACCAAATGTAGCGACCCAATCCTTTAACATATAAAATTTCATGATTTTAAGAATAATTAGTCATCAGAGAACAATCCAAGGATCATTTAGTCTATTTTCATGGAAGATTATGAACATAAACATAAATCATGGGACTAAAAAGAACACTTATTTATATAATCTCCATAATGAGCTCCAAACTTCCTTTGAGCCCTTACATATGCATAGGGTACCCTGGGAAACACATGAACAAATGGATGAGCAAAAAATCCCAGTATGGGAATGAACATAAGGATACATCTCAAGTACATGTGTTAGGAGGCATGAAATAATGATATCAAAATAATGAACCTTATAAATTCATTTAATATAATTATGAGATAATATAAATATGTAATCATACAAATGTGGGAGAATAATAAAACATTTCTTTGATATAGGTCTAGGATAACTTCCAATCTCGATTACCATTTCAGTAGGGGTAAAGGCTAACCACCAATCCCGTTTCCCATTTCCGTATGGGTCAAGGCAAACCGCCAATCCCGTTTCACATCGCATCTCATGAGACTTATCCTTACCCAATGCATTGGAGTGCTATCTGGGTGCACCCATCTCAAAATATTCCTGAATATTCATTCCATATAAATAATCTTGCCACATAAATAAACATACATAATCAACCACACATAAACATAAGGGTACCCATGGAATGAATAGGGTACCACAATCATGACACAAAACATATCCAATGGGTGTATCACAAAACTGTCCATGAATGGAAAGGATTAGAACATACATAGACATTAATAGGGTAATATAGACATATAACATGGTATGTGGTGTCAAATATAAGTGACAACATATAAAAAATGTATTTTTAAAACATTATCATTAAAACATTTTTGTGCGGTCTTACGGAAAACACTCTAGAGATTTTCAATAAGAAAAAAGGACATTATTTTATATAAACCAGAATTGAAACAAGAAGGTTTTCATAATAAAATAATAAATTTATAAATACAATGTTGTCTTAATACATAGGATAGAGTGGACATCAAATTTGGGTAATAATTCGGGAAGTCCCCATAAAACTAGTTTTCTTATTGGAATGTTCTAAGGAAGGAATCTTTCAAAAACATGTATATAATCGAAAGAAAGTGATGAAAGGTTATTAATATTATAATCTTTTATAACTATCCAGAATTCATATTATTTACATAAATAGATTTTAAAACTCCATTTTTAAAGAATGTTAAGGAATCCCGAAATAATGAATAAGGTTTGGGTAGAATTCATTATGATTTTACCGGCATGGTGTCTGGTGTACCTAAGAGGGATTGATGAGATAAAATGGGGTTTCTAATCACTTATAAAACATTAGGACAGTATGGGTAATGGGTATAAACATACCCCATCACTTGGTATTACAAAAATAACATAGCATAGAGAACAATCATGATTATGAGTGAAAAGGGGAGGATCCCTTACCTTAAGTCTGTTGGTGTTCTCCACATGATATTAATAACCTGAATAGTCAAATTTGGTTTATTAATCAATTGGTCCAGAACCTTATATACATGTATAATATTTGTTATATCCTTTTTACGTTCATTGTATGCACATTTTGATTTATTATAAGGTACAATTTCATGGTTTGGGTCCTTTTGTTTCCTTGGGTTTTAATGATCAGTTCACTTGTATTTAAGTTCGGATAAAATTTGATATAAAAGTTGTCATCCAGAATTTTTGTTATATAGAATTAGTGAACATCCAGAAGGGTACATGGTTACATGATTCGTTTGGTTAATTAGAGTTGTTGACCTCACCTGTTTTGATAATCCCATTTATGCTTTCACATAGTTTAATAATCCAAAAAATGTTTATCTATATATTAATTCTTTTAATCTGTGACATTCTATTTGAAAATAATATTAAAATAATCTTTGATATATGTTAATCATTGTTTATCTATTTTTATATAACTTCTGAAGTAATACTAACTCAATAGGATATGTTTTTCATAAAGAAGATAAGTGTTAAGTCACTGATATGCTTATAGCTATTGATACAGATTTTCCGGTACTTAGTCTACTGATAGACATAGTCACCGAAAAGAAATGGTCACCAATAAAGAGAGTTACCAATAGGAGCTAAGCTACTGATAGAGAAAGTCTACAGATATATACTTCACTGGTACATAACAGAGCTACAGGTATGCACGAGTTACTGATACAAAGTTCACCGATACAGACAATCACTAATACACCATGTTACTGATACAAGCGAGTTACTGCTAGAACAAACAAGCAACTGATAGGAGGAGTCACAAGTACATAAATCTACTGATACACGGTGTAACAACATATAATTCATGGAGCTACCGATACAAGGACAAATTGCTACAGATAGGCGGTCATAGCTATACAAAGTCCACAGTTACACATCTATCGATAGAAATGAATGACTGGCCAGTCCAAATCTATACTCCCAATATTATTTATTTATTAAGAAATGGTATTATTTAATGATTTTAATGCAATTAATTTTATTTAATGATAGTTGTTGGAATGTCATGGAACTGTGCCTCGTACCTATTAATAGGTAATCATTTTCTTTTACTGGAGCTAAAATCTATAAAAGGAAGGAAAAATTCCAGATAGAAAGTAACAAATGAGGCACATGATGTGTGTGGAAAACAAAGAGCTGAATGCCTTTGGAAAGTGGTGAATTCATATAGAAAATAAAGGCTACATTAATAGTGTATGAACACTAGACATACACGAAGCCATTCATTCTAGAGAAGAACACAAGATGCACCTTAGTCAAGGAGTGAAGAACTGCAACGATCTCTTAATGCAATCAAGATGATAAAACTAAACTTGAAGAAAATGACCCACTGTTTTTAAAAAAACCATAGAAGGAATCAGATTCATTAATAATTAATCAAGAGTCCAGTGAAGCACTTCAAATCACTAGATATTTCTAAAAATCATATCTACTCTCTCAGTGAATATTTTATTTACATTTTTAGTAGTGTGGATACTCTTTACATTTTATACACACACTTATTCCTGAGTTAAGATGGAGTATTTATAAAAATTCACTCCAAAATTCATAGGCATGTCTATATCCCACTTTGAATTGTGGAAGAGGTCACGTAAAACTAGGACAGTCTGTGTGTTGTTGTTTTGTTTTCCCACGAAGAACTATGGTAGAGGTCTTAGAACCTGGACAGTCATTGCACTGTTTTTTACCCCGATCCAGGGTGTGGATCAAATTTATATAAATTTTTTGTGGGGAATAAGCCTCAACTTCATACTGATCCTCTTGGTTATATCTCATGTGCATCTTTGTATAAATATGATGTATATTATACATATTTTCTATTCTGATGCTAATTACATTGAAATAAAATTTGTTTTAAAGTTACATTGATAGTTAAATTAGAAATTGTTCATACTTATTGTGAACATGTAAGTTAGTTTCAAAAGTTAATTTAATCTTCTGATTAAAATAACTGATACCTAATCAATCAATGAGAAACTAATTGAACTTTTACAATCTGTATAAATTCACTACATTTTAACTTGTTTTTAAATTGGGGGATTTTAATATAAATATTTTTTAACAAGATATTTTAATTGGATACTCTATTCACCCCCTCCCCTCCCCTCTTGAGTATCCACTTCGACCTACAAGAGTGATATTGAACCATGACATGTGACATTAATGAAAAATGCTTGAATTAATTTTAGTGATTTTACCCATAATTGACTTGTTTTGTATTATTATTTGATATCATGGGTGTATATGGATTCCAGAACCATAAATCGAATTTATAACATATATAATAATCTGGTTCATCAATAACATATATTTTTTCATGACCAGAAACAATGATGATAAAAGAAATTGATAAAAACGTGTCCATGAATGGTCTAAATAAGCATATCTCTAACGGTACGTTCATTTCGTTCAAATAAAAGATTGGGGAAGGAGAGAGGATAATGAAATATATCATTAGTATGAAAACATTCCAGTACAAGAATGTTACTAGATTTATCATACTATTATGGTGAAGGGAGGTGAGGAAAGAACTAAAAAGAAATAACTTAAAAGAAAAGACGAAATTGGGAAGAGAAATTTTACCTCTTGAGACTTTCCCCTTTGAGAACCTCTTAAGGGAAGAGGTTTCGGTATTTTTAAGAGGATGGAATTTTGTTACATGGGTGAGGACCTTTGGAGGGATATTTGGTTAGAATTTAGTTATGTCTTGAAGCATGAGAGGATTGGAGAGAAGAGGGAGTGAAGGGGGGTTTTATAGTGGAAGAGAGGAGAGATTTTATGATATTATAATCATTAATTTATTATTCCTTCCCAAGACAACGAATTGTAAATATTTTATGACCATGAATAGTGATTTTATCATGTGATCCCAAACCAAGTGGTCTTACATCAGCAGAGCATCATCAATGACTCAATTAATCCATTATTTAGCATTTATTGTAAATTATCGAATTCTACTATTCATCAAAAATTCATGTTTTTCAGAAAAAACCAAAAAATTCTCCATAACAATTTTTTTACATGTAGAATCCAAATATGAAGTCCATTTTTAAAAAATAATTTTCTAAATATGATTATATTAATATTTAATTAAAATAATAATTTATTATAAAAATGAGTTTTAAAACATTAATTAACTCGTTCTAAAATATAGTTATATCATACCTCCAACATGAATATTATTTTTATACCACCATAGGTGAGGTTAATATATATTTGGGGATATAACTATTAATGTTACAATTCATTAGGATAGGTTACTATTCACCAAAAAAAATTTGTTTTCTTTATTGAATTCCAATTAACTTCTTAATTACAACCGTGTATACCAGATTTTTGAAATTCCAAACACAATAGTGTAAAACATATGTTTAGTGGTCACATAACACTTAGTAGTTCATTATTTTGCGTTTTCATGTGATTTTATGACATAATTATGGGAAGGGAATTTTCATTGAAAAACATTTGGTCGTTATAAGGGAGCATTGTATTCAAAAAGGACAAGGTTCCCTGAACACTTGTTGTTACACCCTACATGTTCACATGATAATTTTAAGATTTAAATATCTAGTTTCACTGTCTATAATAGAAACAAGAAGGATAAAAACCCCAAACATGGTCTAATTTAGGAAAATTATGATTTTTTATACCACTATTGTTATGAAATGATGGTAGTGGTTTGCATGATCTATTTATGTGAAGCTAGATCACGTGAAGAGGACCAGTGTTAGTTGTGCATGAATTAATATATGTTACGGTAAATCAACACTATCCTAGATACAAATAGGAGAATAGATTGAAGTCTCTTTCATACATTTTCTCAAAGGTGAAAATAATTTTATTAAAAATAGATTTTAAGCAGGATTAATGTGAGCAGTTTTGTTTCAGGAATGTATTCTGCATGAAATAATATATATGAATAGAAGGAAATGATCATTTCATACCTGTGTTGCATGAAGAAAACTAATTTTTTTCAATGCCTGAAATATTAATTCATGAACTATTTTCACTAAGAACCTCTATGTATTACATCGAAGAAGATGTAGTCATGTATTCCTTACTACAAAAATATTTATTGATCCATTAAAAAAATAACATCGCACTTATAGTGACATTAAAAGAAGAAGGCAGTATAATGAATTCATGAGAATGTTATGCATGAAAATATAATTTTCACCCTACATGAAATAGGAGCACACAATGATAATATGTGAAATGATTGAAAATACTATTATCAGTATTTTCTTTATCTGAAAACATATATTTTAGAAAAGTGAGGAAGAAGACATCATTTAGTTTCTTTGAGGAATATTAGGTTGCTCACTCTATTATTATAGTGATCTGAAGAGGAATTAATGTCATACAATCATTCAAAAGATTATACTAATACAAAATGAATATATTTTTGTTTATTACATTTAGTATTAGTATAACGAATTTTGTTGATATGAGAAAGTGAAAAATTAGATTATTGTAGTGTCTCAATGTGGAAGGGAGTTTTTTTGTTGTAGTGGAATCATGAAGATTGTGTGATATTTCTAATTATTTTATGTGTTTTTAGTAAACTATATCGAGATTATAGTAGAAATAATAATGGTGGGATTCCGGGATAAAGAACCCTTGTGGGATACTAGTATAATTTGGGATGCGGTTGATACATACAAACCATGGTTTCATAGTGATACCAGCATGAGCCACATTTAATCATTGATTTATTTCTATTAGATGATTTGTGTCTCAGATCATTTGGAACATAGTATAGACATATTGTCCAATATCGATGGAATTACTTGAAACAAATACCATGTGTAGTGCTTCATTTCATTTCAGCCTTTCATGTGGTATAATTAAGTTATTAAACATGGAATATTTACTTAGATTTGTTGTATATCAATAGTATCAATTTATTTAGTTAATAATGACCCTTTTGATGATTTTGGTTCATGTAGTGATAAAGAATATTTTATTGAATTATTGAGTGCTTTTTATTCTTAAGTCAATGATTATCTGAGGAAATTTCCTACCAATTATTTAACTTGAATATCTTCTTTTATCAAGGATCACAATGATGAAATGCCATAACATAAAGAGTAAGTTTTGGTTATAGAGACAAATTTGAAAAAAAAATTGAATACAAAACCTCCTCTCATAAATTATTGATGATAAAGAAGAAACTACATCACATTTCAGTAAAACATTCTCCAGTGTTTATGAAGAGTTGTAGAGAAATATGTGTGAAAAAATAATAACTAAGAAGGTTGTTACTCAGTTGATTCATATAAATTAATAATCTCATAAAGAGATAATGAGATTTAAAAACACTCATTTGTAAACAGATGATGAGGATTATATATCCATCCTAGATTAGGAATCAAAGGAATAATCATTATTACATTGAAATGAATGATTAAAATTTAATGAATATGGATTATAAAGTACTAATTTTTTAAATTATGTGATTGAGAAAGTGTAAATATATGTAATCTAATAATTACGTAAATTGCATAGAAACTCTATGAATGTTACATAATATCACCTGGAGTTTATGATAAATATAATTATAGTGTTTGATAATTCCCAAATTTATTTAAATAAAATGTATGATGATCAAGTTTGAAAATAGAAGTTCCAATGGGAAGGAAAACAAATAAAATATTTGGACGAGAAAAAATTAATCAACATGATGTTTCATGAAATTGAATTCAGTTAAAAAAAACAGAAGGAAACATAATTAAAGACTTCAGAGAATGAATGCGATAAAATTTTGAAACTAAATAAATAATAAAATAACTCTCTAAATCTAAATTTTCTTGAGTTAGATGTACTGTTCATAAGTATGTATAACTACCAAGATAAATATTCAAAAAATAATGATATCAGAAGGGATACAATGTATAATTCAAAAAAGTGTATTACTTATGAAAATAAACATTCTTGTGGAATGAATATATTAAGATTATCTAGATATAAATCTATTCAAGGATATTTGAAAAATGTAACCGTTGTTCCAAATATTTCTATCTATACTAAAATAGTTTCATTGGTTTGTACATGTTATTAAAGGAATTCTAGTCAAACAATGGTGATTCAGAATGATGATAAACCCACCATATTATCAATAATGAACATGAGTACGAGTGTGAATTATTTTTCACCATAAAAACATATTTTCAAGAATAATATTATCCAAATAAAAAATGTAAAATCCAGAAAAATATTATCATAGAAGAATTAATAAAAGTTTTTTGCCTATTTTTTTATGTTTAAAATTTGGGAAGAATTCCATTGATTAATAGCATAATTATTTACTACATGATTATTGTATAAGGATAGTATTAAGTGTGATTAGATCTAATGTAAAGATAAATCTTACATAATTGAAACATAATTCACTGATAAAGAAGAATCTATTAACCAATAATATATTTTAGTATCATAAATACATCTATGATTATTTCAATATAAGGGGTCATACTTATGATGAGGATTGATATATACAAATAATGTAATTTTTGTATGCTAATATAAACAAAATTCCCAAATAATGTAATGACCAAAAACTTTTATCCACGAAATTCCCTTCTTATAATTATTTATTATGATATAAAAACATAATAGAACACAATAAAAGCGATATAAATGATTAATTAATGAAATAAGAAGTGTTTCTAGATGTTAAAAAACCTATACTGATGAAATAGTAACATAGAAATTGGAATAGTAATGTGACCCTTCATGAGTAGAAAATGAGGTAATTAAATATTAACATCACCCATGAGTGTATAAATAAAATTTAACTATCATATAAGTGAAAATATGATATAATTATATAATAGTATACATAAAAAAATATTCATAAAATTATTAATTATGTGATGGAATTTTTGTAAGTCATAAATATTCAATTAAACTTTTATAACTAATATAATAATTTATAATGAAATTTATTTTCATAAAAGTTATTATTAAATAATTAATTTTATTTCCTATTATTATAATATAATATTAAGAGACCTTAGTTAATTATTTATAGTGATATAAAATCAGTTATAATTTTTAAATATATATTTTTCAAGTAAATTATGATTTTAAATAAAAAATTAATTTTCTCATATTTAGAAAATTATTTTCATAACATTGGAGTTCATTTCCTAATTATACTCATAAAAAATTGTTCAGGTGATTTTTTTGGATTTTTAGGAAATAATTGATTTTTGTGAACAGTAAAATTCAATAATTTACTGTTTATATACATTATAAGTTAAATACACTATTCATTGAGTCGTGAATAATTTAAGAAAAATTTATTCAAAATCATATTATATAATTAATATATTTATTTTTAATAATCAAAACTATTTCTTGTTGTTGGATGAATAATAATATAACCAATTAAATAATGAGAAAACACCCCTCTCCTACACTATAAATACCACCCATCACCACGTCATCTCCTCACACCCCTAAATCATTAAAACTTGTCCAAATTCTGTCCAATAATCTCCTGAAACCACTCAACCACGTCCATGTTATTGTTTTCTTAACAAAAGTCCAAAACCAATCCCTAAAGGAGGTTATCAAGAAGAAGGAATCCCAAGGTAAAAGCCTCTTCCATTTTCTTTCAATTGCTTTTCAATATCTGTTATTTTTATTTTCATATCCTCGCATCTCCTTGTACATGTTTAATGATAAACATATTATCTTATATATAATCTAATTTTATCATGTTAGTGGAATAATTATACAAAAAATCTCCTCTCCTATACCTTTTATTTTAAGAATGAAAAATCATCCATGAGGTCTCAATTTACCACCTTCATGGAAGACATGATTTCTTATTTCAATTAATTATTCACGTATGTTCATGAAACCTTTTTTATGGTTAAATCATGGTAAAATATATTTATTATATCTTATTTAATTATCAAGAAGAAATTATTACACATTATATAAATTTATAAAACATTATGAGTTCATTGCCCTCAAAAACACTAAATTATCCCCAATGATTATGATTAATGATTTATCAAATGATTCATAGTCACATTTAAAAAATGGTATTTTAATATTATATAAGTTCATTACTGACTTATTGGTTTTTTTCTGGACCACTGTCCTCATTCTACATATATTTTCACACACATATATAAAAAAATCAATCATGAAAACCAAGGAAACTAACGCTCCTAAACAATGAAATTGAACCTCTTAACCAATCAAAAAAGCCATAAATTATTTTAGTACAAACATTAAAAATAAAATACATGTGTAAATGGTTATTGAATTATTAATTAATGAATATAATATTATTATTTAGGAAATGAAGATCATGTGTAGAATCATTTCAGACATAATGTAAGAGACTCTACATGAACATCCATTATTACTCCGGGTTATTATTTCTCTCCTTTTACCCAAATGCAATTCCATTTAATTTTTATATACATATTCTAAATGGATTTTATTATTTCCAAAATCATGTATCAATATCTTTTCATCCTTCTTTTTCTTGGATATACATATTTTTAAAAGGAACCCTACTCAATTACTCCGGATAAGAAATCCAGATCAAATGGAACATCCTGAATTCATACCATTTTTCAAGTACAATCTATAATATGTTTTTATAAAAATTATTTTTATAAAATGGATTTTTTTATTATAAAATACTTATTTGTACAATTCTGGTTGTATGTAAAACATTATTCCATTTTTTGTTCTAAATTATACTTAATGTTTTCCTTAAACCACACTAAAATATTTTAATTCAAATGTTTCTTAAGTAATATTTTTTACATGATATCACTTCATTTTGACATCAATTATCATGTTATATAAATAATTCTCATTATTAATTTCCATATATGATTTCATTCCTTTCATTCATGGACACATTAATGATACACCCATTTATTTTTCTCCATGACAAGATTATGATACCCATTTCATTCCGTCGATAATCATTTTGTTTATATTTGATTGCTTATGTATGATTATTTATATAGAAAACATATTCATGACAATGTTATTATGAGTGTTCATAAATAGCTCTCCAATTCATTGAGTAATGTTTTATATAATAATACATTATGTGGAACAGTCTTGGTAGTTAGCCCTGACTCATGCTCCATGTGAAATACTGTTGGTGGTTAGAATTGACTCATGCTCCTCCCTGTGCAACGATCCTTGAATCATAATATTCTATGTGAAAAAATCATTGACTCGTGATAAAGTCATGTTTTGTGTTGATTCCAAATAACTATGAATCCATGATTATATGATCCCATGTTATGATTCCTTTCGCTTAATCTTATTCCATTCCATTTTATATCGTTATTTTTTTCCTTCTAACCCATGGACTAAAATTTATTTTAATGTTTAATCAATTATTGTGATTTTTAGCTCACCCCTTTTTTCATGTTATTTATAGGTTATACTATGCATAAGTAGGGGCTTAAAACATGTTAGGACCTCATAAGGGATGATAAATAATGAAATGTTTGGTTTAATTCCATGTTTTCAGTTTAAGGAACATTTTCTTCCAATACACTAGACTTTACAATCCTTGGAATTTAATTTGATGTTTAATTGTGAATAAAATCATGCCACAACATGTGTAAAAGACTTATGTTTCTATATTTGATATTACAGGAATAGATTAGTTGTTTTTTGAGACTATGAATAGAGCAATTTAGTGTAGAACCATTTTAATAGAAATAGATCTAAGTAAACATCACTAAATTTATTTATGCACTAAGTAAGTGGTTTATCAAGAGAACACATCTCTATCTAGATACTACAATTTGATATTTTTATGAACCTGTTATATCTAAGAATGTCTTCTCCAACAAGGTTTTCGGAGCTTGAATTGATGTAACTAGATACATGAAAAGAATCCTTACTATGCACCTAGTTTGACACTCCTAGTGTAAATGCTTTGGTAAATACATAATATAATTAAAAATCATTATTAAGGGGAATTTTCTAATAATAATATATGTTAGGAAACAAATCATGGATAACCTAGATCGAATCCTAGGGAATCAAAAGTTAGGATACACTTTTCCTTTAATAATTTTTTCATTTATGTTTAATGTTTCCTTTTTATGCTTCATTTATAAGTATTCAATCCTCCTAATTGAACTTCATTTATCATAGATAATGGTGGTAAATATAAGAACCCATTCAAATAACAATTTTGATAGGGAAACTGATTATTTCCCTATTTATATTCCAAAGATTAATGGAAGTAGTTCTCAAAACATCATGATAGTACTTTCTAAACTAGGTCAAGTTATGATTAATAACATGAATCACATAGAACACCAAAATTCTCTTAAGGGAGATCAATTTTTTGTCAAAAAATTCAATCGGAAAGGACTCCAATGATTAGTGAATATTCTAATCTCATCTTCATGGAGGAGTGGATTGAATCCCATGAAACTATATTATATATCATCCAATTATCATTTAAAGAGAAATATGTTTTGGCATTCTATAATTTGGATGGTGATGATAATTAGTGGTTTAAACTGAAATATAATATGTAGTTCAAAAAGTAAATTGATTCCATGGATTAAGAGGAATTATAGAAAATGTTATTCAATATATATTTTCCATGAACCCTCTATCTCAAGCTGGAAAGAGAGTTCCTCATAATCAAGTAGAAGGAAGATAAGTCTATAGGGGAATTTGAAGAAACAATTACAAGGCATATAAGATATGTCTCTGGCCTTATTATAAAAACAAAATGAAAGTTTGATATCTTCATTACCAAACTAAAACCGACCCAATGAAAAGTGATAGTGATTTAAAACATTGAAATTTATGATGATATTTTCCATTTTTCCCAAAATTGAAATGGAGATCTATATATCTAAATGGTCTAATAGTCCTAGTGAAAAAAGCATAAAATGGATTCTAATATGGTTGGATTAGTAAATAAATCCCAGGATGAAAGAATGGTTGAATATCATATTTGTCAAACTCTTGGGAACAATAATTCCAGGGACAATCTAATGGGAACCAAGAAATGCACCAAATGTTGAATAATGATGTATATAGCTAAGAACTGCCAAAGGGATACGAAGAGTCCCACTAACATAAAAGAAGAATGAAATGTGCATATCAATACTCAGATAGTAGTCAAGTGTTTCAATTGAAAGGATGATGTGCATTTTTCAACCCAATACCCAAATCCCCAAGTTTTTATAGGAAATCAACAACAACCTATATGGAAACAAGTAAGGGATTCTGCTATCACTACTACTGATGTGGAGATGGAAAATGATGTGGTTAAAAGTACATCTATTGTTCATCCAAGAATATCGAACATACTATTTCATTATAATTATATGAATTATTTCATATCATGTAACTTTATTAGAACAATACAAACACCACAACAAAATATTGTGGTTGATATATCTGTCAGAACATATAATGGGGAAATTATTGTATTTTAAGTAAATAACACCTCCCTAGTTAATTTTTGGTGATCGAACCTCCTAGATAAACTAGTCTTACTTATTTTGGTAATTTATTAATTTTTAGGCATGGACTGAATATCTTAATAAAATGACAGCATCAAATTTAGGGAAAAGGATATCACTCTTCACATTCAAGAGGAGTCCCCCAATTAATCAAAAGTTTATGGAGGAAGATTAATCTCATTCAGAATCGTATTCTCTAGAGTTGATATTATTGACTTTTGAGAAATCATATCTCACTAAAATGATTGATAAAAAATTAGAAGATCATGGTTTAAGACATTCCCATCGTGATGGATTACACATATGTATTTATTGAATAATTTTATTTTATTCCACATGATCGAGAGGTTCATTTATTAATTTGATCATACTCCTAGATCATGTCCTATATCAAATACACCTTATAAAATGGCCACCATTAAGCTGGAGGAGCTGAATAAGAAGTTACAGAAGAATCTATAAAATGTTTTAGACAACTGATTGATTCACCATGGGGTGCACCGGTACTCTCCATCAAGAAAAATGATTTATCCATTCTCATGTGCATCGATAGTTGTTGAAAAAAAAAATAAAAAAAAAATAGAATGTATCCATTTACATGGATAGATGACTTATTTGATCTTCTACATAAGGACATTAATTTCTCGATGATGGACCTTCAGTTAGGATATTACCAATTACTATTGATGAAAGAAGATATTCCCAACACTTTCTTTCAAATGAGATATGGATAATATGAGTTCATAGTTATGCCCATTGGACACACTAATCCTCCATCCATTTTCATGGATTTAATGAATATATTCATTAGAGATTACCAAGAAATAGTTGTTATAGTCTTTATCAATGATATTCTAATATACTCCAAGAGGAAGTGGGAACAGTATGGATATTAGAATACTATGATAAAAACCTTGAAAAGGGAGAAACAATATGAAAGTGATAGTAAATTTGAGTTCTGTATGGAGGATGTATCATTCTTGGGGCATTTTATCACCTGGATATTATTGTGTGAGGTCCTTTAAATGAAAAATGAAATTGAAGTGTAGCCTAATACAACATCTTTAGTATAGATTTATAGATTTTTTAGTCTATATTACTATCAACAACAACTTTAAAATAACATATCATGATTTTAAAACCCAATAACTAACTAGAAAAGAAAGTGATTAATGTTTTTCTAGACTCAAGAACATGAGGAATTCTTTACGGTTCTCAAAAAGAGTCATATCACTGTAATAGTACACAAACTCTCAAAAAGAGGTGAAATCATTATGGTGTACAGTGGTACTTCAAATAAATTCATAGGCTATATACTGATGTAAAATCATAATGTGATAGTCTACACATAAAGGTAGTTTAATATTCATGAGCCAAACTATGCTTTGGAGGATCTAGAGTAGGCGGCTGTGATATTTTCATTGAAAATATAGATGAATTATCACTAATGGGAGAAGTGGGAGAAATTTAATGATCATAAGAGTCTCCAATATATATATTCACATAGAATAATTTTAATATCAACTAGTGACGGTGGATACAACTCATCATGTATTACGACTTCACATTCCACTTCAATCCGGGTAAAAAAAAATAAGGTATTGAATGATATTTGTAGAATGGATACTACATCTTTATCACTGATGAGAATTGAGAAGGATCCAATATGTTTAGATTTGAAAAGGACAGGCATGGTAATTTTTAATAATAGAACATCATCAATCCTTTTTGAAATGTTATCTCAACCATCTATTCTGGAGAAAATAAATGGTGCTCAATGAAATGATTTACAAATCCAGAAAAGGGTGAAAGCTATATGAAATGGAGAATCCTATGAGTTTAAGATCGATGAGGAATAAGTCATAAGGTTTTGGTCACAACAATGGGTACCATCTTATCAAGATACAAAGAAGGATATTTGGAATAATTCACATCGATCAACCTTCTCTAATCACCCAAGGGGCACAATGATGTATCAATATCTACGTGAAACATTTTATTATGGGGAAATATTAAAAAGAAGATTCATTAATATACATCAATGTGTTTTGTATGTCAAAAACTAAAGGCAAAATTTAAAAATTATAAAGGGATGATGAAACAATTAACCATACCAACCTGCAAATTGGAAAACATCACCATAGACTTTATCACTGGACATAAAAAATACGTCAAGAGGAAACAATTATATATGGGTTATTGTGTGTCATCTTAAAAGAAAAGTTCACATTATCACAATTTTAGTAGACTAAACATTGGAAAAACATCAATGGATATAAACCACAGAAGTTTTAAGGTGGCATGGAGTACAACAATCTACTATATCTAACAGAGATCCTAGATTCACCTTGATGTTCTGGAAATGTCTTCGACATGCTCTAAGAACTAAATTGAACATTAGTATAATAAATCATCTTAAAAATAAATGATAACCTGAAAGAAATATTTAGAAACTATAATACATGTTGAGAGCATGACCTATGGAATTCAAAGTATGATGAGACCAACATCTTCCACTTGTCGAATTATCTTACAAAATATTTTCCACATGAGCATCCATATGGGTCTATATAAATCCATTTATGGGAAAATGTGTAGAACACCAAGAAGTTGGGATGATGTCCGTGAACATAAGATTCAAGGGACTGAAATTGTTAATAAAATGGTGGAGAAGGTGAAAACCATTCATCATCACATCACATTATCCCAAAGAAGAATAAAGATCTAGGAATACAATCGTTGATGTTACATGGAGTTTATGGCTAGAGACATTATATTTGTATGCATATCTCCATAGAAGAGGATTGTGAGTTACAGGAAGAATGGGAAGATAATTCCTCGGTACAACAACCCTTTAAAGATCCTTGATCACGATTGAGTTATGGACCGTTAACTAGAACTTCCACGAACCATGTCTCAAGTAAAAAATGTATTCCATGTATCCCTCTTACCGATGTACATGCCCGATCCTTCACATGTATTTACTTCAGTAGTGGTAGAGCTGTAGAATGATTATTCTTACAAGGAGAATATAGTGAAGACCTTGGATCGTAGATATAATGCTCAATGAAACAATACTACTCACCTATTCAATGTACTATGGCATGACTATATGTAAGAAGAGGTAACATGGTAACTCTAGGAAATGATGAAGGAAATGATCTCACACATGTTTTCAGCTTAGAATAAAAAATGATATATCAAGGGAGAAAGTTCATAAGGATGTAAATTATAATGACCCAAAACATTTATCAATAAAATTCCATTCTAAAAATTGTTTCATATAGTATAAACACATAAGATTACAGAATAAAATCTTTATAAATGATTAACGAATTAAATAAGAAGCATTTCTAGAAGGTAAGGAACCTATACCAATAAAACAGTAACATGACATTTGGAATAATAATGTGACAGTAAACCATACAATTGAATAGTAATGTCACCAATGATGATATAAATAAAATTTATCCATATTATAAGTGAAAATATGATATAATTACATCATAGTATATGGAAAAAAAGATTTTAAAAGATTTTAATTATTTGTTGGTATTTTTTAAGTCATAAATATTTAATTAAAATTTTATGAAATATTTAATAATTCAAAAGAAAATTAATTTTAATAAATTTTATTCATAAATAATTAATTTTATGTCTTATTATTACTGGATACATTTATGAGACCTTATAAAATTTTTCAATGTGATATAAAATCGGTTATACTTTTAAAATATGTATTTTTTCAAGTCAATTGTGATTTTAGTTAAAAATAAATTTTCTCATATTTAGAGAATTATTTTTTAAAAAATAGAGTTCATTTTTTAATTAAACCTTTCTAAAAATGGTATAGTAAATGTTTTGGGTTTTTTTGATATATAGTAATTTTTTGTGAATAATAAAATATTGGAATTTACGGTATATACACATTATAAGTTAAATACACTATTCATTGAGTCATTGATGATGTAATAACAATTGGTTAAAACTAACATGATCAAATTAATGTATTTACACTAAATAATCAACAATATTTTTTGTCTTCAGAAAAATAATAAACTAACAAATTAATAATGTGAAAACACCCCTCTCCTCCACTATAAATACCACTCCACCACCTCTTCTCCTCACACCTATCAAACATTGCTAATTTTACAAATTCTTCTAAATAATCTCACCAATACTCTCCCCCATGTATATGAGATTTATATCTTTAAAAAAACCCAAAACCAACCCCCTAATGAGGTTCTCATGAAGAAAGAATCAGTAGGTAAAAACCTCTTCTATTTTCTATCAATTTCTTTTAAAGATCATTTGTTTTATTATCCTATCCTAACATCCCATTGTCCAAGTGGAATGAAAAGTCATGTATCCTATATATAATGGAATTTAATCATATAAATGGAATAATTATTCATCAAATATCTTCTCCTCTCTTTTTTATTTTAATAATGAAAATTCTCTTATGAGGTGTCGACTTACCACCATTGTGGACGACGTGCTTTCTTCATTCAATTCCATCATCATGGATGGGAATGAAACAATTTTTATTGTTGAAAAAGAATATAATATATGTATTATATCGTAATTAATTTTTTGGAAGATTTTTTTTAAATTTTTATTAATTTCTAAGATAAGATGAGTTCTTTGCAATCGAAAATGCTTAATTAAACCAAATGATTAGGATTAATGATTTCTCTAACGAATATTACTCAATTATATAAAAATGGTATTTCAATCTTATATGCATTCACTAATAGAATATAATTATTGTTCTGGATAGCTATCATAATTCTATATGATTTTCCATACACATATAAAGGTAAACTAATTATGAAAACCAAGGAAACTAAAACTTCTAAACAAAGAAATTGAAACTCTTAACCCATCAAAAAGCCATAAATTAACCTCATAAATTTATTGTAAAAAAATACAGGTAGAAAATTTTTTTGAGTTATTAATTAATGAGTCAAATTTTTTTATTCTGGATATGAAGATCAAGGGTAGTATTGTTTTAGACATAAGGTAAGGGATTCTTGCAGAACCACCATTTTTTCCTTTACGTTATTCTTTCTCTACTTTTTCCCAAATGAAAATATTTTTTATTTTAATTTAAATATTCTAAGTTATGTGTATATTTAACAAAATCCTATATCAATATCTATTAATGATTCCTTTTTTGGGATATACATTTTTTAAATGGTTTCATACTAAATTTTTACCATTTTGACATCCCAATTTAAAAGAACATTCTTTATTCTCACCCATTTTCTAGTGAAATACATAATCTATTTTAAGCAACAATTATTTTTAAAAAATGACTCAATTTATTATTAAAAATATTTTGGTTCACTTATGTTTTTATATAAAAGGTTATTCAATTTTTTTAAGTGGTCTTTAATATTTTCCATAAACCACACTAAAAATGTTTAATTATAAAGTTTCATAAGATCCATTTTTACATGTTATCACTTAATTTTTACAATATTTATCATAATTTATAACTAATTATATTAATGAATTTCCATTTATGGTCTTATTCCTTTTATTATCTATAATTTTATGATACACCATTTTATTATTCTGTATAACATTATTATTAAGATCCTTTCATTCCATGGGTAACGCTTTTGTTAATGTATGATTACTTATATGTAATTTTTATTGTAGAAAATAGAATAATGAAAAGGTTATTATGGATTTAACATGATATAACTCCAATATATTTTGTAATGTTAGGCCTCATGAGACGTTATGTGCAACAGTCTTCGTGGTGAGTCTTGACTTGTTCCCCATGTGCCACGGTCTTGGTTGTTAGCCTTGACTTGTGATCATCTATGATCAAAGGCCCATGATTCGTATTGATATATGTACAACAAGCCTTGAATCATTCTAAATTCACGTTTTCTATTGCTTTCAAAATTCTATTAATCCATGATTAAATGATCCCATGTTATGATTCCTTGTGTTTTATCTTGTTCCATGCCTTTTTTATATCATTATATTATGCCTTCTAACCCATGATATAAGATTTATTTTAATTTTTATCCACTTATTGTGATTTTTATATCATCCATTTATTCATGTTTTCCCCATGTTATCCTATGAATATCTAAGGGCTTAGTCTAATTTTGTATATAATAATGAATGATAAATAAAAACATTTAGTAAAATGTTTTCAGTTTTATTTACCTAGTCTTCCAAGACACTGGACTTGACAATTCTTGGATTGTAAATTTTTTAATTATTCTTTAAATCCTATAATGATATTTGTAAAATAATTGTGTCACTATAAAAAAATTCAGAGGAACATAATAAATTTTAATAGTCTTCAATGGAATGTACAAAATATGAGTGTTAAGAAACATGTGAAGAAAGCTACACCCAATAGGGATGATGAAATAAATTTCACAAAAAAAGAAAATGATATTATACAATGGAAAATGATTCCATATAATGGAACCTTGAAAATATTTCATAACCAGCTATTCTTATGGATGCATGAAAAATTAGAGAGATAAATTAGCCTCATAAATTATAATAATGATTGATTTTTTATAGGATAATCCATATTAAAAATTCAAATTTCATGAGATGTTGTTGAAAATTGAGTATCTTATAATTGTAGGAGATTTTTTTGGAAAGTGAGAAATTTCTTGGAAATTTGATGTAATATTTTTAACATGGTTACTAGAAAATATAGTTAGGGTTATTCGAAAATGGATCCATTCTACCCTAATCAATTCCCTCCCTCCTGTGGGGTTCCTCTACAAGGGATCTATATACATCCTCCTACATCATGGCTCTATTTCTTTTTCACTACTACTTAGAGTGAACCACAATGTCTTCGAGACCGTTTTGTATCTTATTTCATTGAGTTCATTTATCTATTGGCATTATATTCATCTAAGGGGTTTTTTCTTGACCTCCTTCCCTACCAACAAGACACAGATTTCACCAAGACTCTTTCATTTCTCCTCTTCATTATTTCCTTTTCCCTCACTATCTCGTGATTTAATTTCTATTATCATTCCCTAGTTTTTTTTCATCCCAGGACATGATCGTTTTGTATGCTAGAACAAAGCATCATTTTTTCTATGTTCTACATGGTTCTCCACTTATAGACACATGTCCAAGATTTTATTTTTGGGTCTTTCATCCCAGAGTGGCATCAACTCGAATTTAGAACCGTTTGATGTTTGGATCCTATGATGTCTACTTTGGAGTGAAGGGTTTTTGTTCTAGATTTAAATATATGAAGTTTGAGGTTTCTGATTTGATTTAGATTTTTTATTTTAGTAGTTTTGTGAAATGTTTAATGGTTTCATGATCCTGAAGGTTGTTTTTAAAGGTTTCCTAATTCCATCTACTTTAGAAGAAGATATCAATAAATTTTTTGACTGTGGTTTGGGTGGTGTGGTGATAATGATGGAATTGGTTATCATTTAGTGTGATTATGGAAGATTAGTGAGGAATCTTAGTGCTTCTCTTCCATAAATTTCTATATGTTGTTTCCTTAGAGTGTTGATATCTAGTATGCTGGTATCATGGGTCCCAAAGATTCAGATAATGTTATTTTAAAGGAATGGATATTGGTCAAGGACTTAATCATCTCAAATCTACTCTAACATATTGTTCCACCCTCACTTCATAGTTATTCTGGTATGACTATATCTAATGATGTTTTGTGATGTTTTTTTCAAGCGGCTGATAGTCTTCGAGAGGTGTGATTGGAAAAATATTTTCCCACTTTTGTTCGTTGCTATAAATCATTATAATTCCTCGATTAAGTTGGTTTGTTTAGAAATGGTGTTTAGAGTATCAATGTGACTGTAGTTAGTTATATGAATATTACACTTTGTGTCTCTAATTTTACTGAAGTTCATTTCTATTTATGGTGGTGGTTTTTGGCATAGAGGATGAAAAGGATGTGATGATGATGACCTCAATCAGATGATGGAGGTGATGGAGTAGTTGATGATGTGGACTACATGTGACTTTCCATGATGGAGGTTTACTAGGAGTCTCATGTTATTTTAATGTATTACCCTTGATACAATGATCATTCAACATTACATCAATTTAATTATTTATATGGGTTTTGAATATTTTATTTTCGATGATGTTCCAACTGAAGTCTGTGTGATTTTGATAATGTGTTTATTCCCACTCTAAAACAAAAATTGGTTTTCTGAAAATTTGAAAAATAAATTGGAATAATGATATTGTTACCAAAAAAATATTGAAGAAAAATGGAGATATATAAGTGGATTCTTGTGCAAAAATTTATATTGAGAAGGCATTAAGACACACGAATAATTCTGAGTCTGTTCTAAAAAAATGCATATTATTATGGCCAGAGGAGCTGGAATTGGAAAAACACTTTGAGCAGGACCAAAATAATGAAGGTATAATACATGCTAATGTGAATAGGCCTATTCCATATTAGATGAAATATGAAGAAATTATGATTTACATAATACCCTTAAATAAAAAAATTTGGAAATTAAAACAAGGATAAAACATGATGAGTTTCATAAATCTAGGGAAGAATTGAATGGATTTTAAGGGATGAGATATAAACCTACACCCTGTTTCTCTAACTGAATAGTCAATAAAGATAAACCTTATTCCCATGTTTATCTAGTGTTAGTGTCTTCAATGATTCTAATTTAAGGCGAGGAATATATTTATGGGGATTCATGATGATATGAGCGTTGTGAAAACATTATACATCATATAGGATTCTATACGTCATGATGTTATTTATTTCAATTAGTGACATGTTTTCTCTAGAAAACACATTATTTGATTTTCTAATGAATTATTTGATTTTGATGAAATATAATTCTGATGAATAATATGGATGATGTTCATCCATCTAGGGGAGAAAAGTGCATCAACTATTAGAGTTGAATATCTCAATTAGTATCACATGAATATTTAATGTTCTAGTAAGGGATAAATCTTATGATTTCTTGTTTTGTAAATTGAATCATTCCAATACATAAGACATTATTTAGAAATCATTTGAACAAACCCCTGAATGATGTTTCATTATTTGAATTAGATTCTAAAAAAATTATTTATAGTTTTTTATATAAATTCATCACTATTGATTTGTACACGAGTTTAACCAATTTAGAATTTGGACTAATTAATTATTGAATCATTACTTTATGAATAATGATTCATAGATTCTCTCAAGTAGATCAATTATAATTTCTTTTATGTGGAATCTCTTACAAAATAAGGTGTTTGAATGAGATAAGAGGAATTGTATAATTTCAATAGAATGAGATGATTTGAATTGTTTCTCATACTAACATTTTTGGTTTTATTGTCAATACTGGGGAGGGGAAAAATTGACATTATATGGGAAATGGGTACTGAAAAAAAATCCTATGGTGGTGATTTTAAAAACAAAATTGATTTATTTAATAATTATGTTTTAAATTTTTTCAACATTATTGTATGTTAAATATTCAACGTCGTAGTGATTTAAGTATATTGTTATTCAGTTGAATTATGCTTGATAATTATTCATAAGATTGAAATTATGTTTTGATTTAAATAGTTTATTAAAATTATTAATTGTGAAGGTATGGAATTGTTTTGTACTCCAAAATTCATGGGTTATTTATTCATTTTATTGATATAATTTTTAAAACATTGAAATAATTGGAGAGGTTTCAAATTTATGATTGAATTCCAAATAAAATATAGGGTAGTTATGGGTTGGTCATTAATTTTATATATGGTAAAATCAAAATTGGTTCGGAATTTTATTTGTCATATGGATTTTATAGGAATGGTCTTTATGTTTTGGTAACACATACATTAGACTCTTTTAAAAAAGTAAATCCTACCAAACAATATTCCATGCGATACATACACACTAATACTGAAGGGAGAATTAGGATAAAAAATAGAAAGCACTGAGGAAGGTTTTGTGAAATGTGTACCCACATAGATAAACTATGGAGAAATAGAATCCACCATGGGGGTGTCATAGAGGAGGATTATTTAGGCACGGGGTGGTGCCAGTGGGTGAAGTGTGGTCTAATTCGGTGATCATGAAATGTTTAGGGTTATTTATTGAGCTAACATAGTTGAGGTTCCTCAAAAAATAAACCTAACGATTTCATTTTCAATCTAACCTAAATGTATACATAGGATAAATTTTCAATAGATATAAATTAAAACAATGACTTGAGGTATCCATATATTCATTATTGAGAAGGCACAATTCAATCATGTTTTTATATCCCACATATTTGCAAGATTCTATTCTAATTATATTATCAAGTTACATGGTCTAACATGGTTGAACAAAAGATTTAAGAAAACGTTTGTTGTTAAAAGTCTATAGGAATAATGATATTGTGAAACATCTTTTTTTTAGAAGAATACAGTGGTTTTCATGATCAATTTATATGAAGCTGGTTCATGTGAAGAGGACTAGGGTTAGGTGGTCATACCATCGAATAAGGGAAATTAAGATCCATGATAGAATGTTTTCATGAAGGATAATTGATTTCATTCTCACATATATGTGTTACACAAAGGTGTATATGAATTATTAGAAATATATTTGAAGGAGTAATATGAGATGTTCTGTTTTTGGAAACTGTTGTGTATGAAATAACATACATGCATAGAATGAAATGTGAATCTATTACTTGTGTTGCGCAAAGTAAACTTCTATTTTTATGCATGCATTAATGATTTACAATGAAATTATGTTTATATTTCATGAAATAAGAAGTATTTTTTTAACCCTTTAATACACAAATATTGATTGATATTTTTTTTAAATATCATTTTACATGTAGTGACATAAAAATAATAAGGTAGTATAATGGATGCATGAGAATTTCAGGTATGAAAATATAATTTTCTCCCTATATGGATGTGGAAAACATAGAGATCATATGTATAGTTATTGAAAATACCATTTTTAGTGTTTTTTGAAATGATTTAATATATTTTAATAAAGTGATGAAGAAGACAACATGTAGTTTATTGATGAATAATTAGTTATATGTTCTATTATTATAGTGAGATGAAGTGTAATTTATGTATTCCAAACATTCAGGATAGAATAATGAGATTTCTTGCAAATAGGTTTGTTAATTACATTTAGTGTTAGTAGAAGGGTTTTAGTTTATATGAGGAAGTGTGAATTTTTTTATACTAGTGGATTAAAGAGGAAGATCATATTTGTGTTTTAGAGGTAGTACTAATATTGGGTGATCTTTATCATTTTTTTATGTTTTGTGTTTGTAAACACTACTGCGATTCCATTATAAATAACACTGGTTAGATTATATTATAAATAAATGTGTTGGGATACCAGTACAATTTGGGAAGTGTTACTTACCTACCAACCATGGTTTTAGAGTTGTACCCGACTGACCCACTTGTATTTATTGATTTATATATTTTATAGAATCTATGTCTCAGAATATATTTAATGTAGTGAGGATGTAGTCACCCACATAGGTGGAGAAATTGTAAAAATATGGTGTGTTGTGATATATTTACATTCTGGACTGCATGTGGTATAATTGTGTTTTCAAACAGGGATGATCTCTTCAGTCTAATATACGAATAAGTTCGAATATGAAATGGAGGTAAAATACAATAAAATAGAATTGCTATAACTTTTGTAATCTGAGTCACCCCCTTAGTGTACTTGCATGATCCACTGGTCACTTTTTCTGTAACAACGATCATCTAGTGGATATTAGTAAATGATGGTTTATCATTTGTAGTGGGGTCCTTTGTATAGAGTGGCCTATGTTTCATAGAGTTTTTCCTGTAAAACTATATCATTTTTTTATTTCGTAGTGTAATATGCTTTTAAATTCATATATTATAATTGTGTAATATTTTAAAGTGATATGAATTTTCTGTGAGTTGACTTTTAATATTGTTCCTCATGGCAGGTGAGTCATTTGTTTTTACTATGAATATTTTAGTGGTTAGGGAACTTCACCAAGGACTATGAAACATTTTTACTTGACTCTATGATAGGTTTGAGATTCCAGAATAGGTAGTCATGTTAATATATCAGTTCCATGTTTAGTGAGTTGAAAATGTTTTTCGAACCAAGAAATTAATAATTTTAAATAAAGTAATGTGCATTAATATATATTATATTATGATGTTTAATGATTGATATTATGTGATAATGTTATTAGTATAGCAAAACAATTGGAAGATTTTATTTAGTACTATGAGAGTATATGAATTTGAAAATTCATTGATACATTGATGAAAATTTTAAAGGAACTTTTTTTGATGATATATTGATTTAATGAAATTAGTATAATGATAGAAAAATTCACCCAGATAAAATTTGACACTTGAATCACGTTGGATAAATCATACAACCTTTCTTCCTATAAGATCATCACACACATCTCATATAGAAAAAAAACGAATGTGAATTACATGGTTATTTTTATAACAACATTAGAAATATTCTATCTCCCAAATAGAATTTGTTCCTAGTCTCTGTTTGTTCCTTGACACTGAACCACACAAATGATACATAATATTTTCTATCAAACTGAACCTCAACTTAAACACCCTGAATAAGGCACAATATATGATCAACATGTGCCTAGATGTTGTTTATCTAAAAGAATGAATACACATGGAATAGATGTCACACATCCCTCAAAAAAATGATAAAGGAAACATCACGAAAATCTATTTTTAAGGTAGGGATTATGTCTGCAATGGTGGAATCCCTTGGACACGCTACCACAACTTGTTTTTCTTATTCAGTTGTCACATAACCAAAAAGATTTTTTGAATAAAAAATTAAATATCTGTTGGGGATTGTGTTTAGGAATGTTTTTAGGAGATAATAATATTTTCGATAGATACACTATTGAGTCAATGGGATGCTAGATCTTTCAAACCTATACTCACATGATGAATTTATAATGATGATGGGGTAGAAAAACATGGGTAAATGATTCAAGAGAATTATATATTGGGTATAATACAAAAACTAAGACGATCATATAGAATTGGATGTTCAATAAGAAATTGAAGACCCTATATTAGATAATGAAGAAGAAGAAGAAATAATTTATGAAAGAATAATTCAAGCAACTCAAGACGGGTATTCTCAATTTCCCTCATGTAGCTATTTATTTTGAACCTTCAATAAAATGAAGTAAATATGTTGTTTAATTTGTATAAACTATCCTTGAAATTGCAGTAGAGCGAAATTTTTGTAAGAGACTCATAGGTCTTGATAATCTATTTTTGTTGTTTTTGAGACATATTATCAAGATGATGAAATTTTTTCTCTTTTTGTAGAAAATTACCACCTTAATAGGGAAGAATTAGAATTTAGTTATTCAAATTTATTAGATAAAAATAACCTTGAGAAATCCATTCCATAGGAAGTTAATTTTTAAACTATTCAAGATGTTTGTCATGAATATAATCCAACACTTCAGGGAGTACCCATGACACATTTGAATATAAATAAAGTTCATAATGTTATGCCTATCATTTCATATTTTTCATAGGAAGAGTTGTAGGGAGTCATTCAAGACATGTAATCTTATGATGATCAAGTTGTTAAAATGGTTCTCCATCTATTGTGGAAGTGATAGATGGATTTTATTCAGAATAATTGAATCATTTTATGATATTGAAAAAACAATGTGCCTATTTTACTAGTAGATATTATTGACATTTAAAACCTAGTTTTAGAAGAAATTTTCACAACATTTGAGTAAAAATTACATGGCATATTTGATTCCAAAATTTTATCTTATTTTAATATCAATGGTGGATATGAAGTTATAACATTAACGAGTGAAACCCATGTTATGGTAGCCCAAATAATACCATGGTTGAATCCAAAATTGATATTATGTAGTTTATGATTGATGATTTACGATCTTCTATAAAAAATGGTTACAATTTGTTACTATCATCAAAATAGAATTTTAGAATAACATAAAAAGTTATAAAAGTGAAACAAATATTTCATTATGAAGTTATGTTTTGTAGTTTCTCTTGAAGGTATTGTTGAAAAATAAATTTCGAATTTTTTATTGAAACAAATATATAAACTTGAGAATGAAGTAGTAACGAATCTTAACAATGTGACTAGAGTAATTACCAAACAATTTTTTGATTAGGAAAGTAAAATTGACTCTCACAACAAGAATATTGAGAAATAAATCATTCAACCAGTAATATAAGAAAGAGTTTATAGAAATAATGAGAATTTTGTGTGCTATGATGTGATTTTTATCATTATTAATAGATGAGTTAATTATTCCTATAATATGATTGGTCTTACTGAATGGTACACTATGTCAAAAATTTAGTGTTTCGAAATCTCTAGGAGAAAAAAAATGAATAATCTTATAAAAGAGCCTTAAATGATGAAAAAATTTAAATTGATGAAGAATAAGAACATGGTAGAAAATGATTTACACTATTTCAAAATAATCTCTTTATCCAAGGAGAGATAGAATCATTTTACTAAAATAGGGGTCAAAATTGAAGGGTGATTTTTTAGAGTTCATAAGACCCCAACTTGAATGATATCTTCATGAAGTTTTGTTAATTGAAATCCATATTATTATAGCTCCCACATACTATGTACATATTGATAGAGTACCACAACCACCAAATTCCAGGATGCGAAAATATCAGTTGTGGGATGTCTATTATGTTATAATAAAATTGTAAAATGCTATTATAATTTTTCTGCGCTACTACAGTTCCTTGCATGTGTTTCCAGTCAACTCTACTATAGTACATGGGAGTTTATCATAATGTGCAGTAGGGGCCAACAAGAGTTGGTTCAACAACATACATTTCTAAAACAACACTAGTAAAAAATCTATAATTATATTAATACGATTCATATAAGGGTATTGTGTAATGTTATATGTTATGTAACATTGAAAAATATATTTTTAAAACAAAGTTTATAATACAAGACATGAAAAACATATTTTAAAAAAATAGTAACTGCTAATACCTATTGTGGAAAGGTCCATTTGACTCTGGGTTATTGCATCATAATTGGAAAATGATATCCATTACAAATATTAGTTGATCCACAATCAAAATGTAAGATATATTCCATTATGGTCGATTTGTGACTTCTTTTTAAATTCCATATTTTCATAAAATGAAATGTTCATATTATATTTATATGATAATAAAATTATGTGTCTCTTATAATATATGAAGATTACGAATCTCAAATTATGAATATTTAATAAATATTTAATTAATAGATTTGAATTTTTGGTGTTTGGTCACTATCATAAATGAAATCATCTATGTCAACCCGTAGGTCACACACCAAGCATCCACATAACTTCAGAACATACTAATATGATTATGGAGATAAAATTTAGGTCTATTAGTTAATACTTTATATTCAAATTATTTTATACATTAATAAATTATGTAATAATATTTTTATTTTGTAATTGTATATATATCATTAAAAGTTTATGAATTATTCATATTTATATCCTATTGATTGTTGAATTCTTATTCAATTGTTTTATATCATTTATATAAATTGAGGAGCGTTAAATATTACATTTTAATCAATTTAATTCAATAAAAATTGATTATTTTGATTACTATATATCTAAATTAATATTGATTGTACCTTTTCATTCTAACATATATAGATTTAAAATAATTAATTATATCTTTCAGAATACTGAGTGTGGGCATTAGGTTCCAATGTAATGTTTTTTTATTTCCTGGGATCTTAGATACTTAATGTAAAGTTGTATGTTGGATAATGACATCGTTATACCTACTTATTCGTAATATTTTTGTTTTCAATTATTTTATTAACTATCATGAAATGATTTTTGTGGAAATATTTCATACGTCTTGTTTAGGTATACTGTCTAATCTTACAATTGAATATTATTATTATGTATGCATGAGAAATATATTTAATTATATAATGGAATTATAATTCATTTATGTTAATTTGGATGTATATTTATAAGAGGGATTAAATCAGGTTGAATTGAAATTTTAAATTCCATTCTATAATTTAGCTTTTATTAGATATTTCCCCATTATTAAAATAAGAAATTGTAGATGATAATCTTTAATGTAAATGTAACACAAATTCAAAAGTAAAACATGGAAATATTAGATTTACTTTGTTCATATTCTAATAATTATAATTATATTAATATTATATATATATTGGGGAAGCTAACAAAATTTATGATAAGCACTAATGAATATTATTTAAGAACTTTTATCCATAATCATTATATATTAACTCTGTCACACAATATAAATTTTCACATACTAGAAATTAAAAAAATCATCTCCAGAAAATAGTTTTAAAACCAAGATCAGACTAGGTAGATGATCGATGGTATTCTGATTTCATCCATGTTATTAGGCCATTTCAACCTTTTATCTGATTTTATCCACCTTAAATGGATGGAAATGCATTTAGAAAGACAATTTATTTCATTATTCAATTTTTTTTCTTTTTATAATATTAATATAAAATAAAAATGTAATATATATATATATAAGTTAGATCATCCATATTAAATAATCATACCCATCAAACATTAAAATGTTTCCCTCTCGGATTTGATCACTGGTCCAGTTATGAGATCATTTTTTCCGACTTACATATTATTATAACTTGTGTTTATATATATTTTGTTTTTCTCTATTCATATTAAAAAGAATTAGTATAAAACTACACTATATCTTTCTATTTATCCTTCTAATTCACTTGTTTTTTAATCTGTTATTACTACCATTTGAGTGTATAATAACCAATATTAACAGAATCTTTATCTTGGCTATTTTTTTATCAAGTAGAGACCAAGTTCACGTTTAGACATGAACTCTTTATTTAAACTTTTTGTTCTTATCGTACAATTTATTTTCATCAATGAATGTTTTTATATACTTACTTTCTACATTTATTTTTTCCATTATTTTTTTATTATCTAAATTAAAGTATTTTTCAATATGAATTTTTTTTCAATGTTGATAATTAGTGATTAGTAGTTAGAATATATTTAATAATAGTATAGTATATTTTTAGTTATAGTTTCTTTATAAATCTATGTATAATTAATTTCATAAAAAAATCAATTATTTTAAAATTATTTTCATAAATATTTCTATATATTATGTTGTTTTAAAATATTTTTTTAGTTTTATAGAATTTAAAAATTATAGGATTAAATGTACAATAAATCCTCTTCTATAAAATTTCATATCATATTTTGAAGCGAGACAATCCTTTAAATAGAGAATATAGGTCAATGTATCCAATTAGTGAGTATTGGATTCTTCAGATGAACATCCTCTAGGAAATTACAAAAATGATGAGGGCATCTACAAGGCAGTGAGGGAATATAGTAAGGAATTGAATTCAATATATAAATTAATAGATCATTAAACAAAAAATGAATGGAAAAAATAAACATATATTTAACCACTATCATAAAAAAGAATCTAATAATAGAACAAAAACAAATACACCATGAATGCAGCCCTAAAAAAATATAATTTCAACTAAAATGAAAAAACATATATGAAGCTCACCCACTGTGATCTCAAAGTATTATTCTACTAACTCAATATAATGTGGGGTTCCCTCTCATCATATATAATATAAATTAAATTGAGAAAAATACAGAAAATTAACTATTAATTAATTAAATATGAAGAAAAAAATCCTCTTATGAGATAGTATTAAAATTACCCTACTTTGTACAAAAATCCAATAATCATCCCATCACATTCAACAAACCATGAAAGGAAATAACATTTACCCATTACAAGCCATGTAATTGACTCAATTTCATTAAAAAAACAATAATATTCAATTACATGAGTCATATGAAAATAAATCATAATATCTTGGGGGGTGGAAATGTGTATCTTATCAATATTCGGTTTAGTTTATAAAGAAAAGGCATGGTATTTTTCTAGCGAACAATATTCATAAAATAACTGTTTATAATTTTATTTTTTCACTAATGGAATTCATGGAGAATATGGTATATAAATGATGATTTAATATATATTTTATATCAACTAAAATAAAAATATAGGGTAAGGAGTAAAAACAAGTGTCAATAAATGGGAGTAAAAAAAAATAACAATCCATATTTTCCCTTATTCTAGGTGACGACTATGATGTCTGTCTATTTATGAATCAATGATTGGTCTAAGGACTTCCTTCAACTTGTGAGAAAACCCTACAAAAATATTATTCATAAATTTAGTGCATGACCATTATAAAACTATATAATCTCCTTATCTATCAAGGTGAATGAAAAACATTGAACATATGTTCCCAGAACGCATCTAAAGAGAGACCGAATATTTTATTCCCATAAAACACATGGTGGTTACCTTAAAATTATCCTGAGAGATCATGATTATAAAAAACCTAAATTAATTAATATATTTAATTATATAAATTAAATTTATATATTTATTTACATGATTTTGGTTATGTTAGAGATGCATTTGATTGAGATTATTTAAAACTACATATATTATAATCAATAATATTTGATTTCATTGATACGTAAATATGTTAAAGTGTATGTACATATTAAATGTATAACATACAATTTAACCACTTTCTATGTGTCATATCTAATTCACATTGATTATCAAAATAACCTACATCCACACTAATAATAATAATATCAATAACACACACCTACATTCATCAATTTAATAATTATGGTTAAAATATTTGTTTTTTATATAAGGATGAATTGGAAAAAATTTGGGAAGAAATATCTTTTAAAATAATCAAAGGTATTGGTGAATTAGATATCACTTAAATAATAGTCAAATATGTCCCATCTCCACCTTATTGTGATGTCAGTATAAAGAGATAATAAAGGTTGAATAACATATTGGCATAAATGGTTCGACAGTATTATTCACAATGATTTTCCTCAAATATAATTCATAGATTATTTTATGCAGTAATTCACATAAAACAAACATTTAATTTACTATTATAGTCATTTTTTTAGTTTAATTCACATTCATAATTCAATGTAAATTTATAATGTTATTTTATTATAATATATGTTGGATCGTGTGTGCATACACAGTGGAGATATAATAGTTAAATTGAAAAAGCATGGGTATTGAATTAAATTTAACCTCAAAGACTATGATTATAAAAAAGTTAAATGAATTCATATAGGTAATCAAGAAAATTTACATAATTAAATTTATATATCAATTAACGTTGTTGATGAATCTGTTTGAGATGCATTGGATTATGATAATTTTAAATTATTTCTATTTAAATCTCAAATATTTTATTTCATGAATAGTGCAATGAGTTAAAGTGTAGTAAAATCGTGAAAATAAAAATAATAACTACTGTGGAAATTATTTAATTATAAACTTTTTTCTTCAATGATTACATGAAATTTTTGTTTTAAGAAATAATATAAATTTTCATGAATGCATGTGATAATTGAATCCAAATTTGAATTTTTCCAGAAGACTTAGAACATATATTGGGATGAAAACTAATGGGTACGTACACATGATATTTGGATCCCCTGAATCCTAACACATTTAATTATTCAAATAATGAATGTGTTTAATTTATAAATTTTTACCCTACCCATACAATATTTCATTTTAAAATACCGATCTAATTGCCTTAACTAAATTAAATACAAAATTTTAATTTTATAATTATAGAAATCTATATTAAATTTAAATTAAATTGAATTCAAGTTAAATAAATAACATTTTAAAATTTTATAATCCTATAAAAATATATAGATAATAAACTAATAATGATTAATCTAATCATTTATAGAATTTACATCTCCAACCCTACAAAAACCTAGATTAACCACTATAATAATCTTATTTAATTGGATCAAGTAGTGTCAACTTATTTTACTATATAAATAAAAATTTATAAAAAAATTTAAATTTTAATATTATCTTACTATCCACATTCGAACTTATAAAATATTTTAATGAATTGTTCAAAAATATATACCAAAAAGTTTTTTTTAAATGTAATTTTTTTTTGAAAATATATGGTTCAATGTTATAAATATTTATAAAGAGAGCGTGTTTGAGAGAGGATAAAATTTTAAACAATATTTATATTTTATTTTATGAAATATTAATTTTCATTAAATTGATTGAAAAATATTAATGAAAAACTCATTAAAAACCATATTTTATAAATGTGTGACCCTTGAATTCCATTAACAAATCCTTATCTAGGACTAATTTTCTCTTTTTTATCATTGTAATAATAATATTCTTATAAAAATATATTCTTAGAAATATTAATTTATTAAAAAATTAAATTATAATAATAAATAACAATTATGTAATTAATATTAATTAATAATTTAAATAATAACATGATTTATAACATATAGCTTATAATAAAAAATAACTTATAATTTATAATGTAATATTTTATAATGTATCAACAATAATTTCGTAATGTAATTAATATAAACCAATATTTTATATTAAATGAAGTATTAATGTAAAAAAATAATTAATTATGTAATTAATAATAATCAATTCTGTAATTAGTAATTAAAATAATAAAACTTATATCATCATTATTTACATTACTATCATGAATATATAATAATTACATGATAATTATTTTTTATTATAAGTATTTATATTATAAACTATATATAAAAAATGTAAATAATAATAATACAATTATTATAATTATTAAATTATTATTAATAAAATTTTAAATATACATATAATTACAACATAAATTACTAATTACCAAATTATTAATAATGAAATAATCTATTAATAATGATCAAGATTAGGATAAAATACCAGTAGGGATGAGTTTATGTGGTACATTATTAGTAATGTAGTACTGTAGTAGTGCATATATGGTTGCTGATACTGTAGTTGTGTACTATAAAAATGATACTATTCATAAAAATGACATTTTTAGACTACATAATTTGACCATTAGCACATAGGGCCTCTGGATCATCAAACACCAAAATAAACTAGAACAAAAATAGTGGTCGACATCTTTTCTTCCCAATAGAATTTTTTTTCTATCAAATTTCAATTCATGCAATGTTGTATGTTATATTATTAATGGTGGTTAAATAAATATATAGTAAAATAATTAAACTCTTTTGACAATGGTTACTATAATAATTGACATCAAAATGAATCATTAAATATTTCGACATCAGTTTTTTTTATAACCAAAATGGAAAGAGTATTATTTATATATATATATATAGATTACTCACTTAGGAAAAAATACAAGACATGTGAAATAAAAATTGAAAAAACCAAGTGAAAATAAAAAATTAAACTTAATTCTCTAACTTAATTTTATTCGTTATTTTTGTGTCATTGGATTTGATATGTTGTTTTTTCATATTCCTCTTCTTTTGGGTAAATAACTCATGTGACATCCAAAATGGTGGTTAGAAAAGAATTTTAAATTATGGATAATAAATATCATATATGAAATTTATCTTCCTTACACTATTAGAATAATTTTGTTCACCATAAAAAATCATCAAAATATTATCCACTAGTAGAAAACCACATTTAATTTTTGTTTTCATTCCTTTAAAATACGATTTTAATGTGACGTTAAAATAGGTGGTTTAGATATTTTGGCGTTAATTGTTTGTTAATAAAAATTAACATTGAAACCCTATCTAAAATATTATATATATATATATATATATATATGGGTTTCAATCCTTATTTTATATAAAATTGAAGTTTAAATACCTTCTAAAGATGAAATATAAAGGGATTTCAATGTCGTTTTTAGTAAAACTGATAATAAATTTGGGTTTTTGATAATATATTAAAAGATAATTATTTCTAGACATATAAAGGGCAATTGAAAAACAAAACACTATAAAAACAACATTTATTAAATTAAGGGCAATAAAACTCATTTAGAACCATGAAAATATTTTTTCAAAATATATAAATGAATCGAAATCCCTAAATTAGTCCAACTTTGAAAATAGCTGGAAAATAAATTATTAATATGTATCAATTCATATGTATTTTATAGAGAAATAGAATAGGAAACCTACAATATAAAGTGGTATAAATATTAACATATATTTTTTTTAAATTTTCCCAACTTTAGAATTTTCCTATTACCACGATTGGAAACCACAAACATAGCCTAAAGCAATGGTTTTCCAAAACCATGGATATTATCACCATAAAAGAATGGAGGGAGCTATTTCCATGATTTTAAATATGGAAATATTTATCGTCATTTTCCACCATGGTTATAGCCCCAAAATAAAATTTCACCACCCAAATTTGATCACTATACCTCCCCTATAGAATCCAAAAACCTAACCACTACACCCCTCTGATCATAAAGTATGTAAATATATATAATGTTATATATTATTAATAACCATGGACGTATCCCAAAAACCATGGAAATAAATTTTCCTGCTCTATATTCTAAGATATCATTTTTCCCATGCAAGGGAAGGAGACCTATAGCCCTGATTTTGAAAACAGTGGCTATAAGTGTCGACTATATCCATGAATTTGAAAACCATGGCTAGGTTCAGGATATATGCATGTATTTCTAAAACAGTGGTAATGACAGATGAAAAATGGCCTATAGCCATGATTTTCAAAACCGTAGCTATATGCCACACAACCCAAGCTATATCTTACATATCGCCATAATTTTAAACCCATGGCTATAGCCTACATATATACATGGTTTTGAACCTATGGATATTGGTCCCTCATATGGGCCAAATTTTATACTTGTGTATAAGTGTTATAATGAAAATAACATTTCAAAAACCTATTGGTGTTCTTGTTATAAATATCATATAAAGCGTTAAAAATTTCTCACATTCAATACTCCCTCGTTGATTATGACACATAAATTTTAAATAATATTGTTATAATTGTTCACTCTAATTGGTCGAAAAAATAAGTATTCACTGATGTAAAAGTTATCGACTTGAATTTTCACATATTCAATTTATTATGGATTCACTATTTAATAGTTCCCCTATTGAACTCAATCAACGACATGTTGAAATTTAAAATATTAATTATAAAAAAATATCAAATTATAATATTAGGATTAAAAAACTAAAGGAATAGAAGAAGGCTTACTAATTTTACAACATGTGGAATTTTATTCAAACACCACCGAATAAATAGCATACCCTATATGATTTACATTAATTTGGGAAAAATATTCATAAAATATAATGTATAATAAAATTTAAAAAATACACCATTAATATTATTATAATGAATATTGTTTCATAGTTGTATCATTTATATTATTGTCCAAGGACTGGAATAAACCAACATGTAATCTATGTATTTTTATAATAATTTAAATATATATTCAATTATGAAATTTTGTTTCATGTATTTCACAATCGTTGAAATGTATTCTAGATATATAAAATTTTAAAAAAATAAACAATAATATGTGATGCAATGAATGTGGATATTCTTGATTATAAAAGTAATTAATTATGTCAATATAACATATGTTTACTTAAATAAATTCAAGTGATATTTGTAAATTTTTTACATGAAAAACTACTTCAACGTAGGTAAAATTCTCTCTTCTCCATTTACAAAATACATAATACCAATTTCAAAAATGATTATCATAAAATATTTTCGATATATACGAAAAAATAATTTGAATGGTATAATAATTATCTAATATACAAAATGTGTGTGAACATTGTTTAGCTATCAACATCAAGAGGAATCTGAAGGCATTAGAACAAGAAATGTTCATTTCATTTACAATGATTTATTGATCTTTATATACTTCTATATAGGTCATGATTAATAAAATATAATTATTAATTATAAATTTAATGATAAATAAAAACTTTACAACAAAACATACCTCATATGTCTACTGATGAACATGATTACTTATCTAAAGTAAAAAATGACCATAACTCTTTCCAACTATAGACACCTCTTCAATTGGTTGTGACACAGAAGTAGTTAGATATCTATTATCATTTAACACCACTCTTACCTGATATTACATAAAAAGATAAATATGTAAATAATCAAAAAAATTGATTTATAATTATATCTTCTACAATACGTACATGGGGATCCCTAACATGAAACACACATTAATTGGTAGGGGATGAATTGGGAGATGGTGGAAATGGATAGGCAGGTAGCTCATGTTGTATCTACCTCATAGGTTCTTCATGTACATATGATATAAATTATTTTATCCAATATTATACTAAAACATTCAAGTTCCTCATTTTATCCTTCAAATAATATATTTCTCTTTTTATATTCCATCCTCATTGATTCTTCCCTAGGTTCATGACCCAAATATTTTTATAAACTCATACCCTCTCTATTCCCTATGACATGAATCAAGTGTTCCAGCTTTCCTAAAGTAGTGGAATTTATATTCACATTTCTCTTATTGATAATGTAACCTTGTTTAATTTTCTCTTAATGGTATTCCTAAGATTCAATTTTCTAATGTTATATTACTTATAAAATTATAAAATATAGTATTATTGAAGCACATTATCAATTAATTTCATTCAAATTTAACAACGATTTCTTTTGTTGGATCTGTAATATATCACCATTTTTTTATAATTATCACAATTTTTCAAATTTTTATGATTAGTGGCAGTAGATGGTTGGCCATGTGAAACCTCTTCAAATCCAATACATTATATGGATCTTAATTCACTAAAAATTTCAGTAATTATTTTCTCTTATAATAATGGATTCCATTCATGTGATAATGAATGAGGGTATAGATTATGTGAATATATGTCCAAGTTATTTTTTCTAGAGGCCTATTAAATAATAAAAAATAAATAATTTATCATGTAATTCAAATTAATTAAACCAATAAATTTTAAATGAAACAAAAACATGTTATAAAGGCTTCCTTCTTCTAATTAATGACAAACTTCTTCGATGCCTAGGTATATATAAACTCTTACTTATGTCGGGTATTTTCAATTTTTTACTCCAAAAAATATTAAATGAAGTCAAATTTGAATTATAATGTATCCATCTAGTTTCTGCAAAGGATATATACTTTTTCATAATTTCATTCATCTTTGGAAAGTAAAATGTCATCTATAATTGAATATTTGAAATATTAAAAAATTTAAAATATTTAAACCATTGAAAAAATAGACAAAATAATTTTTGAAATTTTAACATTACGGTCACCACTATCATACCTTTCATCTACTTGAGGAAATTCATCCAACTATGAAATAAAATACTTATCCTATAACCACATTATATAGTTATGTATGTCTAAAATTGTTTGTCATTTGGGCTAGTTCGGTGTTCATTGTCATAAAAGTTAATTATCAAAATTTTATATCCACATGCAATTAATTTTTTTGATAAATATTTAGTCCAATTACTACAAACATTAGGTATCATCCTCTCAAGAGAGAAATAATTTTTTCATGTGATTTTAATAAATAAAATATTTTATTTAAATAAATAATTTAATTAATATAGATAGATATTTATATAATGAATCATACATAGCTCGGTTCAAATTCCCATATGTAATATCCTAGTCCTTGTGTCTTACACTGGTTCCTCGATCTGATTCTCTACATGACCACATGCATGTTTCCTTGTATGCTAGAGGTTTTCGACATACAGCGAGGTGGTAGTATCCATCATGGGGAGATAATGACATATTTATCTAATTAGCAGAATAATAGAAATAAATAGAAAATAGATAAATGATAAAATTATAAACATAAATATATCGGATTTACCAGATGATCAAAACCTGATATACAATATTCAAACCAAAATAGTATATATTTCATCAAAATAAATATCAAGTGTCAATACCCACTCCTGAAAATAAATATTTACACTGAAAACTCAAATGTTGGTTTGGAATCCAAGTATAGTACCCTCATCCATTCTCTATTCTAACACATCCATAAAATATTTTTCCTTTCCCAATAACATTTCCTATAACTATGAAATTAATTCGATTACTAATCATTTATCTCAAGTAGGGTGTGAGTACATCTCTGTTGGCCACCACCGATGATGTCTAAAAATGTAACCATTCGAAATAATGTATATAGTTGTATAAGGAATAAATAAAATAAATAAAGTGAACACATTAAATTTTTTCAATAACTCTTCATTTAACCACATAAACCTCATGTTCCTGAGGACACCTGAAGTATCAATTCCCTCTTCAACCCTGGGGGATGTCTGAACCCTATCACATATTCAATTTATAATTAATTATAATAAATTGTCTTTCAATATCCATTTAATTTATATATATAATATGACCAACTAGAAACATTTTAAAATGAAAATAGTTTGGGTCTGCATCACCAAGCCTAGGACCCCATGTGATTTTGAAGTAAAATTTTGTTTCCCACATTCATTTTTAGACAATTTATCACTTTGTGATTTGAAAGTACGTTCCAATGTCTCACAAATATTTATCTATCAATTTTTCACTATGGGATTTGGAATCTGTATACAATGTCCAACTCTTGTTTCTAAATAAATTTATCACTATGGGCTTTGGAATCAGTAGACCATTTCCCACAAATGAATATCACAATAATGCATATACCAAATTTACCACATTATTTAATGTTAATAAATATTAACCTTCGTATCAAATTTCACAATCAAAGAGTTCAATAATTATTTTAATAATTGATTAATCAAATTCAATCAATTGAATAATCACATATTTATAATTAATTAATTGAACAATTAATTAATCCAATTCAAAATCAATATGTAATAATAAATAAATCAAAAATTAATTATTCTAATCAATTTCAGAATCTCAAAGTCTCATAAATTAATTCAACCATTAATTAATCAAATAAACTTCACAATCTTAACATCTCATTAATTAATTCCACATTGAATTAATAAAATCAATTTAACAATCCTTTAATTTATTTATTCAATAATTTATTTAATTAAATTGTTGAAAATAATTTTGAGAAAATTTTATAGAAATTCAAAAATTACGTAAACATAATTGAAAACAACACATTTATATTTGAATAATAGACCACCTACCTCATGTTTGACATTAAACGATCGCCAATGGATAACCCCAATATGAAATAGATTGGTCAACCTGAAGATGAACAATATAATCTAGATTCATAACCAATATTCAATATTATACCAATATAGATATAACAAACCTAGATATAGATATAGAAAAAATATTTTAAAACCATACCTCTTTTATCCGTGAATACGAGCAAGAGAGAGAGAGATGGAGAAATATAAATTTCTAGAAAACACATACCTGAAGTGGTGAAGATCTGACCATCGGGCCTTTGAATTATAATTTAAAGAGTTTGGGAGGGTATGAAATCTATCTTTAAGCATCTGAAATTCATAGCAATGAGATTAGTTTCTAGTATGCATGATTTTGGATTAAGATCAGGGGTGTCAGATTTTAAAAAAAATCATTTTAATTTAAAACAATTTTATGGTTTTTGGGCCAGGGGCACAATGTTTTCCAAACTGTGAACCTATTCTAAAGTGGGGGGGAGGGTCATGATTACTCCTAAAAGGGTGTACGATTTGACAAACCTTGTTTTGACCATGTAATTCCCCTCTATCTGCGGATTCACAATTTTTTAGGTTAGGGAGAAAGGTCTCGGAAAACCATGTGCCAATCATAAACAACCCATATCCCTTCTAATATTATATAATTTTCACCCAACGCACCCAATATAAAACCCAAACAAAAAATACTCAAAAAGGAAATATAATACATAGAACAAGCATGAGATATATCAAAAAAAGTACATGATATTATAATCTCAAGACCTTATAACATCTCATCCTCAAGTTGTAAATCAAAGTATCTATAAGATTCAGAGTAAAAAAGATCAATCCTTTAAGCTCATATATCTTCTTTCACTCTACCATGGTTTTTATTGAACATGTACATGTTTCAAAAAAACATGAACTATCCACTTGGTTTTTCCCCACAACACATTCTAACTGTGATCATACACATATATTGGGTGCTCCTCGATGGACACATTGGTATCATGCTCAACATGATCCAAATCGATTACAAGTGAAAGGTCATTGTGATACCTCCAATGATGTGACAGATGAAAACATCATTCATATTATTATACATATATGGAATAACAAATTGGTATGCCACCGATATTATTCTATCCCCAACCACAAATAGTCTAATAATATTGGTTTCTAACATTCCACGTCTTTATATACTCCAGTGACCTTTTCTAGGGGAACTTGAAGGAAAAAAATGTATCACTCCTTCTAAACTCTAGATGTCATTGATATTTATCATCATATGACTTCTATCAACTCTAAGTTATATTCATACTCTTCAAAATTAGGTGAAACTTCTCCAAAATTTAATGCACGAGACTCGGTCCCAACAACTCTGACTCTCCTTCCTTTATCTACCATATAGGAGATCTACATGTCCTACCCTAGAGTGTCTCTTATGTTTCCATCAAAATAGGTTTGTAATAACATTAGTTTCAGGATTAATCGTCCAAATCAAGGGGCTTCTCCTATGACCCACCAATGTCTAAGACACATTCCCAATACATATCACACACCTATATAGTATTCTCACACTAACTGACTATTTAAGGGTGGAAATTCATACTTAGTAAAACCAATATACCATGTACCTTAAGAAATACCAACCAGAAGCACATAATAAAACATGATTCGCAGTCTAAAACTATAGTGTGTGGGACCCTATTCAGGAAAAATATCTCTTAAATGTATAAGTCTTCAAATTGTACCACTAATAATGTATCCTATTTAGGAAACAAATAGGTTACCTTGTTCAAATGATCCACAATAATCCAAATAATGTCATTATCTTGAGGAATCCTTGGGATAACCACCACAAAATCCATGGTAACATCATCCCAAGGCCATTTTGGAATGGGGAATGGTTGTAGTAAACCACCAGGTCTTTGATAATCTACCATCACCTGTTGACAGGTGTACCATCATTTCATGAACCATTCTCTCTCCTTTTTCATGGTCGGCCACTAAAACTCTCTTTGTAGGTCATTCTGATTTTTTTTCACACTTGTATGCACCACCCACTTTGAGGAATTAAATTTACACATATTCTTGTCTCACATACTCATAGTTAGAAAAACCAAATTCCTAACATATATTATACCATCCTCATATATGCTCAACTATAATGGTTACCCACACTTTCAGGGATTTCCCTTGTGGAGTTTTTTTAGATGTTCATACTGGTTATCCCTAATCTGAGTCAATGTTGAAGACCCCACTAAAACAGATATGGGAGTCGTATACTCCAGACTCTTCTGAACCACAACATGCATCTCATTTAGTGAATCCCACATCATCCACCCATCGATTGACTCCTGAACAACATGTTTTTTAGATTTCCTACAAAATGCATTAGCCACAATATTTCACTTCATGGGAATATATTCTAGATCAAAGAATAATGAACTCATATACTCAACACATCTCTACTACTAGAGATTCATGTCTCAAAATGAAATGAAATATGTCATTATCTTGTGATCAATATACACTTTGATGTTTTAAACCAAAACATATTACCTCAAACACATATAATCATAAACCACAATGTCTTCATTGAGGTCATTCATAAGGTAGTTCTGCTCATGTGGCCTCAAAATATGAGACCCATGCACCAGAACATGATCCCCCAATATCAAAACTACTCTATGTGACATCTTTGAAGCATCACAAAACATAGTATAATCCTCACCTATCATGGGTTGGATCAATATTGGCTCTGCTAAATTTTTTTTATTCAATTACTAATAGGAATTATCAGATTCTTCTGACCATTCAAACATAATCCCCTACATGGTAAATCCTGAAATTTGTGCTACGAAATGGGAAATGTCCTAGATGAACAATTGGTAATAACCAGCTAACCTAGAAATATGAAAATATCAAACAAGATCTCTATATGATACCAAGAATCAATCTCCTGAACATTATTTGGTTTCACTGACCCACCTTCACTTGTGGCATTATGAACCATGAAGTGTACTAGATTTATCCAAAAATGAAACATATTTAGATTGGATTATTATATATGATCTCTCAGTTTACTCAAGAGAATATAAAGATTTTGGGAATGATATTCATGATTCCTGGATTCCACTAAGAGGTTTCCCACAAACACTACCACAAACTGATCTTGTAATGGGTGGAAGAATATTTTGATCATGACCATAAACCAATTGGTGTATTCCTCAACCAGGATAGCATTACAAACAACTCATAAAGGTCATACCTTCATAGGAATGTAGTCCATTGTATTTTAGAATGTCGAATTCTCAACTGATGGTACAGTAATCTCATTTCGATCATAGATAAAATACCTTCCCTGCTCAATTGGTCAAATTGATCATCAATATATTGCAGAGGATATCTATTCTTTAAATTCATCTAGTTCAGCTTCTGGTAATCAATATACAAGCACATAGTTTTATCATCCCTTTTCTTCCAAACAAGAAGGGGAATCACAATGAAGTTTACTCGGATAGATAAAACCCTTTATCCATCGACTCTTATGATGGAGTCTTGATCTCTTCAAACAGTTTTGGTTTTATTCAATTTGGTGTACTAGAAACTGGATCATCCTCAAGCATGATCACAATGATAAATTCCATATCACTCTTAGGCATCATCCCTGAGAATCATATTGAAAAAATAGCTTAATACCTATCCAATAAGAGTGTAATTACATGATTATTCACTACAATAGAATCCTAAAATCTTATAAAAACATAGAAAGTAATCTCCAATTGTTGCTGATGAACTAGCCCTGCACGACCCAACATGATGTCCCACTCTCCTTATTGTACATAATTGTCACCCATGAGAGACATAAAAGTCTCCCTCCTATAGAAGAAATCAATGTGGTATCTATATGATACTAACTAGTCCATACCAATTAATATGTTGATGAATAAGATATCTAGTATATTGAGATCCAAAAGAAAATTATATTTCCCAATCTCCAGAGAACACCCTTTGCACAACCTAATGTCTCTCTATCAACAACCCAAAGGTTTATCGATCGTTATAAACCTACTCAAGAACTCCACTTCTAGGATTAAAACATTCAAAAGTTTTTAAAATATTATGGAATGAGGGGCTCAAATATCAAATATGAAACTAGCTAGAAAATAATCCATAGGAATAGTACATATGAATATCTGTTTTCCAACCTTGATTCCACCAGTGTAGGATTAATGGAATGAAAAAATATTGTCTATATTCTCAAAGATGTAGTCTAAGTCTCCTATTTTTAAAAACTCAAATAATATTACCAATCATTCCTAGTAGCTCCACTTCAACTACCTCTACCACCATGATCTGCAGAACCCCATCTACCTAACTGATATGATGTAGAAGATACCCTTCCCAAACTCTGATTCGTCTTAGCTTCTCTATCACAACACATGTGTCTTAGGTTCCTGAAAAACATCTATTGATGTACCATACTTAGAAAGGATTGTTACTCTACAGTTTATTGGGGACAATGTCAACAGCAGTGACCCGATCTACCACATTGGTGACAAAGAGCTATGGTTGTATCCTGAGTAACGGATCCTTCCCCCTAGCCACTCGTCCATCCACTTCTATATTCAACATTATCATAACTAATCGTACAACCCTCAGATGATGTAACTACTAATCATCTAGAAAATCCCTCTTGTAATCTTCTAGAATCCTCTTTTAGGATACCCTCTGACATTAGATAATGATTCACCACTTCTAAAAACATCATACTTTTGAAGATATTTAACGAGGACTTAATTTCACATTTATTCCCACCCTAAAACAACTTTTACTTCCGGAAATCACCCACTACTATTTCTGGAGAAGAGTGTTACAAAATTGTTAAGCATCCAGTATTGTCCAAGATGGACAAACTCCCCTAAGTCTGCCACATTATCTCAGTTTCTCTCTCCTACATAAGTCACTCTGTATAATAGTTCTCCAGCAACATCTATTGAATGTAATTCCTCCCCATATTCTATATCTTTCCATCCCGAGTCTCGGATGTCCCAAAAACTCTTCCCTTGACCATGTAACATATAATTTCCCAAAATAACCATCTTCTTATGTAGTCTTCTCTAATCTTTCATGTATAGTCTATTGACACTCAATCAATAACTCTACAACCTCAAGTCCACCCTCTCCAGTTATTTTCATAGAGTGCTACAACACGAACACCCTAATCAAATAAAAAATGGGTTTCATTACCCAACCTATATCTATTTACATGAATTTTAAAAATCAAGCAATGTTATCTTAAAATAGGTCTCCAAATTCCACACTTAACACTACTAGTACATTATGTTCCACTATTATAGGATCATCTCTAACAATTTCCTCCTTCCATCCTCTCAACAAGTGTCATCCTGGAGGTAAAACTATATAATTCCAAACACACATCTTAATAAACATAACACGACATTAATATATCTACATAGTAGAAAATGATACTAATACACAAAAAGTATTTTTCCCAAATTACACCATATGATCAAAATCAATGCACATTCACTATCCTTACCCATCATATATACAAGTCATGGTCCGCAGAGGGTATAATCAATATCATTTTTTAGTTTTCATGGTAGACACCCACTTATTTATATTTTTCATCATTTTTTAATTTTTAATTTCATATTAGTCACCATTTCTAGTTAAATTACAAAAGGAAAAATAGGTCAATTCAAACAACTTACCCAAAACCTGTTTTCATGTGCATTCCTAAAATGATACATTTCCATTAATAATTATGATTTCCTATAATTATTCATGGATAATAAACTCTCATGTCATAACAATACATGATTCAAATATCATAATCAATGATCATATCATACAACAAGTACGTCACATAAGGTGAAATAGAATCAATAGTAATAGAACACCTCAATAAAAACAATCCAACCCTGGTTACTTGGATTTTACCCCCATACATGGGATATCCACTCCCATACATGAGCTCTTACCTAAGGCCTGACTCTTCTTGGTAACAATTATACACATCAAATATATAATGTTAAATGAAATTAAAAGAAAACACTTTTGATATCACCTTGAAACATCCCATAATATGTTCCACACATCGGTTCTCCAAGGCAGTTTATTACGATACCTCATATGCGCCTCCCCATATGCCAGAGGCTTTCAACAAGAAGCAAGTGTCTAATATCAATTATAGGTTTATAAACCCTCTTTTTAAAATTGGAACAATATATTAAATAAATAAACAACATCCAAATGATATAACTATAACCAATACAATACTATAATTACATGATTACGAAAATAGGAAATACAATATCTCAATCTAGACTGTAGATAGGTCATTCCAATAAATGTAAATATTCAATATTAAATCCCCTAAATAAATAATGATACTAAAAATCCCTAGATAGTCATGAATCCAAGTTAGTTTTCACCATCCATTATCATTCACAACTCATCCATATAATATAGTGTATTTTACCTTAACATGTCCTATAATCGTGAAATCTATTTATGTTATGATAAGATAGCCAGAGTAGTGTGTATGTACAACTCAACAAGGCCCCCACAAACACCATCTAAAACAATATCCACTAAAAATAGTGTATACTGTTCTATAAAGATAATATAAAATAAATAAATAAAATAGTTTACATTTATAAAATAATTCGTTATTTAACCACATAACCCTCGAGTTCCTAAAGGCACATTAACATTAGAAACGTTCTTCGGCTAGTGTCAACGTATGAACAATATCACATATTTAATTAATAGTTCATTTTAACAAATTTTATTTCATTATTGATTTAATTTCAATTTATAATATATCTAATTGAAACCATAGTCCAATAACAATATTTGGGTCTAGGTTGTTGTGACTATGACCTCGTGGCCTTTTGAAGTAGCAGTCCATTTCCCACTGTCATTTATCATAAAATTTATCACTATGGGATTTGGAAGAATCAGACTATGTCCCACACATGTTTATAAATTAGTTTTTCAGTATAGGATTTTGAATCAACTGACCATATATGAAAAACGTATATCAATCAATTTATCACTATGGGGTTTGGAAGCAGCATGTCATGTCCCACACATGAATATCAAAATCACACATATACAATGTATGTCATATCATTTAGTTTATTCAAAATTAACCTTATTATCACATTTCACAATCACATATTTAATTAATTAATCCAAATAATTTAATTTCATATTTACTAAAAATCACATAAATTAATTATACAATTAGGTAATCCTATTCACAATCTCAATATCCTAATAATTAATTCAAAAATTAATTATTTTGTTAAATTACTCAACCTCAACTTGTCATTAATTAATTTAAAAATTAATTAACAAAATAAATTTCAAAATCTCAGTATCTCATTAATTAATTCAATAATTAATTATTCAAAACAAATTCGGTATCCTTTAGTTGATTAATTCACAAAATTAAATAATTCAAATAATGAAATTCAATAGTTAAAAATTTTATAGAAATTCTATAATTACATACACATAATTTAAATCAGGACATACATATGGTAATAATTTACAACCTAACATAAGTTTATAAAAGAAAGGTATCTAATGGAAGACACTAATTTTAAAGGGATTGGTCAATCCAATGATGAAGAACATGATATAGATCTGAAACCAAAATCCAAGATCACATGAATAAAGATCTAACAATCAAAGATCTAGATCTATAACCAACAATAGATAAAAATACATATTTTATCTAAGAGGAAGAGTGGGAGAAATATATATATAAAAATATATATATAAATCTAAATGGGAAGAATGTAGATATATGGAGCAGTGAAGAGAGGATAATATGGCCTATGAGTCGGAAATAATGGAGGTTAGAAGGGCTTGGAATTCATCACAGAACCACTAAAATTCATAGGAATGAGTTTAGGATTTAGTTTGGGTGATTGATGATTAATACTTGGGGGTTCAATATTTTAAACAATTTTTTGGTCAATTTAAATCATGCATATGGTTTCTTGGGATGGGGTACATAATTTTCCAAACTTTGTTCCATAACCATGCACCTCTTCTAGGAGGTCTGTATGGTTACTCATAAAAAGAAGAACAATTTGATAAACTATACACCATCTGGGAAATCCCCCTATGTTTGGGGTTATAATTTTTTCTGAACTTGTGTACTTGGATTCAGAAAACTATTCACCAATCATGCACTTCCCTTTTTAATTCTTATTTTCCCCAATTTTCACCATAACAACTCCCAGTTAAAACCCAATATAATGGGAAAATAATACTGAGAACAACTGTAACGCCCCGAACCTAGTTACCCAGAGTTGGTTCATTATTAAGTAACATTGGAATGATCACAAAAGATCAAGTCTTGAAAGACCGATTAGTTTAGTAGCCTTGGAAAAACTAGATACATTCATAAATGTTACATTACAACATAAAGTGAAAAACAACAATAACATAGTCTCCATAGTCCTCCCCCATATCCACATCAGACATTCCCTATAGGTCATTCATAAAATATTTCTTCATATCCTAGGAGAAATAAAACATATAAAGGGGTGATCTCAGATGCTCAGTAAGGATAACAATATAGAGGAAACTTTCATAAATAGACAAAAACATGTAAGGCAAAGTATAACGAAAAAATCATTTTAAACATGAACTTTAGAATAATATGGAAAATGTAAAATTAAATATTCCATTTACATACTCACATTGTTATTCTAATAGTAGAATAATCACATTCAATATCAATAACCACTTTCATGCTGATTGAATTCATAATGTCTTACTATCATAACCACGTAGACAAGGCCTCATGCCAAGACTACATATAAGATTTTTTCAAGGCCTCGTGCCAAGACACTAGTTTGTCTCATGAGACCAACTGATGCATCGATGAGCTATAGAGGGCTCCACCCTTAACTTATTAAGTCCAATATATTCCTCATATGAATTGGTTTAAACATATCATAATCCATAACATAATCATATCACATAAAACATGCATAAAGGAAACATACCATTTCCACATTTGAATCACAATATATCAGTACTACACATTGATATAATACAAACATCATCAAAACCGTTTTCAATACCAATATAAAAGAAAAGTAAAACATGGTATGTATTTTTCATTTTCTAAAATAAGTTATGCCTTGTAAAGGAAGCCTAAACTCAAATAATGGTCACGGCGGCGGAGAAGTCATTGTCGCCACATACGTACGACAAAAAAACATTCCCTTTTGTCGTGTAGTAAAATGATTCATATAAAAAGATTCCTTTTGAATAAACGTAAAATTCAAAGGGATTTATACACCATATTAAGGAACGTTATGTATAAAACAAAATATGCCTCAATGAAAGGAGATTGAGACGAAGTCCCTTAACTCGTGTCTGACTAGACTCAACCGTTATTTAACCACCTGAATAATAAACTTGAGTTAATTTATAATTGTTTAAAAACCTTTTTCATGTTCATTATTCCTTTTATATCACTTATTACCATGTTTTGAAAATTATGTAATTATTTAATATAATAACGGTCATTTTGTCAACCATTGGTACTTGAGTCAAAAAATAAACTTCTTATAATTGCAAGTTGTTTATGTGGTAAAATATCCATTATATCCAGAATTATATTCATGATGTAGATATCATATATATCATATGTATCCATTATATATATGCATTTGTAATATTACATAACATTTAGAGGTAAGAAATGAAATGCACCGTTCATGGAGACGGTAAGTCGTACGTACGCATGAATGATACTTTCATTTCTATTTCGTATTTAATGGAATGAAATCATAATTATATAAAGGTGTATTATAATTCCAGGATAATATCATATATAATATCATTTACTCCATCCATTACACATCCCACATATGGCATTAACGATTCAAATTACTTTGAGGTGTCGGTAGTCTGCACTTCCTAAAATGACATTATCGAGTTTACCCATAATGACAATCATAAAGGCATGCCATAAATGAAAAATAGAGAAGCATAAGTATAAAATAAACATAATATATATCATAAATAAATATAGTTACTTATTAATGTCCACCATCAAAGGAGTTAAAATAATATTGAACAATCATCGTTTCGTGAGGCAGTAATTTACCACCCTCAGAAACCGTATGTTCTTTAACCATTAGACGAAGGTGAGTGAAAGTTTAAATCAAATACTTAATATAAAAACATCGTATATTATTTAAAATACTGGTGTTGTTACAAAATAAAAGGAATAAAAAGAGTTTACGGGGATGGAGAAGAAAAATGAAACAAAAGAATAGAAGAGAATACATTACCTTAAAATCGGGTAACTCTTTTTGATTTCAGCCAAAGGCTTCCTAGGGAAAAATTATGCCCAAAGTGAGGCTTATAGGTGTAAGTTTGGGAAGTTGAGAGAGTATTTGGGTAGAGGTTGGCAGAGAAAAATGGCATTAAAGGTTTGAATAAGGTGGTAGAGGTGGGGGCCTTTATTAAGATGGAGGAGGGGCCTCTTGGAAAGTCATGAAATGTTACTTTATTATATAATGTTTAACAGATTTTAAAGGTCCCAAAATTAAATGTTTTGAGGATAAGGTGATAAGGGTTCTAAATATACTCATCCAATACGTTTTTTACAAGTGTAAGTCTTATATTTTAAATTATCTTTTCATTTTACTTAAATCTTTAATTAATGAGGTAATCGCTGCGTCATAATGGTGTCATAAAAAATTTAATTTATTTAATGTCTAAAAATTTAAAAAAATATCCTGATGTAGGAAATATTTTTATCTTCCCAATGACTTTTTGTAGTTAAGAGATCATTTACACAGACAAAATTAAAAGTGTTTTACTTCGGTGATACATACCTTGGTAATACTTTCCCTTTAAAAAATAATATAATAAAATATAACTATCACCCAGGAGTGATTCCATGGTGTAAGAACCTGGTTATTATTTTTGGTGTATGGGCTTCTTCGTTTTCCTTTTCTTTATGTGTTTTTGAGAAAATATGAAAAATGGGGAAAAATCCTGAATTTTGGAACTACACGCCGTGTGGAAAACCGCGGCGCGTTCGTGAGTCCGAATGACATCATCATTTATATACTATTGGTTATGTCCACTGCTGTAGTTTATTTCCGTTGTGTATGGTTTACTACATATGATGTCATTGTATGTTTATTTTGCATTCCCCAGTGCTACGCTTTGAAAAATGAGGGCATAGTATCCCCACTATCAGTCATGTTCCCTCACTGCTAGTCAGCAGCCTCTAGCGTTTGGTGAAATGCACATGAGGTCTTGTGGTGAATCGGCTTCGGGGCACCCGTTGAGTGGCACCCGAAATCGGGACATTACACATAGGGTCCCAAGGTTTGGCACAAGGAATTCCCTGGTTGGCCATGACACAACTAGTATCATTATTACACATTTAGGGGTCATTTTTTATTATTATGAAATTTTTTTTTACCCTTAACTACCCGATTACTAATTAATCACGATAATTTAAGATAATTACCGTCGTTACTATTCATAATGTCAAAAAACAAAAGTGTCTTGATTAAATAATTTGTACCTTCTGATTCCAAATATGGAATCCATTTTACCAAATTCCAAAGACAGAAATTGTAGTAATTAATTTAAAAATTATTACCGCTGTCAAAACAAATATTGTGTTTTTATGAAACAATATTTATCAAAAGATTGACAATTGTTTATGTCAAATTTCAAAGTGAAATTAATTATAATGACCACCATTGGATAAAATGGTAAAATTATATTCTAATTATACTTTAAAACCACTCAATAGTATAATTTATCACTATAGATTATTTTTATTAGAAAAGTTGTTTTTAAGTATTTTTCACTATTAATCGAAAATTGGAAGTTCTCAGAAAAATACCAAAAATTCATCATAGGATAATTTCAATATTATGAATCCAAAAATGTAGTCCATTTTGTAATATAAAATTTATATAATTTCAAAAATTGGGTATTACTATTCATAACGGCTACTTTGATTGGTCGGGGTGTGTTAAAACTCGAGGTTGCGTACAACACACGCTGCTCTATTATTCAAAGAGAAGCATACCATGGAATATTGGGGTGTTACATTCTCTCCTCATTCAATAATTGTGTCCTAGAAATTTGAAATTGTTTATCAAAAATAAAAGTTTTTAATTAGAAAATACAATTGTGGAAAACCCACATCGGTAATAAGGTTAATAAAATTTAGCCTTAATAAGAGAGAAAGAGAAATGAAAAAGTTACCACCAAATTATGATCTCAATTAGGAGAACATTGGTGGAGATTAGGGACATTTAATTGGAGGGAAAACGTAAATATTTTTAGGGAGTGATTGAGGTCATCAATCACTAACAAGTGTAAAATTGAGGGCCTCAACGCCTTCAATGTATGGTGATTTATAATATCATCAATTCAAAAAAACATAATGTATTAGGATAACACATTTTATTAATATCCATTTCCTAATGTTTAATAATTAATTTATTCATAGAATAAGAGAGAGGTATATATTTATATACTTGACAAGTAGTGTTTCAACCATCAACTAATTTCTACCACAAACTTATCTTTCACTGAAAAAGATAATAGAACTCAAAAATATTTTATTTATCCTAATCATACAAGGTTCCAAATATTAACACATACCATTTAGATTAGGAAAAATATTTTGTAATAACTAGGGACATCTTGTGGGATAGTGGTAGGTAGTAGAGGATTCTTGCACTATGGTTGTGGGTTTGATTCCTACCGCATTGTCCAACGTGACGGGTTATCCCCCGACCTGCTGGTTGTCCTTTTCCTAAAACTATAGTATTATAATATTCCAAAAATAATCTTCATAAATGTTTTAACATTAAACAATACTATCCAAAGTTCAACTTAATCCATTCCAACCTTATAGTTAACCAAAATACCTCTATCTAGACATTCCCAAAAAGGCCTCTAAATTCCAAAATCAATTGTAACATCAGATTCCACAAACAAAGTAATGTTTCTATTATTATCATATACTAAAAATGCACTTACCTTCATCATATTAAAACCTTAATGAAAATAAAAAGTACTTCAGTACAATCATTTTATATATCACATTATTCTTATAACTAGAATATAATTCATGAGTCCAAAAGCACCAATACATTAATTATTCCAATTCAACTATAGAAACAGCATAATATTGGCCTTGATCCCTTGTCCTTTTATGAGGTATGATTCTGTGACGCTAAGGAAATTCATTTGAATAATGTCCCATCTCTCTAAAATTATATCATTCCACATTGACAACAACACTCTTTACCTTGCAATCATGAGCTTGGTGGCCTTTTCCACCACACTTGTAACAGAATCCCATTCCCTTCAATCAAGTACTGGGTTGTTTCTTCCCACATTTACTGCAGGACTGATATTAAAAGTTTCCCTTCTTCCACTTATTTCCATTTCAAGATTGATCAGATGATCTCTTCTTCTCTTACGTTACTTTAAAGTCATAAGACATAGAAAATTCCTTTTCCGTCTTGATAGCACACGAGACAATATCTTCGTACGACGAGAAGGTCTGTAAGACTAATGCTTGATGGAGAAATGGTTTTAACCCATCAAAGAAATGATCAATATTACATCTTGGGTTATGTATATAATCTGTAACATGCCTCTCTAACCTTGTAAAGTTATCCTTATACTTTGCGACATTCTCATCCTCCTTCTGCATCATACTCAGAAATTGTCTTTCCATATCTGCTCAATGGTCATGTGGAATGTATTTTTCTAAGAAAATTTCCATAAACCCCCTTCATTCCATACTTGATAATTCTTCATCTACCTTTGTGTTTTGAATCAGTGACCACCATTGATTGGCATCTCCAGTGAGGTGGTAAACTGCCATGACAACTTCTTCCCTTTCGCTACTCCCCATGGCATTGAATATTTTCTGTAAGGAGTTTATCCATTGCTCAGCTACTAATGGATTTGTACCCGCATTAAATGTTTTCGGTTGTTTCCTCATGAAACGATCTAACATTGATCCTCCACGTTGTGGATCAGGGTGCTCCATACGAGTAAGGTTATTATTCATAACCTGAGTGAGTTGTCCCAGTATGGTGATAAGTTGATCAGCACCAGTTGTATCACCATCTCAACTATAATTGTCTTGAGAAGGAGGTAAATCCCTACATGGAGTGCATTCATTAATACAGTATCCATTCATTCCACTAGGCTCCATTTCTAAACAATTTTATAAACTATATTAGTTTATGAATCAAAATACATAATAACAAAATTAGAAAACACTTAACATAAATTCAACTATTTATGGATATAATCCATAATAATAAAAATGTTTTCTTTGATAAAGTATATACTCTTAAACACTTTATAATTGTTGGTAATTAAAATGAGAATTATCCTAAGAATATACCCCAAAAGTGTCGTAACGAAGAGTGCAGAAATACCCATTGTATTGCACCAGTTCTTGTTCTAGTCTAGCTCAAAGTGGTGTTTTCGGGTTTTACCCCTAGTTACATCTTTGTAAGAGCCGCCTCTACCTGCTCGTATCCATATAAGGATGTATTTCTCAGAAAACTCACAAAATATCTTTAACTCCAAAATTCTAGGAAGTTCTTCTATACTAATCCTCAAAGTCTATCTTAGGGATATGTGTTTCAATCAGAGCGTTTCTAAATCTACCTTCCAAGGTTAGTACTAAACTGCCTCTGATAGCAATTGTAATGCCACGACCCCAGTTACCCAGAGTCGTTGCATTATTACATAACATTGGCATGATAAAAAAAGTTGGTTTCTTGAATGACCGATTAGTTTAGTATCCTTGATAACACTAGATACATTTATAAATGTTACATTACATCATAAAGTGAAAAACTACAATAACATAGTCTCCATAGTCTACCCCCATATCCTCTTTAGACTATCCCTGTAGGTCAGTCATAAAATATTTCTTCATATCTTGGGAAAAATAAAACATAGAAAGGGATAAGCTCAGATGCTCAGTAAGGATAACAATATAGCAGAAACTTTCATAAATAAACATAAACATTTAAGGTAATGTATAACTAAAACAAATGCTTTCTAAACTATAACTTTAGATTAATATGGAAAAAGTAAATTGAAATAATTCCATTTACTTACTCACATGGATATTCTACTATTCAAATAATCACATGCAATTTCAATAACCACTTTCATAATGATGGAATGCATAATCCCAGACTATCATAACCACGAAGCAAAGGCCTCGTGCCAGGACTAAAAATATGATTTTGTCATGGGCTCGTGCCAAGACACAAGTTTGTCCCATGAGACCTACCGATACATCGAGGAGATATAACGGGCTCCACCCATCACTTATTAAGTCCAATGAATTCCTCATATGAACATGTTTAAACATATCATATAGCATAACATAATCGTATCACATAAGACATGCATAAAGAAAACATACCATTTCCATATTTCAATCACAAGATATCAATACATCACATTGATATAATACGAACATTATCAAAACAATTTTCAATACCATAAGAAAATAAATGTAAAACATGGTATTTATTTATAATTTTTTTAATAAAGTTATGTCTCCTAGAAGTAGCCGAAACTCAAATAATAGTCATGTCGGCGGATAAGTCATTGTCGCCACATACGTACGACAAATAAATATTTCCTTTTGTCTTTTAGTAAAATGATTTGTATAAATTTATTCTTTTTGAATAAAAGTAAAATTCAAAGGGGTTTATACACTGTATAAATAAATGTTGTGTATAAAACAAAATATGCCTCATTGAAAGGAGATTGAGATGAAGTCCCTTACCTCTTGTCCGACTTGACTCGACGGCTCTTTAACCTCCTGAATAATAAACTAGAGTTAATATCTAATTGCTTAAGAACCTTTTTCAAGTTCATTATTTCTTTTATATCACTTATTTCCATGTTATGAACATTATGTAATTATTTAAGTTAATAACGGTCGTTTTGTCGATCATTGCTACTAGAGTCAAAAAATAAACTTCTTATAATTACAAGTTGTTCATCTGGTAAAGTATCCATCATATCCAGAATTATATTCCTGATTTATATATCATATATATCATATATATCTAGTATATATATTCATTTATAAAATTACATAACATATAGAGGTAAGAAATGAAATGCATCGTTCATGGAGACGGTAAGTTGTACGTACGCATGAACGCTATATTCATTTCTATTTCGTATTTAATGGAATGAAATCATAATTATATAAATGTGTATTATAATTCCAGTATAATAACATATATAATTTCATTTACTCCATCCTTTACACGTCCCACATATGGCATTAACGATTCAAATCACTTTGAGGGGGCGGTAGTCCGCACTTCCTAAAATGAAATCATCGTGTTTACCCATAATGGAAATCCTAAAGGCATGCCATAATTGAAAAATACAGAAATATTAAGAAAAAATAAACATAATATATATCATAAATAAATATAGTGACATCTTAATGGCCACCATACAGGTGTTAAAACAATATTGAACAATCATCTTTCTGTGAGGTAGTAATTCGCCACCCACAGGAACTATATGTTCTTTAACTATTAGATGAAGGTGTGTGTAAGTGTAAATAAAATACATCCCATAAAAAATCATATTATATTTAATATAATGTTTTTTTTACAAAATAAATAAATAAAAATAGTTTAAGGGGTTGGAGAAGAAAAATAATACAAAAGAACATAAGAGAAGACATTACCTTAAAATCGGGTAACTCTTTTTGATTTGATCCAAAGGCTTCCTTGGGAAGAGTTCTACCCAATGTAAGGCTTCTAGGAGTAAGATAGGGAAGCTGAGAGAGTATTTGCGCAGATGTTGGCTGAGCCAAATGGATTTGAAGCTGTGAATAAGGTGGTCGAGTTGGGGCCTTTTATAAGATGGAGGAGGGGCACTCTTGGAAAGTCAAGAAATGTTACTTTATTATATAATGAGTTTCGGATTTTAAAGGTCCCACAATTATATATTTTGAGGATAAGGTGATAAGGGTTCTAAATATACTCATACAATTAGTTTTTGACGAGTATATGTTCTAGAGTTTACATTATCATTTCATTTTATTTAAATCATTAATTAATGAGGTAATCGATGCATCATCATGGTGTCATCAAAAATTTAATCTATTCAATGTCTCGCAATTATAAAAAAAATCATGATATATAAAATATTATTATATTTCCATTGATTATTTATAGTCTAAGAGATCATTTACAAAGACAAAACTAAAATTGTTTTACTTGGGTGATACATACTTTGGTTAAACATTCCCATAAAAAATTAATATAATAAAATGTCACTATCACCCAAAAGTGGTTCCATGGGGTCCCAATGTTTGGAAAAAGGCATCCCATGGTCGGCCATGACATAATGAGTATAATTATGACACATTTTGGGGTCGTTTTTTATTATTATGATCGTATTTTATTATCCTTAACTACCCGATTACTAATTAATCACGATAATTAAAGATAATTACCATCATTACTATTCATATTGTCAAAAAACAAAAGATTATTAATTACATAATTTGGACCTTAGGATTCAAAATATGGAATCCATTTTACCAAATTCCAAACACATAAATTCTAGTAATTAATTTAAAAATTATTCTCGATTTCAAAACAAATAGTGTGTTTTTAAGAAAAAATATCTATCAAAAGATTGACAATTGTTTATGTCCAATTTCAAAGGAAAATTAATTATAATCACAAAAATTTGATAAAATGGTAAAATTATATTATAATTATACTTTAAAACCACTAAATATTATAATTTATCACTATAAATAATTTTTATTAAAAAAGTTGTTTGTAAGTATTTTGCACTATTCATTGAAAATTTGAAGTTCTCAGAAAAATACCAAAAATTCAACATAGGCTAATTTTGATATTCTGAATCCAAAAATGAAGTCCATTTTGAAAAATAAAATTTTAATAATTTCAAATATTGTGTATTAATATTAATAATGGCTACTTAGATTGGTTGTGGTGTGTTAGAACTCGAGGTTGCATACAACACACACTGCTTTATTATTCAAAGAGAAGCGTACCATGGATGCTTGGGGTGTTACAAAAAGAATGAGAGATCTTTAGAAAAGGTTGGTGTCCTACACCTTATATATTTCATTTAGATGTTTATTTCCACCATAAAAAATCATATCATCATCTGTTTGACTAAAATTAAATAATTAAATAAATACAAATTTGATTGGTCATTATTTTAAATAAAACATTAAATGATAGTTTATAAGGGAAAAATATGTAACTAAAACTTGTTAATATAAAAATTAGCCACAAATAATGTCATAAATGATTCTTATATAAAGAAATGTATTTTTTTGTACATATATTAGATTAAATAAAAATAAATGTTATAGGTAACAATTTTAATATTTTTTAATATGAGTACAATTATAAAAAAATCAATATAATTTTATACGCAAAAAATAAAATAATTATCAAGTAATGACTAGATGAAACTAATAAAATTGTGACACTCTTATATATGATCTACATATTGTCAAACAATTCCATTGAATGAAATGAGATAGGTGCACAACCAAATGACGAAGATATGCTTATTCAATAAAAATATATATATCTGAATATAATGAATATAAAAAATACTACAAAAATTGATGGAATGATATACTATTACATATTTAAATATCAATGCTAGAAATAAAATTTTGAATTGTGATGGTTTCAAAACCAAACAAATTAACTGATTCAATAAGAGAGTAATGTATTTTTTTCCCATATCGATTCTATGTGATCATGTCTTGTTGCACAGACAATGACCACATCAGAGTCATTGATATAATCTAATAATGATGTAATAGTTGATTGAAATTTTAGATAACTCTTCAACTTCATCAATATTCTGATCAAAAAAATGAATTTTTTATTTGAAAAATAACGGACCATTGGTCATTTCAAGAGTCCACAATAATAAATATTTTTTTTCTTGTGTCTCCATGAAAAATGATTCCTCTTTGAAAATAAACCTCTTCAAATTGACAGGTATAAATTAATAATTATCCTGTTTTAAATACCAGTACCTGAAATTTAGTATAATAAATATCCTATATATCCACAAGAACTAAAAAATATGATGATGATATTGAAATTCGGTATTTATAATCGGTATATGAAAAATTAAGTGCTTCAACAATCTCTCTAAATCCAATATTTTGAATAGTAATTTTTTAATATTAGTTTTTTTGTAAATTATATATCCATTAATATAAAATCATACCATGTGATGAAATTAACATTTGTCCCACCTACTAACCATTTCATTGTTTCTAATGTCGATAAATAAGTATTTATTTTTAGATTAAACCAATTGGAAAATGTATTTTTATGTTCAACTATTAACCAATTTTAAATTCATCTTACATATTGTACCATTAATCTAACAATATATGTTTATATATATGTATGAACCTCAAATATGTTGTTAAAAATGAATAAATGTGCATGAAGGACCCCCAAACATCCTCATAGGGGAGGGATGATTCAGAGTTTAAAATATTTCACCTAACGTGACGAATCTTGTTCCCATATTGGCAAGAACCTGGTAAACTGGTCTTATGGGAACATGTATAAAAAACACATACAAAGAGAAAGAAAAATAATTTTACTTGGTTGACCTCTAAGAGATAGTTCAATGAGATTATATAGAAAGTTCTTCGGTCACACATCAATCAACTAATCTACTCTTGTTGAAGAATATAAAATGTTTGACATAGTCACACTATTCCAAGCACACTAAATTTACAATATTTTTGGGATAGCTCATTGTGACCCTTAGAACACTTACATTGAATTCCCAAAGATCACTACCTACAATTATGTCATACTCAGTTCATCAACATGATGGAATCTTTTGTAGAGTGGAATTTATGTCTTTATATATATTGAGTAGGAGACTTTTCCCACACTATTGTACTAAATTAATGCACTTGAAAGGATTTTTCAAACAAAGAGGTTATCTAAAACATGTTAGGAGATCAACACAACACTTACGAATAACACATGATCTTTCATTCATGTTTTCGAATCATATCTCAATATTTCTTTCACACAAATACTATCTTTTGTGAATCCTCTCCATGAAGTTCACTTAGTTTATATTGACTTAAGGATCACCTTTCACATATGATTTACTGCACATAAACATTTTGTGTGCAAATCATTTATGTGGAATCGATATAATATCTTTATTGGAAAATGTTTTGAGTCTTTTGGGGTGGTGGATGAATATTAATAGTCCTCGATGCCATTGTGCACGACATTCATAATTAGTGTGTAAAACCATATTTGACATCACATATGGTGGATAAGCCTACTCAACACAGATTACTTTATCTTTATTTCTCGGGTGCGCAGACTCATTATTCACTCCAAACCAATTATTTCATATAGAAATTTCATTTTCTATATTTTTAAATGAAGATCCTATAACATAACATATGTTCAATATTAAAATCCTCTATTATACTTGCTTGCAAATTTTACAACAAAACAATTCACCATTTTCTGATTTGTGGAACCAATATTTTGGTAAACGCAAGGAAACAACCCAACCTTCAATATTATTGTCTACGTATACAATATGATAAAATTAATTATAGAATCCTTGATATTTTATTTTTTTATTGACAAAAAACACATACCACACACTCATTACAATAAATAACATCCTTGTTTCCAACAGTGTATGCCTCACTTCATCACATGGAGTTATGTTTACCATTAATCCATGAATCCAATTTCCATCACTATAAACTATAAAATGTTATTTTATAGAAAGAAAAACACGTTCTGCATCATCAAAATAATAATTAAAGAAATCTATTACCGATTATGGTATATATATTAAAACAATATATACCTCATTTCAATTTATATTCTCAAGATATACATTTAAAAGTTTCATATATCATTCCAAAGGATGAGTCCAATGTATATAAAGAGGCATGTATATTCTTATCTCCAACAATAAATTAATCCCCACATGAGCCATTATATTATAAAATAGTGATGTAAAATACATTTCTTGTTGAAAGAGTATAAGGAATGTATCATTTTCAAATACATACAAAAATATGAAAATACTCTTTTTCCGTAAATTCAATTTAAATAGAAATATAGACTGAGGATGTTGTTTTTTATAGGTGTTGAACATATTCTAAGCAACGAAATTAGTCGAAATTGTGCATCAATATATGATAAACAATAGATTTCATACCATTAAAATTAAATCCTTTAATGTAAATTTTGATCATATTTGGTGAAAATCCACTTGGTACCATAATACCATTCATACATTGATAGGAATTTATCTTTTCACCATTACTTAATGAATGAACTTATGAAGTAAAATATGTTATATCTTCTTTCATTATGGGATGTAAATCCAACGACATTCCCTTGATCATTATGTCATGTATTTTTTGGAATCCATCTTATGAATTTCTTTTTTTTCTTGAAAATGTTCAAATGTGATTGCCATAAATGTGTTTATCAGCATGAATAATTTCAATGATATGTTTTATGATTAAAAATTTCCAATAACATTGATTGAATAAAATGGATAGTTTCATCTATGTATTTTTTGACAGACTAAAATTTCTTTCTTTCCAAATACATCATCAATGTTTTTCTCCTTTTCACAATACCTTTTAACTAATAATGTTTGGGGAAAATTGTACACTTTTAAATAAATAAATATCATTTTAATCTTAGATAAACATGATCAATCTTCAAAAATATATTATGTCCCATGTACATTATTTTTATTCCACTATAAAGACGATAATATGAGGTCCCCTCTTCACAAATTGGATACATTTTATGTCCATTAAAATTGTATCTAGATATGTTTCCATATATATGAGATTAATTTATATTAAATATTATCATATCATGAAAAAGAAATTATTATTGTTTTTATGAATCAAATATTATAATTATGGTATCCCATATAAACATTAAATCTTAAATCATTGGTGATAAATAAAAATTAATTTCATTTCTAAGCAGTTCTGGTCCACAAATCATCAAATTCATTATCAAATATTTCGTATTAATGAATATATGTGGGGAAATGTTTTAGAGAACCATCATAATAACTCACAATCTATGTTGGATATTAAGACTCTAATATGGATTCATTCCCTCTTTACATGACCCATTATAACATTTAAAACTTCATTTTTAGAATCAAAATATTTATGATCAAATAGTTTCCATTAAGATGAATCAGTAGGTTGATATTGGTTTACATCAAATACGTTTTCATTTTTATACCACGTTTACCACTTTTCATGATTTTAATTTGTAAATAGATTCATCAAATGTGTTATTATTTGATTAAAACATTTCAAATTAGCATGGTGTTTTGTTAATTTTATCGAGAATGGATCATGATTGTATTTTTCAATTATTTTATATTATTATGTCCCACATTTAAGAAATTCTGATAAACATTGATATTCATTCCGCTAAAATACACATTCTTTAAGGTAAAAATGTAACTTTTTATACCCCACTCGCACTTGACATAATAATTATCCCTATTAATTGGAATCTGGATGCTCTTTGTTTTCTAGATGTATCCCATTTAAAATTTCAATTAATTCCATTAATATTTTATCACTCTAGCAATTTATATATTTAAGTTAAACTAATATCATCACAACTAGTGACATAGTAAATTTTGTGCAACCTAAGAATAGAAGATTTTTTATTATCGTTGTGAAATTGTGCAAACAGTTATTATTTCAATGGATTCAACACCTACATATAGAAGTAATTTTCCATGATGATCCTCTATCTAATGTTAAACATAGTCACCATCGTTATATCTTTAATTGTTTATTATCTAACCATTCTAGGTCCAATGTGTATAATTAGGACTAAAAACATCGAGAACTAGATGGTCATTGATCTCTATATTCCCCAATCCACTCATATTAAAACACTTCACGCATGGATAGAAAAAAATTCGAAGCCTTAATTTATCGAATGATATGAAATTTTAAATCCATTTCTCATAATAAATGCGGGTTATTTTTGCATTTAATCAATTATGGTTCTTTAATTACATAAAATGATACAATATAAAATATTAATATATTAATACATATAAACATTTCAACACGTTTGTTAAAAAATTTAATTAAAATATATTTACATATAAATATGTACACCTACATAAATCTTTATCAAATATTTTATATTATAATATCTATAGAAAATAAGAAATGAATTTAAATTGAAAAGTAATTATAAGAAAAAATTTTAAATTAAAAAATATAAAAAAATAGACCATGAACAAATTATAAGGATAAGAAATTTATAAATATAAATAATAATAAATATAACTAGTTTCAACCAAAAAAAATTATTATTGAAAAAAAATTTAATCACATTAAATTTATTACACAAAACAAATTTGAACAAAATAATAATAATAGACAATAAAAGTAAAATTAACAAATTAATGGATGGATGTGTTTTATAACATGAAAATTATTAATTAATCTTAAAAAAATTATCTTGTAAAATATGAAATTTAACAATAGAAAATAGTTACTTAATTCAAATCAATTCACTTAAGGGTAGTAGAAATGGGGAAAATGATATATTACTGAAGATATGTTTTTGAAAACTGTAATGAACTTGAATGTTATCAATGTAATTTTCCTTCTTATAATTTTGTCAAATTTAGTAAGTATAATTCACATGCACCACATGACTAAACCAACAACATTTTATTAATTCGATCATTATATTTATAGAATAAAATTGACATGATATGTTATAATATTAAAATGGAATAAAAAATATAATATAATTAACTAAAATATGTGAATGGTTATCTTCTTATTCCACCGAAATAAGATCAATCACGAATAACACCATAGAAAACATATATAATTTTTAATATGAAATATAAATTTTGAAAATTAAAATATATATAACCATGAGTGATAACGGATGTGGATGAAAAATTAATGAAATAATATGTTGATCTAGCACATTTGTACCTATGTGTAAAACATCAAAATGGTGAATCGATCATCACCAAGTACATGAAAGAGATTACTTTCTATATACATGGTTTGGACGTCTATGGGGATATGGTTGGGATAATTGTTAATCTCTCTAAAAACCATTATTAAGTACATGAATAGATTATTAGGTTAAAAAACATTATAATAAAATTACATTAGATAACCTAGAATCCTAGAATACTTGTATGTTTAGATAAACATATCATTTATGCGTTATTTCTTCTATGTTCAAAATTAAAATTTTATATACTTATTACTAATGTATTCAAATTACAAATTTTATTTTCATTTTTCAATTAATGGAACGAAATAGGAGAACATGTGACAATAACCAATGTGGTGGTTAATGTGATTATTTCCCTAATAACACTCCTTACCCTATGTTATCTAATTTATAATATTTTTTGATCATTCCAAACAAATTATCATGAATTACAATTAATAACAGGAACATATTTTAGTTTACAAACACATAAAATAAGATAAGGATGTAATATCATTGAAGTCCATATTATGAAGATAATAAATGAATGAATATTTTATTCCCAACATTCAAAAAATATGGGAAGAGGTTCCAAGGGGGATATCTTAAAGGAACTGAAAGAAGCTTTACGTGTGAAATATGAGGGAATAAGGAATCAAATTTTCAATAATAAATGAATATTTTTGTTAAAATAATGATGGGAAATATGGATCATCCTATGAAACCGCTAATAGTTCTATCACAACCAATCCTAGTGGGGCTTATTACATGACTCCCCACGCCATCCTCGAATAGTCCTAGGGCTGGTGACTATCACCAAGAATGAATATCACTAAAATGGGAGGCATCACATATGTACATTTACACATGAACAAATCTCCAAGCCCACAAAATGACGAAAGGTAGAAAACCACTAAGAAACCAACACATGAAAACATTTATATCCAAAAACTAGAGTATGATATGATCTAATGTAAATAGGTCCAAATACAGGTCCAACACCAAGTGTTAGTAACCTAATGTCAAAAATATATGTAATGGTTCATGGAAATATCTAAGAAAGCCGTAGGAACACCCCACATTCTATCCAGTCTCAAAAAGCACCGCCTGGTCCTAGTCTTCCAAGGACGTTTTCAACTGTTTGAATTTTTAAAAAAGACATGACATGTATAGGTAGAGCTCGTATAGGTGTGAGTATAACTTTACTTAGTAGGACACCCTGAAACCATAGATAAACATAAAAAAGGAAAGTACAATCATCTCTACATACGTATATGTTTGTAGTGCATATAATAACAATATCCACATATGTTCAATACAGACACACAATTTAGGGGTTAATCCACAACCATAGTATATCAGCCTAGTATTCCATCATAAAGATTACATGAAGTAGTCATATATGAGCACACACTCCTATGTTTGATACCACTAATGAAAATCATCCAAGAGGTACGACGCATCGAGTACTATCATGATATGAAAACAATGATAGATCTAAAGAGAATACAATACAAAATATTTGGATTACATACGGGGCCATGTTGTGATACCCAAAACTCCATCATGATTAACCCGCTATGTAATGGATCAAAATATGGTAGGATTGGTCATGCCAATACAAAGGACTCCACTTAGGGCATAATGACAAATAGAGGATCCCCCTCTGGACTTCTTAGGGGATTCCAACAACTCTATCCAGGAAGCGATGCTAAAGGGATTCTCATCCTAGGAGTATAAAAAACTCGAATGTAATTTTAGGGAAATGATAATGAGAAAAGTACCAAACGAAACATTTTCAATGTATATAGGACAAGAGATCTAAACCATTTAACAAAGAGTACAATGTGTGCAGAGGGGTTACATGTCGTGTCCCATAACTCCAGATTTTTCCCGTGTAAATTTCTCATGTCCTCAAACCATATCTCTCTATTAGTCTACTCCATGTAGGGATCTGTTGTACTCTACCCATGTGTCAGTACATGATTCCAAACCGATATAAAGCTGCATGTGTACTAGTCTATGGACTATCTCATGTACTCGGTCCAGTTTGTGTCTATGTGGGAGAGTAATCAATGTGTAGGTTGGCCATGTAGTCTATCACATGTGTGTGCACTTCCTAATAACACAATAATGTCAACCAATGGGACCACATAATATATAGTCCTAGATATGATCCATGATATTCTTTACTCATACATGAAACCCAAGCCTCTATAAAGTGGTCCCCACACCACATGTAATGCCCAATTACATGTATTTTCAATAAGATTTTCTAGAAAATTTATTATTCTTCCATGTATCTTGGTTGATGTTTTTACATTTGATTAGGTAGATCCCATTCCACTAAACTAAAGATCCAAGAATGTTGAGTCATGTCAGGACCAGATAAACATGCTTCGTCTTTTAATCTTCTCACAAAATGGATGGAATCATTGTTCTTTTTTTCACACTTAAGAACACTGACGAACATGAATTTGGGGATCCACCATCATGTGAATTAGTGCATCTCTTTCTTCGCATCTCCATGATGTAGTGATGATCCCATATCTATGATATTGGATCGTTTCTCCAATAATTGGTTGTGCAATGATTGATTGATGAGGATGTGTCGAGTCATGGGTGAAGTGAAGAATTCCAATGATGAAAGAAGAATTTGGAGATAAAATACAATAACCATATGGAGGAACAATCCTCGATAAATCATCATGTTGATAAAGATTAATCTCCATCAAAATGGTGATAAATAAAAACATACAGTAAAAATTGATTAATTTTCCATCAAGACCCCACAAATACAATCCCAAACCACAATACACATGATCCATGCATCTATACATTCATCAATTGGTTCACATTAATTGTAGGAATTACGAATATGGAACAAAATCAAAATTTAAATATAATTCCTAACTAAATTTTCTTTTATCACTGATAAAGAATGATTCTATTCATCATCATTTGGAAGATCTATTTAATTGGTTGTGCTTTAATCATTGATCCACAATCCATCACCATTTTTTAGGAGTATTGTCAAGAGATCTCTGTCTAATGGTACTCTTATTATAGAAGGGTTATGCGGATAACCCTATATTTCTTTCAAAATGTTCAATTTAAAGATCCACACATAACTACAATGATATGAAATAAAATAATTTTACATAATTATTTTAATCATCTCCTTTCCCGCGGTGGATTTTCCATAAATGTTCCATGCTAAGTAATTTTAATTCACATCTAGGGTAAAAATAAACTTTTGATCTCAACATCCACATTGAATTTATTATCTGGTAATTCATTTAAAATAAATTCTAATTTTTTAGAAAACTTCATGTGTATGCTATTTAATATATTTAATATATTTGAAACTATTATTTGGGGCACACTAGCACTTGTAATATCATTCCATATTAGCTCATGGTATAAATGTTAATCCTTATAATATCCAAAAATAGTACATATAAAATATGAGAAATTACATTCTCCCCACATTGGGGCATTACATCCCAGAAAATCCAAAACAACAAAAACTCAAAAGGATTTATGTACTGATCATAGATATGAGCCTCCCACTCCCTTGTGCTCTCCTAGAGGTTCTCAGGCTGCCACTAGGATAAACCAAAGGAATAAATCACCCATGAATGATACTGCCAACTATAACCAAAATCCATTATGTATGATAGTTGCATTTCCTCAAGAACCTGAATGGTCCACTTAGTCTGACCTCAGTTTGTGTGTGGATCATTATACTCAAGCGTAACTGAGTCCCCAATTCCTCTTGTAATACTATCAACAGTTAGGATGTAGACCAAGAATCATTTTTATAAGAATTATTTAATGTAACTCTATGGATTCAATCCATCTCATTAACGTAGAGGTTTCCCATGCTCTCTACTAAACTCTGCTCTCATATAGCTAGGAAGTAGACCGCATTAGTTAGTCAGTCAACTATCAGCCTTATGGAATCATGTCCCAAGATGTACTTAGTAATACCATTATAAATACCATTGATAAATCATCCCATATCTATTATGTAACCAAATAGAGAATAGATAAACCTTATGGAACCTGGTGCTTAGTCTTCACTTGTTAACAACTAGGGCATCGATAATCCAGTTCTGCAACTCCTTTCTTCATCCCTAACAACCAAAACTAACATTAGAGGTATTAGTAAATCATTAACACAAATAGTTCTACATACAAAGGGGTCATATAAGACTCCTTCATTACCTCCTCTTAAACAACACTAAACCCATCGTGCCTCCTCTTAAATAAATTATGTGCTCTCCAACTTTTGAAAATCGCTTAGGAGCATCTCCTATGGATATCTTATCATGTATGGTCTCACCATAAGTATCCCCAGACAATGCCTCCATATATTTTTTTAAGAGTGGATGGGTGAAAACACTAATTTTGAGGTAATCTGCTCCATCTCCTTCCACAAAAGATAACCGACATGAGGCTAACTTATCTGATTCCTCATTTTCAAATTATAAAGTAGATCTCTTGATGAGAGAATATACTACCACGTTCCCCTTCCCATAATTATATAAAATATCAATAATTGTACTCGAGGAACTCTAGACATCAGATCGTTCCCATGTTTATATATTTCTGAGACAAGATACACTTGAGACTCTTATGATCAGAATAGATGATAAATCACTCTCCCTTCATTTAGTTTAACCACATTTTCAATGAGAAGAATATCGATTCCAACATAAGATCATGGGTCAGGTAGTTCTTGTCATTTGGTCTCAACCGACATGAACCATAGTCAATGACCAATTTCCTTTTCATCAGAACTCAACTAATCCATATATATAATGTATTAAAAAATACTACTTAATTGATACCTTCCGCCAAGAATCTCAAAATGGGACCGCTCGTCAAATTCAACGTCAACTATTAGAAATCTTATTGGAACCTTTCTACCCATAAGAAGGTGTTTCCATTTCAATTCAATGACTTCATAGGAGATGTTATCGATGATATTTCATGTATATATCTCTGGTAATAGCCTTCTATCCCAAGGATGCTTCACACCTCCATAACACTCATTGGTGTCTCCAATGCTAACATTACCATGATCTTCACCAGGTCCAATTCTAATCTAGCCGCTGAGATAATGTTTTCCCAAAAGTGAAACAACTAAATCCAGAATTAGCACATCAAGAGAACTCTATAAATTAGGTCCTCTCAGTGTATGTCCACAACTATCTTTATTCCTCCCACATTATCCTCTGAATATGCTGAGTACGCAAGGATTTTTTCAAGTAATACCACTATGAACCGGTCCAAATAAATCTAAGAGATCTAGTTCATGAGTTCCATGAACAATTCAGTGGTGTTCATCATGCCTGAGGGAATCACCAATTACACATAGTGACTTCAAAGATATTAGAATGCCATTTTTGTTATATGATCATCACGTACTCGTAACTGGTGATAACCTGCTATGATGTCAACCTTTAAGAACCATCATTACCCTCTCAACTAATCGAAGAGGTCATAGATCCTCAATAGAGGAAACATGTTCTCAACATTTATCTATTTCAAGAATAGTAGGCCACAAAAATCCTCATGTTCTCACTTTCTTTCCTGTGAAAGAAATTAGGACTGCCCGTGGTGAAAAACCAGGGCTCGTGAAGCCTTTTTTTGGAATGTCCTCCAATTTCACCCTCATCTCATGAAGCTCGGTGTTAGCCATCTAATATACTAGCATACATATCAGTGTCATCCTAAGTTGAAGATAAATTCATAAATATATCTCTCGGTGGGGATGTAAACGACGAAAATATTCATGAAATACATCCTCGTAATCTGTCACAACTACAAAAAACTAGGAACCCCCAACATCCAATTCACAAAGGTTTAGGTTATCCATCTAATGAGTAATATGAGACACTCTCTAATGAATGATTTTTACCTATGATACATTGTTTTTCATTCTACCAATAATGGAAATCATGGTTCTGTCACTACAAACATTGTGAACCCTTTGCCTGAGACAAACAATTTGGTAATAGACTATAGAAAACAAATCCATTATCGGAATGAAATTGTACGTCCATGACGAAGCTACCACAATATTCCAACTGAAAATATCACCTCTAAAGGCCATGAAACAGAACCAACACAAGTGTTTGATCTTATATTCATATCCATTAGTTGTATCCAATAATAATGGTCCAGTCAATAGTTCAACTGAAATCTCTATGTCTTGAACAAGTTCGTGGAATGAAAGGAATGTGTAGAACCTATGAGTTTTTTTACTACAACTAACGTATAAAAGACTTATATCATACCTTTAATAATTACTAGAGACATTGGGTTGTATGATTTGACCACATGAAACATTCCCTGCCCCCGATCATCCTTCTCCCTATGCCTACTGTGGACCACCTGCGGTGCTGGTGGTATCAAGTCAATATTTCGACCACCTCTCGTTGCTATACTAGATCATGTACCATTTCAACCTCCCTTTGCCTGAATGGAATGATGGAATTATTTTTTTAATATTTTTATGGATTATAGCCCTTTTAATGGATAACGGAGAACCATGATATGGCATGTAGGCTCAATGCATAAGTCCTGACACAACCTGAATGCCAATACATGACATGAAGGCCAAGAGGCAAACTACACCCATCGCATGACCAATAGGCCCACGACACTAGAACATCCCCTCCATATCATTATAATTATCTATCACCTAGATCCCCACCATGAATTTATGATTGTCTATAATTTCCCCACACAAATATATAAGGTGACTGGTCCCAATGGCGTTTTCCATACCCTTTCATTCATCCAATGCGGTTATCTCTGCTTTTTGTGACTGCAACTGTTTTTTCATTGATCCACTTCTTGGAACTGATCTGTGTGAACATGGATTCTCAATGGTCTTTATGGCCCAAATTCCCAAATTCCCAAAGGCCTTTGATGTCCTGAAGGTGCTGAGACCCATATGACCAAACCAGTGGCCCGAAGGCCAAAATCGGGTGAATCGTTCTTGAAACTGCCGTAATGAACCGTGCCTACTACAGTACTGTTATAGTACTTATTATAGTACTTATATTGTAACTCGTAAATTCACCTCCATCCAGTTTTAAATTTGGGTCTAATGGATTCCATGAAAGAGGCCTTACCACTTGGGTACGGGCACATTGGCAACATCTTCCTTCATGCGGACTTATATTCTCTTACAATTTACTCTTCCCCGGTGGCCCATCTACGATTTCACTATCATCTGTATGATGGTTATAAAATCTTGGGAGAGATTTCCCCTGCCATCACATGTGTTTCACTACCTATCTCTAGGATGATTGGACCCACCTTGTGTTCCCTGAACTACAGGTCCTCTATCCTAGAGACTCCTCTTGAAACATATCATACATTCATGTCTCTATGAGTGAAGTAATCCCCCTGATAATGAGGTATCTACTCTTATTTTTCCACAACTGATGGTCAATTATGGTACCTACCCAACCATGAAACATTCATCCAAGAATGCTCTCCCTAGAAACCCTTCATAATTAGGAATGGATAATGTAAAAACAATAGCCTAGGTGTCTCTAAAAGGATCCTTCTCGATGGTCGGATCCCTAAAGTACTGATCTTGTAACATATCCATTGAGTACCGATAGAAAATGGTATTCCTTGATGAATAATGAGAAACATACATGTCATCCTTCCAAAGCATTTGAAGCTCCTAGATATGAATAGCCCATATATTATAGGTTGATAACTCGTACATAAAAAGGTTATCAATCTCTGTCGATGAAAAAGTCACCTCATCATAAGATTAGGTATCTAAACCCCACCATAGCCCTACTAATCCATGCAGAAGGCCTGGTCTCCAAACACCCATTTGATCGACTGGTGTCCTAACTAGACGAAAAACATTGGTCACTACCTCTAGCCAGTCCTCAACCACATGTGATTCAGGCTCTCCTTGGAACCTGACGGGTCTCTACTACTGAAACTCATGAATCACGTTCTGCATGTGCACCTCATCTATAGGTATTCCATGTACCATGTGATTCTCTATAGGTTATGGTATGGTTCTTTCACCATCTGGAGGTAACATCTTGAGAACTAGTCCTTGTATCGATGCCTTCTCACTTAGTCGGTCATCCTTAAGATCATCTTATTGAATCTACGATTGCATACACCACAGAGGTATCTTGAAGGTAAACAATATGTACCTTGGGCAATGAGTATATCTTGAGTGATTTCACATTATAGAAATGTAAACCAAAACCCATTCCTATATGATACATGTACCATTATTTTTCCCATAACTAGTTCTCTCATTTACTGACTTGAAAATAACGTGATACGAGTCATGCTGTATGGATACATCAGCTAACACACCAACACTTGTGTCCCTATCATGGAATCTGAACTCAAAAAACATAAAAGGTTTCCCCAAAACCACATCATAGAACCCCTATCATAAATTTGAACATACCCCCACTGATGCAACTCTACCATGACCAATAAAATTGGGTCCCATGTCATGACTCCAAAATCTCTCTTACAATATGTCAGGGTACGTTGACTAGAACTGGGTAGGAATATGACTAACATGGGAGGAATTTACTATATAACTATACACACATTCAAATATCCAACAATAGAAAATTATAAAATGTAAAAAACACTATGAAACCAATGAATGTGAACATCTATATCCCACAACCAGAATAAGAAAGGAATTAGAGTAAATTGGACAACATATAAGCCCACTAAAGGTGTCTATAAACACATGTCCAAACTATATGTAATGGTACTGGGTCTACTATCTGAAATCCATAGGAACACACCTAAGTCTGATTAGTCTCGCAAATAATCATCTTATCTGGAATGAAATATTACTATATCAAAGCATTGAATGTCTAAAAAATAAATAACCCATGCAGGAAGATCCCATGAAAGGTTTTGCATATCAATACTCTGTTGGATGCCCTAAAACAACAGCACAACATAAAAAAGGAAATTATATTCACCTCTACACATGTAAATGTTTACAATATATATATAACAAGAAGATCTAGATATATTAAATAGTGACACACAATTGAGGGGTAAGCCCCAACAATAATATTTTAGCCTATGATTAAATCTCAATGATTCCATGAAGCAGTCATCTAGGAGTACACAATTCTGAGTCTGATAGCACTGATGATTTCCATCCAAGATGTACTATTCATTAGGTACTATAATGAGAGAGATACACTAAAATATTTTTAAATAATATGATACAAAAGATGCATATCATAGACAATGCCATGGAGTGGTACCAACAACTCCATATGAATTACCACATTATCTATAGGATCAATGATGGGTAGGATTGGTCATGCCAATACTAGGGAATACACCTAGGGAATTATTATTAATAGAGGATCCCACACTAGGCCATTAGGGTGATTCCAAGAACTCTATCTAGGAATTCATGGGAAAGGGATCATAGTTTTAGGAATAGAAAAGGAATCACACCTCCCTTTAGGGAATGGATATGGTGAAGGAACCCTAAGGAAACTTGTATATAATAAATAGGAAAATAGATAAATCCATGTAAGAAATATTACACTACGTGTATATGGGATACATGTCGTGACTCATGACCCTGTGATCTACCAGTGTAAATGACATGTGATTTCAAACCGTGTCCGTGTAGTATTACACTCCTTATTGGGATCTTGTTTACTCTACCAATGTGTCAGTACACGACTGTAACCCGTGTACTTCATCTAGTATACAAGTACATGGCTTAGCCTATGTACTTGGTCGAGGATGTGACTTTTTTTGGGAGTATACAACATGTAGACTGTCCATGTTTTCCACCCTATATGTGGGTACTTCCCAAGTACCTGATAATGTAACATGGGTGGGACCACACTCCCTATAGGCCTAGAAAAATGTCATGTGATACCTTCTTAATCGAAACCCAAGCCACCACCATAAGGCCCCAAACAGTATGTAATAAAATATTACACACCATATTCTACAAGATTTTCTAGAAATCCCACTAATCATCCACATGTCTCAGTCGATGATACACCCTTCAATCTGGTGGTCACCTTCCCACAGAACTAAAGATCCATTCTCACTGAGTCACTCTATTTCTTGATAAACATGTTTTGTCTTATGATCTTCTCACAAAATAGAATAAATAATAATTATTTGTTTCTTGCTAAAGTTTGTTGAAGAATGTGAATTCTAGGATCTACAGTCATATGGATCTCTCGATCTCCCTTCACATCTCTATCATGCATTGTTGATTACAGATCTGCAATATCAGATTGTTGTAGCAAGAATTGGGTGTGCAATGATGGATTGATTGAGTTTTGTCATGTCGTGGGCCATGTGAACAATTCCCCTGACGAATGATTAATTCAGGGGGGAAAGCATAATAACCAAAGAGACGAACAAACCTCGATCAATGTTCATGTCAATATAGATCTGTCGTCGTCGTCTTTGGAATGATATGCCCAATCAGTTGTGTGTTGGTCATCAATCCATGATCCATTGATTTTTTTGTATGAGGATTCTCCAAAGATCTCTCCATAGTGGTCCTCTAGCACCTACATGGCTATACAATTATCCCTATATTTCATTAATAAAAAAATATTGAATGATTTTTCCATTACTGAAACAATGAATTTAAATAAAATAATTTTACTTAATTGTTTTATTAATTTCTACAACCATGATGATTTTTCCATAAACGGCACACACTGATTATTGTTAAACATCTACTTTGGTAAAACTATCATTCTGATCTCATCATTTTCCTCATATTTCTAATCCAGGAAACCATTTATATGTTATTATACTTTTTCATGAAAACATCCTACCCACGATATTTAATATATTTCAAAAATTTATTCCGGGAACACCAGACCTAAGAATCACATACTATCTTAGTTTTGAGGATCAAAAATTAATCCTTATATTATCCAAAAATAATACATAAAAAATATGAGACATTATAAGGTCAATACCATAGATCTAGGTATCTTGGTAATTATCCTAATAAAAGTGAAAATAAGGATGATAAATATTTTCCATTTCGTAACCAAGGGAACTTCACATGGGCTACACTATGAATGTTATAATCCAGTAATCCAAATTTAAGTATTTTTTGTTTCCAGTCTAGTGAATCTATATATTTTTTTAAGTTACCATGTCACAACCCTAAATTAAATGATTTCATCTGGGAAAAACATTATTATGGTGTCCAATGGTGAATTTTATGGGAACGTACATATTAAATATCATTTTATACATCCATTAGTATAATTTTATGGCATATTGGGCTTGGCTTGGCAATATTTATATAATGACAATATAAACTATTGGGGAGGGATATCTCTCTTTACATCGAAAGTCATTATATGATTTTATACAACTGTAAGGAACAAGATGCATATCTTTTGGAACCTTCAAATTAAATGTGGATATAATTTCTTTATGAAAAATAATATCTATCAAAAATGATTGAGACAAATAGAGAATCATGATAGAGGATATTTCTACTATGAGGGATAATACTAACATATTCCTTGCATATTTGTTTGGGATTCCTCTAGAACAAGGGGTATAGTTATAAATTGAACTTATACCTAGACCTACACCCATATAAAATCTTTTATAAAAAATGTGAAACATTAAATTTGAATAACTGAAGAATTAACTTGAAGGGAATTTAGAAAAGGGTTTATATACACTTTAGTGCTTCACTATGGGGTGTGTTGGTCTTCTTCATTAAGAATAATTATGGGTAAATGAACAACAACATTTATTACCTCGAACTAAACAAAATAGTGATAAAGAACAATTATTTCATTCCATGTATATATATATATATACATATATGACTTCTTCGATCAATTTCATAGGGCCCATTATTTCTCAATCAAGATATCACCCATTAAATGTGACAGAGGAAAATGAATAAAAGACCCCCTTTCATATAAAGAGTAGAGAATATGAGTTCTTAGTGATTACCTTTAAAATCACCAATACACCAAGAATGTTTTTATCGACTTAATGAATATAGTATTTAGATGATGGGAAAATATCATTGAAGGTAACTTTTGTAGTGTTTTTTGTTTGACTGTGTTTGTTTCAGAAGAATGTAGACATGGTCTACTGTGGAGTTTAATAATGTTTGTGGATTAGGAATGTTGATAATGATCAAGAAAAAATAATGGATTCTATTGAGGAAGTGTAGAAACATACAAATAAATTGTTGAACAGTTTCCCAGTGTTTACTAACTTATTGGATCCAAAATGTTTATAATGTCTCAAGAATCATGAATGTTTGATTGACATGATTGGATCTTAATAATTATGGTAAAGGCATGGTTTCAGAGATTTTTTAGTTTCATTAACATGTTGATATTCTTGAGACCATATATTGTTGTGATGTATTGAAGTTTCATCGATGGGTTATGTAAATATGGCAATATGTGCATCTACGAGATGTTTTATGAAAAGAAAAATTTACCTGGTCCTTGGTGAAGATAGGGAGGTTCGGAAACAAGAATATATAGCTTCATGAAAATATGGGGCCAAGGTATAAAACATCACTAAATAGGGGAAATTTCTATAAATATGAGGCTAACCAAATCATTTATGGAAGTGATCATTAATGAAAATATAATGGATTTGGATTCACAAGGGTTGTTCCAGAAGGATTTTTCATATGTTAAGGTTCCGATAAGAGAATTTATTTGAAAAAGAATATAATTTCCAAAATTCTATGTATTATTTGTGAAATAATTTATCTTTATGAATTTTTTGATGACTGTGAAGGCTATTAATGATTCGTGCATGTTGTGAGAAACATGAAGGATATGTATGATTAATGATTGTTGTGATATTCATGAATGATATGTGAGATTCAAGTATGGATGATTATTTTTTAAGGCTATGTGACATTCAGGAATGTAGTGATCTTATAAAAATTTAGTATCATCTTGATAGAAGGATAATATTATGACGAATAAGGTAGTTTCTCGATGGTTAGAGAGTGGTTTTTCACAAAAGGATGTCTCATGTGAACTAGAAGGGGGTCCCCATTAAATCTATGGTAAATTTTTATTCATCAAGTGGATGTAATTGGGAATTAATGATGTACCAAATTATTTGTAAAACATATTGATTCAATTTATCAAAAAAAGAGTCATCTAAATGATAAGTGATCATACATCAGTTGAGAGAGTATTTTTCTTTCAATATGTGATTGTTTGTAAACCCCAATTGATAATGATTCCACTCCGAACATTTAAGGTGTAGTGATCCTAGGAAGTATTGTCCTTTCCTAAAACAACAATGTAGTGAGACTAGTAATTTTTCTACACCATTACAATAATGGATTAATAATTCTTGATTAAGCTCACAGTGGTTAACCATGTAAAAATCAACGTGTCTTCATTCATTGTTTCATCCATTATATCTTATGCATCATCATAAGATAATGATGGAAAGAATAATATTAAAATAAACATTAAATAGAAAATGAGCATACACGATTAATAATGTGGCCAAGATCTAATGGGGAATAAATAATATTGAAAAGAATATTTGTACCCAGATTTTCCCACACTCCTCTATTAGTGTATGTTTTCCCCTTTTGGGACTAACGGTTATTAAGAAAGCATTAGATTATATAATCTAATTTCTCTTCATTCACCTGGTTCATTTGATTTTTGAAATTGATGTTTAAAACTTATTATATGTCATTATGCCATAGAAAAGGGAAGAACATAAAATAAGAATTAGAAGTCAGCTGAAATTCCTCAGTGTGTAATTATCTATTGGAATAGAGTGTTTTAATTAAATGAAACAAAAAAACATTTCTGATTGTGATAAAATTTCTAAATTTAACGATTCAACCAGAAGGAATGAAGAACCCAAAATTCCAAGTGATATTGGAAGAAATGATGATGAAAAACATTCATGAAGTATAGTGGTATATTTCTAACACATAAAAATGGAATTAGATATTAAACTAAGAGTGTAAAATAAGTCTCATGATATTCAGATCCAAGTATATGAATGTGTGATCAATAAGAAAAAAGTTTTATGTAAATGTCTTATTGATATGGATACTGATCTGAAGGGTAAGAATGATTTCCAAGATAAATAACTGAAAAATATGTGTACAACGATAGAATAAAATCAAATTTGATGATAAGGGAAATAATATTAATGTATATAAAATTCAAAATACGGATGAAAAAATGATGATTTTTCTACACACCCATATAATCTAGTTTACGGGAACCAAAGGCTACAACAGAATAACTCATATTAATGTGATTTTTATTCTCAAAACAATTTAAAAAATAAATGAGCAAGATGACATTGTCGATAACATCTCTTGATAATTGGAAGATGAAATTTCTAGAAATCGAGAAATTAATGCTCAACTTGAATCAAGGTAAAAACAATTAAATAATTGGGATAAGAGCGTGAATTATTGGATAATGTAGTGGTGACATATAATTCCAAAGGCAATACCAAATTCATGGATGATTTTCATTTATTATTTTATTATCCTAAGAATTTTATAAATGATATTAAAATAAAATATGATATTTTAGAGGAAAAAATTAAATTATTGTCTCATCCCAAAGGCCATACAGTTTGAGAAAAAATTGTATTGGATATGATGAACCCTCTCTCATGCATGAGATAAAAACTTCCATGAAAATTTCCAGAAATATAAAAAATCATAGAATATGGAAATACAACAAAAATACTTATATATTTGTTTTTGTGAAAATGGTTATTTTCTATGGGATTTAATGTCACATTTCATTTTTTCTTGATTTTTTGGAATTTATGTCATATATTGATGACTAAAATATTGAAAAAAATGAGAATATATAGATTCCTTTTAAAATTTATAAACAGAACATATCTTAAAATAAATGAGAACTCAAATTCTATTATTATGGATGATAGGGACACACCATGAGTATGTGTTAAGAATCAAGAGGGATAAATTTTAGAAGGTGATGAACTATGGATACATCATTGATAGCCCATTGGGAATTGGGAATTACCACTAGGTTACTAAATTTTAAAATTGATAACGTGAATCAAACAAGGCCCCAAACTACTGGGTAGTATAATAATTAAAAATTCGTGTTTGAACCCTTAGAGATGAGAATGGTGAATATATTATTTAAAGAAAAAATCTATGCTAATATTGATTTTTATAAATTTAATCTATGTTACTGAGCATTTCCCTGGGGAAGAATATGTAAGAACAAAAATGGGAAAGGGTGTTGGAAAAATATGAATCAATGTTCATTAGATATAAATATATGAAATAAACAATTAAAAACCATGAAATTCTTGTAATCCAGCCATAAAGAAGAAAATGGTCATGGTAAACAGACTCCACCAAAACTATCCTTTTCTCATGGGTTGGAAATTTTGATTAAGATAGATGGTAACCCAAAACCTAATTTAATCATAGGGTATATACAAACCCAATGGTCATGGAGGAAGTCTAAATTAATGATTTTACATTAAGTACAGGCAATAAATCATCTCAGGATATTTTCATGATCAAATAAATAATGTAAATAATCACATTTACTAACACCGCCCACAATGGTTATGTTAGAAGAATCAAGAAAGATGAAGAGTTTAAGAACAAACCTTAAATACCAACGTGATTAAAAATAAAAAATGAAACACCGCATAAAATCAAAACCATTCACCACACACTCTAGGACATAAAGAAATAATCCACACATATTATCAATGAGAGTGTATAGAAAATAAAAAAAATCCAACATAATAGTGGTAAAAGAAAGTCTCTTTAGAAGAGAGTTTTTCTAAAATGGATCCATATAGGCTATTCTAGTTCTATACTCTCTTGTTGTAGTGACTGCAGGTGTATATTTATAAGAATTTTCATCAAACCTTTAGACTGTGAGTCTTTAATTTTTTTTCTTACTATTTCATGATGTGTAAATCTTATACGTCTAGTAATGATCAAATTTTCCCCACCTGATAAGGTGTCAATAATTTCTATGTACCTCATCCAAAATGAATTCTCCCTAAAAAATAACATTAAGTAATGTAATAAACAACATTTAAATGTTATCCACTTGTTCATCATCTTCACTAAATTCTAAAATTCTAGTTTCATGTTGCTTCACTTTTCTCATGACCCAAAGTGTCCTTTAGATCAGTTATTATTTTATTTTTACTCCTTTACCATGTATCCATTGTTTCATTTCATGAATAATATAATTCAAACTATTCAAAAAAATGGTAGGATTAATCACATAAAAACTAAAATTAATTTATTCACGGCCTAAATGGCCCGAAGGACATCATTTTTTATTTATTTTGACAATCCACATTTTAAGGTTTGACTCAGAACCCTTACATAGACCGTAAGATTCGTGACATTATCGGACACTAAGGTCTTAAAGGAATCATTGCACACTATGACTACTTGAAATTTCTCCTCCCTAGTATCTACATCGTGATCAGCTATCAACATTTTCATGGCTATTTGGTTGGTTGTCCTATGTAGAGGTTACCATGCCCGATACCGATGGAAAATTATATACCATATAATTATTCCAAATCTTTTATCAATACTCTTGTGAATGCACCATAATTTGAATCCTTTTCTAGTGATTGTTCCATATAGAATCTCTCTATTATTCATAGGTTGATCATGTGTCCTGAAGGCCTTGAGGTTTCCCAATATCCTTGAGATGGTTGTTCATATACATCATAAATTAAATGGATTAAATAAATATATAAATCAACATATCAGCTATGAAATTATGATTCAAGAAAATTTTTAATGGTATTTTTTATACATTCTAATAACAGGATTTTGGAAAGATATTATGGTTAGAAGAAATAAAGGATGGAAAAGGAACATTAAAGGAGATACACATATCAGTTGATGTATAACAAGAAATCACATATTATAAGAATTCCGTCTATATTGAAAAATAGATTTATAGTATCGAAAGAAACACATGGAACTTCTCTAGTTTTTGGTATAATTAATTTAAATTTACAAAATGAGTCACTCCCAAAACATCAGGGTAATTTGAAATGGGTAATTCAAAATAAACTGAACAATGAATTCCTTAAAAAATTTATGTGTCTTACCACATGGAGAGATATGAAGGAAAGATAAATATACCTAAAAATGTTGAATATTAAATAGAAGAAGATATTTAGAAATATTTATTCTTAGAGACAACATCATAAAATATGGAATTTATGTAGGGTCGCAAAGATTGAAATTTGTACCAATGGGGTTCAACCCTAAATTATGGAAATGGATAATCCTAAAAAATGTATATATTAGAAAACTATTGATCATGTGGGTAAATAAGGTCTTGTTATATGTCCATAACATATAAATATGGATGAAAAAATAGCACAAGTATAAAATAGTGCATTTTTTGTAAGATAATATCAAAGGTTTGGTCCCTCAGTATCAATCACATTATTCTTCTTACATGTTCTAGATGTACCCATCTCCTTAATCACTAATTTTTTTATATATTCTATGAGAGGAATATATAGGTGGGATAAAATACATGGGGTGTGTGAGATGAAAGGGAAATTGGGAATAAGTTGAATTGAGATACACATGATAATAAGAATCCAAAATATTGAAATTCACATATGGAATTTGATTAAAAAGTTGGTGTTATAAAAAAACTCTATTTTTCAAATTAGTATCTGTAAGTATAATTTTGGTGAATGGTAAGATAATAAAATTAATATCCTGATCTAATATTTAAGATCTATCATAATTATATTTTTTCATAGATAAAATAATGATTGGGGGAGAAACTACATTGTTTGTATTCTAGTACCTATGGTATATTTGGAAAAATAATATGATAATGAAAAAGATGATCTAGTACCAGGAAGTGGCATAATTTCATGTTATTGAAGCAATACAGAGTCATTATTGTAGTAGTACTATTCGGTACTATAGAAACATAAATTATTCACCTTGGGAAACCGGTTTGGGATTGGAGTCCTTAAGGCCTTCAGGCCACCCAGCCATTCGTGTCAGTATGGCCTTCTAGCCATCTGTAAGTCCTTCAGGCCGCCTCAAGGCCTTTGGGAAATGATATCAAAACAAGAGTAGGAACACCCACCAGAGTAGAACCAATGAATTTGAACGAATGAGAGGGTATGGAAATGTCATCGGGACCAGCCTATGATTGCCTCAGATGCTTATCCAAAAGACCATGCAAAGGTGGAGGGATACCATCATGATGCTGATGCTGGGGAGGGGCAGTTTCTTGTAGTTATAGTCTGCTTAAATTTCCTAAGACCTTTGGGTCATGTAATGTCGCTTAAGCCTATGTGCCATATAATCTCTTAAGTGTATGGGCCATTTAAGGCTTCAACATGATCCCTTGAACGTTGGTTATCAAAAATCAATAAAAAACATGGCTTTTAGTTCATTCAGGTAGGTAGAGCCTACATTTTTTTGAAGAAGTCGATGGATATGAGAACTGGGATAATGTTATGAATGAATATCCTGACCAATTTGAGATGGATAAAACATGGCATATTACTTCAAGACAAGTATATAAGAATTTCATCAAAACCAAAAGGATATTCCAGAATAAACTAAATGAATATTTAAAAGTGATTCAAGAATAATTATGACAATTAAGAAAAACGAAATCATAGATAGAGAGTATCATTTTTGATGAAAAATTTTCACATGTTCTGAGTCCAAATTTTTTTCAGATTATTTATGTCCATTATAGTACAATGAAATTTCAAACTTTTTCATATGGAAAATAACTATGTGTTTCAGAATGGGGTTCTAGAAGAATATTTTTATATTGATTAGCCAAATGGTTTATCATTTCTGAATATTTTAATAGATTTATTTCAATTTAGAAAATCACTATGTTGTTTGAACCATTCACTGATAGCATGGTATCTATGTCTTGACATGTTATTTAAGAAACATAGTTTTTAGCATGGTGGAATTGATTATAATCTCTATATCAAAATTGAAAGTAATCAAAGGATGATGGTGAAAATATATGTTGACAACACAATCATTAGTGTACCATTTAAACCACAATGTAAGTGGTTTTTGAAATTCATGAATGTTAGTATGAAAGTTCAACGATTGGTGAACATGCCTTTTTTTCCTGGGTATATAGGTGAAACGAGGAGGAAATATAATATTTATATCAAAATCCAAACATTCCATGGAGGAAAGAGGAAAATTTGGAATTGATAATTCCATGGATAGGATAATCCCAGTAGCTCCCCAGATGAAACTATCATGAAATAATGAAGCCAAAATGGTTAATGTCACATAATACAAAAAGATCATTTACAATATATTATACTTGATAGCAATGAGAGATGATTTTATTTTTTACCCATATCAAGAGGCTCTATATCAAATTAATCATAAATAAATCCAGTTACATTCCATTAAAAAATAATTCTATATATCAAGGGAATGGTAGATTTGTTTTTTTTATAGTTGAAAATATCATCAACATTTATTGGGAAACATAAATAGAGATTGGTCCAGTTGGGGAGACGATTGGAAATAAATTTATAGTGGTACATTCTATCTTTGTGTATTGTGTATTTCTTGTATAATAATGAATAATGACTTAATTTCATCATGAATAATTTAAGTTGAATATGTTGTGTCCACACAATCATAAAAATAATTATTATGGATGAAGCATCATCATGATGTCATGAGAGTTCAAGTGAAGTATTTGATTTGAATCTAGTTCAATAAATCAAGTGCTATAAATCTCATAAAAAATATAGTCCATCGATCATGGATGATGAAAATTGAAATAAAGTATCATGTTATCAAATAGAAGGTGGATCATGGTATTATGTAGATAATGTATGAACTATCATTACTACATGTTGTAGACATTATTAGTAATTCCTTACGAAAAGTGTAATTTCAGCAGCATTTACTGGCTCATGGAGTTTAGTTTCCTCCCCAAACAAAAAAGTGTGGATGTTGGACATGAGACATTCTATTCATATGATGATAAATTTTTGGAGTCTAATTCCTTTCAGAGGAGTATATAAGACTCATCAAAGAAATGATCAGTCTTACTCCTTGTGTTACATATGTAGTTCGCAACATCCCTTGTTAAACTTATAAAGTTGGATTTATATTTTGCAATATCCCCATCCTACTTTTGTCTCGGATTCAAAATTTTTATCATTATATATGCTCACTATTTTCCAGGAATATATTTTTCATTGAAAATTTTCTTTTAAATCATTCCATTTTATTTTTTCTATTTCTTCCACCTCTCTTTTGTTTTAAATCAATAAACACTATTGATCTGTATCTCCTTAGAGATGATAAATTTCCATGAAAACTATCTCACTTTCTTGGCTTCCCAGTGTAATAAATATATTCCTTAAATAACATAACCATTTTTATGATATTAATGAATTTTTATCCCCAATGAATATTGGAGGTTGTTATCTTATGAGGCAATATGACAATGTTCCTCCACATTGTGGATCAGGATTCTCCATACTACTGTTGTTATTGTTCAGAACCCATGTCTATTGGCCCAGTATAGTTATATGTTGTTCAAATATAGTTGAAACTTTTTCTCCAATATCATTATCTTGAATATGATGGAAATCCATAATTGAATTGTGTGTATTATTATGGTATCCATTCTTTCCACTATGTTCCATTTCTAAAAAATGGCATACATTAGATTAGGTTGTGAATCATAATTCTTAATTTCAAACCAGAAAAATAATTAACATAAATTGAAAACATTGTGAAAATATAATCTCATAATTATAAACACTGTTTATTAGGGGAAATATTTACTTTTAAATACCTAATAATCGATTATAAAAAATATTTGAATAATCCTTAGCATATACCCTTTGAGTGTCAAATCATGTGTGAATTAAGGCCTATTTTTGTGTAACAATTTACACTGAGTCATGCCCGATGCACCTTATTTGAGTTGTCACTCCTAAGTACATATTTTCAAGAAACATTTTCAATAGTAGTATCTTAACATGGATTTATTTCTACAAATACCCAAATAATTTAAACTTTACCAAAATTTTATGATGTTATTATATACTTATCCATTAAATTTATCTTTGTGTTATATTCCATATTAATTTTTTTTTTCTAATTTTAGTTTCCAAGGATTATTATAAACATTCTATGATACCAACTATAACAATTTTGACCCCAGTAGACTAGAGTTGTTACCTTACTTTATTACATTGGAATAGATACAGGTGTCGAATCCCAAAGGGACAATCATTTTAGCAGTCTTGGAAAATATATTACCTACATGAACATGAAATTATAATTCAGAACATAATATACAATACATATAATCCTTTGGGAACACAATTAATCTTCAAGCATATCCCTTCATATTAGTAAATGTACACATCTTGGAATCCATGGAAAATAAAACATAATAAAGGTCTGAGACTAGATGCTCATTAAGGGTAAATGTAAAATGAAATCTATTATAAATAAATAATCATTAACATTTTGGTAAGGTGTATAACTGAAACAAAATATAATTAAACATAATATTGAGCATAATATGTGATGAATAAATAATACCACATAAATAATCACATGTTCCATAAAACATAACCATGGTTATTCTACATGTTGAATAATCACATGGAATATGAATAACTAATATCATAATGATGGAATGTATAATTTCAAAAATCAACAGATACCATCAATTCCTCAACGAAGACACTATAAAATTAAATGTAAAATCCAAGAAAAGGTTGTCTCATGATAACTATTGATGCATCAAGGGGATATAGATGGCCCCACCATTCTTTTACTAAGTCCAATACATTCCTCATATGAAACATGTGAAACATAACTAATATAAACATTCATATTAAAACTAGCGTACAAAATATTAATACATTAACCATCAGACATCCATACTATCAAAATAGTACATCCATAGTCCAATATATCATAAAACCTTTAATAAAATATGGTATATTTTATCAGAAAAATTCATCCTCAATTAAGTAAATAATCCAACAAAACAAGTTGACATATATAAAATATACTAATAAAGTTCTTAAAATTTTCATGACAAAAATTCCCCAGTTTACATTGAAATCATATAAAAGCCACACAATTATAAAAGAAAAAATTCTCTTAAAAATAACTTTTTACACTTGTAATGGAATCTTCAACATGGTAAGGCATCATGATGGCATAGAAATCCCATCATGCATCCTTTGTTAAAAATAAAATGCTTTCATCGAAAAAGAAATAAAGTACCTCATCTGGAAAATGAATCAAAGATTAATTTTAATACATTTTTTAAAAAGTAAAACTAGGGTAAGAGACATTAACAATTTGTAGAATATGAGTAAAAAAAATTTAAATTTTTTTTATGAAATATGTGCATCGATGAAATATATTCCGAATTAGATAGTTATATATAAACAATCCAGAATAAATATGAGATTGTGAAGCTAACCCTATCTTGTTCTTTAATCATGTTGAGGTTGTGTTAAAATCTTTTATAATGGTTAAAAAATGTTATTAGATTAAATCAGATATACATATATATTTTTGATATCATATATGAACCTATTTTGTTGATTTGTTAATAATATTTCATTGTTATCATTGTTTCGAGTGTTAACTACTTCATTTTATTTTGTTATTTTTCTCATGTAAGTAATGATTCTAATGCATAAGTTATATATTATTCTTATAAGAGATTATATTAAGTTCATATGTTTTATATTAACTCATCAAATAATTTTTTTTAATTATTATTGAATGATTAAAGTGGATAATGATTGTCGTCATGACGTAGAGACGACAGGTTGTACATACACAAAAGCTATGATATCATTTCATTAATGGTAATTTGGTAAGGAATTGGATGGTATAGTAATCATATAGATTCATTATATTGTCATATATATTATTTATAACCATTATATTCATCACTAAACCCTTTAAAATAATTTGGGTATGAAAAAAATTATTACACCACAACATGAAGACGGTTAGTCATACGTAGACACACATGGTGATATTGTGTTTCATATTATAGATAAAGGGAGGAATATGGTTGTATAAAAATAACACTAAGATCTTACCATATATATCACTCTTGATTTATTATTTTATAATGGAAACAACTTATGAAGAGGATGTAGATGAAGAAGTATTTTTTAAGGAGACGGTAATGACAATTACTTCTTCTTTAGGGAACCTCCAATTGGATATCTTATTATGGACACTATGGTTTGTCTTTTATGAATAATAGATCCTCTAAGATGTGTCTAGTGATTTTGAGAAATTAAATGGGTAGGTTTTGTTCGAGTATAAATTCTCAACATAGTGTGTGGAGGTAAGGGATGATGTTAATTTTTATAAGATAGGGGAGGGGCACTCTTGGAACACTTTACTATATCAAATTAATATATATAGATATTCAATTTCAAATATCTCCAAAGTGAGTTATTTATAATAAAATATGAGTATAGTTTTAAATTATCTCAAACAATTTTTTATACATGAATAGGTCACAATATCATCTGTATCATTTGGCCATAACCCTTAGTTAAACACTTTAACTCTTACTACGACAACTTGGTTTTTTACTCTTCAGGGTTAATATTGTTAATATAAAATTAAAAAAGAACCAAATAAGGATTATTGTTGATATATTTAACATTATTATAATTATTTTTCCTAAATTTATATTTTTATTAATTTTATATAATTTAATAAAATAATCTTCATTGTAAAGTACCATTTTTGTCAGTTTTGATATTATCATTACCTATGTTTTTTCAAATATCCTAAAAAAATGATAACATAAAACCAAAAATTATATTATTTTAATAAAATTTCAATGCTATCAATAAAATATGTTTATGTCATGAATTATGTAAAACTGTATTTATTTTAATATTTTTAATATCATTTAAATGATATTTCAATTAATTAAACAATTACTAGATCATTTTTATGAAATACATTAATTAAATTATTTCTTATTTAAAACCCAACAATAAATTGTCATGATGAATATAAATATATTAACTTTCAAATTAAATTTTATTTTTGGATTTATATTATGTAAATCCATGTATTAAAAATGTAATACCTACTAAACAAACGTGATTCTAACATTTTTAACTTACATTTAAATGAAATATCAAAAATTTCATATTCATACACATGTGACATAAAAAGATTATAATTTTGGCCATAGGTTTATTTTGATTGAAGTAAACTTATCTAATAAAAAAGGGACATGTTTTAGTGTAAATTGATAATATTTATAATATAATTTTACTTTTAATTGCGTGATTTACCCTTAACCGTTGTAATTAAATATTACTAAAGTTGTTATTCAAATGAACAAAGATAAAATAAATCTATTTAAATAATTTTTAACCAGATATTACTAACATGTAATACATTTTAAAATATTCAAATCACAGGAGTTGTGTTAAATAATTTAAAATTAATATCGTTGATGGGGTGAGAAAATGGGTGATTAAAGTCTATAACATGCAAAAGAATGGAACATTTTTATGTATGAATTAAATGTAAAATTACTTCCAATGCCCAATATTGGTTGAAATTATAATAAATTAATCTATTTATACTTTAAATCCAATAAAAATTAAAATTTAACATCGTAGAAAATTTCTATAAAAACGTTCTTTTGAATTAAAATTAGTATTTTTAGTTATTGAAAGAAAACGTGAATCATATTAGAAAAATACCAAAAATATAACCAAAGAAAATTATTATATTTTAGATTAAAATAATAAGTTTATTTTTTTAATAATATATAAAACTATCGAAAATTTGATTCAAAAATGGTTTGCATTACAAGGCTGCAATACTGTTTTTATAAAAAAAATATGGTTTTATGTGTAATATTGAGTTTGTTCTTATTTTATGCCTATAAAATATATCCGATGAATATAAAAAATATTTTATTGAATATATAATATATATTTCAATAATATCAATCTCTAATAGTAATTATTTTAATTTTTTAGGCTAAAATTTCTTTGTGAGCATTAAAATAGTTCTAATCAAAAACATTTACTACATTTTCAGTTGGTTTTTATTGATTTATTAGTAATTTATTACCAATGTATTAAACAATATATTTTCAAAAGTAAGATAATAATTTGCATAACATCCAACATAACATCTAGGTAGTATATTATTTTATGAAATAATAATATTTTAATAATGAATTGTTGTTATGTAAAACTCGTCCTTGCATGTAATGCAAGACAATTCATTATTTTGTGTAGCGTATGCTTATCATGGTGTTCTGTACTTTTTAACATATTGAAGAAACTAAATTTATTTCTGAAGAAACATAATTTAAAATCATAAATTGTTAATATTTTTGGGATCCACCTCAGCGGTTGTGATGGAAAATTCTCTCCCCTACTACTTTGGTGGTTGTTATTTGTCTTGGAAAACCTTTGGATTTTGGAATTGGTTTGAAAATTTCCTCGTCTATATGAGGTTGATGAAATTAAAAATTTATTAAGGGGTGAATAGATAATTTCTCGACACCAATTCATTAATGGGTTTCTCCTATTGGCATTCTCTAGTTAGGTGTCTTTCCTTCCTCGACATAATGCATTTCCTCATCCACCTTAGGAAATTTTTGAGCTGCTTCTTTCCACACCTTTGACAAGCAGGATATTGAAATTTCATTGGACCATTATACTTATCCACTGAATAAAAATAACTATACTCCACATTCTGCTTATTATCCAAATGATACCCTTGAGATTCACTTATCTCTATCTGGACATTAAGGGGAAATCAAAAAAATTCCCCATATCCATCAACGTATTGGATCACCAGAGATTTTCATAGACATGGTTTAACCCACCAAAGAAGAGATAAACCTTGCATTCAGTGATAATGAAAAATACGGAGCCGTATCATGAAATTATTGTGATATTTTATTTTTTCCCCTAATTTATTCATTATATTTTTTCTTAAGGGAAATAAAATCCTATTTTATTTTATGAAAATAGTGTGAGGAAAATATACATCGAAATACATTTACAAGAATTCGTTCAACCCCATTTACTTTTTCACTTCCTCAAGATTCATATTCTAGATCAATTCAAACCACTAATTAGATTCTCCCTCCATATGATAAAAAAATTATAACCTTCTATTTTTCAAAAAATTTAAGGCTGGGGAAGATCCTCTTAATGGAGTTGATTTATTATTCCATGATTAATGGATCAGATGGACCGTTAAACTTTGGAGGCCTTTGTAACATAAAAGTATCAATGAAAGCTTGTTATTTTTAGGTGGATTTGTGTGCTCTTCTAGAACATGTGTCTTTTATGAACCTGTGTAATTTGAGAGAGTATTGTTATAATGTTCTTCATTACCACTACCATTTTTTTGGTATCTAATTATGGAAGTCACCACATTTATCATTATTTTAATTATTTACCTGATTCCTCCAATTTTTTCTGTTGGATATAATATATGGGAAATTATGGATGAGTATTATTATACTATTGACCACATAAATATGAATTAAATTAAAATAATGGGATAATATATAAATTAAATTTATTTACTTAACTTATTAATTTCATGTCACTAATATATGTTTTTCAAGTTTTATTTCCTAAAATTTATTATTATAGGTATTTTTGATCCCATAATAATTGTTAATATAGATATTATGAATTTACCAAATCATATCTGTTATGAGATTCAATATATGTGCGGATCAGTGACTATTGTCAAGCCGTAGTTCTAGTTTGAGTATAGTTCGATGCTGCATTTTCAGGTTTTAACCCTAAGAACATTCGTTCCTGATCAAAATGCTCTTTTGTTATTCAAAAAAGGAAAATTATATTGAAAAAACACTAAATCTATATATTAATATATAAATTGCGGGATTTGTTCTTATACATAGTCTTATGCCAATATCTTTTTCTAGAGTTTTCAAATCCTAATCCCAAAAATATGTAAACTTTTCATTTTACACATACTATGAAAACCCTTCCTATTATTACACAATAATAAATGATTTATTACATAATATTACAGCTAACACACACCAATATATTGATAATTCTACTTTATTTTGGAATTTGGTGCATTTCATACCCACTCAAAATGAGGATCCCACCATCGTTTTTGAAAATATATTTAATATGATCACAATATTCCATAAAACATATATCTTCATGGGAAAACCTGAGGACATAGATAATAAGTGGGTGATCATTAAAGCTCCATAAGGGAATAAACAAGGCATAATAAAAATGTAATAATATATTTTAGATAATAGGTACATCCAAAATAATTTAGAATAAAAAACATGAATGATGAGACATGATATAGAATGATAACATCAAGGCACCATGGGGAAATATGGTAATAATATAAAACACTACATCATAAACATAGATCATGGATAAATTCCTATACATCGTGATGGAAAATGTCCCATAAAGGAATCAGGTTAACTCTTTATCCCAATATGATGTCTCATTAGACTAAACATTACCTAATTCAGTGGTATGCTTGATAATTTCGGGCACACCTATCACTTACATTTCATTCAAATGCTTATGTTTGATGCAAAAATCATACAAAAAGAATGCATTCATTATCATATTTTTTTCATGATCATGGAGTGTGGAATACATACATATATCTCCAATTTCAATGATGTATAATTATACAATGGTTGACACCCTCGATAGGAAATTGCTATGGTATTCACTAGATTGAAAACTAAATTTCTTTTTTGAAAACACGTTTTATTAAAAAAGTGAGAAACCACCCAGTTCATACACCAAAATATATTTCAGAGAAATTGAAAATAAAATTTACCCAAATAGAAAAAATATACATAAATTTTTTTCGAAGAGATATAGGATACCCAATTGTATGGAACAACCTCTAAGAGTTCATCAAAATGAAACTCCAGATTTTCCCATGTTTAAATGTACGCGTTTTGATTGATCTTCCCTTCGTTGAATACCATTATTTGTATAAGTTCATTCTTTTCAATCCATGAAATCTCCCCATCACTGGTAATCATGTTTAATGGCCTTACCATAATCTAGTTAGATTCCTAATTAGTGGAATTAATCTCCAAACACATTTCCACTATCTCTATATTTGAACATAAAAGCAGCTCTAAAGATTTCTCAGGGGCCCCTCCTGAATCCCTATAATGAACTGGAACATCGTGAAGTGATTAAGCCCCTCTTTTTATAAGAAAGGGTATAGAAATAGAGGCATTGGTATCACCTTAAATAATTATATCCCTTAACTTTTTCATGGACCCTATTTTTATTGGGAGAGGTAAATATGAATATTACTTTTTTCTTTTCCTACTACCCTATATACTTTCCCCCTCCTTTGATTGGGTGGCCCTATATCTTGTAAATCATCTATACTATCACTAGATGATAAATTAGTAGGCTCATCACTTGAAAAAAATTCTCATTAGAATGATATGTAATAATTCCATAAACCGGATCTTCATTTACAAGGTATGGTATTCACTATATAAATGCTTTGGAATGAAAAATCATGGGGAAATTCAGCCACATAATGACATCACATGAAAATTCCTAAAATTGATTAACGATAGAGAAATTGAACTATAATCAATTATACAAAAAATTGTATGTAATAGGTTCATGTAAATACATATCCCAACATTATGAATTAGAAATAAAAGGCAAAATATAATGAAGAAACTTGAATAAAGAAGATTTGGTGAGGATCGAAAACTAGAGTGTGTGATGTTAAATGCTTGGTACAAGATTCTTGATAGCTTCTGGGAACCTTGGGAGGACTATAGAGAGAGGATTGAATATTAATGATGTTATCCAAGAATTATTAGTTAATTAAAATTGGATCATTGGCAGATTTATATAATAAATGAGTGGGGATTTCATTATCATTTCACAAACATAGATTTTGGACTCTATATAATAAAATAACTGAAACCAAACACCATCAAATTGTTTTTCCCATTATTTCCTATGAAAATTACTGGTTTTCATTATTTTATAATGATAATGTATGAACATAATAATATAATACCCATTATAATGTGGATGTGTGTTATACTCTTAAATAATTTATTTTAAGAACTTATGATATAATAATTCTTTTGGAGGATTCACAAAGGGATTAGAAAATTAATAAAATAAAAATATAGTAAAATTATTTTAAAGGGATAACATAGATTCAATCATTGGTATGATTTATAGTATATATTACATTACATTGGGGCAATTATTATTTGTTAATAAACAACATATATTAATATAATATATAATTTTTACCCAAAAATTCAACTGTAATAAAAAATTATGAAAACATCACTATTGGATAATTTTGAATTTTTGATTTAAAAATAATATTTATTATAAAAATAATATTATATGTATTTTTATTTTAAATTTAAAAACAATAATCTATATGTATTGATATATACATGGTTATTTGACATTAAAAGTATTCAGACCCTCATAAAAATTAAATTTTACATTATAAAAATATATATTCACTGATATTTTATATAAATTATTTAGTAATAGTATTAGAATATTATTTTTTTTAAAATTTCATTACTTCATCAAAATAATAACCTAAATTTAAATTGGATACAAGTTTGAAATACCATATTTGTTTTACTGTATACATATCAAAAATATTTTATAATTTCATGATATGAAAACAATATGAAATTTAGTTAATTGAAAAAAAAAATATAAATCTTCAAATTATTATGTACTTAACAAATATCCCTTTAATACGCCATATAACTCCCTAAGAGTAAGGTGAAAAGAATAATAATGTAATGGGGTCATCCGACGAAACTAATTTGGGTTGTGATCTCACTGAGCTTGAACATCTCCAGTAAATGGTCGAGCTCATGATTAAGTTGTTAGATATCATTTTAGGTTTGGTCTAGGGAAAAGACTATTGATTATATATCCATTAAAAGATCTAATAAATTTTCTACATAGGGTATTATCCTAATAGTTGGGGCCATCATTCCATTTTCTATTGTAAATTTGATTTTATAAAACCCTGTATTTATACTATTCATGTTATGAATGTTCAATGGATATATTATCAAGAGTAATGATGATTAACAGTCATTTATATAAAATAGGATATGAAAAAAATATTATTCCATGTGTTTTCAAAAACTATATAACATAATAAGACTTATAATTAACATTTAAGGGAAATATTATTTAAAATAGTTCATTTCATAACACGGTAGGTCTCATGAGAATTTGTATCTGGGGTTTTGGAACATTCCTTGAATATTTATGTATGATGTCCTGGAATTTGGAATTTATGGTAATATTATTATTTCTTACATTATTCAATTTAACACTATGAAACACTAAATTTATATCCATGTGATTAATAAGTTTTTTATATCATTGTGAATACAATCCTCTTTCATAAAATTAATTATAAAACACATTTGTTTATTTTTTATCTCGTCAATATTATCAATGAATTTGATATTCTATGATACAATCCAATATACATTATCCATGATTGAATATAAAGTCTCCACATTTTATTTTTTTTTCTTAGGGAAATGGTACTCAGAAGAGATGTTTGATTAATTTTGGGGATATTCGAGAAGAAATAATAACGTTCTCACTCCATTTTTATATTATATTTCATGTTTATAGATTTAATGATTGAATTTTTTATGTATTTACTCTCCTAAGACTAATAACTGTGTAATCACACATGATGTGATCCATTATATATTACACTTATACAAAAAAATAACCACTCGATTCGGGCTACTAGAGTTTGGGTTGTTAAAATATAACAATGATCCTTGAACAAAAGATATTTGGTTTTAAGAAGAAGATTCATGTGATTATAAATACATATAGGATATATGTATGGCTTGAGATGCACAAACTATGTAATAATATATGCTATCACAACATTATTTAAAGAAGATTGAAGATAATGGTATGAAAAAGTGATTTTTTATTTCCCCAAAAAGGGGGATTTCAGACAATGAGTACCTCTTTTGTCGCCCCATTGGGATATGGTTTGTAATTTATTTCAATCAGAGCTATATCAAATGAGATATGGAAACATTAGTGTGTAATGGGGTGTATCTCACTAAAAAACAACTGTAATATTTTTCACCTCTTCCAAACCCTACCAAATCATGAGAAATACTATTTAATATTCTTAATTATTATATATGTTTTTCAAATCAAATAATTGAGTTTTATACATGTTTTATACTATGATACATTTATATTTGATTAATTTTTTTAAGAAATTAATGCTAATTGTTTCAATGGGAGTGCGTCTACAAATTGTACCAATTACAATATATTCTTGCCATTAATGAGACTCATGTCAAGTATTCTATGGGAAAAATCATGTTTGGATAAAACCAAAGTTTTGAACTCAATATAGGCCATGATTTCCCTGGATTTATACATTTCAAAAATTGAACTACATTAATGGAATAAATTTCTTGAATAAAAAACTCTAGTAAAATGAACGTTGAGTCGTGAATGATGTACAAGGTATGCATCCTTCATGGAATGAAGACATAGGATATGTAATCTTCTCATGATCTGAAAATTTTGACATTGATATTTGTTGAACCTTATCAATGATTCCACAAAATTAACTTGATTTAGGAATATTGAGAGATACATATTGTCAATGAATTAAAATTTTCATTCATGATATAAATTAAAAACTCATGATGTGAATGTTTTGATAAAGAAGATGACTATAAATACTCCTCCTTTGAGGGAAATTCACATCATGAGTTAATCCAAACTATTTATATTTCATATTTCTATCACATTTAAAACATGCATCATTTACTCTATTTTACCTAGTTATCTATATTTTTCTTTTGTTTGTACTTGTTTTTCATTTGTGCTATTGTTCCAAGAATGCTTCAAGATAACTTATAGTGTTTGAAACCCACTTATTATTTAAATTATAATTATAGTATGTGTTATTATTCTTCATTAAATTAATTGGTAATATTTCTATTTTTTTATTTCATAAATTTTTTCTTAATGATTAAGAAAATTACTACATTTATACTTCACATTTCTAATTGTTCTTATTTCATGAAAATCTAATCCTCCTTTCTTTAGGGTTAAAGAGTATGGGTTTAAACACATAATGAATCCTAAAATAAAAACATGGTTAATCTATTATCTAAGAATTGGTAATTAAAACTTATATAGTGCATTCTTTTTCATTATCCTCATCTAGGTATTTTCAATGCAAGGACCCCATCCAAATTTTTATAAATCAATTTATTACTAATATCTAATATTGTTATCTACTTATGATGTTTCATCTTATGAACCTTTATTTATGACTACCTCTAGAATAAATATTGATTTATAGTCTAGGTAGATCTAATTAGTTTGACCAAAACCAGTTTGGGACTCCTGAATTTCTTTGCAGCCTGAGCTATAATACATTTTGAATGTAGATTTTGGAATACCATTTTCATAGGCTCCCCATAATTGATCATAAACACATTTTAATCAATAAAAATTGAATCAAATTTGATAGTTTAAATATAACCTCTATAAAATTTACTTGAGGAATCCCTCTTAGATTCTAATCCCTAAGTCACAACTTATTTTCATCACCTTTATGTGGGTTTGACCCTAGATATACACTATTCCATAAGCCTTATCAATAGTGTTAGAGGGATTATTTATAAATTTCTAATATGATCATCCCATAAGGAATAAAAAATGTAGTGAATAGACCTGCCCACTTTTGATTCCATTTTTCAGGAGCACACTTCTCTACAATGACTGATGTCTTCGAACATTATATTTCAGCAATTTAATTTCCTTAAATTATTTTCATATAAATCTTGTACACATATTACTTGGTTTATTTTTACTTCATATTTTTCATATAATGCATGACACTTTTACATGATCAATTAGTGTAGAAAATCAATAATAAAATTCTTTAGAACATGAAATAGAATTATTTTTATCTACACATCGTTGCACAACCATAACTGAGAAAAACAATATAATGTTCCCAAAATATAAATTTATGAATTAGTGAAACTTGAATAGTAGGGAGAAAAACCACTATTTCTAGTATCCTCCAATATTGGCTAATTATTTCTATCCATTAGTGATGTTTCCCCTTGCATCATCCTCCAACCCATACAAGCACATAACTATATAATTCCTAGCCTCATTCATAGGATCTAGAATATGGGTTAATTCAATGAAATTCCGTGTGAGGATCTATAAGAGAATTTATCAATACACTTAGAAGTACAAGACACATTCATGAACAATAGTTTATTATCAAATTCTATTTTGATTAGTTATTTACAATTTCCTGTAATGGATATATCCAAGGACTAGATTGAATATTAAACTCTATGGTCCATTATTACATGGGATGTTTTGATAAAGATATTATTTGATAAGTACCTTCCACATGTACGAACCTCAAGGCTGTGAAATTGTATTAATAATTCCACCCAGGTGGATGGTGAATCTGATTGGGAGGCATGGGACTGATTTAAGGAATTACAAAAATGTTCCTATACGTTGGTCTTGATATCTAGCTCCAGCTACAAATCTTTTACTATGGATTACAACCCATCACATGCAATATGATAGACAATTCTCGTATTGGAGGGATAATTTTCAAAACAGTTGAAGTTGGAAGATCGCATCTTGGTGATATTTCAAATAATGATAACCATTGGAAAAATGACAATGGATGCCTATGGAATGGGTTACCCCAAGAATAAAAAACCAACTTATTTTTATAAAAGGTAGAAGCACTTTTGAAAAAACTATAAAACACTAAATTACATATACACCAAAAAACACTACCACCACCAACAAGAATAGAGTAATTCCAATATCAAAATTGTAATTAAATTAATTACAACGAACAACCACAACAATTCTAACAACCTTACTACCAAAAAAGCTTATTCAACAACAATATTATCCCAATTAGGGTTATAATGAAGAAAGAAGTGGTAAAATTCTATAAATAAATAAATTCCTTCTTGGGTACCCACATTAAAATCATGTTTCTATCCTATAAAAATGGTTTCCCTAATAATAGTTTCCCTCAAGGGACCAATATTTCCCACCCCAACAACAACAATTCCAGCTGAAATCTCCACCTTCATAGTCATAAGAATCCCGATATACATTTTAAAACATAGAGACTATTATTATTGAATTTTTTATATGTAATAATAGTGAATGTCTATACAAGATATAATAATTCAAATTCAATGAGCATACCTCCACAACATTGAAAATATATTTTGGTAAATTTACAAAACTCTCTCAAATCGACTTCTAGACATACTTCGTGATAAATTTGAAAACCATACAAGAGAGTATGATAAGGCTATATTCCTTCAATGTTGATAAGAAATAATTTCTCAACATCCATACAATGGAAGCTAGAGGAAGAAAGATGATTCAAATCCAAATGATGTAATAGTTGAACGATAAAAGGAAAAAAACCAAAAAACAACCTTGATGAAGAAGTAAGATTAGGATAACAGGATCTGGTACAAGGGAACCCCACAATAGAAGATATCTATATGCCAATGATACCATACATGACCTCACTTCCATTCCTAGAGAGGTTGTAAGAAGGGAATATAAAGCTCTATTATGAAAATTTTCTAGAGATGATTAAACAAATCCACATCAATAATCCCTTTGTTGTAGTCATTGTCATGATACCCACTTTTTCTAAATTATTAAATTAATTTCTCCCTAATTAGTGAATAATGGAAGGATTATGAGTTATTTCCTTGAATAAGAATTCTCCACAGTTGTTCAGTGGATGATTCCACCAAATATGGGAGACCATGGAAGTTTCTCCATCCCAAAATCCATTAGGATATATAATTTTTTTAAAAAAATTGTTATCTTGATACGAGCATAAATCCCAAAGAAAAGATTATATTATGAAGACTGGTAATTGAAGAACTTTATCAAAAAAACTGTATCACTAAATAATTCTAATGGATCTATCAAATATCCTTGCGAAACCATTTCATATGACCAGAAAAATTCACATTGATATGAATCAAGGTGGACTTAAATTATGACTCAAGGAAGAACAATGAGTGTTTTATCTAGTAAATGATTATATAAAAAGTAAAGATTCACCCATGTATCAAGGTTTTTTATAGACTGACGAGGAGGAAAAAAATTCCCTTGAAAACGAGAGGGGGATCTAGTCCTATAATACATATGATAGATGTGAATACATGAGTATTGATTAAAAATAACCTCTTATAAAAGATCTTTGTGCTAAATTCACATCATTGATTATTAGGCCACAAATGTTTAATATAAACCCCTACCAGGTACTATTAAATACTCATTAATAGAGACAGAGGAAAAACTACCAATCATTATATGATTTGAAAAAACCCATGAAAATGAGGATAAATTGTTTTATGTCCTTAAAATAAATAAGAAAAAAATTTCACTGGTTGTGGCTAATATAAATAGAGTAAAATGTATAATTTTTACATAACAATTATTATTGGAATAAGTATTTAATCCAAAATTCCAACTATAAATGTTGATCACCACCTGAAGAATGTTGTTAAAAAGGAAGATATGAAACATCTTGAAAATAGTATTATTTCATCCTTCTCTAATATTGAATGGGTTATCCCACTAAAAGTATTTCTCAATAATTGATTCATCGCTATAATTAAATACAATAAATGTGAATTTATCCCTACTTGAATAATTCATAGATGGTGAGTCTATATCAATTATAATATCAATAAAACAACCTAGAAGGAAAATTTTCCACTCCCATTCATGGATTAGATACTTGATAGAATATCTAGGTAAAAATTATATTGCTTACCAAAGTGATACTCTAAATTTAATTATATTACCATTAAACTGGGAAATTATTCAAAGAAATTATTTACCTATCTATTTAAAACATGCACATATCAATAAATGTCATTCAGAATTTATAACACATAGGAAAATTATAGTGGGGAATGAAATATAGATTTTTTTGATATGTAAGAGGAGTATTATAGATAATTTTGGATAATTAAAATGTTTATGGATGATCATTCTAGGTTTTTAGAGTAATGTAGTACTCATGCTACAAAATTGTGATGAAAAATGTCCGGTGTTAAATTAGGAAAAATTCCATTTTTTGTGCGAGGAGATATAGTCCTCGGGTGTATGATTTAAGAGAATGATAAATAATATGATTGGGTGTTGAATAAACTAATTAAATAACTTCCATAACCTTCCACTTTTAAATGGATCATGTTTTTCTTGGATATAATGGTTTCTACCAATTGTTTGTTAAGGATTTATCATCGATATCTCATAAAATAAAATGATTTCTAGTGAAAGATGCACAATATTCATTTTGTTAATATTGTTGAGATACATTTTATAACATAGAATAAAACCTAGTGGATGATCTTGTTATTATATCATATGACTGGGAAAAGGATTTTGAGCTGATGTGTAATACAGGTGACTTTATTATAGGAATTATATTTGGAATACAGTTTGATCATATTTTCAAACCCATCTTCTATGATATATTTTCTATGAACAAAGCTCAATCAAATTACACCCCTATAAAAAATAATTTTTTTATAGTGGTTTATGTGTTCGATAATTTTTTATCAGTCATCATGCACTCAATATTGTTTTCACCAATCAACTGGCATTAAAATATTTTTAAATAAAATGAATCGCAACCCATGGTGGAAAAGGTGGGTCCTACTACTATAAGGGTTTTACATTATCATCAACTAAATGAAGAAGAATATTTATATTTCTATGTATCACTTATCCATACTCTAGTAACATAGTGTTTAAGATACAAAAGAGGTGATAATTTTCAATTAATTCCTCTTCATTTTCCTTCTATATCTACACATATCACCCACAACTCCCTCATCCACACCTCCATATTTAATGATATTTATCCCCTATCCACCTCCCTCATCTCTCAGCTTTACAACCTCCAATCATATCCATCTATTACTTCCATAGTGAATCACACTAATATAGGTGGAATGCTGCCTTCAAAACATGAATCCTAATGAGAAGAAACCCTCGTGCTCAAGAAACTAGAACATGATACTTCACCACCACATAAAAATCATTCCCACCATCCCTCTATATTAGATTATTCTTTTTAGTAATCTTCTAACCATTATTAGAAAACATCCCACTATTCCCATGTGGATTCCTTGTAGTTATGGATTCATCCATGCCTACAGTTGTATGACCCTATTATCATGTATGCTTTTCTCATTTTCTATCAAATCCCATTTAGGACAATAAGATTATCTATCCCACTATAATTCATATATTTCTTATGGTTGAGGAAGTCATGGATATCATTTTATAGATGTACCTTTCCCATATCATAGTCGTGTGTGAAAATAAATACTAGTAGCTATTTCTTGTGTTCATATCGACGTTCGATCGGGATATCACTCATGTATAAATTTATAAAGATTTAGGGAATTGGAGATCATAGTAAGTTATATCAAGGGTTTTTTGGCTATCTATTATGACAATTCTGTTTCCTCAAATGCTTTTGCAGTACTAAGGATGGACCATAACAAGATGAACATCCCGAAAAATTTGGAAATGACAGCTCGTGCCACATCAAGCTTCCATGAACCAAAAATCAGTGAAGAGATCCCATCATTAGGGTTCCACCATGTAGAAAATTCATCGGTGTTTGGCTCATGAAATGTTGGCCGAGGTGACTCTCATAGGGTTGTTAGTCAAATTCATTTATTCATTATTTCCACCACCATGGGATCCCTCACGGTGACATGAATCATCATTTTTCTCTATATTATAATGGTCCGGTGAGGCGAATCCCAAAAATGATTATGGTAGGGAGATTTATTATGCAATTGGATTAGAATCATGGTTTCTAGACTCTTTCCATCCATTATAATTTTTTGGTTCAACGAAATTGTTAAATCTTGTGCTTATCCACAATATTAGTCTCCTTTAGAATATATGAGAGCATTATGAGTGGGATCAACAGTACACGTAGTCCACTTATGAGGTTCCTGGTCTTGATTCCTTAGAAGACCCTCACCACATCCACCCAATACTAGGTTCGATCCACCAACTTCCATGTCTATGCCACCCACTACTTTTATTGAGGTTACCCCTCTATCGATATTGAGCTATCTATCACCACCCATTTGAAGTGTATGAGAATTTTTGGGGCTCTCTACATTAAATTCTATTGAACCATCACACGTTTTTTTCCTAGAGATCAAATTCATTAAGACATTGGAATTACCATCCACCATTTCCCCCACCTCATCTAGATAACACCCATACTAACCACTCACCTTCTGCTATGGGATGAATTCTATGTATGTATCCATCCCAACAACCATAGTACCGATAATTTCTTCAATAAAGCTCCCACTGCTGATTACCAACCCCACTAATCAGATGTACTTTTCAGTGGTGCATGCCCAATGGGGAAAGGGTTATTTTAGTTGGAATCCATCTAAAATTCCATTAATCGATCTATATACCAAACACAAACCATTATACAGAATATAACTTTGACTCCTACAACATATAACCCAATAACAACATTAATGATCGATCATGATTCTAGCACCACGACACTAATTTAAGTGGTTGACCCCCTTAATACTTCCATTGTCAAAAATATATACATGGAAGGATAGATTCATCCACCAATAACTAGGGGGGACTATAGAAGTTTCTAAATGAGATTCTTCCCACTATTCATAGATTATTATCCATCGTACCCATGTTTTATTCTATATGGGTTTCTTTTTGTTCCATTGTATTCCCTACCACTAAAATGTATTTTTAACTTTAAATACTGTGAGGGATTAAATTTTTTCCTAATAACAACATTCTTACTAATTTTGTATCCCTCTTCCATTAACATATGCAATTTCATGTTCTTTTTATTCTTCCATTACTTGTAAAACATTCACTAAGATTCCAATTGGCCTCCCACATGAAGGCTTCCCATATATTGATCTACTCTTGGGGAATCTTTTGTATATTTCCATGAGTGTTGCTAGAATTATTTTGTTTACACACCAGTGGTCTAGTTCTTCAATTTTTAACACTGTTAATCCTCTAAAGAAGTCATTAGAGGTGGAATACTCAATCTCCAATGCTATAAAGAGGTTAAGGAACACCAGCATGATGGACTACTCAAATCGATCAATGTCCATATGTCTGGCTAACAATGTCATTGTTTGTTCTTTATAAGAGGACACCGATAATTTATTCTTTTTCCTCTTTGTGGTTTCTATTTTGGTATTTTATTTTCCTTATAGATATCTTCACTTCCATATAATTAGATCAGGAACATCTCTATTCTATGGTCTATACATTTACGGTTGGTGAAATTAATTTTATCTCTCAGGTAAACCTATCTATTTTTATTTTTATTTTGTATATATATTGAAAGTCTATCCAACAGTATTCCAATTAATTCAAAAAATTTATTTTTATACTATCATTTCCATATCTCCCACATCACTTCTACAAACAGTGTGCACACTAATACATTTTAGTGTGTCGGGGGATATTATTAATATTTATTTCATTTACATTTGTTTTTTTGTTAATTCTCATTTATTAATGAGAAATTTTTCTTTCAAAACACTCTTAAACATGAAATCTCATTGAACCCATGTAAATAAAATAGGACGTCAATAAAAAAAACCTATAATATACTATTTTTTCTTATTTTTAATTGGACCATAACTGTTAAATCATTTATTTTAATTACAATTCTAAATTCATGAACTATTTTATTAATTTAGTTAATATTTTTGACTATGCAATTAGTGAATGACTATTTTTATATTTATAAACATTCACAAGAGGATTATATATCTGATTTTTCTAATTATTTTCTAATTATATTTCATGAGTGACCCTTGGGATTTGTAATCCTATTAGTAAATCCCTAGGTGTTTTATTGGGGATATGACTAAACAAACAATCTTTTTAAATCTATGAGGAATTTTTATTAATCAATCACATTTTTCATTAGAACAACCTATATATTATACCTAAATTCCATATAGTTTCCATGAGTGATATTTTATGGACTGATAAATGTTTCATTCCATATTATCCCATCATGCCATACTCATTGGTACATTGGATGATTTGTATTTAAAAAACATTGGGGGAATGATCATTTCGAATAGACTTGTGGTTCTTGTTATCGAGGATATATGATGATTTATTTTCATAAGAACTCTGAGATGTAGTCCATGGTTTCTTCTGAAATTCCTTCATGATTATCCAATTTAAAAAAAAAACAAAAAACAAAATATAAATTATTTTTTTTATTAGGAACATCAAAAATCATCATTACCAGTCTAATGAAAACTGTGTAAGGTTATATGTGGTTATGTGGATGATGTGATATCTTTCCAAAACATGAATTATAAAAATAGAACTTAAAAATTTTCATTATACTTTAATGCCATTTTCGTGGGCCTTCTTTATTCTTTTATACATTCTGATATATTACATTCTAGGGGATGTTTTTCATTAACTATTAATTATTCTCATGAAAGATTATTTAGATTTTAAACTCACTTTTTATCTTTTTTTTATCTTATATCCACCTACACTCAGACTCATAGTCATTTGAAACATAATTAGGCCCTCATGATTATATAATGAAGGAATTTGAATAAATAATTTCACAATGAGGGACGATATTTTTTTTGTTGGGATGATTTTGAGGGACCAAAACCTTTTTTCTAACACTTTATTTTTTTCAGGGATTTAATCCTTATTTCCTATTAAAATTTATTTTCATTGATATACTTATTGGGGTTCGTTTTTCATGAGGATAACAAATTGTTTGATTGTGGGGGATTTTTTATTTTTAATTAATATATAAAGATTTGAATCAAAAAATTAAGTTTCATAAATGTTTTACACTATGATTAATTGATATTTTATTTTTTATTATAGGATATTGTGGATCATTTTGTAATGAGAGTGTAGCTATAAATTGAAAAAATTGAAAAACAATTCACACTGGGAATGAGACTCAAGATGTGTATTCCGAAATAACAGACCCTCAATGTCCAAAACCCAATTTATGAAATCAATACTAGCCATAAATTAACTAGATGATTAGTGTTTAGAAAATGAATAATATCCATGATGTGTATTCCTTTAATAAATAACTCTAGTGAGCTAAAACTTCTTTCAGAAATTAAGTAGAAATTTTGAATCCTTTGGGGAAAAGAAACTTAGGATGTGAAATACACTCATGAAATTAAATTATCAACCTATGTATCTGATCATCCTTCCAAAAGATCCCATTAATTAAAATTGATCCATGAATGTCAAAAGATATTAAAAGTAAAATAAATAATATTTAAATTCATGAACTAAATTAAAAACTCATTAGATGGAATATTATATATTTAAGAAGTCCATAAAAAATCATGATACAAAAACATTTCACATTGTGATTTAATTTAGCCTATTTATAATAAAAGAACCTCCAACTTTTAAAAATTTCAGATATTATGACATTTTATCTATTTATATCTCATTTTATTTTGTTTTGTAATTTCTTTTCTATTTTTCTCTTATTATAAGGAAGTTTCTAAATTCCATTCAGTGTTTTCAACTTGTTTCTCTTTCATTTTCAATTTCATTAATTTTATTCTTCATAAACGTAAGTGGTATATGACCCCTATTAATGGAGGACTAGATATATAATTATTTATAAATTTTTATTGTTATATTGATATTTATAGTAAAACATTCTATATTGAAGGAGTTTCTTGGCACTGAGATTTATAATCAACAAATCCCCCAAAAGAGGGTGGAATTTTTCTAGAGGATATAAATGCTTAATGGTTGTGTTAAGAAAGTAGTTTATGATTATTATTTCACTGTACCTTTTCCAAACATAGATTAATATTTTGGTTCATGTGAAAACATGATGTGATAAAAAAATTATACAATATTATTAAATAATTTATTAAGGAGTATTTGTTTTTATTTTGTTTTAATTATATTGTGTATTATTTGTTTTTATTCAATCATTATTTCATTTATTTATTTATTTTGGGATGGTCATTTTTTATTTGATTAAATAGTTTCTTTTTTATGAATTAACTAATTCTTGGATTATATCTTAATCATATATTGTTTTTAAATGTTATGTTTACATATAGTTTTTTACCAACTAATTATTGAATGAACTGGATTAATTAACCATAATAAAAACATTTTACTATTTGTAAAGTTAATTAATGTTTATGGGTTTACTTAGATTAAATTTTGAATATGATACAACTAGTCATTACATTGTTCTATGCCTCAAAATCTCATAAATGAGAAGTAATAAAATCATTGAGTTCTTATTATTAATTTTTATCTTATCTAATATAAGAATTATAATTTTTTTATTAAAAATGATTATCTATAATTTTGAATGAGGGTTTTTATTCCAAGAAACACTAGTCCTTTCAACCTTGGAATTGAGATATATTATACCCATGTAGTTTAGTTTTAATGGAAAGTTAGATAAATTTTGAAATTTGATTATCAATTGGAATTAAAAAATCATAGAGTGTGTCAACCTGACACCCTATTATGTTATAAAAATTTCCTCGTAAGAAAATGATAAAAACTCCCTAATTAAAATGACTTGCATGCCAATAGACTATAAATCTACTTTATTCCCACATAAACTGGGTTTCTACCACCTAAAACTATAATTACTACCTCTAAAAATTTGGTGGTAGCACCCTCAATAAATATACTTAGTACATCGCATAAAAAATCAAGTGGACTACCGTAAGAAATCCAATGGTAGTAAATCCTTGATAGACTAATTCTGTTGCACACTAGAACACAGGTGGACCCCCTCCATATTTCAATGCATGTTTCTAGTTTCCCGTAAAAATTTTCCCATTATTTATTCCACCATAATTTCCTCTAGGTAATATGATCAATTTATTCATCATTAAAAAGTGAAGAAAAATTATTGAAATCATTGAAAAATAAAATAAATAAAATTCCAAATTTGGGGCCATTATAAAAACATTATATTATATAATATATGAAGGATTATATATACTTTACAATGAAAATTAGGTTGAAGTATGAAAAGGTAAATCATATTAAATTATTTTTCTAAAGGAATAGTGTTTTGTTGGATCCAAAGGATTAATTTGATAAAGTTGTTTTCTATATGCATTTCTAGGATTTTGATGTTATTCAATTGATAATATAATTATACCAAAATAAAAGTGGATTCAGTGAAAATATTTATCAAAGTCAATATATGATTAAATATGTTCTTTATCCCAGAATAAATAATTATATTTTATAAATTAGTGGGTAATGATATTATTTTCATTAAAATATATAAAATTTTGTAATTATATTATATGATTAATGTTGATTCATTAATTTACTATGGGTGGTTATTCCCATGGGTTAAATTTCCTAGGATCATTAATCACCAACATGTATGTCATGTAATTAATCTATGTTGTTATATATTTATTAGATAATAGGGATTGATCTATAACACTGTTCATATATACATATAACCTATATATATAATGAAATAATAGTAAAATGATATATTTCTAATATCTATTATTTTCTATACTATTTGACTTTATTTACTAAATATTTATATTTATATGTTTGTATCCCTTCACCATAATTTTCATGTTTAATTAACATTTTGATTCATCTATGACCCACAATGAGTATACTATTTTGAGATACATCACAATTCTAATTGATGTTTCAATCAAATTTCCTATCATTATACGAGTACGAGTTATACCTTGATAGAATGGTTAGTCCAATCACGAAATTCATATATTCCATTGTAAATATTACTAAACACGGTTTTATGCTCTAAAATGAATGGAAAACGATTATTTTACATTATTATTAAATTATAAAATATTTCTAAATTATGATCTCTAAAAGAGTAATCCTAAAAACTAATAAAATAAATAAACTCCATTCCTTAAAAAAATTATTTTTATTGATATGATGGTAAATATCATCAATTTTTAGGAAGAAAAAATATACGATCAAAGCAATAATACACAAAATGTAAGGAGGAAGGAACACCACTATATGTGGTTGAATGATGAACAACCAAATAAATGAAGGAAAAACATGGTTTATGGGAAAGATTTCAATGTCACCTGAAAATGAATTGGTCATGTCCCTATTGTATACTAAACCAATCGTTTGATATTTATCGATAACAAATTTTATAGAAGCAAAAAATAATTAATCCAAAATTTGCTGAAAACCCATTAAATATGATAATGATGTTGTGATATTTATATCATTTATTTATTCGTAAACCATGAAAGTTTAAAAAATGATGAAAATAAATAAATTCTCATAAGATATATATTTTTTATTTTTTATTTTTTTTTAATAAATACTTTATTTTTTATTTTTTCTCTTTTATATTATATCTTCTCTGCATTTTAATTTTATTTTATCAATAATTCATGAAATTATTGAATTGAACATTAAGAATATTGGTTGAGAGGGAACATAAAACACAATAAAATAATTTCATTCCATTCCTTGTTGTGTATTTGAATATTTATGAAAACGATTTTATTTAATTTCTTAATTTGGATATAAATATTTTCGAAAAGAATTTTGGGGTGAATATAAAATATTGTTCCCTCGATGGATGGTAAAAAACAGTATTTTTTATATTATTTTAATGAATATTTATATTTATCAAAAAATTTTATTATGGTGGTAATATAAAAAAAAGTATCCATTGAGTATTTATAGTATAAAAATATTATGGCATGTAACTATGTCTTCCCCTAAAGTGTTTTTTATTTTTATTCGTGTTTATAATGGGCTCATAAGTATTATGAACAAAAATATCATTTGTATTATTTTAAGTAATTAAGTGATCATATTTATGATAAATTTAAAAACAATTACTTGAGATCATAGTTATTGATATAAAATAAATTATTATTTACGAATCCTGAATTAAAATAAATGATTTCAAAAAAAATCATTCATGTAAAAATAATTTTATTTTTACATCATTACTATAAGTAAATGAAATTATTAATGACAATTTTACAAAAACCGGTTTTCCAACTATCAATATTTGAGAAGTCATAAAATTGATAAAATGACTATTTTAATAAATTAGAGAAAACATGATAATAAATTTATATTTTTATCATATAAAATTATGGTAATAATGTGGAATGTGATGTAAATTTTAAATATTCTAAAACTATGCTTGTCAAACAAATAATACAATCACAAACACAATTGAAATTAATATTTTTACATTATCATTATAGGAAAATGTTTTTTTTTCAAAAGTCTATTTGTGATGGGTGTCAATTTTCTACAAAAATAAACCTAAATAAACGATTATTTGTGATGATAAAGTCTCCATATCACAATTACCTTTGGAGCACCAGTTTTACAAAATACAGGAACCATTATTTGTGGTGGTACTTATAGCTGTTGAAAATAACTTCTCGTCATAATATTAATTTGAAATAGAGAATTGTAACCCACCCAAAATAATATTTTGGTAGATAAGTATTTACAATGTAGCAAATCATAAATATTTTTTTTTATCACAGACATATTTATTTATCATTGGAACATTTTGTGATGAGTCTCATCATAAATAAAATTACATACAATGGGTATCCTATCATAAATATTACCGTCGGAAAAAATCTAACCTATATAAATATATATACCACCCACTATATTTTCCTCCAACCTCTATTCTACTGAGATCTACTCTACACTCCCCTACACTTCTCTCATACGCTCCTCCATATTTATTCCTTTAAATCTTTTATTTTTTATAGGGAATCAAACATCAAGATTTGCATCCTAGAATTGCACCAAATTTAATATAGTAATTTATAGTATTTTATATTTAATTAAATTAGTATAAGTTATATTAGAAATTAGTATTATTAATTAGTACTAATTATGTTTAAAAAGTTATAATTAGTTTTATGTGGGTGAAATTATTTTTAACTATAATTATTTATTTTTAATTATTAGTAATTATTTTTAATTGGAAGTAATTAGTTTTTATTTTCATTAATTATTTTTAAATTGAATTCATTAGTTTAAATTTGACTCAATTATTTTTAATTGTACGTTTTTAGATACTATTAGTAATAAATACTTGTAATTACCCAAAAATAGTACCCATTATCATAACATAATAAAAACTCAGAAATATTAGTAATAAGTAATAAAAATTTACTATAATTTGAAATAATTAAATGTAATTAGAAATTAATAATAATAAACAATACTTTGTAATAATTAATAGTAAATAACAAAAATAAATTAAAAATGATTAATAAAAATTACCAATAATCAGAAAAAATAGGAGTAATAGGTAATATTAGAAATAATTATTAGAAAATACTTGTAGTTATTAGAAATTATTGATAATTAGTAGAAAATATAAAAAATTATTAAACATGATTTTTAATGAGTAAAAATTAGTAAAAATTACCATAATTGAGGGGTAATTTCTAATATTTCAATGAAATGTGGGTTACTCAGTAAAAATTACCTTTAATGAGTATACATTAGTCAAAATTAGAATATATTGAGAACAATTTAGAAAGAATAGTAATGAGAGATAATTTAAAAAATTTTGTAGTAATTAATTGTAATAAGTAAAAATTAATGGATATAACTAGTGATTAGTAAAAATTAAAGGAAATGAGCGGTGATTAGTAAAACTCACTATAAATGACCAATAATTAGAAAAAATTATCGATAATGAGCGGTAATTAGTAAACAATATGACAAATGGTCCATAATTTGTAAAAAACATCGGTAGTGAGAGGTAATTAGTAACAAAATACTAGTAATAAGTTACATTATTTAAAATTACCGGTAATGAGGTATACGTAGTAAAATTATCAATAATGAGTAGTAATGAGTAACAATTACCTATAATGAGTTGTAATTAGTAAAAATTACTGATAATGAGTGTTAATGAGCTGTATTTTGTAAAAAATATCATTGATGGCTGTAAATTAGTAAAAATACATGTAATGAGCAGTAATTAGTACATATTACCCATAACAATCAATAATTAGTAAAAATTACTTGTAATGAGCCGTAATTAGTAAAAATCACTAGAAATTAATAATAATGAGCAGTAATTATTAATAAATACCAGTAAGGAATGGTAAATAGTTTAAAAATTGTTAAAAGAATATAATGTGTAAAAAAACCATTAAAAAATATTATTAATTTAAATTTCTGATAATGATTCATAATTAGAAAAAATTAACCTAAATAAGACATAATTCTTAATAATTATTGATAATATGCCCTAATTACCATAATTATCTAAAACAAAGTACATTTAACTAAAATTTTCCATATAAGGATGACCAATGGGTATGAGGGAATCATGGAGTCGAGGGTATGAATGGAATAGAAGATTGAAATAATTTTAATGTAGAAATTACTTCCCTCTATGGCTGCCTCTGTCCCGTCTGATCCATGTTTCCCTTTAGGGAAGCATGTAGTGGAGGGGATGAAGTGGAACATATAGTTAAAGAAATATAGAGCCCCTATGTTTATATGATTTTTAGTATATGTTCTAATATTTAAATATTAAGTTTAACCCATGAAATTTAAAACCATAATATTGTGTGAATTGTATTTGATTTAATTTAATGTTTTCAATATTTTTCAATTCACAAAATATTGAATATAGATTTTTTGTGAATGTACTATGTTAGGGGTGAATTATAAGAAAAATATATTTAATATTGAACTAAAAAAATACTTATAGTATCATGAGGTACATTCAACAATATTGTTTGATCATATTGAGTCCCTTCAAAAACTTATTTTACACGCTACACTGATTTCTACCGAACTGTAATATTCTATTAATATTATTACTAAAATAGTATTAAAATTATCACATATCCATTATAATGGAACATATGAATGTCATTTAATAAATTATGAAACTATGGTTTACACACACATATATATATATTTATTTATTTTTTTGGATATTTATTAGTTATAAATAAAATTATGAACATTTTGAGTATACAAATATTCATTTTCTAAGAAACCCATTTGTCTACAGACAAACAACATATTATCTCCCTAAAATAAACAAAAAACATTTGATTAATGTTTATATTAAATTTTATATGATATATTTTTTATATTATTTTACACTCATCCAACAGATTTTATAGGTATTTGATAAGAATAAATCAACTTTTATGAATAAAAAGTCACATTTTTTTTCAAAAGGCTAATTGTACATCCTTTTAATGGAGAACACATATTAAATATAATATTAGAATTAATTATAATTTCCATATTAAAAATCCAAGTTCAGTTTTGAAATATTAATTTAAAATTTTAAATTGGTGGAAGATTGGGTTTTTTTGAGAAGTTTAAAGTTTTGATGAATAGTGTAAAATAGATATTTTAATTCAAAACTGCTTTATGAATAACTTATTTATATAGTTAAATTCTATTTTGAATTTTATTAAAGATATATTTCACTAGATTTTACATATATTAATCCAATTTATGTCAGTATTTTTTTTTAATTGAAATTAGATATAAAAATCGTAGTGAACATTTGAATGTTTTTAAACTTTTGAAATCCACTCTCTCGTCCTGTCTATTGAATTAATATCAAATTCATTCATCCCACGTATATGATTGGAATTTGAAAAGTTAATTACATATTTTTAATAAAAATAATTTATAGTTTCTATTAATATGAAATTTTTTTTGAAGAAAAATACTAGTCGAATTAACTAAAATCAATTACAATGATTAATGAATGAAAGATTCATTAATAATTAAACTCATTATATAATGTTTAAAAATGAACCTAAAATTATTATAAAAATATTTTTTGGTTCTATTTAGACCATTATGGACATAATTATGTTTAATTTTCGATTTTTATCCCTTCTTGGATAGTTAAAACATGGGTAGAACACAAATTGTTTCTAGAATACCTAATGTGCCTGTTTCTCCACTTATAAATGGAATCATCCACTATTGCTCTCTTAAAATTCCCTCAATACATATTGGACCATCCACCTAGACCAAATAAACTCCCAAAATAATTTCCCACATATTATATGCCTCAATTTGGTACAAAAACAATCCAAGTGCTCCATTTGGTGAAACACAAAATGAATTACCCAAAGTAGAGGTAACATCATTCGATAAACACTTTTGTTTTATTTATTTATCCACCTAATGAATTATTATTAGAAAATTAATATATAATAACCAATTTATAATAATTATACTGACAATTTTTTATGATATGGTTATGGTCTAAACTCACACACAGTTACATTAAATTGGATACACAATCATCGCTTCTGTGTACGGTTGACTACAGCCACAGGAACTAATGTCGTTCATTAATCCATTAAGACCGTTAATGGTTGGTAATAATAATGTAATTTATGTTTTTATATTATATTTATGATTGATTTATTATTATTTATTTATTATATAACAGAAAACTTAATTATTTCTATTTTTGGAAATACGATAAATGTGTTTTTTGTATGTGTAGAATACCGCCATCTCGAAGCGATGTGATTCATTTACACATTACATGGAAAGTATTAGGGATGGACTAAATGAAAATTTTATTATATATAATAAATAATAATTATATTGATTTATATTATATATATAAATAATTTTCATTTAAATTTTTTATTCGAATATGACAAGAAAACGGAAACAACGTTCTTACGTACGTAAGGCCTACCGTCTCCATGAATGGTGTTTTCCATTTCATATTTCTATATATTATACAGTGCCATAATTATTTATAAAATTACTATGAATTATATTTATATTAATTTTTCATTCTTTTATTACATAAATCATAATCTATGTATGGTGATCATGAATAAAATTTCAAAACATATATGAAAAACAAATTAGTTTTTACATGAAACATTAAATTATCATAAAATTGTAAATAAATGGGTAATAAAAAGTCGTAACAGAATAATATACAGTGTGATATATTATAATAATAAAAAATTTTATTTATTATATAGATATATAAATTTTACAATAGTTTGAATGTGTAAACATAAATCCAATACTCAATGTAAGGATTTTCTTATCTCACGTTTATTTCTTTGATATGTATTCTATATTCACCACTTATTCTAATTCAATGGTGTATATAATGACCTATGACATGTTATATTACAAATTTTATTAATCTAATAGTATTAATTGTTTCAATCTATTTTATGATTTCATTGATCTCACGATTCAAAAGGTACCCATGTAGTAATGTGATTTCTATTCTCACATTTATTTTTCAGAGACATAAGATGTGTATCCCACTAATTAGTTTGGTTTGGTGTACATAATACCCATTAATTAATAATAATATAATTATACTTAATTTTATGGATATCTAAAAATCCACATTATGATCTCTCTTTCATGGGGTTTATGGTTCCAAAGTTACCAAATCAGTAAAGTAATTCAGTCTCAATTTTCCTTCATTGAGACATATGCCATGTTATGCGCCAATGTTTTTAAATGAGGTGTATATACTGACCATTGAAATGTAATAACAAGAATCACATTATTTTAAAAATATTTTATGCTTCATGTAATGTAATTCTTTCCTTGTTATTATGATCCAATTTTACTAAAGTGGTAACTGTTAATTTGCTACAATGTAATAATTTATTGGGATTTTTTATTATTATCCTTCAATTGATGAATTATTATGGTTTTTATATCAATAAATATCACAAAATTTCTTATCCATTGGTTATATATAATATAATAAAATAATGTAACCCTTTTTACACTATTTGGAAAATAATCTAATTTAGAAAATGCTTTTATGAAAATACAACCATATCTATCTCTTCGCTCAAATGTTTGTGTTCTTAAAATATATCGTTTTCTTAGAAAAATTTCTAATTTCTAAATAACCTTTTAAAATAATTTTAATTTAAAAGTATTTTCAACTTATTTATTATTTTAAAATATTTTTCAATGACATCGAAGAATTCCTTTATTATTTTTATATATTATTTTCAAAGGGAATGTTTTTAAAAATGTATTAAGTTTGAAAAAAAATTAAAAGGGGAAAGGATATTTTACTCTATTAATTTTTCAAGTGAATTTTAATTATTATTTTTAATGTTTAAAATTATTTTTAAAAGAAAATTATTTTGAAATTGTTATGTATTTTAAAAGGTTTTTTAATGCAATTTTATGATTCAATTGATCGTTTAGAATTTGTTTCCATCTAAGATGATGTCCTTTGATATATTTTATGATTTAATTGGATTCTTATAGAAGAATACCATTCATATTATTTCGCTGAATGGTTTATTATTTTATAAATTTTTTTATGGAACCTATTTTTTTCAACCGGCTAATTATGTTTCAAATAAATTGATAAGAAGACCATTTATTTTTCATTGGTTAATCAAGTTGTAAATGAATAATTGTTTTTCTGAGTTTTCTGATGAAATAGTATATCTTTAAAATAGATTAATTTTGTGGTTAATTAATTTATATTATACTATGGGGTTTCCTATATAGTGTTTGGTAATATCATTTTAGTTTATATGATGAAGTGGTTTAGATAGGGTCTTGTAATCCCATTACACCTTATATGATGGGGTTTTCTAGATAGCATTGGGAAAGACCGTTAAATCTTATATGATGGGGTGGACCAGTTAGAACTGGGTAATAACATTATAGATTATATAATGGGGTGGACCATATAGAGTAGGGGAAACTATTATACCTCTCCAATACATTGGGAAAAGATATATATCACATTCGATAATGATGGGAACAAGTTTATGGGATTGATCCACTTTAGGAATATGGTTTAGCCTAATCCACTATAAGAAAATGTATAAAACTTGGGATGGTGGTTTTTCCCTCCAAGTAGGTGTTTCCCCCATGAATTTATCTTATAATATTTTTTAAATCATACTTTATTTATAGGGAATTATTTTACATTCTTATGTGTATGGAAGAAATTATATCTATTATTCCAATGTTATGATATCATGAATTATTCTCTTGATTCCCATATGATTCATATTTTATGAACTACAAAAAGTTATTCCTTGACTCATGTATATGATCATAGAAATGAAAGGAATGATCATCTTGTGTTATTCTCATATTCTCATACCCTTATGTCCATGCTATTCTTGTGTATGTCCTTTATTTTCAATTACTGAGCATATAAACTTACCATTTCTTATGTTTCCTATTCATATGTTATAAAGAAAATTTTAATGTATAATTACTATAGTGAAGTATCTTTGTGGGAAATATTGAATATCTTTCACCTAGTTAGAGTACTTTGTTTCATTTTTCTAAAGACATTATACTATTATGGTAATCATGTATGTAATTTTTTAATGTTTTGAATATTCATCTAAAATGATGTTATATCCTTGAACTTTATGATTGGGTCTATATAGTTGGTATCAAATGAGAGGTTTAATTAACCTTTAGAATTAGGATAAGAAAAAATTATTGAGATACATGGGGATATTTTTTTGGATATCTCTTGGGATGTATCTAACTATAAGTCTATCTATCATAGATTAGAAGTAGGAGTCACTATTTAGGATTCATATAAGTAATTTTTAATGATTGTGTGGTTTATTAGTATGATATGTGTTTCTCAATCTATTCATTATAGGCATATTAAATATTTTTAAAAACAAGGAACTGGGTAAAAATTGATTATTTCAAATGTGGAAAGTATCAGAATTATACGAATCAATGTACTAAGATGAAATCTCATTAATAGATTTAAGAATCTGGTATGAGTGATAGTTATACTGCTGAAGATAAAGAGACAAAAAGTGACATGTTAGATGTATGGGATGTTATAATGGTTTTTTGACCCTAAAAATAAGAATCAGGACTAAATTTTTATGATGAACCATAATAAATTATTCATATTTAATAATTTTAACAAAGGGATATTATGTAAAGAGATGGTGAAGCTCAAGTAATGGTTTAAGAATAAAGTTGGATAATTGATGTGTATATGTATTGGAATTAATGAATTATGTTATATCTATAAAGAAGTATATATTTTAAATTTATTATTTTTGAAAATATATCGAATTCTGCTGAAGACCAAGAAAATTGATTTAATGTAATAGTTATATTTTGATTAAGGGAAGGAAACCCTTAATGAGTTTCTAAGACTGAAAAAATTGTGATTATTATGGAGTTGAAAGAAATTTATAAAAAAAATTGGATAGTACTAATGACCTCATAAATCATAAGGTATTTGGTGAAAAGTGTTTTATTCTATAATAAATAGAGATAATGGTAATTTCATATTTAGGGAACATATCCAATGATACTTGGAATAAAAATCATACATTTTTTCAATAAGGATTAAGGGTAATTTATGTTTTGACGATGTTTCATGATTATGCAAGATGATGTTATTAATATATTTAGTATATGAAAATCAAGATATTCATTATGATATATGGGGGATCAATGATAAGGTGTTTTTGAGAAATTTAGTGACCTTATTTCTATCATTTTTAACATTAATCCTTCAGAAGGGTTATAAGGATAACCATTTTTGGAATGTTTATGATAAAATATGGATGAAATTTGGGATATTAAAGTTTTATCTCACCATATAAGGATTTATTAATTTTGGATAACTTTTTCTAACCATTTTTCTATGTTTATATCTAAAGATATATTAAATTTCATATCATGTTTTATGGTTCATATGGCCGGTTAGTGCTTATGAAATAAAAATTTCATATTCATTTTTAAAATAATAGATGAAGATGAAATTAGTCAAGGAACATCCAAATGGTGATATTGAGATAAAATAATGTAATTAAGTTGGTTATTGAATGTTTTTATACATTAGGAAAAGGATCATGAAACAAAATATGTAATCCTAGTACATTCATTTATAATGAATCAAATAGTTCCTTAGATATTTATATATTAATGGATTTTTTATTGTTATGTATGTATACACCATATACTATATCACTTTCAATGAGAATATGAAAGATATATTTTAATTTCATTTCAATTTTTAACTTCCTACAAATGTTATCCAATATGGAAACCAATTTTTGAGTTACATTGTGAATTTATTCTATTTATAACATTCATATTTAAATGATGATATACTATTTAGTTTTATGATGTGAGTTTCTACAAAAGTAACATCGATGTATTTAACAATGACTACCTCGATTAGTTTTATGGGAGAAATTAATTTTAAGGGGGTAGAATTAAACACCTAGAGATTTCGGGATTTTTTTAATTATTTTAATCCTTTAAATTGTTTTAATTTTATATAACTCTAAATATTGCTTTTATAAGAAAGAACTATGTTTGGCATGAATTATATGAAACACCAAAGTAATATTTTAGTTCAAGTAACACTTAAATTATCTCATAGTACACGAAATACAATATTTTTCTTTTGTTACACACAATATTGGGTCCCTTTGATAACCTTTTTCACTCACAACATTGAGTTATGCCGAACTACAATATACTATTAGTATTATTATTAAAATATTATGATAATTATTACCTAGAAATTTTAATAGAAGATATGTATGATATTTACTAAATTATGAAATTATGGTTTACAGATGTAATTGAAATGAATAATTTTGTCATTAATTTGTTATAAATGAATCAAATTTTGATGAATAATTTTAATAAAATTAATATATGAAAACTTATTCGAAATTTTTGAGGGTCATCAAATATATATTATTAGAATAATCTAATAATAAATCCCATTTTAGGAATGAAAAGATATATTTTTTCAAAATGATAATTTCACAACCTTTAATGGTGAACCCAGTTTTATCATAATATTTGAAACTTTTATATTTTTTATATGAAAAATGAATTTCATTTTTGAATTAAAAATATCAAAATATACACTGGGTGAATCATTTTTTTTCAAAGTATTTTTATGAGTTTATGAATAATTAATTATACATAATTTTAATTGGAAACTACTATATCATCTATTTTATTAATATAGTTAATTTGTGCCAATTGGTATTGAATTTTAATTATTTCCATTATACATATATTAATCAAATTAAGTTCATTTGTTTTTTTATACAGTATTAGTATATAAAAATCATAGAAAACATTTTAACATTTTTCAACTTATGAAACTCGTTGTCTCATCCCATATTTAGGATTAATTTTGAATTAATTTATTCCACTTAAGTGATTTGAATTTTTTAAAATGTATTAAATATTTTTAATACCATAATTTATAATTTTTATTAATGTAAAATTATTTTTTAACAAAAAATATCTGTGAATGTAATAAAAAATAATTAGATTTATTGAGGTTAATACATTATTACATAATGAATAAGCATAGAATATAAGGTGTAAGAGGTGGGGTAGATCTAAGTGAAGGATGGAGACCCGCAGAGCACTCCCGAAGAACCCATCACGAGAGGAAAACCTTTAATTGGATTCTCGATCTTTTGCTGATGTAGTTGCTGGGAAATTAAGATATGAACTTCATGATCAACTTGATGCGACTCAAGAAATTCAGATTTTCCCTAAATCTTTTCGACATTGTGGGCAACCCGCGATTTCAATCTCAACAAGTGAGGTAAAATTTCTTTCTTCTGATCTAAGATTTTTTTTGGTTGGAAAACTTTTTAATCGAATGCCATCTTTGAAGTATCTTATCTCATCCCATGAAGCGATAGGTTTTACGGGTTTTCAAATCGGTCTCCTGAACCCCTCACACATAGTTTTTCGGTTCGCATCTGAGGAGGGATACTATAGGCTTTGGGTCAAGAGGTCATAGTCCTTTGGAGGTTGTTTATTGAAAATTATTAAGTGGACTCTAGAGTTTGATGCCAATACTGAATCCCCTATTGTTCCTATCTGGGTTAGCTTCCGAAAGTTACAACTTCTCCTGTTCAAGAAGGCATCCCTTTTCCCTATTTCTATTCTTATTGGGAATCCTTTGAAGTTATATTTTGCAACAAAAATGCTTTCAAGACCCTCGATTTCTAGGATTTGTTTTGAGTTAACTGTTTCTCAGCTTTTTTCCTCTAGTTTTGGATTCAATGTGAGGACTTTGACTTCTCCAAATAAGTGATTTATGAAAGATTGTCGGACTACTGCTCCAAGTCCTTCAAATTAGGGCACCGTACAAGCAATTGAGGAAAAACTAATGTTCATTTTAAAATCCTTAAACCTGTTTGGACAGAAAAGTGTAAAAATAACCAAGAAAACATGTGTGGAACTTCTAAATTCGATAGCAAAGAAGATGATCATGTGGTTAAGGACAAAGAAAAAATCCTTCATTATGTTTTCAATGTAAGAGATGATGGGGTAAAATCACAATTCAATTCTCAAACATCTCGAGATCAACTCTTAGACTTTGTAAATGATGTTCTTTCTGTCACCAAACACCAAGAACATCTTGATCCGGAAAAAATTGATTCCACCCAACCAACTATGAAGGAATTTTAAAAATATAAGGGTCATGTTATTAAAAAATATGGTCATACAGAGGAGTATCTACAGTGTTTTTTATAAGATACGTAAAGTAGGGTATTCTTGTCATCTACATGATCGAAAAGGTAAAAAAGTTATTGTGGACTCAGATGGTTTAATCACTCCATTCCTCATGAAAACTATGAAACATAGAGACAATGTCACTTATGAAATAACCATCCTCGCAAGATCATTTTCGGCCAAAATTTCATCCCTTGAAGTTCCTCCACAGCCAGTTCCTATAGAGCCCCTGCTTGAATATTCACAAAACTCTGATTGTTCTGATTCAGACACTTCTTAAATTGAAGTTGATGAAAATGACCCGGAATATAGGGATGCCTACCAGTATGATAATTATCTGGATTTTCCACAATATCTTGACTCCTGGTTCAGGGAAAATGATACAAATACATTCAGGAAGTATAAAAATGGAGATATAACTTCTAAGGATTACCTTGATATCAGAAAGAGGATGTTTATCCAAGTTGGTGAGGAATTCAATAAGGATCTAAACTTTAATTTCACGAGTATCCCATGACAATATGTTTTGGATCTGGTTCGATCTTTGATTGACATTCTGTATTGATGAATCTGGTGGATACTGAATGATTTCTTTCTTATAGTTTTCTTCTGAGTGTTTTCTTTTTGTCTTGGAACATGCTCCTGGTTCACCTGTCTCAATCGGGTTGTTGTTTGTCTTTGTTCAATTTCTTCTTAAAGTATGTCTTATAGTAATTTTCTCAAGGATGTTTCTACTTCATTTGGAGTTCATCTAGACTAGTCTAGTTACTTGTACTGTACAGGTTTTATGGCTGTTTTTGGGATGAGACCATTCAACCTATTTGGTGATTTGGCTGTGATCTCTTAATCAGATATGCTTTTCATTTCTGAATTGGTGCTATTTGGATCTGTTTGTTGCTGTTTTTTACATCTCTATTTTCCTCTGATTCAGTTTAAATTGAGTCCTTTTGTTCCTTGGTTCTACACCCCTAGAATTAGGATGGTTGGCTGAATGTGGGCTGGGTGCCTCCTGCCGCACTCCATCTCTGTTCTCAATGCTGAAGCCCTGATCCTGAATGTTTTATCATGGATGCATGCCATGATGCTTTGATGAATCAGGATTCAATATTATTTCATGAATCTGGACAGAAGCTGATAGTTTGTGAAGATTCTACCTCCAGTTTATTTTTGTGGAAGCCCTGGTCTTCCTTCTCCATTATTTTTTGGCTGCTTTCTCTGTTTCCAGTTGGTGTTGGGTTTGATGCATGAATTTACTGACATGCTATTTGGAGGCATCACTTTGATGTAGTACTTATGATTATTGTTTTTAATCCTTTTCATGAGTTTGGACTCTCATCCTTCATGATTTTATTTTGATGCATGCTGGATCTAAAATAACTTTTCTTCTCTGAAGAATATGTTCATGCTATCTAATACTTTCTGAAGTTTATAAGGGCTGGTCATGGAGGCACATCTTTCTCTCAATAAAGGTACCCTACTGGTTTCTATTGTTTTAATATGATTTGTAATATCTAATTCCCTGATGGTGTAAGTATGTTACAGCTCGAGCTTGTTTTGTAAACTCTTTTTTATATTAATAAATTACTGTGGGGAATGTTCTGGGAAACCAATTCATGTCGGCACCTTTGAAAAAAATAAAAAAAAAATAAGTTGTAAAAATGACAATAAAATTGACTAAATGTTATTTTATGGATATATTTACACCATTATAAAAATAATAATACATAATTTTAGATTCATAACATGTGGGGGAAAAATTCAAATTCAATGAGCACACAACACTTTTTAAGAATACCAAATGTGTCATTTTCCCCACTTATAAAAGGAATCCTTTGTTCCTCCTATCATCCAACCTATAAATCCCTTTCTTCTAATAGAAAACCATCCAAAATATACTTAAAAAATAATTAAAAATATCTTATAGGAATCAATTTAGTAATAAATCCATCTATGGAATTCACTTGATGAAAACCAAAAGGATTTACCCAAAGAAGAGGTAAGATCCTTCAATAAGAACTTTTGTTTTATTTATTTCTCCACCCCATAAATTATTCTTATTACATGATTATATAATAACCTAATTATAATAAATATACTGAGAGTTATTTTTATAAATATAATATACTAACTCACACACACATCCATAGAATGGGACACATGATCCTTGTTCATGTGTACGATGAACTACCACATCACAAACCGATGTCGAGCGTTCTTCCATTTCAACCATTCATGGTTTGGAATAATGATAAGATTTATTTTATTATATGATATTATTTATAGTATTGATTTATTTATTCTTATTTCATTATTATAAAACACATACATTCTTGATTTACATTTTTTGGAAGTATGAGGACATCATTTATGGACATGTGGATATCCACCACCTTGAAGTGATGTGATTCATTTGGAGTTTACAAGGAATTTACTAAGGACATTTTTAGTGATTTTATATGATATATATGAAATAATAAATCTAATAGAATGATATTATATATATATATATCATTTAATTTATTTCCTCCAACATGACAAGAAAACACAAATAATGTACATGCGTATGTACGGCCTACCGTATCCATGAATATTGTATTCCATTTCATATTTATATATGTTATAAATTTGTATATATATTTATAAACTGAATATATATGATATTAAATTATTCTTTTAGTTTCTTTAAATTATAAAATCTTCATTTATGTAATAGGATGAAGATTAACATATCAAAACATATTCAAAAAATAACACTGGTATTTCCACTAACATTAACATTATCATGGAATTATTAATAATTGGGTAATATAAATTCATAATAATATCATATATGATATGATATATTGGAATATTCTTCTATGTTAAATTTAAAATAAACAAATTTTTATTATATAGGAGTATTAAATGTGTACAATGAATGTCATGACTTATGGTTGGTGTTTTCCTATCTCACTTTTATTTTCATGAGATACATGATATATTCGACACTTATTTTTATTTATTGGTGTATATACGAACATATGATTTGTTATATCAAAAATCTATATTATTTCATGATATTAAAATTTTCATATTATGTTTTTATTTCATATATTTCATGATTCATAAGTCACTCATATAGTTATGGGATTTCTAGTCTCACTTTTATTTCTATGAGATGTATGACTTATTGACCACATGTTTATTTTTTGTTGTTTATATACTTCCCATGAATTTATTATAATATTATTTACTTAAATTTATTAGTATTTATATATCCATTTTATGATATCACTTTGGTGTGGTTTATAGTTCAAGAGTTAGTGTATCTGTAAACTAATATTGTCTCGATTTTCATTCATTGAGACTTATGCCATGTTACGCACCTATGTTTTTATACGAGTCATATATACTACACATTGAAATGTAATATCATTAATAATCTTATTTTAATGATATTTTATGATTTTTTGTAATGTTTTTATTTTATTGGTATTATGATTCAGTGTCACCAAATTGGTAACACTTTATTGCTACAATCTCACCATTTATCGAGATTATTTATGATTCTGCTTCCATTGATGAAATATTTTGATCCATATATCAATAATAGTACTTAATTTTTTATCCTATTTTTATTCATGATATTTTCAAGTAATGGTAAAATTTTATCATTATATGGTACCTAATCAAATTTAGTAAAAAAATTTAAAAAATTTGACATTATTTATCTCTTCGGTTGAAAATCTATGATCATTCAAAACATTATTTTTAATATTTGTTTAAATGAAATTTTAAAATAATTTTAAAGGAAATAGTTTTTAAAATAAACTATATTTTAAATTTATATTTAAATTTATTTCGCTAATTCCATTATATGTTTTAAATTTTATATTCAAAAGAATTTTTATAAAATTTTTTATGTTCAAGAAAGAATTTTTCAAAGTGGAAAGTATGTGTTCCTAAATAAATTTTTTGTCTATGATTTAAAAATTATATTATATGTTTTAAATGTGCTTTCCAAGAAGTAGGATTTTGAAAATTTTATATGTTTTAAAAAGTGTTTCTTCAAGGAATATTTTTGTTTCATGTGATCTTTCAAAATATTTTTCCATCTAAGATGATATCCTTTGATATAGTTTCCGCTCTACTAGGGATATAATCCTTGAATACAACTCATTTTAATTCTATCAATGATTTATGATTTTATGAAATGATGTTTATGGAACCTATATCATTTCAATATGATAATCATGTTTCATAGTGATTTACAAGAAATAAATTGATTTTTCATGGGATAATCAAGATATAAAAGAATAATTATTTTTATGTGTTTTATAAATAAATGAATGATATTTTAAAATTAGTGATATTGAGGTTCATAGACATTGCTTATATGATTGGATGTCCCATATAGTTTCATATAAGCCCATTTCAACTTATATGTTTTGGTGGCTCAGATAGCATTAGGTAAGCCCATTATGTCTTATATGATGCAGTGGACCAAATAACATTGACTAGGCCTATTACATATTATATAATTGGGTGTCCTAGATTGATATTGGTAGTTACATTAAAACATATATGATGGGGTAGTCTCGATAGTGTTGGGTATTCCTATTGTGGCTTATACAAAGGGGTGGCACATATAGCGCATGGTGAGCCCGTTATATCACTCCAATGCATTGGGTAATGTTTTAGATATCATACGATAATAATAGGAACAATTTGATGATATTGATCATCTATAGGGAGATGTTAGAACCTAATAATATATAATGAAAAGGATTCAACTTGGGGTGGTGATGTGTCCCACCCAGTAGGTGTATCCCTCATAGAGTTGCCTGATATTTTTTGGAAATAAGCCTTGGATTTTAAATAATTATTTTACATACATATGTGTATTCCATATGTTACATGTTCTATTCCTATGTTATTCTCTAATGGAGTATTCTATTGATTCCGTTATTATTCACGCCTTATAAACTTCAATTAATTATGTTATCACTCATATACATCATCTTTGATATGGAGGGTATGATCTTTAATTTTTATTATCATGTTCTCAAACCCTCATTCTCAATTTATGTTGAAATATCTCCTATATTTACCCTTACCATGCACCTGAGCTCACTCTTTATTATGTTTCCTTTTCCTAGATTATCTTGAATGGTTTTAAATATAAATATTGAAGGGAAATAAATTTTTGGGAAACACTGACGATATTTCACCAAGATAGAAGATTTTTTTCCATGTTTCCAAATACAATGTACTATTACAGTCATCATGTATGTATTTCTAAAATGTTATGATTTTTCATATAAAATTATATAATATTAATGTATGATAATATTGGGTCACTATTGGACTTCATCTCCAATAAACTATCTGATTGTAGGGGCATTGTAATTCTTTCCACCCATTACCATGTTTATCCCTTCCACTTATTGATTCCCTAAAACCCCTAGATCATCATTATATTTATAGTAATGATAAAAAATAGTGTTAATTTAAAAAAATAGTGGCAATTTGTTGAATTAAAAAATTTATAAGTAACTAGATAGAATTGTTAATATTTACAAGTAAATTGGAATTTTTTAATTATAATTTTTTTGGAAAATGATTTCATTATATAATATAAATTTTAATAAATATTTCCTTTTTCAATTTTTTATAAAAGTATGGAATATGGTTGTAGATATTAATTTATATATAATAATCATTATTTTATAAATCCTCACAGAAATCCAAATAGTTCATGTATAAATCTTGTATATATTGATGGTGTTGATGTTTTTTTATCATTTACCTCATCTAAAACTAAATTAGTTTCAGAAGAGAAAAATTATGTGTTTATCTAAAAAAATTATTTGAGTGGATATAAAAAATATGATAAATTTGGGGGTCATTTATTTCATTTTTTTTGTAAATATAAAGTTTTTTAGTATCAATATAGTGGAAATATTTCCATAGATGATACTAATTATTTTCTTCCAGATCCATCATTGTTTCATACATTATTACATGATGTTTTTAGTCCATATTTTCAACAAAAATAAATTCAGAATGATATTGATTTAAATCCTGAGTTAGAACCATATATATTTTATGAGTGAATAATGTCTATTGAAAATTCATTATATCCTGGTTACAAGATAATAAAATTTAAAGAATTTATAAAATTTATGGCTGTTAAACCAGAAAATGGAATGTCATATATCTATTTGAAACATATATTCTATTTGGTTAAATAACCTTTACCTGAATGAAATTTTATTCCTACCAATTTTATTGTGATAAATTTGTTGGATTATAATTTTGTTCATAGTTATCTTAAGATTCATGCATATTAAGTTGATTATATCATACAATATAGTGAAAATATGTTTTTAGTTAGTTTTCCTAAATGTCAAAACTAGAGGTACAAAGAGGCTCAGTAAAGGATGTCTGGGTTGGTTCTTGTTAAAAATATGAGTTATTTCCAACATACAACTAGATGAAAGTGTTAATTTGTGTCTCAAAACAATGCATTGTGGATTTCATCACACAAATCAATCATTTGAATAGGTAAATGATCAAATCATCCTTGTGATAATGATTCATTGGAATATTTTTAGGATATACATTCTTATATTTCATTAGAATCTAGTATTGTGTGATTAGGCCTCTCTAATGTTGGTTTCTAAACAATTGGTTCATAAAATAGTTAATATTCTTTTCTTACCATCTCTATAAAATCGTACAACATACCTTCTTGGTTGTTGATGAATGAAACATAGATCTTTTTAACATTATTAATTCTATGGAATCAATGAAATAATATCAATGTTAATGTTATTCTATGGATTGACGAGTTAAATTAATTATGGAGTAATGGTGTCAGTATATATGAAGTTATTGCGAAAGAAAATTTCATAATGAAGGTTGCATTAATGTGGGAAATTAATGAATTCCCAAAAATTGGAATGTTATCTGGACAGATTACACATGTTCCAAAAACATATTTGTACTATATGAGTGAGAAAATGACTTTATGCTAAAAAGTGGGAGAAACTTATATTTCTACTGTCATCCTAGATTTTTTATTATTGATCTTCATTTTCTAAGGAATATAAATCATTTCAGAAAAGGTAAAATAGGATGAGATGGACCTGCAACAATGAACTGAAGTATGATTTTTAAATTTATTGTCTATTTATTACCTCCCATAAAACTTTTAATCATTATAAACTAAAAAAATATATGGATTTTGGAAATATCAAAATTGTATTAAACGACGTATTTTTTGGGATCTCACATATTGGCCTAATTTGATTGTCTTTATCATGTTGGATGTCATGAATATTGAGAAGAACTTTATTGATAGTATTTTATCATTAGTTTTAGACAAATGGTATGACCCAATAAAATTTATTGGATATATTATATCTTGCCCAAATTAATAGGTGAATGTAACATGAGTTGTTTGAAAAAGACATATCAAATAAGTTAATGATGAAAAAACTTGTAGATACAATTTCCAAATAAAATCATCTATCAATTTTTTACTGTATTTAAGGATTGAGTATATCAGATGGTTATGTTTCCAATTTGACTAGATGTGTCAGAAATAGTCATATCACTGGATTAAAAATTCAGGATTTTCATGTGATATTTGAAATACTTCTACCATCCGATTTAGATTATTGTTGAATTATTATCTATTGGATTCCCTAATATAAATATCATATTTATTTTATTAATCTATTGAAAAAAATACATAAGATAATTTAATTAATATACTGTATGAATATGTTTTTTTAATTTTATATAAATTGAAAAAAACATTGACTATACTAGATTCAATTGATATTTTGATATTATGTTTTCCATAAAATAAAAAATATGGAGGTTGTATACAATTCTGACGAATGTACCCATATAAGAGATACTAGATAAAAGTAAAAATTATGATATGTAACAAAAAATTAGTGGAATGTCAATTTCAAAAAGAAATTATAAGAAATAATTTATTTTTTATACTATTATTTTATCTGACCTAAATATATATCAAAACATAACTTAACGGGACCAGCCTGGTATGTGTTGACAATGCACTGATCATTCAATTATCATTTTTTAATAATCATGAACATGGAATTTGTGGATTTCATGGATGATAAATTTCATGTAATGATCCTAATTGGGCTCATACATATGTTCTGATCAACTATAAAGAAATGACACAATTTTTATAGCAAGTGATAATATCAACTATTATTTAAAAAAAATGAAAGTAAATTAATATTATTTTATTTTTTCATTACATGATGACCATATCATGAAATAGTTTCCATAAATTAAACCAAATTATCTTGAAAAACATTAACATCATAATTTTTCATTATATTAACAAAGATGGGTAATGTAAATTGAATATATTTTTTATCATATGAAATCAATTGTTTATTTTTTATATCACTAATAGTTTTGAAAATTTACAAGTATCACAACATGATGATAAAAATGACTATCAATTGTATGTATTATGTAACCACCATCCAAAAAGGATAAATATTATAATGGAAACGTGTTTAATGGTTTTTAATTTCATACATGTGAATATGCTGAATCAACAAAAAATTAAATAATGATATTTTATTGAGAGGACCACATCTTAGAGAATCTGAAGTTGGCTTTTATAGAAAGTTGGATAAAATACTTGATTGGATTTATCTACGAAGGAATTCCGTAACAATGTTTAATTTTCATTGGATTGATACTAATAGGGTATTTCATGTTTATCTAGGACATGGAATTATCGACATTATATATAAAATAGTTCTTGTAGTAAATGAACCATTTTTGTAATCACATCAAGCACATCGAATTTTTTATTCACGTTATTATATTGATAAAAAATAGTTAATTTATCAGTGTATCAATATAAAAATTAAATACCATGATTATTATTTAAATGATATGTTACATAGACTCAAGGATGCCTTGTTTCATTTTGATGAGCCAGATGCTTCGTCATCTGACCCTCATGTTTTTTGAAGTTCATCAACGAATCTGTGGGTTCATGGTCCTATGATATTGATGATTCCAATACCAATTACCGAGTGACATACACATTCTGATTTTGAATCACATATTCATAGGTATGTTTAGTTGTGTATTTTAGTTAATGTTCATTAATAATCCTTAATTTCCATTAATTTATTTATGTATTAATTGTTTAAATATTTTTTTTATTTCGCACATTTTTCAAATAGCTTCAATATAATGGAGTGTTATTATGTGGAAATATTTTTCAAGAACATGACTGATGTGGGACCATATTCCTAATGATGTTCGACACCGCATCTATGTTCATTAGATGTCATGTAAATATATAATAATTATTTTTAAATATAAAAAATTATTTACTTTTAATTATTGATTATTTAAATGTTTTAATGTATCTAATTTATGATAGCATGTGGACCTATATTGGAGTGGTCTGGGAGGCGTACATGAGTGAGTGATGTCATTAGTTTTTTCACAATATGATGAATAGATCCATGAAGAATGTGGGTGTCTGAGTTTTTTATCAGTATTTTTTCAGCCATTGACCCATTTACATCTCCTCTTAGGTTTTGGGTGGATTATGCTCATAAGGAATTCTAGATATTTTACAATGTAGATCATCCTTATGTCAAAATAACCTATGGAGGAAGGAGTTCACACCTAGAGCCAAGAGTAATATGTCCAATACTCATTGATGACATCTAGTAATCATTGTTATTTCAATATTTATATAACTATAATTGTAAAATATTCATTTTATTATTCATATAGGCAGTTGATAATCCATATATAATTAAGTTTGATGTTTCAATGGGGATGTTCATTGATCCGGTCATTATAGATATTACTGGTGGTAGACAATGTCAAATTGTGGTTACTTATTTTTTAGTATAAAAATTTACTAAAAATATTTTTTTTAACTATTTTAATTTCTAATTGAATTAAATGGAGTCATATACATGTGAAACATCTAACACACATTATGATATGGGAGATGAGATGGAGGGTTATGCCACATAATTGGATTTTATAATGAAAGATGGATGTATGTGACTCGTTAGGCTGTCATGATTGGCTGTTTGGTGGGTATTAGTTCTCAATTTACATGTTGTATTTATTATGGTAATACATCATTTTCATTATCCATCTAGAGAGGAGATTTTGGAGTGTCTTCTTCATCATATATGGATTATGAGGAGGAACTATGATCTGAAGATGTGGTTATAGAGACCCTCTATAGAGAAAAGAAAGACTTTCATCAATAGCATGAGCAGAATTAGCAGCATTTTTGAGCAGATAAGAAGATACAAAAGTAGATGATGGAGTATATGTGATACTTAAAACATGTTATAGGGATGGAGTTACCTCCACCTCCTCTCCCAGATGACCCTCCCCCTCCAAGGCAATTTATTTATTTTTCTAACAAATTTATTATGATAAAAAACTAAATGAACATATTATTTGTAACATTATTAATAATTAAGATATTTACAATTTTTTATATTACATTTTGTATATTATTGGAAATTTTTTATGATTTGTTTTTTATTTTTATAATATTTTTTATATTTCAATATTTTTATACTTTTAATAATATGTTTCTTTTATTTTTGTTATTTTTATGACATTAATCACTCGTTGTAAATAATTATTTCTTAAATGGAGATCATTTTCATCCAAAATACATACATTTATATAATTGTTAACTGCTTTTTGTGACATCTTCTACAATCATCACAAAAAAAATTGTGATCACCCATCATGAAAAATACATTTTTCAACACACTTTATCAACCATATAATAAACATTAGGATATCTTCTTAATTAAATAAAAATGAAAAATGAAATAAAAATCGTCTGTCATTTAATTTTAATTGAATGCATGTTCTTATCAAGGTAAAGGATCGTTGTTTGAAGGAACCATAGCTAGAACAATTTACATTTTCCAGAGATGTTCTAAATTCCAATTGATGTATCAATTTTCTATTTTTCAGTTCGAACATAATGAAATAATGAATCTTTTTATTTATCAATGATCATTGAAACACAATTCCTTCAATCCAAGAAGATGAACATGGATCTGAGTGCTTGGATCAAATCATTCTCACTCTATAGTATGGGAGAGAGGAGAGATATGCTCCCAAATTCGAGTGAGAAATATTACCTATTAATTTAGGCCTCTATGGAATTTTATGGTAATGTTAATACTCCTAGAAACTACACATTGTTCCTTGAACATATATAACCACATAAATGATCCATAAATAATTCATATGACCGAGTAACTATAACAATAATGTCATTCATATTCCATCATATAATTATAACATTTATATAAAGTTACACGATAGATTTTTATGTCATTAACTCAACCCAACTCTCCTGTCAATATAAAACAAACCTTAAGTAAATTATTCGATCATACATTATTTTTCGTTGAATTAAATGAATATCATGTGAATATAATTTCTACATAAAATCAAATCCTATTATTATAGGTTAAAAAATTAATAAATTTATTCCATTCATACTGATCATTTATACTTAGACATTACCAAAACTTCATGATGGGGGCCACCATTTCCTATACTCTAAATCATTATAATTAGTAATGCTTTTGAATATGAATTGCATGTGACCCTATATAACATTATCTTTATTTCCTTGACTCATACTCATATAAAAAGAGAGGTATCTCAAAACACTCAAAGACCCATAAGAAGATAATTATTGATCATAAAAACCAAATCCCCCTATGAATACATTATGTATAACATAATCTCATTCACAATTGGTATCACATACTGTCAGATTCACCACTTGTTTCATTATTATTAATTTATTTATTTATTGTTTTAGATAAATTTGTGAATCGATCTACCTTATTAAACCAAGGTCATAGATTTTGTAAAGGTACTTCTATCCTGATCAACTGGACCCAATAAATATCATTATTTTGGAGGATTTTTTTATCTTGATCATTCAATCAATACCATGCCACCAATGAAACACACAATGAATGATTACATCACCACAACATAAATGTCATGGTTTTCATATTGCATATATATACTTGATCAAATGATACCCATTGATACTAATTTCAAGATAATAGACTACTATACATGTTAGAAAATTTGAATATACTATGTCTTTTATGACACATGGTGTTCCTATTGATAGATCAATACACATATTATATTATACTCAAGATCACCGAGAATGAAATTCATTAGAACAAAGATGGAAAATTTTGATCCCAATACACTAGATAGTTAAGATTATTCCATGTGCTGTTAGTCTTATAAATTTATAACATTGGCCATATATTTATGATTAAATTAATTTTATCTTGGGGTTCTAATTATATATTGGATCACTTTATAACTAGACAATATAATAATCAATCTATTTAAATTACCATGTAACTAGAGTATAGAAAATAATTTTTACTATTATGGATAGAAAATATCATTCATAACTCTGTATATAAATGATATTGTAATCGAATATTAAAGCACAATTTTGGTCTATGACACCCAATTTTACATCACTCACAGTAGCACTAGAGACTTATTTCAAACTATGAAAATGCAATAGCTCACATGATAAAATAATGATTCAGATGATTAATGAATTTTGTCAATAGGCCTTCCACATTTTAATACATGGCTACACTACTATCAGTGACTTCACCTCCTTGAGTAAAACTCTCCAATGAAAGGATATCCCTAGGTATATTTCATATATCTTATGTCGTAAACATATAATCATGTCTTGTAGAATTATCAAAATACTATAAAAATTTATATTATGAAAATAAATTTATTTCTAGATTTGATTCCAATAACAGGATTTGATTTTTTCACATTTATAATGTTTTTTGGTTCACTAGAAGTTGTAACATACTCAGTATTTATGTATATGGATACTACATGATACAATTAGCTTATCAGGATCATTTACGTAGATATACTTGGGCGTAATATCAATTGATCTATACGAATTCTAGTTTAATTCCCCCAAGATGACTACTGTTCCTTACTATGCAAATACCAGTTACATATTCCTTTTAATTTTCAAATACTGTTCGATAAATAAAATTGCTTCCCTTATAGTTTTTGAAGTTTTATTTGATATTTTACTATAATAATATATGTATTGGAAATATCATATATAGTATATAGAATTAAATATGTGATAGATGCATCACTAAATAATATCTAGTTCTACACAATGTATTAATCTTTTGTACATCTTATACATGTATTGTTGTAGTGAATTATGCCATGTGACATTAGAAATAACTCCCTCTCAAATTTTTAACTTTTATTTTCCTAAAATTTTAAATTTTTATAATTTGATGTGTTACAAGAAACCCATAGATCCACCTAAATCAATCTTTATTCCCAGGTTTAACTGTTATTTCAATATTTGAAGAGATATTTTTATCTAGTCTAAACTGCATGTAATACTAATAAACTATTTTCCATATTTTATCAAACATATATATATATATATCGAAGAATACTATAGTGATCCCATTGACCTCTTATAGAAAATTTACATAATTTCATTACAAATAAACATTATATGTTCCTGATTCCTATATTAATCCATAAATAAATTACCATAACATTCATTTTTATTGGATCTATATGGTTTCACCAGCCCTTTACAGTTTTATTGTGTGGAAACATTCAAATAAGGTAGTCTCGATATCCAATATCCATTATACTGATCATAACAAGTTTCTATAACAAGTAAAATTCTAATGGACTTCTCTATCATGACATGATATAACTAAAAAAGTCTTAATTGTTGAACTCACGTACCACCCATTTATTGTTTCTTTTGAATACCAACAGGCTATTTTGCATCATCTATAAAAACTAATCAAAATACATAATTAGATTATGATACAGAGAATCCGTATTTTTATTTGTCTAATCATTCCTATAATAGCATGTTTCCTTAAAAAAAATTCCATATAGGATTCATCTTTTAGAATGAAAAATATTTCATCCTCTATAGTGAAAATAATACCAAACTTTTGTTTATATTCAACATATACAATACATGTCTCTAGAATAACTCATATTCTATGAGATCTTATGGAAGTTGTTCTTATACCAAATACTAATGAATCTAAAGAGGTAAAATTATCCAAGTCAATCATTCTTCAATTATCTCAAATTAATATTCACATTCTCAAATTGAATATTTTTTATTTCACATTATGATAGATTTTCTATCTTAGTATTTTTTGTAATATACCATATAAACTTTCAGATAATTTCATAGATGCACATTGTTTTGTCTTGATTAATGCCTATTTATTGTCATTGGGTTAATAAACTCTTTGAATATAATTTTTTTATGACAATACTATAACACCCCATGATTCTGTGATATATTTATTTTCAAATAAATTCATCTTCATTGATATCTATTGATGAAAACAACATCATGTTTAAACAAAACAACATACTATAAAAAAATATTATTATTCAAACATGATCATTTACATATAACTATAATGTTAGAGGTTGTGAATATGGCTAAATAAATTAAGACAATTCAATTTTTTTACACATGTAGAAAAAAATTTCAATTTTTATCTACTAATTAGAAATTAAATAAGTACAATTATAAAGAAAAAATAAATGTTTTCTGAAAAATAGTTTTTTATTAAAGGTTTCTTAGTTACGATTTGCAAACGTGAATTAAAATTTCTTTTTTATAATTTTTTAATCATTTTATAAAAAATTAACTTCATATTTAGAATCTCCAAATGAAAATTTTCTTAGGGTGATTTTTTTAATTTTATGAAATGTTTCAATTTTAATTGAATAGTTAAAAAATGATTTTTATTAAAAACTACCTATTTTTTTATAGAATTTACAACCCCATTTTTTTATATTTTATAAAACTATAATTACATCAATAAAAAATTTAATAATTTTAATTTAGATACTAACATCATTATCATATTAATGTTTGATACTAAAATAGTATCTATATAAAAAAATGTTCTCTTTCAAACCTATGTTTTAATCATGTTTAGAGGTCTAATTTTAAATTAATATTTACCACATTGGTGAATATAATTTGGAACTATATGATCATTACTATATAATATGATCAAAGTATATTTTAAGACAATTAAATAGTAAAAACAGTAAAAACGGTTTACCACGGTTATGGTAAGAAGTAGTTCACCAATAAATAAACTAAAAATATATGTGTTAAAAATGAAAAACAACTTGTCTAAATAATATTTTTTTAAATATATTTTTACATTATATCTTATATTGATCAAGAATGGTCTATTATGGATCTGTGTTGTTATTAGTGCGGGGGAACACATCAAAAGATGGTGGGCTAGAGAATCTAACAAATATCATCATGGAAATGAAACATGTCGTGTATTGTGATATAATCCCCAGTATATTAAGATGATCTTACTGAATTTAATACTGAAAAAATAAAAATATAATGGTAACCTTGTTCGATTTGAAGGGAACATGACTGTAGCTCATTTTTTTAATTATTCACTCAAAGGATCTAAACTTCAACTCCCCTAGATCATCTCCACACGATTCAAGAATCTGTCTGCATGTAGTTAGTTGAATTAGGGGTGATATCAAAAATCTTTGAAGATATCCTCGATGCCACATCATTCACTGTGTCCACATGCATGTAATCTGAGAAGGGGATTCATGATTGTTCACTATGAGAGAAGATTTATCTCTCAATAATTAATATGGAGAGAGAAGCTCCCATTTTTAATGAATTAATAGTGAATAGAATGAAGTTCCTCACCTACTTATATTGTTTTTTTCAAAAACAAAATACACGGATTTGTTTTATCGAGCTCCGAAAAATTTAAGGTCCCCTAAATAAATAATATTTAATAATTATGGTGAACTACACTATGAAATAATTATTATTTATATTTTATGAGCTACATATAATATATATAAAACATGTTATTTGGAAAAACTAGTCATTTAACTAGAGTCATAAATCCCACTAATATTAAACAAACCAAAAATATTAAAATCATATTCATTCAAATAATATTATTCATCGTATTTACATAAACACTTGTAAATAATTTTTAAAAAACATTAAACTTAATTTTTTGTTACATGAATAATAATGAATTTATTTATTTATTGTTGAATGATAAAACATGGAAAACACATGGAACCTATGTTTGGGAAAACCTTGTTTTATATACCTATTCATCTGAATATAGAAGATGATTGAATACACTATTTTTTGTGACCCTCAAGGCCTTTATTTGTATAGTAGTGAATAGTATTCATAGACCATGAGAGGATTCTCACAACCCAAAAAGGCCTATAAATAGATATGTAATAGTTATATCACTGACATCCAACCTAGGATCACATGTTATGTAATACATTCTTCTTATCATTAGATATCTCATGAAGCGTGATGGAATCTAGTTTCATCGTCCTTTCTTCATTTAATATTTAATGATCTATCTATATGGATTTACTTCAGATTACATTGGAAAAGGATTTATGATGGTAAAACCATGCTAATAAACTAGGATTGATATATTACTTCTACACCTTAGAAGAAAAATATTTTACTCTGACCATTGAACCAATGTCATACCACAAATGACACACTCATTAAAAGATACCTCACCATGATTTAATTATAATTTTTTTTCTTTCATCAAAGTACATGATAAAATGGAACACATTAATAAAAAACACATGTAAAGAGACCAATAAGCCTTTCATTATATAGAAACAAACAATGAAACCTAAAATATACAGTGTTCATATTGGCATAATTTTCATCATTATCTCACCGACCATATATCACCTTGTGTGAACTTCCTGAGAATAATTCTAAATGCTTATTATCCCCCATCACTAGATAGTTATACATCAACAATGTCTAGTATGTATGATATATAAATACTATAAGTTGTTTATTTTTGATTAATGTCATGGTATCTTGATGTTATCATTATAACTCAGGATCAATTATAACATTTCGGTGAGATAATTAATATATGGATATTACCAATATACAATGGATACATAAATTTTTACACTATAATGGGAAGAGTAAAACATGCATATATAACTGTATAAATTTTATGGTAAAAAAGTACTAATTATTTTGGTCTAGGGAACCCACTATTACAACAATCCCACTTACACTAGAGCTACCTTTATAACCATCCTTGTTTTATATCACATGATTAAGTTCATGTTTTTTCTAAGTAATATATCTAGTTATTGGTTCTACCACCTCTCTACTATGTTTCTATTATTAATTTTGTATCCTCAACTCCTTGATAAGTATTCCTAAAGAGATGTTATCCCCACGTATATTCCATTTTTACACTGTTAAAACATAAAATATTGGCTACTAATAGTGTCATAATTTTTATTACGATAATACATTTCATACTACGTGAAAGTTCATGAATTGGAACAAAATATATCGTTTTATGAACTAGTTATTTAACTAGAATTGAAGCTACAACAAACACTATATTTGTTGATATGAATACCAATATATTGTATGAGAGTGTCCAAATCATTACATTATACTAACTGTAAAAATAAATCATGTTGATCTATATTAAGACCATTTTGTGTCCCCTGAAAAACTAGTATGCATTATTTTCCATATACTAGGTATATATATTTTATACATCTTCAAGTACAATTGAATATTTCTGAATTTTTCCATTGTAGTTATCCTGGATAAGAATGATATTTTCCTACTATAATGATCTGTTGGAAAAATCATTTTATATATATATCACAGAATATGTGATTGATCCATCACAAAAAAATATGGAACCCTAATAACTACATTAATATCTTCTTATTCCCATGCTTTTATTCTTGGGGAGATATATTCCATGTGAAATTGGTAACAATTATCTATAAAATTGTTCTTACAATTATTTTTTAATACCATGTTAGTATAAGTACTATTGACTAGGATAAAGAAAATGTTAAATTTAACTCATTAGATCATGTACCCAATAACATCGGTTTCAACTTTAATTTAATCTCTATAGTGTTAATTTTATTTTCATCTTAACTAACCATAAGACCATCAATTTTTTAATATGTCAATGGCATATTTCACATAGAAAGCAGTGGAAAACCCACTAAACTTTTGTAGACACATAAAAATGATTCATTCCAAATGATTGTTCTATAATATTATTTCTTCAATCATGAATGTGATTTGAGTAATATACATCCCATAGTGGAATTATATGGTATCCCCATTCCATTATGATTTCAATGTATAGACATATTCCAGGATTGGTTGTGTTATAATTCAATGATCTATAAAGATATTATAGAAAATATCCCTGAAAAGTATAATTTTGATGTATTATGTAAAATAGAATTGTTATTATAATTAAAAACGTATTGTTACCACACTTGTAAAACCAACATATCATCTCACTTGAATACCCACTGTAGTATTCAAAATAATAATCACCTTGTACATTGATACATGGAATCTATTATTGAATTTAATTGATAATGTAAAATATACATAAATTCCATACACTACATGCTTCTAATAAAAATTATTCTCAAAGAATAAAACATCACCATTCATAGTGAATATAAGACAATTAACAAGGTTATATACATCCTACACATTATCTGCCTCTGGAACATTAATTTTCCATACCTTTTGTGGAACTCATTAATTTTTCTACTATTTGGACCTATATAGTATTGAATAAACCTAATTTATTGTTTCTCCAAGTATCTCAAATAGATATGTACACACTTTTATATAAATATTGTTTATCACTAAACTATAACCATTTTACCATTGGGATTTTTGTATTATATAATGGAACTCTAGGACCATTACATTCGATGTACATTTTTTATGCAACTTTTTATATATCATAAGAAACTCGTTCGATCAAAACACATGTTATTTTGAAATTATGTATTTCCATCATACTATAAATCATATGATATCCCTTTTTTCATGACAGCTACAATATGATAATGGTATAACATCATTATTTATGATGCATAATTTATTTATTTTCAATTCACAAGTTTAAACATTGATTATCCTTTTTTACATCATGAATCAAACATGTATAATGAAGTTTTTTATTAGAAAATTCTTCATACTACATTTTTATCAATATTAACATTAAAGACTCGTTATTGATCCTCGTTATTAGTATCATATCATTGATGGTGATAAGGTAATGTGGATTATGGAATTTTCCCACACTATATTATAATGATCAGTGAATTCTTAGTCAATATTTTCTTCGACATGAAAGTGTAGAGGAACTTTAATCTTCTTTCAATGAATAGAAAAAATTTCAAATTAAAACTCGTTAAAACTCTTAAATGAATCATATGAAATATATTTACCACTATATTACCATTGGAATATTTCATACTCTCATGTTGAACTAGTTCTAAAAGATTTGTGGTCAACTTTTATTTCCAAAAGTTCATATTTTTGAATCTAAATAAGTACAAACATTGATGATACCTAAGGTGTTTAACTCCAATTTAGTCTAAATTCTACATAAATTATGTCTTTAACACCAAATTTTAGTTCTAAATAACAAAAAAGTATTTTTTGACAACTAGGTATATAATTATTACATTTTATATTCATTTGGTATTGTTAATGATTCAAGAATCACTAAACTATTAGTTTAGAATTTTACACCACAAAAAATATTCATTTAATAATATGAAATAATACCCCCTGTATGAAAAGGAAACAAGAGAAAAAAAATTTTGGTTTTACTCAATAAAATTACTACTTGAATCATTTACATGGAAATTAGAAGTAGTGTGCTTCTCTATGTTAACTTTGGGACCCCCCATTTCCGTCTTCTAAGAGAACAAACCATACTTCTAGTAACGTTTCTATAATTAATTGGTTACTATATTCATATACACATAGGTGAAAATAATATTTCATTTAATACACAAGAATTATCCTAGAAATATTCCAAACAATTAATGAATATTCATAAAGAGGAATAGACTACTGGTTTTTTCGATTCATTTCATTTCATATGAAATTTGTTGATTTATTTAATGATATATGAAGAATATAGAAACATGTTAAACTCCTATTTTCCTTGAAGTACATTGTAAATGTTTCTTTAGCATCTCTCTTTTCATTGACCTTATTTAGGTTTTGGCCATAGAGACAGTGTGTGATGGGTCATGCCCAAATTTTCTTTTTATTGTGATCGATAATCAATTCAATATTTACACTATGATAAATTACAAGATCAACAAAATTGAATCCAAGAAAACTGATAAGGTATAGAACTCCAAAACAAAGTATAGGATCTTCATATATTATTTCTAATTAATTTAATGAATTATAGATATACCTTGTTAGAATTATTTCTTCATTAATGGATCTATCAACAGATATCTATTATACAATTTCTCTGTTGTTTGAATCATGATAATATTCTCTTTTGTGGTGATTCATACGTCTTTCAAAAATTGATGAATGTTACCATAGGAAAATATGAGTCCACGAACATTATATTTTATCGCTTTAGCCCTTCACCTTTTATATCCTCGATAATTTATTCCAAATGATTCTCTATGGTCTCTCTTGAATTGAGAGTGGGAGGTGGAGGAATATTTATCTACTGTATTTGGATCATTCTTGGAGAAGGGACCTTTGAAGGGATTCATGAGGGTTATATGGATTCATTGTGCGTGACTAAAAAATAGAATTGGATATCTTGAAAAATAATATAATTTGTTTTATTTACCTATACAGTTTAGAAATAATTATTTTCACAAGTAGACATTAATATTTATTTAATCCCCATGGAACCTCATGTTGTTGTTATTATTAATATTATTAATATTATTTATTAGCTTTTGTTTAACTCATGAATCAATATTAAATATTATTTAATCAAATAATATTCAGTATATATTATTTCTCATTGGATATATAAACATTTTCTACCATTCCTCCACAATATTTATCGGTCCATCAATAACAACTATTTATATAATAAAAAAAATCACATCATTATTTTGTAATAAATTAATAATTGTTATATTCTATAAATAAGAAATAAATATTTATTAAAAATTATTCTCATATAATATTATCTTGAATTATTAGTGATAGAATACATGTGATCAATTAAAAATGAATAAATATTAAACAGTTTTTGGGAATAATATTTATTGAACTTTTTAAATAATTAAAAAAAATATATTACTTAACTGAGACTCTAGATAGACTTATTATGTGACCTTTTAGGCCAGTATTTCTTATTATATATAGGTGAACCATACTAATGTAAAATTACATCTTATAGAAACACACCAAGACACCTACTAATAAAGAATATAATTATGAAATAATATAATACTTAATACTGGAACATACTATGCAATATATTCCCTTTATAACAATATATCTATTCAAAGGGGATATATTATTTGGGCCATTAACTGATGTGCTTGATGTTTCTTTCTTTGAATTTAAAGAAATCATCCAGTCCATTAAAATACTATGGTAATGGATTTATTTAGGTAACATAATTTCCATCAAATGGATTGAGATATCTAGTTTCATTATTGAATGGGAGGGTAAATTAATTTCTTTAATTATTCATTAATGTATTATTAACTCCGATGCAAACAAGGTGACCAACCTCACCATGAATATATGTCATCATTGTTTTTCTTAGTAAATAAAAGCAAACAGCTCATAATATTCATTAAAAATAATTATAATGTCTAAGGATCAGTATAAAGTTCCCCATATTGGAACATACAACGACCTATATCAATGTGGATTTTCTACTACTGGGTCTCATTCTCATAATATCCTACAATGAATATTTCCAAGGGTGTACCCATTGAAAAGGTTCCTAAATGTATTATGAGTCTCCACCCCTGATATATTGTATAACGTTTTTATCTCAAATGATATCATCCATCCATAAAAAATATATTCAGAATAATATCATAGAATATATGGGTTCTCATTATAGCGGGGAACTGTTATGAACTTTTCGCGTGACAACTAATCTTAGCATATTATCACATACTATGTTATGATAAAGAAAAACAATGACGTGATAAAAAGATTATTAATATTAAAAACAATGAATACCAATAATCATAAAGTAAATAGATTTTTTTTCTATCGTACCAACTCTACTAGACTTCCACTTGAACAACAAAAAATTCCTAACAATGTAACAACCCGAACTTTTTGATTTATTTTGTTTCCAAAAAATGTGTGTCATATTACCAAAAAACTATATCACATTAATAACTCTGTATGTATAGTTTATTATAACAATATCTTTTTTACCATTATATTACTGTTAATCAATATGACCATTGGAAACTATACTAATAATGTCATTATTATCATTTAAAAATAGAAATGGTTATGGTTAATTAATGCACAATGAAGAATCCATGGTCTCACCCAGAAGAATAGGGTCGTACAAAGCCCATTTTTCTGATCTTGGGAAGTGTGTAACATCACTAGGCATTACTCAAGACCAAACCCAAGCTGGGCTTCAACATGTTAAGCTTGAATGAAATCTATTACAGGTGATGTTCATGTTATTGGAGATTACCACACATGGAATGTCATCCAAACCACCCAAACAGTCTATCACCATCAAATACATTACTCTTACGTCATATGTGTTTGTTTTAAGTGGTTATGTGTTGATACCATAATAACATATATTTTAATATCTTTGTTTTAATGAAATTTTTATTTCACTCTTTCCATTTTATGAATAGTTTTTCGTAATAAAATATATGATTAATTGGATGAAAATGTTAAATTTATTATCCGATTTGTTTTTTAATTTTCATATTTTTCTCATAAATAGAGAAATATTATGGAAAAATACACATTATATTTGAATTATAAATTTCAAAATTAATGTAAAGTTAATTTTTCATATTTTTCAAATATGATTTATATTTTTGATGAATTGTAAAAACTACTCCCTTTTAGTTAAAAATATTTTTTTTTTCATTGATATAATTATAAAAACTTGAATAATTCATTTTGTGAAATTATTTTCAAATATCAGAAATATTGTATTACTATTGCTAAGATATTTAGATTTTAATAAGATTAACTTAATTTCAAGTGAATATTAATTTGACCTTTGAAATAGTAATGATACCATTATAAATAGTAATATGACCAATGGAATATTAACATAACCTAATTAAAAAAATTGCATATTAAGAGAATTATTTTCATTAAAAAAGAGATATTTTTAATTATATATTTCAATATTAAGTGATAGTGAATTTTTTATAATTTTATAAAATGATTTCTCTCTCGATGAATAGTTATGATATTGTTTTGAGTTTTTGGTATGATTAATAAAATCATAACTATCACATAATGATGTAAGAAAAGATTTTGGTCAACTACCATTGATTAAAATATGAAATTAGGTGTTTGATGTGTCCAACGCCATGGGGAAGCACATGGTTTTTCAAATACCACTACTTAGGTGTTCTAGAAAATTAATAAATAAAACCCCTCTATTCTTCTATAAATACCCATCCATTATTTCATTATATTTCATTCCAAAATCACTATAATTTAATCTCTAATATTATTTCCTTTAAATCGGTCCTACAAAGGTTTCATCAAGTTCCCATGGTCCTGATCATCATGTTTTTTGACTCACTCTTCAAGGTAATGGAATTCTCAACTTCTCTTTTCCTTTCATGTTATCATTCATGTGGTACATATTTAGAATTTCCATACCATGTTCTTATTTACATCTTATTCTATCATTTTACTTTATTATATTTTTTATGAAATGGTGACCCTTTTCACTCTCTTTTTATAATTTTATAAAACCATGATTCATACCTGTTATGTTTCCGATTTTTCAACACATAATTTCTCTATTTTTCTTAAGAAATTCATTTATTTTCATTATTTAATTACCCAAACATCTTTTATTTTTAGGGGTTTTCATCAATATATGTAAATTATTTTTTTTATTCTGGAATATACATACATAAAACCTCATTCCCATTATATGGGTTATAAATGACATAATGGTCATGTTTTTAAGAACTTTTTAAAATTCCATGATTTAGATATGAAACCAATTCATTTTATTATCTATTGGTTATTTATGAAATTCTATATTATGATATATGTGGTCCTCCTAAAAATAAGGACACTTTAATGGTGCACTATGATATTTTTTTAATGTATTTAGTTACAAAATTAGTCTCTATAGATGACATGTTTTTATGATAACTTGGTGGATAACCGTAGTAATTTTTAAAAATTGTGAGGATGGACTTTAGTGATATGATTATACATGTCTAAATTAATTTTTATAGCCAAATTTACAATATATGATTATTGTTATTTTATTTATGATATTATTCACATTATCTTTTTCATTCCACAATGATATTCTTCAATTTCATATGAATTTTTATCAAGATCACTTCTAAGTTGTTTCACTTGTTTTCCCTTACTATGACTTTTTCTCAACCTTTCCATTGATTTATGTCCCCATGATATGATATGAAATAAATGTAATTAGGATGAACCTTGAAGAATAATTTCTTTTTTAATAAAATAATGTTTTATGTTTTCATGTATTATGTACATTTTTTTCAAGACACTAATACATTAATAATCATCTTTTTGTAAATCCTATGTAATGTTATGTAATAAAAATGTAAGGATTCCATTTTTGGTATTAATGGGGTGGTTTAGATATTTTTTTAAATTAGGATTTGAAAACATTAAGAAGAAAACTATATAAGTCTTTAAATTATGGAAATATTCTTGGTATTTTGGTTACATATTAAGTATGTTTTTTCGGAAAAAATATGTTCATATCAAGATACGGACAAGTGGATGTTTCTCAGGGATAGACATATCTATGGGTAAAACCCAAAAAAATCCTTTGAGAAAGACTCGAATGGGAAGTAGTATATGAAAACAATCTTTTTTCACTCTTAGTTAGACACTCCCGAGGGATATGTTTGGTTAATCACAAGATTTTTATGAATCATTATGAAGGATTTGTATCAATTGTAATTATTGTTAAAGAAAAATATTTATTAGAATGATATTTTAAGACATGAAATTCCATTATAATTATTATATTTTTAAATCAAACACATTCCTCACTAAGTTTCTCTATTTTTAGTAAATGGAGGGAAATAGGAGGAACCTTGTAAATGGTGAATGCAATGAACCTGGCTCCGAGGGCCCTCTTATTGAGGCCTGAATGCAACCCATTATGATAATGATGAATCAAACAACTCAAGTTATATGAAATAACATGAATAAAGATGAGAGATCGTTTTTCCATGAAGGAAAAAACATTCCATTGAGTCATTTATGCATCAATGACCACCAACCTGTAGTGGATATAATGACCCACTGATTGCTAAAAAATGGACAAGATAAATAAAAATGATCTTTTCTGTAATTTATTATTCAGAACAAGAGATAGTCACTCTGGCTATATATCGTTTAGAGGTAGAAGCTGATTAGAGGAGGAAACCGCTAAAAAATGAGGCCAATAGTGGATATTGAATCTTTTGAGTGGAAATAGTTCAGGTTAACCTCATTAAATAGGTATTTCCATCATTCTATTATAATGAAATTAGAGCAGGAATTCCTTGACCTGAAGAAAAAGGACAATGATATTGTAGGTATCTATGAGATGAACTTCTAATGACTTTCCCATTACAACTATAGTTTTTCACGGATCCTATTAGAAAGGTTAATAGATTATTCAATGGTTTAAGTCCACATAAATCAAGGAATTTAGCCAACCGATAGTATGATATCTATAAGAAAATCATGCGGAGCAATATGAAGGTTGAACATTAATACAGTGTGACACAATGTTCTCGCAAATCGAATGAAAATAAATGTTCGATGGATCTATGTTTGGGGAGGAACATTGATCAAGGATGAGGGTGAAAGTAAGTGCAACATTTCACTTGCAATAAATGAGGGAGGAAGTATTTTGGGAACTATTTTCATGGGAGCGGTAAATGATAAATGATTGGAAGAGATGTCTATATCACATAGAAATATCATGGTGACATATATCTTCAACTTATAAACACTAACAACAAAGGAGAGATAGTGCAAGATTTTACTAAAGTCTAATACTTCAAGTGGTGATTTCTATGTAACTTTTCCAATCACAATAATAATTTAAGGGTAGTGGAGGGTAATCACCTTCTACATTTGAAAAAGACCAAGGGAGAAAGGTTGTGATTTTTCTATCACAATATCTGATGTCAAAGATCCAAACAATGTAGTGGTAGGTACTCTTGTTGTTCTCTAAAATCAAGAATGTACTTTGTTTCACTTTGGTTCTATTAGTTCCTTTAATTCCTCCATTTTTTAATTAATATAGAATTAATACCTGATCATATAGAAGTAGATTTATCAATAAAGACTCTTGAAGGGATTATCCAAGCATCAAAACTATATACAAACTCTATCATTTAATTATTTGAGGTTAATATCATTGAAAATGTAATATTCATTCCCATACTGGTGTTTCACATTATACTTTGGATATAATTGCTCTCAATGTATAATTCTAAAATAAACTGTAATATCAAGGATATCCCTGATGTCTTGAATGGAAAACAAACAATTATCTTCCAAGGAGGGATATATCGACCAGATCATTGTCTAGAAAAACCTCTTATAACCTTATTTATGGATTTGATTCATAAAGAAGATTAGTAAAATTATATTTTAAGGATAAGGAATGTCCCCATCATTCAATAATACATTTATGTATTTCTTGAGATTTTTCAAGAACTCCCCTACAAAGGTAGGTAGATTTCTCTATTGAAATCATTCTTAGTTCCATGAAAATTTCTAAACCCCCATATAGAATGGTGAATATAGAGATGGAATAAATAAATAATTAACTCAATGGTATTTTGGGTAAGTGAATTATCCAACCAAGTTTCTATCATTGGGGACAAACTGTTCTGTATTTGATGAATAAGGTTGGATTGATGCAGTTATGAATTTCTTATAGGGAACCAAATGGGGTCACAGGGAATAAAAACTACAATATTTCATGATTTTTTGATTTATATGATTTTCTTCACATGGTGTAGTTATTCTCTAGTATTGATCATTGATCTTGTTATCATCAATTGAAGGTGGTGAAAGAATAAATTCAAAATACTGCCTTCCAATAAATATATTGGCATTATCAGTTTGTTGTTATGACCTTTGGATACAATACTGCTCTTACTATTTTTATGAATTTGATGAATATAGTCTATATTGACTACCTTTTTAAATTTTTGATTGTTTTTAATGATTATATTATGATATATTCTAAAATTCGTGAGGATCATGAATTTAATTTTTTTAATATATTTCAATCATTATGGAAGTATATGATATTTGGAATGTTTAAAAAGCGTTAGTTTTGGTTACAACATGTTTATTTCATGGGTCAAAATGTTACAAGTTATGGAATCTTAGTTGAACCTACAATGAAAAAGGTTTTAGAAGAGGGTTCTTATCCTATAACAATAATTGAGATATGCAGTTTCCTTCGAACATTAGTATATTATAGGAGGCTTGTAGAAAACGTTTCAGGACATTCTATTCCACTATCCATGATAAATATGAAATTGGTCAAGTTTATCTAAAAAAATAATTGTGAAAAATGTTTCCAGGAGATGGATATGAGATTATTTACTGCACGTATGTTAACTCTACCCTCTATTGGAGAAGTAATAATTATTTTTAATGATGTATATTTAAATGTGCTAGGGGGAATCCTCGTACTAAATGACATGCTAATTTATTATGCATCTCGACAGTTGAACCCTCATGAGAAGAACTACCCTACACATGACTGGAGAGGGACACAATTTTGTTTCTCTGAAGTTATGGAGTCAATATCTTTATAGGGAAAAATGTGATATATACACAAACCATCAATGTTTGAATTATATTTTCACTAAAAAGGAATTGAACATGAGAAAGAGAATATAGTTTAAACGTATTAAAGATTGTGATTATTCAATTCATTATCATCTTAGTAGAAAAAATTGATGTTGATGCATTAAGTCAAAAATTCACTATTGTGTTTGTGATGAGGAGGATTAAAAATGATCCTTTGATCAATTAACTAGTACAATTGTACATGGGAATTGAAAGGAAAGGGAAATCATCTACCCTATCACAAATGATTTCTCAACCGTCATTACTTGAGATGATAAAGAAACCTCAAAGAGTTGATCCATCATTATAGAAAAAGATATAGGTTGTAAATAATGGGATGTTTCCTGGGATCAATATTGATCAAGACGATGTAAAGAAGTTTGGTTCAAGGATATGGGTTCTACAGATTCCATAAGTAAAGAAGGATCTAATGGATGATACTCAAATCTCTACATTTTCTATACATCCTCTCAGCACAAAAATTTATAGGGTCCTTTGTGATCATTATTGGTTGGATAACATAAAATGGGATATTTCTGACTAAACTACAAGGTTTATGGAATGTTAGTACGTAAAGGTGGAGAGACAACTCCCTAAAGGGGTATTAAAAACACTACTCATACCATAATGGAAGTGGGATAACATCACTATGCACTTTTTCACTTATCACTTGAGATCTTCTAAAGGAAACAATACAATAAGGGTTTAAGTGGACCCCTCTCTATATGACTTCCGATTTTATCCCTATTGCGTATGATATCAATATGGATCAAATTTCTAGGATTTACATGATGGACGTGGTGAGGATTCATGGGGTACTACATTCTATCAAATATGATCATGATCAAAGGTTCAGATCAAAATTCTGGAGAAGACTTCAACATGCTCTGAGTACCGAATTGGATTTCTGTATGGCATATCATACCCAAACTAATTTCCAATATGAATAGACTATTAAAACAATCAATTACATTCTATGAATATGTTCTATAGAATTTAATGGTGCATGGGATCAACATCTCCCATTAGTTGTGTTCTCGTACAACAAAAATTTATATTCAAGTATTCAAAAGGCTCCATTTTAAGATATATATTAGAAGAGATTTAGAACTCCTACTTGATGCGATGAAGCTAGTGAGAGAATACCTCTTGGGATTTATCATATGTAAGAGATGACATAAAAGGTTCATGAAATCTAACAACACATTAAGGATGATAAGATTCAGAAAATGATCCATGTTGGAAACTATAAAATGTTCTCAGAGATTAATGTTGGGGATAATGTATTTATTCAAATTTCACCATTGAAGAGATTCATGATATTTGGGAAGAATAGTATTCTTAAAACTAGTTACATTGGACCATATTAAATCCATGATCATGTAAGACCAGGGGCCTATCGACTAACACTTATACCAATGCTATATCATATTTATCATGTTTTCCACTTATATTTCTTGAGGAAGCATGGACCTGACCCTTCACATTTACTAAATCCGATGATGGAACAATTGAAACAAAATATACCTTATGGGGAGTAGACGATAAATATCTTGGACCACAGGTACAAGGTTCTATGAAACCAGACTATGAACCTCATAAATGTGTTGTGGAAAAACCACATGTATAATGAAGAAATGTGGGAACCAGAGGAAACAATGAGGTAGAAGAACCCTCACCTTTTCTCAACTAAAGGAATGAGAAGATATTTGGAGGATGAAATTTCTTAAATGGGGATTAATATAACGACAAAATATTATTTAATAATATCCACCTTCGAATTTGTTTTATATTATGAAACAGAAATATTTCCCATTAAAAATGATATCTGTATAAATTAATGATAACATCACATTTCGACATTTACATGACTGTTGGTCAATATGACCATTGGAAACTACGATAATAAAATTATGATTATAATTTAAAAATTTAAATGATAATGGCTAACAAATGAATAATGAATAGTGGATGGCTTGAACTAGTAGAATGAGGCCATACGAATCCCTTTTTTCATAGCATGGGAAGTAAGTAGCATCATTGGTCTTTTCTCTGGACCCATCCCTAAATGAGATTCTACGTGTTAAGCATGAACAAAATCTTCTACTAGATATGTCCATGTTATTTGAGATTACCAATCAGGTGATGTTATTTGAGCCACCCGAAGAATCCATCACCATATAACACCATACCACAAGGTTATATGCGGGTGTTTAAAAGGGTAATGTTTCGAGGCTGTAGTCACTTAAATTGTAATCCCATTGTTTAATAATTTTTTTTATTTTACAATTTCAATTTTGAGAATTTTTTTTCTTAATAAAATATATTTTTAATTGAGAAAAATATTATAAATTGATGATAGGGTAAAATATAACTTTACATAGATTTATCATACTTAGAGAATTATTATTGTAAAATAAACATCATTTGTGAATTTCAAATGTCAACATTAATCTAGGTTGAGTATTTCAATTTTTTGATGATGTTTAATATTTTAGGTTATTACTAAAAAACACAAAATTTTTAGAAACTATTTTTTTCATTTATATAATTATTACACATTAAATAATTGATGTTTTTAAAATATTTTAAAAAATGTGACATGCATGATTTAGATCGATAAGATACATATATTCTAATAAGATCAACTTAATTTTTGTATAATAATAACATGACCATTAGAATAGTAATTATACCCTTATGTATAGTAATATGACCAATGGAATAGTAACCACACCTAAGGAATTTCATATATAGTTTAGGAATCTTAAATGGTAACTTGATATAATTATATAATATTTAAATAAATGGTTTTGAAATTATTATTTATGTTTTATTATTTTTTTTGGGTAAAACCCATTTTATTTAAAAACTAAAGTTCTAATATTTATAAAATTATTTTTCAAATAATTGAGTACATTGTTGAATTATACAAATCTATATTAGGTTAGGGTGTATTTCTGAGAATTTTTTAAAATACATTGTTTTTGATGAATAGTAAATATAGAGTTTTTAGTTTTCTATATGATTAATTACACCATAATAATTTCATAATGATATAATATAAGATTATAGTTGACTTTTATGGATTAAAACATGATATTTGGTGTCCCAATCAGCCAATAACATGTGAAAATACCATGTTAATTCCCATTTTTTTTGCAAATACCACTAATGAGGTGTCATGAGAAATTAATAAAAAAACATCCTCTATTTTGTTATAAATACCCACCCATTACATAATTATATTACTTTACCAATTCACTACATAAAAATCTCTAATATTATTACCTCTAATGGAGTCATTTGGAAGTGTCCTCAATTCCAAAGGTCCCGATCATTGTGTTTTAGGTGTCACTCTTCAAGGTAAGGGAATTATCAACTTCTCTTTTCCTTTCATGTTCTCTTTTATGTGTTATGTCATTCAAATTTCAATAAAATGTTTATATATCCAATTTATTATGTTCCTATACTATATTATGATTCATTTATTAATGTTTGTCCCTTTCTCCCCTCCTTTTAATGTATTATTAAACCATGATTCATTCCCATTATTCTATAGAATATTCAAATAAAATTGTACATATTTATCTATAGGAAATATTATTTTTTATTTTTGAGAATATCCAAAAAACATTAATCTCAAGGAATATTCATCATGGAAAAAAAATTATTTATTTGATTCTGTAATTTACAAACATGACACCCTCATTCCATTTCTGTGGATCATAAATGACATAACGATCATGTTTTTAAGAAATTTTTTGAATTCCACAATGTTGATATGAAACCCATTACATTTATTCCCTAATCGTTTTTTATATAATTATTGATTATGATAACTGTGGATCACATGAAATAATACATATTAATAGTGTTCCATGATAGTTCTCTAATTCATTCATTAAAGAATTTTATCTCTAGAGATGAAAAGTTTTATGATACATTGTGGAATATCTTTTGTAATTTTTATGAAACCTTGGGGATGGAAATTGTTGATAAGCCTGAGAATGTCTAAAATAAATGTTGTATACAAATTTATAATTTATGATTCATGTTCTTTTATTTATTATATTCCTCATATTCTCTTTTTTATTCCATATTTGTATTCTTCAAATATATATCTATATTTCTTAGGATCACTTATAAATAGTTCCACATGTTTTCCCTTACTGGGCCTTTTCTCTCCCTTTCCATTTATATATGTCCCCAAGTTATGAGATAAAATAATTTTAGTTAGGATGAACATTGATGAATCCTTTTTCATGCAATTAATAAATTTTTTTATTATTCACTTATTATGTACCTTTTATCTAAGACACTTTGCCTTTAAAGATCCACTATTTGTAAATTCTATGTAATGTTATGTAATAAAAATGTAAGATACCAACAAAATTCATGTATTATATCTCTAACATATACAAATGATTTTGATAATATAGGCCTTTAGTCATGAGGTCCTAAAATTGTTTTAATTGGAACCCTTCTTACTCCATCATCACCGCTCTCATAAAAATTCATTATGAGGTGATACCTCCAGAGAATGTTCTTTGTAAGTTAGGGATTCTTTTTTACTTTGGAAAGATCCACCACATCAATATTATAATAATGAAATGTCATATTATCTTTAATTATCATGAACTAGAAAATTTATACATAACCAAATGACTTCATTTGACGTATTAAAAGCATATATATAATTCCAATCAACTGTAGAATCAGTCAAAACGTGCTACATTGAACTCTTCCTACACCTAGATCTTTGTTGAGACAAAAACATATATTATCATCGACATTGGATCATTATGATCTATTTGAAAACTTGCATCAGTATAACTATAAAGACCCAACCTTAAAGCTTACTTAATCTTCAGTTATTACAAGATTACACATTGAGGATCTTTTCAGGTTTAGATTATTAGAGAATTAGATCATAAAACATGCATTACATTCCACATTTAAACTATGTTGATAGATAAAAGATAGTATTCATTTTTCCCATCAACGGAAACATATTTAAAATAAAACATGCATTCTTTCATGACACTTCCTTGACACTATCATCATATCATGTACCCTTACCTTGACCTGTGAAAAACATTTCAAAAACTTGGGATGAGCATAAAAAGATTATTAAGGGATATAAAAATATGGAAAGGAAACATGATTACATGTATAAATAAGAATGAAATCATACATTACCCATATAACATAAGCACTTTAACATACCTCAAAAATCATGAATAAATCATAGATATCAGAAGACAAATAGGTATCTTGAGGAATTCGTAACAATCTTATGTAGGGAGTAACCCTCTTGGTTATGTTTGGAATACCCATCACATTATATTACCTAAATCTCTTCGGAGAAACCTTATTGTTTAACCCCTTTGCGTTACCCAATGCATTGGAGAGCTATATCGGGCTCACCCGCCCTTAGTTTATCACGGAACCACCCGTCTTCATAACAATGCCCAAGAACCATAACATAATCATATCACATAAAACATGCATTAAGGATACATAACCTTTAAACTTTTCAATCACAAGATATCAATACAACACATTGATATAAAAACATTATGAAAACCATTTTCAATACCAAAGTAAAATAGAAGTAAAACATGGTATTTATTTTTCTTTTAAAAAAAAGGTATGGCTTATAGAGGAAGCCGAAAGTCAAATAATGGTCACGGCGGCGGAGAAGTCGTTGTCACCGCATACGTACGACAAAAACATTCCCTTTTGTCGTTTTGTAAAACGCTTTGTATAAAAATAATATTCCTTTCAGATAAACATAAAATTCATAGGTGTTTATACACCGTATAAAAGAAGGTCTGGTGTAACACTAAATATGCCTCAATGAAAGGAGATTGAGATGAAGTCCCATACAAAGACGGTATCCTTGGATTAAGGATAAATCAATTACATAATTATGTGTGACAAACTAATACGCAAAATATAAGTGGATATTAAGTGTAAAACAATCATAGGTTATTCACACATTATCATAGAACGACATATTCAAGGAGTTAAATCTTATCCCAATGAATCAAAATTGGGTTAATAAGTTCCCTTGCAAAAATTAGACAGCATAACGACGTCACTGTAAAATTCAGAAAATGAGTTGATGAGAGATAAAAAGGGTATCTCATCACATGGACATAAAATTTAAATCACTAAGGATATATAATAACATATCCCAACATAATGTTATGTGAATTAAATGACATAACAAAATAAGTCTTTTAAAAAGAGGAGGGTGAAAGGTTCCCTTACCGACATGGGTATCTTTCAAAACATACACCCCGTGAAAGAAGGACAATACAAAATTGATGTAAATACTCATAAATGAAATTATATTATACAATGAGTAAAATAATGGGCAGTACATACACCACTCAAAGGAAATTGAGGAAAATGTAGAATAAATATCACAGGAATAAAAGTGAGATGAAAAATCCCTTACGAAAACTCGACAGCCTAATGGCTCCACTTAAAACGTCCAAAAATGGATTGATGAGATCAAATAGGGTCTCTCATCATATTAAAATAAAATTTACAGTAATAGGAATATAAAATAACATCCCCCATAATAACAAATATGATCTTAAAAGAAGTGACATAATTGAGAGAACATAAAAAGAAAAATAGCGGTTAGATCTCTTACGAAAATTCGGCAGCCTAACGGCGCCACTCAAAACATCCAAAATGGATTGATGAGAGAGAATAGGTTCTCTAATCATATGAACATAAAAATTAAAGTAAGAGTAATATAAAATAACATCCTAATCACAAGTAATATGTGCTTAAAAGGAATGACATAAAATAGTTTACTTAAAAATGAAAGAGAGGAGTAGGATCCCTTACCTCGGGTCCGACTTGACACGATCGTTCTTTAACATCCTGAATAATAAACTTGAGTTAATTTATACTTTCTTAAGAACTTTTTTCAAGTTCATTATTCCTTTTATATCACTTATTTTCATGTTATAAACATTATGTAATCTTTTAAGTTAATACTGTTTGTTTTGTCGATATTTGGTTCTTAAGTCGAAAGTGGACTTCATACAATTACATGTTGTTCGTGTGGTCAAAGGTTCATTTTATCCAGAATGATACTCATGATTTAGATATCATATATATCATATATATCCATAATATACATGTATTTATAATAGTACATAATCATTTAGAGGTAAGAAATGAAATGCACCGTTCATGGAGACGGTAAGCCGTACGTACGCATGAACACTACTTTCATTTCTATGTCATATTAATGGAATTAAAACTAAATGAGAGGTATGTATATTATAATTCCAGAATTATATTCATCATTTATATGTAACATAAATCATATATAATAACTTTAAATACATCCTTTATACATCCCACATATGGCATTAACGAATCAAATCACTTTGAGGGGGCGGTAGTCCGCACTTCCTAAAATGAAATTATCGGGTTTACCCCCAATGGAAACCATAAAGGAGTGACAAAAAATAAAAATACATAAGCTTATGTACAAAATAAACATATTATATATCATATATAAATATAGTGACATCTTAATTGCCACCTTTTAAGGTTTTATATGAGTGTTGAACAATCATCATTTCGTGAGACAGAAATTCGCCATCCACAGAAACAGTATGTTATTTAACCATTTGATGTAGGTGTGTGTAATTTTAGCTCGAATTATTCTTATAAAAACTTCCTAGTATATTTAAGATACTGGTTTTGTTAAAAAAATACATGAATAAAAAGAGTTTATGGGGTTGGAGAAGCAAAATAAAACAAAAGCACACAAGTGAAGACATTACCTTAAAATCGGGTAACTCTTTTTTATTTGTGCTCAAAGGCTTCCTTGGAAAGTCTTCTGCCCAATGTGAGGATTATAGGAGTAATAGAGGGATGTGGAGAGACAAAATGGGCAGGGTTTGGCCGAGTGAAAGGCTTTGGAAGTGTGGGTAAGGAGGTATAGGTGGGGGCCTTTTATAAGAGGAGAGGAGGGGCACTCTCGGAAAGTAAAGAAATGTTAAATTATTTGAAAATGAGTTTTGGATTTAAAAGGACCCACATTGATATAATTCAAGGATAAGGTGATAAGGATTATAAATATACCAATAAAATAGGTTTTGGTCATTTTTAGGTCATATATTTTACATTATCTTTTCATTTTATTTAAATCCTTTATTAATGAGGTAATCGCTGCATCATCATGATGTCATAAATTATTTAATTTACTTAATGTATAAAAATTATAAAAAATATATCATGATATAGGAAATATTTTTATCTTTCTAATGAATATTTATAGTCAAACATATGACTTGTATAACCCATTAAAAATTGTTTTAGTGAAACATCTCATGCTTGTGACATTTTTATTTTAACTTTAAATAAAAAGGTATTTATGTCATTTTCCAACCAACGTGGCACCATGGGGTCCCCAAGTTGACCCATGTATTTTATTGGTCGTCCATGACACATAAAATTAGGGTAGGACATGTGTCTAGGTCATTTCTCATTATTAAAACATTATTTTTACATTAAATTACACTAATTACCTCTAATCGCGATTAAGAACATAAAAGTTACTATTCATCAAAAAATTATTTTAATCCCATTGAACTGAATTTTTCTTCCTATTGACAAACATGTATGTAGGATTTTTTAAATTCAAAACACGGAGGTGGCAATGTTCCATTTTAACGAAAAATCAGTTTCTTTAACTACCACTTAGTGGTTTCACTATTCATCAAAAATTGATGTTTTTCAGAAAAATACCAAAAATTCACCCTAAGCTATATTTGATATTCCAAATTAAAAAATGAAGTCTATTTTAAAAAATTAAAAATATTTAAGTTGCCTTAATTAATTTAATAATTAATTACCGATGTCAGAGCAAATAGCATGTTTTTATGAAACAATAAGTATCAAAAGATGGACACTAGTTTAAGTTCGATTTAAAAGTGAAATTAGTTTCAATGACCACAATTGTATTAAATTGTAAAAATCTATTCTAATTGAACATTAAAACCAATTCGAAATATAATCTAATCATATAAATAAATTAGACTAAAAAGTGGTTTTGAATTAAAATACAACATTTTTCACTATTCATTAAAAAAATAAACTTCATCGGAAAAATACCAAAAATTTACACAAAGTAAATTTTGATGTACCAATTCTAAAGAATAATTTTATTTTTTCAAATATAACAAATAAAATTATTAAAAAGTGTATTTAAAAGAGGTTCGCCATCGAATGACGGTTAATCGACCTTTTAAACAATATTAGAATGTTTATGCATAGAAATTGGATTCATTCGCATTTTTAATCCTCTAACATTTATTGTAAAACCTATATAATCATTTTTTAGTTAGTTCTGTTCATTCCCTCCATTACAACGTCTAGGCATTAACTACCATTTAAAAAAATATTATTTTATTTTTATAGTGCAACGTAAGATTCCCAAGAAACTCGTTGTTGCGTATTGGGTACTCCATCGAGCATAGAGTCCCCTTTAAAGTAATATTAATATTTTATTCACAAATATGGATAAATATAATAATTTCATATTTTTATTTACCTGGGGTGTAACGTCCTTCCCCCATTTGGGAATTTCATCCTCGCAATTTTAAAATTGGGCTCAGAAAAATCCATGAAAGTCCCACATCGGAACAAGAGTCGGTAAAACAATCACTTTAAAATAAAGAATGACAAGTACATAGGTCACCTAAGTTAACCCATACTAGGATTCCATGTAGAAAAACATGGACATTGAGGAGAAAACATAGGTTCATGTTCGGATGGAGAGTGATAGAAAACATGTTTAGGAGAAAGTTAACCATAAAAAAATCCCAAACTTGTGATGGGTTAAACGGTATTCCATCCCCCAGAAGGAAAAGTTAATAGACAAACATTTTTGTTTTATTTTTCTTTTTATTGAGGAATTTATTCATAAGGAAACATAATCACTTATCATGTTGACTTCCAACTTTTATTATATTTCTTACACAAACTCATATTTTCTCCAAAAGACGAGTATTTAGGAAGACTTGTTCGCATTAAGAATACTATAATAAAATTCTAGAGAATCACCTAATCCACAAAAGAGAACTATATAAATCCCATGTCTTTAGAATTTAACAAAAACCAAAACCAAAATGGTTAGTACAAGATCAGATAATCCAGAACAGGATAACCCTTTATAAAAAGAAAATATATTCTTAATCTCCAAAATGTGTCCGACAAAACCCAAAGTTCAATGAGGACCATTTGATAAACAATTTATCCATAAAATTATTAAATGTAAAACAAACTAAGATTGGAACCCAAATATTTGAAGGATTTAGTCACATAGTCTTCCAAGGTACAAATTAACTTTTATCTCCAAATAACATCAGTTGCTCTTAAATTCTCATATTGAAAAGTAATTAACCTAATCACATATCCACGATGATAGGTTAATCATTTCCATAGATAACCCAAAATAAACTTAATATTTATTCCTAAAATCATATAACTATAAAGAATTATTCAAACTAACCAGGGACTTCACGTAGTCCAATGGTAGGTGATAAATACTAGTTGCAATTTGGTTGTGGGTTCGATTCCCGCAGCATTGTCCGACGCGACGGGTTGTCACACGGTCTGCGTGTTGTCCTTTTTCCAAAACAATATTATTATTAAAACATTCCCCAAAACAAGATAAAATCTTCAAAAATTATCATAACATATTTTAACCTCATGTTTATCTCATGCCTTTCATTTTCCATCATAACATATAATAACCCATAATTACCTCAAAAATAAGGATCATATAAACTCTAATGGTTACCTCTATAATTATTACCTAAACATCCACATCGATTCATCATCTTGTACATGATGCATTACAGATCATACCAAGGTTCATGTGGTTGATCATGACTCATTGATAGTTGGTTTAGAACAACCACGATTTTCCTCATTGAATCCCCCATTTTGTCTAGTATCTTAATCCGAGAACCACCACAGTTTCCTTCAAACATGTTTTCTCTTTGGTCCCTGTTATATCCATCCATTCACTAAAAATAGAAATGTTAGTGTGAGTATATAAACAAAACCATCATGTACTAATGAGTAAGGTAAACACTAATATATACATACTCATTCACTTTATCTAAAAGTAGGACTCTTTCTGAAATCCTATCAATTATGGTAATGTCACTTGTTCTTAAAGAATACCCTAACCTATAAAGTTATCTAAACCACCCTTTGATACCAACTATAAGGACCCAGCCTTACACCTTACTTAATCTTGAGTTATTACAAGATTACACATTTAGGATCTTTTCAGGTTTAGAGTTTTCGAGAATTAGATCATAAAACATGCATTACATTCCACATTTAAACAATGTGGTTACAGAAGAGATAGTATTCATTTTTTCCATCAATGGAAAAATATTTAAAATAAAACATGGATTCTTTCTTGACACATCCTTGACACTATCATCATATCATGTACCCTTCCCTTGACCTGTGAAAAACATTTCAAAAACACGGGATGGGCATAGAAAGCTCAGTAAGGGATAAAAAAATATGGAAAGGAAACATGAGTACATGTATACATATGAATGAAATCATCCTTTACCCATAAAACATAAGCACTTAAACATACCTAAAAAATCATGAATAAATAATAGAAATCAGAAGACATAAAGGTAACTTGAGGCATTCATGACAATTTTACGTAGGGAGTAACCCTCTTGGTTACGTTTGGAATACCCATCACAATATATTCCCTAAATCTCTTCGGAGAAACCGTAACGTTTAACCCCTTCACGTTACCCAATGCATTGGAGAGCTATATCGGGCTCACCCGCCCTTATTTTATCACAGAACCACCCATCTTCATAACAATGCCCAAGAACTATAACATAATCGTATCACATAAAACATTCATAAAGGAAACATAACATTTCCACTTTTCAATCACAAGATATCAATACAACACATTGATATAGAAACATTATGAAAACTATTTTCAATACCAAAATAATATAAAAGTAAAACATGGTATTTATTTTTCTTTTAAAAAAAATTTATGGCTTGTAGAGGAAGCCGAAACTCAAATAATGGTCACAGCAGCGACGAAGCCATTGTCGCCGCATACGTACTACAAAAAAATTACCTTTTGTCGTTTGGTAAAACACTTTTTATAAAAAAAAAGTTTCCTTTCAGATAAATTTAAAAGTAAAAGGGGTTTATACACCGTATAAAATAATGATGTGTATAAAACAAAATATGCCTCAATGAAAGGAGATTGAGATGAAGTCCCATACAGTGACGGTATCCTTGGATTACGGATAAATCAATTACATAATTATGTGTGAAAAAATAATACACCAAATATAAGTGGATATTAAGTGTAAAAAAATCAAAGGTCATTCACACATATTCATAGAACGACATATTCAAGGAGTACAATCTTATCCCGAAGAATCAAAATTTGGTTAAGAAGTTCTCTTGCAAAAATTTGACTGCCTAATGACGTCACTAAAAAATTCAGAAAATGAGTTGATGAGAGATAAAAAGGGTATCTCATCACTTGGACATAAAATGTAAATCACTAAGGATATAGAAGAAAATATCCCAACATAATTTTATGTGAATTAAAAGACATAACAAAAGAAGTATTTTAAAAATAGGAGGGTGAAAGGTTCCCTTACCGACATGGGTATCTTTCGAAACATTCACCCCGTGAAAGAAGGACAATACAACGTTGATGGAAATACTCATAAATGAAATTATATAACACAATGAGTAAAATAATTGGCATTACATACACCACTCAATGGAAATTGTGGAAAATGTAGAATAAATCTCATGGGAATAAAAGTGAGATGAAAAATCCCTTACGAAAACTCGGCAGCCTAAAGGCGCCACTTAAAACTTCCAAAAATGGATTGATGAGATCAAATACGGTCTCTCGTCATATTAATAGAAAATTTACAGAAAGAGGAATAGAAAATAACATTCCCAATCATAATAAATAGGAGCATAAAAGAAGTAACATAAAGGAGAGTACTAAAAATGAAAGAGAGAGGTTAGATCTCTTACGAAAATTCGGCAGCCTAACGGCGGCACTCAAAACATCCAAAATGGATTGATGAGAGAGAATAGGGTCAATCATAATATGAAAATAAAAATTACAGTAAGAGTAATATAAAATAACATCCCAATCACAATAAAGATGATCTTAAAAGGAATGACATAAAAGAGTGTACTTAAAAAGAAAGAGAGGAGTATGATCCCTTTCCTTGAGTCCGACATGACTCGATCGTTCTTTAACGTCCTGAATAATATACTTGAGTTAATTTCTAATTTATTAAGAACCTTTTTCAAGATCATTATTCCATTTATATCACTTATTTCCATGTTATAAACATAATGTAATAATTTATGTTAATAATGTTTGTTTTGTCGATTTTTGGTTCTTAAGTCGAAAGTGGACTTCATACAATTACATGTTGTTCGTGTGGTCAAAGGTTTATTATATCTAGAATGATATTAATGATTTGGATATCATAAATATCATATATATCCATAATATACATGTATTTATAATATTACATAATCATTTAGAGGTAAGAAATGAAATGCACCGTTCATGGAGACGGTAAGCCATACGTACGCATGAACGCTACTTTCATTTCTATGTCATATTAATGGAATTAAAACTAAATGAGAGGTATGTATATTTTAATTCCAGAATTATATTCATAATTTATATGTAACATACATCATTTATAATAACTTTAAATACATCCTTTACACATCCCACATATGGCATTAACGAATCAAATCACTTTGAGGGGGCGGTAGTCCGCACTTCCTAAAATGAAATTATCATGTTTACCCACAATGGAAACCATAAAGGTACTCCACAAAAGAAAAATACAGAAGCTTAAGTAAAACATAAACATATTATATATCATATATAAATATAGTGTCATCTTAATGGCCACATTTTAAGGTGTTATATGAGTGTTGAACAATCATTGTTTCGTGAGGCAGAAATTCTCCATCCACAGAAACAGTATGTTCGTTTACCATTTGATGTAGGTGTGTGTAAGTGTAGCTCAAATTCTTCTAATAAAAACATACTAGTATATTTAATATACTGGAGTTGTTACAAAAGTAATGAATAAAAAGAGTCTAGGGGTTGGAGAATAAAAATAAAACAAAAGCACACAAGTGAAGTCATTACCTTAAAATCGGGTAACTCTTTTTAATTTGAGCTCAAAGGATTCCTCGGGAAGACTTCTGCCCAAAGTGATGATTCTAGGAGTAATATAGGGATGTGTAGAGACAAAATGGGCAGGGGTTGTCCGAGCCAAAGGCTTTGGAATTGTGGGTATGGAGGTAGAGGTGGGGGCCTTTTATTAGAAGAGAGGATGGACACTCTTGAAAAGTAAAGAAATGTTACATTATTTGAAAATGAGTATCGGATTTAAAAGGTCCCAAATTGATATAATTAGAGGTTAAATTGATAAGGTTTAAAAATCCACCAATCCAATAGGTTTTGGACATGTGTAGGTCATATATTTTACATTATCTTTTCATTTTATTAAATCCTTTATCAATGAAGTAATCACTGCATCATCATGATGTAATAAATAATTTAATTTATTTAATGTCTAAAAATTATAAAAAAAAATATCATGATGTAGTAAATCTTTTTAGCTTTCTAATGAATATTTATATTCAAAAATATGACTTGTATAACCCCATTTAAAAATTTTGTTTAGTGAAACATCTCATGCTTGTGACATTTTTATTTTAACTTTAAATAAAAAGTTATTTATGTCATTTTCCAACCAAAGTGGCTCCATGGGGTCCCCAAGTTTACCCATGGATATTCTTGGTCGTCCATGACACATCCAATGAGGTTAGGACATGTTTCTAGGTCATTTAACATTATTAAAACATTATTTTTACCTTAAATTACACTAATTACCTCTAATCGCCATTAAGAACATAAAAGTTACTTTTCACCAAACAATTATTTTAATCCCATTGAACCACATTTTTCTTCCTAATGACAACCATATATGTCGAATTTTTTAAATTCAAAACACAGAGGTGGAAAAGTTCCATTTAAATAAAAAATTAGTTTCTTTATCTACCACTTAGTGGTTTCACTATTCACAAAAAATAATGTTTTTCAGAAAAATTCCAATAATTCACCCAAAGCTATATTTGATATTAGAAATTCAAAAATTAAGTCTATTTTACAAAATTCAAAACATATAAGTTGCATTAATTAATTTAATAATTATTTCCCGCTGTCAGAGAAAATAGCGTGTTTTTATGAAACAATAAGTATCAAAAGATTGACAATAGTTTAAGTCTGATTTCAAAGTGAAATTAATTTCAATGACCACAATTGGATTAAATGGTAAAAATATATTCTAATTTAAATTTAAAACCAATTCAATATATAATATAACCATATAAATATATTATATTAAAAAGTCGTTTTGAATTTAAATACAACATTTTTCACTATTCATTAAAAATGAACTTTGTCGGAAAAATACCAAAAATTTACACAAAGTAAATTTTGATGTTTCAATTATAAAGAAGAATTTTATTTTGTCAAATATAAAAAATAAAATTGTTAAAATGTTGATTTAAAAGAGGTTCTCCATTGAAAGGCAGTTAATCGACCATTTAAAAAATATTAGAATGTTTATGCTTAAAAATTGGATTCATTTGCATTTTTAATCCTCTAACATTTATTGTAAAACATATATAAACAATTTTTAGTTAGTTCTGTTCATTCCCACCATTTCAACAGTTAGGCGTTAACTACCGTTTAAAATAATATTATTTTATTATTAGAGTGCAATGTAAGATTCCCAAGAAACTCGTTGTTCCGTATTGGGTACACCATCGAGCATAGCGTCCCCTTTAAAGTAATATTAATATTTCATTCTCAAATATGGATAAATATAAAAATTTCATATTCTTTATTTTCCTGGGGTGTTACAATAACCTTTGATTAATAGATCCTCACCTCCTATATACACAAGGAATATATCCTTTGTTACTCTAATATACATTAGGATATCCTTAATAGGATATCAATGTTGTTTTCATGGATCAACTTGATATATTCCTATCGTGATCAATGAATATGTGACATCATATCTAGAACATAACATGTCACACAAGATTCATCCTGTCACTGAAGAGTGTGAAATTTTACACATTCTTTCTTTCTCCGGTTGAGTCTGATGACACATTACAAAAAAATTATGTATCCCATGTGACACTAGAATATATCCCCTCTTGGATCATTCACAAAATAATAAATTTAGAATCATGACAATATATGTATCTTTACTTAATACGAGAATAATATTTGGTTTATCACAAATGATCTTGATCCCAATAGTATATATTTGTTCACCAAATTCATTCATAGAGAAACACATTCTTTACCAGAAGTTAATAATCTATATGTACGGAATTTCATTTCCAATGAGTAATATGTTATCAACATATACTACTATTTTTATGACTAAATTATCCAAAATCCACTTATAAAAACATGGATCACATTCATTTTTAATGAAACCAAATTCATTAAGAGCATTATTTAATTTAATCATCTAGGACATAGATACTTTCTCCAACTCATAAAAGGATCTCTGTAAATTGAAAAAAAAATTGGTATCACTTGGATTAAAATAATTTTCTTTTTATGTTATATAGAAATTTCACTAAAGATTACCATTAAGGAAATCAGTTTTGACATCCATCTTACAAATTTTAAAGTCATGGTAAAATGTTATATTAAGTGGAATTTTGATGTCAATTAATATATAAAATGGTGAAAGGTTTCCATCCTAATAAATTCAATAACAATATTTAAACCTATATCCACAATCCTTTCTTTATAGATATTTAAATTACCTTCCATGTCTATATTTCTATTGAATACATGTTTTCACCAAATAAATTTTTCATCAACTGGTGCATTGACCTGACCCCAAACAGGGTTCTAATAAATGGAATATATTTTAAAATTCATCGATTCATTTCATATTAATGATTTTAAGCTCTCTAATTCCTCTTTATAGGTGAGAGGTTCTTCATTTCTAACCAATAATCAGTCACCATATTCAGTGTCTAGAAAACCATATCTCTAGTTTTCTTACCTATCTTATACTCATACAGAGTACATGTGTTTTACGAATTACTTCTTCCAAATAAGCCTATGGAATTTGTTCATTTAAAAACTCTTATATATCATGAGTATCAACATCAAAAAAGTCTTTCTTTCTCTAACTATTCATTTTAGGATGTGATCCCTCTCATGAAATATGAATTTTTTGGTGATATTCATTTCATTTTTAAGGGTTTCTATATGGATTATCCCTTTGATTCCTTGGTATACTCTATAAATATACACTTTGTGTTATGGGGTGCTAGTTTGATTCTTTATATGGACATAAAAAATTAATTGAAACCCCATAAATGTGTACAAAAAACAAGTTCCTTTCTACTCCATCACTAAATCAGAATTCTATTTTCTATATTATTTGTTAACTGGTTTTTTAGTATATTCCACAATTTGTAATACATATCAATAAAATGATAATTGAAGATCTGAATGAACCATCATAGGCCATACTCTCCATTCAATAACATTATTCTACTGTGATATGTACGTGGGAGTTATTTTAGATATAATCCCAAATATAAGTAGAAAATTGAGAAACTATTAGTTAACAATTTGACCAACCCGATCCAATCAAATCTATTTAATCTTAATTCAATGTTGATTTCATTCGTGAATTCATTGAATTTCTCAAATGACTCGAATATTTACCTCAGTATGTAGACATATCCATATCAACTCAAGTAATTAATATAAGTTATGAAAAAAGGATATTGACATCCATTATCTACTATAAATGGTCCACACAAATTAGTGTGTACCAATCCTAGAAACCCTATGTCCCTTTCACATTGTTAATCGAAAAACTTTTTTTTCAATTTTTCTTTTATGAAATCATGACATCATTCAACTGTTTCTATCTTAGAAGAATCTAAATAACCATATTTATATATCTTTTTCAAATGGTTCTCATTTATATGTCCAAGATGGTGATTCCGTAGTTGGGTGTTATATGATCCATGGGAACATGATTCGTTATCTATTTCAAATAATTAGTTTTTGTAATTTGATACATGAAGACCATTATTTAAATTTGATATTCCATAACATATGTTGTATTTATAACCAAAAGAACATTTATTTCCTAACATGAAAATGAAACAATCTACATCTAGGCAAGATACATAAATAATGTTCTTGGTAACATTAAGTACATAATAACAATCCCTTATAAATAATTTCCTTCATGTTGGAAATGAAAGGTGGTAGTCACCAAAGATAGGTAATCCATCCTCACACAATTTTCATATTCTAGATCATACTTTACACTATATATATTTACAAATATACCCTGTTTCTAAATTTGGATATAGATGTTAGAACCAAAAGATGTTTTTACTAATGGATTTGTAGATATCTAAAGATTTCACTCGATAATGACTTCACCTTTAACATCTATTTTCATCTAGGTGTAGTTCCTCTTTTAGTTTCCTTTCTTATCACATGAAAAATATACTAACTTCTTTTGCTTACAATACTATGGATATTCATCTTTTTTGAATGATGGTTCTTGGAAGATTTATACATCAATGGATTCTTGGGACCCATCTCCCTGTTCATCCTTTTCGTATTCAACACAAGGACCACTAATTTGTTACACCTCGTTTCATTTTAAACATGGAGAGTCAATGTAATCAGTTATGAAAAAATATTGTCATTATTTATCATATTACAGTTTGTAATAAAATTGGAGAAGGTCTTGGGTAGTGATGAATGTATTGAATCTGTGTACAACTTGTAACGCCCCGAACCCAGTTACCCAGAGTCGGTGCATTATTACATAACATTGGCATGATCACAAGAAAGATCAAATCTCGAAAGACCGATTGGTTTAGTAGCCTTGGAAACACTAGATATATTCATATGTTTTACATTACATCATAAAATGAAAAACTACTACAACAACATAATGTCTCCATAATCAACACTCATATCCCCACATAATATCCCTGCAGGTCATTCATAATTTACTTCTTCACTTCCTGGGAAAAATAAAACATAGAAAAGGGGTGAGCTCAATTGCCCAGTAAGGATAACAATATAGCGGAAACTTTCATAAATAAGAATAAACATTTAAGGCAATGTATAACTAAAAAAAGCCTTTCAAACATGAACTTTCAACATGGTATGGCATAAATAAAAAGAAATAATGCCATTTACTTATTCACATGGATATTCTACTAATCGAATAATCACATGCAAAAATCAATAACCACTTTCATAATGTTGGAATGCATAATGCCAGACTATCATAACCACATAGTAAAGGCCTCGTGCCAAGACTACAAATAAGATTTTGTCAAGGCCTTGTGACAAGACGCTAGTTTGTCTCATGAGACCTACCGATGGATCGAGGAGCTATAGCGGGCACCACCCGTCATATACTAAGTCCAATGCATTCCCATATGAAAAGGTTTAAACATAACATAAACATTCGTATTAAAACTAGCATACGAAATGTCAATACCATATACTATGAATGGTATAAAAATAGCACATCCACAGTCAAACATATCACAAAACCTTCAATACAATATAGAAGTTTTGTATCATAATAAATCAACTTCAAATAATCTTAAAATCCATCAAAGGATGATGACATAGATGAAATCAAAATTCTTTTTAAAGAAATATCTCCTTTTATTTTGAAATCATTTAAGATCCATATAAAATAAAACAATTTCTTTTAAAATATTCTTATAAGCTTGTAAGGAAAGCTTTGAATATTTTATAACGGCGGAAAATAACCGCACCCGCCGTATAAGTTAAAAAAACATTCTTACCTTAATTCTGTCGAAAATGTTAAAAAGGACCTTGTTTTGAAAACAACGGAAAGATTCCTTTATAAACCTCTTATAAAAAGTCAAACAAGGGTATAAATGACTTTAACCCATATTCTTGTAAATAGTAAATATGTTTTGAAATACATTTCGAAGAAACATGGATGTAGATGATAAAGAAATCCCAGTAGATTATTACGTATAAACAACCTCGGATAATGAAGAGATTGTGAAATAACCCTTACCTTGTACTTTTCCTTTGTTGGGGTAGGTTAACCTCCTGTATAATGGTGAAATAATTGTTATTAAATTATACAAGAATCATATATATTAATATGATATCATATATGATCTTTAAACATTGATTTGTTAATAATATCTTAGAATTATCGTCGTTTCGGGTGTTAACTTTCTCATTTTCTTTTATATGTTTTGTTACATAAGCCATGTAATTTGTATCTTATTCATATCCAGAATTATATCAAGTCCTTAAAAATCATTTTTAAATCATCAAATGATAATTATACTTGAATGGATACGATGGAGAATGAATCTCATAGCCTTCGTGGAGACGGTAGTCCGTACGTACGCACGAGCGACAATATCATTCTTTTGATATTAAAATGATATATAAATGGATGGTATATCATATATACAGGATCATTAACATGTTATATTTATTATTTATCTGAGTTAAACATCATTATTATACCCATCCAAATAATATTATATTGAATAACAATTACACCACGACGTGGAGACGGTAATCCGTACGTACGCACGTATGGTGACATGTTATTCAAAGGGTGGATAAAATACTGAATATGGTTGTACCATATTTATAGTAACATCACAATATATGTGATATACTGGAGTTATTATTTTATAATGGTAAGAACAAAGAAAGAATAAGTGGAAGAAGAAAGGAACTTGAAATGGGGTGGTGAAAACATTACCTCTTCTTCAGGTTCTTCCTTTTGATTTGATCAAAAGGGCTCCTTAGGTTGGCTTTCTGATCAAAATAAGGCCTCTAGGTTGTAGTGAGGGATGGTGGTAGAGTATTTGGGCAGATTTTACCGAACCAAAAGGCTTTGAAGGTGTGAATAAATGATAAGGGGGAGTTCCCTTTTATAAGAGGGGTGAGGGGCACTTTTGGAAAAGCTAGAGATATTAGTTTATAATAAATTAATATTCGGTTTCCAATGGCTCCAAAGTTGACTATTCAAAAGTTAAGGTGGGGATGGGTCTAAAAAAACTCAACCAATATAATTTAGACAGGTTTGGGTACTTATATTAACCTTATCTTTAAGTATTAACTCTAAGTTAATTAGTTTCACTTTTACAATGTCTCTTTGTATTTTTATATTATATGGTTAATAAACTTACCATATAGATACAAGCGACCCACAAGTGGTCCATTAATGATACACCTATCATGATATAAGTCTCTTGGCCGAACCTTAGATTTTTAGGAATTTAATATCAATTAATAATATAATATTTGTTTTAACAACTCTTTTATGTCAATTTTGACAGTATTCAATAGTTGATTTTTTTGAAACTTATAACAGATTGATTACTTCGAAAAAAGTCAATTAAATCAATCCTAATATATCATAGTATCCTAGAAAATTAGTTTAATTCATTAAAAGTTTCATATTATATTTATTTGGGTATTTATAATATCAATTATTTTAATTTTTCACTATTATAGTAATTACTGCGTCATCATTGTGTCATAAATAAAGTAACTTATTTAATGTCTAAAAATTATAAATAAAATATCATTATGTAGGAAATCTTTTTATCTTTCTAATTAATATTTATAATATAAAATCCAACATATATAACCCTATGTAACAATTGTTTTGCTAAAGGATATATGCTTGTGTCATTTTTGTATTCATTTTAACATAATTAAAATAAAGTGTCATTATCACTTACAAGTGGATCCATGGGGTCCCAAAATCGACCCAAAGATGCCCATGGTCGACCATGTATCAACCAATTGGGTTAAGACACGTTTTAGGGTAATTTAGTATTATTATAATATTATTTTGTAACCCTTATTTACCGGATTTACCCTTAACCATGGTAAATAAAATATTTATCGCAGTAATTATTCAAAATGTCTAAAAATTAAAGTTACCTATTTACACAATTTGAACATCCTGATTCCAAATATTGAATACATTTTCCTAAATTCAAAACACAGAAGTGGCAGAAATTAATTTAAAATTAATTCCCGCTGTCAAAACAAAAAGCGTGTTTTTAAGAGATAATAACTATCAAAAGATTGACACTTGTTTATGTTCGGTTTAATTGTAAAATTATGTCCAATGACCAACATTATATTAAATGGTAAAAATATATTCGAAATATACTTTCAAACTACTAAAATTCATAATTTATCACTATTAATTATTTTGATTAAATAAGTTGTTTTTAATTAAAATTTAGTAATTTTCACTATTCATCAAAATATGAAAGTTATCCGAAAAGTACCAAAATTTCACCTTAGGCTAAATTCGATATCCCGAATCCAAAAATGATGTCCATTTTGAAATATGAAATATATATAATTTAAAAAAGTTGGTATTACTATTCATAACGGCTAGTTTGATTGGTTATGGTGTGATAGAACTCGGTGTTGCGTACAACACACGCAATCACATTATTCAAAGAGAAGTGTACCGTAGAAGCTTGGGGTGTTACATTCTCCCCTCCTTCAAATAATTGCGTCCTCGCAATTTCTAGGGTATTACTGCATAAAAAGGCTCGGGTGGTTCTTCATCATAAGTTCCTCGGGTTCCCACATTGCCTCTTCCATCTTATGGTTTCTCCACAAAACTTTTACCAGACGCGTCGTCCGGTTTCTCAGTACTTGTTCTCTCGTATCAAGAATCCTGATGGGCTTTTAGCAATAAGACAGATCATGTTCCAGTTCTAATTCCTCATAGGTGAGTACATGCGTTTGGTCAGGCATGTATTTTCTCAATAGAGATACGTGGAACACATCGTGAACTTTGGAGAGACATGGCGGCATTGCCAATCGGTAAGCTACAGCCCCAATTCGTTCTAGAATTTCGAAGGGTCCGATGTACCTGGGACTCAATTTACCTTTCTTACCAAAACGTATGACTCCCTTCCATGGAGATACCTTCAGGAAAACATGATCACCGACTTGAAATTCCAAATCCTTCCTTCGATTATCGGCATAGCTCTTCTGCCTACTTTGAGCTGCTTTGATGTGATTTTGGATTACTTTCACCTTTTCCACCGTTTCCTCCACCAGTTCTGGGCCTACAAGTTTTCTTTCACCAACGTCATCCCAACAGGTTGGTGTACGACATCTCTTTCCTTATAACGCTTCATATGGTGCCATATGAATACTCGAATGGAAGCTATTGTTATAGGAAAATTCTACCAGTGGTAAATATTGATCCCACATACCCTGAAAGTCAAGTGAGCAAGATCACAACATGTCTTCTAGGGTTTGAATAGTCCGTTCTGATTGTCCATCTGTCTGACGGTGGTAAGCAGTGCTCAAATGAAGTTCAGTATCCAGGGATTTCTGAAGACTTTTCCAAAATCTTGAAGTAAAATGGGGATCACGATCAGAAACAATCGATAGGGGTACTCCATGAAGTCTCACAACTTCATTAATGTATAGTCTTGCTAGACGTTCCAGGGGTAGATCTTCTCTTATAGCAAGAAAATGTGCTGACTTGGTAAGACGATCAAAAATAACCCATATTGCATCGTTCCTTCTAGGAGTCTTTGGTAGCCCCATGACAAAGTCCATCGTAATATTGTCCCATTTCCACTCCGGTATGGGAAGAGGTTGCATGACTCCTCCAGGCTGTTGCCTTCCAGATTTCACTTGTTGACAAACCATACATCTTGACACAAAATCAGTAATCTCTCTCTTCATGTTGTCCCACCAAAAATGTTCCTTCAAATCTCTATACATTTTGGTGCTCCCAGGTTGTATAGAGAAATTGGAACTATGACCATCATCCAGCAATTCCATTTTTAGATCAGGTAAATCGGGAACACAAAGTCTCTTCCCGAAATTCAAAATTCCATCTTCATACACAAAGTCTCTCAATCTCCCATCATTCACAGCTTTAATCTTCTTTTGGAATTCTTCATCATCGGTCTGAGAACTCTTAATCCTTTATAGTAAAGTTGGTTTGGCAACCATTTGAAAAAGCATCGATGTTTCACCTTCCCTGGTTATTCCCATGTCCATCTTCACTAGATCCATGAAAATTGGATCCCTTTCAATTCTCATATTGTTCAAAACTCCATGGTCTTTTCTACTCAAAGCATCTGCCACCTTGTTTTCCTTCCCCGGGTGGTAGTGTATCGTACAATCATAATCCTTGAGAAATTCATGCCATCTCCTTTGCCTCATGTTGATTTCTTTTTGTAAGAAAATATATTTCAAACTCTTGTGATCAGTATAAATCTCACATTTCTCACCATAGAGGTAGCGCCTCCATATCTTCAAAGAAAAGATCACAGCTGCTAACATGAGATCATGAGTAGGATAGTTTTTTCATGAATTTTCAACTGTCGTGATGCATAGGCAATAACTCGATCATTCTGCATAAGGACACAACCAAGTCCTTTCTTCGATGCACCACTATAAATAACAAACCCATCATTCCCCGATGGTAGAGTCAATATAGGAGCATTGACTAATCTTTTCTTCGGTTCTTCAAAACATTCTTCACACTCATTTGTCCAAAAAAATTTAACCCCTTTACGAGTGAGCTTCGTTAATGGGTTAGCCAATCGGGAAAAATTCTGGACGAAACGTCGATAATAACCTGCCAAACCAATAAAACTGCGTACCTCAGTTATACTCATAGGTGCTGGCCATTCTTGGATTGCCTTGGTCATAGAAGGATCAACAGAGATTCCATCTTTAGAGACAATATGGCCAAGAAAAGAAATCTCCTGAAGCCAGAATTCACACTTGCTAAACATCCCATATAATTCATGCCTCCTCAGAGTCTTCAAGATAATGCGCAAGTGATTTTCATGATCTTCATAGGTTTTGGAGTATACCAAGATATCATCAATAAATACAACCATAAATTCATCGAGATACTCCTTGAAAACTCTATTCATCAGATCCATGAATACAGAGGGTGCATTAGTCAATCCAAACGGCATTACAGTAAACTTGTAATGCCCGTACCTGGTTCGAAATGCTGTCTTCGGAATGTCTTCCTTCTTCACACACAACTGATGGTATCCAGATTGAAGGTCAATCCTTGAAAAGTATTGAGCTCCATGAAGTTGGTCAAATAAATCATCAATACGAGGTAGGGGATACTTGTTCATTATCGTTATAGCATTGATCTCCCTGTAGTCGATACATAACCTCATAGATCCATCTTTCTTTTTAACAAAAAGAACAGGGGCTCCCCATGGAGAAAAACTAGGGCGAATAAATCCCTTATTACTCAATTCCTCTAGTTGTTTCTTTAGTTCGACTAATTCTACAGTGGCCATTCTATAAGGGGTATTTGATATAGGCCTTGATCCAGGAATCAAATCAATGGAAAACTCAACTTCTCGTTCTGGAGGATGTCCAGGTAAATCTTCCGGAAATACATCTACAAATTCTTTCACAACAGGTACATCCTCTATTTGAACATTCCTTTCCTCACCGACAGTTATTTCATTCTCTTCTTCCCCAATAATTGAATAAAGTTGAGCTACTGGGGGTGGATCTAAATAAGAATTTGGTGGTGACGATTCTGCTCTAAAAATAAGGTGTTCCTTATCATTATCATCAAGAATCGTAACCTCTTTATTCTTACAATAAATCTTCGCATCATAGTCCGAAAGCCAGTCCATACCGAGGATTATATCAAACTCAATCATAGGTATGACGATGAGATCAGCAGATAAAGAAAATTTATGTGCTCTAATGGAGACTGATTCACAAAACTTTGTTGCAATGATACTTCCCTTAGGAGTTTTAACTGAAAACTCCCTTATTAAATCAAATTGGAAATATCTAATTTTCTTAGAAAACTTGGAAGATATGAAACAATGCGACGATCCAGAGTCAAATAATGCATTTTCTAAACTTGAGGAAACCATTAAATTACCTGCAACCACGTCTTTTGGAGCTTCTACCTCTGCAGTAGTGATAGCATAAGCCTGGCCTTGATCCCTTGGCCTTTTCTGAGGTAAGTTCTCCTGACGCTTAGGACATGCATTTGCATAATGCCCCATCTCCCTGCAATTGTAGCACTTGACGTTGGTGGCTTCCTTCTTCCCTTTGCAATCACGAGCTTGGTGGCCTTTTTCACCACACTTGTAACAGACTCCCATTCCCTTCAAGCAAGCACCGGGGTGTTTCTTCCCGCATTTACCACAAGATGGATATTCAACCTTTCCCTTCTTCCCCTTATTTCCATTCCCAGATTGATCAGCAGGTCTCTTCTTCTCTTGCTTTGCTTTAAAGTCATAATACTTAGGAAATTCCTTTTCGGTCTTGATAGCACATGAGACAATGTCTTCGTACGATGAAAAGGATTGTGAGACTAACGCTCGACGAAGAAATGGTTTTAACCCATCAAAGAAACGATCAATCTTACTTCTTGGGTTGCAAATATAATCTCCAGCATACCTTGCTAACCTTGTAAAGTTAGCCTCATACTTTGTGACATTCTCATCCTCCTTTTGTCTCAGACTCAGAAATTGCCTTTCCATATCTGCTTGATGGTCGCGAGGAAAGTATTTTTCTAAAAACAGATCTTTGAACTCCCTCCATTCCATATTTGATACTTCATCATCTTCCTTCATGTTTTGAATCAATGAACACCATTGATCAGCATCTCCGGTGAGGCGGTAAACTTCCATGATAACTTTTTCCCTTTCACTACTCCCCAAAGCCTGAAATATTTTCTCTAGAGAATTTATCCACTACTCAGCTACTAAGGGATTTGTACTCCCATTGAATGTTTGTGGTTGTTGCCTCATGAATCGATCTAACATTGATCCTCCATCGTGCGGATCAGGGTGCTCCATACGGGTAAGGTTATTATTCATAACCTGAGTAAGTTGTCCCAGTATGGTGATTAGCTGATCAGCACCAGTTGCATCACCAGACCCACTATAATTATCTTGAGCAGGAGGGCAATCCCTACACGGAGTGCGTGCATTGATACGGTTTCTATTTCTTCCACTAGGCGCCATTTCTAAACAATGTCATAAACTAGATCAGTTTATGAATCAAAATACATAATCCCATACTTATAAAACACTTAACATAAATTGAACTATTTATGGATATAATCCATAATCATAAAAATGTTTTCTTTGAGGAATTATATACTCATAAACCCTTCATAATTATTTGTAAAGAAAATGAGAGTTATCCTAATCATATCCCCCGGGAGTGTCGTAACCAAGAGTGCAGCAAGGCCCGTTGTCGTGCACCAGTTCCCGTTCGAGTCAAGTTCAAAGCGGTGTTTTCGGGTTTTACCCCTAGGTACATCTGTGCCAGAGCCGCCTCTACCTGCTCGTATCCAAACAGGGATGTATTGCTCGAAAAACTCACAAAATCTCTACAATACCAAAATTCTAGGAAGTTCTTCTATACTAATCCTCAAAGTTCATCTTAGGTCTACGTGCTCTAATCAGAGTTTATCTAAATCTAGCTTCCAAGGTTTGTACTAAAATTCCTCGGATACCAACTGTAACGCCCCGACCCCAGTTACCCAGAGTCGGTGCATTATTACATAACATTGGCATGATGACATGAAAGATCAAATCTCGAAAGACCGATTGGTTTAGTATCCTTGGAAACACTAGATATATTCATAAGTTTTACATTACATCATAAAATGAAAAACTACTACAACAATATAATGTATCCATAATCCACACTCATATCCCCACATAATATCCCTGCAGGTCATTCATAATTTACTTCTTCACTTCCTGGGAAAAATAAAACATAGAAAAGGGGTGAGCTCAAATGCCCAGTAAGGATAACAATATAGCGGAAACTTTCATAAATAAGAATAAACATTTAAGGCAATGTATAACTAAAACAAAAGCCTTTCAAACATGAACTTTCAACATGGTATGGCATAAATAAAAAGAAATAATTCTGTTTACTTATTCACATGGATATTCTACTAATCAAATAATCACATGCAAAAATCAATAACCACTTTCATAACGTTGGAATGCATAATGCCAGACTATCATAACCACATAGTCAAGGCCTTGTGCCAAGACTACAAATAAGATTTTGTCAAGGACTTGTGCCAAGACACTAGTTTGTCTCATGAGACCTACCGATGCATCGAGGAGGTATAGCGGGCTCCACCCGTCACATATTATGTCCAATGCATTCCCATATGAAAAGGTTTAAACAACATAAACATTCGTATTAAAACTAGCATACGAAATGTCAATACCATAAACTATGAATGGTATAAAAATAGCACATCCACAGTCAAACATATCACAAAACCTTCAATACAATATAGATGTTTTGTATCATAATAAATCAACTTCAAATAATCTTAAAATCCATCAAAGGATGTTGACATAGATGAAATCAAAATTCTTTTTAAAGAAATATCTCCTTTTATTTTGAAATCATTTAAGATCCATATAAAATAAAACATTTTCTTTGAAAATATTCTTATAATCTTGTAAGGAAAGCTTTGAATATTTTATAACGGCGGAAAATAATTTCACCCGCTGTATAAGTTAAAAAAAACATTCTTACCTTAATTCTGTCGAAAAGGTTAAAATGGACCTTGTTTTGAAAAAAACGGAAATATTCCTTTATAAACCTCTTATAAAAATTCAAACAAGGGTATAAATGACTTTAACCCATATTCTTGTAAATAATAAATATGTTTTGAAATACATTTCAAAGAAACATGGATGTGGATGATAAAGAAATCCCAGTAGATTATTACGTATAAACAACCTCGGATAATGAAGAGATTGTGAAATAACCCTTACCTTGTACTTTTCCTTTGTTGGGGTAGGTTAACCTCCTGTATAATGGTGAAATAATTGTTATTAAATTATACAAGAATCATATATATTAATATGATATCATATATGATCTTTTAACATTGATTTGTTAATAATATCTTAGAATTATCGTCGTTTCGGGTGTTAACTTACTCATTTTCTTTTATATGTTTTGTTACATAAGCCATGTTTGTTGTATATTATTCATATCCAGAATTATATCAAGTCCTTAAACATCATTTTTAAATCATCAAATGATAATTATACTTGAATGGATACGATGGAGAATGAATCTCATCACGTTCGTGGAGACGGTAGTCCGTACGTACGCACGAGCAACAATATCATTCTTTTGATATTAAAATAATATATAAATGGATGGTATATCATATATACAGAATCATTAACATGTTATATTTATTATTTACCTGAGTTAAACATCATTATTATACCCATCCAAATAATATTATATTGAATAACAATTACACCACGACGTGGAGACGGTAAGCCGTACGTACGCACGTATGGTGACATGTTATTCAAAGGGTGGATAAAATACTGAATATGGTTGTACCATAATTATAGTAACATCACAGTATATGTGAGATACTGGAGTTATTATTTTATAATGGTAATAACAAAGAAAGAAGAAGTGGAAGAAGAAAGGAACTTGAATAGGGGTGGTGAAAACATTACCTCTTCTTCGGGTTCTTCCTTTTGATTTGATCAAAATGGATCCTTAGGTTGGCTTTCTTATCAAAATAAGGCCTCTAGGTTGTATTTAGGGATGTTGGGAGAGTATTTGGGCAGAGTTTTGCCGAACCAAAAGGCTTTGAAGGTGTGAAGAAATGAGAAGGAGAGGTGCCCTTTTATAAGAGGGGTGAGGGGCACCTTTGGAAAATCTAGAGATATTAGTTTATAATAAATTCATATTCGGTTTCCAATGGCTCAAATGTTTACTATTCAAAGGTTAAGATGGGGATGGGTCGAAAACAACTCAACCAATATAATTTAGATAGGTTTGGGTACTTATATTAACCTTATCTTTAAGTATTAACTCTAAGTTAATTAGTTTCACTTTTACAATGTCTCTTTGTATTTTTATATTATATGGTTAATAAACTTACCATATACATACAAGAGACCCACAAGTGGTCCATTAATGATAAACCTATCATGATATAAGTCTCTTGGCCGATCCTTAGATTTTTAGGAATTTAATATCAATTAATAATATAATATTTGTTTTAAAAACTCTTTTATGTCAATTTTGACACTATTCAATAGTTGATTTTTGTGAAACTCATAACAGATTGATTACTTCGAACAAAGTCAATTAAATCAATACTAATATATCATATTATCCTATAAAATTAGTTTAATTCATTAAAAGTGTCATATTATATTTATTTGGGTATTTATAATATCAATTATTTTAATTTTTCACTATAATAGTAATTACTGCATCATCATTGTGTCATAAATAAAATAAAATTATTTATTGTCTAAAAATTATAAATAAAATATGATTATGTAGGAAAGCTTTTTATATTTCTAATGAATATTTATAATCTAAAATCCAACATATATAACCCTATGTAACAATTGTTTTGCTAAAAGATATATGCTTGTGTCATTTTTGTATTCATTTTAACTTAATTAAAATAAAGTGTCATTATCACTTACAAGTGGATCCATGGGGTCCCAAAATCGACCCAAAGATGCCCATGGTCGACCATGTATCAACCAATAGGGTTAAGACACGTTTTAGGGTAATCTAGTATTATTATAATATTATTTTTTAACCCTTATTTACCGGATTTACCCTTAACCATGGTAAATAAAATATTTACCGCAGTAATTATTCAAAATGTCTAAAAATAAAAGTTACCTATTTACACAATTTGAACATCCTGATTCCAAATATTGAATCCATTTTCCTAAATTCAAAACACAGAAGTGGCAGAAATTAATTTAAAATTAATTCCCACTGTTAAAACAAAAAGCGTGTTTTTAAGAGATAATAACTATCAAAAGATTGACACTTGTTTATGTTCAGTTTAATTGTAAAATTATGTCCAATGACAAAAATTATATTAAATGGTAAAAATATATTCTAAATATAATTTAAAACTACTAAAATTCATAATTTATCACTATTAATTATTTTGATTAAAAAAGTTGTTTTTAATTAAAATTTAGTAATTTTCACTATTCATCAAAATATGAAAGTTATCCGAAAAGTACCAAAATTTCACCTTAGACTAAATTCGATATTCCGAATCCAAAAATGATGTCCATTTTGAAATATAAAATATATATAATTTCAAAAAGTAGGTATTACTATTCATAACGGCTAGTTTGATTGGTTATGGTGTGTTAGAACTCGGTGTTGCGTACAACACACGCTATCGCATTATTCAAAGAGAAGCATACCGTAGAAGCTTGGGGTGTTACACAACTCATCTGGTTATTTAATCCCTATGATGTCGAAGCATTCAATAATGCTAATAATCTTAACTACTTAAGGTGAAAATTGAGATGAATCAAAAAAATTATTCAAAAATATAGAATTGATGATATCTAATATCTCTTGTTTTTTCTCATTATATAGATACCCATGGTAATACCTAATGTTATATGAATATAAGTCCTAATGTTGCTTAAAAATATCATTGTTCATGGATGATAGCATGGAATACTAAAAATATATGGAAACATTCAAGTGGTTCTCATAGAGAGTTAATTCCACATCACTAGCCCTATTATGAGGATCGTAAATAATATGTTCTTATAGAACAAACAGTTTCCTTCCACGGGGGAGGTTAAGGTGTAAGCACCATTACCATTCTTGGAAATTCGTCTGGGTGAGAAGGTTATCTATCCCAAGTATGGATCATAGTTATATAATTTATGTCATTCTAATGTTTTACTAAAAATCATATGAGAAGTAATTTAGTACATTATATTATAATATATTACAAAAATAAATAATTATTATATTTATTAATCTCCTACTATTTTTTCAAAACCTAATATCTGCCACCATTGGATTTGGAATATCTTATTTCACAGATATTCTAATTTCTAGGATAAACATTCCCATTATCATTACCCCAAGATTTATTGGTCAAAAAACATGAACGGATTTATTTAGGAATTCCAAATGGAAATTTCATTAACTCATATTTCATAGATCTATTGAGTGGAATCCCCAATCTTTAAATCCTTAAATTGGATATCTTCTACCATTCCACCAAGATACAAAAAGTTATTTTTTGGAATACAACCCTGGAAGGGAACTAATTTAATTCAACCCAAATAATCAATTTAGATTCCAACAAAACATGAAATCACCTCGAGATTTGATGGTCATGAATTTTGAACTACGGTTCAATTTTAACTGATGTAGTGGAAGGATATACCGAATTTAAATATATTATTGAAATATTTTATCTTTTATGCCTAAATTGATAATTATTATCTTTATTACATGATTGTTAATGTTATTTGCATTTAATTAAGTGATTTACCATGTATTAGTAAATATTTACACATAATCCAAGTTATTTTAATTCTATCTTGCTTGCTTGTTAATTCTTTAATTCATATGATCATGAAAAAAATCCATAATGGTATAATAGTGAAACTAGATAGAATCAAGATAATAATGTTGTATGATCATGATCCTTTACCAACGTTATGTTTATTTAGCAGATGATAAACAAACAATGACCTAGGGGAAAACACCTTAAACATGTTAATTCCCATGGTGCAACATTCCACCTATCCATCTATGTACCTATCTTGTATTTTTTTCATCATCTTTAAAGATGAACCACTCTACTATCTTGGGATCTCCATCCATTACATAATGTTTTACTCGCACATAGGTGAGGGAATGGGTTTATATTAAAGAAACCATGGGAACACATTCCCATATGTAACGATATGAGAGATGACACACATGAAAAAAATTTAATTTAATAATGAATTAAATAAAAACAATAACATACAAAGATGTATTCTATGCTAATGATCATCAACATGCTTGCAACAAATTTCACTTTTTAACAAAAATGGCATTAAACAGCAATCGTTCTTATTTTAGACAAATAAATCTCAAATCAATTAATAATATTATTTGATTAATAAATTATTTATCTTAACTCTCAGCTGAATTTCCTTTAGATTCTCATCCATAATATTTTTAAAAAAATTAAAAAAATGTATTTAAAACTAATTATATATATAAATGTAACGTGGTGGAAACACGGCGAATACATGTATGAATCTACCAAAGATGTATTATACTCATATATTTTTTACTCCTGGGACATGTTGAATAAATTAATTATTATATACATTCATCACATGTACTATAAACATAATTAATAGATGAATTACGTGATTTTTATATCATGTGTTATGTTTTAATGCACAGAGGGTAATAATTTTATTATAACTCACACTTGTAATTAATTTATGAACGTCACATAGAAGTTAGTTAAACATTTATATGTATATATATTTATATATATTAAAACCCATCACATGGAATGTCCTATCAACTTAATGAAAACAATCAAGGACATTTGGATATATTTTACATTGTAAAATAAATCAATTTTAATTATGTGAACTTTGGTATAAGTACATAACATATACATTTATCACCATTAATATAAGTTACACACCTATGGACATGGTATGTAAATTTTTCCATATAAAATATTTGATTATGTGGTGTGTATATGGGATACATGTTGTGTGGTATTTGGGTTACAAGGTCACCACTCATGTAAGCTAAGTAAGAAGATACATGTCCCATTTTTGACTAAAGGTCTATATACTGTGTATACAAATTGAACGATGTGTACTTTACCAGACCATTCACTTGGATGGACCATTTAACATGAAATGTATAATTAAATTCATCATGTGGATTCAATGTAAAATCAATTAATTAATTGTTAATTAATTCTAGGTGCATTGAACACTGGTACAGGGTGTGTACCTCTAGGTTAGACGGTGTGCACTCTTGTGTTATCTAGCCAGGATCCTTGGAACCTTTAGATGATATATTCTATTTTATTTCATTCGTAAAATTTATTTATTTGATTCAATTTACATGAATGGAATGTGGATGAATATTATCTCACACTTTATATTAAACAATTATTAAACATGAATGGAAAACCAATGGAAAAATGTTTAAATCTATAAATGATCTTTAAATAATTATAAATAATTGTTTCCCCTATGATACCAATTGTAGGTTCAAGGAACAATGAATGAATGTAATTTGACATTCTCAACTATTTTATTTTTCATGATTGATGATCAATGCGATATTTTAATGATGAAAAACAAATTCATCAATAGAAGTGAATCGATGAAAAAAGTCCAGGGATAGAAGGTTGGAACCATTCTCATGATTATCATATATTTTTTTTAATTAATTTTATCTATTATCAAATTACCTTGTGATAATTATTTCATTATTGATGGATTTGACAATAGAATTATGATGTATTGTCACTGTGTGGTGGGAATCAGGATTTGATCCCCTATAGATTGGAACAACACAGTTTCCACAAATATTTGAATTCCTGCATCGGAATCCATAGGTTAAAGAACGACATATCCTATTGCTTACCTCATTCACCTTTGTTCTCCAAGAGAATCAGTTCTAATAGATTCTGTTTTATCTCTCTTGAATCTAGAGTGGGAGGGGGAGGATGTTAACTCCCTATTCATGGGAGAATTCTTGAGGAAGGGATCTCTGTAAGGATTTGAAATGATTTTCTAGAGTCATTGTGCAGAACCAACCAAATGAATTGGATCTATTGAAAAATAATATTATTGGATTTATAGGCCACTAGGGTTTAGAAATAAGTATTTACAAAATTGAACGTTACCCATTATTTAAATCCTATGGTTCCCCTTGCAAATAATAATAATACTATTATTTTCTTTTGACATGGGATAAAGTCAGGAATTAATATTTAAATATTATTTAATTATGTAATATTCAATATATTCGATTTCTCCCATGCCCTGTAAACTTATTCCTATAACTTTCAACAATACTTATAAAACCTTAAATAATGACTATTTATTTAATAAAAAACATCACTAAATTTTTCTCAAATAAAAAAATAAATATTAATTTCACTAAAGAGAAAATAAATATTTATTAAATATCCCGCTCAAATAATATTCTCATGATTAACTTGTGACAGAATATATGTGATCAAGAAAACATGGATAATTATTAATCCAAAGGTAGTAATCTATTTTTTTCAACTTTTTAAATAATAAATAATAATGTTTTATTTAACATAAATTCTGGATACACTTACTGTCTGACTCTCATGGCCTCTTTATCTATGTATTTTGGAAGAAGAAGCCTAAATTCCAATGTTAGTGTCTAGTAAGATGTCAAGGAACTCATATAAAAATAATTTAATGACTAAATGAAGAAATACCTCCTACATGTTCATACTATTAAATATAATCCCCTTATCATGACATCTCTATTCAAGCAGGTTTCATGCTGGTTCCATCATCCCGTGTGCTCGATGTTATTTCTGTGAAATTATAGAAATAGAACTTACCTATATAACACCATGAAAATGTATTTATTTATGCTATATATTTTCTAAAAAGGTGTTAAAATATTGTCTTTTTTAAATAATGCGATGGAAAATTATTTTCTCATATTATTCATTAATCTAATATTACTTGTGACACACCCAACATATCCTACCTCACAGTAAATATTTGTCTTCATGGTTTTCATAAATTGATCTATGTATGCGACATATAATATTCATATATAATAATATTACAGTCAATGTATCAATGAAATCATTATAATATGGGAACATCCAATGAAATATATAAATGTGGATTTCCTACTGGTGGGTCTCATTCTAATAATATCCTATACTTGATATTAATAAGGGCGTACACCATGACAAGGTGCCTCAAAGTCCAGTAATTCTCCACCCATTATTTCTGGTATCACTTGTTCCCCTAGAATGACAACATACATCTATATAACATATATTTAAGTCTACAAATATGGTACTTTTGGGTTCTCATCGCAGTAGGGAATATCTATGAACATTTTGTGTGACAGATAAACATAGGATATTATCACTTACTATGTTATGTAGAAGTAAAATCATGATGTGTTAAAAAGATTATTAATATTCAAAAATATGAATATAGGTAATAATAATGTACATTGAATTTGGTTCTAGGGAACTAAATACAACACTTTTCTCCTCATATTTCAAATTATTTTTTATAAGAACCAAAGATTTATCTTTCATTAATGTATTTATTTCATGGAAAACCATACCCAAAAGGTTATGAAGAATTTTTCTTCATACAGATCATTTTTAATTTTTAATTATATTGGAATATATGGGTGAAGATGATATAATAATTGGATTTTTATAAATATCACGATCATCATTTAAATTTATACATAGATAGTGTAATCTTTACTAATTCATATCTTTCATCACATTCTCCTTGTAAGCTTCTTGGGGATGAGACTACATGCAATATTATCTTTAACCTAAAGTAGTATCCAAAACATACATCAGATTATGATGAAAAAAATATTCCATAACCACCATATGGTTCATACAAGATTCTATTGTAATAATTTATCTCACACATGCTTTCAAAGTTGGTTTAACACGTATTTGAGATTCTAGCACCCAGAATTTCCTATATCATGACCAAGCGCCTATACATCTCTGTTGAAACTTGTGCTAGATTGGAATATTTTTTCCCAAATTATTGTAGTGTATCTTATGGTACATGTGATTTTTGAAAAAAATATTATCTTCCATTTTAGATCTTTTATCTTCATTATAGATTTAGAAATATTTTATTCTTAATTCATTAAATGTCTCCCACTATTTTATCGAATTCTAGAAACCATCTATAAAAAAATCAGAATAATATATATATTGAGTATTATAGTTTCAAGGATCCTTGAGCCTATCATCATAGTATACAAGATTTTTATACTCCACTAATCGTAGAGTTCAAGGTAGGAATTTGAATGGCCATCTATATTAACTCAGAGTCCCTTGATTTGTTGAGTGAAGTCTCAACTTCTAAAATCATCAAATGATTTACTCAATACTTCCATATTAAGTTTTAATAAAGTATATTTAATTATTTTTTTACTTCCAACATAAAATATGAAAACCAGTCACTCACATAGATAAACCATAGTAGTAAGAGGTACCCAGACCTTTGGCCCACAATCACCTTGAACACTGGGTTTTGTAAAAATTTGAATGACGGAAGGCATTTGTAACATGATATTTCTATGAGGGTGTTTTATTTTTTTCATCAATGGATGTAATCTATTTCAATTAATTTTTTCATTCAATATTTTTTTGCTCACAACTAACTATTAATAGAAAAAAATCAGCATGTCTTTATAAATTTTGCATATTATCGTTTTATGTATTTCCCACTTACATGACAATGTAAAAAATAATAATCAAATGCATAAAATAAATAAAACATTTAAATGGTCATGAAAATCTAATATTGGTTGACCAATATAAACATAATTGATCAAACATGACCTCTGGGAATCATACATGGGATTTAGTTTGACTCACAACATGGCTCTTCCATGTTCAATTTGTCAAATTCGCTTTTTGATCTCACCTTGACATGATGTTGTCTGTGTCTCACACCATCCTTATCAGGAAAAAAACATACTTAGACACAATTGAGGGGAACTCAAGTGTATGTTGTATATATAGATAAATATAGAAACATATTCCCCTATATATATAGAATGAAAAGAGGAAAATGAGTATATCATCATTTAATTATCCACTTATTACAATCATCACATGCATGTAATAAATAATTAAAGAAATTATCCCAAACAGATATAGTTATAATCACTCTCTCAGGAGTATTAAGTACAATAAATAAAATTAGAACAAAAATTAAATTAAAATAAAATCAATGTATGAGGATAATTTAAAAAATTAATGAAATGAATCATATTGAAATAACTTATTTAAATAATTCATTTTAATTTGGACCAAATATTAATTTAATTTCAATAAAAAAGAAATTATTTAATTATATAAATTTAAAAACTAAAATAATTTATTTTTCTATATTATTATTAAAATATAATATTTTAAATTAAAATTTATATTTTCATGAATTTCATTTTAATATAAAATTAATTTGATTTATTAAAATAATTTTCATTAATTCTTGTTCTAAAACCACACATGGGAGAATGCAGGTATGGTCGAACCCACGATGGACCATTTTGTAAAAGGAAGATCCCATATTATTCTATTATATGGCAGAAAGGTCTAACCAGACCTGTTTGGGGTCATCCAGACACACCCAAAACCGTTGCATGGAAGTTCAAGTCCAACAGAACCTGATGAGACAATGACATGGGGTTCACTGCAGGGAGAATGAAGGGGCAGTCAGGATCTCATCCATTCTTGGTAACTAGTAGATTTATGGGATGACGGTGAACCGATTGGGTGCAATATCTAGTTGGAGGCATGCGACCAACACAGATTGACATGCAAGGCTAGCAGAAGTGGATGGATATAGAGGTATCATCAGGGGGTGGCTTCTTGAAACTGGATGGAGGCAACATAGAAATATCGCATAGATGGGGAGACACATTTTCCAAATGTGGGTTTGAATCTGGTTATGATGTTGTGGGGTATTAATGACAAAAATAATGTGGTACCACATTGGTATCTGGCCACCACACAGTGGAGTTTGAATCACCAATGGGTGTCACGATAATGGGGTGTAACTCGTGGTGGTGTTCCATCTAAGCGGCATGGTGTTGTGTGCTACGAAAGAGGAAGAATTTCTATGAGTTTTTTATATATAATTTTTTATCAAAAAGGTATTTGGTAAACAGTATTTTAAAAAATGGGTCTCTAGATGCGTGAACTCCATTCACGCATCTATTGGGTTGAGAGATGCATGAAAAGGGTTCACACATCCTGTGCAGATGTTATAAATGACGTGTGAACCCCATTCATGCATTTTCCCTCACTCGAAAGTGGGAAAGGGGTTCACGCATATTGTAAGAATTTTCTAAAGGATTCATAAACCTCATTCACTCATCCTACAGAAATATTAAATAAAAAATAATTCATCAATACTTATTTTTTTAATAAATTTTTATTACAAAATAAATATTATAAATGAAATAGTAATAAGTATTAATTAAATACTAATGAATATAAATAAATATTTTTTAATTATTAATAAATGAAAAATAATCATTCAATGGTGTTAATAATAATTATTAAATACTCATGATTATTATATATCCTTTAAATAATTATTAATTATATTAAAAATCATCAATATTTGTAAATACTATCATTTATACATATATTGATAATTAAAAATTAATTTATATGTATAAAATATCAATAAATTTTAATAATTATTAAATAGTCTAAAATATTATTTCCCATATCATTCAGAGTAGTTGTATCATTGAGTATAAAGCTATTATTATGATCCAAAATGTCATAGAAAAGAATCATTGAATGAATTTGTTCTTTATGTAATATCATCCATCTATTAATACATTGCACCTTAGGAAACGAAACATGGAAATATTCAAGAGAAATTCATTTTTGGGGAGCCTATGAAAGGATGGCCTACATATAATAGTGTACACGGAAGGAGTAATCAAATGCATCAAAACCAGATTTTAAAAAGAGGTGACTTTCAAGGCATGCCCATACAGAAGTTAAAATAATGTTTAGAGGTAAGGGAACCATGTCCTCTAGGATCTCAAACTAAATTTTACTTAATTTTCTTGAATTAAAATTAATATAATAAATCTCTATAGATAAGGGATGATGATCAATTTTCAGTTAAAATATTTCAATTATAGTAACACTCAAGACCTTTATTTTTTATTAAAAATTATATTAGTGGAGGAACCAACCACTTATACATCTTGAATTTATGGTCAGAATATTTAGAAGGCATCCAATAACAATAAAAATTTACATATTAATATTTTTTGTTAATGCATGGATTCATAAAAAAGAATATATATTTCAATTTACTAGAGGTGTGTTTTTCATACTTCTTTGATTAATTCAATTTCAACCCCTTTATATAGAGTATATTTTTTTGTTAACAAAATAATAGAGATTTAGAAAAACATTCATCTTCTAATAACATGATCTTCATAAACATTCTACAATAATTTGGTTTGATTCTAATTGGTATACTAATTATAGAAGTAATTTCTTATTTCTTATTTTTCCTCCCCCTCAAAAGAAGAAACTAATAAACATTAGTTTTGAAAACATATATAACTTCACTAAGGATTATCCTCTTAAATACTTATTATTAAATATGATAACACATTATTAAACCTCATAAACATTGTTTATTAATCAGGAATAATATTAAATCAATATTTTTTATAATTTCTATAATTTTATCACGTGATGGATGTATTTAAACAGTAAAATCCTCCATTTAAGATTGTGTACCAGTAGAATATGTGTCCTTTTATAAATTCTGAATATTTTTCTTCTCAAAATTGGCCAAATAAAATTATAATTCTATAAATATCATATTTTGGTTTTTCTAATAAACAATCCTAATCATCTAGTCTTTTAAATTTTCAATTATTCATTGAAATTCATCTTTATACTATTTATTTTTTAAAACAACGAATCATGTTCCATGATTTTAGGATTAAAATCATTTAGATCAATACAAATTTTCATGCCTTTTTGATGTTCATGAATATTTTCTTTGAGAGTGTTTTTTTATTAATGAATATACAACTGAAATTACTAATTTTGGAAGATAATTTGACGATAGTAAAGAACTTATTAAAAAAAGTATAACATTATAAATGAACATAGTAATGCACATACAAATTGTATCATAAATCAATAATAAACCTAATATACAACTATAGTGTGGATTATCCTCTATCACACAACTAGGCATATACTGGACGAGTCAACATCATGTCCATATATGTTTGCGCTCTAGCATATGATGCTCATCATCCAAAAAAGTCACCTCCACATCCTCTTTTGTGACAGGTAGTGGATGTACAATCTCACTGTCTGTACCATGTCTTATATATAAGGATAGTGGAGGCTTTATGGAACTCTCACAAACATGGAATGAATATGGTTTTTATGCTATGAATGTATGTAATAAATAATCCACCTCAACTCAGTCAATGTCTGTATCTACCTGCGGCTGAGCCTGAGAAGCTGGAATAACATATAAACAATCTTATTTAACACCCTCCTCCTGTGGAACTACGTCATCTAACTGATCAAGCTAAACAACCTCCTCCTGTGGAACAGTAAGATCCATAATAGTTTCGGCACCCCACGATGAATCAATATGAGGCTCAATAGGAACTATATCCTCCTCCACATGTGTTGGATAAATGAAAATTCCATGATAAATATCATCCATAGATGGAAGAAAATATGTCTCAAGGCTATGAAAATAGGGCGGGTCAAATAAAATGCACTCCATTAGGTCAGACATGTGAAATAGATTAAAAATACGATAATCCTACGAAAAAAAATTCCATTGTTAAGTAATATGAATTAAATATTTTCTGAATAGTGGAAGGAACACTGTATACAAACTCATGAAAGCCTCGTTCGTTTCATGTCTGAAATCTGACTGCGAACCTCCAGTGTAACACAACGATATTTTATGATAATTATTCTTTTTAATTTCATTGATGACATTTTTTGAATGCTACACAAGATTATCTTGCACTATACGTAGCACCGTATTATCTTGTAGTATACACATCACTTTTCTTGTCTTATGTTACACGCAAGAGAATCCTTCCTCGATAGCTTACTTTGTATGCCATACTGAGTTTCACTAAAAAATTATATGTTAATAAAATATTATATAAACTAGTCATTATAAATAGTAACACCCACTTTTGGAAATTTTATAAATTTTACCTTTTAAAATGGGTTTCATTTTTTGATTCAGAATATCAAAATCAGCCTAGGGTAAAGTTTTGGTATTTTTCTAAAAACATTCAATTTTTGATGAATAGTGAAAACACTAAGTTATTGGTTAAAATCGTCTTTTTATTTAAATAATAATTTATTTTATTTAAATATATTTTAGGTAGAAAGGATAAATAATACCTATATAAGTACAATTTAATTCATTAGAGTCATTTTATAATAATTTTATATATATTAAAATTTTATTAAACTTTTTACAGTCTTTTACCCACCACCTAGGTGCATTTGCAAATTTACATAAAACCTAATTTTCCACTTCTGTGAGTTGAATTTCAAAACTATTAGAGTCACGGTTAATATCAAGGAATAAAATTTGGTTCAATAAGATAAAAATAACTTTTGGTGAACAATAACTTTTTACTTTTATTTACCACGGTTAAAAGAAAATCAAGTAATTAATTATAAAAAGGATATTACTATTACCCTAAAAATGTCCTAATTCTATTGGATATGTATAATTCAACCAAAAAAACCTTAGGAATAAAATATGATCCTCTTTGGTCCACTTGGATCAGATTAGGAAACTTATTATTATTTTATTCAAAGATAAGTTTAAATAGTTAAAATCAATGTCCAATAACTAAAACATTCTTAATATAGGGTTATACAAAAGATTAATTCGACTATAAATATTCATCAAAAAGAAAAAAATATTTCCTACCTAATGATATTTTATTTATATTTTTTACACTTTATATAATTTAATTTATTTTTTACACAATGATGTTTCATTAATTACATTATTAATGAAATATTAACATAATTGATATTATAAATACCAAAATAAATGAAATTTCAGTGTTTTTATTAATTAAAATAATTTTTTAGGTTAATATAACATATTAGGGTTAGGTAGATGAATTTTTTTCGATGTAATAATACTATTATAAATTTAGAGAAAACTAAATACCAAATAGTGTCAAAATTGACATAAAAGTGTTTTTAAAACAAATATTATATTATTAAATGATATAATGGTCCTCAAAATATAAGGATCAGCCGAAAAATATATATAATAATATATATGACATTAATGAACCAATTGGGGTTAGATTTGTAGTTTATATCATGTTTATTAACTATATAGTGTAAGAATACATGAAGACACGGTAAAAGTTAAATAGTTTTACTTAGAGTTAAATCTAAATGAGAAGGTTATAATGGTAACATAAACTTTTCTAAAACCTATTGGATGAGATGATTTATAAATATACCCACCATTTCCTCGAAATTAGTCAGTTTGGAGCCATTATAAACCGAATATAAAGTATTATAAAATATTATTTTTTGTTTTTCCTAAGGTGCCCATCACCCCTCTTATAAAATGACACTTCCTATTCTCTCTAAGTCACACCTCCAATGCCATTTGGATCAGCCGAAACCTACCCCAAAACCCTCTCCACTATCCTCCCTTCAACCTAGAGTCCATATTTTAGTAATAAAGACATCCTATTGAGCGCTTTTGATCAAATCAAAAGGAAGAACCCGAAGAAGAGGTAAATATCTCACCACTTATTTGAAGTTCATTTCTTCTTCCACTTCATACTTCTTTGTTGTTTCAATTCTAAAATAATAAATCAAGTATGATATATATACTCTGATGTTATTAAAAAAATTTACAACCATATTATTTATTTTATCCATCCTATGAATTAAAAATTCACCACACGTGTGTAAGTACGACTTACCGTCTCCACGTTGTGGTGTAGTTTTTTATTCAAACATTTCTTCACTTGGCTGGGTATAATGATGACTATAAATGATATAAATAATAAATATAACATTATTATTACTATGTATATATAATATACCATCCTATTATACACTATTTCAATATCAAAAGAATGATATCGTCGCTCGTGCATACTTATGGACTACCGTCTCCACGAACGCGATGAGATTCATTTTCCATGATTAACCATTAAAGTATGATTATAAAGTATATATAATAAATAATAATTAATCATATTAAATAATAATTACACTTTATTAATGTACAAATATGATTCATTTACTTAATTCCATTCAATTCAATAAGGAAACGAAAACACCGTTCATGTGTATGTACGACCTACCGTCTCCATGAACGGTGTATTTCATTCCATTTATCGATATATCATATATATTAATATGATGAATATATATTATATATAAATAATTATATAAATTCTGGAATAATGTAAATCGGGATATAATTAAGAACAACAAGTCGAAACACGTATGATAAATGAAACGATTTTACCCAAAACGTTGTTTTAACATGGAATTTACAAAAGAACAGATAATATAAAGTCATAAGTGAATCATATATGTTATAATAAATATTATTATAGTTATTTTATAAGATAATAATATTTTTAAACCCACTATATAGGATTCTTGGACACATACTAATGATATTGGGAAAAATATAAGGGATAATTTTTCAAATCTCATTTGTATCCAAGATTGCATATACGTAAGTATTTACTGGGGTTATATTTTTCTTCCATGTCCATAAAAATGTTTTTTCATAAGTGTTAAATATTATTCCATTTATTTTTAATGTCATTTTTACCGCTCTTTGAATTTTACATTGTTTTATGGAACAAATCATTCTTTTCTTTACCATACGAGGAACTTTTTGACTTTTCTAGAAAAAGTAAGAGGATAATTTTTTTAACTTATATAGCAAGAATGGATTTTTACGGTTTCATACTGCCAAATTTTTAGGAATATTCCTCTACAAGATTTCATTATTATTTTCAACAAAATACTTTTCATTTAAAATTGCATGTCATTTTGTGAATATAAATTGATTTTGAAGAAGAAAAGAAATTTTCCTCCTGAATTCATTTCATGTGTTTTTCCAAAACTATTTTCCACCAAAGATGACATTATTTAGTATTATTATGATTCAAGTATAATCTCTATATTATTTACATGGTTTGATTATTCATATTATGAAAAGATATCGATTTGTTTTATATGGATTCTATTATGATGGGATGATTTTTATGAAACCCATTTTCTTCATTGGGTTATGATGAATGATATATGTTTATTTTGTGGAACAAGTAATAATTAATTCATTATGAGATGGGTGGGACCTATATATCCCTCAAATTCATTGGGTAAAGATTTATATCTCATGAGACAAACCTGGATGAAATAGAAAGTAAAATCTAGTTCAGTAACACAGGGCTGGAACGACAAGTAAACCCGATTCAGTAATGGACTTTGTCCACTATTATGGTCTTGGAAGCAATGCTTTGATTACTATAGAAATCATATCACGTTCTTGGGGGTTTTTCACAATTTAATGTTTTATTTCCTTGATATTTTATCATTATTTATGTTCCATTACGATCTATTCCTTGCGTACTGCCATGATTTATTTCCCAACTCAATATTTTTATGTTAAAGATTTATATTCATGTTTTTATGTTGAAATGTATATGGTTTGTTTTAATATCTCCATGCTTTCCCTTACTGAGAATTTGAGACCAATATTTATATGTTTTCTTTTCCACAGGATATGAAGGAAGGTTTTAGGTAAGAAAACAAAAGGGGAATATCTTTATTGGAGATGTTGAAGATCATTCACGATGATTAGAAGATTATGTTCCAAGTTTCCAAAGACAATAAAGTAATACTGTACTTAAGAGTGTTTTTGTTATGTATTAAGTATTCTAAAAAATTGATGTAATTTCCATGTACGTCCCACTTTGCATCTCTATAGTTTTTAACATTGGAAAGGATTAGTTAATCATTAAAAACTAGGATGTGAAAACTTTAGAGACATCACTTGGGATATTTCTATGGTATGTCTATGGATGATACTAAGGTTAAGTACAAGTATATGTTATAGTCCTAGAATTACGGTAACGATCTTAGAATTAATCCTAATATGTTAGATATTGAAGGTACTCCCCATTTATTATGTCATTTTCCTAGTATGATATTTTCCTCTTACAATATTCTTTATGGGTTTAGATGATGGTTGGAACCAGAATGAACCGTGTTGATCAATGTAATGGGAAATGCAGTGATTTCCCTCCTGAACAAACCATTGTTATTGGAGATGGAGTGAAAAATATTATTTCTATACTTACACAAGCTATGAATCATTCTAAACTTTGCAATGAGAAGAGAAGGGAACAATGTTCCATTGAGTCCTTCATGAGGCAACGTCCACCTTCTTTCAGTGGGTATTCTGATCCACTAGTGGATGAAAATGGATCATTACCATTGAAAAGAAATTTTCCATACTTTGATGTTAGGAACATGAAAAATTAATTCTAGCAGTTTACCATTTAGATGGTGAAGCATACCAGTGGTGGAATCTAATTAATAACATGGGGCCCCAAGATGAAATTGAATCCATAGAATTGGATGAGTTCATGAACGTGTTTTTCAATAATTGCATCCCTCGTATTCTTTGAACAGATATGGAGAAAGAGTTCCTTGAGCTTACGAAAAAGGATGACGAATCTGTAGTTATATTTGAGGCCATTTTTACAATTCTTGAAGAGTATGCATCTGGATTTATCATCCAACCTGAAAGTAATGTTGTTCGATTCATCAGTGTCTTAAAACCAAGTCTTCGAAGAGATTTAGCGATAAGAGAGTTCAGTGGCTATGAAGAAATTGTGCTTTGTGATATCAAGGTAGAACTGGAAGTTGGTGTTACATATCCATCTAATGGTTTTGAAAAAGAAACGAAAGAAGGAGTTCAAGGAAAAATCTCAAAATGATGGTGAAAATAAGGTGAATGTTACTTTATGATCAATGTGTGGAATGAAGCATGGTTGAGATTGTCAAAAAGGTACTAGAAAATGTTTCATGTGTGTAAAACAAGGTCATCGAGTAGCTGAGTGCCGAAGTAATGGGAAAAAAGTTTCTAATGACATGATTATAGAAGAAACTATAGAGAACGATCCACCAACACTTCAATGCTTCAAGTGCAAGGAAATGGGGCATTATGCTAATCAATTCCCTAATCCAAGGGTTAATGATGATCAATGTGAGCAACCTCTTAAGGAAAAGGACAAAGGGATGTCACAAGTGATCACTATTTGTGAATTTGAGTATGACAATGATGTTTTGGAATGATTAACTATTTATGTAATAGGATTTCAAAATAGTATCATGGAATCTCATTTATAGTATCGTGGAATATTGGAATATCTATCTATTGGTTTATTGTAGTTATCATTAATTTTATGGTACTAATAACCATGAAAAGTGATTGAAATATTTTTGGAAGGAAGATGATATGCGCTTAATGAAGGGATAATGAAAAAATAATATGTTTGATAATAAGCTTGTGAATGATATATAGACAAAGTGACTTCATGGTTTGAGTATATAGACATTTTTGAATTTTGGTATGTAGAAAGAGTTAAATTTTAATAGCATTTACGTTTTCACTAAGGTTCTATGGTAATTCTTGTTTCAAGAGAATACATTATTATTGTATTCAAATGGTTGTAATGTGACAAAGAAGATATATTTTATGATATATGGGGGATAAACTATGGTATTTACATGTTTGGTAGATGACCTCTATAGCAATCTTTTTCATTATACTATGATATTGAAAAAAAGTATTTTCGATAATCCTAAAGATTGTAATGGATTAAGTAGGACATAAGATAACATAGTTTAAGGCTAGATCTTTTTTTAGATACTATTTATGGAATGTTATAATAGTACAGTTTTAGAAAAAAGGACATCCCGTAGGATGGGCGATAACACGTCGCGTCAGACAAGGTTGCTGGAATCGAACCCACAACCGAAGGGTGACATGCCTTTATCGCCTACCTCTGGCCTATATGATGTCCCTGGTTAGTAGATACTAGTTTTTTTATTATGTTTTATGATAGATGAAGTATAATTCCATTATTGTAATCGTATATGGTTAACCTCACCATAGATGGACTTATGTATATTTGATAACTTTTCTTATCCTTTGCATTAGGACAGATGGAATGACCCATCTTTCTAGCACATGATCTGCTAACACTTCGCGAATGAAAGATTCAAATCCATTTCATTAAGATATGAAGTGGAAATTGTTCATGGAATGACCAACAGTGAGACTGTACCAAAATCAAGTAATTATTTATTCTAATTCTAAATTTTCATCACTAGGGAAATGATATTGAAAACCAAAAATGTTTTCCTAGTACCCTCATATCCGATGAATCAGATGGTAACTTATATCATAAAAAATTTATGCCTTTGTGATTGTTGGATATTTCATATCCATGTTATCTACAACTCTCTATCAGAACAAGATGGTTATATTTCTTTTCCATATCCATATTTTCACCTATATTCTCCTATGTGGAAACCTAGTGATGAGTTATTTTGGGAATCAGTTATGTTTCTAACGTTCCTTTTTAAAATGATGTTTTAGTATTACTTTTTACGAGGCGGGTTTCTATGAAAGAAACATTCACGTATAAAACCAGTTATAACCTAGACTAATTTCATGGGCGAAATTCATTTTAAGGGGGGTAGAGTGTAACTCCCCAAGATTTTATAAGAATTGTTCTTTTTAATTTCATTGATGCATTTTTTTTAAGATACACCACGATTATCTTGTGCTATATGCTACACCATATTAGCTTTTACTTTATGCAACACTATTCATGGCTTATAATAAATGCATGTGCAACATTCCTCAATAGCTTGCATTGTACGCAATACCAAGTTTCAATAAACAACGATATGTTATTAAAATATTATATAAAATAGCTTTTCTGAATAGTAATACCCACTTTTTGAAGTTTTATAAATTTTATATTCCAAAATGGACATCATTTTTGGATTCGAAATATCAAAATTATCCTAGTGTGAATTATTTGTATTTTTCTAAAAACATTCAATTTTTTATGAATAATGAAAACACAGAGTAATTGGTTAAAACAGAATTTTTATTTAATTAATAATTTATTTTATTAAATATATTTTATCTCAAAATAGATACATAATACCTATATAACTTCAATGTAATTCATTGGAGTGATTTTATAATAATTATATATATATAAATTTTATTAAACTTTTTACCTTGTTTTACACACCTTCTTGGAGCATTAGAAAATTTACATAAAACATAATTTTACTGCTTCTTGTGAGTTGAAATTCTAAAATATGAGAGACGCAGTTAATATCAAGGATTAAAATGTGGTTTAATAAGATAAAGATAATGTTTGGTGAATAGTAATTTTCTTCTTTTACTTACCACAGTTATAAGTAAATCAGGTAATTAAGGGTAAAAATGATATTATTATTACCCTAACACATGTGTTAATTATATTGGAAAAGTATAATTAGACCCAAAAAAACATTAGGAAATAAATATGAACACCTTTTGTCCACTTGGTTTAGAATATGACACTTATTATTATTTTATTTAAAGAAGAGTTAAAAGTGTTAAAATAAAATTTTAATAAAAAATACATTTTTAGTATAGGGTTATATATAATATAAATTCAACTATAAAAATTATATAGAAATATAAGAATCATTACTAAATAATGTTATTTTATTTATATTTTTTAGATATTAAATAATTTAATTTAATAATGACCTAATGATGATGCATAAATTACCTTATAAATGAAATATTTACATAATTGATATTATAAATATCCAAATAAATATAATTTGAAACATTTTATGAATTAAAATAATTCTATAGATTGATATAACATATTATTTTTGGTTAGATGAATTATTTTGTTGTAAATATTTCGTTATAAATTTAGAGAAAACATAATACCAAATAGGGTCAAAATTGACAAAAAAGAGTTTTTAAAACAAATATTATATTATTAATTGATATAACGGTCTAAAAATTATAATGATCAAACAAAAAAATTATATAATTATATATATGACATTAAAGAAGAAATTGGGGTTCTATTGGTAGTTTATAGTGTATTTATTAACCAAATAGTGTAAGAATACAAGAAGACACAATAAAAGTTAAATTATTTAACATGGAGTTAAATCTAATTGATAAGGTAAAAATGGTGAACTAAACTTGTATAAAACCTATTGGATGAAAGTATTTCGACCCATACCTACCCTATCCCAGAAATAAGTCACTTTCGAGCCATTAGAAACCAAATATGCATTTATTATAAAATAATATTTTAAGTTTTTCCTAAGGTGCCCGTCACCCCTCTTATAAAAGGGCACTCCACTTTCTCTCTAATTCACGCCAGCAAATCCATTTTTCTAGGCCAAAACCTTCCCAAATACCCTCTAAACTGTCCTCCCTTCATCCTAGAGACCTTATTTTAGTCATAAATCTATCCCATAGAGCCCATTTGAAAAATCAAAAGGAAGAACCTGAAGAAGAGGTAAATATCTCACCGCCTATTTCAAGTTCCATTCTTCTTCCACTTCCTCCTTCTTTGTTGTTTCCATTATAAAATAAAAAATCCATTATCTTCAATATAATGTGACATTATTAGAAAACTTTTACTACCAAATTATTTATTTTATCCATCCTATGAATGAAAATGTCCCCACACGTGCGTACGTACGGGTTACCATCTCCATGTCGTGGTGTAGTTTGTTATTCAAACCGTTCATCATTTGTCTAGGTATAATAATGAGCGTAAATGATATAAAAAATAAATAAAACATTATTATGATTATTTATATATGATATAAAATCCAATTATATACGATTTTAATATCAAAATAATGATATCATTGCTTATGCGTACGTACGGCCGTCTCCACAAATGTGATGAGGTTCATTTTCCATGATTAACAATTCAAGTATAATTATAAAGTATATATAATAAATAATCATGAAATATATATTACATAATAATGATACATGATTTATGTACATATATGTTTAATTTACTTAATTCCACTCAATTTAAAAAGGAAATGAAAACAGCGTTCATGCGTACGTACGACCAACTGTCTCCAGGAAAAGTGTATTTCATTCCATTTATCGATCTATAATATATATTTATATTCAGAATATATATTATATATAAATCATGTTTTAATTTATTGAATTAAGTAAATTAGGACATATATAAGAACAAAATGTCGAAACACGTATGAAAAATGAAACAATTTTACCCAAAACGCTGCATTATCATGGAATTTACAAAAGAATGGGTAATATAAAGTCATAAGTAAATCAAATATTATATCATAAATATTATTATGGTTATGTTACAATTTAATAATATTTTTAAACCCACTATAAATGCATCTTGGACACATATGGAAAAAATTGGACATAAGATAAGGGATAATTTTTCAAGTCTCATTTTTATCTAAGATTTCTTATATGTAAGTATTTACTGGGGTTATATTTTTCATCAACGTCCATAAAAATGTTTTTCATAAACTGTTTAATATTATTCAATGTATTTTTAAAGCCATTTTTACCCCCTATTTGACATTTACATTTTGTTTTGGAACAAATCTTTCTTTTGTTTACCATACGAGGAACATTTTGACTATTTCGGATAATGTATGGGGAGAATGTTTTTTTAAAATTATACGGCAGGAACGGATTTTTACGGTTTTATAATGCCAAATTTTCGTGAAGCTTCCTCAACAAGATTTAATGATTATTTTCAAAAAAAACCCTTTTATTTTAAAATTGAATTGAATTTTCTGAAAAGAAAATTATTTTTAAGAAGAAAGGATATTTTCCTACAGAATTAATTTCAAGTGTTTTTTCAAACCTATGTTACATCAATGATGACATTATTTAGTATGATTATGTTTCAAGTATAATGTATCTATTATTTACATGGTTTGATTATTCTTATGATGAAATGATATATATTTGTGTTATATGGAATATTTAACGATGGGAAAATGTTTATGAAACCTATTTTATTCATTGGGTTATGATGAATGATTTATGTTTATTTTGTGTAAGAAGTAAAAATGATTTCATTATGGGTGGGACCTATATCTCCCTCCATTTAATTGGGTAGAGATTTACATATCATGTTATAGACATGGCTGGAATTGAATGTAAAATCCGTTTCAGAAATATAGGGCTGGCACGACAAGTAAACCTGATTCAGTAATGGAATTTGTCCACTATGATGGTCTTGGCAGAAATGCTTTGACTACTATGGAAATCATATCCAGTGATTGATGGTTCTCCACAATTACATGTTATATTCCCAAGCTATTTTATCATTATTTATGTTCCATTATGATTTATGCCTTACATACTCGCAAGATTTATTTCCCAACTCAAGATTTTGATGTTTAAACATTATGTTCATGTTTGTAATTTTATATGTATATGGGTTGTTTTATTTCCTCCATGATTACCCTTACTGAGAATTTGAGATCACCCTTTATATGTTTTCTTTTCCCAAAGATATAAAGAAAGGTTTTAGGTACGAAAATAAAGGGAATATCTTTATGGGAGATGTTGAAGATCGTTTACAATGGATAGAATATTATGTTCCATGTTTGCAAAGAAACTAAACTAATACAGTCCTTCGGTGTTTTATTTATGTATTAAGTATTCCAAAAAAGTAATCTAATGTCCATATACATCATGCTTTGGGTCTCTACATCAAGTACCAGGATGCATAATCTATCTGATCCAACAAATGAAAACGTATTGTCCCCAACCCTCAGTAGCAGGACTCATGTCGTCTATCCAATAGATAAATATATCTTGCATGGTATCTCCACCAATAAAAATCATTCTTTCATGACATCTTCAGGGAATTTGGTTAATCTAATTTACTGGATGATTCAGGAATAAGCTGAAATAATCTGAACATCCTCATAACTTTATCAGTCGGATGCCACTCAACTATATGAAAATGAAACATCGGAACACTGTAGGAGTCGATATCCAGCATCGACAAATAGTACAGTGGAAGACTCTGGATAGTAGCATCTGTATATGGTACCGATATAATAAAAAATAATAATCAATTAAAAAATAAATACATGTACGATAATGAATAAATATTTTACAATATAAATAATAATCACTTACATCGTGTGGTTGAATGCTGTCAAACATAACTCTGTTTTAGTGGACATCGTGTCTAGGGGAATATGAATGTCGATGTGCAAGAATCCACATGTTTATAATATGGTTATATTTATATTTCTTAATAGAATGTTATAAAATTAACATATATAGCATAAGGAAGAATAACATAACAACGTCCATGAGAAGCCTCTACAACAATATTTGCTTGCAATGGCACACTAGAATGAGGAGCTAAATAAGGGATGTTCTCACATACCCACATCTGTATAAGAACATGCATCATATGATTTGCATCTTATCGATACAACGTGCACTTCATAGCACCATATATGTATATGCTAGACAAGAATACCCCCAACTATACCAGTCCTCCCCATCCATATACTCCAGAACATGTATATTCATAAGATGTAGAAAAGTAGTTGAGTGATAAAAAAGCTTTCCACCAATCATCCTCAAAATATATGCACATGTAATTAACAACACCATGATCTCATCAGCATCCTCTGCTAAATGTTTGAATTTCTAGTATAACTGAGGCATGCGTAATCTACCACGGACAATGGTCCTACCATTATCAGGGACCACTATACCATGTAGTGTATGAACAAGCTCCGAAAAATCTACTCCAACTCGGCCTATCATAGCCGCACCATCAATGGGGAGGCCCAATAGAATGGCCACATCCTATAGGGTAATAGTCATATCCCCCTTTCTAAAATTAAATTTATGTGACTTTCTCCTCCATCTGTCTACAAGCACAGCACTGATATGATGTTTGAGAAAGGTGAGGTCTCACATCGCTACGCCATAAAATCTAGCACTTCAAAGATGGGGGATGATAGTGGGAGTTGGTACGTTATGAAGGAAATGGTGATAGCTGTATACACTCAACAGAGGCACAATATGTCCCTCTAAAAACACGAATAATAAATGAGTATCTTGGGATTTGAGCAATATAAGACCATTCATCCACAAAATGGCATCATCTTTACTTTTATACAGTCAATTCAATAAAAATTTTAAACATTTATTAAAAAAAATCTACAGAAAGAAAATGAAAAATGAATGTGTTAATATTTTAGATTTATACTAGACTTTTTATGTGAGAATTAGTGTCTTTGTTACATGTGGAATCATGATATATTAATTATAATTCTATGATTATTTTTTTAATAGTTTTAGTATCACAAAATTCATTATTATAGAATCTAAAAATGATACAAACCAAAATTGAAACAAGTTAAAAATGGACCATGTCCGAAATAATACGATTAAATAGTGAAATAAAAAAAACAAAATATTCATATTCATGATACAATACACAAAATAGATCATGGATAAATAGATGTAGAGCTATGTCCTATCAATAGGGGACATCTCTTAAAAGTATTTCCTTCTGCGTGAAAAATATTGCATCATATTCACCCTCCTCATTGCCGAGGTCAATCTATTTCCTTTCTCTTTCGAGTTGACATTGGTCTTACTAGAGGATCAATCCTAGTATTATGAATACAATAATTATAAAAATGATAGAAATTGAACAAATAATAAATGAAAACGAAACCAAATTACGAAACATGGAAATATCAGGGACGATTGTCGGTTGATTAGCCGATATTGAGATAGAATACAAGTCACAACATATATCCAAGATGCACTATAACAATTAACCAAAGTGCACTTGTGATACATCAGGTCAATAAATGGATCCCATGATATATTTATGGAAGCATAAGCTTCGATAACATGTGCACATGAATATCTAAATTCCTGAAAGGTTTTACAATCACAATACCTGTTATCTAACATCACCACAAACACTGAACCACTAGTCCATGTAGCCTGATTGTAAAACTATCATAACTTAAATCTCATCTTTTCCCTATAAGAGGCTAGAATAGTCCATCTTGAAGCCTCATTTAGTATCTGATATATGTCCCCTTCGAAATGATGAGTAAAACGCATTCTGTTTTCCATTATATGATAGGCCTTTTGGGACCAGTCAACAGAGTTGTGAACACATATATATAATATGACTTTTTCACTAACCATATGATCAGGAGTTTGTGTAAACCCTTTAGGACCCCATTTATGCACTCTAATATATTATTGGTCATATGCCCATCTCTTCTACCCCATTATATGCTAATGTACATTTTTCCTTCAAAATATACATCATATATTCAAAAACATATTCATTAGAAGTTCTAATATCATCAAGGCATCGATCAAACCATTATTTTTATGGATCATATGATGAAAACATAAGAGAATAATGTATTAAAATGAATATTAAATTTTGTTAAAAAAGAATGTTTAGAAAAACATAATCAAATTGAGGATCGCCATCCTTATGGCTCATATATGAAATGATTATTCACATTACTTGCAATATGTATAATTCAATGACAATTATAAGAATTTGGCTCAATCCATGAAACCCCATCACTACCCGTGGCCTCTATAATTTCTCGATAGAGATCAGATATCAGAAACAAACACTGGTTTTGTGTGACATGAACAGATACACATGCCAAAAACCTACTTCGGTATTTAAATTTCTCCTTTTCAACAACAGAAAAAAAAGTTACATAGGAGCAAAGTTGCCATCCTGTGTGTAAGAAATGAGTAGAAATCCTGTTTATTTTATATAAAACAAAATTTTCATTAACCTGAATAAATTGTTTAAAATATGGAAAGGCGGTGATGCATGTATTGAATTCCCAAAAAAGATCATTGTAATTCACCTTTGTTCGATCAACTCAGTGATTGGGGGATACATAATCAGCAAATTCCAACTGATAATCAATCTGATTTTTGAGAGGAACCAATTCCATAACCTATCGAAACATAGAAAAAGATTCATCCCAATCACAATACACTTTTATAATTTCCTTTGGGTTTTCATTCCATGATTTGGTGTATGATATCATATAGTTATACTACTATTGAATTCTTTCCTCATCAAGGGAAATAGGAACATCCTGACAAGTTCATATCATCTTAAAAATGACATTTTATATAAGATCTAAATCAAGGGAAGAGTGATCCTGCGAGAAACATGGATGCACAAAAACTTGTGGCCCGTATAATTTCGATATCCTCATACATGAAAAACAATTATGAAATATTTCCCTTAATAAAAATTTATATTGTTTCATTATTATTCACAACAAGTGATATATTTTTTCTTCTTTGAATCATCAATAAAAAATATGAATTATCGCTCAATGGTGTATTGCTTTATCACATTTTCCATAGACAGTTTACTTTCAAACTCTTTCCAAACATAGATGGAATTATCATTTGATACAGACCTATTAACTATAATTCTTGGGATTTCAGAAGATTTTGTAATGTCATCACATTCAAATTGTTTTTTAACGAGAAATTATTTTAATTAAGGAAGTCAATACTGAAGGTTGATTACCACTAACTGATAGTTTTTGTGAATTTATGTCTCTCAAAGGAACCTTAAAAGGATAATTCCGCACATCACCCTCACCCAAATCTCCAAAGCAACCTGAGAATGTTTATTCCCAACATCACCCTCAACTACAACATCTTCTGATGGCTCCCCATATTTCTCTTCCTCATATAAACTTTCATTCACTATATTAGCACACAATGGGATGTCATCCACATTTCCATACAAATACTGATCATCTTCTTCATAATTTTATTCTATTAATGGAGTCCATGAGATGGAGGAAAAAAAGACTGATGTGAAGGACCAACTTCTATAGAGCTTAAAAAACAAGGTAGTGTAGTAGTCGGTTGCACCACATCTATTTCAGACATCACCATATATGACTCCATCATACCATTAGCACACTACTGTCTAAATAGGAAGATGCATCCATCCAATCATCATCAACGACCAATGGGTACTCTGTGTGCTAGAAACACTCAGGATGTTCTAGATGTCGATATGTTATTAATGAAATGGATTGATTGACCCTCAGTTTTAACCGGTTATGAAGACTATTGAAAACTGCATCCAATGTCATACAACCATGAAGATTTACCACTTTAACAGGTGGCACACTATAGATAAATCATTAATCCATATAAATTGTCTCACTGTTGAAATATATTTGTGTTGTGATTATAACCTATAACAAACAATTAATAAAATATTATATAATGCATCAATATTTTACATTATTTAAATTGGTTTTGAATAATTGACATTACCTAAAGACTTATTTTTGTATATATAATTATCACTATTGAGGTATAGTGATGGTTGTATTTTTACCCAACCAAATTTAATATATTGTTTACAATTTTAATTACTTATGAATAAATAATCATGACTTGATCTTGAGATATATGATTAGTTTATCATTATTGGATTAAATAACCGAAACCTATGGGAAAACTCTTGGAGTCTTTATTTTCAAATATTTCCATAACCATCTTCCTTTTTAAAAATAGTAACGGCTCCTATAGAAAACTTGTTCTCAAACTCCTCTTAATGAGAAACCTCTTTGCGGACTCCTCTTGTTTAATTCCTTTTCATTAAAATTTTACTCACATGCGTGTGAGGGGGTCTAGTGGTATGAAATACATATCTTTTTTTAAGCGTACATGTAGGTCATTACATACATAGTTAAGGATGTCTCGAATGTCACCAATACATAAAAATAAATGTAATTATTACAAATTAAACACCCATATTCACAAAATAAGACATGAAATTTCCATTATGAATTTGTTGGTCATCTCACGATCAGTCATCACAAAACATACTAGGTGTATTTGTATAATTACTAAATCTCTTTCTAGATGAAATATATATAAAATATATAAATCTCATTTATTAATAATAAATTTAGTTATAAATAATATATTTTAAAATAATTATTTTCTCAAAACTATTCTTATACAATTAACGTAAAGTTTTTTCATTATATATTTTTATAAATTTAATTATGATAGACATAACTAGTATATTATTATTAAATTATATATTTTGTGTATGAAATATTATAATTTAAATTAATATTACTTTAAAATAAAAAAAATTCGAACATATTTAATTTTCATTAACATTCAATATGAATTCATACAACATTTTACACATAACACAATTAATTTTCATAAACATTCTATAAAAATTCATTCAAATTACACATCATTCAAAAATTAATCATAAAAAGGAAACAAATTTACACATCAATACATATGAATTAAATAAACCATACACACAATCACTAATTTATACTTATAACAGATCAATTAAATAAGTCATTCAAATTAAAACAATGTACGCATTTATCCAATTAAAAATTGAAATATAAATTTACGTTATTAAAGCCAGAAAAAAATTATTGTAAAAGAAATTTTACAGAGATCATAGTAAAATCTAGGGGAGAAGAATAAATTGGGGGACCCTCTTATAGATTTACATCAGTGAGATTCATTAACAAGGTCCACATATCTCTTATCCTATGTTTGAAGGATGTGTGAACGAGGTTCATGCATCTCGATAATAATTTTTAAAACTTTTACTTACCCATAGCTTTTTGATGAAAACAAATCGTAAATAAAAAAACCTACTATCTAGAGGGTGGTGAAATTTGTGTCCATTCAAGTCACCAAACTGTGCGACACAATTGTGGTGGGGAGCTTAGATGGTCATGAGATGGAGTCCAGGATGGAGGAGCGCCTATCATGGAGACCATGTGGATTGGGAGATGCCTACATTGGCCTAGCTAAAGTTCCTATACTCCTTTAGGGAATAAGTTATGAGGCATATGGTGGAAGACACCCCACCTATTGTGAATTTATTATATAAATTTTTTAACTTTTTTTCATTCCTCAAAAAAATCTGCCACCCAAACTATACACCATTTTTTTCTCATACAACATTGTAGGCATGTTGAACAACTACCCCCAAAATAATTTTTATCACTTTTACATAAAAAATAAATGGATAAGAATATATCCTTTTAATATTTTTATAATAATGATTATTAAAATAATTTAATAATAATAATATTTATTATTATTATAATATTATAATAATATAATGATAAAATTATTATAATTTCTCAAAAACCTAGAATAGACATTATGTGAAAAATACTATTCTAGCCACCAAAGTTCTTTATGGATATCAAATTGAACCAGAAACTACCATTGATGATTTATCCTAGGATAAATATTATATATATATATATATAATGTTTCAAATTTTAATAGATGAAATCTCACGACTTTTAATATATTATTTTTTTCGAATGACGGAAACTAGGACATCAAAACATCGATTGAAACACTATCAGATTCGTTAGGACCAGATTCAAACCCTATACATAATTTATGAATAATAATTTTTATTGAATCAAAAAATTTATACAACCCTTTGATAGCAATTGTTTGTATCATAGAGCATAACAGAAGTTGGAGGGTTTGGGAATTAAAAAACAATTACTATCAAGGGGATGGAACTTGTCATATCTAGTGATATGAGACCTTTTAATCTCCATGGATCTCACATGAATTTTGTATGACTAGTATAAAAACTCAATGGTTACCTAAATAGAACTGAAGAACACTGAACTACAGCTTTTTGTTGACATCTGTCACTCAAAATATTTGATGTTTAACCCATATAGAACAACCAAACACAATTCAAGAATATGATGGAACATTTCTCATTAAATTATGTCATATAGTACTGAGCTATGATAATCTATTCTGCATAGAATCGTTCACCAAGATCATGTGCCTTCGATCCTTGATAGTGAACATAGATCATTCGCATAGAGATATGAATTATATCTCTATAATATATGAGGAGAGAGAAGTTTTCATTCTGAAATCATGAATAGTACATGGAATGAATATTCTCAACTACATATATAGTGTTTTTTCAAAAAATATATAGATTGGGTTCCCCTGACACAAATATTTTAACACCCACTGAATAAGTAATAAGTAATAATTTTTTCAAACTAAATTGTGTCATAGATATTATTTATATTTTATCACTTTATTATAATATATATATAATATACTACGCGATAAAACCATGTCATTAATATAAACATGTAATTCGAGCTAATATTTAAGGAATCTAGAATATTAAAATAATATACATATGAATAAAATTGTTCCTCATATTTACTTAAACACATATAATTAATTTTAATAAATATATTCAAAAAATTATTCTTTACTCAAATAAAAAGGAATTTACTTATTTATTGATGATTGATAAAACATGAACAACCCTCATACCCTATGGTGGGGCCCACCATGTATTATATACATATTCACCTAAATATTTTAGATTCTTGAATATGCTCTTGTGTGTGACCATTTAGCCCCTTATCTTGATAGCAGATAACATTATTCACATACTAATAGTGGAGGTAAGCACCCCATCAAGGCCCCTAAAGAGATTAGGAATATTCATAGCATCGAGAACCAACCTACAATCTCACAATTTGAAATATAATCTCTTTATATTAGTTACCTCATAAATTAGGATACACACAAGTTTTGTCGTCCTTTTTTCCTTTATTATTTGTTGATCTATATAGATGGATTTACCACTATATACCTTCGAAAAAGATTTATAAAGGTAAAAACATCTCAACAAACCAAATATAATATATTAGATTTTTATCTTGTAAGTGAAAAATTCTATATTGACCATTCAACCAACGTTATACCAGCAATGGTATACCCAACACATGATAACTCTCTAATAATTCATTATCATGGTTTCTTAGTTTCATCAAAGTGCATGATAAAATGAAATACATTGATAATGCTATCATTTTAGGAGACCAATACAAATTTACATAGATAGGTACAACCAATGACACCTGAAATATGTGGTTTTTCTATTGTTGGTTCTGTCTGCAAGATCTCACCTTCTAAGGACACCTAGTTTGAACTCCATTAAAAGAACTCTCAATGCTTATGAGCTACTAGAACCTGAAATCCAAACATCAATTTTTTGCTATAATTGTGATGTATCTACACTATAGTACATATATTTAATATTATTTTCATAGTATCATAAGGTTCTTCTAGCCTGGTAACTATTATAACATTTTTATAGGATAATTAATCTTTGCAAATTACCATTAAATAGTGGATATAATAATGTATACTCTATAATTGTAAGTAAAAATCATACATATCCAACATTATAAATTAAATGGTAATAAAATATGACAATTTATCTTGGTATATTCCTCCAACTATTACAGTTATGTCTTGATAAAAATTTGGGTGAAATTAATTCTTTCCTAAAATTCCAAGTGTGTCTTCCCCCCACCCCTTATAAAAGGCCACCCTCACATAATCTGTTTCACACTTAAAACACTCATTTTATTTATCCAATACCTACACAAAACACATTATTACTTCCATACACTAATCATATATTCCTTATTTTGAGGAAAAACCAAACTAGAGAGGATTTTAGTGCAAACATAAGAAGTTTCTCGAAGAAGAGGTGACACCCTCAAACAATATTTTCATTTTATTTGTTATTAAAACTTCTTATGATGGGATTAAATTGTTATGATATAATAAAATAAATACTTTAAAAATACTATGATGTTATTATTTTTGGGGAATAGCCTATAGCCATCTCATAAAATCTCAAACATGAAACAAACCTGTTGATTATGTTACGGTTGGCAACCACCTAACGTGCCAATGTAATTCAGTATTCATCACCGCTTATCATAGAAGGATACAATGACATATTTAATTTTTATATATAATATTTATTTTATAAATATTATTATGTAATTATATTATCACAAATTTCTTCTTATATTCCATTTTTTAGAGAACTCGGTAACATCGCTCATGTGTATAGCGGACTACCACCTCACGAAGTGATGTGGTTCCTTTTTTAAATACTCTTTACAAGGTAGGAAATAAATTCCAAATTTATTTTTATATAATATATTAATGAAATATTAATCATTATATAAAACAAATATATCATATATTTCTTTATCATACCTTCCATTTAAAAAATCATAACATCATTTGTGTGTTTGTTAGACTACCGCCTCGCAAAGCGATGTGATTTAGTTTTACCATAAAATCACATGGATAGTACATGTAAGGAATATTTTATGAAATAATATGATATATATGATATAATTATAATATATTAATGTTAAAATAACACTTACCTTCTTTTTATCCAGATCGTCAAAAAATTGAAATGTCACTCATGTGAAAGTACGACCTACCGAATCTGTGATTGTAATGTAGTTCATTTTTCATAACCATATTTTCTGAATGGGTTTAAAAGTATAATTTATGTATAAAAATTATTATTATTTCATTATTAAAATTATTTAATAAATTTTTTGACCATATTAAACATACTGATGTGATTTTGGACACATGAGTTGTTTATCGTCAAAGCGTCCAACATGAAATTAATATTTTTAAAAGTGGAATATGACATGGTAAAAAAGTAAAATAAAATGAATAATATAAATTATAAAGATTAATAATAATTTAAATATTTAACATAAGTTTATTATTTAGTAAGATAAGGAACATAATTTGTTATTCGGGTTCAATTTAATGAGTGTCATTACTCAATTTCCATTTATTGGGATAAGAGATTACTTAATTTATTAGGTAATGGTATGATTATGTGTGTAATGAAATTTTATTATATTATTTTTTATTCCCAATTTATTAGTTGGATTTATATTTTTTTAAACATATTTAATTCATTAATCAATTCCCCACTTCAGTGATATGATCTTTGAATGAATTTCATCTCAAAATGTCCTTCTTTGAGACATGTGACCTTTTATACGCTTACTTTATGTTCAATGATTTAAATAAATAACATTTAAAAATTATATCATTAATAATTTATTATTCATGATGTTTTATATAGAAATTAATTTATTTCATTCATGTTATTTATGATTTTATATTTACCAAATCATTAAGGATTTATGTTTCTATCCCATTTTAATCAGCATGGTTTATGCTTGAATTTCCATTTTAGGAAAGTAATTTCTCATTTATAAATAAAAACCTTCCATTATATTATCCCCTATTTATTCATGGACATTTCATGTAATTTTTTTATCTTCCATTATTTTGTACATAAAATTATTGATAATATGTTTACGTAGAAAATCACTTATATTCCTCTCTTCGATCCAAAACTATTTCTCTTCCATGTCATTTTATTATTTAAAGTCTACTACAAAAAATTTATTTATTATTATTATATTATTTTTAAATTTCATTGTTTCATATGTTTAATTTTTTTCCAAATGGCTTAAAATGAATATTCTTTTAATTTTATGAATGATCAACTTCATGATTTATAATGAAAATGTGAAATAAATATTTGTTTTAACATGTACGTTATGAACATTATTTTCTTAAGTAATTCTTCTAGAAGTATAATTTATATTTTAAATAGTTAAGTAAAATATAGAAGGATTTCCACAATATTTTGTGAATTTTCCTTTTTAAAATGAAATTTTCTAAGAGGAAAGTGTTTTTCCTCAATAATGTTTTTTAATATTTTTAAAAGTATTTCTATTCATCAATGAAAACAACTTTTACTATTTTGGAATGAACCAAAATAATGTATATAATACTCTTAAATATATAAAATTATCACTATCCCTTACTTTTATGTGGTAATACAAGTCTTATGTTCATCATTAAAATTCATTCATTGTGAAACTCTCATTTAAGTATGATATAAGATAAATTATGAATCCCATTTCATTACATGGGTAATTCTTATCAATGTGACTTATTATTTATTATCTTTTGTTAGAACTCAAATATAATTAATGTATTAGGATGGGTGAAACTAAATAGTGATATGACTATTTAGTTAAAGGTTTGGTCTCGTGAGTCGTTATGTATGGGATTAGGGAGTAATCCTAAACCAATATGGGACTTTGTCTACAATGTGATATTTTCTTGATAGCTAGTCTTGACTCATGTTATATATTGTTTTTGAATTTAATATGTTTTCATGAACTTGTGACACCATGTTATTTATGTTATTATATCACATGTTAACTCATAAGCCTTTACTTTTGTGGTATCATTTTATACTCTAGAAACACATGTTATACTTCAATATATTGTTTATTCCCTTACTAGGATTATTATTTCACCATTTCTTTATATACTACCCTTGTTACCCCATATAGTTTTATGATCTCAATGGGATTTAAGGAGCTCATTACGTATAATTTATTAAGGATTCCATGTTTTATGTTCTTTTTTATGTATTATGAACCTGGTTTTCTAATGAAATTATGCATTTATGATCCTTGTCACATATTAGTGGATATTTATATTTAATAATCATATTATTATATGGATAAGAAGGATTTTCTAGATATAGTTAGTATTAGAGAAATGTATTTATTAACATTTATAAATTATGATGTTAAAACATTAGTGAGAACCCTATGGGATAGTATAAGGATACTTTAATGTATAAGAAAATATCCATGAATAATGTTGAAGTATATAGACAATGGATTATGATTAATTACATCTATATCTTGATACTAAAAGGGGATTTAATTTGGCAATCGATGTACCTAGGGATAATAACTATAAAAATTTAATTTTGGGGTTGCCTCATGATTTACCTAGTATACCACAATTGATCCTACTATACACCTCATTTGACACTCCTGGAAAATATTTTTTGAAAATTCCCAAACTCTTTATGAGAAATTTTAAAGGACATGAATGAATTTAATGGTTATGATACTTAATAGAAAACATTACCAAGGATACAGTAGATTGGAAACCAGTGTCTCTTAATTTATTACATAATTATCATTTGTAAGTTATTACCTCTAGGTGTATATGTTTCACTTGGGTATGTTAATGAATTCTCATATATTTCTTTTGTCCATTTAGTTAAAGGTGATAAATTTAAGAAAGCATTTCAACAACCAATGTGATGGGATATTTAATTATTTACCCAATGATATACCTAACCTAATTAGAATAGATTTTTGACATCTTATAATAATTCAAACTGATATTTCATGAATTAGGATTAATAATTGGAATAAATTGCAATTTTCAAACCCACTAGATTAGATAAGTTTAGAGTATCATGGAATTTCTAGTGCTAAGGATGATAATGAAGATAATATTAAATTTCCTACGTGACAATAATATGGAAATAGGAACCCTAAAAATTTATTAAAATGGATTGTAAAATGTTTTATATGTGGAAAATAGAGTAATAAATAAAAAAAATTTAGAAAAAACAAAAAGATCCATTAAGGGAAATTAATTTCATCCTAATGTACCATTTATAGTTTAATGTCATATATGTTGGGAACATAGTCATTTTCCAATTCAATACCCTAATCAAGGATTAATTATTAGTTAAATTAAGGACATATTCCATGCTAATAATTAATGTGAATGGTTTGAAGTATTTATGTATTTGGATTCAAAATGTGTGTTGTAAAAGTATTCTTTAATCAATGGTATTTTTTAAAAATAATGAAACATATATCGATTGGTATGTGGTAATTTTTTAATGATATTAAATACTATATTTATGGTACTAAGGACCTATAAAAGTGATAATTAATGGGAAAACACATAATTGATGAAATGATAATCTTGGAGAAGTGGTTGATATTGAGGTAATTATTTTCAATTAATATTTATTGACTATATTGAAAGTAATGAGCTATATAAAAACATTACTGGTTAAAATGTATTGATTTGCTTACTAATTTATTTTTTTGATGATTTTCTTTGTATTATAGAGAAAATTATAGGATCATGGTGAATTAGGAATACGATTATCAGTTAGTTGTTTCCATTGTTTTGGAAATAGGATAACCATCAAGAAAGGTGACAACTCATCACATTCGGAAATGCTATGAGATATGAACTTACAATCGAATGGTGATGAGGGTGAATCACCTACCACTGGTCTACATGATGTACCCGTAAGAATGAAATTTTATTCTATAAACCTTTTAATAAAAAAATATTAAGTTATAAAATTTTATTCGGTAGACTAATGACATTTTAGGACATGTCTTACTAGGATGAAGTATATATAACTTTTATCTTTAACGTAATATATTATTTGATAAAAAGGTTATCATGTTTTTGGAGATGTAATTTAAAGGGTATGAGATAAACATATAGATTAATACCTTCTTTCACATTGTGGTTGTTGAGATTTTTTGGGATATGTGGTTATTTATTTAATGGATGATCTATGTTCAACCTTTTATTTTATTATTGAGCATTTGAGATAGATAACATTATATAAATTTTTTAATTATCTTATATTGTTCTGACAATTACTATTTTAATAGACATCGGATGAATCGATTGTTATAATTTTATATATAATGTTATATGTATGAAGATTATTGTAGTGTTCTAGTCATAGAAAACGATTCTTGAATACTCATTATATGGAGGAAAAGATCTGATTCGTTGGAAATAGGTTAGAGGATGAAATTATATTAACCCAAAAATTATATTTACCTTGGTATTATTCAGGATAATAATAGATTCCCTAAACACAAGTAAAAGTATATTGAGAAATATATTTTCTTATTACATTTATATCAGATGAATTAGTGGTCTTTTAATTCATCATACATATATGGTTAAGTGGTTCTTAAATTTCTCATGATCTTTCACCTTCTTATGATCAATGACTTCTATCACTCATCAAAAATATTTATGATTTTATTCTATGTCTGTATTGTCACTTCCAAAAAAAATTATTCTATATGGAATCCTATTTATTTTATGGGATTCATGTTTCCATTTAAATATTTTTAATAAAATGTTTTATTAACTATTTTTATGTTGACATTTTTTCCCCAAAGAAACATTTAAATGTAAAACCCTTGATTACGGACACATGTTGACATTATGTGGAAGCATTTTTTATGGGGGTATAATGTAATACCCTTAGTTTTTGTGATATATTTCTTTTAAAATAAATTCCACCTATTAGATATATTTTTATTAATGTAACACTAGGTTTAATCAAAATTAAATACGATATTAAAAAATTATTATTCAAACATGGCCATCATAATCATAGAGTTGTGTTTGTCGTAACGAATAATACTACCTAATTTATGAAAACTATATTTTTTGATCATGTAAAAATAAATTCAATAGTTAAATATTTATTATAAATTAAATAAGAACCATTTGAAATAAAAAAGAATTTTTTTTTTGAAAAATAGTTTTTTTGTTAATGCTAGTTTAGTGGTGCATTTCACAGAAAATATTAAATTAATTTTTAATAATTATTGTAAACTTATTTTGAAAAAATAAACTTTATATTTTAAATTGGCATTTGAAAATTATAATAGGGTGAATTTTTGGGATTTTTCTGAAAAGTTTCATTTTATGATGAATAGTTAAAATACTTATGTATTAAAAAAATAATTTTTAAAGAATTTATAGGTAAATTTTTATTTTTATATGGGTTTAAAATAAAAAATATTTAAAATAAATATTTATTATTATAATTTAGGTCATTCTAATTAATTTCATATTTAATTTTGATCAAAAAAATCCCTAGTTTCAAAAAAAATCACTTTGGAAACCTGTTTTTTTGTCGAGTATGTGGTATTGAATTTTAATTAAATTTTTCCACATATATGAATGGAATTCGTAAAAACAGGTTTTTATTTTACAATCATCATAATTTATATTAGATAATATTGTATACATTATTTTTTACCATAACAAATAGTGAAAACAATAAAAATTATTTACCATCATTAAGGTTAAAACTAGTTTACAATGGGATAAACAAAATTGATATGGGTTACAAATGACCAAAAACAATTAAAATTAATATTTAATTGAAAATTCTAGAACTTATATATTCTAATGAAAAAAAATTCTATTTTGGAGGCTTTTTACATGAGAAAAACATGGTTGTAATTATTTCTTTTAAAAAATTCTTAGTCTGTTCTCTTCACCACTTATAAATGGTCACCCACTCTCCCCTCCATTCCACACTTGTCAAACCCATTAGTTTGGAATAAAACAAGATTATTAACTCCCTTAATTCCATACTATTATCCTATAATAATTTTGATCATAAAGAGAACCTATGAATTCTTTTAGTGAAACACTAAATAAGTCATCTGAATGAGAGGCAACATAGTTAAGATAGATTTTTATTTTATTGCATCATGCACCTAATTTAAATAATTTTAAATAATGAATATTTAATAAGATAGAATTATATTTTTTATGTTTATGGAATAACCTCTAACCACCTCCTTCTCCCTTAGATGGAAAATCTAATCATTTATTATGTCTATGGAGAACTACCATCTCACAAACCGATGTAATTCATTTTCCATCACTACTTATCATGGATGGATATAATCATGTAATTAAATTTATTATACGAAATATATTATATAATTATACTTTTGGTATTATAATATCACTTACACTTCTAATTTCCATTCTGTATAGAATACAATAATTTCACTCGTGTGTACGGTGGACTACCGCCTCTTAAAGTGATGTGATTCCTTTTTCACATATGATTTACATGAAAGGTAATAACGAATAATTTTTTGTTAATATATGATAATAATGAAATATTTATCATCAAATAAAATAAATATATCATATAATTTCATACCTTATAATCCATTGAATATGTTATAAAGTTATTCGTGTCTATCGCAGACTTCCGGCTTGCGAAGTGATGTGATTTGTTTTTACAACCGCATCGCATTAATGTTAAATTTATGTAATATTTAAAGATATAAAATGATATTTATGAAATAATTATAGTATTTTAATTATAAAATAACTAGTTCCCTATTTTCATCATGGTCATTGTAAAATGGAAATGTTACCCATTCTAATGTATGACATACCATCTCTGTGATTGTAACATCATTCATTTTTCATTACCATATTTCATGAAGGGTTTGAAAGTAAATTATACATATAATATTGATAATTATTTTATTTATAACATTTTTTATATGATTATCTAATAATCAATTGGAACATAGCCATATTACCTAACTGATTTTGGCCATATGACTCGTTTATCCTTAAAACATCCAACATGAAATTAATTGTTTATGTAAATTAATATAAAATGGTAAATAAATAAAATAAAAAGAATAAATTTTCTTGAAAATATCCTTATGACATAAATAATTAAAATAATTTTATTATTCTGAAATATAGGAAATACACGTGTAGATTCGGGCTTGAGGTAATGGGTTTCAAGACTCAATTTAAATTAATTAGGTTAAAAATATACATCAATGATTATGTTATCCCATGATTATACTTGTAATGGAAATTCATTGTATAATTTTGTATTTAAACTTGTTTAATTGGATTTAAATATGATATACATAATCAATTCATTAACTAATAGGCACCTCGACGATATGATCTTTTTAGGGGTTTTGTATCAAAACATAATTCTTTGGGACTCATATTCTTTTAAGCAAATAATTTTCATTAAATGGTGTATATAATTCCATATTAAATCGTGTATTATTAATAATTTATATTTTGGGATATTTTATGTTACAATTCATCTACATCATTAATGAGAGTTATGATACAAATTCTACCAATGGGGTAAGGGTTTATATTTCAATCTCATATTAATAGAGATTTTTTATGCTAAAATTTCTATGGTTGGAAATTATTTTATCACATCTTAATAACGGGATTCAATTTTTCAATCTTCTTTTTATTCATTTAGTTATTCTTTTTCAATTTCATTGGTAAGTAAAAATATTGATAAATTTTTTCATGGAAAATCGATTTTATTTATCTCTTTTCTCAAAAACCTATTCTCTTCCATTTCCCTGTATTATTTACAGTTTATTTAAAAAAATTTAAATTATTCTATGAATTTTTAATTTCATTTTTACCATTTTTTACATTTTTAAAAAATTATTTAAAATTAATCTTCATTTTATTTTCCATATAAGGTACTTCTTGAATTTTCCCAGAAAATGTGAAAAAAATCATGGTTTTAACATGTAATTCATGAAATGTATTTTATTTCATAATTTTATATATATTAATCCTTTAAAAGTTCAGTTTTTTTCAAATAAAATGATATCAACAATTTTTTTTGATTTTTTTTTCGAGTGGATTTTACAAGTGGAATTTTTAGTTTCCCCAAGGATATTTTTAAATACTTTTAAAATTAATTATTTTTAAATACAATTGAAATATTTAATGTTATGTATTTCTTAAAATAATGTTAATATTACACTTACAAATTTTTATTTCTCTTTCTATATTTCTCTAATGAGCTAATACATTACTTATATTCATCTCACAAATGAATTAATTATAAAATTTTCTATTGATTTTGATATGAAAAAATATTACGCATCCCATTTCATTCCATTTTTAATTCATATGTTTATTCCTTATAAGTTGTTTAGTTTTTTGGGATTATATAAATCATGAACATGTTTGTATGGGTGCACCAAGATTTTACTCAATGCACGGGGTAAATCTTTAGTCTCATGAGAATTTTTGTATGGGATTACTGAGTTAACTTAATATAGTATGGGTCATTGTCCACCATGTCACATTGTTTTTGATAGTTCGCATTGACTGATGCTTATTTCATGTTATGTGTTATTTCCAAATTTCTCATAATTTTATGATCTAGTGATATCATGTTCTTTATGTTATTATCTATCATATTTACTCATGAAACATTACATTAATGATATCATGTTATTCCCTTGAGTAACTTGTCATGATTAATTATTATGATTATTCCCTTTCTAGTCTATTTTCACTCCCATTAAATTATATATTCCTTAGGTTATCCTATGTAGTTATATGAGCTCAAATTGATTCTAGGAACCAAATATTAATAATTAAATAAGTATTCAATGTTTTATTTTCTTTTTGATATATTATGAAAATAGTTCTTTAAAGACATCAGGCCTTTATGATCCTTATGTTGTATTAATGGATATTTAAGATTTAAAATCATGTAAAATTGTGTGTAAAATAAGTGGGTTACTATAATAATGGATTTACATCAAACTGTAACTCATATGATATGAATTTTTCCTTGTTTTTGGAATATGGTTATAGAATAATGTCATTAATTATGAAACACGTCTCGAAAAGATAAAAAAAGACTTTGCATGACATATATGTCTCATCGTTTATATTATTTATACATACACTCAATGTTATGTTGTGTATAAGGAAATGTGAGTTTAGGAATAAAACCACTATATATCTTTATGATCAATGAATGCATATAAGACTAATCGTTTATCATTCCACTACTAATATCATCTGTAGGATACGTATATGGAAATCTGAGGTTAGGAATAAATTCATTATACCTTTTAGTGATAGATGATTGTTTGATTAAGATATTGTTTATCTCACTGCCTAATTTGTCAAAAATATTCTTACTAATCATATTAATTTCTTCAATTTTACATTCCTAAAATTTAATAACGAAAATTACTGATGAACATGAATCTGACTCAAGATTCTATTAAAAATAGTTCACACATATCTTGCAGAACCAGTTCTAGAAGAATTTCAACATTATCATCTTTAATTGTTAAAGTGATTTTATCATTATACATTATAAGAACAGAAGTCTAATTTCTATTATTTTTAGTTTTTAAAGAATCTACAAACCCTTATATTCCTTTCCCTAACATTTTCTTTTGGATTTACTTGACCAAGATTTATTTGTCCATCACTCAGTATTACAAAGTATTACAATATATTTTCATCATTAATTACTGATGATTCAATTATAACATGACTTTTAGGTTTGTACGAGACACCACAAACAAAATCCATTCCAAAAATAAAATATTGTATTCATGTGTTGAATGAACATTTAAGAAAGATGTTTTTGTTATTTTCAATAAAAAACAATAATTCATATGGAATCGGTAAACTTTCAAAAACTGAAGTCATATTCTTCTCATCGCTGACATATATGTCATCATTTCGTAGTTTTTTAGAGAATTCACCATACCTCATATATTGTGTCTAAACCTTATTGGTTACTATATTTGGATGAAAATATATGACACAAATCTAGTATCTAACACCCAATTATTAATACTAAAATACCACATTCAATGCTGAATATAGAATATCTTGAAGTCACTTATTTTTTAAACATTAGTTCATTGTGGTTTCTCTTCATGTGAAATTTTTTTCAATATCTAAAAATAATAGGAACCCTTTCTATGTGATCCCTATATTCCATTAGTTTCTATTAAATTAATTATAAATTCCCCAATTTACATAAAAAATGGGACGATTTTCCAATCATGTATTTAAATGTGTTCCCCCTAAAACTAAACATTTGACTTATTTAAGTTTTTGTTAACATAGAAAACCTTACCAAAAATCTATTGAATAATTTTATATATATTATATATTTTATAGTCCTAGAAAACTAGATTAATTAATTTAAAAGGATAAAATAATGGGATGTACTGAGATATCATGATTCATCTTTCAATTAATGTTTTTTTGGTAAATAATAATATAATTTATTTCTCTCATAACATTCACCTCCAAAGATTCTTAAATATCATTATTCATATTTCAAAATGCTTTAGCGAGAATGATGCACTCATGTATTGTTCAATTTTATATCCAATAATATTTTTATTCTTTATTTAATTTATTTATGTTTAGTAGTAATGTAATGGATTCCATTTTATGTATAATCCCTTTTAATTACATGATGGTAAGGAAACTTTGTGTTTTATCAATTTAAAAATTGGTTATTGAATTTACTTAACTGGGTGATTTCAGTATCAAACTATCACTTTTATGTATTGTTTTCACACTCCATTCATAGTCCTTGTATACATTTCAATATACACCTTTCACAATTTTACAATGTTGTTTGAGGTATTCACTCTCTTCAAGGAAACATTTTAGTTCATAACATGAGTCAAATACTCAAAAATTGATCAAATTTTCTAGTGTTGAAACATAAAGACATTGCTCCGTGATTTATGTTTTTATTTATATAAATTAATCAAACCTAAATTTGTTAAATTGTGTTATTGGTGTAACTAATAGTGTAATTGTTTATTTAAAATCAATATTTCGATCATCACACACATCATATAATCAATGTAAAGAAAACATACTCAATTTGTCTTAATATATTAGAAAAACAATTCTTGATTCATTTTTATGTGTATGAATAGACTGCACATAAATTCAGTGCAAGGTGTGGCTGGAATTACATAAAATGTGTGTTTTTAGTGTAAAAGAAATATTTTATCTCACAACACGTGCCACTTTGTAAAAATAAAGAAAATGCACTCTAATTTTCTTAATAATATAGGGTAATGATATGTGATTCATTTGCGATGTATATGAATCATCCACATGTCAACATAATAGATGGTGTGGCTGATATGACTCATTGTAGGTGCCATTAGTATAAATGTAACATGTTTTTCTCACAACATATATTATATAATCAACGTTGAGAATACACATTAATATTCTTTTTAAAATTTATTATAATAATTAATGGTTCAATTGTGGTATATTATAAATAAATATTCTTCAATCTGACACACAACATGACTGTATTGACTGAACGTACATGTTTTCCATATAAAAGTGAAAATTTAGTCTAAAATTCCAGTCACATATTCAAAACTGGTAAAATTTATTTATATTGCCCTAATATATTAGAAACACTATATTCAATTGATTTTTGATATGTGGAAATTAATCTCATGTCAATCTTCTATATAATTTTATTTGAATGAATAGAAGTGTGTTTTTTCATTTAAAAATGACATTTTAGTTCAAAACATGTCTCACACACTCAAAAACAATATAATTGAAACTTATTATCATCATATTCAAAGGAAAATATTATTTATTTATTCATAGATTATAGAAATCTAATCCGCATCAGTTCAGCAAAAAATATAATTGATAAATCTGAAAGTGCTAGTTTTTATTTAAAAGTAACATTTTATCTCACAACACGCACCACATAATCAAAATAGTAAAAATAAGCTATAATTATCATTATATATTACTAAAATAATATGATATTTATTTATGATGTTGAGGAACAAACTGCACATCAATCTAACACACTCTGTGTATGATATGAGTGAAAGTGTGTGTTTTCATTTGAAAAGAGATTTTAATTCAAAATGTGTATCACATTCTCAAAACTAAGGAAACAAACTCAGTTTTTCTTAGTATTTAATTAAAATGATTAAAATTAATTTGGGATGTTTATGGATTAACCACATATCGATCCGATACATATTGTGATAAATATAACTAATAATAAATAATTTTATTCTAAAATGTCAATTTCTTGAAAACATTTACCATATTCAAAATCGAGAAAACACAGATGGATTTTACAAATATTTTATAAAAATGATCCATAATTCATTTTTTACATGTATAAATAAACGTCTTGTCAAATTGACACACGATGTTTCACATTTGATTGAAAGTGTGCATTTTCATTTAAAAATTATATTTCTGTTCAAAACATGTGTTACATATAACAAATATGGAAGACACACTATACTTATCTTGATACCTTTTAATTAAAAAAAATAATCCATTCATATAATATTGGAATTATCAACATTTCAATCTGACAGTAGTTGTATCTTGTATGACTAAATGTTTGATTTCATATAAAAGAGACATTTTAACTTATAAAACACATCATATACATAAAAAATAGAAACATGATCTAATTGTGTTGATACAGTATGAAAAATATTCTCAATTCGTTTTTAATATTTAAGAATGAACTGTATATCTATCTAGTAAATGGGGAGGCCTTTTTTATTTTTCAGTTTAAAAATAGAATTTTTTTCTCACAACACAAATCACATTATAAAAATTGATCTAGTAAGCTAAACTTTTCTTGATAAATTATGACAATAATTTGTGGTTCATTTGTGATGTAATGAAATATAAATAGATCCAACACTCAATGTGTCTAAATTGACTGGAAGTTCATGTTTTGAGTTTAAAAGTGACATTTTTTTCTAGAATGTTCATTACTTGATCAAAACAAAAAATCCCTCAAATTTTATTGATAATCTTGGAAAATTATCAGTGATTATTTTTATTGGTATGAATTAACCTCAATTCAATCTCACTCATGATGTGGTCAGTATGACTAAATGTTTGTGTTTTCATTTAATAAATAAATTTTATTTGAAAAAATGTGTCACATTCTAGAAATAGAGAAAACACACACGTATATACTGGATATTTTAGTGATGTGGTTGATAATTCATTTAAAACATTTTGGGATTAAAAATGTAAATCTGACACATTGTGTGACCGATGTGACTAAAACATTGTTTTAATTTTAAAATAAAATTTTTGGTCCAAACATACATCACATACTCAAAATCATAAAAAATTTCTATGATTCTCGTTATACATTATGATGGTTATTTATTCATTTGTTACATGTAGGAATTGAAAACATATAATTTTAATTTTAATTTATAATTTATTGTTGAGGACTTTTAATAATGTTTGTTTTTATTTTTAATAAGTACTCTTGCTAAAATTAACATTAATTTTATTATGGGAACATGATTTTTTGGTCTAAGGTTGTGTTTATCATTGGAGAGGCCTTAATAAGAGAGTTTTTTATATATTATTTTCTATTATATTTTTTTAATTAAATTATAAATCAATGTAATTGTATTGTATAGAAATATTTTAACATACTATTTATATTATAATGATGATCCAAGGTAAATTTACATTTTTTGTATTTAATGTAATATTTATAATACAAATTAAATTGTTTTTTATGTTTATTACCAACATGTGGTGAGTTTATCAAATATAACTTTTCTTATTCTATAGTTTTTATGAAGATATTTTATCAATGCAAGCATTAGAACCAATAAAAGAAACTGCATTTTAAAGACACTCACAATATCCCCCATTGTTTAGAACTAATAAAATTTATTTGAAGCACCAATATTATATGATGAAATACTTAGGGTACCAAAAATATTTTAAGATATATTTTAAATAGAATATATTTCAGAGTTATTAATAATTATCCCTGAAATATATTGAAATTTTAATGATTAAATATTGGAGAAAAACAAGTAAAATTGTTGATGAATCATGTTGGTAATTAATTTTAAAGTGTTATTAGAAATATTAGAGAAATTTCTGATACATTGAGTATAATATTAAAGTAAAATTATTTTGTTGAAAAAAATATTCATTTTAGTGGGAATTTTGTTGTCTATAGATTTAAAATAATTAAATAATGTTAGATATACTCTCGTAAAGTGAATCACCTTGATCTTTCTATTCCAAAATATAGATTCTCTCTTCTACCTAGAATTTGAGCCTGGAATATATTGGTTTTTGAATAATAATCCACCAAAATTGAATGTAATATCATGTACCAATAAGAACCTCAACTAAAACTCTCATAATACTCCTTATCATATAATCACCACATGCCTGGTTAATAACTTTTTTGAATAATTAATAAGTATTTATCGGATATCACATGTCACTCATAATAAATTAGAAGAAATAATCATTAATATCATTCAATTATTGGATTACTATATTTAGGAGTGGTTAGTGGTAGCTTGAAATATTTTATATGAATTTACCATTGAATCAATGGGATACAACCTCTTTGTAACCTCTACAGTCTAGAAATTTTGACCTATAGGAGTATAAAAAAAATTTAATGCTCTTAAATGATTTAAGTAAATTATTTGTTGGTTAGGTCTAGTTCAGGTTTTAGTATCCAATAGATGAGTATTATTCTAATTTTTTGGGTTATGGTTTCATTTTCATTGCTATGTGAGTTAAACTTAGATTATGGTTTTAATAACTATTTTGGGTTAGATTTTGTGATATATCCTTTGTGGTGTGAGTATAGTTTTATAATGATGTTGATTGAGATTTGTATGGAGGGGGAAATTCATTAAATTTTCTGCATTTAGGTTCCCTTATAGTTATGTTCATTAGAGTACGCTGTCCATAAATGATTAAATATATTTTGGGCATTGAATAGTGGATTCTAGATTGTTCAATGAATTAGATTGTAACTTGTTTTTCAAGGATAAAATTTTTTTAGGATGGAATATTATAAGGTCCTATTTTTGGATTTGACTAACAAAATTTGGCCTATACTGTTTAAATAGATGGGGTGTTGAGCTGTTTATAAGTACTTAGATGTGTTGGTGATGTAGGAGTATGTTTTCGGGGGAGTTTAGATATTATACTGTTTAATTAGGGAATATTTTGTTAAGGTTTATGGCCTAGGGAACCATGTATAATCCCTTGTCAAGTGGATTAATGAGTTATGAGGAGTTATAGTGGGGTATATAGTTGATTCATAGTCACATAGAGCATTGTATTTAGGAAATGCACCAACAAAAAAAATCCCGCCCAAAATTTCTATTTTACGAGCATTTGTATTGTCCATCCTGAAGTTCCAATGAAGTTTTCCCCAAGATGATGGCCCACATGACCTCAAGCACATCTCCCGAAATAACAGAGGCAAATGACTAACAGAAAATACCTATGATGTGTCCTTGGGGAGACTACGAGATAATATATCCTAGTATTCACAATGGTAAACAATGAAAATTTAATAGAGGAAGCATATATGTATAATTAGGAAGTATTGGAAATAAATGCATAATCCATGAAATAAGTAATAAATAGATTGGAGAATAATCGTATCATCATTATATTCATTAAAAATCATGGAATTTCATGTGTCTATAAAAAATCGTTGTGTAGGTGAACATGGGTATGAGAAGATGTGCATCCTAATGAAACTACCAAAATAAAAAAAACATCTACACGACATTTCAAAAATTGGATCTGTCCTCTGCCCTCAAGATCCCCCCCCCCATAGTGAGTAAATCCATCATCAGAATTACTACACTTCCATTTATCCATACATGTGATTATAAAGTCCACTTTCATACCAAATGTATCCTGGTTAGGTGGTGAGACATAAATCTCACTAGGTGAGTACCCATGGTGTCTATACAATTCCATTTAATACTATAAGAGAAATATGATGTTTAATAAATAATATAAGCATATAAATTCATGATTAAGATGTCCCTACATGGCCTAGGTTACTAAATGGACACCCATCTGATACCACCCACATCATCCTATGTCAGAAGTATAAAAATAGGTATTTATGCAGGATTATTATGTTTACAAAGTCCAAAAGTAAACTATGCTAGCCATGTAAGGGATATCCACAATATTTTGCTTTATCTTGGGGTCTAACCCACATGTATTCATTCAAGTATTCTAGTAAAATAATTGAGAATCATCATAATTGCATAGAAATGACCATAATAATAACAATAAAGGAGGAATCTCTTATGATCAAACAATCATTCAATCTATAAAAAATTTTGGGGGAGACCCGACCCTATTCAAGGTGATCTAAAAGAATATCAAGGGTCACTATAGGAACATCCAATGTAACCCAATAACATTGAGTCTATCCATGGTGACCCATACGACATCCCTATTATCACTCAAGGTTTGTTAACTCTTAGTCCATCCCAACTGTCACATATAGGGATATGAGTATCACCCATGGAACGACGTAGACATTTTTTAAATGGGCCCTTCTTCATTATTCCCCCTAGGGAACCTATGATAATTATGAGTATATGAATCTGCATGGGAATCTCATACCTATAAAGACAAAGCATCGATCTCTACATTTTGAGTCGTAACCAATTGAAAATAGAGACTCTATCCATGGATCCATATTTCACAACCCATGTTTTATCTCATTCCATATAAAGTGAGACACATCAAGAAATTCATATATCACAAGGTAATTTAAATATATATAATCATGTACCAACTATAGATCTTCTCAACATCACATGCTCATGATTTTGTAATGGTATGTAATTTAAGACATGAAACAATGGAGTAATGCATTTTACAAGGCATAAATAATTAATTGAGAGAAAGGAATGAACATATTGAATGTCATTTATATAATTAAAACATCATAATTGATGTTCTAATACAACAATAAAATATGATTTCCATAATATAAATCAATCCATTGAACGTATAATGAAACATTATCATAGTGGAAAAGGGATATGAATATGAATTTTAATACAATACCACCAAGCAAGGCACATATACATTTAACTATGGGAATAAAGAATAAGGATCATGAATTATCACATAAATAAACCAAGATATTCAATGGAATATGAAATTTACACATGGACCAATAAAAAATGAATAAGCATGGGCACCTTCATAGGTATCCAATTAATGGTTTATCACCCTTATTAATACAATTTATTAATTTCAAAATTTAGATAGTGTTTCAAACACGTGCCGAGGGGAAAAAACCCAAGTCATAAGGGGAAATATGCCATTTGTCATGGATTACCCCAATGGGTGGAAATAGGAATGAAGAACACACTATGTATGGGTTTCTCCACAAGCTTAGGTCACTACGGATATGGAAAGCCATTCTGATTTTCTTAATATACAAGAGGGAATCATCACCGGAAGGATCTGAAAACTAGAAGAACATAATGACCACTAAAAATCTATGAAATAATTCAAATAGAAGTGGAAAACCTACCTCAAATCTTAGTACTCCATGTCCATTAACTAGCCTTTATTTGACCTAAAATTTATGAAATCAATGGATTTAAAAAACCCCATAAAATATGGAAAAATACCAATGAAAAAAATATTTTAACAGATATTAGAAAAACATAGAAATAGAGGAATTAAAATGGAACAGTGTAACCTGATTAGTCTATAGCAGGAAACAGTTAAGGAAATATAGAAGGGATGAATGAGAAGCATAAAAACCCCATGGGAGGGAGGGATAAGCCACCAGACACCATTGGAGGAAGAAAAAACTTCTGAATGGAGGAGAAAAATAAGGGAGAATCTAGAAATATTTATAAAGGGTAAAGTTGTAATTTCACCCCCATTTAAAATATAAATAGTATAGTTGCACGGTTTGGCCAATCCATGTTCCAATCAAGAAGAAGGCCATGCTTCACTTGGTATACAACACGATCCAAGTGTGTGGTTTTACTAACCATTCAAAAAAATGTGCATTTACCCACTCTCTGAAACCTAAAACGTACCACCTGAGCATGCACCCTCAGTGGCATGGTTTTATAAAAACTGTGTGGACCAACCTCTTTTCCTCCTTTTCAATTCTATGTGATTAAAATGAGACCCAAACTAACCCATGTCTTTAATTAACCTATTATACATCATTTTATGGATTTTTTGAGTCATTAAAACAATAAAATAAATGTTCCATAACAATGGATAAAGTTTCTATGTTACAACTTCTCATACTTATAGAATTCTCCCAATGTTTAATTTATGATGGTTGGAGAATGTCATCTTAGAGATTTTATGGCCACTGTGAATGTACTCGACCACCCACACCTAGGCCTCATAATGAACACTTCCATGCAACCATATCCCTTGGAAGAAAACAATTGACTCACCTTAGAGAACCATCAGACTTTGATCAATAATATGAATTGGATGCTTCTCAAAGAAAACACCTACCTATAGCTCGATATTTTCAGGATAAAACTAATGAGATAGGTTTTAATGAAATTGTCGTAGTTGAGATAAGTGGAAGATGTCATTCATGGAACCATACCAATGAGGAAACAATAACCGATAGGCTACTAAGCAAAAATTCTATGCTATATTGAAAAGTCCAATATTTCTTAGTGATAATTTTCCCAGTCACCTAATTATTTGAGTTCCCAACTAATACGATACCATAAGAAAACCTAATCTCCTTCATTTATAACTCAGACTGACCTTCATCCTGAGGGTGATATGAAGTACTAAATATCAACATTGAACCTAGTTCCTTATATAACCCTTTATATAACCATGCAGTGAACTACGAATCTCAGCCTGCACTGATATAATGTTGTACATTATTAAGTATTACTATATCCAAGAAGTAAAACCTTCCTGACTCATCAACATGTATGGTTTCAAATATTTCTAGGAAGTGAGTGACTTTTTTTATTCTACCAATGATAACACATACTATATCTCGTTCTTGTGGATATCTCAATAAGCCTGTCATGAAATCCTCAGTGACATTGTTCCATTTCTACTAAGCAATTGATAGAGGCCTTTGAATATGGGGAGGTCACTACAGCTGTACCTTCACCTGCTGATAGGTGGAGAACCTAGTTATAAATCCTCATAACTTTCTCTTCATACCCATCAACTAGTATTAACAACACGTTACTATGTACATCTTGGTAATCCTAGGATGAACTTCTCAAATAGAGACATGGGATCCCCTCAAAATCTCTTCCTGTATATAAGAAAGACCCAAAACATGCCCAAGTCAGATCAGGGTATCACTACAATCAACAGCCCAACCCAGAGGTGGGTTCCCCACTGTGATACTCTCCATAGAATAAGTCCTTAGGAATATGATAACTAACACATCAAAACCCATTCTATAAGATTATATGTCACTTACAGAGAAACTAATAATGAATGCATGTGCTATTCTTAAACCTCTTGATGTAACTCTGTGAACATATCCATCATCTTCCACTCACTTTTGGACACCTGAATGGCTTGCATCAGAGTTTTCTGACTTCATGAATCTGCCATGAACATCCCCTTTCTAGGTGTATAAGAAATATCAATGTCAAAAGGCTTCACGTATTCTACACACCCATGCTACCTCAAATTAAAGTCTCACTGAATGGAGATATATATGAAGCCTTTGTCATCTGTGTAGACAATGTATAGCTTACCCAAAAGATAGTGTTTTTAACATCACATATCATGCACTATTGTAGCTAACATGAGATCATCAGTAGGATATATCTACATAAGTGGTCTCAAATGGAATGATCCAAATGCCATGACCCAGTCTCCATGCTTTAAAACTACACCCAGTCTTATTTGTGAAGCATTATAGTAGACTGTATAACTTCTTCCCAACTCAAGAAGAATCAGAATTAGAGCTATGGTGAGTCTTCTCTTTAACTTGTGAATATACTTCTCATAATCATTAGAACACTTGAACTGCACACCTTTTCCATTCAAGGTTGTAAGAGAAACTTCAAGGTTGGATAATCATGAATGAACCACCTATACCATCATAAAATCCCCATGAAGCAGTGTTTTTCAAACAACTTCTAGGGTTTCTCCCAGGATACCTCAATTCTCACATCCATTGGGTAAACTGATTCACCTTATTTATATACGATATGTCCTCATAAGTGAAACTTACTAACACAAAAGTGGCATTTATTATGCTTCAAATATAGATGGTTCTCTTTTAATGTACTCAACAGAATATCAAGATGGTTTTCATGGAATTATTTGGAGCAAAAATACCCCATGATGACATCTAAAAAGACTACTACAAAATAATCAAGATACAGGTGGAAAACCAGATTCGTCAAAGCCATTATACCAACAACAGGTTCATCAAACCAAATGGAAAATTCAAATACCAATACTATCAATACATGCTATGGAACGAAATACACTATATTTTAGATGGTCTCACATGGACTTGGTGATATCCAAACCTCAAATCAATCTTATAGAAAATAGTTTCTCCATGGAGATGGTTGAAGTAGTTTTCTATATTTGCAAATGGATAATTTATCTTCACTATAAGTTGGTTCAACCCTATATAATCCACACAAAATCAAATTGTTCCATCCACCTTCTTGGATAAAATTACTGGTGAACCCCATGGAGATGTGTTGGGTCTAATAAAATACTTCATACTTATGTCTTAAAAAATCTTATTGAGTTTATTGATCTCTAAAGGTGCCATCCTCTATAGAGTAATGGAAAATAGGGACTCACCTAAAAATATATCTATAATAACTCTATATCTATCATATGAGTCATTTCATAAAAATTATTAGGGAAGACGTCCCATTACCGGTAAAAACAGTAGGAATTCAAGAAGATTCATTCCTTGATTATTCATAAAGATACTCACTAATTGAGATGTCATTGTGCCCCACCAAGAAACCATGGGTATAGCTCAATATTCATGGATATACCACATTCCCTTTGGAATATACATACTACTATCGGGTGATGTGAATGTAACCTAATGGCGATATCAGTCTATTTGGCCATGATAATTCACCATCCAGTCCATACTCAGGATGAAATCGAAGACATTCATCTCAAGGATGATGAAAATAAATATAAAATTAAAAACACTTATTTTAAGGTGGAACTCCTGACACTAATGTATGCCCTCTGTTTTGACACCCAAAAGAGTGTCGTTATACTTTATTTCATAGAAGTACTCAATTTCAAGACCTAAAATTTCTGCAATAATAGAAAATATAAAACAATTTGATACATATATATCTAAAAGGGATCAATCCAACATACATGCCAATATAATAGATCCTATAGCCAAATATTGATTTAGACTCTACTCCTCTAGCGCTGGATGCATTAAAATCTTATATAATGAGCCATATCCCTTCAATGTCTCTTCACTTGCCTAAGAATATCCACTCCACTGACACTAATTTTCAAAACCGTGACATCATCAGACATGACCATTACCACATCTAGATAATCATCTATTATAAGCCTAACTTCCAGCTTGAAAATAATTTATTGATCAAGTACCTGATTGAGGTGCTGTTATTGATCCCCTGCCACTAGATGTTGGAGGATAATAATGGAAGAAGTGATAAAGGTGAACCATCTCAGTGCAATCTATGCATTCCATTGGGTTCCTCATGCATTGTAGCCTCTTATGTCCTGTAAAACTACACTTTTGACACGAAATTTATATATTAGTATGTTTCACTGAGCTAGAACTACCCCACCCGCTACTTAAAATTAGCACATTCATTAGCTAGAAGAACCATAACCCTACCGTGGAACTAAACTTCCCTTGCTCACAAGACTGGATTCTCTAATATTTTTTTCAATAATTAAGGATATGTTAACTCTCTATGTTAGGTTATTAAAATAGAATTTTTTTCACCTATGAGTGGATAGCATACCCACATCCTTCCTTAAAATTCCTTACGGTATTCAATTCTCCACTGGTCAGAGATGGAGCAAAACGTTGATGCTTGGTGAAGAAAGTATAATACTCAATCACAGACATAGATCTTTATTGAAGATTCATGAACTACCAGGCATGATCTACTCTATGTTCTGTAGAAATATGTGATCAAAGAGATATATTAGGAAGCCTTCCCAACCCATACATCAGAAAAGCGATAATAGAGATATTACATCCCAAAAATGTTTGGAGATATTCCAAATCTTGTATGTAGTGAGATTTACTATCCTATATAGTGGCATCTGAATATTTTCTAACATAGAAACCATCACCTCTTACCTTGAATCTAATACATGATGATCATCATACCTCAAGAAGGTGAGAGAATGATACTGGTGAAAGTCTTGTGTAAGCTCTACCGTAGTTGGGGTAGGCCTCTGAGCACCCCGAACTGACTTCATAAACCCAAGAAAAATATCCTTGAACTAATTATTAGAGCCCATTATGATATTAGTATGAGGTGCGTCATGAGGAACTACAAAAGGTACAATGGGTGTCTTAGGGCCCACTACCTCTAGAGTGTCCTCATCACCACCCTCTTGGTGTAAAATATGAGAACGTCATTATGGTATAATTTCATAATTTTCATGGGTTCACACCTCACACAAAATTTATAACTGATAAGGAAAGAATATATTGATTCTACAGTGAAATGAAACATTGAACCATGGCACAATTATATAGAAGCTGATAGATATTACAGGTTCATGGCCTACCTCTATGTATAGTGCAACTAAGTGCCTACTCCTAGAGGTAGGGCTATATAATAAGGAAATTTCCAGATAAGGATCACAAGAGACATAACCTAAAACTAATTTTAATGGTAATTTCAAATTATATTTAAAATTTGTATTCATTTCAATTAATTTAAGGATTTAATTTACCTTTTTAGGGATTGTATTTGGTGGATCAGAATAGCAATTTATAAGGGCCCACACACCATATATATTAAAATTATATTTCTATATTACCCAACCATAAAGTTACTATACAAGTAATATTTTCACATTTATCTATTTATAAAAATCAAGAACTGTATGATTTAATAACTTGGAATAAAAAAATCACAGGAATACAAGTAGATGGAAGTTGAAACTAGATATGCCATGGAATAATACAATTCATTTTCATTACTATAGTACTAGTATGATTCATGTCTTAGCATTCCCTCATATCATCGAGATGAAATATTAGAAATCATTATTCCAGTCATAAATATTTAATAACACCACAACCAAGTGTGTCACCCAATGGTGTTGTCGTACCTACCAAAAATAGAATAATAAATAACAAAATTCTCAACCCAGTTAATTTGGATTTTCCTTTTATATGGGTTAGGTATGCCTGGGAATAGGGTAAATCCTAAATACAATTTTCATAATATCTTATCTAAATCCATAATTAAGATAATATGAAAAAGGGATATGCTACCACATTGTTGAATCCCTCCCTAATTTCCAATGAACTAATCCTTGATACAGTAGACTACATGAAGTTTGGAACATATCCCCAAACTCTATAGGCTATCGACTAATAGAGAGGGCCATGTGTGTGTCCATGGGGATACTATGACATCATTTATTTGAATATTCATTCTTATAAAAAAATAAATAGCATAAAAATATAAATATATATATATAAGAAATAAACAAAAAAATTAAAAGAATAAACCATGAATTAAGTAACCAATAACCTCTAGAAGTATAATATCAACATTAGATTCAAAAATAATCATGCATTGTCATGAGGCATTAAAAAATGGATATACACGGGAACATGGGTATAAGAACATAATTCATGTTAAACAAAACTAACAAATAACCAAAATTTCTATACATCATATCATATATGGGCTCAGTCCTCTGTCCCCAATCTTCATCATATGTAGAATATATATCAGGCCTCAGAAGCATCATGTTTCCCTTTAACCGTACCTATTCTCGTAAAGTCTACATGGGTAACAAACAACACTCGAGCATGGTATGAGATATAAATCACATTAAGGAGGAACCCATAATGTCTATATGTTTCAATTTCATGTATTAATAGAAATGTAGTGTGCCATATTTAATAAAATTAGATCAATTCATGAATAAATAGTGACAACATGGTTCAGATTCCTAAAGAGACACCTACCTCAAGCCACATAATTAGGCCTATGCCGGTAGTCTAAAAAGATGAACATATACAAGAATAATATGTAAATAAGGGCCAAAAGTGAAAAATTATATCCAAATAATGGATACCCCTAATCTTGTGATTCGTCTTGGGGATTAACCCACATTTCAACATTCATGTTTTATAGTAAATAAATGGAAAAGAATCATTATTTCATAGGAAATCTCATAATAATAACAATAAAGGATTCATCTCTTATGATTAAACAATAATTAAATAAGTCAAATCCAATGGTGGAGTCCCAAACCCATATAATAAATTCTTAAATAATATCAAGGGTCACTTTGGGAACATCCAATATAACCCCAATACAAATAGAGTCGGTCCATGGTGACACTTAAGACATCCATTGCATCACTCAAGGCATGGTGACTCTGAGTCTATCTCATGTATCTCACATAGGGGACCGAGTATCACCAATGGAATGACATATCCATATTTCCATTGGATTTATCCATTATTTCCTTTTATGGATATTATATCACTCAACAGTATAATAAACCACACCGGAAGTCCATACCTGGAAAGTCGAAGAATCACTCCTTGCTTGTTGAGTCATAAACAACTGAGCATGATGAGTCCATCCATGGATCCTTACATTAAAACCAATGTTCCCTTCCAGCCCCTGTATTGTGATCTAAAGAAAACTAGGAATATATCAAAATGAATATTCATATATATAATCACATTCTAATAGAAGTGCATCTCAATATCACATGCTCACCGTTTAGTCATTATTGGAAATTTAATCCAAAAAACTGTGGAAAATTCATATGGAAAGTCATAAAGCATTAAATGAGATCAAGGAATGAGAATATATAATAAAATATATATAATTAACACTTCCTCAATGACACTCTAATAATACAAGTTATAAAAATTCCCCATTATAAAAATGAACACATTAAATATCGAATAAAACATCAACATAGTGAACATATGATGAGTATAAGTGTTTGAGTGTAGTACCACCAAGCAATGAACATTGGAAGTTAACTATGGGCTCAATGCATAAGAAACATGAATAATGACCTCAATAAATTATATTTTTCAAGGGTATCTGGAATTTACACATGGGCCAATAGAAAAGGACGATGCATTGAGACCCAAAAAGTTACCTAATTTATTGTTCATCACCCCACTTAACCTAATTTAATAATTTAGAAAATTTATCCAAGGTTCCACGCGCACAATAAAGATGAAAAACATCCAATGGAATAATGGAAAATTAGTCTATTTAGGTTGGAACACCCAATGGGGTGGCCAATGCCTAGCAGAACACCCCCTAAATGGGTTTCACCATAAGAAATAGTCACTACTGACAGGGAAAAACATTCTGATTCATTTAATATGGAATTTTGAATCTTCAATAGAAGGATCTGGTGAGCAAAAAAATGGAATGACCGCTAAAAAACCATGAAATTATGAGAAAAGTGTAGAAACCAAAACTCCTATTTATAGATATCCACACTTCTTATGAAAATACTTTATTCTACATAAAACGGTAGAAGTCAATGGATTTTTCAAAAACCTAAAAATGAAGAAAATGTCAATGAACCAAAATAGCATAATGAATAATAGAAAAACATATATATAGAGTCATACATGTGTTAGATATTTCAGAGACGAGTCTTTAGCTTCATGCTGCAAAGGAAATGGAGAATATTTGTAGGAGAATCTTCAAAACCCCGTGGGAGGGAGGAGGAATCCACCACATACCATATAAGGAAGAAAACTTGCCAGAGGGATGATTAAAATAACGTATTAGTTTAAAACAATAATGAATATAAAATATTTATTTACCTAATGATCATAATAACATATTTTAATTTCAAAACTGGGGAATTGGTTTTGTGAAAGGAAAATTTGAACAACCCAAACTCAACTGTCACCACCCAAAATTAAACATTTTATTGCAGAAACTAATATGTGATGATCAAATATGAAGGATGAAATAATACTATAAACCACCACATAAGAAGCTAGTGACTTCCCACTCCAACTCACACAAAAATAAATCTATTCCTCAATATCTTCTTACAGCTTATAGATTTTTTTTGTTTCTAAAAACATGTAATCCAAAAGAGTATTGTTCAGTTTTATTTTCCTAAAATTTTATTCCATTGTTATAATTTTAGAGATTATTATAACAAAAAAAATAAATAAGAAATAGGTCAGAAAAACAAGAGAACAAATTATTGGAGGATCCACTTAGTTAATTCCCATCCCTATATCTCTACCTCCCCCCCCTCTCTATGTATACTTCCATTTTCATTGAGAGTTCTAGAACATTATGTGTTATGATAATTCCTATAAATTTATTCCTATATTTACAATTTTGGTGCTTCGCTTGATAATCTATAGATCAATTTTTTGGTTCTAGTGGATTTTATCAAACACAAATAAATTTATAAGAAGTGCACTAAGTGTTCTTACCATCATTATTTTATCTAAAAATTTCTCTCCGGACCAACCATTTCGGTGTAATTTTTTTCACTTTATATTAGGACTATTGGATGTCCAAAAATTCCCATATTGAAATTAAATAAACCTAGTGATGAAATTATTTAATCCAAAAATGAAAAAATTTAATAGAAAATTGTTGTAAAATATTATATGGGTAATTCATGTGAAAAAATATGATGAGGTTCATTATTACTATATGAGTCCATTAGCCCTATAGTATGATTGGTATTATAGTAATGTAAAATTTGTCGAAAATATGGTACCATGAAATCATTGAGAGAATCAATGATAAATGATATTAGAAAATTAATTAAATAGATAAATAAAATGATGAAGAACAATAAAATGGGATAAAACAATATATGTGGTATGAGAATAATCTCTATATCCACAGAAAAGTAGATTCAATTCATTGAAATCAGGAACAAGATTTCATAGCCCTTGGGGGGGTTCATAAGACACTATCTTGAATGATCTATTAAATTAATGTTGTGAATAGTATCATGTACACTTTGCTAAAGTGACGGCATAGTATGTACAATTAGTTATAGTGCATCAACCACCAAATTTAATGCTGCTATATTATCGATAGAATGTGTTTTTGAAGCTACAAAACATTTTTTCCCATGCTACTATAATGGGAATGGACTTCTATAGTGCCCTATCAGTATCTCTCGTCTATTTTTCTATGGTACGCAAGAGATTCATCCTAGTATGTATTATGGGCCATTAATTGTTTCCTCATCATCATCCAGGTATCTAAAATCACTGATACAAAGTCAATAATTATATAAAATAGATTCATATAGGGGGATTGATTAATGTTCCAAGTTATGACACATTGAAAAACATTATTTTAAAACATGATTTATGCTATAATAAATTCCACAACTATTTTACAATATACCTAAATAGGTAACAACTTGTGTGGACAAGACCCTATGAATTAGCATTGTTTTATGATCATATAAAATGATATCCGCTACTCATATTATGAAATCCACAATTATAATTTATTACATCTTCAACTATGATCCATTTATTACTTTTTCTAAAAAATATATTTTGATAATATGAAAGGCTCATGTTATATTTATTTGATAATAAAGGTATTTCTATCTTATAATTTTATATTTTAGGTTTGTCACATTTTAAATATTTCTGTGATATTTAATTAATAAATACGAATTGTTTATATTTAGGAACTATCAAATAGTACATCATATATATCATCATATGGGGCTTCAACCAAGCATCCATGTATCATTAGATTATACTGACATAATTTTGGATATAAAATTTAGGTTTCAATTTTAATTCATTATATTAAATTTGATCAAACATTAACAAATTGTGCATTCAAATTTTTATTTCTTAATTATTTATAGATGATGAAAACTTTATGAATTGTTCTTATTTATATCTTATTTATTTTTGAATGCTTAATAAAAATGTACATAACATTCATTTAAATTATTTGATTCTATATGTCGTATTTGATTTAATGTAATTAATAAAAATTGATGATTTGTATTTACTTAATTCCAAAAGAAATATTTATTTTTATTTTTTTATATTCTATCATATTTTGATTTGAGATAACCAATTATTACCTCTTAAATTATCATAATGTTTAATTGGTTTCCATGTTATGTTTTTAATTACCTAAATTCATATTATTTTCTTAAAAACTATTAAGTTGGATAACATCACAATCATACCTACATAAGAGTACAATTTTTATTTTCAAGTATTTTAATCTCTTACATTAAATGAGTTTTGTGAAAAATAATCATATGTCTTGTTGGGGTGTGTTGTCTAATATTACGATTAAGTATTCTTATTGTGTTAAAAAATAAATTATATAATGTTTTTATACTAAATATATATTAATTCGGTTAAATGTGTATAAGATTAATAAAATGTATAAACATAAAAATACATGCATGTATATGTTATGTCAGAATCAATAAGATACATATTTAGGTTATATGATGGGATCAAATAAATTCAATCTGAAATACCAATGTCTTAGATTTTTTCATATAATCATACTTTTCAAAATAACAATCAACCAAATGAGGGATTCATAACAAAACTGGATAGTCATAGTTTTTATTATGTAATTCTCGTATGAATATATTTATCTTATTATGAGATATTTAATTTCCTTGGGTTAGTTATCATATTATAATTACAAGAACGAATAAATGGAATGAGGATGATACTCAAAATGCATACGATAATGTTGTCTTCCACATACCATGTTAACACAAAGTTCCAAAAGTGTGAAAGGTCTCGCCACAAGAGAGGGTGAATCTAGACGAATAAAAATTTAAAATTACATTCCTTAATTTAACTTTTGTTTGATCTTGTCCCTTTATTAAAATGAGTAATTATAACAAGTTAATACTTAATATAAATGAAACCCCAATTAGAATGTAAATTGTGACCATATTAGATTTAAATGTGTTATCTTTAATTATGACCAATCTAATATATGGGGAATATTCGATACATCAGTCCTAAATATAATCACTAAATAATTGTTGGAGACTACAATGATTCTTATGGATTCATGGTTGTACATAATAAGCTGATATATCTAATCATAAGATTTTTTTGGATGATACAGTTCTCATTGAATAATCCAATGAGATTATCATTTTAAAGTTAATTCTTTTGAGAGAGACTTTAGAACCAAAATGTTTTTGACTTAGCAGGGATAATATAGAATATATAGACATTAAATTTAGTAATTTATTTTTTGATAATGTTATAGATGAAATATCAGATGAGAATAATATTTTAAAATTTGATCGATATTTAGACACATTTCTATAATTTCTTGGAGATATTAATGTAGATTTTTCTTAAAATATTGAAACAAGATTGATAAAATGGAGATAGGCTGTTGTAGTGCATTCTTATCATAAAATTAATTTGAAATTTTAGCCTAAATTTATATTTTATTCTTTTTATAAAATGTATTCTATATGGTTGTGAGTGTTGGACCACGATAAGATATTATGAGAAAAAAATTAAATGTAGTATAAAATGTTTTTAAATAAGTTATACATTATAATATGGTTAAGCCTCAAAATTGAAAGTGGTTAATATAAAATTTTAGTGGATAAAATTGAAGGTAATATGACTAAGGATACATTAATATAGTTTAGACATGATATATGAGGGCCAGAGGATGAACTAGTTATCATGTTAAGATTTATGTCAAATTCACTTATTAAAAGAAGGGAAGGTAGAACTAAAAGGAATTGTAAAAAATAATTTATGATGATATTATTTTTAATTATTTCAATACAAATATGGCATGTAAAAGAACTTATTAGAAACATTAAATCAATGTACCTAGCCACATTAAATTTATTTTGAGGAATGTTTTTTGTTTTTCACTATTGATTCCCATAGACACTGCCTATTCTTATCCACCACTCATTTGAAGGAATACATTTTTTCCCTCAAATTTACATTTTCCCGTTGTATGTTCAAATCATTGATACATATGTTCTTGTATGTAAGGAGGAAAAAAATTAGTTCACTTAGAAGAAAACCATAAATATTTATACACGTGTGAGGATGAAATTGATATAGAGTACATAAATAAGAATACATGTAAATGTTTTAGGTAAAGTATGATCTTGTTATAATCTGGTAAATTACCCCACAATTACTCTATGGACCCAGTCTTAATCATTACATAATTTTAAATTAATTTAATAATTCACATTGAGGATCTTTTCAGGTTTAGATCTTCAGAGAATAGGGTAATAACTTATACATAACAACATGAATATTACATGTAGAAACATCAACTTAGTATCCATTTGTTTCATAAAAGTAATACTCCTGAAATAAAATAAGAATTATTTTTCGGATATAATTATTCTTGAATTCTTCCTTTCACTTACCCTTCCATATACCCTGTGAAAAACATTTCAAATACTTGGAATTAGCATAAAAATATCAGTAAGTGTTATAAAATAATGAAAGGTAAAATTAGCACATAAATACGTAAAAAACATAAGCTCTTTAATAAACCGCATGAAATCATAAAATTTATGAATAACACACTGTAATCAAAAATCATAAAGGTAACTTTTGGAATCCATTACATAGTAATATTATAGTGTTCACAGCTACATAGAGAGTTACGTTTGGAATACCCATCACTGTATATTTCCTAAATCTCTTAAGAGAAACATAATAATTTACATCTATCACATTACTAAATGAATTGGAGATCTATATTAGGCTCTCCCTCCCTAGGTTTATCACGGAACCACCCGTATACAAAAAACATTCCCCAGAACAATAACATAATCATAACACATAACATAATAAAAAGGGAAAGATATCATTTACACATTGCAATAATAGTATATAATTATAAGATATTGAAATAATAAATCCATTATCAAAACCATATTAATGGCCAAAATACATAAAAAAATTATATGATATTTATTTTCATTTTAAAAACATAATGGCATGTTAATGAAGCCAAATATCAAATAATGCTCGTCGCAGTGCAAAGGTCATTGTCATTGTGTACATCTAAAATAAAACATTCCCTTATTTTTTCAGCAAAACACATTTTAAAAAATATTCTATTTGAATAAAAGTAAATGTCGAAGTGGTTTATTATAAAGCGTAAAAAATAAATTCGTGAATAAATCGAAGTATGGCTCAATGAAAGGAGATTGAGGAAAAGTCCCTTACCTCGTGTCCAACTCTACTAAGTAGTTCTTTAATCTCTTGAATAATAAAATAAAGTTATTTTATACTTGATTATGAACCTTTTTCAAGTTTATTTTTCCTTCTATATAAGTTATTACCACATTATAATCGTTACATAATCATTTAAGTTAATAATGGTTGCATTGTCGATATTTGGTACTTGAGTCAAAAATGTAATTCTTATAATTTCATGTTGTCCATGTGGTCATAATTTCATTAAATATAGAATTATATTTTGGATTTAGATATCTTATATATCATTTATATCAAGTATATATATGTATTTATAATAGTACATAACATTTGGAGATAAGAAATTAAATTCACCGTTCAAGGAGATGGTAAGTCGTACGTACGCATTAACACTACTTTCATTTCTATTTAATATTTAATTTCATGAAAAAATAATTTTACAATGGTATATTACAATTATTTTATAATATCATATATAATTTCATTATCTTTATCCTTAATAAATTCCACATATGGCATAAATGATTCATATCACTTTGAGGGGGCGTTAGTCCACACTTCCTCAATTGAAATTTACCTATTTTCCCATTATAGAAAACATAAATTTATAACATAAATGAAAAATATATAATCATAGAGAAAATATATATATATATAATATACCACATATAAATAAAATTCTATCATAATGGCTACCCTTAGTGGCGGTAAGAGATAATTGAACAATCATTGTTTCATGAGGCAGTAGTTCACCAACCACCAAAACAGTTTGTTTGTATCCATTTGATGGATGTGTGTGGAAGTGTAGTTAAAATAAACCTCATAGAAAAATCAAAGTATATTTATGATAATTTTTGTTTATAAAATAATGTAATAAAGAGAGTTTAGGTGGCCGTAGAAGGAAAATAGAAGAAAAAACATGAGACAAGACATTACCTTCAAATCATGTAACTTTTTTAGGTTTGAACCGAAAGGATTTATTTAATTTCCGTATTCCCAATATATGGATTCTAAGTGGAATAGAGGAATTTTTAGATCTTATTGGTCAATAGGTTTTATTATCCAAGGGGCTTGAGAGGTGTGAGTAATGAGTTAGAAGTGGTGAACTTTTATAAGAGGTAGGAGAGGCTCTTTATGAATTTTGGAATGTATTATTTTATTATAAAATGATTTTTAGTTTCAAAAGTTCTAAAACTCATTAAATTATAAGATAATATGAATTTAAGTCTAACAAAATCATTAAATAATAATTTTATAAGTATTGGATAATTATCAATCCTTATCGTTTTTATTTAACCTTTTTTTAAGTTATTTATCTTTTACCATGCCTTCTTGTATATTCATACTATATGGTTAATATATTTAAAATGAAATGAAATTCAACAAAATATGGATCATAATTTACATTATTAACATAATATATGCCATTTGGACAAATCATAGATTTTTAGGACAATTTTCTCTTTTAATAACTTATTAATTGATTTTAAAACTCATTGATACCAATTTTTATACTATTCATGTCATGACTTTTAAAAAATCAATAAAATCATGATAAACACAAAATAACATCAATAATTCAAATAATAAAATTCATAATCTTCCAAAAAATCTTGTATGTCATCAAAAGTCTCTAAATAAATTTATTTTAATATTTATAATCTCATTTATTTAAAATATTCATTAATGAGGAAATCATTACATGATGAGTTTGTCATAAATAAATTTATCTATTTGATGGCTAAAGATTATGAATAAAATATAATGATGTAGGATTTTATTTTATATTTTTAATAACTATTTATAGTAGAAAATATCACTTATATAACCCCATATAATTTTTTTTACTAAATGAAAAATTATTATGTTACATTTTCCTTAACTTCAAATTAAATTTTATAAAATGTAATTTTCACTCCCAAAATCTACCCAAGGATTACCATGGTTAGACATGTATCATCCAATATGATTAGGACACGTGTTATGGTAATTTATTAATATTATTATATTATTTTTACCCATATTTAACAGATTTACCCTTTAACCAAGGTAAATAAAATATTTATAGAAGTTACTATTCATAATGCTTAAAAATAAAAGATACATTTTTACACAATTTTGACCTCCTGATTCAAAATATGGAATTGATTTTTCCAAATCCAAAATATATATGTTTTAGAAATTAATTTAAAATTAATTAATGTTGTCAAAATAAAAAAGCATGTTCTTAAGAAATAATAACTATCAAAATATTGACACTTGTTTATGTCATATTTCAATGTGAAATTACATCCAATGACCAAAATTGGATTAAATGTTAAATAAACAATACAATTAAACTTTTAAACATATAAAAATAAAAATCAATATATACAAATAAATTATATTAAATGGATTTTTTGAATTAAAATGTAGTATTTTTCATTATTCATTGAGAAATCATCTTTATCAAAAAAATACGAAAATTTTACCCAAATTAAATTTTGATTCCCCTATTCTAAAGAAGTAGTTTATTTTTGTCAAATAAAACATATAAAAGTAAAAAAATATATTTACAAACGGTTCACCATCAAGAGGTTCTAAATCATCCTTATAAATAATATTGGAGTATTTTATGCTTAAAATTGGATTTATTGTTATTTTAAGCCTCTAAAATTTATTCGAAAAATTTAAAGATAGTTAACAAACATATATAATCATATTTTATTTAGTTTTTTTCATTATCAGCATAAGAATGGATAGACATTAACTACCATTTAAAATAATATTATATTATTATTATTTTCATATGACTTAGCCTTTTGTGCAACATAAGATTTCAGAGAAACCCATTGTCGCATGTCAGATACGCCGTCGAAAATAAAAATCCCCACTAAAGTGAAATTCATATTTAATTTAAAAATATGAATAAATATGAATATTTTTTAATCATTATTTACATGGGATATTACATCCTCCCCCTTTTAGAAATTGCATCCTCACAATTTTTATCACTTTGAAAATAAATGGGGGTATTTATCCTTCATTGCATTCTCAGATTCCCACATTTCTTTTTCAACAATATGGTTTTTCAAAAAAACCTTTACCTAATTAATTACCTTATTCCCCAACACATTCTCTCATCGGTCAAGAATTTGGACTTGTATTTTTTCATAATAAAGATTCTCTTATAACTAAACTACCTCTAGACTCAAAACATGAGATGGATCTGGAAGATACTTTCTCAACATTGAAACAAGAAAAAAAATGTGTACCTGGGATAAACATGGAGGTAAAGCCACTTTGTAAGCAACTGATCCAACTTTCTCCATGATTTCATATGGTCCAATGAACCCGGGACTGAGGTTTCCCTTATTACCAAAATGCATCACACATTTCCACAGATAATCATTGAGAAAGACAAGATCACCTACCTCGAAAGAAAGATCTTTCCTCTAGTTATCCACATAACTTTTCTACATGCTCTAAGCTATTCTCATGTGGTTCTGAATCAACATAACATTCTCTGCTATATCTTCTACCGATTCTAGTCCCATAATCTTTTTTTCTTCTACTTCATCCCAAAAAGCTGGAGTTCGACACAGATTCGAATATAATGCATCGAATGATGCCATCTGTATACTACAATAAAAACTATTATTATAAGAAAATTCAACCATGAAAGTTGATGGTCCCAACTTCCCTTGTAATACATTGAGAATACACATAACATATCTTCCAAATTTTAATTTTTGGTTGTGACTACTCATCTCATTGAGGATGAAAAGTTGTACTAAAATTATATTCAGTACCCAATGACTTCTAAAGGCCTTTCAAAAAGATAAAAACTAACCTGAGATCATGATCAGATTCAATGGAGAGGGGAACTCCATGCAACCTGATTATATCATTAACTTGAAACTGAGAAAGTTGATCTAGGTAAAAATATCTCTCATATGAAGCAAATGAGAAGATTTAGTCAATTGGTCATTAATAACCCATTTTTCATTATTACCTAGGGAAGTCTTTAATAATCTCACAATAAAGTCCAGGGATATATTTTCCCATTTCCACTCTGGAACTGGTAAAGGCTTAAGAATCCCTTTCAGTATCTACTGCTATGCATTAACCTGTTGAAAAGTCAAACATGTCACAATAAAGTCAGTAACATCATTTTTCCTTCCATTAAACTAGTAAGACTCTCAGATATCTTGGTACATCTTATTACTATTGGGATGAACAGAAAATGATGAACTATAGGCATCATATAACGACCCATTATTCAACTATGAATCACAAGTCACAGATATTCTCTTCCCAAATCTAAAAATTCTATCACTATCAATGTTAAATTCCAGAAACATACCCTTCATAACCAAATGATCGTTTTTCTGCAACTCACTATCTTCCTTCAACAAATTCTTAATTCTGTCTAATAAAGATTGGTTAACTAACACCTAAAAAAATAGAGGAATTTCATTTCACAGACTACTTTTAGTACAAAAATAATCAAATTTTTAATCAATGGATCTTGTTCCAAACCTAACTGGGTTAATTTATCATTACTTTTTTGACTAAAATTCTAAACAAATTTATTTTCAATTCCTGGATGTCAATGAATCTTGAAATCATAATCCTTGATTAATTTTAGACATCTCCTCTGTCTGACGTTCAATTACTTCTGAGTGAATATATACATCAATATTTTGTGGTCATTATATATTTCATATTTTAATTCATACATATGATGCCTCAAATTTTTTAAAAAAAATCAATAGAAGCTAATTCCAAATCATGTATAGGTTAATTTAACTCATGAGGTTTCAACTTACATGATGAGAAATCAATTACATGATCATTAAGATTTAGGACACAACCATGTCCTTTAATCAAACCATGATTATAGATAACAAAGTCATCATTTCTAGAAGTGAATGATAATATCGGATAATTCACCAATGTTATTTTCAATTCCTAAATAGAATCATAACACTATTTTCTCAAGATAATCATAACACCATTTCGAGTTAACTTAGTTAGTGGGCTAGATAACCATGAAAAATTCACAACAAACCATCTCTAGTATTCTTCCAAACCACAAAAACTATGGATCTCAGTTATATTTGGGTGTCTTGGCCATTCATCAAAAACTTTTGTTTTAGCTGGATTAATATTTATTCCATTTTTTGATACAATGTGACCATGGAATGATATTTGTTATAACCAATACTCACACATGCTGAATGTCCCATACAATTTCAATTCTTTTAATGATTTCAAGAACACCCTTAAATGATGCTCATGATCCTCTTTACTTTTAGAATAAACCAATATATAATCAATAAACACAACCATAATATTATCCACGAGCTCATGGAAAATTCTATTCATAAGATCCATGAATACAACATGTGAATTGATTAACCCAAATGGCCTAACTAAAAATTCATAATGTCCATATCTAATACAAAACATAGTCTTCAGCATGTATGCTTCCTTTAAATTCAACTGATGGGACCCCGAACTCAGGTCAATATTCGGAAAATACTGATCTCCCTGGAGTTGATCAAACAAATTATCGATATGAGGAAAAGGATACTTGTTCTTATAAGTGATGTTATTCAATATTCTATAATCAATTCACTTTCTCATTGAACCTTATTTATTTATAACGAAAAACATAGAATCACCTAATGGTAATGTGATAGTTCAAATGAAATATTTATCTAATAACTCTTTTATTTCCTTTGTTATCTCTAAAAGTTCAATTTGAGCTATTCGATTAGGGGGTTTTGAAATTGTATTAGCATCATGAACCATGTCAATATTAAATTCAACTTATTGATCAGGTATTATATGATGAAACACATTATAAAAAACATCAAGATACTCATTTACCACCGGAACATAATTAATCTGATCATTTCCTTTAATTTCAACAATATGTGAAGGATAACATTCATTTCCATCATTTACTAGTTTCACATCATCTTGATATGTTATCAAATCTAAGGGTTCATTCTAGTAAACAAACATAATTTTTTTCCAATAAGAAACCCCTTTAGCATTACAATCAATCTTAGTATGATAAATGGAATTCAAATCCATACCCAAAATAAAAAAATCTTTAATAGAGGCAAAACATTATTTTTTTGCAGATAGATTCATTCAACACACAAGGACAAAAAGGTTCTTATAAATTTTTTTTGTCTCAACATTTCCTCCTTCTATTTTAACTATATGTTCGGGATTCATATCTTGATATGGAATTCCCAATTTACTAGAAACTTTCTCAGAAATTAATGAATGTGTATATCCCGAATCAAACAACACATAGGCATAATCAGAATAAACAAGCAGTGTACCCGATACTACATCCTTCTATGGCCCAACATCTATTAAATTAGTTAAAAATGATTTCAAAAACCCTTTCTGCTTTAAATTTGGATTCTTTCCCTTAGCTGAGTTCTTAGTTGGACACTCATTTGAATAATGATCCATTTTATTGCACTTAAAAAAAATTTCTGATTATAAATCAAATTTTTTCTTTCAACCCAAATTTAATTCAATTTAATTATGAGCCTTATGTCCCATTCTACCACATCGGTAACACTTACTTAAATTCAAAAGGCATTAACTAGTGTTCTTTTTTTCACAATTTTCACAAACTATAAACATAAGATTCTTACCATTAAAAATATTTTAAGAGTTCATCCCTTTTTTCTGCCACCTCTAACTCTTATTCTATTGTTTTTAAAATAACACATGATCATCAACAAACTCTATTTTCACCTTCTTCATACATTGAACAAGTTTTTCATCATAGTTAATCTCATGATAAGCAAAATCTCTTCGGTAATTTGGCTTTAATCCTATGTAAAAATGATTTATTTTACTATCAAGATATTATTTGAAATAAGAAGCATAAATTGTCAGGTGAGTGAATTTTGCTTCATAAGAAGCCACTGAGTCATACTTCTACCTCAATTCCAATAATTGTTTTTCCATCCTATGAAAAACCACCTTAGGAAAATATTTCTCAAGAAACATAATGTTGAATTCATCCCAATCAAGAGCATCAATCTCCTCACTATCCATGATATTTTTCACCATTGACCACCACTGATCGGCTTCACATTCAAAATGGTAAACAAAAAGACAAACCATTTAGTGTTCTGAAAATCCCCTGACATTGAAAATCGTTTCCACTGCTGTGATCCACCTTTCATCTTGAACAGGGTCAGATGATCATTTTAATGATGGGTAATGTTGCCTCATGAAATGATGTACTACTAACATCTTTCTCATTGGTTGATCTATCTGATCTCATTCATAGATACTACCACCATTTATAGATTGAGTCAATTATTCCATCACAGTAAGAAAATGTTCAGTTCTGATTCCGACCATCTCAGGTTTTTGAATTGGATGGTTTTTTTCCTCTTGATGTTTTCCCATTATAACTGACATGTTTCCTTTAAGGAAAACCATTCGGAACACCAAAATATCATCGGTTAAACAACAAGGTAATATTAAAATTATATATAATTTCAATCTAACCATAAACAAATTTATGGATATTAATTTAACCATATCCAAACCCTAAATTTTTCTAAACTGACCTCTGATACCAACTATAATTCCCCATCCTTAAACATGACATTATCTTGAATTTAGTTAATAATTCAAATTTGATGTTCTTTTCAGGTTTAGAACATTATAAAATTAATTCATTACATATACATAGAAAAATGAATATATAGGTAGACACTTTTACTTAGTATCCATTTTTTCATAAAATAAAAAATCATAAAATAAAACTAGAGTTGTTCTCTAGATATAAATCTTCTTGAATTATTCCATTTTCTTAACCTTCTTAATGCTCGGTGAAAAACATTTCAAAGACTTGGATTGAGTATAAAAAGCTCAGTAGGGGTTATAAAATAAAAAAATAAATCTTTATACCATCAATACATATAATACATAATCTATTTAATATACCTCATGAAAACATAAAATTTATGAATAACATATAGTAATCACAAATCATAAATGTAACTTGTGGAATTCATAACATACATACAATGTAGCTTTCGTATCTACATAGGGAGTTACATTTGGAATAACCATCACATTATATTCCATAAATCTCATTGGAGAGACATTAACATTTTTCTCCATCACGTTACCCAATGAATTGGAGAGATATCTTCGGCTCACCCACCCTCGGTTTATCACAGAACCACCCATATACATAAACAATACTAAAGAATAACAATATAATCATAACACATAACTCAAGCATAAAGGAAAGATAAAATTTACACATTACAATAATAATATATCATTAAAATATATTGAAATAATCAATCTATTCTCAAAACCATTTTCAATACCAAAATACGTAAAAATAGTATATGGTATTTATATCCTTTTAACAACATTTTGACTTCTTAAAGAATCCAAATATCAAATAATGATCACGGTGGTGGAAAGGTCTTTGTCGTCATGTACATTTAAAAGAAAAAATTATTTTTGTCATTTAGTAAAATGATTCATAAAAAAAGATTCCTTTTGAATTAAATTAAAATACATAGGGGTTTATTATACATCGCATAAAAGAAATTCGTGTATAAATCAAAGTATGCATCAACGAAAGGATATTGAGATGAAATCCCTTACCTCATGTCCGACTTGACTTGTTTGTTATTTAATATCATAAATAATAAACATAAGTTAAATAATACTTGTTTCATAAATTTTTTCTAGTGTATTATTCCTTTTATATCACTTATTTCAACACTATAGACATGACACAACTATTTATGTTAACAACAATTATTTTTTTCGATATTTCATACTTGAGTCAAAAAATGAACTTCTTATAATTACATGATGTCAATATAGACAAACATTCATTATATTCTGAATTATATTCATGATTGAAATATTATGTATATATTATATATCTAGTATATATATACATTTATTTATAATAGAATACAACATTTTAAGAAATGAAATGAAATCCACCGTTCATATAGATGGTAAGTCGTACGTATGCATGAACACTACTTTCATTTATATTTTTTTAATGGAATGGAAAAATAAAGATACATAGGTATATTTTAATTCCATTATAATATCAAATATAATTTAATTAACTTAATCCTTTATACATTCCATGTATGGCCTGAATGATTCATATCACTATGAGGGGGTGGTAGTCCGCACTACTTGAAATGCAATTATCGTATGTATCCATTATGGAAACCATAAAGGTATGATATAAATGAGAAATATAGAATAATAGAAATAATATATATATTATCTATCAAATATTAATAATGTTACATAATAATGGACACAATAAGAGTCCATAAGATATAACTTAATAATCATCATTTCGTGAGTCAATAGTTTCCGTCCACAGAAACAGTATGTTCGTATCCATTAAATGGTTGTGTTAAGAAGTGTACATAGAATCCTTATCATAAATATTAGTATTATATTTAATTTAGTGGTATTTTAATAAAATAATTTAATAACAAGTTTTTAGGGGTTGAAGAAGGAAAATAATAGAAAACTATGAGATAGAAGATGTTAACTTTAAATCGGGTAACTCCATTTGGTTTGAACCAAAAGGTTTTATTGAATACCATTCTCCCAAAGTAAGGATTCTAGGTGTAATAGTGGTATATTTTGGGATTATTTCATTAGAGTGTGGATGAACATTGTTTCTTGAGAGGTGTGAGTAATGGGTTAGAGGTGGTGGCCTTTTATAGGAGGGAGGAGTTTCTCTTTAGGAAAGTTTGAATGTATTATTTTATTATAAAATGCTTCATGGATTCAAAAAGGACCAAGACAAATTAAATTGAAATATAAGAGGAATATAAGTCGAAATAAAATCATCTAATAATAATTAGACAGATTTGGTATATTTTCTAAGCCTTATCTCTTTTATTTAACCCATTGTTAAATTATTTTACTTTTACCATGTCTTCTGGTATATTCATACTATATGGTTAATATATTTACAAAAAAAATATCCATGTGTCCGAATATGGATCATTAATGAAAATTTTAACATCATATATGAAATTTGGATAAATATTATATTTTTTGGTCTCTATTATCATATAATAAAATAATAATTTATATAAAACTCTTTTATGTCAATTTTTTTACAATTAATTTCATGACTTTTTAAAATTATATAACAACATTATCAATTCAAAAAAACGTCACTAATTAAAATATAGAAATACATAATAATCCATTAGATTCATGGATATAACAAAAAGTTTCAAAACAGATTTATTTTAATATTTATAATTTCATTTATTTGAAACATTATTTAATGAGGTAATCATTACATCATCATTGTGTCATAAATAAATTTATTTATTTGATGTTTAATAATTATAAATAAAATACCATGATGTAGAAAATATTTTTAGATTTATAAAGACTATTTATAGTAAAAACATACCACTTATATTACCCCATATAAAAAAATTCTTAAAGAATATAAGTTTAGGTTTAATTTTCATTAAATTTACATTAATTTTTATAAAATGTATTATTCAATTAAAAGTGGCTCAATGCGGTCCCAAAATCGACCCAAGGATGTGCATGATCATACATGAATCATAAAATAGGATTAGGACACGTGTTAGGGTAAATATTATTATTATAATATTATGTTTTATCCTTATTTACCAGATTTAACTTTTAACTATAGTAAATAAAATATTTACAAAAGCTACTATACATATTGTCTAAAAATAAAAATTACCTATTAAACTAATTCAGACCTCATGATTGCAAATATGGAATTCATTTTTCCAAATTCAAATCACTTATGTTTTAGAAATTAATATAAAATAAATTTCCATAGTCAAAACCAAAAACTGTGTTTTTAAGAAATATTAACTACCAAAAGAATGACCCTTGTTTATGTCTAGTTCCAAAGTGAAATTGAATATAATTAAGAAATTGGATTAAATTATAACAATATAATCCAACTACACTTCAAAATGAATAAAAATAAAAATAAAATTAAATAAATAAATTAGATTAATGGGCAGTTTTTAATTAAAATTCATTTCTTTTAACTATTCATTAAAAAATATTTTTTATTTGAAAAATACGAAAAAATTACCCAAAGTAAATTTAGATGGCCCTTTTTTAAAGAATAAGTTTATTTTGTCAAATTGAAAATTTATAAGTGACAAGAACTATTTTTAAAAAGGGTTATCCATCAAAAGGCGGTAAATCGACGTTTTGATGAATATTAGAGTATTTAAGGCTTAAAATTGGATACATTCTTATTTTAAGCCTCTAAATTTTTATGGATAAATTGAAAGACATTTAATGAAAATTTATAATCATATCTTAGTTAGTTTTGTTCATTCCCGCCAATATAATGGCTTGATATTAACTACCATTTAAAATAATATTATACAATTTTTTTTAGTATGACTCAACCATGTGTGTAGCATGAGATTTCAGATAACACTATTGTTGCATTCTAGGGTATTCCATGGATCATTAAATCCCCTTAAAATAAAATTTTATATTTAATTCACAAATATTAATTAATATGACAATGTCACATTCTATATTTACCTAGGATGTTGCAATTATAGATAATATTTTGGATCCATGGGTGGGTTTGGTATAAAAATTTATTTAAGACCAGACAATTAAATTGAATAGGACGTTAAAGATATAATAGTAGACCATTGAGATGTAGTTGAAGAAATTGATGTATCAAGTGGGAGACTGGTTCATGAAACCCAATAATATTTTCTTCTTTTTTTATTCAATAAGGTGGTATTCATTAAGCTTCATGTACTGAACCTATTCAACCACACATTAAATAGGGTTTTCAATTTGAATAGTCTATCATATAAATTTGGGTATAACTTCTAAAAAGTCAAGAGACTTATATGGATGAAAAATATATGGTAGTCGTTCTTGAGACAACCTTTGAATAAGATGAATTTTTTTATTTCTTTGGAAGAAAAATATAATTAAGGTAGGAGGGAAGAGATTTTCATTTATTTGACATTAGAAAGACTACATCGTCCTTTATAAAGGAAGATTTATTTTCCCATATTCATGATAATAATTAATAATATAATCCCAGATATTACGGTGGAATCATAACAAATTTGGAAAAATTGAAAGTAATGATAATGAAAAAATTCTTATCATTTCACATCTTCCTTTGGTATAATTATAGTGATTCATTCAATAATTACAATCTCATGTTGATATAGTATTAAAAATTGAGCTCACTATAGTGTATATATATTGGTAAATTTGATATTAAAGAAACAATTTAATAAATTAATGTTTCAAAGGAAAATGTACTTATTTTATCATCTCATTTTCCTCACCTATAGAACCTTGTAATATAGAAAGATTTCACAATCATTGACTAAAAACAAGTGGTATAATTGATTTAAAATTTCTATCATATTTCAATATCAAGAGTGGAGATGGTGTCTCCATATCAAGTAGTAAAACACATGTCGTGGTACCCAAAATCCTTCCTAGGATGAGTTGGAAAATTTATAATCAACAATTAAGGATTCATGATTTCAGATATTTTATTAACAATTAGTTAGAAAACCTAAAATTAGATATATATAATTTTAAACTAACATAGAAACATTAAAAAGTGAAGTAAAATATTCCATCTTTGAGAAAATGAAGGAAATTGTTGTTTTTAGTTTCTCCAGAATGTTTTTTTCAAATAGAAACACATCATTTGGTGTAGAAATCTTATTATAAAGGTGGGAAATGAGTGTTTAGGAAGCTCAACCATGTTTATTGAGTATATATCAAAAAAAATCATTGGGATTGAAGAGACTCCCCCAAAGAAAATATTAAGAACATACTCATGAACTGACTTATATATGAAAGAGTTTATAGAAATAATTGCATCATAATGAATTTTATGAGAATTAATAGGAAACTAAGGTTTTATATTATAACTAATAAGTCATAGAGAAAGTGCAAGAAAATTATGGTATCATCTATATCCATTGAAAACATTATCCAATATGGCATTGAGCTAGAATGAGAGAATGATGCTAATACAGAGGCTCTTGCTAGTTTCAAATGATTCATGTAGTTTTGTATGATGAATTAATGAAGATGGTCATCTGAACCTAACCCTTTTACATCACATGATCATGTTTTTCCTTCATTTAATGTTAATTACTGATCACTTTTTACCTTCTTCATATCCTTTACCCTTTTTACGTCATTCCACTATTACTCAACCTAAAATTACGGATATACATTAAAAACTACTTTCATAAAATTCATTTGTACCCTACATTGATATAATATTTTAAATATATCAACCAAAAATATCTAATACAATGGATAATATATAGTTAAATGAAATTGAATCAAAGGTTATTTGTGAAGATAAATATATTGAATGGGATGTTTTTGTTTGTTTTCTTTTGGTTTTCTTGTTTTTTTATCTTGTTGTCTATCAAGCCAATTTTTTATGAATTGTTTCTTCCTTTTCTAGGCCAAGTACCAACTTATGAAATAAAATATTGTCTTTCATTACAAATCTCTTGGGTTAAATCAATTTTTAGATTCATAGAATTACTATCTATTCATTTCATTTTTCCTATTGTGAATAAATATAATTATTAAATTGAATATATTTTTTATATGTTATTCCCTTATATCATCTTATTTTTTCTACTTTGAAACTATTTCTTTAGATTTTTTTAACCCATTGTGATATGATTTCAAATTTTTAATTTTTTAATGATGATAAGGGAGATAAATTTTGGAATATTTTATATATTTCTGAATTATGATTTATATTTCAATGTTGTGGTTCATTAACATTACTAAACTAGAATTTAAAATCTCTAATTTTAATTGTTGTAAAATTATTTTTGCATTATGTGTTCTGATACATAGTAAAATATTTTAAATTCTACTTTTTTAGGATCTAGAATTACTTTTTTCTTGTTTTATATTATATTGTAATTTGAGCCATGGACTTTTATTTCATATGTTTTTTATTTTATTAATTTCTTTATTTTTTATGATAAAAGAGGAATAAATGATGTGTTTTATATATTTTGATTCTCAAAAAATCGTTATTATTTTGAAATTAAAATATGTTATTATGATCATTAGGATTTATTAGTTTTCTCATTGAAAAATCTATGTATTATTTATCATCTTTCAAAACACTATGAATGGATTCTATCATTAATCAAAGAAACTATTAAAAGTATAAATGGCGAAAAAACTAATTTATAATGCTTTGTAGTGGGCACATTAATACTTATTGAAAACTATTAAGGACATTTCCAAAAATATTTAATTAACATTTTCATCATAGTTAATGAGATTCAATAGCTTATAATTTTTACTTAAATAATTCCAGCATTCACTAAATATTTTTAACTGACATAGAGTAAATATAATTTGATTCAATATGTATTTGATGATAGAGGATTAGGTATCACAAGTGGAAATAGAAGGATTCTTTGAAAAGTTAAATTTTAACTCTTATAGTAATTATAGACATTGAGGAATATATTAATATATAGGATATAAAATCAATAAAAGTAACTAAGATCATTCTTCAATTATTTTGATATACTTCCTCTCATACTCAGTTTACATTTTTCACTTCCTGGAAAGTCTACCAATGTTTGTATATCCAGAATACTATTTTAAAACCTAGATTGGACAAGTCCTTGAATGATTTTTTTTATCTAGTGTATGTTATTAGGCTATTTGTTTCTTCTATACTGTTTTGGCAACCCTTAGCCTAGGAAAACCAAGATATACTATCTATTCTTTTCCTTTATAAAAATCAATTTTCTTCGTATTTCAAAAAAAATTATATTATAACAATTTAAAATATATATTCACAAGTTAGATCACATTATTTAACTATCAATACCAATCTAAAATAAAACTACTCCCCTCTCCATTCCGATCATTGATTTAGTTTTGAAAATATTTGTTCATACTTTTAACTTCTTGCAACTTCTGCTTATATATCTATTTTTTACTCTCTTTTTTTAACTGGGATTATTGTAAATCTCCACTATCATATTTTATTTGTCCTTTTTATATTCTTATTTTCAAATTATTTCTAACTCCCTTTTGAGTGTGTAATCACCAATTTTTATAGTTTATTTATCATTGATATTTTGGTTAAGTGGATACAAAATTCAATCTCAGACCTGAACTCCTCAATTAAATATAAAAAACTGGGGGGGATAGGGAAAAAATCAATCACCCCATTGGTTTTTCAACTGGTAGTCCCTGTCCCACAACTCACTAATCATATACATAAATCTACATAAATCATGGCGGTCTGGAGAGAATGAATATCACCCCATAGGAATTTTGAGCCTTAGTCTCTATCCCAAAACTCATTGTTGACATCATTCAAATGTATCACATCACATGGTTTCATATTCATAACTCATTTATAACCCATTTCTGTAATACATTATTCAATCAGTCTCATAATTTTATTTATCAACCATTCCATAATTTATTATTCACCCATTTTCATAATTCCATTATTTCCTTTTTTTTATGTCGTTACTATAAAAAATTGTATTTAGCAGACCCAATGGTTTTTTGTTAAGACTGTCTCATCATATCTGAAGGTTTAGAAGGGTTTTTTGAAGAGTCTCATAATCATAAGTAAAATCAATTAATTAAATTAATGTAGAATGAAATTCTCCAATTATTAAATTTTGGTTTCACAATTATATACACATAATTAAAATCATTATTCATGGAATTGGAAATTAGAACACTGACCCCATGATTGTTGATGATCACTCATCATCATAAAACTCTTTATTTGACATTGAATAGTCAAAACCATAATGGTAGAGGATATATTGAATCCAAATCTAGTATCCAGATCGAAGGATGAAAGATCCATAAAAACCTATATCTAATCTAATTTCTAATGGAGGAAAATTCATTCCTCTATAATGGTAGAGAAATACATGAGAGAGGAGAATCGATAATGAGTAATTAATCACTTATAAAAGAGGATTGGATCTTTTATCCAGATGATAAATACACAATGAAAGTGTTTTGAGGACCCTTGGTATCCTTTTGGGAGCTTTAAAAAATAAAGGTCCATTTAGGGTAAAAAATAGTGGGTTCGGGAATGTTTTATAAAAAATTTTGTGCTTTAATTTTCACAGGCATGGTTTTTTGGGTGGAGAAGTGTGGACTGCTAAAATATACACCTCAACCATGTTACCCAACTCAAAAGGTGCATAGTTTCTCATAATTGGAACACAATTTGGAAAACTATGTTCCAACCATGCAAACTACCTCTATCAATGGGTGCACGGTTTGGGGAGGGTGGCCAAACGTCTTGCTCAATCCATGTGACACCACTAGTGTCTCCAATGGGGTGAACAGTTCCCAGGGGAAAACCACCTAGTATATTCCCCCAAGATTCCAAATTTCTCCATTTTCACCTGAAACAACACCAAAATAAAAACTCCACACAGTTATAACTATAAAAGGGTAAAAGAGTATCTGAAAATGAGGATGAAACATCACTAGAAAGGTCAGGATCTTACACTCATCCCACCTTACAACAATCCATCATCGAGCAATGCTCCTAAGAATATCTACTGAGCCTGAATTTCTTTTTCCCTATTCCCTGATTCCTATTGAACACGATTAGTATTCCACAATACTCAAACTATTCTCACTACCATTTCTCCAAACACATCCTCATTGTGATCCATGAAACATATCGAATGATCCTCAATGGAAGCATCATACTAATGTTAAACATCATCAACATCGATCAAATGAGAAGGTTTAGAGTGACACTACCAAAGTTGTGATACATGAAATACATCTTGCACAAAATTGTACCTCTACAGGAAATCCAACCAGTACATCATTGGCATAATTCTCTCCATAATATCAAAAGTCCCATCAAAACATGGAACCAAAATTCTCTATATATGAATCCTATGGTGACCTGATTTTAGAGACATGTAAAGGAACACATGATCACCCATTTTTAACTCAAGGGTTCACTGACATAGATTACCACATGACTTATGCTTTTTCTGAGCCATACTATCAAAATATCAAATAATCTAAACCTACTTCAGTTCCACCTACATGAGACATGGTCCCAAAAATTCCAACTCACCCACTTCTAACTATCATAGATGTGATTTTCATGGAATACCATAATGGGCCACACATGGTTCAATCTGAATTGTCTCTTGATAACTATTTTTATAAGAAAAAAAGAAAATCGCTATGTTATTCTTATAAAACCCACAAAAATCATAGATTCATTATCTAACATCTCCCTTATCACCGGGATAGTGCACTCTGACATCCCTTATGATTATGAGTGAAATGTCATAGTAAGAAACACTTGGGTACACCACACCATCTATAAGCCCAACCAGAAGCGCAAAATAAAGCATGATTCATACTCTGAAACTATTCTCTATGGATCCACTTGTTAATAGGATGTCTCCTAAACATTAAAATCACCCAACCAGTCCATGGTTAAATATCTTGTGATAGGTAACAAATGGAATAGTTTTTTTAATTGGTCCACAGTCACCAAATTCGATTCATTCATCTGAGGGATCATTGAAAGTCCCACAACAAATTCAGAGGTAATTTCATACAACTTCCATTCTAAAATGATAAAAACATGTAGTAAACCACAAGTTTACTGATGCTCATACTCCACCTATAGATATGTGTAGCATCGTGTCATGAAACCTACAATATCTCTTTACATTCTAAGAGACCAATATTGCCGATGTAGGTCATGGTTAATTTTGGTCAAACCATGTTTCACCAACCACATTGAGGAATTAAAATAACACATTAGGTCATCATGCATACATGTAGAAATAAGATAATGGTTCTAAACATAGATAATCTCATCCTCGTCTATAATCAAATCATAAGGTGACTCCATGCCTTTAAGGATTTCCCTCGAGGCCACGCACACTGTATTTTCCTAATACCTCTCTCTAGCCAGATATAGATGACTAGACACAACTGGTAAAAATTCATGGTTATTCTTCTATTGGACATCTTGAACCTCAATATGCATCTCATCCATAAAATTCATCATCTTCCACTCAGAACTATAGTACTATCCTTCCTAAGTCTGTGTCCTCTAGCTCAAAGTGTTAGCAACACTACTTTCTTTTCACAATTAATAGGTGAGCTCCAAATCAAACGACTGCATATACTCAACTCGTATTTTCTGCTGTAGATTCAACTATCATTGTAAAAAATATGTATTTCAAACTATTGTGATCAATAAACATAGGAACCTTTTCTCTAAATGGGTAATATCACTAACAATTTATATAATAAACTACTATAGCTAACTCCGGATCATAAGTATGGGAATTCTGTACATGTGTCTTCAACTATCATGACTCATATGGTGAAACACAATCCCACAACATCAAAACTACTCCAAGACTTCTCCCAAATGCCTCATAATGCAAGGTATACCCCTTATCCAACTTAGGTATGATTAAAATCAGTTTCATTGTCAAATTATTCTTCAATATTTAGAAATCATTATCACATGTTTCAGACCATTCAACCATGACCCCCTTCTTGGTCAAGCCTGCAAGTGGTTATTCCAAATAAGAAAATTTATTGATAAACCATTGATAATATCGTGAAAATCCAAGAAAAAATTGAATATCAAAAATATTCTTTGGATGCCCCCAATAAACCAATTCTTGAACATTATCTGGGACAACTGACACACCTTCCACATAAATGATGTGGCCCATGAAATTTACACTACCAGTTTATAATTGATACTCAGATATATTAGTTCATAAAATATTCTCTCCAACTATATTCAAGTTTATTTCCGGATGTTGGTCATGATCGTCACAAGTCATGAGGTACACCACGATTTCATCCACAAAACAATCACAAACAATTCCATATATGGGTGGAAGATTCAGTTCATCAACTTCATTAACGAATCATGTGCACTCATCATCATGAACAACTTCATCATGAACCTGTATAGGCAATACATGCCTCTTAAATAAGTTCATTTTATATAATAAGGTCAAACACTTATTTTATGATACCTTGATACTAATTAAATATTAGATTATACACAAAATCCTCTCAACTGGTCAAGAAGATCATCGATAGACAAAAGGGGATACTAGTTCTCAATTTCATCAGGTTCATATTTTGTTAATGAACACAAAAGTGCAAAATCCCATAAACATTCTTACAAAAAAAAACTAGAGAACCCTAAGAAAAATACATGGATAGATAAATCCTTGATCAATCAATTATTCTAGTTGAGTCTTAATCGAATGATGTTGTATTGGAGTCATTTGATAATGTGGGATAAAAAACTAGTTCATCTCCATACTTGATCTCAATTGTAAACTCAACATCATTCTAATGTGGAATATCTGATAATTATTCAATAAACAAGTCCTAAAATGAGTCCACTATGGGTGGAAAGGCACAAGCTTTCAATTCTCCATCATCCAATAAAATAAATTTAACCTAGGTGGTAATCTCTCCCATTTTATGATGAACAAGTGTTGTACAACCTGCCTGGACATCCAATTATCCACAAGGAACTTAAATATCACCCTCAAGAGATGTAAAGGTCAGTTTTTGTAGTAAAAATCTCTATTGAATTATTATGATACTATAAATCTCATACAAAGAATCAATTCAAAAATGGACATGACATGTATGTAAAGATATAAATTTAAATGATACTCACCAACCTTTAAAGAACACCCTTATCATTAATAGGGTTCCCACAACTGAACTCTGAATAGTGTGTCCCTTGTGATTAGGACAGTCAAAAACACCATGGTTTGACTAAAATCATTCAGAATATAATAAAATATAAAATAATGTGAGTATATTTTATCAAATAAAGATTAAAAAATAATAGATTCTACAAGAGTATTACATCATACAGTTAATGGTCCAACCTCACTATCCAAAAATGTAGGGTGAACTACATGCAATTGTTATGCCCCTTAGCCCCGTTTCATAGTCTGTGTACCTTGAGCTTCACTACCCAGTAGATATAGGAACTCATTCCTTGAATTACCATGTCCACCACCTCAACCACCATTTCTATTAGGACTCGAACTTCTTGAATGGTATATGGTATATTACCCCCTTCATGTACTCTGATTACACCTAGCTCCTTCTTCATTGCCCATCTGTTGAGGGTTTCTACGATATCTTTTTATGTCACCCATCCTTCTTAATACTAGACACTCAACATGTGGTCCAAAAAATAGGCTATGTATGTGACATGGCCTACCATAATTGTGATAGTATACTCAGTTGGCTACTCTATTTTCTATTTAACTATTTTATGTTCTTATAAAAATTTGTACCACTCTTGGTAGATGTATCATGGGGTTGTCCAAAAGAAACCACATTCATTCTAATGGAATCCTTTTTTGAATTCCTCTTAGAAATGGTATTTTAATTAACCACCTCATAAATCTTATTTAGATGAAATTAGTTCACATGAGACTTAATCTCACATTTAATTCCATGATGAAAATGTTGCTTCACTGTTGCCTCATCCCCTACCAATGTTGGGAATGAACATTTTATATCAGTGAAGCGACTACTATAGTTCACCCCAAAACTACTCCCCTCGGTCAGACTTATAAACTATGTAAATCTCTACAGCCTGAAAATCCTTGATTAATACGGTTCTAGAAATATCTACTGAAATTCCTTACATATCATATTATCTAAATTGTCATCTTGAGATTGAATGTCCCACCAATGCTTCACTGATCCATGAAATATATAGATAGCGAATAAAAATCTCATATATGAAGGAGTCTATAAATTTTCAATGATTTTCTAGATAGACACAATCTAGAACTCACCTACCTAAGGTCCAGCCTCCACAGTGATGGTCATTGGGTGATGCAATAAGAATTATTTTATCTATATTGACATAATCAACACATTCCTCCATGGGTCTCTATCCAATAACATTAAAAAGAGAGAAATGTTCTCTTGTAACTACTCTCCGGATCCGTCATCCATAACAATAAGAACATATTATTCTACCACTAGGGGCACATTTCCAAAAATTTATTCATGCCCTCCTATCAAAAAACATCATCGTAGCGGCACAACTCTACAATTTCTAGCATATGTCTAAGGACACATAACACAACATTATTACTTTAAAAAAATATTTACATAACTCTATAACAATTCATCATCAATACTCCATCACATAGTTAAAACCAAAGCACTATAACTACCCTCAACCATCCCCCACATAGTTCATGTAAAACATATGGTAAATTACATTCCATAGTAGTTTCCTTTTAGAAACAGATTTTATCCATTTAAAATTTCCATATTTATCATCAATTTTAATTATTAATTCCATATTCGGCACCATTTCCTTCAATTAAAAAATTGACGGAAAAAAATTTCATTTTAACAACTCATCCAAAACATTCGTTTTTAGGCATTCCAAAAATTATGAATGTAACATAAAATTTTGAGTCTCTAGAATGAATTATGTATACTGAACTCCCAGGCCATGCTGAGCCATGAAGAAAAATCATAGAAATGAGTATCATCAAATAACAGGGGTTTCACCCAAGGAGAAATAGAATTCTACTATAACAAAAAAACATCAATAATGGAAATACAATGCAAGGTAAATTTGGTTTCCCTCATACATGGGTTAGGTACTTCCATGCACAATCCCATTACCAAGGATCAAATCATCATATTATTATATTTACGTATCCCATATTATAAGATAACTGAAAATAATAGATAAATTCGTTTGATACCACTTTGTGTAATCCCATCCCTAGTGCCACATGTCTGTTAACCTATCTCGATGGCCCCAAGACCTCAAGCATGCATCCCCATATACGAGAGACTACCGATAAGGAGTGAGGGTATAATAGGTAATTCGGGGAGAGTATTCCCTATTTAAAAAAGAATAAAAATATTAGAAATAAATACCCAATAGAATAAATATAATAAATAACCATGATAATAACATATTAATTAAAAATACAATAGTACATGATGAATCTAGAATAAGAAAAAATGACCATAAATCAATTTAATATATATTTCATGATATATAGGTATCAAAAATTCTAATAAATACACACTAGAAACTCCCAAGTGGATCATGAAATTATATACTCTTCCAAAATCTATACAATATCCAAAATCCAAACTCAAACATCAATAATAGAGATTTTTCCACTATCAATTCCTACAAAAATGATATATATTCATGTACCAGTCAAGAAGCTCGAGTATGGTGTTAGTAAATGTCATTGGGACACCACTAATGATATCTAAAACAATATCCACTATATAATAGTGTTATCAATTATAAATTTATTAATATGGGGAGATTTTAAAAAAAATATTCAAAGTAGAACAACATTAGAAACAAATAACCAATCGAAAAATGAAAATGATTAACCATGATAATACTATAAAAATTAACTATCTAATAAAACATGATGAATCTAAAATAAGAAAAAATAACCATAAATCAATGAATTATATATGTCATGATATATAAGTGTCAAGTATCAAATGAAAACTTAAAAAGAGACATTCTAAAAACACCTATGTGGATCATGACATTATCCACTATTCCTTAATCCATACTCTATCCAAAATCAAAACTCATCCGTCTAACATATGGATTTTCGCTTATCAATTCCAACAAGATTGATATATATTTAGGCACCAATCAATAAGCTTGCGTAGGGTGTGAGTACATATCATTAGGACCCCACCAAGGATTTCTAAAACAATATGAAGTCTAAAACTGTGTATGTGGTTTTAAAATATGTAAATTTCTAAATATAAGGTAAAACAATTTCACATTAAAATTATTCTTTAATTAACCACGTAAGACATTGTGTTCATGGTGACACCCAAACCAATCATACCTACTTTGGCTCATGTCAATGTATGAACCATACACCAAAGGGATATCACGTTTTATTCTGTCAGGGGTCCCCATTAAATTCTTTTTTAAAAAAATTTCAAATTCATACATTGGGGGATCTATTATAGATTTCTAGAACCCGAAGAATATTTGGAGAAGTAGTCCTAATCTCACAACTTATTGATCACAAGAAATAAATATATATTTATAACATGGTGGTATAGGGAATCCTTCAGAACCCCAAGGGTATTTGGAGTGGCAATCCATTTCATACAACTCAGTTTTCACATACATAAATATAGATATCTTATGGGACAAGAGGGGATGTCTAGAACCCTCATGGGTATTTAGAGAAGTAGTATCTATCCCAAAACTCATTTTTCACATCATTCACATAAATAATATGACATGGTTCAAAATTCATAACTCATTTATCACCCATTTCCATAATTCTTCATTCAAAAAATTTCTTAATTCCACTTAGCAACCATTTCCCTATCCATTATTCAATCAATTTCATAATTCGATTATTTATCTCTTTAACATTTCACAACTATAATACAATGATACTTGAACACCAAAGGGTGATATTCAAGCTATTCTCATCGTCTCCAATGGTTCAAAAAAGAACCATGAAGGTTCCCATAATGAAAAGGGAAATCAGTTAATTAATTGAATTTGGAATGTAATTCCCAAGGTTAAATTTTCATTTTCACAATTACAGACGAAAAACTAAAATGAGAACCATGGAAATTGATACATAGACCACATAGTTCAAGAATATTGATGAACTATCATCAACCACAACCCGAAAGTTGATGTATAACGGTCAAAATTACAATGATGGAACATATCTAGAATAAAAACCTGTGATCAAGATCCAACGAAACAAGATCAATCAAAACCTAAATCTAAACCAATTTCAACTGGAGTAAAATCATTCTTTTGCAATAGGAGAGAAATATGAGAGATAGGATAATCATAATGGTAAAGTAATATTGTACCAAACATGGGTCAATACTTCAACAAGATCATTGATTTTCCAATAATGGGGTTCCAGGATCATTGGAGTCCTCTCGATAGCCTCAAAAATGAAGGAGATCATAATAGGATGAGTCATGATGATTTGGGGTAAAAATTATGGTTCCACAAAAAATTATAAAATTTTCAGGTGATTAATGTTTGTAGACAGAGTTTCCTACGTAGTGGCACATGGTTTTCAAAACCATTCCCCTAAACCATAACCCCTCACTCATGGGGTGCATAGTTTCTCTTATGTTGTTCATGGTTTGACAAACCACACTCCAACCAGGAAAACCCCATTGTCTCAAGGTTCACTATTTGAGGGGGGCTGCCCACATGATTTGTCCAATCAGTGTGTCACCTCCTCTTGCTCAAAAAAGATATGCATGGTTTCCACTAACCATGTGGTATCCCTGTACATCAACATGATCTTCCAAATTTCTCTAATTTCAACTGAGACATCCCCAAATTATTTCACAAAATATATTGTTATAATTTGTGTCTGAGAGGCCAATTTTGAGTACATTATGATAACGTGTATTCAACGTTTTGGATATTAATAATCTATTTATCACTTCACTACAGTTTTTCTTGCGTAACATAGTATGTGATAAAGTCTTAATAGTAGAATTCAAACCAAAAGTTCATATCGGTTACCCACTATGATGAGAAAAGAAAGTTGTGAGACACTATTCTTAAATATGGGTTTTATTTCGAGATGAGATCATTTGATGGACACATATGATATAGGCTATTAGGGGAGGAGACTCATACAACATTTTGGTACCTTCTCATGGTTTACCCCATTGGTAATATCCAGTAGAATATTATGAGAATGAGACCTGGTAGGAGTAAATCCAAATACATATTTTTAATTATATATTTCCTACCTCAATGAGTTATTTTATTTCTTTCTTGTAACTATTGAGTAGCAGTGGTGGGACTGCTGGGTTGTCAGACCATTAAATGGCCAGTTACACTTGGTTCTGTAACCGCACCATTGGGAGAATTAATAGGTTCATTATTTCAATTCACTAATGAACCTAATTAATTTTGAGGTGCAATGATCCTCTCTTTCATCTATTTAAATGAATCTCATGGATGGGTTTTTAGAACCCAAGAGAGTAACCTATGATAAAGTGTCACAGTGTCATCCACCAACCTAGAACGAGGCTTCAACGAACATTAAGGGATTTGAAGACAAGAACTTAAGGATGTAAACCTTCTCTTTTGTATGTAACACCCTTGGATGTGGACTCTCCATCCTCATTTGTACCAACTTCAAATGAGCTCGAGGTTGGGTATTTCTTTGTTTAATTAAGAATTGTAAATTCTGGTATTTCTTCCCACGTTATAATGCTAACATGGAGGGAACGAGACAAATAAACAAGGCATAGACCCTCTGACACTCTTATTTTTGTGTATATTCATGGTAGAGTGAGCCCCAACACCGCAAAGCCAAACCAGAAGCCACACAGGGGTGGAAACATCCCAGGTGGCCTGTAGGCATAGTCGGTAGAGGAAACGGACCTCCGGAACATCACCGGAGGCCTAATTAAGCTTCACATGTGCGATGGTGGCCGACACATTATAGATTCCAAGAATAGTTAGTGCACTAAGGCCCCACAGTGGACAACAGAGGCCAGCTGATGCCGGACGGTTTGACAAAGGCGGCGTGCCAAAGTTGTACGCTACAGAGGAGGGCCACCGCGGATAGAAGGGCCGGCAGACCATCACCGACCACGTTATCATGAGTCAATGCACCGCAGAGGAAGGCTGCGACATCATGCCCTGGCGGAGTGTGGACTCATGCCATGTGAGTCCCACATGTGACTAGTTTGAGTGAATCGGCATGGTTGTGAGACACTATCCAGCTCTGCCACATTAAAAACACGATTCGCTCAGCTCTTCTGGATTGGGAGCAGACCCCTGCACCCGGACATTGGACCAGGTGAATCCACGACCTGATGGGTTGTTCCCAACATGGTGTGCTAGACCGAACCCACGACATAGTGTTCTGAACCGGGCCGAGCCCCACAGGTTGGGTCGGGTTTTCCAGACTGAGTCAAATCGGGCCCGTACCCTTTTTAGCCCAATTACGCTTAAATGGTTTTATCTACTAAAATGAACATTTATTTGATGATCAATATTTGGCACCAGAACCCTTTTAAATATTTATTCATTTTTAGATACTTCATGTACGTTTCGGAGAAAGTTGGATTAGGGTCAGGTTGGATTGTACATGAATCCTATTAGGCCCTCGGCACTAAAATACCAATAACTTATAGACCGGGAATCCGATTGATGCGCTGTCATTGGCATTGGAACCCATATTACATTTCTCTTCATCGTGTTACTTCTTCGTTGGAATTTGTGGTGGTTAATAATATGACTAATAGATTGAGAATAGGTTCCTTCTAGAATCAATAGTTCTTTGTGTGGGAATCCAATGGCTGGATGAGACGTGAAAAAATAATTGAGATTCAGTGTGAATTATTACTGAGCTATCCTGTGTGGATCTGCACCGAGTGATCGTGTTTGGATCCGCATTGAGTTATCTTATATGGATCAACCCCATGCGGTATTCTGTGGATCATCACCGAGTGATCATATGTTGATCAACACCACGTGATCCTGTATAGATCACCATCAAGTGATATTGTGTGGATCAGAAGAAGAGCCTCATGAAAGAATAAAATGGTCTAGCTTTATGAATAAACATCTGTACATATGTAGTTTAGTTGAAACTAGTTTGAGATGATTCTATTACTTTGTGCTTTTTGACTGAGATCATGCTTTGTGTTTTTTCATATGTGGAATTCTGAGAGACCTTTGGGGGTCTCTGGGTCATTATGGTGTATTGTTATACTCACCCTTGTATGGGATTTTCCCATACATATTTGTGTCTTGCATAGACGACAAGAATCATTAACTAAGTCTCATGGAGCCAGGAATTGATGGTGTACAGAGGTGACTGGTTGGTGTAGAGATCCATAGTGACGAGTTTCCACTACCCTCCAGATAAGATCTTTAAAAGAGGACCTCAATAGAGGTTTTCCTTTTTTATTATATTTCCAATTTAGTTGGGCTTGTATTATGTCCCATTTACATCAGTACATTCTTTAACACTCATAGGTGGGTTTTATTTTTTGTTGCACCTTTCTTCTTCCCTTGTGTTTTACATGTGCACAGTGTACCATGTCTGTGTGTGTATATGTTTTGAGACAATGCCTTCCCATTTTAAGGAAATACCTTTCTCTTTCTAGTTTCTAACCTGTGTCCTATAGAAGGCGGGTATGGGGAAGTCACAGCACAGGCCTCAGGGGACAGGTCATGAACAAGTGTTATCATTGGGTGGTCAGTTAACCAGAAGAACTAAGGATTTGTGTTTTCAATGGACCAATAGTGTTATGTGTATTGAGTTTGTATTACAGCCTAGGGAGTCTAGTGTTGGTGTGGATGTTGACGTATCCATACACAAGGGCCCTGAATTCTGTTTTCTTACTCGGTACTCAAAAATGCTAATTTCACATGTTTTGAAAATGTTTTTTTTCTATTGATTTATTTTGAGTCAGTTCACCAGGTTTAATTTATTGACAGGGGTTCATATTGACTCTCGTTCAATATTCCTCTATGTTGATAGCCAGCCAGGATTCCAATGTGTGACCATGATGATGGTCCACATAGTGTTGAGGCTTCAATAAAAGGATTTTTTCCCGAGATGGTACATTCGGGCCGTGTCCTAGTGATACCGCTGCCCATTGGTTAGTAGTTACTATCAGTGCAATGGTAGAGGCAACATATAGGCTTAGTACCTTACATAGGTTTCAGTGACAAATAAAACATAGGTTCTGAGGTGATCCCAATACAAAGCTGTCTAAGGACTAGCTTGAGGTGGTTACCATGTTTCAATCAAGACAGGGCACCATTAGATCAGATGGTGGTCCTGGCAGTGAGCATTCTGTGTGGCTCACCAGGGCGATGGTAGGGTATAGATTACCCCGTTCATACAATGATGTGAATTTTTCTGGAGACAAATCTTGAGAACCTTCCTCAAATAAGGGAGTATTTTTCCATGAAAATCTAAGGGGTTTGTTTTCCCAATAACCTCAATATTTTTGACAGGACAACATGTCATTAATTGAGTATTTATTGAGGTGTAAATACAATTCTAGGTACTTGATAAATATGATATGATCATTGCATCAATGCTCAGACCTCTTAGAAAAAAATGTTTTGGGACATCTGATCCAATACTATTTCTCTATGAATTCTGACATATGTTAGGGTGCTAGAGAGAACATTTGAGGTTGAAATGATTTGGATTAGCAGATACATCCACTAAATGTCAGCAGTGGGAAAGAAGGAAATTGACGTCAGTCTCAGAGACATGAACATATAAAAGGTTTTGGGAAGTTGAAGTTATAGAAAAAGATGAATCTACATGGCATCATAGATGCAAGGGGATCTAAGAGATCATAATGAGGTTTCATACTTTTCGACGTGTTACAAGCACCACCTTATTGTCGTCCCGAATAGTCTCAGCGTGTTGGAGGATAGCAGAAGGATCATGCATTCATGGAGTGTGACCAAAGGGCTCCAAGAATGATTTGAGGTATAGTTTGTGTCTACTATTAACTTTCTCATTAATAGACATAGGAACTAATCACGCATTTTTTTCAAAAATCTTGTTCGAGACCCAGAGTTTCTAGTTAAACTGTTGACATTACCCTTACGTCAGTAGATACCTATGATAGGAGACTTGATAATCAAACATATGCTGATGGTGTGATCTGACCCTTGAGGTGAGAGTTTTGGTTTGAAACTATTGATGGTAGTATCAACGCCTTATGACGTTAGTTGGGGTATGGATTGGTCATCCACAGATCATGCTCAAATTGACATTTTATGGAATAAAATATGTGGTATATATACAAAATTGTAATGGTTTTTTCAATGGTCGGAGAAAAAAAAGGAAACCTAAGAATCATGAGATAAACTCACGTATAAGAGGCTACAACCGATCACTCTTGAGTTATCCAGCCATACCCTTATGGCCGTAGTTTTTTTATGTATTCAGTTCCCATAAATAGTGGAAGAGTGTGAGAACATCATTTCTAAAGATGTTTCCAGGATTTCCACCCCACTGGGAGAGCATCATCTACCCTAACATGTACTAATGGATGTCACTGACATCTATCCCTACATATCATATGTCTCCAATAGAGCATCGGGAGTTGAGAGTACATTTTGAGGACATGCAGAGGAAGGGATTCGTAAGACCCAGAGATGGAGGTTATGTATGGATTACCGCAAATTTAACCAGGTGGATGTGGAAAACGAGTACCCAATACAAAAGATTAAATGGACATATCAATCAGTTAAAGGGTGTAGCCTTCCGTATGGATAGAAATGTATTTATAGGATTTTAAGAAGTTGAGATTGTGGTGATGGTTGGAGTTCTGTGGGTCTATGACTTAGAGATATTCAATATCCTTTGGAGGGGTAATGTGGTCGTAGACACAGTCAACAAGAGTTTACGATTATAGTTATTTATTTTGGTGACATAGAAGCTAATCGTGTTGTAGATATCCTTCACGGATAGCCATGACGAAGCCTACATCCGGTCTATGATAGTCACTCACTCACTTCTTCAGTGAGTCCATGAGGCACAACATGGTGACATTGAATACAATACTTGACCTACTGTGATAATCCTTAGTACGATCTATAGAATGATTTTTTGATGTTGGGAGCACATATTCCTTTTTATAGGACGCACCAGGGTTCTAGTGAGACAATGTGAGGAGTTGTTGATGGAGTTCCACACATCCCCTTTGGTGGTATATCCTGGTGTGGAAAATATGTACCAAGACATCCATCATCAGTATTGGTGTCCAGTTATGTCAAAATCAGTGGAAGAGTTCATTTAAGGATGTCTCACTTGTCAGCAAGTGAGGGTCGAGCACCAGGTTCTAGTAGTCTTAACTCAGCCACTTGAGGTACCATAATGAAACTGGGATGGAATCTCCAAGGAATTAATGATCATGCTACCACGTACGTCCAGGGTCAATGTTTTCCTCTAAGTGAACATTTAACAACTCACCATGTCATACCACTTCTTACCCATCTAAGAGAAGGGATTAGTAGAGGGTTTGGGATGCCTCCATGTTCAGGAGATTTTATGGCATAATGGGGTGCCATAGATGATCGTCTCAGATCACAGTGCTCATATTACATCCCAGTTGTAGAAGGGTTTACAGGTGGAATTATGGAATCAGCTATGCTTGAGCACCGCCATCCATCCTCAGACAGATGGCCAGAGAGATTGGACCATACAGTCAATCGAGTACATGCTTCGTGCTTGAATCCTTGATTTTGGCTGCATTTGGGAGGGCCACCTACCACTTGGGGAGTTCGCATACAAAAACAGTTATCACTCTACCATTATCATGGACCCCTTCAAGGATTAGTACCGGTGATAATTAATATCTCCTCTATGTTTGATTGACCTAGGGGAGTCATCACTTATGGGTGCAGAGATGGTATGAGCTACTACTGAGAAGGTGCAGATCATCCAGGAGTGGATGAATGCCACATAAGGTTTGAAAAAATGTTATGTTGACAGGAGACGGAGACCATTGTAGTTTGAGGTGGGACACCATGTCTTTCTACATGTCTCACCCTGATGAAGAATGCAAAGATTTGGCCGGTGTGGCTAGCTATCTTCGTGGTTCATCGGACCCTTCCAATTTCTCAGCCGAGTGGGAGAGGTGTCTCTTCATCTAGCTCATCCCCCACAAATTCACTGTGTGGATAATGTTTTCCATGTGTCACAGCTGAGGAAGTACGTACCTGATCCATCGCACATTATTGACTTGGGAGAGCTGTACATTGATGATGGGGTGACATTCACAGAGTTCTCGGTGGAGAGAGAGAATCGACAAGAGCTTGTCCTTCGTGGGTGGTTGATTCTTCTAGTGCACTTTCAGTGGTAGCATGAGAATCTTTAGGAGAGAATTTGGGAGTGGGAGGCTTAGATTCATGCTTAGTACCCCCATTTGTTTACTTAGCCTTTATTGTGGATTTCATGGAAGAATATCCCTATGGTGGGAGAATCTAAAGACCCAGAATTTACATATATATTTTTTTAAATTAGTTGGTATTATTATGAGTTTGTGAAAATTGGACACACATGATTTCGAGTTCTGGAGTGACTGAAATGATCTATTGGAAAATGTTAATCTTTAAATAGTGCACATGAGAATTTTTCCAGAAAATGTGGAATAACACTTAAACGGATAACTTGATTAGAAATACAAGGTCGATGTTGCTTTCAGGATAGTGGGTATATCCTAGCTGCGACATTAGTTTAGTCAGTTCAGGCCTTCTGTGAGAAATCCAAATAATGGAATAACCGTAAATAAAATAACTAAATTATTTTATTTTATTTTAAATATGTTGTAACTCACAAATGGTGACTCGGATTAAAAAAATAAGACCACCACTGAGCTCATGAGGGTGTTATTTCCTTAATTAAATCATAACCTTGGCTGGAGAGGGCCAATAGTGGAATTTAGTTTTTAGCTGTAAATAAAATAATTAAGTAATAATTATTTTGTTGTTAAATTTTTTAACTCCTAAACAGTAACTCAGATTTGGCTTCTGAGAGTACCGTTGAGCTCTAAAGGGTGTGTTTACCTTAAGTAGATCCTTACTTTGACTGGCGTGGGTTGAGGCTGACTGATAATAATTTTTTAAATTTTTTATGTTACGTTCAGTAAATGTGTGTGTGGAAATTTCTATCTTTTGAACCAGTGCTCAAATTAAAAATCTGAGGTCACAGTTGAATTTGAAATGCTGAGATTATCTTAATAAAATCTTAACCTCGACCAGCATGGTTCAAACGGAAGAGTTATTTTTTGGACATTTAAAAAAAAAAATATAACTCAAAGTGTTATTTTATTTCTTTCTTGTAACTATTGAGTGGCGGGGGCGGGACCTCTAGGTTGTTAGAACATTAGATGGATAGTTACACTTGGTTGTGTAATTGCATTGTTGGGAGAATTAATAGGTTCATTAATTAAATTCATTAATGATCCTCATTAATTAGGTGGCGCACTGATCCTCTCTTTCATATATTTAAACAATGCTCGGGCAAGGGTTTTTGGAACTCTATATATGAACCTATGAAGAAGTGTTGCGATGTCTTCCACCAACCTAGAACATGGCTTCGAAGACCGTTGGAGGATTCGAGGATGAGAACCAAAGGAAGTGAACCTTCTCTTTCATCCGCAACACCCTCAGACATTGACAATCCTTCCTCATCCACATTGTCTTCTAATGAGCTTTAAGTATGGGAGTTTCTTTGTTTAATTGAGAATTGTAAATTATTTTACTTTATCACTTGATATAATTCTAATGTGGAGGGAGTGAGTTGAACGAACAAGGCACATGCCCTATGTTGTTCTTGGTTTGGTTGTGTATCTTTGTGGGAAACCATGAAACAAAACCAAAAGGAAAAAACGGGAGGGATGAAGTGATGAGAGCATCCTGGGTGGCCCGTAGGTGTAGTCGGTAGAGGAAATGAACCTCTAGAGCTTCATCAAAGGCATGAGAAATCTTATTTGGCGTGGGGGCACTGGTGACCGGTGAAGGCAGCGGCCGGAACCTATAGGCCAAGAAAAAGAGGTGGCTCTCGAAGGTTCCACGACAGACAAGGGTGGCCAGACGATGCCAATTGTGTTGACAATGGTGGTGCACCGTAGCAGCGGGCTGCCGTAGATGGAAGGGGAGGTTGGCCATCCCCAGGCACGTTGTCACCAGGCGGTGCACCGCGGATGAAGGATACGACTTCGAGCTGCAGAGAAGGTTAGTCCCACTCCCCACGGGTCATGTGGGTGACCATTCCGAGTGGACCGCCTAGTGGTGAGGCACCATCCGGTGCCACCACATTAAAAAAGAAAACATATTGGCCATTCGAGAGGAGCTGTGGACCATCACAATTGAACAGCCGCACGTGTGGTTCTATAGTACGACGGGCTATGGCCAATTGGGTAGGTTGTGCCGAAGCTGCAACCTAGTGGCTCGGACCTGGCCAAGCCCATCCGGGTGGGTTAGGTTGGCCCGACTGGATCAGACTGGCCCTAACCCTTTTCAGGCTAGTTACACATAAATGGGTGTATGTGCTAAACCAAATGTTCGTTTGATGAACCGTCTACAACGCTAGAACCCTTTGGACAAGTCGGTAATTTTTAGATAATCCACGTGATTTTTGGAGAAATTTGGAGTTTGGATGGGTTGGATCATACCCAAATCTAACTGGGCCCTCAGCACAAAAATGCCTATAACATACAGACCGAGCGTCCGGTTCACACACATTATATTGTGTTTGAACCCTTATGACATGGTAGTTCATCTGGTAACTTCTTCATGTGACTTCGTGCTACTTTAAATAAGAATTATGGATTGAGGAGCATATCCTCTCTAAATCATGTGTACTTTGTGGGGGAATCCAATGGCTGGCTGAGACGTGCACAATGAATAGAAATCCTGTATGGATCAACACAGAGGGATCCTGTGTGGATCAGAACTGAGGTATCCTATGTGGATCAGCACCAAGCGATCTTATGTGGATTAGCATCAAGCGATCCTACGTGGATCATGACTCAATGATCCTATGTAGATCAGCACCGATTGATCCTTTTTGGATCATCACTGATCGATCAGGTGTGTGTCATCAACAAAGCCTCCTAACAGAATAAGATGATCTAGCATTATGACTAAACATATTTACTTTTATACATATGTTAAACCTGGTTTGAGATGACACTTTTACTTTGTTCTTAGTGATTAAAATCATGCTTCGTGGTTTTTACATTGTGGAATTATAAGAGTTCTTCTGGGGTTTCGATGTCCCTACTGGGTATTTTTATACTCAACCCTGTACGGGCTTTTCCCACACTTTGTTGTGTCTTGTAAAGACGACATGAATCTTTGAATAAGTCTCGAGGAGGTAGGACATGAAAGTGTATGAAGGTTACCACTTAGCGTGGAGAGACTCAATGATGAGCTATACCTACCCTTCAGGTAGGATCATCGGCAGATGGACTTGGGAGTTGTTTTACTTTTTTCTGTATTTTAATTTTAGTTGGGATTTTATTTTTTTCACGTTACTTCAGTAGTTACATTTACACTCTATGGTGGTTTTTCTGTATTATTTCACCTATAATCTTCCATTGTGTTTTACTTGTGCACAGTGTACCCTCTCGTTGTGTGTATAGGTTTTGATGAAATACCTTTCTGTTTTAGTGAAATGTCTTTCTGATGCTAGTCGCCAACCCCTGGCATATGGTAGGTGGGCTTGGGATAGTCACGATACAGGCCCTGGGGGATGGGTCGTGACACACTAAGTGTATTAAAAAAATTAGCTAAATAATATTTTATATTTTATTAATTAACAAGTTTAATAAATATTATTTTTGTACAAGGTTTTAAAAATTATTCAGGTTTTTTATCGTAAAAATTCCTTCACCATTTTTTCGATAGAATATAATATTAGCGGAATTTTTAATAAATATTTTTCTTCAATTTATAAATATAATATTTATTAATTTATTGGAGAATGATGTAGTGACATTTATTTAAGATATAAACATTCACTGTTCATGGCCTGATAAATATTATGGATGAATATAAGACTGATTTAAATGGTCAAGCGAGGAATATTAAATATTGAAATTTATTTTGTTAAATAATAATAAATTTCATTCCAAATTTAAATTCTGGTTTGGAAATAATAATAAAATATTTTTATTCAACATGGGATTCACTAGGTAATAAATTAAAATAAATGGCACATGTGAAATTAGTTTATTTTAATCATGGCGATGCATAAATTGAGTTATAATACTATCTCTAAGAGCTAATTGATTTTTTTTTGGTTGTGGAAAATGGATTTTTGGTATATTTTAAAGACCTTGAGATCTACCGTCTCCAATAATTCCATCAATAAAGAAGGGAGATCATATTCCTCCTCCCACTCTCATGTCAATATAGTTAGAGGATAACTCTTTGGAAGTAGTTCTCGAGGTGATCAATGGTGTACAATGAATGAGATGGGTTCTATCATGATAAAACATGGTGATTTATACAATAATGATCAGATATTTGTGGAATACATCTTCATCTATGTTAGAGGGAATCTCCCAGAAATTTATACAATTCCATGATGATACAACACAAATTTGTTTTGAGATCCCTCAACTAAGATATAATTATAACAATGTAATTTTATAATTAATTAAATTGATTATAAATATTTGGTTATTATATTCACTCTATTTCTAGTGTTTTATCCATTCTATATATTCGTTGAATTAATTATATTTATCATGGTATAAAATGTTGTGTTAAATATCTGATTAATCATAGACCACGGATAAAAAATTCAATGTTGGGCATGACCTATTGCATGATTCCACTACAACTGTAACCTACTAGTGGTATTAAAGTAGTCATATATTTATTTGTAGTTATTAAAATATTTTTTTACTGATTTTTGAATTTTTTATTTCATTTTAAATAAATGTTGAATCATTCCTTTAATCCAAATTGTGATATCTTCATCATCCTTCTTCAATTCTCCTATATCTAATCAATAAAAATTATTTTATGAATAGAATAAAATCAAAGAGCTCACCCATAGGTTCCAATTGACTCTTTTTGGACAAAATATGAGAAGACGTCATGTAACCAGATATATGTGTTGTGTACTTGTGTTCAATGCATCAGGATTTAATTTCAAAATTAACTCAAACCATGTGAATTGATGAAATGTATTGTATTTATTTCTTACTCCTTCTATTGAAAATTATTGGGTGGAAGACGGTTAGCTAGATTATATGCCATGTAGCCCACGTTCACAGTTTATAGTCCTTCTGAGTCCTATACCGGTCAAGTATACAGATACATGGCCTACCTGACTGGTGACCATATAACTTGAAGACCGAATTCCATGTAGTCTCTTTTGTATATTGTGTACACCAATTTTCTTAAGTATGGTTTACACATCAAGTACATAGGCATGTTGTTGAATAGATGGTGAGATATGTACACACCATGTATATTACATGTACATGTCTTGTACATATACTAAATAACACATATTTAAAATTTATTTATCATAATTTGTAAACCTTATCGACATGTATTTGTGTATTATCACTAAGATGATAGGATGCTTCATATGTTATATATTTATATGTGTGTGTGTGTGTGTTTAATTAATATATATTTAATGTTCAGATCTAAAAAATCGTGTATATTAATACAATAGTCAGTACTCTATGTGCATTAAAGCTTGACACGTTACAAAGAAATTATGTAATTCATGTAATCATTTAGTTGATAGTAAATGTTATGAAATTAGTTGATAATTTATGTATTCTTCATGTCACAAAGAATAATAATTGTACATTTATAATACATTTTTCGTATATTCTGATGGGTATTCACTGTGTTGCCTCTATGGTATATTAATGTAGATAGTTAATTTTAATTACATTTATTTATTTTGTTTAAAGTTATGATGTATGAGAATCTCAAGGAAATTTAAATTTGAATAAACAAAATATTTGATTAATTAAATATGATAACTAATTAATTTAATAATGATTTATCATAAATAAGAATGATTATGAATTGAATGCTAGTTTTATTAAACTTGTAGTCATTTCATGCATGTGGATGATCATGAGTATAGACTAGACAATTGAATGTGATTGGTTTCATTTTCATTATTATTAAAATAAATTTTTGGTATTTGTGCCTTCACTCCACTAATTATTTATGGGTATGTGTTCCCATGGTTTCTTTAATGAAAACCCCTTTTTCATACCATTTTATGTGACTAAAATATTATTTAATGCGTTGAACTCCATATCATGAGGATTTTCTTTATGTTTGGAGCTGACATAAAGCCAATCCAAGAGAGATACACAGGTGGATAGGTGGAAAGTTTTAACAAAAAACATAATTTTTCAAGGTTTTTTCCACTAGGTTAAAAATTATTTTATCAACCACTAGATAAACCGACCATTAGTAAAATATAATTATCACACCACTTAATTATTTTATTTCTATCATATTGCACGGTTATTTCTTTATGGTTGTATTATCATGACCACATGAATTAATGAAAGTAATGATCATGAACGATATAACTAAAATAAATAGGATTATGCTTAAATATTATGTACTACATGGTTAATCACTTAGATAAATCCACTTAATAGTAAAAATAACATGATAAAAAAAATAAATTTAAATTTACACATAAAAGGAAAAAATCCATCAATTTAATATGTTAAGTCGATATAGACTTCCATTACAACAGTTATAATTGAACTGTAGTACAATGTTATTGAACGACCAAATTTTGGGGGCTCTCAATTATCCTAGAACTATAACTTAATGTTTTGGGTTAACATAACATAGTTCACATAAAGGTTTTCCTTAAAAATCTACCTTTGGTGTAACTAATATTCAATTGTTCATGAAATCCAATTTAACAATTTTAGGATTGGGGGTCCAAAAATCATATTAAAAACTATGATTTAATTTAGTTTTCATTTGGAATGCCTACCTAAAACCATTCATGTTACTTGACAAACCATATTTGGGGTAATTAGAAGGGTAATATGGTTCATTTCCACTTAAATTCACAAGAAATATGATATTTTAAAGCCAATTTTTAGGGATATTGGGTTTTGATTAAATATTTTAAGACTGATAAATATAATAACTATTTAATTTCTTAAATTTATCAGATAAAATAATAAAATCAATAATCATCTTATTTATAGAAACAACAGTAAAATTTTATTATAAATTTCATTGTGATCCATACATGAGAAGGAAAAACTTATTACCAGCACAAATTTCAAAAAGTGGAAACGTGTCATCGTGTTTTCTTTCACCATTAAAGGATATTTTATATTCTGGAGAACCTATTCATGATGCGCCTAGTAATGGGAAAAGTGATAATGGGTTATCTTTCTATGAAAAGAATTTGAAAAACACCACAAAATTTCAATGTATCATGTTTTACTCTGTGTCCAATGAGATTTTAAATCAACATGGGGACATGAATGTATATAACATGATGTATCACATTTAAGATCACTATAATTAAATAGTGACACAATAGAGATATGAGATCTATAATGATTTTATTAAAACTAATAGTAGATATTCCCTGACAACTGGGCCTTAGGTAGCCAAGATTATTAGCTACATTGACCTCTTAGAAGTATTAGGGATTAAATTACCATATGATTTATGTGTGTATCTCATAATTTCATCACATCCAAAAACCATCCCTAGTTTTATTGTTAATTTCAAAATCAGAAATAATGAGAAGAGTATTTCATAACTTTTAATTTGATTTTTAATTGGATAATGACATGGGGTGTGATAAACATGTGTCCCTTATGGTGAATAAGAATAGAAAGAACAAGGAAAAGTGGCACAAAGTCATAAAAAGTGTAAATCCCTCAAGATTATCCCATCAAAGAAGACAAAGATATATAGAATAAGAAAAGAAAAGGAGTTTGTATGTTTTTCATGTGGAAATATAGGCCACTATAAGAGGAACTAAATACAGAATAAAGGGGAAGCTAAAGGTGTGTTCATTATCGAGTGTAATCTTTCAATATCTAAACATTCAGTATTAGATACAGTTTAGGTTTCATACATCTATATCAAAATTTAGTAACCATGTATATTCTGAAATATTGCAAGAGGAATGTTTTAACTGAGAGCTGCAAATGGTTCACAACATTATTCTATAGCCACTGTAGAGTACCTTTTTCCACTAACAATAATAAATATTTTTTGTTTTAAAATATTGTTATTATGTACCTACGGTTACCAAGAACATAATATTTGTATCATTCCATGATTTAGACGGGTTTAATTTTCATGTCTGAAAATAAAATCCTTTTACAAAGACAAAATATGTCATGTTATGGAACATTTAAATAAAATTATTTATGTATTACATTATGAAAACCATGTATTGGAAGTTGATAACGAATCATGTTCACATGACTCATATAGCACCCCAATTTGGCATAACCATAGTGGTAATGTAAGAAAGAAGAGTTTTACAAAGCCCTACTAAAAATGTATATTTAAGATCTTCTAAGCTAAAACCAATTCAAATATTCCATGCTTATTTACAAATGAGAAATGACTAAACCACCATTTGGTTGATATGGTTAATGGTCCAGTGATCATCTATAATTTTTACACACTAATTTGTGGACCATTTCCAAAAAAAGATAGAGGTGGATGTTCTTACATAATAACTATTATTGATGACTTGAGTAGATATGGTTATATATTCTAGATAAGGTATAAGTATGAGTCCATTGATAAATTTATGAAATTCAATAATTAAGTAGAAATTCTAATTGAATGGTATATAAAGTGTCTTGGATCAGATCAAGGCGGTGAATATCCTAACTAAGAGTTCCTTGAATTTTTATGGGGGTTTGAGAATCACTCTCAACTCACTCAACCTTTCACACCATAGTGGAATGGTATTGGTAGAAGGAGGAATCATACCTAGTTAGATAGGGTATGGTCGATGATAAGTAATGCAAATATTCCACTATCCTTTTGGGGATATTTATTATAAAAAAGGATGAAACAAGAAAACTATTTCCAAATAAAGTGGAGAATATATTCCATTCAACATATGTATTGGAAAGAAACTTGTTTTGTCGTACACATGTTTATTGTGTTTTGAAGGGATTTTTAAGGCCTTGTCTAGAAACAAACTAGAACTAGGGGAAAAAGGTTATCATCACAGTATATACTTAGGATTAAAAAGAAAATTACATATACAACACCTCAGATAGAATGTAACTGTCTCTAAAATTCCATCTTTTTTGAGAAAGGCACATCCACATAAAGAATAGTTGGGCCAAGATTTATTTTGATGAAATTAATACTCAAGATAAACAATATAGTGACCAAGAAGAGACTAAAAATTCCCATGGAATAATTAGTACCTAAAACGAAATTACAGCATAGTAGCATTAGTGAGGTAACAGAACAAGAGAGATATGGTTTTTTAGTCACCAAATATGTTGAATCATTATTGGTGGACAATGATGAACCTCTATCATACAAAGAGGTATTAGAGATATGATAATCTGCTACATGGAAATCATCCATGAATTATGAAATTCATTTAATATATCATAACCATGTTTGGGTTCTTGTCGATGTTCCAGTTGATACAAATTCCATTTGATGCAAATTTATTTTCAGGAGGAAACATGACATGGGATGTAAAGTAAATTCCTATAAAAAGGCTTGTGGATTAATGGTTAAAAAGTGAAATGGAATTGACTATGATAGATCCTTTTCAAGAGTTTATAGTTCTAAATCCCTCAGCATCCTAATTTATATGGTATCTTACCACGACTATGAGATTCGACAGATGGATGTCAAATCTGCATTCCTTAATGGGAACCTTCAACAAGATGTCTCTATGGCACAACCATAAGGGTTAGTGACTCCAGCTGATTCCAAAATAATTTTCAAGTTGAATAGATCCTTTTATACATTGAAGAAGGAATATTGGTCATGTATCATTAGATTTTATGAATCCATTATAGAATTGTTTTCATTAATAATTAATATGAGGCTTGTGTTTAGAAAACGTTCAGTCGAAATGTAGTCTTTATCGAACTAGTATATATTTATTACAGATTACATATTGGAATTAGAATACCAATCATAAAATTTGTTCAGGACTGGTAAAAAAAGTGTTTATTCATGATTGAATTATGTGTGGCATCCTATGTTTTAGGGATCAAGATCATTTTTGAGAGATCAAACATGATTCATGGACTATTTCAATGTACATATGTTTACCAGATACTAAAAATATTTAGATTGGAGTAATCCAATATACGATTTTTTCAATTATCACATGGTTTACATATTTATAAGAAAATGGTTCCTCATAAATAATAGGAGAAAGATATAATAGGAAATATTGCATATGATTCAATGATATGATCAATCATGTTTTCCATGTTATGTAATAGACACGATTTTTCCTATGTGCTGAGAATGTTTGATAGATATCAGAAAGATCCAAGATAAAATCATTTGTATTCTATTAAGGCTATCCTTAAGTACATAAAATGAGCTAAATATATGTTCCTAGCTTATGAAGGAGATGAGGAGCCGGTCATCTGTGGATATACGTAGTCTTGTTTTTAGATGGATCTAAATGATATGATGTCACAATCAGGATATGTTTTATATCTCAATTGTAACACCCCAGGTAAATAAAGAATATGACATTTTTATATTTATCCATATTTGTGAATAAAATATTAATATTACTTTAAAGGGGACTCTATGCTCGATGGCGTACCCAATACGCAACAACGAGTTTCTTTGGAATCTTACGTTGCACTCTAATAATAAAATAATATTATATTAAATGTTAGTTAACACCTAGCCTTTGTAATTGAGGAAATGAACAGAACTAACTACAAAATTATTATATATGTTTGTCAAATATTTTTAATTTTTACAAAAAATGATAGAGGATTAAAAATGTGAATGAATTAAATTTTAAAGCATAAACATTCTAATGTTCTTTAGAAGGTCGATTAACCGTTTTTGATAGAGAAACTCTTTTAAATCCACATTTTGACAATTTTATGTGTTATATTTGACAAAATAAAATTCTTCTTTAGAATAGAGACATCAAAATTTACTTTGTGTAAATTTTTGGTATCTTTCCGATAATGTTCATTTTTTAATGAATAGTGAAAAATGTTGTATTTTAATTCAAAACCTCTTTTTAATATAATTTATTAATATTATTAGATTATCTTTTGAATTTTTTTTAAAGTAAAATTAGAATATATTTTTACCATTTAATCCAATAGTGGTAATTGGAATTAATTTCACTTTGAAATTGGACTTAAACTAGTGTCAATCTTTTAATAGATATTGTTTCATAAAAACACGCTATTTGTTTTGACAATGAGAATTATTTATTAAATTAATTAATTCAACTTATTTTTTTGAATTTTGTAAAATAGACATCATTTTTGAGTTCGGAATATCAAATATAGATTAGGGTGAATTTTCGGTATTTGTCTGAAAAACGTCAATTTTTTATGAATAGTGAAACCACTAAGTGGTAGTTAAAGAAACTGATTTTTCGTTTAAATGAAACTTTGCCACCTCGGTGTTTTGAATTTCAAAATTCCAACAAAAATGGTTTTCATTAGGAAGTAAAATGTGGTTCAATGGGAATAAAATAATTTTTTGGTGAATAGTAACTTTTATGTTCTTAATCGCGATTAGAGGTAATTAGTGTAATTTAAGTTAAAAAATGTTTTAATAATGTGAAAAGAGCTAGACACATGTTCTACCCTCATTGGATGGGTCATTTCCGACCAATAAAATCCATGGGTCAACTTGGGGACCCCATGGAGACACTTTGGTTGGAAAATGACATAAATAACTTTTTATTTAAAGTTAAAATAAAAATGTCACAAGCATGAGATGTTTCAATAAAACAATTTGTTAATGGGGTTATACAAGTCATATTTTTGACTATAAATATTAATTATAAATATAAAAATATTTCCTAAATCATTATATTTTTATTATAATTTTTAGACATTAAATAAATTCAATTATTTATGACATCATGATGATGCAGTGATAACCTCATTAATAAAGGATTTAAATAAAATGAAAAGATAATGTTACAACTATAACTTACACTTGTCAAAAACCTATTGGATGAGTATATTTAGAACCCTTTCCCCCTTATCCTCGAAATACATCAATATGGGACCTTTAAAATCCGAAACTCATTTGAAAATAAAGTAACATTTTGTAACTTTACAATAGTGCCCCTCATCTCCTCTTATAAAAGGCCCCCACCTCTACCACCTTACCCACACCTATCAAGCATTTGGATCGGCCAAACCCGGCTCATTCGTCCTCTCCACATCCCTCTCTTACTCCTAGAAGCCTCACATTGGGCAAAAGTCTTCCCAAGGAAGCCTTTGAGCTCAAATTAAAAAGAGTTACCCGATTATAAGGTAATGTCTTCACTTGTGTTCTTTTGTTTTATATTTCTTTGCCAACCCCCTAAACTCTTTTTATTAATTTTTTGTGTAACAAATCCAGTATCTTCAATATACTAGGATTTTGTTATAAGAAGCATTCCAGCTACACTTACACACACCTACATCAAATTGTTAAAGAACATAATGTTTCTGTCGGCGGCGAATTTCTGCCTCACGAAACGATGATTGTTCAACACTCATATAACACCTTAAAAGGTGGCCATTAATTTGTAACCATATTTATATATGATATATAATATTTTTATGTTTTACTTAAGTTTCTTTATTTTTCTTCTGTGGCATACCATTATGGTTTCCATTTTGGGTAAACACGATAATTTCTTTTTAGGAAGTGCGGACTACCGCCCCCTCAAAGTGATTTGATTCGTTAATTCCATATGTGGGATTTATAAAGGATGGATTTAAAGTTATTATATATTATGTATGATACATATAAATGATGAATATAATTCTTGATTTAAAATATACATACCTCTCATTCAGTTTTAATTCCATTAATATGACATAGAAATGAAAGTAGTGTTCATGCTTACGTACGGCTTACCGTCTCCATGAACGGTGCATTTCATTTCTTACCTATAAATGATTATGTAATATTATAAATACATGTATATTCTGGATATATATGATATATATGATATCCAAATCATGAATATCATTCTGGATATAATGAACCTTTGACCACACGAACAACATGTAATTGTAAAAAGTCCACTTTCGACTTAAGAACCAAATATCGACAAAATAAACATTGTTATCTTAAATTATTACATAATGTTTATAACATGGAAATAAGTGATATAAAAGGAATAATGAACATGAAAAAGGTTATTAAGAATGTATATATTAACACAAGTTTATTATTCATGAGATTAAAGAATGATCGAGTCAAGTCGGACCCAAGGTAAGGGATCCTACTCCTCTCTTTCATTTTAAGTACACTCATTTATGTCATTACTTTTAAGCTCATCTTTCTTGTGATTGGGATGTTCTTTTATATTAATCTTACTGTAATTTTTATGTTCATATGGTGAGAGCCCCTATTCTCTCTCATCAATCCATTTTGGATGTTTTGAGAGGTGCCATTAGGCTGCCGAATTTCCGTAAGAGATCTAACCTCTCTCTTTCTTTTTAAGTACTCTCCTTTATGTGACTTCTTTTATTCTCCTCTTTGTTATGATGGGGGATGTTATTTTATATTCCTCTTTCTGTACATTTTATTATAATATGATGAGAGACCCTATTTGATCTCATCAATCCATTTTTTGGAAGTTTTACGTGGCGCCATTAGGCTGCTGAGTTTTCGTAAGGGATTTTTCATCTCACTTTTATTCCCATGTGATTTATGCTACATTTTCCACAATTTCCTTTGAGTGGTGTATGTACTGCCCATTATTTTACTCATTGTGTAATATAATTTTATTTATGATTATTTACATCAATTTTGTATTGTCCTTCTTTCACGGGGTGTATGTTTCGAAAGATACCCATGTCGGTAAGGGAACCTTTCACGCTACTCTTTTTAAAAGACTTCTTTTGTTATGTCTTTTTATTCACATAAAATTATATTGGGATATGTTCTTCTATATCCTTAGTGATTTAAATTTTATGTCCAAGTTATGAGATAACCTTTTTATCTCTCATCAACTCATTTTTTGAATTTTGTTGTGACGTCGTTAGGCTATCAAATTTTTGCAAGGGAACTTCTTAACCCAATTTTGATTCTTTGGGATAAGCTTGTACTCCTCGAATATGTCATTCTATGAATATGTGTGATTAACCTATGATTTTTTACACTAAATATCCACTTATATTTGGTGTATTAGTTTGTCACACCTAATTATGTAATTGATTTATCCTTAATCCATGGATATCATCTTTGTATGGGACTTCGTCTCAATCTCCTTTCATTGAGGCATATTTTGTTTTATACACAACCTTCTTTTATACGGTGTATAAACCCCTTTTACTTTTAAGTTTATCTGAAAGGAATATTTTTTATAAAATGCGTTTTACTAAACGACAAAAGGTAATGTTTTTGTCGTACGTATGCGGTGACAACGACTTCTCCGCCGCTGTGACCATTATTTGAGTTTCGGCTTCCTCTACAAGCCATACCTTTTTTTAAAATAAAAATCAATACCATGTTTTAATTTTATTTTATTTTGGAATTGAAAATGGTTTTCATAATATTTTTATATATATGTGTTGTGTTGATATCTTGTGAATGAAAAGTGGAAATGTTATGTTTCCTTTATGCATGTTTTATGTGATACGATTTTATTATGGTTCTTGGGCATTATTATGAAGATGGATGGTTCCGTGATAAACTAAGGGTGGGTGAGCCCTATATAGCTCTCCAATGCATTGGGTAACGCGAAGGAGTTAAGCATTAAGGTTTCTCTGAAGAGATTTAGGGAATATACTGTGATGGGCATTCCAAACGTAACCAAGAGGGTTACTCCCTACGTATGAATGTTATGAATTCCTCAAGTTACCTTTATGTCATATGATATCTATTCTTTATTCATGATTTTATGAGGTATTTTAATGTTCATATGTATTATGGGTAATGTATGATTTCATTCTTATGTATATATGTACTCATGTTTCCTTTCAATACTTTTTATATCCCTTACTGAGATTTTTATGCTCATCCCAAGTTTTTGAAATGTTTTTCACAGGTCAAGGGAAGGGTACATGATATGATGATACTGTTAAGGATGTTTTAAGAAAGAATCCATGTTTTATTTTAAATATGATTCTGTTGATGGGAAAAACGAATACTATCTTTTATGTAACCACTTTGTTTAAAAGTGGAATGTAATGCATGTTTTATGATCTAATTCTCTAAAACTCTAAACCTGAAAAGATCTTCATTGTGTAATCTTGTAATAACTCAAGATTAAGTAAGTTTTAAGGCTGGGGCCTTATAGTTGGTATCAAAGGTCGGTTTATATAACATAAGAGGTTAGGGTATTCTCTAAGCACAAGTGACATTACCATAATTGTTAGGATTTCAGAAAGAGTCCTAGTTTTAGATAAAGTGAATAAGTAAGTATATCTTAGTGTTTACCTTCCTCATTAGTACATGATGGTTTTGTTGATATACTCACACTGAAATTTCTGTTTTTAGTGAATGTATGGATCTATCAGGAACCAAAGAGACAACAGGATTGAAGGAAACTGTGGTGGTTCCTTGATTAAGATACCAGATAAAATGGGGGATTCAATGAGGAAACTCGTGGTTGTTCTAAACCAACTATTAAGGAGTCATGATCAACCACTTGAACCATGGTATGATCTGTAATGCATCATGTACGAGATGACCAATCGATGTGGAAGTTCAGGTAATTATTATAAAGGTAACCATTATAGGTTATATGATCCTTACTTTTGAGGTGATTATGGGTTATTATATGTTATGATGTAAAATGAAAGGCATGAGATAAACATGAGGTTAAAATATGTTATGATCATTTTTGAAGATTTTATCTCGTTTTGGGAAATGATTAACCTATAATCGAGGATATGTGATTAGGTTAATTACTTTTCAATATGAGAATTTAAGAGAAACTGATGTTATTTGGAGATAAAAGTTAATTTGTACCTTGGAAGACTATGTGACTAAATCGTTCAAATATTTGGGTTTCAATCTCAGTTTTGTTTACAAGGAATAATTTTATGGACAAAATGTTTATCAAATGGTCCTCGTTGAACTTTGGGTTTTGTTAGAAAAATTTGGGAGATTAAGAATATATTTTCTTTTTATAAAGGGTTATCCTTTTCTAGATTATCTGATCTTGTACTAACCATTTTGGTTTTGGTTTTGGATAAAGTCTAAAGACATGGGAAGTGTATTTTTCTCTTTTGTGGATTAAGTGATTCTCTAGAAGTTGATTATAGTGAAAAAGTCTTCCTAAATACTCGCCTTTTGGAGATAATATGAGTTTGTGTAAGAAATATAATAAAAGTTTAAATAAAAAATGATAAGTAATTAAATTTCCTTATGAATAAATTCCTCAATAAAAAAACAAAAATGTTGTCTATTAACTTTTCCTACTGGAGAATCGAATACCCTTTAACCCATCACATGTTTGTGATTTTCTTGTGGTTAACTTTCTCCTAAACATGTTTTCTATCACTCTCCATCATAACATGACCCTTTGTTTTTTTCCTCCATGTCTATATTTTCATACTTGGAATCCTAGTATGGGTTAACTCGGGTGACCTTTGTACTTATCTTTCCTTACTTTAAAGTGATTTATTTACTGACTCTTGTTCCGATGTGGGTTTTTCAATGAAGTTTCCAAGCCCAATTTTAAAATTGCGAGGACGCAATTCCCAAAAGTGGGGAAGGATGTTACACCCCAGGTAAATAAATAATATGACATTTTTATATTTATCCATATTTGTGAATAAAATATTAATATTACTTTAAAGGGGATTCTATGCTCGATGGCGTACCCAATACGTAACAACGAGTTTCTTGGAAATCTTACGTTGCACTCTAATAATAAAATAATTTTATGTTAAATGGTAGTTAATGCCTAGCCGTTGTAATGGCGAGAATGAATATAAATAACTACAAAATGATTATATATGTTTGTCAAATATTTTTACTTTTTACAATAAATGTTAGAGGATTGAAAATCTGAATGAATTCAATTTTTAAGCATAAACATTCTAATGTTCTTTAGAAGGTCGATTAACCGCCTATTGATGGAGAACCTCTATTAAATCCACTTTTTTACATTTTAATGTGTTATATTTGAAAAAATAAAATTCTTCTTTATAATAGAGACATCAAAATTTACTTTGTGTAAATTTTTGGTATCTTTCCGATAAAGTTCATTTTTAATGAATAGTGATAAATGTTGTATTTAATTCAAAACCGCTTTTTAATCTAATTTATTTATATCATTAGATTATCTTTTGAATTTTTTTTAATGTAAAATTAGAATATTTGTTTACCATTTAACATAATAGTAGTCATTGGAATTAATTTCACTTTGAAATTGGACTTAAACTAGTGTCAATCTTTTATTAGATATTGTTTCATAAAAAGACGCTATTTGTTTTGACAGTGGGAATTATTTATTAAATTAATTAATGGAACTTATATGTTTTGAATTTTGTAAAATAAACATAATTTTTGAGTTCGGAATATAAAATATAGCTTAGGGTGAATGTTTGGTATTTTTCTGAAAAACTTCAATTTTTGATGAATAGTGAAACCACTAAGTGGTATTTAAAGAAACTGATTATTCATTTAAATGAAACTTTTCCACCAATTTGTTTTTAATTTCAAAAATCCAACATACAGGGTTGTCATTAGGAAGTTAAATGCGGTTCAATGGGATTAAAATAATTTTTTGGTGAATAGTAACTTGTATGTTCTTAATCGCGATTAGAGTTATTAGTATAATTTAAGGTAAAAGTAATGTTTTAATAATTTGAAATGACCTAGACACAAGTCCTACCCTCATTGGATGTTTCATTGTCGACCAATACAATCCATGGGTCAACTTGGGGACCCCATGGAGAAACTTTGGCTGGAAAATGACATAAATAACTTTTTATTTAAAGTTAAAATAAAAATGTCACAAGCATGAGATGTTTCACTAAAACAATTTTTAAATGGGGATATACAAGTCATATTTTTAACTATAAATATTAATTAGAAATATAAAAGGATTTCCTACATCATTATATTTTTTTTATAATTTTTAGACATTAAATAAATGAAATTATTTATGACATCATGATGATGCATCGATTACCTCATTAATAAAAGATTTAAATAAAATGAAACGATAATGTTAAAACTATAACATACACTTGAAAAAAACCTATTGGATGAGTATATTTAGAACCCTTACAACCTTATACTAGAAATACATCAATGTGGGTCCTTTAAAATCAGAAAGGCATTTCAAAATAAAGTAAATTTTTTAACTTTACAAGAGTGCCTTTCCTCTCCTCTTATAAAAGGCCCCCACCTCTGCCACCTTACCCACACCTCTCAAGACTTTGTCTCGGCCAAAAAATGATCATTTTACCTTTCCAAATCCCTATATTACTCCTAGAAGCCTCACTTTGGGTAGAAGTATTCCCAAGGAAGCCTTTGAGCTCATATCAAAAAGAGTTACCCGATTTTAAGGTAATGTCTTCACTTGTGTTCCTTTGTTTTATTTTGCTTCTCCAACCCCCTAAAATATTTTTATTAATTTATTTTGTAACAACTCCAGTATCATAAATATACTAGTATGTTGTTATAAGAATAATTAGAGCTACACTTACACACAACTACATCAAATGGTTAAAGAACATACTGCTTCTATGGATGGCGAATTTCTGCCTCACAGAACGATGATTGTTCAACACTCATATATCACCTTAAAAGGTGGACATTAATATGTCACTATATTTATATATGATATATAATATTTTTATGTTTTACTTAAGCTTATGTATTTTTCTTTTGTGTCATACCTTTATGGTTTCCATTGTGGGTAAACATGATAATTTCATTTTAGGAAGTGCGGACTACCGCCCCCTCAAAGTGATTTGATTCGTTAATGCCATATGTGGGATTTATAAAGGATGGATTTAAAGTTATTATATATTATGTATGTTACATATAAATTATGAATATAATTCTTGAATTAAAATATATATAACTCTCATTTAGTTTTAATTCCATTAATATGACATAGAAATGAAAGTAGCGTTCATGAGTACGTACGGCTTACCGTCTCCATGAATGGTGCATTTCATTTATTACCTCTAAATGATTATTTAATATTATAAATACATGTATATTATGGATATATATGATATATATGATATCCAAATAATTAATATCATTCTGGATATAATTAACCTTTGACCACACGAACAACATGTAATTGTAAGAAGTCCACTTTCGACTTAAGAACCAAATATCGACAAAAGAAACATTATTATCTTAAATGATTACATAATGTTTATAACATGTAAATAAGTGATATAAAATGAATAATGAACTTTAAAAAGGTTATTAAGAAAATCTGAATTAACTCAAGTTTATTATTCATGAGATTAAAGAACGATCGAGTCAAGTCGGACCCGAGGTAAGGGATCCTACTCCTCTCTTTCATTTTAAGTACACTCTTTTATGTAATTCCTTTTAAGCACATATTTCTTGTGATTGGGATGTTATTTTATATTACTATTACTGTAATTTTTATGTTCATATGATGAGAGACCCTATTCTCTCTCATCAATCCATTTTGGATGTTTTGAGTGGCGCCGTTAGGCTGCCGAATTTTCATAAGAGATCTAACCTCTCTCTTTCTTTTTAAGTACTCTCCTTTATGTCACTTATTTTAAGCTCCTCTTTGTAATGATGGGGGTTGTTCTTTTATATTCCTATTGATTTAGATTTTATTTTAATATTATTAGAGACCCTATTTGATCTCATCAATCCATTTTTTGGAAGTTTTAAGTGGCGCCGTTATGCTGCTGAGTTTTCGTAAGGGATTTTTCATCTCAATTTTATTCCCATGATATTTATGCTACATTTGCCACAATTTCCTTTGAGTGGTATATGTACTGCCCAATATTTTACTCATTGTGTAATATACTTTCATTTATGATTATTTACATCAATGTTTTATTGTCCTTCTTTCATGGGGTGTATGTTTTGAAAGATACCCATGTTGGTAAGGGAACCTTTCACCCTATTCTTTATAAAAGACTTCATTTGTTATGTCTATTAATTCACATAACATTAGGTTGGGATATGTTCTTCTATATCCTTAGTGATTTAAATTTTATGTCCATGTGATGAGATACCCCTTTTATCTCTCATCAACTCATTTTCTAAATTTTGTAGTGACACCGTTAGGCTGTCAAATTTTTGCATGGGAACTTCTTAACCCAATTTTGATTCTTTTGGATAATCTTGTACTACTTGAATTTTTTGTTCTATGAATTTGTATGAGTACCCTCTGATTGTTTTACACTTAATATCCACTTATATTTGATGTATTAGTTTGTCACACATAATTATTTAATTGATTTATCCTTAATCCAAGGCTATCGTCTTTGTATGTGACTTCATCTCAATCTCCTTTGATTGAGGCATATTTTGTTTTATACACAACCATCTTTTATATGGTGTATAAACCCCTTTTATTTTTGCGTTTATCCGAAAGTAATCTTTTTTATACAAAAGTGTTTTACTAAACGACAAAAGGGAATGTTTTTGTCGTACGTATGCGGCGACAACGACTTCTCCGCTGCCGTGACTATTATTTGAGTTTCAGCTTCCTCTACAAGCCATACCTTTTTTTAAAAGAAAAATAAATACCATGTTTTAATTTTCTTTTATTTTGGTATTGAAAATGGTTTTCATAATATTTTTATATCAATGTGTTTTATTGATATATTTTTATGGAAAAGTGGAAATGTTATGTTTCCATTATGCATGTTTTATGTGATACGATTATGTTATGGTTCTTGGGAATTATTCTGATGATGGGTGGTTCCGTGATAAAATAAGGGCGAGTGAGACTGATATAGCTCTCCAATGCATTGGGTAACGCGAAGGAGTTAATAATTAAGGTTTCTCCGAAGGGATTTAGGGAATATACTGTGATGGGTATTCCAAACGTAACCAAGAGTGTAACTCCCTATGAAAGAATGTTATGAATGCATCATGTTACCTTTATGTCTTATGATTTCTATGCTTTATTCATGATTTTATGATGTATTTTAAAGTGCATAAGTTTTATGGTTAATGTATGATTTCATTCTTATGTATATATGTACTCATGTTTCCTTTCCATACTTTTTATATCCCTTACTGAGCTTTTTATGCTCATCCCATGTTTTTGAAATGTTTTTCACAGGTCAAGGGAAGGGTACGTGATATGATGATAGTGTCGAGGAAGTGTCAAGAATGATTCCATGTTTTATTTTAAATATGTTTCCGTTGATGGTAAAAATTAATACTATATTTTATGTAACCAATTTGGTTAAATGTGGAATGTAATGAATGTTTTATGATCTAATTCTCTAAAACTCTAAACCTGAAAACATCATCAATGTGTAATCTTTTAATAACTCAAGATTAAGTAATGTTTAATGATGGGGCCTTATATCAATGGAGTAGATGTGAGAAGGATGAGTTTAATGAAACCTATTTTCACTGAATTTATAATAGATTACAGGTATATAGAGTCTTCATATGAAGCAATTAAAGCCATTTGGATATGAAACGTTGTATAGGATCTTGATATTGTACCCTGAAATAAATATCATATCACATTGTATTTTGAAAATACAATAGTGGTGGCTCTTGTAAAATAGTTGTGGAAACACCAGCCAAAAATGAATATACTCTAGAAGTATAACATATTGAGGGATTATTTTCAGATGGATGATGTTTCAGTATGAATAATACCCAAAAAAGATAATGAGGAAAACCCATGGACTAATGTTATATCTCGAAAGAAGCATGAGTATCATGTGAGAGCTTATGGAATGGAGGTCTTTATCACTTGGATATAGATCAAGGGTCAGTATATTGGAGTTGGTTCCCAATAAAAAACTTGTGTGTATTTTATGATGACCATTATTTATATTTGTTAATATTAAAAAACAACTTATCACTACATGGTTTTTTTGGGTAACCAAGTTTTTGATAATGCCCTAAGAATAGTTATTTCACTAAAAAAACATAGTCGTTCCCCACTATGTTGAAAACTCAGACATTCTACGAAACTATTCATAGATATATGTTCTATATCCAGATTATATCATTTGATTGAAATAAATGATATAGGATATCAGGGTTGTAGACTTATTGGACTTTGAGGTAGGTTTTTAAGGTGTACGCCCTTAGTAATATCCTATAGGAAATTATGATAATGAGACCTGCCAGTAAAAAATCAACAATTATATGTGTAATTGAATGTTCCTACATGGGAATGTGTGTGTAAGAACCCATATCTTCTTTTTAGGTACGCTTTTCCTTTTTCTGTAGTTTTTAAGAAAAATGATCTTTCTGGAAATTTTTTAAGTACACGCCGTGTACTTTCTGAGTACATGACGTGTACTCTTCCCCATCTCAAAGCTGTGTGTTGGCCGTGACCGGGCCACACACACAGTGTGTAGCGGTGGCGTGTGGACCGATTTTGGCGAAGTATGGAAACGACCCAGTACACGCTGTGTACTCTAAAAGTACATGACGTGTACTTTAATTTTTTTCACTAAAAGCACCGGGGACACGCCTAACCCCTGATTTCATCTTCTTCACCATATTCTGTCTGCCCAAGAGTGACTGTATTTCCGGATCATTCACGACCTTCCTCCTCTTCCGTCGTTATCCTATTTGAGCGCAGTAAATTGCATTGGAATCGCAGCGGTGAGCTCTCCCTTCTGCTTGAGTGTTGTTTCTTAATTCCTCATTGTTTTCTAGTTATTGTAGGTTGAGAAGTTTGTGCATTTTCTCAGATCTATGTCCTTCTAAGTGGAACCTGTCGTTCTCATTCATGTATATCGATATCCTAGGATATAGGAAGGTGGTTTGTGCCTTTCGGTAGAAAGTTGATGGATATTTTGTGCAAACTCCACCAATTCCTTTGAACAGGGAATTGGTGGTTTCTTATTTTTTCCATGCTTTTTTCCAAATTTTCCTGATTTCTTTAGTATAAGATGATGCTTATTAGTAGATTAATTTATTTTCTGCTCAGGTTTCATTGCCATGTTTGTTTTTTTATTAGGTATTTCTCCAGTTTCCATGCCTAGTTGTAGGATTGTGGAATGTTTCCTTGTATTGTTGTTGAGCCTTAGTTGATAGCCATGTAGTTCTTGAGGTTTACTTAGACGATGCACACACGCTGAGCATGTTTAGTTTCACTCAAGACTGTGAGAACCTAGAGTAGTAGACCAAAGGGATAATTGACCGAAGGGCTTCTCCAGAGTGTCTTTTAATTACGAAGTGAGACCACAAGGGGAATTGACATTGTGTGCTTCCTCAGAGAGTCAGTAGTTCCTTGATGTGGGACACATGGGGAATAGACGTTGAGTTCTTCCCCATAGAGCCTTTAGCACAATAAGAGACTATAGGGGGGATTGATGGTGAGTTTTTCCCTAGAGAGTCTATTAATTTCATTGGGGAACCAGCGAGGTGAGACTGTGTGTGCCTCCTAGAGGGTTGATGGTACTTATAGGTTGAACAATAGGGGTTAGGCTGTGAGAGCTACCCAGAGGGTTACCTTTTTCCTTCTTGTTTCTGGCTGTTTACTAGTGTACTCTGTATATTAGAACTGTGGATTGTAGCTTCTTGTGCTTTCCTATTTACTGTTTCTTTTTTTATTACTGCCATGTATTCATTGACTATTAGGCACAAATATTTGGATGATTGCCTATTGGGATTGTATCTCACACCCTTTTTGGGGCATGCTTTTGGGCCCAAGCAGACTATGTTGCTACAGGTATAGATAAGGGCAAGTGCCCTTCTACTTCAGGATCTTGATTGCACTGGAGCTGGAGAGAATGGGACCGAGCCAGGGATCGCGATGCTGAGGAGTTCATCTTGTTTCCATTTGAACATTGTTTTTCAGTTTTACTTCAGCACATTTTTGTGTTTTCTATTTTCCTTAGGTAATTGTACTTGTTTCATCATTATTATCATTTTCCATATAGTTATTGTTTCCGCTGTTGGGTTCCTGTTGTTATGCATGTTGTTACTACTTCTGGTGTTGACTGTTGTTTTTCCATTGTATACCTACTGAATGAGGGAATAGTTTCCCCAGTGAGTCACCAAGGCCCTTGCTGCTAGTCGGTATCCTCTGGAGTTTGGGAAAACGTTCTTGAGTTCATGTGGCAAACCGGGTATGGGGCACCATTGGAGGGGCTCCGGATTCGGGTCATTACAAAGTGGTATCAGAGGACTTCTTTTCTCTTAATTTACTATTTGGAGACATTAGCCAGGGAAAGGACGGATTTCATACTTGGTGTTAATATATGCTCGGGAGTATCTAACCCACGTACAGGGAAAATCCATACTACCTTGTTAATAGTAGTTTGCTGGTTTTGAGTTTTTATGGTTGATATGTTTTCACCTAGAGTGATTCGCATGACTTGTTCGGTTATTGTTTTGATATTTCGGTTCTATTTCTGTCACAACCCAATGAGATGAGGGTATGCAATCTCATGCATCAAATAGTCACATATAGAAATCACATGATATGCATTCTTTCCATTCCATATAGGGTGCATTAGCGATTGCATGATTTTGTGATAGGCTTTGTGTAGATTATGCATGCTGTTGTGATAGGTGCTTGATAGAATCCCTATTTTTATGTTAGAGAGCTATTGTTTTCCCTTATATGTGACTATAGGAGATGCCAAGATTTGATTCACGGGGAGTATGGGCCCTCAAGAATTGGAATTTGGAACCTCTTTTCCTTGTTTTTAGTGTTTCTGGGGTTCTGTGCAGTTTCTGAGCTACTACCCAGAAAAACCCTGAATACACAGTGTGTACTTTTTGGATACACGCCGTGTAGTTTTCTGGCCATGTTATTGACCATGTGAGCAGAACACGGTGTCGTGAATGTAACTTAGGAACACGCCATGTATGGTAGTTTCACTCCGTGTAGTAATGAGCCGGGTACCCGGCCGTGTCACTAATAACACGGGTCGGGGAAGCTCGAGTAGCACATGTCGTGTTGTAACGGAACACGCCATGTATTCCCTTCCAGGCACTCAGCCATGTCACGAACAACACTGGTCAGCATGACCTTCTCTTAGACATGTCGTGTGTTGTCGTTCACACGTCGTGTAGTCTTGCTTAGGTACCTGTCCATGTTGCGGACAACACGGGACGGTGTCACCTTCACCTATACACGTCGTGTTTGTTCGGAACACTCCGTGTAAGGTTCAGCCGGGTAGACGGTCGTGTGTTTCATAAACACGGGCCACCGAAGACTTGTATAGTACATGTCGTGTGTGTTATGAACACACCGTGTAGTCTCGGGTTAAGTCGGATTATGTGGGTTAGCCATGTAAGGAGGACCTCAGGCTACAGAGTCATGGATGGAAGCCATGCTGACTATCTTCGAGCATCTGGAGACACCTCCATACAGGCGGGTTAAGCTTTCTACATATATGCTCCCAGACTCCGCCAAGAGGTGGTGGGACGTGATCTCACAGGCGGGTCAACAGTAGGTTATGGCTTGGTAGGAGTTCCAGCGTGTGTTCTATGACTACTTCTTCCAAGATACCCTGAGGGCTAATCGATCCCGGGAGTTCATGAGCATAGAGCTCGGTACTATTTCTGTCATGGAGTATTCCGCTCGTTTCACCGAGATGTAGTTCTTCACACCCCTTTGGGATAGGAGTGGGTTGTTCATAGCATGGATGTTTGAGGATGGTATCAGTCGGGAGATCCGCTCACAGGTGAACATCATCCAGTTGACTTCCATTACTTCCAACGTCAACCAGGCACGGATTGCGGAGTGCAATCTGAGAGACTCAGGAGATACAATCCATGGCAGTTCTTCTTCCAGAGCTAGTTTTCCTCCAGATGATAGTAATAAGTGCCATAGAGAGCCTACACATGGTGATACGATGAAGCGAGATGCATCGTCAGGCAGACAGGTGACATGCTACCAATGTGGTCGGTCAGGGCACGCGAGGTAGCAGTGCCAGAGGGACCCCGCGGAGTGCCGATCATGAGGCAAGATGGGTCACCATCAGCGTTTCTGTCAGGTTTTCTCACCAGCAGCATGTGTCCGGGGTTCCTCCATGACTCCATGTTTAAGAGCATCCCCACCAGTTTCTCACTAGTCAGAGAACTGGAGTTCTTCCGGCCGTACGGGCTGAGGTGGAGGTCGAGGTCGTGGCGGTCAGCCACCAGTTCCTCAGCACCAGCAGGGAGGTTTAGCTGAGAGTGGTCAGCCATGGACGTAGGGCCACGTTGCAGGTCAGTCTTTCATCGTGGAGGAGACTTATCAGGAGAAGGATCTCAACCCTTCTACAGTTCGAGGAACGATTTTAGTAGCCCCAGTTTTATCTTCAACCCTTTTCGATACTGGTTCTACGTATAGCTTTATCTCTGTTGCTGTCATGGAGAGCCTTGGACTCTACATCTTTTCTTCTGCCGACTCGTTGAAACTAGACACACTATTGGGGATGAGGAAATCTAGTGTACGCCAGTGTAGAGAGTTCCCTCTCGAGGTTGGAGGGTATCGCTTCTTATGGGATCTCTTTGTCCTAGAGATGAAAGTCTATGATTTCATCCTCGTCATGGACTGGTTGATTCCCATACAAGAAGTCGTCAACTTCTATGGCCGCAGAGTGAGTTTCTTCTCACCATAGGGTGAATCATTTATTCATAGAGGTGAATGGGATGTTCAGGCGAGTTGAGCAGGACTCGAACATCATGGGCAAGGAAGGGTGAAAACCCGGATTGCTAGACTTTATCTGGATGACAAGGGGACTTCACAGTTGAACTATCCTCTAGTGGTGGATCGTTTCAGGGATATCATTCCAGAGGACTTTTTAGGTCTACCTCCAGAGTGTAATGTAGACTTTTCTATTGAGCTCGTGCCATGAGAAGAAACAGTGTTCATTCCTCCTAATAGGATGGCTACACCTAAGTTGCAGGAGCTCAAGAATCAGTTGGAGGAGTTGTAGGCAAAGGGTTTCATCCATCCCAGTACTTCTCTTTGGGGTTCTTTTGTGCTCTTTGCGAACATGGTAGACGGTACCCTTCGTCATTGTGTGGATTATCATAAGTTGAACCAATTGACGGTCAAGAACCGATATCCTTTGCCGAGGATTGATGACCTTTTAGATCAGCTTTGAGAAGCCTGAGTGTTCTCAAAGATTGATTTGAGGTCCGGTTATCATTAGTTGCACATCAGACCATCAGATATACCTCTGACAGTTGTCAGGAGTAGGTATGGTCTATATGAGTATACAGTCATGTCATTCGGTCTCACGAACACGCCTGCAGTTTTCATGGGACTGATGAACCGTGTCTTCCATCCTTACTTGGATTCAATCATCGTGTTCTGTGTGGATGATATATTGGTGAAATCTCACACTCGACACGACCATGACACACATCTTGAGATCATTTTGAGTACACTGAGAGAGCATCGACTTTATTCTAAACTCTCTAAGTGCCACATATGGATGGATCAGATTCACTTTTTCGGTCATGTCATCTCAGAGGAAAGAGTATATGTGGACCCAGGGAAAGTGAGAGCTATAGTTTCCTAGGAGCAGCCAAAGATCATCTTTTAGGTACAGAGCTTCCTAGGGCAGGTCAGATACTACAAACACTTAATTCAGGACTTTTCTCGCCTAGCAGCACCATCAACAGGTCTGACCAAGAAGGGGGTGAAGAACTTATGGTCAGATTCTTGTGAGTCAGCCTTTCAAGAGATGAAGGGAAGATTGATGTTAGCGCCGATACTAGTCTTGCCAGAGCCAGGATAATGCTACATTGTTTATTGTGATGCTTCAGGTATCGGGCTATGAGATGTGATTTTGCAGGGAGATGGAGTTGTTGCATACAGTTCTCGGTAGTTAAGGCCACATGAGAGGAACTACATGACACATGGTCTGGAGTTGGCAGATGTTGTTCATGCCTTACACTGTTGGAGACATTATCTGATGGGGGAGCACTTTTTGGTCTTCACTGACCACAAGTGTCTCAAGTATATCTTCACTCAGCGTGATATGAATCTAAGGTAGCGCAGTTGGGATGAGTATCTACAGTATTTTGACATCGAGATTTCTTATACGCTGGGTAAGGGAAATGTTGTGGCTGATGCGTTGAGTAGGAGAACTCAGATTCAGGCAGTTCAGGAGGCCAACAGTGAGTGGCAACTGATGGCTCTGTTCTCTGAGATGCATCTAGAGTTGAACGACAGATAGGGATAGACCATCATATCTTCTTTATTTGTTACCTCTACACTTCATGATCGGGTACAGATGAGGCAGGTATCAGACTCGGAAGTCTTATTCCTGCAAGAGAGTGTGTCATGAGAGGACCCTCTTCCCAGATGGACAATGGGTGAGGATGAGATCTTGCATTTCTAGGGACGCGTATGGGTGCCAGCATACATACATGAGCAGCTCATGCGGGATTTTCATTCCTCAGTTTGGGCAGTTCATCCTAACATCACCAAGATGTATCGGGATCTTCATCACCAGTACTGGTGGCCATGTATGAAAAAGGATGTTTCTGGTTTCGTCCTGAGATGTTCTACTGGTCAGCAGGTGAAGGCAGAGCACCAGCGACCAGCATGCCTATTACAGTAGCTACCCATTCCAGAGTGGAAGTGTAATGATGTCGTGATGGACTTCGTGACTGGGTTACAGAAGTCACCTCAAGGGAACGATGTTGTTTGGGTTGTCGTCAAGAGGAACACGAAGGTTTCTCACTTCTTTCCAATCATGTAGACCTTCAGTGTTGATGATCTGGGATGACTTTACATCCAGGAGATCGTTCATGTGCATGGAGTTTCACACTCCATTGTTTCAGATAGGTATGCACGCTTTACCTCTCGGTTCTGGAAAGGACTTCATAAGGCTTTGGGTACACATGTACTTTTGAGTACAGCATACCATCCCCAGACTAATGGCCAGTCTGAGTGCACGATCTAGGTTCTAGAGGAAATGCTCCGAGCTTGCATCCTAGACATTGGCGGTTCTTGGGAGAAGCATATTCCTCTGGTGGAGTTTTCCTACAACAACAGTTACCAGGAAATCATTCATATGGAACCATATGTGGCTTTGTACGGTAGGCCATGCCTATTACCCTTATGCTGGATGGAGGCAGGATAGACAGCTTTGATGGGACGTCGTCTTGTTCAGGAGACATCAAAGCAGATAGAGCTGATTTAGAAGAGGATGGATATAGCGCAGTCTCGACTAAAGTCTTATGCTGATTAGCGGAGAAGACCTCTGGATTTTGAGGTCATTGATCGGGTTGTCTTGTGTGTCGCACCATGGTTGAGACACAAGAGGATTCTGAGACAGGGTAAGCTTTGACAACGATACGTCGAGCCATTTGAGGTCTTTGAGATAGTGGGGTCGGTTGCCTATTGGTTGCATCTACCTTAGAGGTATCAGACCATGCACGACGTCTTCCACATCTCTCAACTCCGATGTTACTTTTCAGACCCATCTCACCTCTTTTAGCCCGAGGAAGTCGATCTTGAAGAGGATGCATCATTCGAGGAGAATCCTATCTGGATTTTTGATCACAGTATGAAGGTTCTCCGCGGGCGGTATGTTCCTCTGGTACGATTGCTATGACAGCACGGGCGAGTACAGGACGAGACCTGGGATAGGGAGGCCAATGTACGATCACAATGGCCGGAGCTGTTCGGGGTTTCATCTTCTACGCCTCGTTAGGGAAATTCAGGGATAAATTTCTTTAAGGGGGGAAGTTTGTAAGAACCCACATATTCTTTTCAGGTACGCTTTTCCTTTTTCTATAGTTTTTAAGAAAAATGAAATTTCTGGAAATTTTTTAAGTACACATTGTGTACTCATTCCTAACTCGAAGCTGTGTGCTGGTCGTGCCCATGCCACACACATGGTGTATAGGGGTGACGTGGAGGCCGATTTTGGCGGAGTACGGGAAAGGCCCAGTACACGCCATGTACTCTAAAAGTACACGCCATATACTTTTATTTTTTTCACTAAACGCACCAGGTTCGCGCCTAACCCCCAATTTCATCTTCTTCTCCAGATTCCATATGCCCGAGAAGGACCGTACGGCCGGATCTTTGAAGAGATTCCGCCTCTTCATCTGTTCTCTGATTCGAGCATGGTCAATTGCATTGGAATTGCAGCGGTGAGCTCTCCCTTCTCCTTGAGTCATGTTTCATGATTCATCCTGGTGTTAAAGTTATCGTAGGTTGAGAGTTTTGTGTGTTTTCTCAGATCTACGTCGTTCTAAGGGGAATCTATCGTCATCATTCATGTATATCGATCTCCCATGATCAAGGTAGGTGGGTTGTGCCTTTCTGTATAATGTTTATGGATATTTTGTGCAAACTCCAATAATACCTTTGAATGGGGAATTGGGGGTTTCCTGTTTTTGCCCTGCTTTTTTCCTGCTTTTCTTGATTGCTTTAGTATAGGTTGATGCTTGTGAGTAGAGTAATTTTTTTCTGCTCAGGTTGCTTTTCCATGCTTTTTTTTCTTATTAGGAGTTTCCCCAGTTTCCATGACTAGCTGTAGGATTGTGTACTGTTGCCTTGTATTTTTTCTGAGCCTTAGTTGATAGCTAATTAGTTCTTGAGGTTTACTTGGGAGATGCACGCGCACTGATCATGTTTAGTTTCACTCAGGACTGTGAGAACCTAGAGTAGTATACCAAAGGGAGAATTGATGGATGGGCTTCCCAAGAGTGTCTTTTAATTACGATGTGAGACCACAGGAGGAATTGACGTTGAGTGCTTCCTCAGAGAGTCTATAGTTCCTCGAAGTGGGCCACACGGGGATTAGACACAGAGTGCTTCCCCAAAGAGCCTTTAGCACGATACGAGACTATAGGGGGAATTGACAGTGAGTGAATCCCCAGAAAGTCTACTAATTTCATAGCCAAACCAAAGGGGTGAGATTCTGTGTTACTACTAGAGGGTTGCTGGTAATTATAGGTTGAACCATAGGGGTTAGGATGTGAGAGCCACCCAGAGGGTTACCTTTTTCCAACTTGTTGGTGGATGTTTACTTGTGTACTCTGTCTGTTAGAACTGTGGATTGTTGCTGCTTGTGCTTTCCTATTTACTGTTTCTTGTTTTATTTTTTCCATGTATTCATTGACTGTTAGGCACAATTCTTTGGGTGATTGCCTACTGGGATTGTATCTCACACCCTGTTTGGGCAATGCTTTGGGCCTAAGAAGACTATGTTACTTCAGGTATAGATAAGGGAAAGTGCCCTTCTACTTTAGGTTATTGATTGCACTAGAGATGGAGAGCATGGGACCGAGCCGAGGCTCACGATGCTGAGGAGTTCATCTTGTTTTCCTTTTCACTTTTTTTTTCAGTTGTACATCAGCACGTTGTTGTGTTTGTTGTTTTCCTTAGGTCCTTGTACTTTTTTCATCATTATTATCATTTTCTATATAGTTATTTTTCCATTGTTGGGTTCCTGTTGTTATGCATGTTGTTACTACTTCCATTGATGATTGTTGTGTTTCCACGGTATACTTACAGAATGAGGGAATAGTTTCCCCATCGACTCACCAAGTCCCTCGCTGCTAGTCGGCATCCTCTGGCATTTGGGGAAATGCAGTTGAGGTCATGTGGCGAACCGGGTACGGGGCACCAGTGGAGGGGCTCCGGATTCAGGTCGTTACGGTGTGTATTGATCCTTAGTATTTAATGTTGTTATTAATTTGTATCGTGAGTCACGTACATTGAATTATTGATGAAAAGTTTGATAACAAATGCTCACAATGAGGTAAGATATATTAGGAGTTTTGCGAGTAATATTGATTTAATGAATAATGAGAAAAAAAGATTTTTCCCATCTGTTCTTTAATGAAAGATTGCATCTCAAAGTCTTTGATGAAAATGATATGTACTAAACAAATCCATGGACATGGTGTTTTGCAGGCAAGATTATTTTCTATGAAGTCAAATAAAGAGAAATAGAGAACATAGGTTGATGGAACCTACATGATACATTCTTGATTGGAGATATCATGATAAATGTAATATATTACACATTACATAACATTATGAGGTATCATTTCATTGCACCATTATGTTCTTTCTCTATGGGTCCCTTGTCAAGTTTCTATATTTGATCATTGTACTTTAATCTATTTCACCAAATCCAACTAAGAAAAAGGCCTAGAGGGTCACACTCTAAGTGTATCCAAAATCACTGATCAATAATATATTATTATTTAATATTGTAAAAGATGAATAAATACAAATAATTCACATGGTTTAAAATTTTTTATTTTTTCTAGATCGCATATATTCCATCAAATATTATTTGAAAAAATATGATGTGAGTAGAATTTTTAAAAAATATTTATTTTCTATTTATTCATTATAATATTTATTTATTTGTTAGTGAATAAAGTAGTGATAAGTTTTTAATTAATAAATAGTCATTATTAAAGGGTCGATAAATATTTTGGAGGAATGGAGAACAATTATTAATTTTCAGGTGGGTAATAATAAATATTTAATACTATTTGATAAAATAATATTTAATTTAATTTGCATGTTAAGTGAATGTCAAGAATAATAATAATAATAATAATATTTGAAAAGGTGTTCTATATGAATTACTTAAATAAGAATCATGACGTCAGAAATTATTTTATTTAAACCCTAGAGACATATAAACAAAATTATTTTATTTTATTTGAGATCAAATTATTATTTTTTGGGTTTTGCATAATTTATTTGCAGAATCCACTCAATCACTAGAGATATCCATTATCTAAGAAATCTCCAAAGAACATAGAGTGATATTCCTACATATATCACTCTCATGTTAAGAGAGATCAAGAAGAATTATTTATATGTGGTCCAGAAAGAAATCAAAGGAGGAGGACACAAGTTATAGGATCAACCATGCTAACACCCAAATTATTAAACAACGTGGTTTAGTGATTTGTGAAACACGTGTGGCTCACCGATAGAGGGAATCTTCGCTTGATTTCCATAATGCAATGAATATACAACACAAATAATTTTATATATAAATCAATGACGAAGGAATCCCAATGAGGAAATTCTTTAATTAATTAAATTTAATTTAAACAATATGTTACGAAACATTCCCTAGTTCTATCATTTAATCCACTGTCTATATTCATTTACATAGTTCCATTGATCATTAAATTAAAAGTTATGTTAAATATCAGATTAATAATAAATCATAGAAACAATTAATGTTGTTCATGACCCATCACATGATTCCACTTCGCCTGAAACCTATACGTATAACCAAAACAAGGGTAAAGGAATAATTAATGATGAGAACGATACATATCTAGATATTTCAGGATCATAAAATTCCTCCACTCATAGAAATATAATTTTTTATGAGTTTTGAATACTATATAATGTAGGATAAATAAAAACATCTATTGTCACATCTATTCTTGTAAAAGTGATCATGATATATGTATAATTCTAATGTTCACCTACCATGGATCAAATAAGTAAAAAAAGACATAGTGTTTCATACTTAAATAAAAATTCAAAAATATTGAGACAATATCTAAAAAAACTATTTCCCTAATACAAAAAAACTTATATAACATTGTAAATGATTAGATTGTCTTTTGATAATAACTTTTGGATGAATCTTTTGTGAATAAGAAAAAAAATTTCCTCATAGATTCATTGATAAATGATCATTAGTTTATTGGGTTCAACCCTTTTAGTTAAAATCCTATATTATCATTTACAGTTTAACCCTTTTATTTTGTTTGTTTTCAAAGAACAAATTATATGTTCTTGTATATCAATGAAAATAAATACAACCATTATATCGTCTGAAAAAATTAGATAAGTTAAAATAATGGAAAAACTAAAATCTAAATGTGACTTTAAAACAATAAAGGTATAAAAAGAAATGTTGATTGGTCCTTCGTTGATGAATAATAATGATAAATCTTAATTAAAACTATAAAAATTAATGGAATTCTGAAAAACTATCAAATAAAGACCAAGATAAAATCAGGGCATAAGAAAATGAAGAATTATATGAACTATATGATGGATTGGAATCAAAATATTTTCAATCATTTATAAATATGTTGAATCAAATTATCTAAAGATATTTAAGAGTTTATGTGGGATATATCATCCATGTGAAATGTTTTTTAGCATAGTTTTATATTTTATAATGTATATAATATTTACTTAATCAAAATAAAGTTTTTAAAAAACATTTAATCATTTTGTGTTTGTTTTTAATTTATGTTTTATTTTTAAAAATAAAAGGGTGAGATGGAATGAAAGGTTGAAATTGAGAGATATAAAATTATGCATGAAACTATTTTACAATAATTTTATCTAGAGTTAAAACACCTTTTACTTTGATATAGTATAATAAATGTTTTTTATCTTCCCTTATGAACATAAAGTTGAATTTATTTAAGAAATATTACTTCACGCATGATATCACACGGTTCTACAAAATAATGTTTATTTTTTCCAAAATAATCAAATTATTGAAATTTGAACAAATGTTGATGTGTTATATGTAAGGTTAAATGGAAATCATATATGGAAGGAAAAAATGTATTCTGTTTTGTATTATATAATCAAATAGAAATAATTAACTATTGTATAATTTAATTGAAAACTTTTACCTTTAAATGTGGTAAAAAAGGTTAATATAATTGGTTTAAAATGAAATTATGGTTATTGTTCTCAAGAATTTGATATTTCAAAAAACAATTTTTTCATTCTCTTGAAATTATATACAGATAATAATTAATTCTAATCAAATGTATAAAATAAAATATAGTATAAACAGTCTATATAAAGATTTGTTAACAATGTATCTGGTCATATTTCTATAAAACTATATATATGAATTCTTTTAAATAAGAGTATATAATACAAAAATATATGCACTTATTTAGTGTCAAATAGAAAAAAAAATATAGGAATAAAAAATGTGTTTTTTAACTAATATTTCCAAATAACATAAATAATAATTAGAGTTTAAAATATGTAATTCAATATAGAAAATTCAAACAAGTTACATTTTTACAAAATAAATATAGAGTTCATTAAGTGATTTGAATTATTCCATTCATTGAATAAACAATTCAAGATGAATCCAATCATTGAAATTGAATATATTGTTTAAAAAATATAATTCAAAATTACAATTTTCGACAAAAAAAATTATACAAAAAATTAGGCTTCCAATGATATTATATTAGAATAATTTATATTAAATTAAATAGAAATAAAAAAATTGATAGTTTGAATACCCTGCCATTAAATACTAGAGAACGATGTCATCGGAAAATACTACTCACATTAGAGCCCCCAGAGTGCCCTATTTGATTGACATCATTATTATGAAAATCATGCACAAGTAAATTACAAGAATTAACATTTTAAGCACCCTAAAATTCAGAAAATTTTAAATCCCATAACATTCTGAAAATATTCACTTTGATAATATGAAAGTAAATAGAACATCACCTTTTTTGGAATAGTTATTGAAATTTTTTTATATCACTTGTCATCTACGATAATTATATTTAAAAAATAAGTGATGTTTATTCTGTTTATGTTAGAGCAGTTAAGTTGTAGGTTATTTAATTTAAATATATATTTGTAAAAGTTTCCCAAAAAATAATATGGAAATTTTTATATAGAAGCTCCAATGATTAGGGGAAATTGTAAAAACTTTTATCATAAATATTTTTATAAATGAACCATAATTAATCTATAGTAGTTGTTGTCATGGACATATAATGAGCGTCTTGATTTTCCCTATCAATGTCACAAGCTCAAATATATGGTTTATTCAACCTCTCAACAACTTCAACAATTTTCCCAACATTTTCAATGTATTGATAAGATACTGATAACTAAAAGTTACAAGTTCATCATTGCAAGCGAATGTGACCATCCACATACTTAATAAAATATAAAACCATGTTTCCATAGCTTGAATTTATCATTTGTATAAAATATTATTGCTTTGAAACATACTAATATGGATAGACAAAAAATATATATATATATATGGATAGACAAATTCAAACATTTCATTAACAAGTTCACAATTTTGATTCCAAAAAAATATATATTTACAAAAGAAAAGAACATATTGATTGGAATAAATAAAATACCAATCATATGTTTTTAGTTTTTAAAACGATTCATTTAAAAAGGTAGTGAATCAATCCACTCCTCAACACATATAAATTCTCAAAATTATTTGGATTCACTAAAAAATATTGGTACCCTAGAAATGGAATATAGGATAATTTCCTACATGAAATAATTTCACAATAAACATTTTACAAATCCTTATAAAATTTATCAAATCCCTAGAAATTGTGTGACTAAAATTAGAAAAATAAAACATATATGATATTATAATTCAGAATAAGGCTATATGAATATAATCACCACTTTATTTTAAATTACAAAAACTTATGGAAATGATTTTAAAATTTGATATAAATTTGTGATGGTGGAAAAGAAAATATAATGAAATTTCATTCATGGTAGAGTAAAGTATAATGAAATTTAAAAATATATTATTATTATATAATGTAAAAAAAATGAAAAACTAATCAATTCGAAAAAAAACTGAATAAGAAATTTTCACCTCAAGAATATGTTTTGCAAGCTATGTGGAGGAAATAAGGTTGATGTTAGTATTTTATAAAATATCTCATATCTGTACATCCTAATATGAAAAAAAACCATAAAAATGTAATTTTTTTTTGAATTTTCCAATTATAATAATTAGTCAAAATATATTTTCATACACAATAATGGAAATAAAAGAAATAATAATTATAAATTTTCAATTATTATTATTCATTAAAGACATAAAACTAATTTCTAAATAAGAAAAAAATAAAATATGAGTGTAATATATTACACATGAGTCCATAGTACCCATTATTCCGATATTCCATAATCCATAATATATATATATATGTTTTTTTCAAATAGAATAACTTTTATTGCAAGTTATGAATATAAATATTTTTAAAATAAAATTTAGATTCCGTACTTTATTTCATTTTTAAAGTTATATTCATGTCGTTTGTAGTGTGGAGATGGAGTTCAGGTTATTGACTTCATATATTAATTATGAGAATCGATGTATTTGTAAATACGTGTAAACAAGGTAAATAAAAGTGTATAAATATTGAATAAAAAATTAAATTTCAGTACATAAAGGTGAATACATATGTAAATTGCGTTGTACATAAGATAATGACATAGTTTGTATGAAAAAGAATGTATATGGAGTAAATCTGATTGCATGCATTCATATTGTTAAATTTCCACTTTATTTATAAAATTAATGTTAAGACATTTATTACATTTTATGTATATAAAATGTGGAGTAAGATGGATGAATATAGAATAAATTTCAATATATTTATATTCTTAACATATATTTATATATTATGCATCATTTATAGAACTTGTATAAAATATACATATATCAATTGAATTATAAAAATTACATTACAGTTTATGCATTATAATATATGCATTTTTATAATAAATAACCCTAGTTGTACACATGGATGCACAATTTATAGATGATCGTATGTATATTATTTAATTTTATATACTAAGAATATATATTATTTGAAATCATTGTTATTTATTTATTTATATATATTATGGAACACATGGATTCATAATATATGTGTATTTACGTATGTTATTCTATAGGTATATATGTGTAGAATATAAATGGTCAGAAAGGTTTTTTATCTGTGTCTGTGTGTGTGTGTGTGGAAAACAAATTTATCGTAATGAAATATTTCATGTTGTGTAACAAAAGCTAAAAAGGAATATATTATTCAGAAGAGAAAAAGGTAAAAAACAATAAATCATAATATAACAATAATATAGAAAAATTATAAATAGACAATGAAAATTATAAAAAGATGATATTTTTTTATAATAATAATTCATTAGATAGATAACCACAATTTTTTAATAAAACATTTTCATGAAAATTTGAAATTGAGAAACCTTCAATCTAATAGATAAATAAATAATATTAAAAGACATAAAAATATAAAATCAAAGAGACAAACTATAAAAAATACATATTATATTCTATGATCTGAGATAATATAAATCAAATGAAATGGATTCAATGATTCTAATAAAAACTATGCAAATTTTATAAAAAATCAAGGGAAGCTACTTTTTCATACTTGAAACCGAATTGATGTAGATTTTATTCTTCAAATCACATGACAAAAAAAATTTATCCCTTGTGAACTGTTAGGAAGATAATTAAGAAGATTATAATTGAAATGAATTTAGGTTAATAAATATGTGTTCCTCTATTGTGAAATAGCTAATAGGAATCCAAAATCAATGAAGTAAAAATCTTTTTCATTTCAAAAATACAAAGAATAATTTAACAAATCTAGGTTAAAAATAATATTTTGTGGATATATATATATATATATGCGTGTCTGTGAAAAATAATCCTAATGAAGTATATCATGTTGGTAACAATATTAACTAGTAATAAATGATACATAAGTGAAAATACATAAATACACAATAAACATAATATACAGTGCATATATAAAAAATATTAAAACCTATAATTTAAATTATAAAAAAATATTTAGTTCACATTATTAAAAAAATTACAATTCAACTTGTAGTTGACCCTTATTTTTTCATAAAATTATGGCATAACAATATGAAATTGAGAAACCCTAAATCCAAAAAATGAATAAAATTATTAAATGATATGAAAAAATAAAATTACCCAAAAATAAATTGCACCAAAACTTATTTTATGATATGGTATTAGAAAATATCAATGGAATGGATTGGATTTAAAGGTTCTAATATAAAAAATTAAAATTAGAAGAATAAAATATCAAAGAAAGCCCGTTTTTTAAACCTCAAAACTAGTAGAAGTAGATACAATTCTTGATATCACATAACCAAATAATGTTCTACCCTATGAACTTTTTTGAAGTTAAATAATAAAGAGATAATAGAAAATTAATTTAGGGAAATAAATATGTTTTCACTTAAATTGGAATAGATAACCAGAAACCATTTATGATGAAGAATAAATCTTTTTCAATTGAAACATAAAAATGATAATTTTAAAAAAACCAGTGTTAGAAAATCATATGGTTTTCATATGACATGTGAGGGGAGAGAGGCACAATACTTACTAATTAAATCACTGTGTAGGTCACCAATAATGAATGGTCACACATTTTTATTGGTTGATAATTAGAATGTAAAAGGGGATATTTCCACTCTAAAGGGTAGTATCTAGTAGAGTACATGAATATTTTTAAAATTTGTAGTGGGTTGATACAATGGGAGGAGAGACCATTGTCTAGGAATCGATGATTTAGGGTATTCAATTCAATGTCACCCAAAATTGTGGGAGAAAATAGGGTAGGGGATTAGAATGTGGTGGATATGGGAATTTAGGGATGTCAAGGAATTGGGAGGTTGGGATGTGTTAGATGGTAGGATGAATCAGGCCAGAAGAGGAGGCGGGGAGGGAAAGATACAAACCCGAGAGGAGTCGAGGAGGATAAATCATTGATGGAGTGAGATTCGGGAGGGGTAAAGAATAAATTATATTGATGAGGAGGGTGAAATTATTTAGAGGAAATATATGTTTGGATAAGCTATAATGGGTATGAATAGAAATCCATGTTTCGTATATATAGTGTATTTTAGTAAAATATATTGATATACTATGTGTTTTGATCATAAAATAGAGGAAAAATTTTGAGTCATTCTAATCCTGACTATATTGTTTCAATAAATATTAAAAATGTTTTAATATTTATTATATATTTTATTTAAAATCACTAAAATTGATATATGTTCCATATAATAGGAATATGTAAACCTTGTACGAAAAAATACTAGTACATGATGACACTACATCAACACAGAAGTTCCCTCGACATATTTATACTCCTTGATTAATTGTACAATTCATTGTCCTCTAAGATATTTCATTTTCATTTTTTAATTCAGACAATCCATTATATAAGAACTATAAGTCAACATGTCAATTTCAATACTGGTATACTTACAATTTTCTTCTTTCAAGGTTTAATGATACTGTTAGAAAAAAATAACTATGAAATAATTATAGGGACATGAAATGTTTCCATAAGGACCCATATATCCCCTTCTCCTTGGTGTTATCAAGACATAGACCCAAAAAATTCAGAATGTGGCATCTCAACTATCTAAACATTCATAAGGAAATCACATGAAAGGAGAGATCTTCAATAGGTTTGTGATGAAATTTGTGAAGGAATTGAATTCAATTTACCAAGAAGATATTCATTAACCATAGTAAATTAATTATAAATCTGCAAATGATTATAAAATAAATTAAACAATATATACAGTGATTTCAAAAACAAGCTTCACCATGAATAATACCCTAAAAACCCACATAACAACACAAAAATTGAAAAACATATAAGATGGTCACCAACTATGAACACATATTGTTCTTCTACTTCCTGAAAATAAAATGTGATTCCCTATTTTCATATATAATCTAAAATCATGTAGAAGAAACCCCATGCAAAATTTAATAAAAATTTATTTAATAATAAAAAACAAGACTCTTATGAGTTAGTATTACATTTACCATGCTTTGTACAACATTATTTTTATAGTCCCAATGAATTCCATAAACCACAAAAGGAAATAAAATTTAACCCTTCAAAACCACCGAAGAATAACATTGCATATCAAAAAATAAATCATATCCATTCATAGAGTTGTCTGAAAAATAAGTAAAAAATCATGAGGATGGGTCAGATTTTCTTATCAATTTTCGGTTCAATTTATAATGAAAAAGAAATGGTAATTTTGTGGTAAAAAATACAAGGAAAATAATTTTATTCAATTTTCTTTTTTCACAAATGTAATTCAGAAGTAATATGATATATAAATGTTTAATTAACCAATATTCTCATACTATTGAAATAAAAAAAGGTATAGAGGACCAATAAGTGAAAAGGAATTAATGTAATGAAACATCATAAGCCATATTCCCCTATTCAATGTGATATCAGGGACATCTGGTTTTCCATAATGTTATGTATCGTCTAAGGATGTCTTTAAAATTCTCATGAAACCCCAATAAAATATATTTAAATAAATTTAATGAACACTAGTCATATTGTTTATCCCATAAATTAATTTCTTTTTGAATCATTTCTCACTCCTTTGGAGTTTGCAATCACTAATGAAATCAATCAATTTATAGAAAGTTGGGAAAAGCAGAATTCTATTAAAGGAGAAGAAAATAAATCGAAATAAAATAATTACTGATATGAAGAATATATAAGAATAATGAGATTCCTATAGAAGTCACTACTCTCAATGAACTAGGGACTAACCCTTAAATTCATACTAATGGTTGAAGAACCAATATCATTCGTCTGCCCCCCACATAGTCCATTGTTCACATATTTAAATTCTCTACTAAAAGCTTCTAGAAAATTCCCTCCCAATATCTAGAAACATATTTACTATCATCTAAAAAAGAAACCCCACTAACCACTACCAACCTCAAAACAACAAATCAAAACTCTATGTTCTTATGACAACTCCAACTAGAAGTAACATATTATATGACTACCCCGAGATGGTTACTAAACTCTCACATTACCTACCTGAAACATCAAACATACAAAATATATTAGGGCCTACTACTAGAAACATTCATAAGAACACCCAACTCTCTCATGTATGTACCGATCATTCCAACAATCCTAAAAGACCGCCTTGTCCTAATGGTTGGAATGATCAATAAAGTTTATGAAATAGGGATGACGAATACCCCCAAAAGACTCCATGATGAAGACTCTAGGGGAGTACTTGAAAACATTTAAATTTTTAGTAGCATTTTCTATCCTAAGGATTTCTCCAAACCATTAATCTTGTCTATGTCATAATAGATGTTTGTCTCACATGCTTCAACTAAAATGATAGTCCCCCTTCACACAATCTCATTTTGATGGGGTGGTTTGTGAATATATGCACCAACTTTTACAACCATTAAAAGAAGTTTTGTGTATATATATACTTATATTCCATCTTGAATCCCATTCTTTGAATCTTCACCGCATGTCCAATGTTTTATGCTCAGTTCCAATGAAAACAGCAACTCTAGCATTATTTCATCTCGAACTATAAATTCATGTATCATTCACATTTAATAATTCTACTCAGTTTAAAACAATAGATCGATTGGCATCATTCACTGCAACTTCAAACTAGTCACAATATCCACATATTACGGTCAAAAATATATTCTCTGCATGATCCCATGTTGGTGCTTTCATTGATTGCAGTTTCTCTAACATCAACAATCGATGAACTGGAATGGAAAAACTCTAATACCACAACACATCATGTTCTGCACATCTCATATTCTCTTATAGTCATTTATTACACACTGGCCACACATAGTTTGAGATTCCACATTGTACATCAAGTAACTCTTGGTTCTTCTTTCTAGACTCGCAAATTTGGATTATAATCTCTAAAAGTTCATATGCATTATGATCGAGTATCACTATAAAGACCCAACCATAAATATTACATAATCATGATATTTAAAAAATATTTAACTTATTTACATTCCCAAGGGTCTTTTCAGTTTATATTTTTATAAATTTATGACATAACTCATACATATCAAACCACAATCATAAAAAGTTGGTACTATTAAAACAATAACAATCAACTCCAAAACATAAATTTTTTAACATAAAATGACGACCTGATTTATTTGACATAACTTCATAAAATTTAACATCAATTAATTATTTCTATTAAACATCCCTATAATATATGAAAACTTTTAAAAACCTAGGATGTGCTTAAAATTATAAGAATGGGATATAAAAAATAAGTAAAGAAACCATTAGTCCATGAAAACATTAAAACATATGAAATAATTTTCACAAAGATATACTTCTCACCCATATATATATATATACATTGTGAAACATGAGATTTACATAATAAATTAATTATCATATATAAAACAATAAAGATATCTTGGGGAATTAAAAACAAATATTTTAACCATCATGGCTACCTTATGATTTTCAACCCTCACAGTTACGTTACAATGTAACCCACACTACTACCTTATGGTGTAACCATCACAGTTACACATGGTGTAACCATACAACTATCCTTCAACTTACACATATCCAATGTGTTTGATAGAGATATAGGCACCAAATATAATCATAATCCATTCACAAGAACATTAATATAATAATCAAACATGAATAATTTCATAATAGCAATGCTTTTGATTTTTGATTAATATTATTTCAAAAGAGAATGTTTAAAGGAAATTACCTTTACAAATATTTTATTATTGATGTGAAAAATTAAAATAATTACAGAAATATGTGTATGAAGTATATATAAGAATAATAGAAATTATTATTAATAGAAAATAATCACACAAATAATATTAATACAATATAATAAATAATATATATGGTTAAAACAATGTATTGAAATTGGTTTAAGAATCCCCTTTCCTCAAATTCTTTATACATAAAAACTATTGAAATAAACTTTATAATGGAAAACATAGTGTTAAAAAAATTTTATTAAATCATTTTCATGTTTATAAAACCTTATAATATAAATTTATAACAGAAATTGACCCATTTATTAATAATATTTTGTTATATCCATTGTTTCGGGTGCGTGTTTCACATGATTTCCATTGTTGGTTCGTAGAGTATTTTCTTGGAGAATGGAAGAGAAACACCAGAAGTAGAATGAAATTGTTTTAATATTTCTCTATAATGTTAAATGATTCCATGCATAATTTTTTATAATTTCTGATGATGAATCATTAGATAAATCAGTAGTTGTATTCGTTGAGATTATTTTGGGAGTTCTTCGATAATCCCAAATGGTTTTTATCATATACCTTTTATATTTTGTGTATGTGTTAATTCCAAAACATACGGGAGGTCATATTATATACTTTACATTATTTTTCAACCATAATTTTTTTTACAAGAACATATGAATGATATAAGGAAAATTGAATACACATCGTACAGGATCTCAGTAAATCGACCCATCATAGAAATTGCTTTTATATTTAGAATAAGAGGAAGATGAGAGGAAGAATGGTGATGAATTATTCAATAAAAATGATTAAAATTATGTATATATTTAATAATATATATTTCATACCTTTTTTAAAATCTTAGGTTAGTAGAGTATAAGGATAAAAAAATAGAAAACCTTCACAAGAAAATAAAAGAGGATTTTTACCACTTGATCTATTCTCTTTCAGATAATCCATTTGGCCTTTTGGTTTTACCCCTAGGTATTGTATTTGGGTAGGATACGTGGTAAGGGTATTAGTATGACATTATAAAATTCTATAATATTGATAGGTGTGATAGGAAGAGGTGGGGGTGAGGATTTTATTTATAGTTAATGTGAGATATTTTTTAATTAATCTCAAAGGACACAGCATTAGTGGTATTTGAAAAACCATGTGCTTTGCATTGGTGTTTTACAATGGAATAGGCCATATGGAACAAATAATAGCATGTGTTACTCCTATATAGTCTACTAGAATGATTACATCATTATTATATCATTATGGCGTCATTAAACACCCAAAAACAGAAAACTGTATTTTTACTATTCACTAAAAATTCAACTATGTCAGAAAAATCCCAAAAAAGAACCAAAACAAATATTCTATGTATAGAATTTCAAAATGAACGCAATTTTTTGAAAATATTTATTTGTATATTATTAATATTTTTTAAATAAAATCATAATTTATTGAAAGAATAACAATTTTAAAACCACAACTCATTTTACATCATCTTGAAAAAAAAATCAAATTCTTATTATCCTATATCCATACCAAAATAAAATAATAATTTAATTTAATATTCATTAGGGTCATCGTAATATTTATATTACTATTCATAAGGGTTTTTTACTATTCACCAAAAAAAGTTTGTTCTATTGAAATCCAAATATCATAATTATCACAATGGTAGATGACTATTTTCTCGAAATTCAAATCATACTAGTGGAAAAATTAAGTTTAATTTCTTGTTTATAACTATATCCTTAAAAATATATTCACTATGTAGATATTATGTGTTTTATAAATTAAAATTCATTTTTAAAACCGTGGTGTGTTACATTCTCCCCGCCTTATGGAAATTGGGTCTTCACAGTTTTATTTAAATATAAAACAAGTGAGGGTACCTTTACTTCATGGAATTTTTATATTCCTCTATTTCTTCTTCAACCACGCAGTTTGACAACAAAAACTTTACATGGTGGAATACCTTATTTTTTAATACTTTTTCTCTTCGATCGGGATTCAAAATCTAATTCTGTTCAAAAGAATGGTTCTCTTCCTGGTGAACTGCTTCTGGGATCAAGACATTAGATGAATATGGAACATACATTCATAACATCAAAACATTAAAAACATTGTATACCAGAGGTAAAATTAGAGGAAAATATACCTGGTAGGAAATTTGTCCAAAATTATCTAGGATTTCATATGCTTTAATGGACCATAGACATAACTTCTATTTCTTACCAAAATGCAGAAAACTTTTCCCTGGTGATATTCTAAGAAAAACATGATCACCTACATTGAATGAAAAATATTTTCTCTTGTTTTATACATAACTTTTATGCTTAATTTCATCTATCCTCATGTGTTTCTGGATCATCATTACCTTGTTATCCACTTCCACTACTAATTCTGGCCCCATCAACATTATTTACTATACTTAATCCAAAAATATGGAGTTAGACACCACTTGCAATATAGTTCCACAAAATGTGTCATCTGTATAATTGAATGAAAAACATTATTATAATAAAACTCAACTAATGAAAGATGATGATCCCAAATTCATTGGTAGTATATTGAACAAGCACTAATCATATCCTTGAAATACTGAATTGTTCATTTTGACTACCCATCTAACAAAGGATTAAAATATATAATAAAATTTATTTCTGTTCGTAACATCTTTTGAATTCTGTTCCAAAAGATAGAAATGATCTTGAAATCATGAACAGATACAATTAAAAGTCGAATTCCATGAATCCTGATATTCTATTTGACGTACAATTGTGAAATATGATCCAAGGATATAGTATCTCAAACTATATGGAGATGATAAGATTTAGTCAGCCAATCAACAATAACCTAGATTTCATTGTTACCTTGAGATGTCATTGGTAGTCCAAAAAATAATTCCATGGATATATTTTCCAATTTCCACTCTAGAATTGGTAATGGTTGAATTATTCACTTCATTAAATATCTCTCATATTTAACCTATTGACATGTCAAACTTTTCACAGTAAAGTCTATAATATCACTTTTAATTCCATCCCACCAGTAATAATCTTGATGGTCTTTATACATATAAGTACTTCATGGATGGACTGAAAACTGATAACTATGAGCTTCATATAATAACTATTTCATTAGCTGAGAATCACATGGTACAGAAAATATTTTCTCAAATATCAATACACAATCTTTATCAAAGTTAAATTTTTGAAACATACCCATTTTAATCAATTCCTCCTTTTTCTGAATCTCCCCACCTACCTTCTTCACATTCTTGATTCTATCTGAAAAAGATGAATGCATTGAATCCTGATAATAAATAGTTTAATTTCATATACCATCAAATTCAATGCCAAAATTCATCAAGGCATTAATCAAAGTGTTTTTTTCGAGATGTAAAATAATTAATTAGGCCGGATTTTTTGGACTCAAAGTATCTGCCACTTTGTTCAAATTTCTAGGATTGTAATTGATCGTCCAATCATAATTATTTATTAATTAATGACATCTTATCTACCTCGTGTTTAATTCCTTATGAGTGAATATATTTTAAATATTTGTGGTTAGTTTATATTTCAAATTTGGCTCATTAAAAATGATGCCTCCAAATTTTTAAATAAAAAAAACACACCTACTAATTTAAATCATGTATTGGATAATTTAACATGTGAGGATTTTGTTTTCTTGAAGAATTATCTACTACCTGATTATTCTTCATAAAAAACAAGTCACTTTAATGAAGCTTTACTATTGATGAAAAACTATCCATTTCTTTAAGGATGGGTGAAAATAGAAGTACTCACCAATTTTCATTTCAATTATTAAAAACAATCATCACATTAATTATTCCAAATGAATTTACCTCCCTTTAGAGTTAACATAGTTCGTGGACTAGATAATCATGCAATGTATTCAGAAAAACCAATATTAATGTCATTCCAAAACAAGAAAACAATGAATCTCAATTATATTTGGGGTTCTTTTCCATTCTTCAACAAATTTCATTTTAGTAGGATCAATAGTTACACCATCTATAAAAAAATGTGACCATGGAAGGAAATTTGTTGCAACCAAAATTCTAACATGCGGAATTTTCTATATAATTTATTTTCTTTTATGGTTTTCAAGACAAACCGTAGATGTTTTTCTTGATTCTCTCTACTTCTCGATTATACTAGAATGTCTTAAATTAAAAACAAAAAAAATTATTCAAGAAATCATGAAATATTATATTCATAAGATCTATTAATACAATAGGTGCATTAGATAACCCAAAAGGAATAACAATAAATTCATAATTACCATATCTAGTTTCAATATCTATTTTGGGAATGTCATCCCCCTTTACCTTCACAATATGGTACTTGGATCTTAATTCAATCTTTGAAAAATATTGAGCTCCCTATAGATAATCAATCAAGTCATCAATGTGAGGAAAAGTAATCATATCGTAAATTGTAATGTTATTCAATGATCTATAATCAATTCAATGTATCATAGAACTAGTTGGTTTGTAATGAAAAAAAATGGATCACCCCATGGTGAAGTTCTAGGAAAAATTAATCCTTTATCAAGAAAATCACATAACTGATTTTCCAAATCAATAACTTCTATTTCGTCCATTCAATAAGGCTGATTTGAAATTGGATACGCATCAAGAACTAAGTCAATTTTTAATTTAACTTCCCAATATGGTATAACACCAGATAACTCATTAGATAAAACATCATGGTTTTCATTTACTAGTAGCATATCATTAAACTGAATAGTTCCTTTATTTTCAACAAATTGAGCATCATAAATTTCATTTCTATCTTTTAATAGTTTCTCATATTTTGATATATTATAAATTTTTGGGGATTGTTCTCTTATACAAACTGAAACTCATTATAAAAAAACTTATTAATCTATTCAATCAATCATAGAATTATAAACATAAATCGAATCCTTAACCTGGATGAAATAAATATCTTTGAAGGGAATAACAATATGGTTTGCCGGTAATTTATTTCGTCATATTACAATTAGAAGATATTAAAAATTCATTCATACATTAACATTTCCCCCATGTTTTTTAATAATAAGTTCTGGTCTAATTTATGAAGGTTATATTTCCAATTTACATGAGAATTTCATTGAAATAAAAGAATGTGTAGACCCCATATCAAACAACACTTTAGAAAAATCTGAGTAAATAAAACATTACCTGATACCACTCAATTGTATGGCCTGACATCTGTTGAGGTACATTCAAAGGATCTCACATCACCTTTATACTTAGAGTATGGCTTCCTCCTATCACTCATATCATTATTGGGGCAGTAATTTTAATAATGACCCATCTTAGAAAATTTAAAACACATTACAGTTTTTTAATCAGGATTAATCCTAGAATCATTTTCACTAAAATCTCTGGCCATATCTCAAAACCTACTACATTGAAAACACTTCTATATTTTGGTAAGGAATTCCCCAATGTTCTTTTGACCACACTTTTCAAAAATTAAAATATAATATTTCTACAATCAGATTTATTTGATTGATTCACACCCATCTCTTTCATGTGGACCTCTTCTTCTATTTGTTCTCAAAGTGCACATGATGATTATAAAACTTCATTTAAACCCACTTTGCATATTATTAATGTTTCCCATAACATTTTAATTTTTGGGAGGCCAATTACCTTCGATATCATGGCTTTAATCCTAAGTGAAAATGATTTATTTTACTATAAATATAGAAAATAGGATTTAGAGAATACCATACCAGTTAGGTGATGTTTTCTACCTACATGGCCGCTAAATATTCCCCCTTCTTCCTCAATTAAATTAATTTCTTCTCCCTCCTAAGTCTAACCACCTATGAAAATATTTTTAAATTAAAATACTTTTAAATTCATTCCACTCTTGGGATTAAATATATTGTATAACTATGATATTCTAGACCATTAACCACCACTGATCTACATCCCCATCAAAACAATTAATGGAAAGACTGTCATTTTGACTATATAAACATACAATAACCTCAAATATCTTTTCAAGGGATTTAAATCCTTCCATTAACTTGAACTAGGTCAGAAGATCCACTGAATGACGAAGGGTGTTTCATAATAAAATGTTCCACAATCATAATGAATATTTTTTGTATCTTTGGTTGTTCTCTTACATGGATACCACCTCCATTTATTTATTGTGCTAGTTGATCGATTACTATCACAAACTGGTTCTTTTCCAATTCCCATCACTCATGTTTGGGAATTTTGGAAGATATCAGCATCTCTGTTCCTTCCAACTTTAGCTTCATTATTTCCTCTACATCAAACCATTCCGAACAGACATATCTTATATGGATAAACACGGTAATATATAAACTCTATATAATTTCAACATAAACATAAGGTAAAAATAATTATTTTATTCAATTAACATCATACAAAATCCTAAATTTATCTAAATCATCGTCTGACACCAACTATAGGGACCCAACCTTAAACATTACATAATCCAGTTATTTAAACTGGATTTCCCTTCTTTACATTCCCAAATATCTTTTGAGTTTAGAGTTTTATAATGTTAGGAGATAAATCATACATATCAACCCACATGAAAATAATTTCAGTACCACTAAAAAATTTTATATTTCACCCAAAGAATAGATTTATTAACACAAAACAACAATGTGATTTCATTGATATAACAACATAACATTTAACATGACTACCTTATTTCTCTTAAACAACCTTATAACCTATGAAAAAAAATTATAAACATCAAATGAACCTTAAAAACTCATTTTGGTATATAAAAAGAAGGAATGAAATCATTATTCTATGAAAATTTAAAACATTTTAAATCATTTTTACAAATATATACTTCTCACCTATATGTAATTACATTGTAAAACAAGATATTTCCATAAAAATTTAAAGATAATATATAAAACCATAAGTTTTTATTAGGGAATTACTTATATATATAGAAACCCTCAAGGCTACTTTATGATTTGTAACTCCCACTCCAACCTCACAATGTAACCCTCACATCAACATTATGGTGTTAAAATCACAGTTACACTTGTTGTATCCATTAAGGTAACCAAAAACTTACACATACCAAATGAGTTTTATGGAGATATAGGTCCAACCATTCATCATAAAAAATTCCATAGAACCATAATATAATCACCAAACATGAAAAATTTTAAAAAAAATCATTTCTTTAGAATTTCGTAAAATATAATTTTAAAAGGGCATTTTTAATGTAATGTCCCATTAAAATATTATATAATTGATGTGAGAAATTAATATAATGAATGTAATATGTGTATAATCTGTAGATAAAAATAACAAAACATAATATAATGAAAATCATCACACAAATAATCATTATACCATATAATAAATAATGTAGATGGTTAACCCAAATTAAGGAAATTTGGTTAAGAGTCTGTTACATCGGTTTCATAACATATAAAACATATATAAAAATAATATATTATAGTTAAAAGTGTGTTTTTAATATTTAATATAAACATATTCATGTTTATAACACCTTATATAATCATTTTATAACATCATTTAGCCCATTTTTTAATAAAATTTTTGTATTTCCATTATTTTGGGTGTGTGCTTCAAATGATTTCCATGGTCGGTTCATAGAGGGTTTTCTTGTAAAATGGAAGAGAAACTCTAGAAGTGGAATGAAATGGTGTCAATATTTTTCCTTAATATTAAATTATGTAATAAATATTTTTTTGTATGGTATATAGAAGAATCATTAGATAAGTAACCAGTTACATTTGTTTAGATCGTTCTGGCGGTACATTGATAATCACAAACTTGTTTCATAATATACCCTTATTATTATGTGTATTAGATAATTTAAGAAAATATTAGTGGTCATATAATAAATTTTATTATATTTTTCAACCATTAAAATGGGTTTTCAACTATCTTTGATGGATTTAAAGGATATTGAATACACATCGTCCATAATGTCAGTAAATCAACAAATCATAGATGGTGTTTTTGTTATTAGAATAAGAGGAAGAGGGGAAAATTTATGATGATTATTTTTTCCATTAAAATGATAAAAATGCAGAATATATCTAATAATGGATCATTAATACCTCTTGCATAAGTGGTTCTTAATAGAGTATTAGAAAAGAAATGAATTGAAAAGTAAAACATAAGAAAATGAAAGAGGATTTATAACTCATGATCTCTTTTCCTTGAGATCCTCTTTATGGCCTTTGGTTATAGACATTTGGTGGGACCATTCGGTCTTGGATGTGGGGAGGAGCCTCAAGAAGGGTATTGGCTAGAATTTATATAATTTAAAAAGATTGAGAAATGTGAGAGGAAGAGGGGGTAAGGGTGGTATTTATAGTTAAAGTGAGGGAGTTTTTAATTTATTTCAAAGGACACCTCATAAGTGGTATTTGAAAAAAATTTGTTTCCCAGGGTTTTTAATGATGGTATTGGATACACGAGACACCTAATTTTATAATTTAATCCTCAAGGGTCGACCAGAATGATTACATCATTATTACATCAGTATGGTATCATTGAACACCCAAAAATTATAACTGGATTTTTCTTATTCCCCGAAAATTCAACATTCATAGAAAAATATGAAATAAAACACCCTAACCATTTTTGAATGAGTAGAATTCAAAAATGGACTCCATTTTGTTAAATTAATTTTCTAAATACGAATAATTTAATTTTTAAATAAAATCATAATATATTTGATAAATAATAATGTTAAAACTATAACTCATTTTATATAATTTTTAAAAATTAATAAATATCTCATTAACATATAACCTTAAGAAAAAATAATATTATAATTTACTACTCCTTTGGGTCATATTACTATTCATATTAATATTTATAATGGTATGTTACTAATCATTGAAAACAAGTTAGTTCTATCAAAATCCAAATAACTTTCTGAAACAAATTGTAGATAAACGTTTATTTAAATTCAAATCATAGAAGAATAAAAACAATGTTTAATAGATAGTTTATAACTATCTATTTAACATATGTTTCATTATGTATTGATTCATTGTTTCCTGAAATTCATAAAAAAATTAAACATTGGGGTCCTACATTCTCTCAAAACCCCCCACAATGATTCTTGTATCTCTATGTGCATGGTAATATTGGAACTAGATTCTTTTTTTGTGGATCATTTTTTACTGTTATGAAATAATTTAAAATATTTACAGTATATAGCTTCTTTGATAGCTTCAAGTATTCATGATCAATAATCTTTTTCCGGATAGTACATTCTCTTCAACTACACTACATGAACTAGGATATTTTGGATGTAGTGAAACTATTATTGTGTGATGTTTTCCCAACTACTTAAACTACCATGATAAAAAAATGTGTCAAAAAATACGAATCATGTATTATTAGGAAATACTTTGAGCATCATAAAATCATTTATTATGGCGTGTCATCATTAGAACTAGCAGATCAAGTTCCCACCACATCAAATGTGTCTACCTCAGTGTGTCACTTCTTAAATTTGACACTCAATGGAAGCAATAATTGATAGGAATAAATTTGGAGATAGAGAAAAAAGTATAGAAATTCTATTAAAGTAGAAGAAAATAATTGGAAATAAAAGTATTATGGAAATAAAGAATAAGGAAGAAGAAGGTGATTCATATAGTAGGATCTACTCCCAAAAGCCTTGGGAATAACCCCCTCAAATTTTTAGTAGCATCTGATGAACCATTACCATTCATTCATACCCTATCACAACCCACTTCTCCAATTATTTAAAGAGTTTACTCAAAAATTTTAGGCAAACTCGACCCAAAATCTTGAAATGAATTTGTTGTCAACTAACAAAACAACCCCACTAACCACTATAAAAATCCAAACAACTACTAACAACTCCAACTACTTATTAAATATCCAACTACTAATATAGGATTACAAGACTGACCTTGGATAGATATTAAACTCTCCCATCACCTACCCCACCCTTTACCTTTAGTCAAACTGTTTGGCCTCCTATAAAACCCCTTTTTAACAACACCCAATCTAGCATGAATGTTCCTTTCAACCAATATTTATAGATTGTGTATGTTTTATGTATTGGTCAAGAGAAGACTAAATTCATGCATATACCCTAACTAATCATTTAAATTTGTGGTGACTATATTTAAATTTGTTTTCGTCACTGAATGTTGATATTTAATAAATTTTTATTTTTCATTGGTTTCATGCACTTTCAAATTTTTTTATCTATATAATTTTTTATATATTTTTTTTTCAAGGTTTATAGTTTATTTCTAATATTTTCTAAAATATATTTAATAATATTATATTTGTTTTTAATTTTCATTTTCATTATCAAACTAAGTTTATCCCTTTCTAAAATATATTTTAATGACGAATAATGAGTATAAATCATCATTAAGGAAAGAAATAGTAATGGTATTTGAAATAATTACCAAAAGAAGAAAATTTTGATACTAGGGCATCATAAAAAGACAAATAAAAGATCTTTAAAATGGATTACCATTAAAATCGTCTCCATCTTTTTTAATTATTTTCAATCAAAATATCCAAGATTAATTATGAGTTGAAGGGGTAGATCTCCCACATGTTACAGGTAGCTTGGTAGATGTTTTTTATAATATATATCATATTTTCCTAAAAAAATTATGATGATTTAATGTCTTTTATATTTTTGTGTTCTTTTTCACATATGTTTGTTTATAGAAAATAAATCGTGATAGATGGAATAGAAATTTGAAGCTTATAGAAATGTACGTAATGTAAAATTATTTCCCTACATATATAACTAAAACTTCCAAACCCTTTCACATTGATATAGTCAAACTATGTTTTATTTCTCTTCCCTGATAAACTGAAAGTTTAATTAATTTAATATTTTTTGTAAAACTATTTTATGTACAATGTGTTTTCATCAGTAAATAAGGAAAAATCAATGATTATTTAAAAAATAATAGTATGTATTCTTTATTGTAACAACTGTTTCTATGTACCTATCATTTTCTATTTAAGTGATATATAATTGACATATGTTTTTTTGTAACATTCCTATGTTAGCCTCATACAATCCAATTCCACTATATGAAGACACTGCTTCAATATATAATATTCATCAACATAATTTAACTACATGATTATAGGTACATGTCATTCTCCACCAAGACTTTTCATCAGTACATTTGAATTTATACAATTCCTAAAATAGGAAATATAGGTCAATGTATCAATTTCAATAACAATACACATGAAGAGTGTTTGTTTATGTTTTGCTGACACTATAAGAGAAACAAAACAATGAATTCATTTTAAAAACATGTAATATGGACCTGTGGATTCATCTCTCTCCCTCTCCTTATTGTTCTCATGATGTACTACTGGAAACATGGATTGTAATGTAAAAGATCAACATGATGAACATTTGTAGAAAAATACGATTAAATTATATATCGTCAATGTTCAGTTGAGTTTATTTAAAAAAATTAAGCTGACATCCATTAAAAAACTCTATAATCAACCTAGTTATCCATGTGAACAACTGTGAACATTCCTGTACAGGCTAAAGGATCCACCCAGAGTGACCCAATGGCAGTATTCATGCTCTAATCAATGAGTGTTTAATCTTCTACTAGGTTTATGTCCATGTCACTATAGTTGTATCAGACTGGGAAGTACAAACCTATAGAACGCATCATGTTCTAGTATGGTTGTGATGATGAGAATGGATAAAATCACTTATAGTCTTAATCAATTTCACTCTCCAAATTTAGTGTGAGATGGGAATGGTATTGCTTTAATAAAAACAATTTAATTCATAGATAATATTGATAAATTAAATTTATATTAACGAGGTGTAGGTGAGAGGTCTCATCATAAGACCACATACAGAGATGGCGGAGATCAACATTGGTTAGTGGTGAGGTATAAATTTTGGACGGTGGAGAGTACCACCCAATGTTTTGGTGTGCACATCATTGGCATTAGTGGCCATAGGTGATAGGATGTGGTAGTGGCGGGTACATGGTGTCTGCCATTAGCGAGATCAATGACTGGTGGATTGTTTAAAAATTTAAAAATTCATTTATAAATATAAAAAAATGGATTTCAAGGTAAATAAATATCTTATATTAATTTATAATCCTTTTAAAAAATATAAACACTAAATTAATAATGATTAATTTAATCATATTTGGAATTCACTATTCTAACCCAATAAAAACCCTGATTAACCACAACATTGATCCTATTTAATCGGATCGAGTAGCTTTGAATACTCATTCTTTTCCCTGAACATATCTTACAATAAATATACAAACTTATAATAAAATTATTAATTGGGTATATTATCTTACCATCTATGTACAAACATATAATATACTTTATGGAATTCTAATGAAAGCGATAAAAATAAATGGTTTTTAAAAATGGGATTTCATATAAAATGTTTAAATGGTTCTATGATATAAATATTTATACATAGAGATCCTATGAGAGAGCGTAAAATTTTAAGCAATATATATTTTTAATATTTATTTTATTACATTTCATTACAATTTATTCAAAATATTATTTAAAATCTCATTAAAACCACTAATGGAGTGACCCTTGAAATCCTTTATAAATATCAATATGGGATTCTTGTTCTCTTTTTTAAGCATCAGAAAGAAAATGTGGTAACAATAATATATTCTTAATAATATTATTTTGTTAATAATGTAAATAACAAAATCATATAATAATTATGTAAATCATAATAATAAATAATTTAAAAATTAAAATTTATGTCGGTAAATAAAATATTATTAATGTTAAAAAATAACTAATAATTAATAATTAAATAGATTTTAATTCAATTTACAATAATTTGGTAATTGAATTTAGAGAAACCATTAATTTATAATACATTAAGTATTAGTGTAACTACCAATAATTAGTTATATAATTAATAATAATAAATGATGTAATTAATAATAAAAACAATAACAATGATAAAATTATTAATTAAATTTATATCGTGAATAAATAAAAATCACATAATCAAAATTTTTATTTGTAATAGTCATATTATTAATTATCGAAAAAAATTATATAATAATAAAAACTAAATTATTATTATTTTTTCAATAATTATTAATTAAATTTTAAATTTATTGATTATTACAACATTGATTACTAATTACCAATTAATTAATAATCAATTTATCAACTAATAACAATCAAACTCAAGATCAAATCATGGTTGGGAAGAGTTTATGTTATACGATAGTAGTGTTGTAGCAACACAACAATACAAGTATTTGCGCAAGGACTGTAATAGTGATACTATTCATACGAAAAATGATCTTTTAAGGCTATGTAATAAGACCTTTGGGCCATATGGCCTATGGACCATCACATTCAAAAGTAAACTATTAGAAAAATATCCGTTAATGTTGTTTTTTACGTTTAACATTAGTATTCTATCTAGTGTTAATTCATCCAACGTTGTATATGATAATCTTAACATTGGATAAATAAATCGACATTATTTTTGAGGATTTTGACAATGATTATTCTTATAATTGGTATCAAACGTGAAACATTCAAACATTCAACAATGATTTTTTGGATAACCATTATTGAAAGCGTATTATTATTTATCGTTAGATGTTGATTACTCCCATAGAAGAAAACATGAGACATATGAACTAAAAATTGCAAAAACCAAATGAATAAAAATTAAACTTAATGCATTGACCTAATTTAATTACTTATGGATATTCCCTTTGAATCAATATGTTGGTTTTTTTTATCCTACTTCTTTTGAGAAAATAGATCAAATGGAATCTAGAATGATGGTTTGTAAGAAAATTTAAACATTGGCTGGTAAATCCCATGAAGAAAATTTATCTTCCAATCTCAAAGATAATAATCCTTCTATTCCATAAAGAAATCCATCCAAAAGATTATATACTAGGGGAAATAACACCATTAACAATGGTTTTTTCCTTTCAATGGTGATTATAAAGATACATTAATACAAGTGGAATATAAAGTGGTACTTTCAACAGTGTATTATAAATTATTTTGTTCAAACCCTTATAAAATATGAAATATAGAATGCTCTAAATGCTTTTTTTGTAAAATTAATGTTGAAATCCCTTCTAAAAGACGAAATATATATCGGTTTCCGCATCAGTTTTAAGTAAATCCATCGTTGAATGTCTGTTATTAAAAAATATTGCTAAATTCATAATTATTGACATGTAAACAAAACGTATATAACTAAACAACAATAACAAAATGAAGGACTATAAAACTCATTAAAAAATTCCCAACAATTTTATAAATATATAGCTATATGAAACTAAATCATTAAATTATTCAATGAGAGATAAGAGTTTACAAAAAAATATTTATGTTGTTTCATTTCATTTTATGTATATACATAAATATAGTAAATTATCTAATAAATGAAGTCTTGTGAATTTAAAAATATGACTTATTTATTTCAATTATATGTGTTATAATGAAACTAACATTTTCAACATCTATTTTTTTTATGGTTGTGAATATCAAATAAATGAATCAAAAAAGATAATATTAACATTTCAGAAATTCATATTTATGATGAAATAATGTTTTTGAATCAATATTTTAAAAATATAAACAACAAATTTGTTAGCAAAAACAAGTATTCCCTAAAATATAAGAAATTAAAGCAAACATTCATATGTTAAATTTTCAATGAATATGCTATTGAATAGTGATACCTATTGAGTTCAATCCATGAATTATTTTAAACACAAATATTTATTATAAAAATGCATATGAAATTAAAATATTAAGAATGAAAAACTAAAAAAATTGAGTATGGGTTTATACTTAAAAACCATTTTGAATTTCATTCGAATAACACCTAATTAATATCATAACAAATATGGGAAAATATGCATAAAATAAAATGTCCACTAAAATATAAAAACTATGTCACTAATAATGTTGGAGTTAGAGTCCTTTGACCTAATATTATTAATTTGATTACTTGTATATTTTATAAATTAAATATTAATAAAACATCTTATTAAATATTATTGTTTGTTCTTCATGACTCTAATATAATAATTCCCAACATTATATGTCACATTTATAAGGTCATATTAGTTTACCACTATAATGAGAACCTTAATGTTCTATGAAGACATTCATAAATATCTTATTTGGTTGGATAATGTTCTATGATGGAACACACAGTACATAAAATATTAGGTTTGACTACTCATAAAAGGATTATGCCTCCTCTCAAGATGTTTGCACATGGTAATTTCCAAGATAAGAGATTATGATAACAGACCTGACAAAAAGAATTATATATGTTTTGGTGTCATTAGATATTCCAATATGAGATATTTCATAATTTTCCCAAGATTTTATGTTTTTCATTGATGAATTTCATGACTCACACACATAGATTTTCTAGAAAAAACCATCATACAATATTTTGGAATGATGTAGGGTATGTTGGGTGTATAATGGATGAAAATCCTTTAATGGATATATAAAGGATTTTTTCCCTCCATCATTATAGAGAAATATATCTCATCCTTTTGATTAGAATTGAATAGTCGCCCAAAATTCAATGGTCAGGTTGTAACCACATGTTTATTTTCGATAGTCAAAGAAAGACATATCGAGCATATAAGTAGGTGACAGGGAGTGGCAGACTATAGTAGTGGTGGCACTATTGTGGTAGATGCACTGTAGCAGGGACTGTAGCGGCGTCGGTACTGTAGTAGGCAACGTATAATCCTAGGTACTATAGCAGTACTATTCATCGAAGGGCCCTTTGTGCCAAAAATGGTCTTTCTCTTGGTGGTGCGGAGTTGGAGATTCCATCCTAAGTGTCTGCCCATGATCCTCCGATTTCTGGTGATGTGTGCAATCTTATGGTTGCGGTGAAGCCAACTTCTCGCGATCCTTTGAGTTATGGTGCTACTGGAAACCCTTCAGGTGCGATTATGCCGATCTTATCGGCCGATCTGTCTTCAGATCACATTGCTGGATCTACGGAGCTGTCACATCATTCTTCTGCAGATTTGAATCTTGGTGCATGGATTGGTGATTTACGGAAGTCAACGGTTTTTCCAACCTTTTCGGCTGGTCTGAATTCAAATTATTGCGCTAGATCTGCGTCCTCGCATCATTGTTCCACGGCATTGTTTTACGGGTGGAGTGATTTTCGGAAGTCCACTGGTCTAGTTCCTGTTGTTTCGGCAATGGCCTCTTGTGAGGCGTTGATGCGGTATCTTATTCCTCCCTGTTTTGGGGATAACCCAAATCTATTTTCGGGATCTCAATCCCTCTCGGATGTGGTGAGGAAATCAAGCTTCAGGTTGAAGTAGGATGGAGATGTTTGGTTGTCACTTTTCAAGGACTCATGTACGAGTAGAATTCTTCGTAAGGGTTAATCGGCTCACATTTAAGCCAACCCCACTGTGCTTGCGGAAAGAAATTCAATCATTATGAACTCATTGATTTCACGTATTGTTCTTCCCAAAGGTGCAGAACCATATAAACTCGATGATGTGATTCGCAGAACCTCACATTTGTGGGGTTTTTCTAACTTGAAATGTGTTTCTCTTGGTTGAGGATTCTTCAATTCTGTTTTTCCATCTGATGAATTGAAGCTCCGTGCATGGAGTATTGGAACTCTGTTTTTGAAACCTGGTTTTCTTCATTTGCATGAATGGTCTATGGATTTTAATGTCTCGCGTGCAAGAAATGCATTTTTTTCAACTTTGGATTTGTCTTCACGGACTCAATTGGGTTCTCTGGCATCCAAAAATTTTGCATGACATTGGCATGGTGATTGGAACTCTGATTCGGCTAGACAAAGGGACTGAAGATGTTTGGTTTGGTCACTTTTCTAGGATGTCGGTGGAGTTTGATTTGAGCTCCACATTGATTGACAAGGTAACCCTTTCCACCCCTTCTAATAACATTCAAATTATTGTCAAGTATGAAAAAATGCCCCTTTTCTGCAATGTATGTATGGATGTTGGTCACTCTTTAGAGCTATGTCGGAAGAATGTTTCTTTTGTGGAATGTGGGGTGAAAGGTCATTCAGCAGCCCTCTATCGTAGGAAGACCAAGGTGAAGGACTCGACGTTTCCAAATCCTACTACTCATGATAGTGATTCATGTAATGAGCCAGCTCCTGATACTGGGAAAGGGTTTCTTCTTGATGTATCTCAAAAGAATGATCAGAGTGGCCCCTCTAACACTCGTCCTGATTCAGTTGCAGACACTCATATACGGACCCCAGGAATGGTGGCCCATGATAATTCTTATGTTATTTTCTCCAATCATATTTATGTGAAACAACATTTGGATTGTAAACAAGAAATCCAGATGCTTTTTTAGGTATCTGATTTACCTGAGAAATGGGGAAATGTTTCTGCTGATGAATAAGAGAATGTTGGTACCCCGATCAAGACCTCAGGCAGTGGTTCTCATGCATCCTACAAGGATGCCATCTTAAGTGGCCAGCGAAAGGTCCTTAATAGTGAGGGTCTCCTCTCTAGGAGGAGACTTTATAAGGATTACTTTAATGTTCCTAGAACTGTGTCTACCAGATCGTTGTCTAAGGCGGCAAGGAAAGTGGATGCATATATCTTAAAAATCATCAATCAGGAGAAGTCCCAGTCATAGTGGGAGACTGGTAGTGACTCTGATTATGGAAATGATATGTCTTATTATTATCTCTAGACCTGTTCTTGGAGGTTGCGGGTTTTTTGTTGGTTGTCCACGTTCGCTGCTCTATTGTACTTTTTTCTTTCCTCTTAATAAATGGTCAGAAGCTTTGCTTCTGGCTGGACTTGTCTAGTATTTCTCTTTAGTTCTATGACCTATTTCTTGATAGTAATCTTGGACTACAAGAAAGCCTGTATAACATAATTGGTAAGTAATCAAATAGGTTCACACATTGTGTTTCTGATGAACTCGATTATATTACATTGAATATAATTCTTAGAATAGATATTATTCTCAAGATCAAGGTATACTTTTATTCATGTTTTATTGAGCATTAATATTCATTGGGTAATAAATAAATATTTTTTTATTAATAAATAATTTATTAAATTATGATATTTATAGAAATGTTATTTACTAGATTTTTAATAAAATATTACTTTATTTATTCTATATTTTAATTAATAATTATTAACTTGATTTTGAATAACATATTTATTTATGAATAAAATATTTATTTGGACATTCAATAAATTATAAAGGTGATCGATCAAACCAAGACTGAGTTTTATGAAAAATATTAATTAACATGATGGTTAAAAAATATTTTTATATTTTTTATGTTGGTATACAATACAAAATAATAATAATATTATTATTATTATTATATGGAATTAGTATCATTAAATGTTTTAAATATTATCTAATTAATGAAATGATATTAAATAATATTTTTACTTTATATTGATTTCAATAAATAAACATTTATGTATATTGTATATTTCATCAAATATCATGAATAAAATATTTTTGTGCATAACAAATTCTTTTTCGACTCATCCTTTTTCTCTTCTTCTCAATAATTAGAATCATAAGAGAGACCCCTTCAAGATATAAGGACTAACGATAAATATGAGTAGCACAAGAAAATAGACTCACCACACTAGCACTTGAACATCAATTAGCATTTCTCATAGATCAGGGATATCATGTGGATCACAGCTATAGGGATTCTATCCATGGATCCACAAAACACACAAAAGTCAATCAAAATGGGTCTTTTTCTAGAAATCAACAACATCAATGAATATAAGTCCACAATACAAGGTAATCATTTCATCCAATATTAAATAAGTTAGTTATAATTTTTTCATGCAAGATCATAACTCAGGGTTTCTGAAATTGAAATATTAAAATAAATGTTAATATAACTCTCACAAATGCATCCTTCTGCAGCACTTGAAAATAACAAGTGGTATTATAATTGTAACATCTAATGTAATAATTACTTATGTTATTTTTGGTCAACTTTCAATCATGGTTGATTTTTTATTTCTTATTATTAGTTAATTAATACAATTAGAATAAAAATCTTTTAGAAATATTAATCATTTTCCCATAGTATTTAATTTTCATAATATTTTAATAACAGATAAAGAATGACCAGAGATGCCATTGATTTTTGAAAAACTTTTTGCTTGTAAAACTAGTTTACATAGACTGTAGTCAGAGTACACAATGTGATACCATGAACCTTATACTAGGAAGTTCCAAGTATTAAATTACACATGATATATTTATTTCTCATTATCTATTGATTGGCCCAACCTATCACATGATAAGTGGATACACATTATGTCACTGACATATAAACACTCTGTAGTTCGGACTTGTAAACACACTAAAGCACTAGACATGTAACCCAGATACATGGAAACAGAGGTACATAAAGTGAAGTTGGATTTTGTTGTCGTGTAGTCTCTAAATTAATGGAAAAAATTAAATTAAATTAAATTGATTAACCTTCAATTAATATTAATGATACATGTAAAAGATTAAAAAGTTAAAATTTATGTATATTTAATTAAAATACCTCTAGATAATATTAATCTAGACTAATCCTTCAATTACTTTATTATGAGATAAACTTAATTGAACTCCGTGTTAGGCCAACCGTTTTTACATCACATACTTTTATTAGGGTAGTTTTAATGAAGGATTGGGGTTTACATAACTATTTTACATAAAAAGGATCATACCTTGCTGGATTTGATGTAATTTGGAGGCATGTGTTGAGGAAATCCATGTCATGATTTCATTATTGAGGAATGTAGTCAATAGATCAAGGAGTTATAGGCATGTATTTGGTCAAGACCTTATTACCTAAATACCATCGAGTAGCTTGACCAACCCTTTTTGGGGTCATATGAAGGTAGATATGGGTCCTTTCCACTAGAATGTCCTTGAAACTAGACATTGGTAGTTCAATTATGATAGTTATTGAGACATGATAATATAGTAGAAGATTTAATAAAATAATTTAATTTATTATTCATCAAAACATTTGTTGTCTAGAAATTTACTAATAATATACTCATTTCATTGTATAATATAATGGAAATATATTCCTCCACACTATCCCTCCAATCAGTTTTAGTGAATGAAAATATCATCACTGGTAGTTAATTTCTATATTAGATTAGATTATTTTAGTTAATTTTCAATTTTTAATGGAAGAATTGCATGCTATAATACCCACATCCTAATCCACAGAGTTCTATATCGATGATAAACATTTTATTGAAACATTAAATATTCAATGATTTCTTCTTTCATCTATGACTATTGAACTCATAACTCCTCTTGAAATCCGGGATGCATATAAAATTCTTGATAACCTATGTGGTCTTTACCAGGCCAGAGATAAATAGAAGCTACTTGAGATTTAAAGGTTCTGTTTTAGAGAAAACATGGATAGGGTTCCCAATATGGGTCTCATGTAGTAATTCTCATTAGATACATTGAGATCTTATAGGATTTAGGGTTTAATATTTCTGATGAACTATGCACTGATCCCATTTTTTCATCAATTCCTTAGATATTTTCCATCTTTGTTGTAAATTTGAATATCAATAACATTGTGAAGCCTCTTCCAGATCCTATCACACCACTTTTCCAAGTAGATATTAATTAAATGAGTTAAAATCCTTCCTTCCTTATCGTGAATAAAAAAATTGAATGAGAAGACCATAATGGCTAAAGATTATCCACTCCCATCCAAGAAGAGGAAGATCAAGTGGAATGCAAGGAAACATGATGTTGCCTATTTCATATTTGGTAATAAGGGACATTGGATGAAAAAAATGAACCCAACCCATGATGCAAGGGGGTAAATCATGTTCATTTATTATCACGTTCAATTTATCCATTTCTACAAATTGGGAAAAATATACAACTTGGGTACTCAGATATGTATTCAAATATAGGAAACATGTAGATTCCAAAAAATTACCCAAGGGGAGGTAGATCTATGAGAAGACCGTAGAGATATAATTGTATCTATTTCTATTAGGTAATACCAAATCATGTTTTTGACTTGAATGATATTGGTTTTAAAGGTTTTTTATATTCTTTCTCTTACAAAAAAACATTATTTTTGTATCTAGAATACATATAAATGGATTTATTTACAAATTTGGGAAAAAAATTGGTATATTTAATAATGTTTGACATTTTTATGGAATTGAACATTTTAATAATGATATTTATGTGTTGGATTAAATGAACCTTGTAATGGAAATTGATAATGAATTTATGACACCGTACACATACAACACCCAACTTTAGCATCGTCAACTATGACATATATGTGAATAGTGACAAGAAGAATTACATAAACATATATATTTAGATTCTTTAGAATTAAAAAATGTTCTATGTTAAACAAGTTTATAAGGCATAATGACCACATCCCTGCGCATGAGCCTTAGCCCAGTTGGTGAGGACTCATTGAGTGCATCCACGAGACCCAGGTTCGAAAGCCGGTGGAGGCATAAATTCATGGTACTGTTTTAAATACCCGAAGCTTGACGTACATGGACATTACATTACCTTTTCGGAATACATAGTACATAAAAAAACAAACACAAGGATCGTAATAGTTTAGTGTCTTTGGAAACTCGAAATATAATCTTCTAATCGTGGTGAAAGATCTTCAACATCTCCTATAAAGATCGTCCTTTTTTTATACCTAAAACCTTTTTTTATATCCTGGGAAAAAAACATAAAAGGGTGAGCTCAAATGCTTTGTAAGGGTAAACAAAAGAAATATCAATCACATCATATTCATAAGAACATAACATTTTGGGAAATCATAACCTGCAAAAGAGAGGATAATTTCATAACATGGGATAAATCATAGTAGTGAAATGAAATCCCAATAATCAGAACTTAAAACATGAAACTTTGTGTCATACACTCATAATCATATAGAATCATATCTTATTAGTCAAGACTCATTGCCAAGACTATCTTAGTGGACAAAGTCCATTTCTGAACCGAGTCACCCTCGTTTCAGTCCTGTTTCACTAAACCGGTATAACCTACTGTTCCAGCCATGTCTATCTCATGAGATATAAAATCTTTACCCAATGCATTGGAGGGAGATATAGGTCCCACCCATCTCATAATGATACCATTCTTATGTGTGCCACAAAATCATAAACCATACATCATAGCATAACCCATGTAATAAAAATGGGAATCATAAACATCCTGACATCATAAAACAATTCATATAAGATAAAGGAATTCATAAAAATATATCCATCACAACATAATCATATCAATGTAATTATAGGGATATAAACATAACCCTATATTATCTTAGATGGAAAATAATTTTGATAAAACACTTTAACTTCATTCTTGAGGAAAATATCCTTTCTACTTCAAAAAAAATTTTCCGTTCATTACATGTCATACTATTTTAAACTAAAAGAAGTTGATTAAAAATAAACTTGAAAACTTTTAAAGGAAGATTCTTGGAAATATTGTTTTAAAAATCCATTCATGCCGTATATGTTAAAAAACATTCTTCTCGTGCTTTTGTCGGAAAAGTCAAAAAGTACCTCGTACGAAAAATGACAAAAGATTCCTTTCATATCTTTTACTAAAAACTGACCAAAGGGTAAAATTGGATTTAGAAAAATTGTAGGTTAATGTAAATAATATTACATATTGAGGAAACATGGATTTGGATGATAAAATACTCCCCAGTAAATTTCAAAGTATAAACAATCGTGGATAAAAATGAGATTGTGATATATCCCTTACCTTAGGTCATTTTTGCTTCCTTACTGTTCGAACCTCATGTATAATGATTTAAATAATGTTATTGACTTATTCCAGAATCATACTTATTTTTATGTATTCCGTACGTACGCACGAGTGATGATATCGTTCCTATGATCGTGGAATTTTATTGGAGTGTATGTATAATATTTCAGAATCAGTATCACTTTATAATAGTCATATATAGTCATCATTTAAACCATTATACCCATACAAGTAAGGTGGTGGTGAAAAATAGATTACACCACGGCGTGGAGATGGTATTCCGTACGTACGCACGCGCGGTGATTTCTTTTTCCGTAGGATGGATAAATGGTAAAAAAGGGTTGTTTTATACTTATAATAACATATTAGTATATGATTTATACTGATGTTATTACTTTATCATGAAATAACTAATGAAGAAGAAGTGGAAGAAGAAAGAAATTGAAAAAGACCGGTAAGGGATATTACCTCTTTTTGACGCGCCTTTTCTTAACCTCCACTTAATGAACTAAGGATGGTCATTGAAGAAGACCGGGACCTCTAGGATGATACTAGGGAAGTGGAGAAGAAATTTTGGTATGGTATGGACGAGATTGAAGGCTCAAAGTTGTGTGAGGAAGAGATGGAGGAGGTGCCCTTTTATAAGGGAGGAGAAGGGCACCTTAGGAATTCTTAAAAATACTAATTTATAATAAATCTATCTCCACTTAAAAACCTCCAAAAATGACTCATATACGAATATTATATGAGCTATGGTTGTAATCGCATCACCCAAGCTAATTTAGACATGTTAGGTATTTATTTTAAACATTATCAACTTGATTTATCCTTATTTAGTCAATTTAATTTTAATTGTGGTAATAACATTCTAAAATTTAAATTATAACAAATAATTACTTATTTGTTTTGAATTATCCATAATTAGATACTTTATAACATTTTCTACCATATAAATTTAAATTTATAATTTTTAAATGTATTTGTGATTTTTAAACAATTTTATAATATATTATTTATATAAAATAACAATAGTGTCAATTTTGACACTATTCATTTATTTGAATTTAAATAAAGTATATACAGAAGATATGTTCAAAAAAAAATCTTTAATAGAATAATAAAAGGACATATGTTTCTAGAAAATTAGTTTAGCACATTAAATAGTTCATATAATATTTATTTTATTATTTTTAAAACCATTTATTTGGTTTATCTCTTAAGAAATAAATTACTTCAACATTTTTGTATAATTATTTAATATACTTATTTGTTTCATAAAAATTAAAAATAAAATCCTATGATGAAACTAAATCTCTTAAATTTCAGAATAATACTTTTACTATAATTTATCGTATTAAAATCACAATATTTAAATTGTTATATTTATTAAATTATGAAGGTGACAACTTTGGAATCATTTAAAATAAAATAGTATAAGTGTCATAATTGATTTTTAAGGCTCCAAATGGTCCAATATTATACCATTGGATGAGTATGGTTTATATGTACATGAAAAATAAATTTTGGTCAGGGTTTTGGGCATTTTATGGTTACTATTAGTTTAATAAAAACTATATTCTTGATTTTTCACTAGATAAACAATTTTTGTATCACTATTGTGTTACAATTAAGGATAATTATTTAATCCCTAAAAATTATAAATAAACTCATATGATGTAGAAAACTGAATTAGATTTCGGGATACTATTCATGTTTGAAGTTTCATGAAGTTTATCACTAAATTAAAATTAATATACTAATAGGATTTAAGAGAGTGACATGTTGTCACTTTCTTTGGTTTTAATAATAATTAAATTATTTTCTTGGTAAAAAGTCCATAAAATGAATCTAATCCGACCCTAAAGTTATATTGGTCTACTTTTATCCATCCAATAGAATTTTGGCATGTGTTAGGGTAATTTTATAATATTATATTTACCCTTAATTACCCGATTTAACTTTAACTATGGTAAATAAAATTTACCGTAGTTACTATTCGTAATTCCCAAAAATAAAAAGTAGCTTATTAACATAATTTGGACCAACTGATTCTAAATATGGAATCCATTTTTCCAAATTCAATACAAAAAAGTGGCAGAAATTAAATTAAAATTAATCTCGTTGTCGAAAAAAATGGGTTTTTCTTTAAAACATTGCAAAAGATTGAATTGATTTAACCTACGAATTCAAGGTAAAATCAATGCTAATGACATACAATATATTAAATGGTAAAAATATATTCTATTTATACTTTAAAACCATTCAATATTATAATATAACCATATAAATTATTGTGATGAAAAAAGTTGTTTTTAATTAAAATATAGCGTGTTTTTACTATTCATCAAAATATGAAAGTTACCAGAATAATATGAAAAATTTATCCAAAGTAAATTTTTATTTCATGATTCCATAGAAGAATTTTATTTTTTCAAATTGAACTTGTAAACATGTCAAGAACTAGATTTAAAGTGGGTGCGCCATCAAAAGGTGGTAAAACTGCATTTTTTGAAACATACTTATTTTACACGAAACATTTATTTTGTTCTTATACCATGTTCTAAAAAATGTGTAAGATGAATAATAATGTTATAAAATTCAAAATTTATTTAATACTATTCATAACAGATAGTTCATAATAATATTATAATAATATATCATTGTTTAGTAAAACCCGGTATTGCGTACAACACACGCTATCGAGGAAGATCGCGATTGCGTGTAATGCAAGCCAAGTCAGGGTTGCGTGCTGTGAATGAATCCTTCATTGTTTCGTATAACATAAACCATCAATATTTCATTTATACATTGAATGTATATATATATATACTCAATGTTGTGTAGAATAACTATTATCAAAATTATGTGTAACACGATCCAAGAATAGTGTTGCGTATACTGCAAGCTAATACGGTGTTGAGTATAGCGCAAGGTAATCTTGGTGTATCATAAAACACAAGACATTAATGAAATTAAAAGAATATTTTTCATAAAATCTTGGGGTGTTACATTCTACCCCCCTTAAAATGAATTTTTCCCTCTAAATTCGTCGGGGTTATAAATGGTTTACTATTAGAAAGTTTCTTTAATAGAAACCCACATCGTAAAAAGGAATACCAAAACCAATATTTAAAAACAAAAGTATGAAACGTAACGGTTACCCAAATAAAGTAATCACTGGGTTTCCACATAGGTGAAAATATGGATATAGAAGAGAAATCTAACCATCATGTTCTGATGGAGAGTGGTAGATAACATGGCTATGGAAAATTCAGCAATCACAAAGCCATAAATTTGTGATGATCTAAGGTACCATCTGATTCATCAGATATAAGAGCACTAGGTCAACATTTTTGGTTTTCAAGATCGTTTCCCAAAAGTTGATGAAATTGGAATTAGAAGAAATACTTTCGTGATTTTGGTATAGTCTCACCGTTTGTCATTCTTTGTACAATTTCCACTTCATCTCTTAAAGAAATGAAGTTGAATTTGTCCTTCGTGATGTGTTAGCAGATCATGTGATAGAATGATGGGTCATTCTATCTGTCTCAAACAAAAGGTTAGAAAAGTTATCAAAAAATACATAAATCCATCTATAGTGAGATTAATCATATATGGTTCCTAAAATGAACCTATAATTCATATATCATACCGCTTAATAAAATGAAACTAGTTTCTACTAACAAGGGACTTCTTGTAGGCCAGTGGTAGGAGAAAAAGGCCAATCGCACTTCGGTTGTAGATTCGATTCCCACAGCCTTGTCCGACGCGATGGGCTGTCTTCCGTCCCACAGGTTGTCCTTTTTCTAAAAATATATTACTATAACATCTCATCAATAATATCAAAAAAAAAATTATATCCTTAAACAATACTAACTTATGTACAACATAATCCATTCCAATCTTTAGGCTTATCCATAATACTGCAGTCCACTCTCATAATATAGTGAAAACTATTACCAGAGATTTAATACCATCATTGATCCCCATATATCATAAGATATGTCTTGTTGGCCACATTCCAAACATTCAAAGGCCTTAATCATGTATTCTCTTGAATACCCATTGAACCATAGTGAAAACATGAATGTAGTTAAAAGTTAACACTTTACACATACCAAAATCCTCAAAATTCTATATACTCAAACCATGATATCACTTAGTCCTTATATCAATCATGAGCTCATGAATGTTGTCAAATATTTCATTTTTTCGTTTTCCCTTCATTATGTGCATATCACCTTTTTTCCAAAAAATATCTCAATCACTTTCCATGGTTACTGGTACCATAAAATTATTGAAAACCATAGTAGACCAATACATAAATATTCTAATATTCCACGATACTATATACAACATTATTTTGTAATCCCATTACACATTCACTTAATCATTCCACCATATCGTTATCATATTCAACATCACCAATGGGGATCGCATGTGACTTTCCTTTTTTCCTTTGCCTTATGTGGTTGCTCATGTCGATCATCACCAACCCTTGGATTAGGGCATTTATTAGCATAATGCCCCATTTCCTTCCACTTGAAGCATTGAAGTGTTGGTGGGGCGTTCTCTGCAGTGTTTGCTTTATTCACATCATTAGAAACCCTTTTTCCATTACTTCGACACTTAGCTGCTCGATGACCTTCTTTTCGACACATAAAACATTTTCTAGTCCCTTTAAGACAATCTCCACCATGCTTCTTTCCACACTTTGTGCATAAGAAAACATTCATCTTCTTTTCACCATTATTCTGAGATTTCTCCTTGAACTCCATCATTCGTTTCTTGTCAAAACAATGGGAAGGATATGTAACACCAACTTCCATTTCTCCCATGATAGCACAACACACAATTTCTTCATAGCTACAGAAGTCTCTTATAGCTAATGCCCTTCGAAGACTTGGTTTTATGCCACTGAAAAATCGATCAACTTTACTTTCAGGTTGGATGATAATTCCAGATGCATACCTTGTAAGTCTTGTAAAATTCGCTTCGTATATACCAACAGATTCATCATCCTTCTGCTTCAGCTCAAGAAACTCCTTTTCCATCTTTGTTCTAAGAATACGAGGGAAGTACTTACTGAAAAACAAGTTCTTGAACTCTTCCCATTCCATGGACTCAATTTCATCTATTGGCCTCGTATTCTTGAAAAGATTCCACCATTGATCAGCTTCACCTTCCAAACGATATACTGCTAAGATTACTTTATCATGTTCAGAACATTGAAGAACTGAAAATATCTTTTCAGTGGTACGGATCCATTATTCGGCAACTAGTGGATCGGAAGACCCACTGAAAGAAGGTGGACGTTGCCTCATGAAGGACTCAATATAATATTGTTCCCTTCTCTGCTCATTTGGAAGTCCAGAATGATTCATAGCAATAGGATTTTGCACTCCATCTCCCATAACACTTGTTTGTTCAGGCGGAAAATCATTGCATTGTCCATTACAGTGATCAACACGGTTCCTTCGGGTTCCAGCCACCATCTAAAACCCAAAAAGAATAGTGTGAGAGGCAAACATAATGCTTGGGAAAACAACATAGTAAAGGGGGAGTACCCTTAATATCTAGCATCTTAGGTTAAATTCTACGATCGTTGTCATACTTCTAGGACTATATCCTATACGTATAGTTATCCTTAGGGACATCCCTAGACATACCTTAGAAATATCTCTAGGGATCTCACTAACGTTCTCACATCCTAGTTTCCAAAGGATGACTAAACCTTTCCTCTGATACCAACTGTAGAGACCCGAACTTGACGTACATGGAGTTTAAATTACTTTTGCGGAATACATAGTACATAACAAAAATACACACACAAGGATCGTAATAGTTTAGTGTCTTTGGAAACACAGAATATAATCTTCTAATCGTGGTGAAAGATCTTCAAAATATCCCATAAAGATCTTCCTTTTTTTACCTAAAACCTTTCTTTATATCCAGGGAAAAAAACATAAAAGGGTGAGCTCAAATACTCAGTAAGGGTAAACAAAAGAAATATCAATCACATCATATTCATAAGAACATAACATTTTGAGAAATCTTAACCTGCAAAAGAGAGAATAATTTCATAACATGGGATAATCATAGCAGTGAAATGAAATCCCAATAATCATAACTTAAAACATGAATCTTTGTGGCATACACACATAATCATATAGATTCATATCTTATTAGTCAAGACTCATTGCCAAGACTATCTTAGTGGACAAAGTCCATTTCTGAACTGAGTCACCCTCGTTTAAGTCCTGTTTCACTGAACCGGTATAACCTACCATTCCTTCCATGTCTATCTCATGAGATATTAAATCTTTACCTAATGCATTGGAGGGAGATATAGGTCCCACCCATCTCATAATGATACCATTCTTATGTGTGCCACAAAATCATAAATCATACATCATAGCATAACCCATTTAATAAAAATGGGAATCTTAAACATCATGACATCATAAAACAATTCATATAAGATAAAGGAATTCATAAAAATATATCCATCACAACATAATCATATCAATGTAATTATAGGGATTTAAACAGAACCCTATATTATCTTAGATGGAAAATAATTTTGATAAAACACTTGAACTCCATTCTTGAGGAAAATATCCTATCTACTTCAAAAACATTTTTCCGTTCTTTACATATCATACTATTTTAAACTAAAAGAAGTTGATTAAAAATAAACTTGAAAACTTGTAAAGGAAGATTCATGGAAATATTTTTTTAAAAATCCATCCATGTCGTATAAGTTAAAAAAACATTCTTCTCGTACTTTTGTCGGAAAAGTCAAAAAGTACCTCGTACGAAAAACGACAAAAGATTCCTTTCATATCTTTTACTAAAACTGACCGAAGGGTAAAATTGGATTTATAAAATATTGTAGGTTAATGGAAATAATATTACATATTGAGGAAACATTTATGTGGATAATAAAATACACCCCAGTAAATTTCAAAGTATAAACAATCTCGGATAAAAATGAGATTGTGATATCTCCCTTACCTTAGGTCTGTTTTGCTTCGTAAGTGTCTAAACCTCCTGTATAATGATTTAAATAATGTTATTGACTTATTCCAGAATCATTCTTATTTTTATGATATCATATATGGTCATTTTCTTATCTTCTTAGTAGTAATATTTCATTGCTACTTGTTATTCGGGTGTTTATAACTTTTTGTTGTTATGCGTGTTTTGTCGAATAAATTCTTATTCTTATCATTAGGTTATAGATACCTCATTTCCAGGATGGTATTAATGTAATTTATATCATATTAATTCATTCAATTCATTTATATAATCATTTTTAAATGAAGATCATGTAGAACGAGTCGCATGACATCGTGGAGACGGTATTCCGTACATACGCACGAGTGATGATATCATTCCTATGATCGTGGAATTGTATTGGAGTGTATGTGTACTATTTCAGAATCATTATCACTTTATAATAGTAATATATAGTCATTATTTACACCATTATACCCATCCAAGTAAGGTGGTGGTGGAAAATAGATTACACCACGGCGTGGAGACGGTATTCCGTACGTACGCACGCGCGGTGATTTCTTTTTCCGTAGGATTGATAGATGGTGAAATAGGGTTGTTTCATACTTATAATAACATATCAGTATATGAGTGATACTGATATTATTACTTTATCATGAAACAACTAAATAAGAAGAAGTGGAAGAATAAAGAAATTGAAAAAGATCGGTAATGGATATTACCTCTTTTTGACGCGCCTTTTCTTAACCTCCACTTAGAGAACTAAGGATGGACATTGAAGAATACCAGGACCTCTAGGATGATACTAGGGAAGTAGAGAAGAGATTTTGGCAGGGGCTGGCCGAGATTGAAGGCTCAACATTGTGCGAAGAAGAGAGGGAGGAGGTGCCCTTTTATAAGGGAGGAGAGGGGCACCTTAGGAATTCCTAAAAATATTAATTTATAATAAATCTAACCCCACTTAAAAACCTCCAAAAATGACTCATATCCGAATATTAGATGAGGTATGGTTGTAATCGCATCAACCAATCAAATTTAGACATGTTAGGTATTTATTTTAAACATTATCAACTTGATTTATCCTTATTTAGTCAATTTAATTTTATTTGTGGTAATAACATTCTAAAATTTAAATTATACCAAATAATTACTTATTTGTTGTGAATTTTCCATAATTGGATACTTTATAACATTTTCTACCATATAAATGTAAATTTATAATTTTTAAATATAATTGTGATTTTTAAACAATTTAATAATATATTATTTTTATAAAATAACAATAGTGTCAATTTTGACACTATTCATTTATTTGAATTTAAATAAAGTATATACAAAAGATATGTTCGAACAAAAAGCTTTAATAGAATCATACAAATACATATGTATCTTGAAAATTAGTGTATCACATTAAATAGTTCATATAATATTTATTTTATTATTTTTAAAACCATTTATTTGGTTTATCTCTTAATAAATAAATTACTGCAACATTTTTGTATAATTAATTAGTATACTTATTTTTTCATTAAAATTAAAAATAAAATCCTATGATGAAGCTAAATCTATTAAAATTCAGAATAATACTTTTACTATAATTTATCATCTTAAAATCACAATATTTAAATTGTTATATTTATTAAATTATGAAGGTGATAACTTTGGCATCATTTAAAATAAAATAGTATAAGTGTCATAATCAATTTTATAAGGCTCCAAATGGTCCAGTATTCGACCATTTGATGATTATGGTTTATATGTACATGAAAAATAAATTTTGGTCAGGTTTTTGAGAATTTTATGGTTACTATTAGTTTAATAAAAACTATATTCTTGATTTTTCACTAGATAAACAATTTCTGCATCACTATTGTGTTACAATTAATGATAATTATTTAATCCCTAAAAATTATAAATAAATTCATATGATGTAGATACCTTCATTAGATTTCTGGAGACTATTAATTTTAGAAGTTTCATGAAGTTTATCACTAAATTAAAATTAATATACTTATAAGATTTAAGAGAGTGACATGTTGTCACTTTCTTTGGTTTTAATAATAATTAAATTATTTTCATGGTAAAAAGTCCATATAATGAATCTAATCCGACCCTTAGGTTATATGGGTCTACTTTTATCTATCCAATAGAATTTTTGCATGTGTTAGGATAATTTTATAATATTATATTTACCCTTAATTACCCGATTTACCTTTAACTATGGTAAATAAAATTTACCGTAGTTACTATTCATAATTCCCAAAAATAAAAAGTAGCTTATTAACATAATTTGGACCCACTAATTCCAAATATGGAATCCATTTTTCCAAATTCAATACACAAAAGTTCCAGAAATTAAATTAAAATTAATCCCCTTGTCGAAAGAAAACGGGTTTTTCTTTAAAACATTGCAAAAGATTGAATTGATTTAACCTACGAATTCAAGGTAAAATAAATGCTAATGAAATACATTATATTAAATGGTAAAAATATATTATATTTATACTTTAAAACCATTATATATTATAATATAACTATATAAATTATGGCGATGAAAAAAGTAGTTTTTAATTAAAATATACCGTGTTTTTACTATTCATCAAAATATGAAAGTTACCAGAATAATATGAAAAATTTATCCAAAGTAAATTTTTATTTCATGATTCCATAGAATAATTTTATTTTTTCATGTTGAACTTATAAACATGTCAAAAACTAGATTTAAAGTGGGTGCACCATCAAAAGGCGGTAAAACTGCATTTTTCAAACATACTTATTTTACCCGAGAAATTTATTTTGTTCTTATAACATGTTCTAGAAAATGTGTAAGATGAATAATAATGTTATAAAATTAAAAATTTAGTTAATACTATTCATAACGGATAGTTCATAATAAAATTATAATAATATATCGTTGTTTAGTAAAACCCGGTATTGCGTACAACACACGCTATCGAGGAAGGTCGCGATTGCGTGTAATGCAAGCCAAGTCAGGGTTGCGTGCTGTGCAAGAATCTTTTGTTGTTTCGTATAATATAAAACAACCATATTTCATTTATACTTTGAATATATATATATATATACTCAATGTTGCGTAGAATAACTATTATCAAAATTGTGTGTAACACGATCCAAGAATAGTGTTGTGTATACTGCAAGCTAATACGGTGTTGCGTAGAGCGCAAGGTAATCTTGGTGTAGCATAAAACACAAGACATTAATTAAATTAAAAGAATATTTTTCATAAAATCTTGGGGTGTTACAACTGTAGTAGTTATTGTGCAGGTATTGTTCGGTACTGTAGCGGCCAGAACTTTTCACCATGGGACACTGGTTTGGGATTGGAGTCCATATAGCTTTTGGACCACCTAGGCCTTTGGGTATGTAAGGGTTTGGGGCCACCTTTAAGTCCTTCAGGCCACATCAAGGCCATCAGGCCACATGATCAATGCAGTTTCCCCAGACAGACTCTAAAAAATGAAGCATCCCTAGAGGAGGATTCAAAGAAAGTGCACTCACTAGAGTAGAATCAAATGGATTTGAAAAAATGAGAGGGTATGGCTATGCCATTGGGACTAGACTATGATAGCATGGGATTCCTAGCCATATGGCTGTGTGATGGTGGAGAGATATCATTACAATGCATATGATGGGGAGGGGTAATTCCTTGTTGTAATAGTCTGGTTGAATTCCATAAGACCTTAGTTTCATGTAATCTCTTATGCCTATAAGCCATGTAATATCTAAACCTATGGGCCTTTTAAGGGTTCCCCTCATCCATTGAAAGGGGGGTTATCAAAAAAATCAATAAAACATGAAGTCCATCGGGCCATTTCGGTAATGACCACATCCCCATTTAGTGGGAATGTTGAAAGGGGTAATGATATTATTGAATTAGTTCATACTGATGTCTATGTACCATTTCATATTGAATTAAGGGGTGGGTAATCATACATCATAAATTTTCATGAAGATATTTTGTTGATATGGTTATGTTGATTTAATGAGGTATTTGTTAGCTCTTTTTTATATATTCAAGGAATACATGATTGATGTTCAGAACCATCATCAAAATAAGAATAAGAAACTTTGGTCAGACTATGGTAGAAAATATAATAATTAATACATAATTTATTACTTATGAGAGTTTGTGATCTTTCCTAACTCACTCATCCTAACAAGCCTCAGTGGAACAGTGAATGAAAAAGTAAGATTTAGAACTTGTTGTACATTGTGAGATAAATGATGAATCATGTGATTCTTCCATTATTTTTTTGGTGTCATGTGTCACAAATTTATACACACATACTAAACCAAGTACAAATAAATTCATAAATTTTATTCCATATGAATTTTGGAGTGCAAGAAAAACCATGTTGTTGAATTTACATTTGTGGGGTAGTGAAGAATTTGTTAAGGCCAATTTAGGCTAAAAGATTTCACCCTAGGAAAAAAATTGTACCATTATTGGACAGCACATGGAAACAATGAGTATTACCTAAATGAACCATTATAAAAAAAATATAATAATATCATGAAAAACCATTTTCTTTTAGAGGTAGTATATCTCCTAAAGAGATAGTGGGATTAATATGGACTTTGTTGAAGTTGAGACTCAAGGTACAAAAGTGTTGTAACTTGAATAGATTCCTCAAATCCATGTGGAAGAAGAAACATTTCAATGGATATATGTATTGTGTATGAGTACATGAAATGTGAGGGAACCAAAACAGTATGTTTTTCTAGTGATCAAGGATCATGAATCATTATTACTTGATCATAATGGTCCTCTAACTTAAAAAGATGGGGTAAGTGGAATAGATGTTTCCAAGTGGAAAGAGTCCTTGAATTATGAAATGGATCCAATGTACCAAAAATACTTCTAGATATTAGTCGATCCTCTAGTGGACATAAAGCTTATTAGTTGAAAATTATTATAAAAGAATAATCTACGCATGGATGGAAAAGTCAATACCAATAATGTAACAACCCAATTTTTTATTAATGAAAATTTATATGGATATAATTAAATGTATTATTATGTAAAATAGTTATATAAAACATATTCATTTCCTTTGTTTTAGGTTTTTGGAGTTTTAAATACCATCAAGAATTGTTACTGTTGATAACAGTCTTTGAAAAATGATCACATGATTAGTATAATTATAGGTCTTTATGAAATCAAATTTATTTTGGAAAAGGAAGTGATTGCCTTAACCAGAATGATCATTCCCTTTGAATCCCATTTATTGGATCCTTTTAGGAAAATATCATTTATAGGATTTCCCTTAGACCAAGCCCAAGATGAGATCAGACAACTTAAATATGAGCGAAACTGTTAATGAGAGAATTTCAAGCTCATCGAGAACATGACAAACCCAAGTTCACCAAACAACCCCAAGAAAGCCCCACCATCGCACACCATACTCTTTCGGAATATGATGGTGTAATAAAGGGATATGTAACAAGATCCTAGAATTATGATTTTGTGAATTATTTTTTGAATAGAATAATGAATATATATATCAATTTAATTATTTATACTTTTTAAATTCTTTTTAATTCACAAATACTTTTTTAGTTAATATTTAAATTAAATATATTTTGTTGAATTAATGTATTTTTTTGAATTAAGTAATATTTTAAAAAAATATTTTTACTAAATTACTTTTTATTAATAATTTATGATCTTATAATTTTAATGAATACAAATGTAATTCTTATTAACATTTGAAAAATATTTTTTAAAAAACCCCATAACAATCAATAAATATTGGTTTTTATTTTAAAAGATAAAATTCATATATTTAGAAAATTATTTGTATAAAATTAATATTATTTTTTGAATCCAGACATTGAAATAATCCAATAGTGAATTTTTTATAATTATCTGAGACAATTGAATTTTTGTGTAAAAATTAAATACCTTATAAATATAGATTTTGTCTTTTAAAATCATAAAGACCAAATCGTGATGTATAAAAATAATATAAAAATATATTCTCCAATTATTTTTTTAAATTTAAAATAATGTGGTTTTTAATTTTTTTGATTAATTTTATGATGCCTTAGTGAACCCTCCAAGACATATAAAGTATTTTATTTTTTTAAAATTATTTACATGAGAGTGTGACTCACCTCCACATAAGCAAGCATAATATTTGTATAAGTTTGGACATTGGCCTTATAAAATAATGTTTTCACTCCCCTTTGGAAAACCCATGGGTTGTTTTGTGGTTTTTATTAGTTTTATGTGTAGTGTACAAAACCTAAATAATAAAGAATTCCCTCTCCTTTCCTATACTAACCCACTCAATCTCCCATTTATATTCAGAAAAAAACTTTATAGCTTGATCAAAATATTCCCTCCTCTCTCTATAACCCTCTCAAGGCACCCCAATCTCCCATGAATCCTCGCCCAAGCCTCTCCCAAGCCTTTGGGATCACTCTTCCAAGTAAGGAATCCTCACTTTCATTCTTTCCTTATTTATGTACAAGTTTACTTATATTGTTATGCCCTATTATTTTCAATTAAAAAATTTCGGGTATGATTTATCACCTCCCATTTAAATGCCTCTTTATTTTTAAATTATGAGTGAACCTTTTCTCTCTCATTAATCCCTCTCATGTAAATCTGTTACCAAGCTATAATTCCGTAATGGATTTCTCTCTCCTCATTTACATTAAAGCTATCATTTTATATTATGCATCCAAATTCGAATACATGTGATGGGATATTATGTTCCATGACCAATTTTCTAATAAATCTCATTTATAAATGATGAGAGACACATTTCTCTATCATCAAGCCTTTTTAAGATTTCAATTTGGCGGTGTTATGCTATTGATGTTACACCAAAATTTCCCATTCTAAAATCCTCATGTAAGTGACTACCATACCAATTTCTCTATAAAGGGTATTTACCATTATTCACATATAGTTTTTTATTCAGGGAATACATTTTTGTATTATAAATCTCTTATTCATGGAATAAATTATGATCTTTAATTAATCCATGTTGAATGATCTATGTGACACACTCATTTATGAAATTAAATGATTAAGAAGGGTGAACCCTGATAGCTCCCTAATGCATTGGATAAAGAATAGTATCCTCATACTCCATGTACAAGGAGTGTTCACTCATGCTAATTCAAGTGCAATGAGGGTTCACTCATTCTAATTAAAGTGAAATGACGGTTTACTCATGCTTTATGTGAAATGATCCTTGGATCAAGCTAATGTCATGTTAAATGACGATGACACATCTCTATATTATGATAATCATGTTATATCATGCCTTTATATTCATTTTTATCTTATTATCCATTTATATTCTTATTTCCTAACCGGTATTGTATTATTCATGTTATGCCTTCTTTACTCCCATACTAGGCTTCATAGCTCAACCTTTTCTTATGTACTTCCTCAAGTTAACCAATGAATTGCTATGTACGAAGGAATATTGTAGTCATCTAAAATATGTTTCCAATAATGAAGTTGTATTTTATTTCAAAAGATGTTATGTAATGTTATTAAGCCCCAAATACACTATAATTCTTGATCTTATGGGTTTTATTAAGTGAATGTTTATATAAGAAATCTTGTTTAAATGTCTAATAAAGATCAGGTTTGTTATAGATGGTATCAGAGTGTAGGTTTAGTTATTTTTTCGATTAGGAATAGAAAACCCTAGTGAAATAATTAGAGATAAAACTAAGTATAATAATAATTTCCTTAAATTTTTTTGAGTATAGAGAAAGTGGTTAATCAAGAAAATATATATGTGTCTAGATACAATAAATTAGAGGTGGCATTAGCAAAAATGTATGTAGGGGTAAAACATCAAAAAAAAAATTTTATCTATACTCAAATGGGAAGTGGTGCATAGACACGGTCCATTATACTCTATTTGTTCGACACTATTAGGAGATATTCTTCAGTAAATTCATAATCATAATACGAAAAATTTTTAACGGAATACAAAAATTCCCATAAAAATATATGTTTGGATGTAGATCATGGATAACATAGATTGAAGCCTATAAATTCATAAGTTAAAGAAATAAATTTAATTTATATGTTATCCATTTTTATAATTGTATGTCCATTTATGTGTTGCCGCTAAATTTTCTTTTATTCCATCCAATGGATAGAAAAAAGAGGACATCAGCTAATAATCGATGAGAAATAGCAATGTGATGACTATTCTAATGTGATGCCCAAATGGATGTGAGTAGGAATCAAAAACTTTGTCATGATACTCTCTTAGTTAACTAAATTTTCAAATAAAAACATGGGTCAAGAGTAATTTTCAGCCCCCCTAAGAAATAACAAGTCGTAATCGAGAGCTTCATGAGACAAAGGCCTCCTAAATTCAATGGATCATATGATCCCTCAATCACCAAATAATGGATCAAATCCATTAAAAATATCTTTTCTATCTTTAATGTTCTGAATAAGATAAGAATCTTCTTGATTCTTAACATATGGTGGTTGAAGCTGATCAATGGTGGAAGTTGATGAAAACTATGATGCTTGAAGAAGATATGGATGCGTTCGAATGGAATGATTTCTGGAAAAAATAATTCAATAAATATTTTCCTCACACAATTCAACATAAGATAGAAGGGGAAATCTTTGCGCAAAATCAAAAATGACGAAGAATACATTAGAGAGTATGAGGAAAACCTCACAAGGCTTTCATGATATGCCTCTGGATTTTTTGTTTCCAAAAAATGTTAGGATGACCACTTCTTTGGTGGGATAAAACATAGCCTATGGAAATCCCAAGAAATCCGTGACATCAATATCTTTGAATAAATTTTAAGATGTGCCCTCAATGTCCAAATAAAGATTTGAAAATTTCAGGAGTATCATGGGGATATGAAGTGGAATGTGGAATTTAATTTTTTCGGTCTGATGGATAAATCCAATGGTACTATGAGATTATAGCACCCCACTTTCTAAGGGTATAGAAAGAAAAAACCTGGAAATTTCCTGAAGGGGACAAGGAAATGATTTTGATGTGGAAGAGAAGGGAACCTGACCAATAATTATCGACAAGGAAAACACACTACTATGACAGAAGAGAGGAACGCTTCGTTAAAACCTTGAGACATTGTTCAACGCATAAAATACAAATAAACAAGGCTCATTGGAAACAAATTCCCTAATCCAAGGGTTTTCAAAGGCAACCAACTATCTCCCAGCCAGCAAGGGAGAGCTTCTACCTCCACTACTGCTTAAGTGAACTCCTAAAATGAAGTTGTGATAGGTACACTAGTTCTTCATTCAATAATAGAGAACATAGAATTTGGTTTTTGTTTTATTCATACTTTTTTATCCTGAATGTTTAGTAGAAAAATTCCAATGTAACCACAAATCATGGAAGTAGATATGTTGATGAGAATAGAAAATGGGGGAATAATTGTATCCCATGAATATAACAACTCACCAATCATAACATGTATATAATAATTCCTGGAAAACCACTTCATATTCCCTATTAAGGAATTTGATGCAATTCATGGAATGGATTGGTTTTCTCTATAATGAGCAAACATAAATTTCCGTGAGATGGAAATCACTATCCATATAGAGATTCGATCCCTGATTCTGTACAAGGGAAAGGATGATGATAATATTCTATATCACCATCATCTCAATAATGGATATTACTACACTATGAGAACATGTATCTTGCTTAGATCACTTAGTCTATGGAAGTAACCATCCTTGATGGAAATCCTATGGTGAGGGAATTCGATGATGTTTTCCAATGGAATTTTCTTGACTTCCTCCTAGAAGAGATTTTGAAATCATGAGTTATATTATGCCTGGGGATTGAAAATATCCAAGACTATATATGGAATGGATTTTGTGGAGATGGAGGAGCTAAGGAAACAACTACAAGATGATCTTGAAAAAGGGTTTACATTCCCATGTACATCACCCTGGGGTTTAGTAGTCTTATTTGTCATGATGAAGGATGGTTCAATGCACCATTGCGTTGATTATCATGAGCTCAACAAAATCACTATAAATAACAAGTATCCTCTCCCACGAATTCATGACTAGTTCAATCAATGACTTGGAGAAAGATACTTCTCCATGGTGGATCTATAGTCGGGATATTACTATGTAAGCGTGAAGAATTAGGATATCCCCAAGACTACTTTTCGTGCAATTTGAGGGCACTCAAAATTCATTGTAATGCCTTTTAGACCCACTAATTCTCCATAAATAATCATGGTCTTGATTAATAGAGTCTTTATAGATAACCATGATAAATTTGTAGTAGTATTTATAGATGATATTTGAAAGTACTAAAATTCTAAAGAAGAGAAATAGGATCATCTAAGCACATTACTAGAGACCATGTGAAAGTAGTAGCTCTAGGAAAAGTGTTGCAAGTGTGAGATCTGGTTGAATGAAGTCTCATTCTTCGGTCATATCATCTCAAGAAGTGGGATATATATGGATCCCTGTAAGAGAGCTTCAATTGAGGGATGGTCGAGGCCCACATCGGTGACAGATATCCAAAGCATCAGGAGGTTAGGTGGATATTATCGTCAACTTGTGAGAAATTTCTCACAATTTTCAAACCCACATACCAAGCTAACTCAAAAGGGAGCCACTTTTTCTTGGAGTGATTAATTCAATGACATATTCATTTAGTTGAAAAAGTGGCTTATTACAACACCCATGCTCACAATACACATAAGTGGAGAACTATTTATTGTATTCAATGATGCTTTAAAGAAGGGATTGTGCTGTGAGTTGATGAAAAAAGAAATATTTATTGGATATTCATCAATGAAATTGAATGTTCAGGTGAAAAACTATCCAACACATGATCTGGAGTTTCCTAGAATAATCTTCTCTTTAAAATTCTGGAAACATTACCGATTTGGGGAGAAGTGTGAAATATATATGGATCACAAAATCCTCAAGTTTATATTCATAATGAATGAGTTGAATATGCACCAATGAAGATGGTTAAAGATTACCAAGGAATATGACTGCTCAATTCACTACCATCCATGGAAAGGGAACAAGTTTTCAGTTTTTCTATGTAGAAAGGATCCAACAACACATTCATTGATGAGAAATGGAAAGGATCCAATATTATTAGATCTAATGATGATAGACATGGGAATCATATTGAAAGGAAAATCATCAATCATTTCACAAATGATTTCTCAACCATCTTTTTTGGATAGGTTAATGGACGATCAAAAGGATGATGTCGGAATTAAGATGAAATTGGAATCTATCATGAAAGGGAAATCCCTGATCTTAAATGTTAATGAAGAAGGAATTGTGAGATTCTGGACAAGACGATGTGTTCCATAAAATATATATTTAAAGAATGATCTTTTGGATGATGTACAGAGTTTGAAATTTTCCATTCACCCCGAAAAAAAAGACTTATTGGGATATCTGAGAGATTTATTTCAGGGATAACATGAAGAATGAGATCACAGTTTATGCATCAAATTTCCGGGTATGTCACCAAGTGATGGCTGAGAGGTGGAAGTCTAGGGGTATTATGAATCCATTACCCATACAAATATGGAAATGGTAAGACATCACCATTGATTTTCTCACCGGACTTCATAAGATATCTAAAGTAAATGGTGCTATATTCATTATTGGGGATAGTCTGACTATGTTTTCACACCTCATTGCAATTAGGGAAGATTTTTCATTGGTTAAAATGACATGGATATATATAAGATAAAAGGTGAGGCTGCAAGGATTACCACTATCAATTTTATCTAAATGAGATCTATGATTCACTACTATGTTCTGGAAGAGTCTCCAACACACTCTAAATACTGATCTAAACATCAGTATGTCCTATCATCCTCAAATTGATGGAAAATATGATAGGACTATCCAAAAACATCTGGACATGCTGAGAGCATGCACTATGGTATTCAAATGAGTACTGGATCAACATCTTCTTATGGATGAGTTCTCTTACAATTACAGTTTCCACTCAAGCATCCAAATGCATCCTTATGAAGCCCTTTATGGGAATAGGTGCAGAACACTGACTTTTTGTGATGAAGTTGGGGAGCGAAAACTCCAAGGTCCCAAAATGGTCGATGAAATGGGAGATAAGATTAAGACCATTCAACAACACATAAAATCTACTCAGAGTCAACAAAATAGATAAACTAATAATCATCGACAAGACCTAGAGTTTGATGTTGGAGACATGGTATTCCTACACATATCTACGAGGAATAGAGTTATGATATTTTGGAGGAATAAAAAGCATAGTCCAAGGTACATAATCCCTTTTGAGATCCTTGATTTCATTGGAACAGTGGCCTATTGACTAGAACTCCCACCAAACCTATCTCAAGTATATGATGTATTCCATGTTTCACTTTTGAGGATGTACATACTCGACCCATCGCATTTACTCAACTCAGATGTGGTACAATTGGATAATGACCTCTACTATGAAGAGAAGACGGTAATGATATTATATCATAGGGAAAACTTTTTATGAAATAAGACAATGCCCATTGTAAGAGTGTGGTGGAGAAAACACAAGTTTGAATAATAAACGTGGGAATCAGAGAAATTGATGCAGCAGAGTTAGTGTCATCTATTTTCATGTGAGAAAAAGAAATTTTTATTGTAAGGGGGGAATATTTGAAGACCCAAACTTTAGTTAATGAAAATTCTTATTGATCTAATTAAATTTATGATTACGCAAAATGGTTATATAAAAAATATACACATTCTTGGTTTAATGTTTTTAGATTTTAAAATACATTTAAGAATTGTTTTCATTGCTAATATAGTTGTTGAATAGTGACCACATGACTAGTATAAATATAGGGTTTTAAGAAATCATATTTACTCAGAAAAGGAAGTGATGGCCTCAACGAGTAAGATAAATCCATTTGATTTCCATTTAATTGATTATTCAATGGAGATAGAATTTATGGTATTTTCCTTAGACCAATCCCTAGTTGAGATCCAACAACTTTATCATGAGTGAAACCATTCATGGGATAAGTTCATGCACATCATAATTACGGCCCAAACCTTGTTCACCGAACGGAGCAATGAAAGCCCCACCATCACACACTATACTATTATGGAATATGCTAGTGTAATAAATGGATATGTAACAATACCCTATAATTATGGTTAGGAGAATTATTTTTTGTATAGAATAAATAATATACATTCATTTTATTATTGTTACTTTTAAATGGGTTTTAAAGAACAAATAGTATTTTTAGATAATATTTATTCAAAATCTATTTTGAAGATTTAATGGAATGTTTTTTGAATTAAATAATATTTAAATAAACTAATTTTCAATAAATTACTTATTATTAAATATAAATGATCGTATACTTTTTATGAAAACAACTATAATTTTTATTAAGGTTTGAAAACTGGTTTTTTCAAAAACCCGTCAATTTTCAATAAATGTCAGTGTTTATTTTAGAAGTAAAAATTTAAATATTAATAAAATTATTTAGATTAAACGAATATTATTTTTGGAATCTGGACATCGAAATTACCCAATGGTGAATTTCTATAATTTTTTCAGACAATCAAATTTTTTAGTAAAAATTAAATACCTTATAAATATATAATGTATTTTATGACATCCTAATGACCTAATAATGTTGTAATAAAATACTATAAAAGGGAAATTAGACTAATATATGTTTTAACTTAAATATAATTTGATTTTATATTTGTTTGACTAATATTATTATGCCCTAGTGGACCTTTCAAGACTTATAAAATACGTTAACATTTTAAAATTATTTCCTTGAGAGTGTGACCCACCTTCAAATAAGCAATCCTAATATTTAAATATTTTTTCCTATTGGACATATAATATAATTTTTTCCACTCCCCTTTTTCAAAAAAAATGGAAGAAACAATGGGATTGGTTTTGATTTTGATTAGTTTTATGTGTTGTTTCCAAAACCTAAATAATAGAGAATTCCCTCTCCTTTCTTATATAAACCCACTCAATATCACATTCCTCTTCACTCAAAACATTTGGAGCTCAACCAACCTCTGACCATATCTATCTAAAATCATCTCAAGGCACCCCAAGCTCCCAATAAGCCTCTCTCAAGTCTCTCTCAATCCTTTGCGATCACACATCCAAGTAAGGGGTCCTCACGTTCCTTCATTATTTATTTATGTGAATTATTCCAAATATTGTTATTCCCTATTATTTTCAATTAAAAATGTTGGGGTATGATTTCCCAACTACCCAATACTTCCCTACTTATGTTTGAATGATGACATACCCATTTATCTCCCATTAATGCCTCCCTTGTACACCTATTACCATGCCAAAATTCCGTAAGGGGTTTCTCTCTCCTCCTTTACATTCAAAAAATTATTTTATTTTATGCATCTATATTCCATGACATATGAAAGTATATTATGTTCCATGACGCCCCTTACTGTATAATTCATGCATAAATTATGATAGAACCCATTATATCTAATGATCCCTTATTACGATTTCTATTTGATGTCATTCTTCTAAAGAAGTTACATAAAAATTATCCATGGAAAAATCAACATGTAAGTGAATACCATACCAATTTCTCTATCAAGGGAATTAAACTTTATTAACATGTATTTATTGATTGAGGACTTACATTTATGTATTAGAAATCACTTATTAATGTAATAAATTATGATATTTAATTAATCCATGTACAATGTTTTATGTGGAACACTTATAAATGAAAAGAAGTGATTACGAAGGGTGTCCCCTACTTTCGCTCCAATGCCTTCGGTGATTACTAATATCATGATTTTCCATCTGTAATTAGGGTTTAATCATGCTAATTAATGTTCACTGAGGGTGCACTCATTCTAATTCAAGTTTGATGAGGGAATACTCATTCCCCTAGTGAAATGAGTCTTGGATCATGCTAATGTCATGTAAAATGTTCTTTCCACATCAACATGTTATGAAAATCATGCTATACCATGCTTGTATGTTCATGTTTTTATTATGCTCCATTAATATTCCTATTTATGGTCATTTATTTTATCTTCATGTTATTTCTTTTTTAATCTCTTACTAGGATACATAGCTCGCCATTTTCTTATGTTTTTCCTCTGTTTATCAAATGAAATTCTATGTATGAAGGAATGTTGTGGTCATGTAAAAGAAGTTTTCAATAAAGATGTTGTTTTTTATGTGTTAAGTTGTCAGGTAATGTTCTTAATCCCCAAGGAATGAAAACCTCTCGATCTTCTAGGTTGTATTAAATTCATGTTTATGTAATAAACCTTGTTTAAATGTGTAATAAAGAGCTCGGTTGTTATATATAATGAATAACTTGATGCAAAAGGGTTTAAATAACATCAAGACATCTAATCTGTAAGAACCATTTAACCAGTTCGAATACTAAAATCAATCAGAATTATATTTTCCCTTATAGATTTCCATGAACATGAGATTTTGAAAATAGATTTAAAAATCATTACTTTGTTGTATCTATTATGAAGATGTATATATGATACAACATTAAGGGTTATTCACCCAAATGGATGCCAAAAATAATTCCCAACAGAAAAAAAATCCATTTTTTCATTAATGTGAACATTTTGGTCGTGGAATGTTTATTTTAATAAATCTATAATTTAATTTTGTTTCATGAAAAATGAGTGTGAGCGTTGTGACTACAAACAGTTTAGTGGGAGTGCAGTTGTTTTCTTAATAATACATGTTTATGTCATGTTGTTCATTGTACATGAAATACCAATCTTATAGATTGTAAAATAGTGGTTGTATAAATGAATATATTTAAAGGATTTGGGATAGGGAACAAATATACATGGGATTGAGATCTGTGGTGATAGATCCAAGAGGATGTTCGGCCTATGTCAAAGTGAGTTCCTCGATGGATTGATGAAGATATTCAATATGGAACAATCCAAGATGGGATTTTTTATAGTGTAACATGAAACTCGTCATTCTTCTGAAAGTTTTCCTTACACACATGATAAAATAAATAGAATAACAAGTACCCCATACATGTCGGTGATTGGATCAGCCCTGTACATTATCCTATGTGCTAGGATAGGTTTATTTTATATGTTATATGGATTAGAATTGATACCTTGATGACCTTAGTGAAAACCATTGGATTGAATTCATATCTATCCATAAATTTATGTGGTGTACAAAGGATATTTTCATTTTTAGTATATGGGATGAGGATCTTATCCTCAGAGGATATTAAAATTATAGTATTCAAACTGATCAAGATGAAATGAAGTCACAAATAGATACAAATTCAATTTTAATGGAGGTGTTGTGAGATAGAAGTACTCAAATTAGGGTGTCTTTATAGATTCTATAGCAGATTATGAGTATATTATGGAATCTGATGCATATATAAAAGTAGAATAGATGGATTGCTTCATCCAATATCATGATGTGGAACCTTATATAAGAGATCTAGTCATAGTCTATTTGTATAATACAATATTAGTGGCTCTTACAAATGATCCAAGGTCAAATCAGTGGATAAAGAAGATACTTTAGAAGTGTGATATCTTGATGGATTTCTCGTAGAGATGTTCGGTTCGAGTGATAATTATTTCAAAGGATGCAAATGTGGAGGACACCTTGAATAAATCTTTGACTCAATAAAACATGAATATCATTTGAGGTGTAATAGACTAAAATTTATAGGTACTTGGAAAATTTAAAAAGAAGAGTTTTGGGATTTGGTGTCCTTAGACCAACTGTCTGTACATTAATTACATATATATTTGATATTTTGAATATTAATAAAACATAATATTTTATATTTTTCATTATTCTACATGAATATAATGTAATAATGTCTTATAATCTATGTTATATTGATATGTTCAATGTAGTCCCTAAATTTGATGAGAACATTGAAGATTTAGGATGATATTCTTAAATAATGTTCTGTGTTTGAATATTGTTCTATGATGGGATATATAGTAGATAGAATGTCATGTGTGAGTAATCATAAAAAAATAAGGATTGTTCTCATGATTTATTCACTTTGTAATTTCCATGATGGGAGATTAAGAGAACATACCCACCAGTAGGAATTCTTCTTGTTTTTATTTCATCAAATATTCTTATCTACGAGCATGTGTAATGATAATTAGTCTTTAATATTATCATTGATGAATTTCATGATTAATGAACTTTTATTTACTAACTCAAACTTTCACATAATATGTTATCGGGAATAATGTTATGTTTGGTGCATTGCGATTAACAGGTTATTAATGGATACGTTGAGGAAGATTGGTCCCATACATATTAATAGAAGCAGATATCTTAGCCCTCTAATAGGAATAGATTCATTGATCTAAATTCCAGGACCATTTTTCAATGATGTGTTCATTTTATATAATCAAATAAAAATGTATCATGAAAATTTGTTGGTGATAGCGATGTGAATCCTACACGATGAGATATTTGGATAGAGGGATTATATTATACCATGAGTGTTCGTATGTGGATTTCATCATTATGATATTAAGTTATTCTTTATGGGTACCTTTAGATATTAAAATATTAGAATCATGGATATTAGGAAATATCTCCTAATTCAAACAATAAATAATCCTAGAGATTCGCACACTAAGTGTTTTCGATAATATTAGTTAAATTCTATTTGAATATAATTATTGGAATAAATATTATTTTCAAGACTGAGGAATAATTGTATTCGTATTTAATGGATCACTAATATTCCCAAGATAATTAGTAATTATATATATTTGTTATTAAATAATTTATTTGATTATCTATATATATATATAATATTTAATAGTTGGATAGTGAATAAAATATTTACCTAATTTATTGAATATGTTATTAAATATGTATTTTCTGGATTGTCAATAAAATTTATTTATGATATTGTTTTTCAATAAATTCTAAAGGAGTTCGAACATACCAAGACCGAGAATGGTGACAAATATTAATTAACAATACGGTTAAATAATATTATTTATTACATAAGTTGGTGTGCACGTCAAAATGATAATAATAATAATAATATTTCATGGAATGATGATTATTAAAGGTTTTAATTGTTATTTAATGTTTGACATATAATAAAATAATATTATATCTTAAACCCTATCTCTATAAAAGGACTCTTGAGTATATAGTGTATTTCATTGTATAGTGAGAATAAAGATTTGTTGTGCACAATGAATTATCTCTCGACTCATAATTTCTCTTTTCCTCTGAATAACAAGAAATGTAAGAGACATATTTTTAAGATAATAGGACAATTGACCAACATGAGTAACCCAAGACACTAGACTCATTATTCTAGCACCCGAACATTCATTTCTGTTGATAAAAGATTGAAGGAGCGCATGTGTATCACCACTAGATGAATTATATGCTTGGATCCTCACAACATATCAAAAACATACAAGAGGGTCCTTTATGGATGATCAACATCATCAAAAAACAATGGATATTATGCCATGTTAAAGAATTCTTATGATATTAAATAAATTATTTATAAATTTTATGAGAAAGATACACACTTTTGGTTTTAGGAATTTAAATATTAATATAAATTTTAATATATCACCCACCACCTCAAATTTCTGAAATGCCTGAAACCGAAAAGTAATATTTGAGAAGTCACATCTAAATTAAAATTTTTTTATTTGATTGTTGATCCATTTTCAAATGTGGTTGAACATTATATATCATCTTATTTTTTATTTAATCTGATTTGAATTAACATGTTATCGACATATTAATCATATTTGTTTATAATTTCATTTTATTATAGTTTTATGAATAGATGAATAATTACCAAATATTCTATTGAGTAGTTCAAAATTCTTTTTTAGTAAAATTGGGTTACCCTACGTGTAGCCATAGTACACAGCATGTACACATGAACATTTTAAAAAGAATTTTCCAGACATTAATTACATCTAATGTGTTTATTTTACACTATGTGTTGACGGATCAAAGTAGGTACACAAAAAACGGATACATAACGTGTATCCGGTGTGTACCCACCATTTAGTTTGGCTATGTTATGACACAGAATCCCCAGGAATGTAAATTAATACATGTAGACTAAGGTACATTATGGGAGGCTTGATTGTACACCTAGTGTAGTCTCCCAGTTAATGGAACAAATAAATAAAATTATTTTTAAAATTAAATCATTTAAACCTTAATTTTTTGATTGAATTGTATTTTGTTTGAAAATTTAATAATAGTTTTACTGAATTTTAAATTCTTGATTAATCTATTATAAAATAATGAAACTATTGGTTCTACCATTAATGTCCCATGAATTTGATTAATTATGTGTATAATCAAAATGAATTCAGATGCTCGCTAATATGAAATATAATGGATTAATTAATTTATTAAATAATTAATGAAAACATTTTTGTCATCATAATATTGAACAGATAAATAAATGAATTTTATCCATTTATTTTTGTGTACACATTGTATTATGACCATTAATGAGATTGACCAATACCAGAGTATGTATTTTGATTTATCTAATATAATTTAATTTATGTTGTTGTAATTATTAATTATTAAACTAAGTATGATGGCATGGAAACCATTGCTTCCTCTTTTATTATGTTGAATCATTGTGTCTATGGATATTTATGTAATCCCCATTTCACCATTCCTTTGGTACACCTAAACTTTTTGCTAGTTATAAATATTTTTAACTAATGGAGTTACATGAAACATATGGAGGATTTTCAAGAAAGAACAACAATGAAGTCAACCCAGGTGTTACACAAGTGGTTAGGTGGAATATGATAACTCATTCCAAAATCAAGAACAATAGAAATTTCTCCAAGGTCAAATGTTGATTTAATGTTCACTAATTAAATCAATGTTTAGATAAATCTCATGAATTATATATTACATTAATTTTTTATTTGTATCGATAAAATTATTTATTTTATGGATTAATGACCAATGAATCACAAATAAATGAATTACTACACATGGATGGAAATATATTATTTAATTATCCTTAAAAGTTATATTCAACTTAGTTAATTTATTATGTAAAATCTATAATATATAAAATCTATCAACCTAATCGTAGGTCCGGATAACCTTATTTTACATGATTTGGAATAAAACTCAATAGAACTAATTGTATGACCAACCATTATTGGGATACATAATATTATATGGGGAGTTATTATGATGTTTTTGAGTTGAATTAAATTTTTTTAAACACCTCAAAATTCCATGTAATTTGTTTTAAATTATATGGGAATTTTATGAGTCTGTGAAATTTGACGGCGCATGATTCTAAGGCCCAGAGTTCCCGGAATGAACTTCTAAACTTTTTTTATGTACATTCCGTAATTGTGTGAGTGTGATTTTATAAAATTATAACCGGTGCTCGGAATTGAAATCTGAGGACACTGTTGAACTCACAGCGCTGATATTTTCTTAAAGAGACATTCACCTCGACCGTAGTACGTTGAGGGCGGAAGATAGTTTTTCATTTTTTTGTGGAAGAAGATAAATAAAATAATTAACATTTTATTTTTCTTTTGAAACCTCTCTTTTGAAATTATGGAGGCAGGGACCACACGATATAGAAAAACCTCCAAATTTGAATTCATGGTGGTGGGGACCACCCTAAACCCTCTTAATGGGAGACAGTCTCTCTACACTCCAATAAATTATTTGTGCCATTTATTTGTTCCAACATTAATTGTGCGAACATAAATTTATTTTATAAACCCATTTTAATTTGTTGTCTACTATTTTCCTTGGGTAAATCATTGGAAAAGGGGAGAATATTGGAGAAAATAATCCTCCAATGAATAATTCCCTCTCCATTGAAGAATGATGAATCGACCCTGAGCCCGGGTCGGTAGCGCTTTGAGGAAGAAAGAGACACTAATGCTCTTCAATGACTTCATCTTCTACCTCTCAACTCCTCCGAAGAATGAAAAAGTATGGGTGTATTGATTTTGGTTAATTTCTTTTACATTGAATCACCCTTGATGAGCCTCTTGCTACCGCTCTAATGTGGAAGGTGTGTGCCAAAAGAACATGGGCCGACCACTCCGCAACCATTGTATATTTTGATGTGCTCTTCGTGATGTAGGATGGCGACAGGTACCAATGACTGGTGCTGGTAGGACTCGGGAGCGGTGGTGGCGCAACCATGCCGTCGGTGGATTGTCGTAGCCTGTTAGCCACAACGGAGCAGAGGCGGCTGGCGGCGCACAGCCGGCTGCGCAGAGGGGAGGCGGTGGTGCACGTTCATGCCGCCGGTGTGCATGAGTCGCGACATGAGGCCTTTGCAATGATGGAGGGAGGCCAGCTTGCTGTCAGTCTCTTGTGGTGGCGCATCACACCACTACGACGCAGATGAGGGTTGGCCGACTGGCCAGCCGCGGGCTCTCTGTAGGCCGGGCCGGACACAGGTCCAGACCCGGACCAACTACGACTGTTCTCTCCCTTTCATCCATAACATGAGCTATAGGCGTCCCTTTGAAGAACCATTTATGGAACCATAAAATATGGATCAAGACATCCCTTTTGGTATACCTCACTTGAGTTTTTTATAATGTTGGGGTATGACCGGGTTGGATCGACCATGAATCATACCCGGCCCTTGTGACTAAAAGGCTATTAACATACAGACCAAGTGTCTGATTGATGCACCGTCTATTATGTTGAGACCCCAATCACGTAGTAGTAATTTGTTAAAATTCTTCATGGGAAATTGTGGTAGGTGGAGTATGGACATGCGGAATGAGGAGAGGCCCCTCCTGGAATCAAGTCAGCATAGTGCGGGAACCTTGTGGCTGGCTCTAACATGATAAATGGATCCTATGTGGGTTAGTGCATTGGGATCCTACGTGGTTCTATGTTTGATATTCCCACATGGAATTCTCAAGGAAATCCTCGTGGGACTACTCTAGGATCCTATGTGGGTCTGTTGTACTAGGATCCGACGTGGATCCGATGATTTAGGATCCTACATAGGTCTGCCTCTTAACAGAGTAAGATGATTCAGTAGTTACATCTAATCATCTTTAATATCTTACCTATGTTATACCTGGTCTGAGCTAAGTCTTTTCCATTATGGTAATCTTTTGTGTCCTGTACATTTTTGGTACTTACCATTCTGGTGATATCATTATGTTATTCATTTATGTGGTGTACCTTTGTGGAACTTACCTCTGTGGTTGTTACCATCATGGAATTCTTTGCTTCGTGGAATAGTTGTACTTTGGCTATGGATTAGGGCCTTGCATTTTCTCACGAGTGAGATGGGTATACTTGATAACATAGGTATATGTATGGGCATAAACATAAGTAGGGTTTTCAGTTGTTTTCATCCTTTGTGGAATAACCTTTGTGGATTTTTTGAGACATTTTAGGGTCTCAGGTTCCCTACTGTGTATTGTTATACTCACCCATGCACAGGCTATGCCCGAACCTTGTTGAGTTTGGTGCAAACAACGGTCAAAGCTGACTGAGGATGAGAGTATCAGTACTAGAGGCAGCTCGGAGTTGGACCTTAGATGAGGCATACCGCAAAGACGACCGTTTGAGAGCTGTACCTACACTTCAGTTAGGATCCTTGTCAGGTGTTCACATGAGATGTTTCAGTTTACATGTACTTTTTAGTTTTCTTTTACTTTCCAATTGGCCTTATATTTTGGCCCCATTATCTAACTGTACACACCCAGTTTACTATACAGTTTTCTTCGGTTTGTATCTGGTTGTGTTCTTGGTTGTGTGTGTTTACAGGTTATAAAGTCAATGACTTCCCGGTTTTATGGAACATGCCTTTCAGTGCTAGTCGCCAAAGCCTGGCCTATGAAAGGCGGGCTTTGGGTAGTCATGACACAGGCTCCGTGGGATAGGTCCTGAAAAATTGGTATCAGATGAGTTAGTTCTACCATAGAAAATTGGAATATTAACTTATTAACGGTAATAGTTTTAAGAGTAGTGATTTTGGTTATCAGTTTAGGGAATCTGGATTTAGTGCTGTGGTCAACAGATCCATACACAAGGACACTGAATTCTGATTTCTGACATTGTGCATGAAAACACTGATTCCATGTGTGTTTTGAAATGCTATATTTCTGATCATTTTGAGTCAGCTCAACAGGTATAACATATTGACTATGGCTCACCTGTTACTTTTTAGGATGCCTCTACACAGACAACAAGCTAGGGTTCCGGGTATAGTATTCTATGATAGCCCACTGAGCGACAAGGCCTCGGTGCATGGCCCTTTTTCACTAGGGGAAACTGTGGAGGCACCAGTGGTACGATTACCTGTTGGGCCACCAATGACACCAGCCCTAACAATAGAGGGTGCACGCCACTTGAGCATGTTGCACGAGTTCCAGCGCCAGAGGCCACTGAGGTTCATGGGTGAGATGGACCCACAAGTGAAAAAGGATTGGATAGAGGCCATGGTGAGAGTCTTCAGACTGGTTAGAACACCATATGATCTCATGGTGATCTTGCGGCCAGTCTTCTATAGGCCGCAACTTGCAGATGGTGTACCATGACGCTCTAGGTTCACAATTCAGTGACACTTATCTTGGAAGACTTTGAGAGCCTATTTCGGGCAGAGTTTGTCCCAACAACCCTTCTCGCAGTGCGCATATAGGTGGTTCTTCATCTGTTGGGATGTAACATGATTGTAGCTCAATACTCAGTGAGGTTCACCGAACTCTCTCACTACTCCAATGATATGGTGTGGAACCCATTCTTCATGGCTCATACCTTCGATCAGGGACTTAGGTGGGAGATCAGGGCTTTGATGATTTCACTCTGCATCCTGACGCATGAGGGGGAGTTAGAGAAAGCCCTCTTTGTGGAGTGTTTTCTTGTTGAGCAGACACCATTAGTGAGACCCACCAATGGGCGTCACGTAGCAGAGTCTTCTTAAACTAAAATATGACATATGTCACAGAGGTCCATGAGTACTAGACCTAGAGGTGGACAACTATAGGATTCAGGGTCGGTTGTGTGGGGCCCCTGAGACAGAGCTAGTCATGCGAGGAGCATGCAGTGTTACGCATGCAGTGGGCATGGTCACATTGGTCGAGACTGCCCGACCCGTTGTACAGATGATCAACAGATGGTCAAAGGACTGCCCAGGCAGAGATATAGGTTCGATTGAGGAGTTCTGCAGGCATACGTGGCAGATGAGTTATACGTGTAGCTAGTGGTTGGAGACAATTCGAGATGTTACCACCACAACCACCAGGTGGTCCACCCCGACCACATGGAGCAGGTGGACAGGGATGAGCTCATCTCCAGGAAGTTGAGGCCTATGATCATGGTGCTTTAGAAATGATATGAGGTAGGATCTATGTCTAATCCACCTTAGCTATAGTACTTATAGACAATGGCGACAGTCATTTTTTATTTCCACTGCCCTCATTCGGAGCTCATAGATTCTGACGGAGCCATTGGCTCGATCCTTAAAACTATAGACTCATACAAGAGATGATTTGATGATTACACACTAGTTATGGTAGTGTGATATTACTCAAGGAGGTGAGATCTTCAGCTAGGATCTCTTAGTAGCGGCGTCGAGGCCTTACGACATTATCTTGGATATGGACTAGTTATATACAATCCACGCTCAGATTGACTGTATTAGGAGAAAAGTGTGGTGTATCCACAAGGATGGGACTAGGTTTAACTTCACAAGTGAGAAGGAAGCCTTTTCAGCACAAGATGGACTTACCAGGAGGAGAGTGTCGTCGATCACTAATCAGTTGTCTAGCCTTACCCTCGGAGAGGTTGATATGGAGTGTCTAAGTTATCCTGTAGTGGTGGACCAGTATGCAGATATCTTCCCGGATGATGTTCCATGTCTACCTCCATATAAATATGTGTAATTTTAAATTTTCTTGTTCCTGGAGATGGCACTGATATCTACACCAGCGTATAGGATGGCCCACATGGAGCTTCGCGAGCTGTTAGTACAATTAGAGGACTTGTAGTGGAAGGGATTCATCCAGCCTAGTGTTTCTCCTTGGGTAGCCCTAATTTTGATGTCCGAGAAGGAGGATGGGAGCTTAATACTTTCTGTTGACTATCGAAACCTGAACTGGGTGACCATGAAGAATAAGTACCCACTATTGAGGATTGACAACCTCCTTGATCAGCTGAAGGGAGCATGTTGGTTCTTGAAGATATTCCTCATATCAGGCTATCACCAGCTCTGAGTACGTGATGAGGATGTTTAGAAGACAACATTTATAAGCCGGTATGGATACTAAGAGTACTTTTTCATTTCGTTTGGAATCACCAATTCTCCAGTAGTGTTCATGGGACTCATGAACAAGATCGTCCAACCATACCTTGATCACTTTGTAGTAGTCTTCATCAACGAAATTATGATCTATTCTGCGATCATGGAGGTGCATGAATATCATTTACAGATAGTTCTTGACACACTCCGAGAGTACCATCTTTATGGTAATCTCTCAAAGTGCGAGTTTTGGATATGAGAGGTTCACTTCCTACGACATGTCATCTCGGAGGCTGGAGTTGTGGTGGATCCAGCAATGATTGATGCAGTACTTTCTTGGGAGCCACCCAGGAGTGTGATAGAGGTGCGGTGTTTCCTGGGCATGGATGAATACTGCCATAGGTTTCTAACAAATTTCTCTAGAGTTGCAGCTACTTTATAGGTGTTTAATAAGTAGGGGAAACCCTTCATGTGGTTAAAGTCATGCCAAAAGTGTTTTTAGAAGCTGAGGAAGGGGTTGACTATTTCCCCCATCTTGAGGCTTCTGGAGGAGGGTGTTGGGTACATAGTCTACTACGACGCATCAGGGACCAGGCCCAGATGTGTCCTGATGTAGGTGCAAGCATTTATCACATATGGTTCTCAATAGATAAGACTAAATGAGAAGAAATATGTTTCCCATGACCGGGAGTAAGTATCATTGGTTATTTTTTTGAAGATGTGGTGACATTACATGATGGGTGAACATTTTACAGTCTACTCGGACCACAATAGTCTCAGGTATATCTTCTCTCAAAAGGACCTAAACCTGAGACTACGATGTTGGCTCGAATTCCTCTAGGACAATTAATTTGAGATAGTCAATACTCTTCGCAAGGGAAACATTGTAGAAGATTCACTCAGCATGAGATCTAATATACAGATTCTAGGTGACGTGACAGAGTAGCTGGCCGCTTTACGAATATCCTTTCTGGATCGAGATGGAGCAGCTTTTCTTCCGTCTATTACAGTCACTCCCCCACGTCATCAGCGACATAGTGAGGTATAGCATGGGTACACTGACTTCAAGGCTTAACATGTTCAGATATCCTTAGGGCAGGAACCTGATGGATTTTTTGATGTTGGAGAGAATTTCATCCTTTTCCGAAGATGTACCATGGTTCCAATGTCGCTTTAGGAGTGAGTGTTGCGGGATTTCCACAATCCCCTCTAGCAGTATATCGAGGATTGGTGAAGTTGTACCAAGATCTCCGAAGATAGCAATGGTTGCTGGAAATGAAAAATGTAGTATGAGAGTTTGTCTCTCGGTGCCTCACTTTTCAGAAAGTAAAGGTGGAGCATTAGGTACCAGAAGTCTCAGTTCATCCTTTATAGGTCCCAGAGTGGAAGTGGGATGGGATACCCATGGACATCGTTATAGTACATCCATGTACATCCATGGGAAATGATTCTACTTGAGTTATCGTCGACTGACTTACCAAGTAGGCCCACTTCCTTCTGATCAGAGAGCATGGTTCGGTAGAGTGCTTGGTGCGCCTCTATGTGCAGGACATTTTGCAGCTACATGGAGTACCATCGACGATTGTCTTCAATCGTGATGCACGTTTCACTTCCCATATATGGAAGGGTTTCTGGATGATTTCGGGACATAGCTTCATTTGATCGCTACCTTCCATCCTCAGATGGATGACAAGACTGAGCGGACCATTTAGACCCTCGAGGATATGTTGCGTGCTTGTGTCATCTAATTTGGTCATAGTTGGGAGGATCAATTTCCCTTGTTGGAGTATTATTACAACAACAACTATCACTCAACCATCGGGATGTCACCTTTCGAGGCACTGTATGACCGAACTTGTAGATCAGCTTAGTGCTGGACTGACCCAGCAGAGTCATCACTTATGGATCCAGAGATGGAACATGATACCTTAATGAATGTGATGATCATCCAGGAGTGGATCAAGACTGCATAAAGCAGGGGTAAGTCTTATGCTTCCCGGAAACGGTGACCTCTGATGTTCGAGAGTGACCATATTTTTCTACAGGTCTCACCACGATGAGGTTTGCGATGATTGGGCCGAGGTGGAAAGTTATCTCCAAGGTTCATCAGACCTTTTGAGGTCATTATCAGAGTTGTTGAGGTGTATTACTGCTTAGTTCTTCCATCTTAGCTGCACCGGGTGCAATATTTCTTCCGTGTATCCCAACTGAGGAGATACATGCATGACACTTCACACATCATTGACTGGGGAGAGATAGACATCAAAGATGGGGAGACATTTATAGAGGTTCTAGTGGAGATTGAGGATCGACAATAGATAGTCCTTCATGGGAAATAGATTCAATTGGTGTATGTATATTGGCTCCACGGGAACCTCCAGGAGAGCACATGGGAGTGGGAGGCTCAGATTTGTGCTCAGTACCACCACTTTTTTTCATTGGTATTGTAATGTGGCTATAGAGGATGCAAATCCTTGAGGTGGGGATACTATAAAGACATTGAAATTCCATGTATTTTTATTAATTATATTTTAATTTTACGAATTCGTGAAAATTGATGGTGCATTATTCCAAGACCAGGTGTGCCCAGAATGAATTTCTGAACTTTTTTATAAGTACTTTCAAAAAATGTTCAAGATAGTTTTTATAACTTTTGAACTGGTGCTCAGAATTAAAATTTGAGGACACCGTTGTATGTGAAGCACCAATATTTGCTTAAAGATACATTCACCTCGACCGCAGTAGGTCGAGGGTGCATGTTAGTTTTTCACTTCTTTGTGGAAGAAGAAAAATAAAATTATTAGCATTTTTTTAAACCTCCCCTTTTAAATTAGAGAGTTTGGGAGTATATAAGCTTTAAAAACCCCCCAATTTTAATTCATTGTCATGGGGACTACTCGAACCCCTCTCAACGGAGGAGAACATGTCAACTCTCCAATTAATTAATTGTGCCATTTATTTGTGACCACATTAATTGTGCCAATGTAAATTAAATTGATAAAACTATTTTAATTTGTTGGCTCATAATTTCAATGGGGAACTCGTTGGAAAAGGGGAGAACATTGGAGAATATATTCCCCCAATGAATAACACCCTCTCCAACGAAGAACGAGGAATTAACCCCGAACCCTGATCAGAAGCGCTTTACGGAAGCAACAAATGTCGACGTTCTTCAACAAATTCATCTTCTACCTCTCAACTCCTCCAATGAATGACAAGGTAGGGGTGTGATTTGATTGATCTTCATTAATTTTTTTTTCATTGATTCTCTGCCCATGAGCCACTTGTTATCTCTTTAACATGAATGGTGTGGGCCAAACAAACATGGCCCGACCACTCGACATCTATTGTTTTTTTTTCATGCGTTCTTCGCAGTGGAGGAGGATGGAAACTGGTACTGGCGACTGGCGCCAATAGGACCCAGGAGTGGCCGCTGGCACACTGGCCGACTGCAAAGATGGTGTCACCGCAACTTCACAACTGATGGAGTGTTGCGGCCCATCAGTGGTGGCATAGTAGAGGCGGCTGCTGGTGCACAGTCGGCTGTGCAAAGTGGAAGCGAAGGTGCGCGTCCACTCCACCGGTATGAAGGAGCTGCGACATGAGGCCCCAATGATGATGGAGGGTGGTCGGCTCACTGGTGGCAACCAATGGTGGCGGGGCATGCAACCGCACCACTGAGGAGGGTAGGCCATCTGGCGAGCCACGGCTGCACAGTGTGGGTCGGGCCAGACTCAGTGGGCCGGGTCGGGCCGGGTCGGTCCGACCAGGTTGGATAGGACCCCGACCATCTTTGACCCTTTTCATTTTTTCAGCCATAACATGAGCTACAAGTGTCTGTTTTCCAAACCATATATGGTGCATGAAACCATGGATCGATACAGACCTTTTTGTATACCCCATGTGAGTTTTGGATAAAGGTGGGGTATGGCCAGCTTGGATCAAACACGAATCAATCCGGGCCCTCAGGACTAAAAGGCCAATAACTTACAGAGCGAGTGTCAGATTGACGCACCACCTATTGCATTGAGACCCCTTTCACATGGAGGTCCGTTTTTATTATTCTTAATGGGACGTTCTTATAGTTGGAATATTGACATGTGGCTTGTGGAGAGGACCCTCTCAGAATCGAGAAAGCATAGTGTGGGAAGCCTGTGGCTGGTTATAACATGATAGAATGATCCTATGTGGGTTTGTGCTTTTGGAACCTATATGGGTCTATGTCTGAGAATCCCACATGGACCGCTCTAGGAAATCCACATGGGACTACTCTAGGATCCTACGTGGGTCTGATGATTTTGGATCCTATGTGGGTCTGCCTCTTAACAAGGTAAGATGAATTTGTAGTTACATATAATCATCTATACTACCATACCTATGTTATTCTGGGTGTGACCTTTTCCTTTACCTTTGTGGTAATCTTCTATGTGGCATACCTTGGTGGTACTTACCTTTTTGGTGATATCTTTGTGACATTCTTCTTTGTGGTGTACCTATGTGGTACTTACCTTTGTGGGGGTTACCTTCATGGTATTCTCTCCTTCGTGGAATAGGTGTACACAAGCTAAAGATTAGGGCCTTGTGTTTCTTCATGAATGAGATAGGTATAATTGATGACTTAGGTATATGAATGGGAATACACCTATGTAGGGTTTTCAGTTGTTTTCTTGCTTTTTGGTATAACCTTTGTTGATTTCGTGAGACCTTTGATGGTCTCGGGGTCCCTACTGGGAATCGTTATACTCACTCGTGCACGGGATACGCCCGCACATTGTTGTGTTTAGGGAAACCGATAGATAGCGTTAACTGAGGATGAGAGTACAAAGATTGGAGGAATCATAGAGGTGAACCATAGGCAAGGCATGCTACAAAGATGAACATTCATGATCTGTACCTACCCTTCAGGTAAAATCCATGGCGGGTGTTCACAAGAGTAGTTTCAGTTTACTTGTACTTTTCAATTTTCTTGTACTTTCTAGTTGGGCCTGTATTCTGGACCCTTTTTTCACTGTACACACCCTGTTTACAATACAGTTTACTTGTGTTAGTATCTTAATATGTGCTTGGATGTGTGTTTACATTTTATAAAGGCAATGCCTTCCCGGTTTTAGGGAATAAGCCTTTCGATGCTACACGCCATCCCCTGGCCTATGGAAGGCGGGCTTGGGGTAGTCATGGAAGGGGCCTCGGGGGATGGGTCGTGAAAATTTTACATAATGAGAATAAACTATTCGTTGATTTGATTTAATTTAAAGGCAAGTGTTAAAAAATCCAAGAGGATATTTTAGGATTGGTGAATCCACTTAGAATACCAAAGAGCTACAATCCTACAGTTTTCAAAGACCTACCTGCCAAAATACATTCAAGTAGTTTGACAAACCATTTTTTGTGTAATATAATGGGGGATATCGATCCTTTCTAAATAATTCCCTAGAAACTAGAAATTCTAATATCACTAGTGAGGGTTATTAAGAAATTATAATATGGTATGAGATTTAAAAAAATCAATTAATATATTCTCTTAAAAAATAAATTTATAAAATTAATAATGATGAACGATTTTAATTACAGAATAAAATGGAATTATCTTCATCCACATTATCCACATGATCAATATTAGAGAAATATATTCTCATCATCTCCAATAAATTATTGGAGGGGTTTACATTCCTTTGGGTTATTTTACATCATTAACAAAAATATTTCATTCTAGAATCCTCACATCCTGATTTTCCTACACAAGAGGCATGTGTTGATTAATTTCTTGTCTATGAAAAACTTGTTAGTGAAGTGGTAAACATTCAATGTTTGATTCTGTAGCCTATTTCTAGTGAACTCACAAATAATTGTGAAACAATTGACGTGTATAGAAATATTGAGAGCCTTCATGATATTTATGATGAGATATGTAGACATGAAATGTTTAATATTTTTAAGGTTCTCATTCAATGCATGAATGGAGAGTGTACCCTATACAGGACTCAAATAGTCCTAATTAATAGATATATTTATGACCTATAGGTTCTAGGTTTTAAACTCTCTAAGGAACTGGTCACCAATTTCATTCCAACATCACTCCCTCAGAGCATCTGATGTTTTTATTTAAATTTAATTTGAAAAAAGTTGATATGTCTCTATCATATCTTCTCACACATCATGACCATGTAGATGAAGATATGAAATGTGAAAATACATTCATCCTTATAGTCAACAAATAGAAATTTAACATGAAGTTCTTTGAGGTGAAATATTCTTTATTTTGTTCTAGGTAGAAAAAGATTAATGTTATAATAATGGAAATATATGATGTTTGTTTCATATGTGGCAAGAAGGACCTGTAACAGCCCGAGATTTTATGAAAACTATTCTTTTTAATTTTATTAATGTCTTGTGTTGTACGCTACACCAAAAGGAGCTCGCACAACACGTATCCTTGACTTGCCTTGCATTACACGCAATCGCAACCTTCCTCGATAGCGTGTGTAGTACGCAATACCGAGTTTCACTAAACAACGATATGCTATTAAAATATTATCAAAACTAGCCGTTATGAATAGTAATAACCACTTTTTCAAATTTTATAAATTTTATTTTTCAAAATGGATTTCATTTTTGGATTCGGAATACCGAAATTAGCCTAGGGTGAAATTTTGGTATTTTTCTGAAAACTTTCAATTTTTGATGAATAGTGAAACCACTAAGTGGTAGGTTAAAAACTGAATTTTGCATAAAACTTAATTTTACCGCTTCTGTGAATGGAATTTCAAAAATCCGAGAGACACGGTTAATACCAAGGACTAAAATGTGGTTCAATGAGATGAAAATAATTTTTTGGTGAATAGTAACTTTTTACTTTTTTTACCGCGGTTAATAGTAAATAGGGTAACTAAGGGTAAATATGATATTAATATTACCCTAACACATGTCCTAATTATATTGGAAAAGTGTAATTCGACCAAAAACAAACTTAGGAATAAAATATGACCATTTAGGCCAACTTGGATTAGATTTGGACATTTATTATTAAGTTATTTAAAGAAGGGTTAATATAGTTAAAATCATAGTTTAAGAATTAAATCATTTTTAATATGGGGTTATACATAAGATAAATTCGATTGTAAATATTCATTAGAAAGCTAAAACGATTTCCTACATGATGGTATTTTATTTGTAATTTTTAGAAATCAAATAATTTAATTTATTTATGACACAAAGATGATGCAGTAATTATCTTATTAATGAAATATTGACATAATTGATAATATAAATACCAAAATAAATGTAATTACAGACTTTTTATGAATTCCACTAATTTTCTAGGTTACTATGATATATTAGTGTTGATTTAATCAACTTGGTTCGAACATATAATTCTGTTATGACTTTCACAAAAATCATGTATCAAATAGTGTCAAAATTGACACAAAATAGTTTTTAAATCAAATATTATATTATTAATTGTTATTTTATTCCTAAAAATCTAAGGTTCGGCCAAATGACTTAGATAAGGATATATGTATTAATAATATACAATTTGGGGTTCTTTTGGCATGTTATAGTAAGTTTATTAACCATATAATGTAATAAAACAAAAAGACACGGTAAAAGTTAAATTATTTAACTTAGAGTTAAATCTAATTGATAAGGTTAAAATAATAACCTAAACTTGTCTAAATCTTATTGTTTGATAGGATTGCGATCCATCCCCACTTTATATTCGAAATAAGACCCTTTGGAACCATTATAAACCGATTTTGACTTTAATATAAAATAATATTTTGAGATATTCTTAAGGTGCCCCTCTCCTCCCTTATAAAAGGACACCTCCTCCCCCTCCTCCTCACACCAATTTGAGCACTCAAGCTCGGCCAACCCCTGACAAAATCTCTTCTACACTTCCCTAAAAACATCCTAGATGTTCTGGTCTTCCTCAAAGACCAATTTTAGTGCCCTAAGAGGAGGTCTCAAAGAGGCACTTCAAAGAAGAGGTAATTACTGTTACCAATTCTTTCATCTCTATTTCTTCTTCCACTTATTCTTCTTAGGTTGTTTCGTTATGAAGTAATAACATCAGTATCACTCATATACTGATATGTTATTATAAGTATGAAACAACCCTATTTCACCATCTATCCATCCTACGGAAAAAGAAATCACCACGCGTGCGTACGTATGGAATACCATCTCCACGCCGTGGTGTAATCTATTTTCCACCACCACCTTACATGGATGGGTATAATGGTGTAAATAATATCTATACATAGTTATTACAACATAATATTGATTCTTATATATTGTATAATCCACTCCAATTCAATTCAATATTTATAGAAATGATATCATCGCTCGTGCGTGCGTACGGACTACCGTCTCCACGACGCGATGAGATTCATTCTCCATGTTTAACCATTTAAGAATGATTATAATGTATATATAAGAATTAATAATGAAATATATGACATTATAAAGCTACTGGATTTATGTATATATATACATATGTATGTCATCTACTTACTTCCATTTCAAGACAATAAGGAAAGGAAAACTGCGTTCATGCGTACGTACGGACTACCGTCTCCATGAACGGTGTTTTTCATTTTATTTATCTACCTATTATATATATATATATACTGAATATATATGATATATAAATCATATTTTATATTCTGGAAGTGATTAAATCATGATATAAGTAATAATGATGTCAAGAACAACAAGTCAAAACACCTACAATAAATGAAACGATTTTACCCAAAACGCTTCTTTAACATGGAATTTATAAAAGAACGGGTAATATAATGTCATAAGTGAACCATATATGATATCATAACAATGAATATGATTCTGTAATAAGTCAATAACATGATTTAAATCATTATACAGGGGGTTCGGACACTTACAAAGCAAGTCGGACCTAAGGTAAGGGAAATATCACAATCTCATTTTTATCCGAGATTGTTTATTCGTAAGTATTTACTGGGGTGTATTTTATCATCCACATCCATGTTCCCTCAATATGTAATATTGTTTCCATCCACTTAAAATAGTTTAAATCCAATTTTACCGTTCGGTGAGTTTCTAGTAAAGAATATGAAAGGAATCTTTTGTCATTTTTTTTCGAACGAGGTACTTTTTGACTTTTCCGACAAAGGTACGAAGAATTTTTTTTTAACTTATATGGTTTGAATGGATTTTTAAAAACATTATTTCCAAGAATCTTCCTTTACAAGTTTTCATGTTTATTTTTAATCAACTTCTTTTAGTTTATAATTGTATGACATGTTAAGAAAATAAAAGTGTTTTTGAAGAAGAAAGGATATTTTCCTCACGAATGGAGTTCAAGTGTTTTATCAAAATTATTTTCCATCTAAGATAATAAAGGGTTCTGTTTTTATCCCTATTATTACATTGATTATATTATGTTGTGATGGGATTATTTTTATGAATTCCTTTATCTTATATGAATTGTTTTATGATTTCATAATGTTTATGATTCCCATTTGTATTACATGGGTTATGCAGTGATGTATGATTTATGATTTTGTGGCACACATAAGAATGGTATCATTATGAGATGGGTGGGACCTATATCTCCCTCCAATGAATTGGGTAAAGATTTTATATCTAATGAGATAGACATGGCTGAAATGGTAGGTTATACCGGTTCAGTGAAACAGGACTGAAACGAGGGCTACTCGATTCAGAAAGGGACTTTGTCCACTAAGATAGTCTTGGCAATGAGTCTTGACTAACAAGAAATGATTCTCTATGATTATGTGTGTATGACACAAAGTTTCATGTTTTAAGTTATGATTATTGGGATTACATTTTCACTTCTATGATTTATTCCATGTTATGTTATTATGATCTCTTTTGCAGGTTATGATTTTCAAAAAGATATGATATGATTTTTATTTCCTTTATTTACCCTTACTGAGCATTTGAGCTCACCCTTTTATGTTTTCTTTTCCCCAGGATATAAAGAAAGGTTTTAGGTAAAAAAAGGGAAGATCTTTATGGGAGATATTGAAGATCTTTCACCACGATTAGAAGATTATGTTCCGAGTTTCCAAAGACACTAAACTATTACGATCCTTGTGTGTGTGTTTTTGTTATGTACTAAGTATTCCGCAAAATTAATGTAATGTCTATGTACATCAGGCTTCGGGTCTCTACAGTTGGTATCAGAGGAAAGGTTTAGTCAACCTTTGGAAACTAGGATTCGAGAACATTAGTTAGATCCCTAGAGATATTTATAAGGTGTGTCTAGGGATGTCTCTAAGGTTAAGTATACGTATAGGTTATAGTACTATAATTACGCTAACGATCATAGAATTAAGCCTAAGATGTTAGATATTGAAGTTACTCCCCCTTTATTATGTTGTTTTCCCTAGCATGATTTTTGCCTCTCACACTATTCTTTTTGGGTTTTAGACGATGGCTGGAACCCGAAGGAACCGTGTTGATCAATGCAATGGACAATGCAATGATTGTCCACCTGAACAAACAAATGTTATGGGAGATGGAGTGCAAAATCTTATTGCTATACTTACACAAGCTATGAATCATTCTGGACTTCCAAATGATCAGAGAAGGGAACAATATTCTATTGAGTCCTTCATGAGGCAACGTCCACCTTCTTTTAGTGGGTCTTCCGATACACTTGTTGTTGAACAATGGATCAGTACCACTGAAAAGATATTTTCAGTTCTTCAATGTTCCGAACATGATAAAGTCATCCTAGCAGTGTATCGTTTGGAAGGAGATGTCGATCAATGGTGGAATCTTATTAAGAATACGAGGCAAAGGGATGAAATTGAGTCCATGGAATGGGACGAGTTCAAGAACTTATTTTTCAATAAGTACTTCCCTCGTATTATCCGAACAAAGATGGAGAAAGAGTTTCTTGAACTGAAGCAAAGGGATGATGAATCTGTTGGTACCTATGAAGCATATTTTACAAGACTTGCAAGGTATGCATCTGGCATTATCATCCAACCTGAAAGTAAAGTTGATCGATTTTCAGTGGCTTAAAACCAAGTCTTAGAAGGGAATTAGCTATAAGAGACTTCAGTATCTATGAAGAAATTGTGTGTTGTGCTATCAAGGTAGAAATGGAAGTTGGTGTTACATATCCATCTCATGGTTATGACAAGAAACGGAAGATGGAGTTCAAGGAGAAATCTCAAAATAATGGTGAAAAGAAGATGAATGTTTCCTTATGCACAAAGTGTGGAAAGAAGCATGGTGGAGATTGTCTTAAAGGGACTAGAAAATGTTTTAAGTGTGGAAAAGAAGGTCATCGAGCAGCTGAGTGTCGAAGTAATGGAAAAAGGGTTTCTAATGATGTGAATAAAGCAAACACTGTAGAGAACGCACCACCAACACTTCAATGCTTCAAGTGCAAGGAAATGGGTCATTATGCTAATAATTGCCCTAATCCAAGGGTTAGTGATGATCAACATGAGCAACCACTGAAGGCAAAGGACAAAGGGAAATCACATGCGATCACTATTGGAAATGTTGAATATGACAACGATGTGGTGGAATGATTAAGTGTTTATGTAATGGGATTCCAAAATAATGTTGTATCATTGAGTATTGCAATATTTATTGATGTGGTATTCAAAGTGATTGAGATATTTTTTGGAAATAAGATGATATGCGCATAATGAAGACGAGAAAATGAAATGTTTAATAGTATTCATGAGCTCATGATTGATATAAGGACTAAGTGATATCATGGTTTGAGTATATAGAATTTTGAGGATTTTGGTATGTGGAAAGTGTTAACTTTTAACTGCACTCATGTTTTCACTAAGTTATTCAAGAGAATACACGATTAAGGACTTTGAATGTTTGGAATGTGACCAACAAGACATATATTATGATATGTGGGGATCAACGACAGTATTAAATCTCTGCTAATTGTTGTCACTATATTATGAGAGTGGACTGCAGTATTATGTATAAGCCTAAAGATTAGACTGGATTATGTTGGACATAAGTTAGTATTGTTTAAGGATAGAAGATTTTCGATATTATTTATGGGATGTTATAGTAACGTAGTTTTAGAAAAAGGACAACCTTCAGGACGGGCGACAGCCCATCGCTTCGGACAAGGCTGTAGGAATCGAACCCACAACCGAAGTGCGACTGGCCTTTATCGCCTACCACTGGCCTACAGGAAGTCCCTGTTTAGTAGAAACTAGTTTTATTATATTAAGAAGTATGATATATGAAGTATAAGACCATTTTAGGAACCATATGTGATTAATCTCACTATAGATCGACTTATGTATATAATTTTTGCTAACCTTTTGTTTGAGACAGATGGAATGACCCGTCATTCTATCACATGATCAGCTAACACTTCACGAATAACAAATTCAACTTCATTTATTTAAGAGATGAAGTGGAAATTGTTCAAGGCATGAACAACAGTGAGATTGTACCAAAATAAAGAACGTATTTATTCTAATTCAAATTTTCAACTTTAGGGAAATGATCTTGAAAACCAAAAATGTTGTCCTAGTGATCTTATACCTGATGAATCGGATGGTACCTTAGATCGTCACAAATTTATGGATTTGTGATTGTTGGCTTTTCCATAGCCATGTTCTCTACCACTCTCCATCAGAACATGATGGTTAGATTTTTCTTCCATATCCATATTTTCACCTATGTGGAAACCCAGTGATTAGTTTATTTGGGTAACCGTTACATTTCATACTTTAGTTTTTAAAGACAAGTTTTGGTATTCCTTTTTACGATGTGGGTTTCTATTAAAGAAACTTTCGAATAGTATACTATTTATAACCCCGACGAATTTCTAGGGTGAAATTCATTTTAAGGGGGGTAGAATGTAACAGCCCGAGATTTTATGAAAACTTTTCTTTTTAATTTTATTAATGTCTTGTGTTGTACGCTACACCAAAAGGAGCTCGCACAACACGTATCCTTGACTTGCCTTGCATTACACGCAATCACAACCTTCCTCGATAGCGTGTGTAGTACGCAATACCGAGTTTCACTAAACAACGATATGCTATTAAAATATTATCAAAACTAGCCGTTATGAATAGTAATAACCACTTTTTGAAATTTTATAAATTTTATTTTTCAAAATGGACTTCATTTTTGGATTCGGAATACCGAAATTAGCCTAGGGTGAGATTTTGGTATTTTTCTGAAAACTTTCAATTTTTGATGAATAGTGAAACCACTAAGTGGTAGGTTAAAAACTGAATTTTGCATAAAACTTAATTTTACCGCTTCTGTGAATGGAATTTCGAAAATCCGAGAGACACGATTAATATCAAGGTCTAAAATGTGGTTCAATGAGATGAAAATAATTTTTTGGTGAATAGTAACTTTTTACTTTTTTTTACCGCGGTTAATAGTAAATAGGGTAACTATGGGTAACTATGATATTAATATTACCCTAACACATGTCCTAATTCTATTGGACAAGTGTAATTCGACCAAAAACAAACTTAGGAATAAAATATGACTATTTAGGCCCACTTGGATTAGATTAGGACATTTATTATTAAGTTATTTAAAGAAGGGTTAAAATAGTTAAAATCAAAGTTTAAGAATTAAATCATTTTTAATATGGGGTTATACATAAGATAAATTCGATTGTAAATATTAATTAGAGAGATAAAAAGATTTCCTACATGATGGTATTTTATTTGTAATTTTTAGAAATCAAATAATTTAATTTATTTATGACACAAAGATGATGCAGTAATTATCTTATTAATGAAATATTGACATAATTGATAATATAAATACCAAAATTTATGTAATTCAAGACTTTTTATGAATTCCATTAATTTTCTAGGTTACTATGATATATTAGTGTTGATTTAATCAACTTGGTTCGAACATATAATTCTGTTATGACTTTCACAAAAATCATGTATCAAATAGTGTCAAAATTGACACAAAATAGTTTTTAAATCAAATATTATATTATTAATTGTTATTTTATTCCTAAAAATCTAAGGTTCGGCCAAATGACTTATATAAGGATATATGTATTAATAATATACAATTTGGGGTTCGTTTGGCATGTTATAGTAATTTTATTAACCATATAATGTAAGAAAAAAAAATACACGGTAAAAGTTAAATTATTTAACTTAGAGTTAAATCTAATTGATAAGGTTAAAATAATAACCTAAACTTGTCTAAATCTTATTGGTTGATAGGATTTCGATCCATCCCCACTTTAGCTTCGAAATAAGACCCTTTGGATCCATTATAAACCGATTTTGTCTTTAATATAAAATAATATTTTGAGATATTCCTAAGGTGCCCATCTCCTCCCTTATAAAAGGACACCTCCTCCCCCTCCTCCTCACACCAATTTGAGCACTCAAGCTCGGACAACCCCTGAAAAAATCTCTTATCCACTTCCCTAGAAACATCCTAGAGGTTCTGGTCTTCCTCAAAGAACAATTTTAGTGCCCAAAGAGGAGGTCTCAAAGAGGCACTTCAAAGAAGAGGTAATTACCGTTACCAATTCTTTCATCTTTATTTCTTCTTCCACTTCTTCTTCTTAGGTTGTATCATTATGAAGTAATAACATCAGTATCACTCATATACTGATATGTTATTATAAGTATGAAACAACCCTATTTCACCATCTATCCATCCTACGGAAAAAGAAATCACCGCGCGTGCGTACGTACGGAATACCGTCTCCACGCCGTGGTGTAATCTATTTTCCACCACCACCTTACATGGATGGGTATAATGGTGTAAAGAATAACTATACATAGTTATTACAACATCATATTGATTCTGATATATTGTATAATCAACTCCAATTCAATTAAATATTTATAGAAATGATATCATCGCTCGTGCGTACGTACGGACTACCGTCTCCACGACGCGATGAGATTCATTCTCCATGTTTAACCATTTAAGAATGATTATAATGTATATATAAGAAATAATAATGAAATATATGACATTATAAAGCTACTGGATTTATGTATATATATACATATGTATGTCATCTACTTACTTCCATTTCAAGACAATAAGGAAAGGAAAACAGCGTTCATGCGTACGTACAGACTACCGTCTCCATGAACGGTGTTTTTCATTTTATTTATCTACCTATTATATATATATATATAATGAATATATATGATATATAAATAATATTTTATATTTTTTAAGTGAGTAAATCATGATATAAGTAATAATGATGTCAAGAACAACAAGTCAAAACACCTACAATAAATGAAAGGATTTTACCCAAAACGCTTCTTTAACATGGAATTTATAAAAGAACGGGTAATATAATGTCATAAGTGAACCATATATGATATCATAACAATGAATATGATTCTGTAATAAGTCAATAACATGATTTAAATCATTATACATGAGGTTCAAACACTTACAAAGCAAGTCGGACCTAAGGTCAGGGAAATATCACAATCTCATTTTTATCCGAGATTGTTTATTCGTAAGTATTTACTGGGGTGTATTTTATCATCCACATCCATGTTCCTTCAATATGTAATATTGTTTCCATCCACTTACAATAGTTTAAATCCAATTTTACCCTTCGGTGAGTTTTTAGTAAATAATATGAAAGGAATCTTTTGTCATTTTTTTTCGAACGAGGTACTTTTTGACTTTTCCGACAAAGGTACGAAGAATGTTTTTTTTAACTTATATGGTATGAATGGATTTTTAAAAACATTATTTCCAAGAATCTTCCTTTACAAGTTTTCAAGTTTATTTTTAATCAACTTCTTTTAGTTTATAATTGTATGACATGTTAAGAAAAGAAAAGTGTTTTTGAAGAAGAAAGGATATTTTCCTCAAGAATGGAGTTCAAGTGTTTTATCAAAATTATTTTCCATCTAAGATAATAAAGGGTTCTGTTTTTATCCCTATTATTACATTGATTAGATTATGTTGTGATGGGATTATTTTTATGAATTCCTTTATCTTATATGAATTGTTTTATGATTTCATGATGTTTAAGATTCCCATTTGTATTACATGGGTTATGAAATGATGTATGATTTATGATTTTGTGGCACACATAAGAATGGTATCATTATGAGATGGGTGGGACCTATATCTCCCTCCAATGCATTGGGTAAAGATTTTATATCTCATGAGATAGACATGGCTGAAATGGTAGGTTATACCGGTTCAGTGAAACAGGACTGAAACGAGGGCTACTCGATTCCGAAAGGGACTTTGTCCACTAAGATAGTCTTGGCAATGAGTCTTGACTAACAAGAAATGATTCTCTATGATTATGTGTGTATGCCACAAAGTTTCTGGTTTTAAGTTATGATTCTTGGGATTACATTTTCACTTCTATGATTTATTCCATGTTATGTTATTATGATCTCTTTTGCAGGTTATGATTTTCAAAAAGATATGATATGATTTTTATTTCCTTTATTTACCCTTACTGAGCATTTGACCTCACCCTTTTATGTTTTCTTTTCCCCAGGATATAAAGAAAGGTTTTAGGTAAAAAAATGGGAAGATATTTATGGGAGATATTGAAGATCTTTCACCACGATTAGAAGATTACGTTCCGAGTTTCCAAAGACACTAAACTATTACGATCCTTGTGTGTGTGTTTTTGTTATGTACTAAGTATTCCGCAAAAGTAATGTAAAGTCTATGTACATTAGGCTTCGGGTCTCTACAGACCGCTGGAAGAAAAATGACCCCCATCCAAAATATGGAAGGGGATGATTTAGCTGCTATTGTCACAAGTTTAATTGATCAATTTCTACAAATTGGGTATTATAAATTCTTATGTTTCTCATATATGTATTCAGATATAGGAACCAAATATATTTAGTAAAATTGACTTACAGGAGAAAGAAATATGGGAAGCCAATGAATATGAACTTGTTTATATAGCTATTGGGGATTAAAACCTCACATTTCCTAATGGAAAAATCAAGGTTTTAAAGAGTTTTTATTATGTTCCTGAATTTACATAAAACATTATTTATATATCTTGAAAAGATATAGATGGTTATATTTTCAAATTTTAGAATACATATTTCATCTTTTATAAAGAAGAAAATAATTATTTAATGGTATATTTAAAAAAAATTTATTTATGTGTGGTATTACATGAACCATGAAATAGAAATCGATAACAAATATACATCACATGACTCATTCCACCACAAAAGTTTGAATCATTATCTAGTTCATGTAAAGGAAAAGAGGATGAAAAAATTACATCAAGATGGATATTTATATTCATTTGATTTAAAACTACATGGTTTGTGGCACACATGTTTATAAAGAAAAATTACCAAATCAAAATTTAGTGGGAATGGTGAAAGGGTGAAATAGATTATTTTCTAATTTCACACTAATGAGTGTGCACCATTTCCAATTGAAGTAAGGGTTGGTTAATCATACACCCTAACTTTTACTGATAATTTTTACAAATATGGATAAGTCAACATAATTAGGGGTTTTCTAGATTCTTTTGATAAATTCCACGAATTCAAGAATGATGTTGAGAACCATCTTGGTGAGAAGATTACGATACTCCTCTTAGACTGTTGTGTAGAATATCTTAATCAATACTTCATTGATTACTTACTAAAGTTTGGTATCTTATACCAACTCACTCCTCCTTACACACCTTGGTGGAATAGTGTATGAAAAAGGAGGAATCACTCAATGTTGGACAAAATGAGATCAATTATGATTCAAGTGAGTCCTCCATTATCTCTTTGGGGATATGAATTTTAAATAGCTTCACACAATCTAAAGTAAAACCATAATGATAAATGGTATTCCATATTAATTTTGGAGTGGAATATAATCCATGTTTTTGAATTTACATGTGTGGGGTAGTGAAGAATTTGATAAGGCATATTTTGGTAAAAAACATATACCTCATGGTAAAAAGTGTACATTTATAGGATAACGCACATAACAGAGGGGGGTTTTAAATATAATAACACATAAATTATAAATAACTAGTGGGATGAAATTTTGTATTCCATTATAGGGATAACTTATAAAAAATATATAGTAGTAATGATATAAAATTTGATAAAGGTGAGGATCAAGGATTAAAATAGTTTTTACACGAAGAGATCCCATAAAGCCTGATGGAAGAAGAAACTATTCCTGAGATATAAGTACTTTATAGTAGTATAAGATATGACAAAGAACTGAAATGGTTTGGTTTTCTAGTAACTGAGGATGGTGAACAGTTATTAGTTGAAAATAATGATCCTCTAACTTACAAGTAATTGGTTAGTAGAATAAATTATTCCAAGTGGAATTAATCCCTGAATTCTGAAATGGATCCCATTGATAAAAACCATTTCTATATTTTGGTATATCCTCCAATACATTTAAATTCATTTGGTTTCAAATTTTTACTCAAGAAGAAAAAGGACATGGGAGGATTATTTAGTAACTATATGGAAAGACTGTTTACAAAAGGGTTTAAACAACATCATGACATTGACTATGACAAAACATATTTAAAAGTTATAATGTAAAAATCAATAAAAATTATACTTTTCCATACATCATATAATTTTTATGATATTTAGAAAATTGATATGAAAAAATCCTTCTTTAACAGGAACACTAATGAAGATATCATTATGATACAACCCAACTGGTTATTCATTCCAAAGGATTCCTATAAGATTTTTTAATTTCAAAAATCCATTAATTAATTAAAGTATCTTAGATCTAGACCTTTTTTTAAAATATAAATAAAAGAATTGGTTTTCATAATGAATGAGTTTGATCATTTTATCTACAAACAGTTTAGATAGAGTGAAATTATTTTCTTACTATTACATGATAATGACATGATACTCATTTGTAAATAAATATCAATCTAAGAGTATGTTAAAGAGTTTTTGAATAAATTATTCTCTATGAAGAATTATGTGAGGAAACCAATATACTATGGATTAAGATCTATTATGATAGATCCAAGAGGTGTTTTAGAATACGCCAATGTAAAAATGATTACATGATACTGAAGAGACTCAATATAGAAAAACCCAAGTCAGTATTATTTCCAACACCACATGACATTAATCATTCCATTAAAGCATTCCCTTACTGACATGAGAAATTAAATTGAATGATAAAGATTCCATACACATTATCAATTGGACCAGTCATGTATGTTTTTTTATATATAATTGGTTCAATATCATCTATACATTATGTTTCGTAGTAATATATCAAGAAGGCCTAGCTGACAACCATTGGATGGAAGCCAAGAACATCCATGTGATTCAAATGAATAAATATGTTATGTTACTCGTTTATGAAGGCAATGAGAAATATTTCATCAGATAATATGAAAGTGCTTGTTTCCAAAATTATCAAGATGACATGAAGTTGAAAATATGAAACAAGTTGACATTAAGTGGAGGTGTTCTGAGCTATAAGAGATCAATGTAGGCTATGGTCACATAATCTACAGTGGATTTCTTTTATATTAGGGATTCAATTGTAGCTAAAAAAGATGTATGGATGCGTACCTTCATCAAAGATCTAGATGGGGTACCTTGAATTAAAAATCTCTTTATCATTTATTGTGATAATACATCAGTATTGGATATCAAAAAATAGCGAATTTCACGTTAGTGGACATAGAACATACTTTGGAATTATCATCTCTTGATGCATTTTTATCATATAGGAGAGGTGATAGTGAGCATTGTTTCCATGGAAGAAAATAGAGATGAATCCATTAATTACTATTTTACACATAAAAACATGATTATCATGTGAGGTCTAGTGGAATGAATGTTATAGATAGATGGATCTAGTCCTAGTGTGATTTTATTGGATTTAGTGTCCTCGGAACATCTACTTGTACTTTTATTCAATGTTTATCTAATATATTGAATTTTAATAAAACTGCTTATTATAAATAGCTTATTTTCCTATATGAATATAACGAAATAATGACCTAGAATATATTTCAAATTGATAAGTTTATAGTAGTTCCCTACCATGATGAGAACCTTGATGTTCTATGATGATATTCTTAGATAATGTTTGGTTGTTGGATAATTAATGATGGTGGGACACATAGTACGTAAAATATCATTTGTGTGTACTTGTAAGAAGATGAACATTCTTATCAGTAAGTTTTCACATAGTAATGTCCAATATGGGATATTATCATAACATACCCTCCAATAGGAATTCTACATTTTTTGTGTCACTAGAGATTTATATCTACAAGTGTGTGTGATGGTCCTTAGTCATTAAGATTGTCATTTATAAATTTAATGGCTCACGTACATTGATTTACTAACCATAATCATGATTCAATATGTCGGAAGGAAGAATGTTGTGTTGGTTGCATCACGATTGACATGTCAGTAATGGATATGTTGAGGAAGGATTTTTTCCTTATATATTTATAGAAGCCGATATCTCAACCATATGATTGGGATAGAATAATTGATTTTAAATTTCATGGTTGTTGTGAAATGATGTGTTTATTTTAGATAGTCCTATAAAAAATATCATGCATATTGGTTTGTGACACTTTTGCACAACCAACTTGATGAGATATTAACACAAAGGGATTATATTACATAGTGTGCATTTGCATGTGGTAGTCATCATTGTGATATTTATTTATTTTTCATGGGTACCTTGAACCATTTCTCGTTATTAATCATAGACATTAGAAAAACTCTCATAATGTCAGGGAGAAATAATCCTACAGTTCCCATAGTAAGTGTTGTCGATGAACTCAACTAAATTCTATTTGAATATAATTTATGGAATAAATATTATTATGAAGACTAATCAATAATTTAATTTAGGTTCTATTGATAACTAAAATTTACAATCTCATAAATAATTATTTATTAATTGTTAATTTATTAATATTATTATTTGAAAAGATATATATATATATAATATTTATTTGAAATATTGTGAATGAAATATTTATTATATTTATTGGAAATTTTAATAAATATTTATTCGATGGATTGTGAATAAAATTTAATTTATGATTTGGGAGATTAGTAAATTATAGAGGAGTATGAATAGACCAAGACCGAGTCTGTTGAAAAATATTAATTAACCAGAGGTTTTTCGGAAGTTGGTGCATGACACAATATAATAATAATATTATTATTATTTAAATGATGATTTTTCAATGTTTTAAATACTATATTATATTCGACATGAAATTAAATAAAATTTTAACCAAAACCATGTCTCTATAAATATAACGTTCCGTTTATTTCGTATTGAATCTAATATCATGGACAGTGAATTTTGGCACATAGTGAATTCTCCCTTGACTCCTCATTTGTCTCTTCCTCTTACGAACAAAAAACAGAAGAGATATTTCCTTCAGATCAGAGGATGAGTGATCCAAAAGTGTAACACAATACAATCAACTCACCACACTCACACCTATACATCGATTGGTGTTTCACATAGATCAATGGATCACATGAGGATCGCCACTACAGGGATTCTATCCCTTGATCCTCACAACACAATGATGGTAATCTGATAGGTACTTTTTCGAATTATCAACATCATCAATGGAAAAAAGTTCCAAAGTCAATGTAATAGTTTCTTTTGAAGTTAAATAAATTAATTATTATCTGATGTGAAAGATCCTCACACTTGGTATTAGGCATTATAATATTTTAATAAATTTTAATTTATCACCCACCATCGCATTCTTTCACAGTGCCCAAAAAAATATATTATAATGAATATTGGTTCATATTATAATAATTTAATTAATTTTGAATGGAATAGAAAATATAATAAGTAATCTATGTATTTTTATCATTCATATATACATATATATATATATATATTCAATTTTGACATTTTCATTCATGTATTATATATCATTAGAAATTTATTTTTTGGGAAAAAATCCCTCAAGGTAACATTGTATCATTTTTCGGTTGATTGTGTTTGTTGAAAAAGCGGGTTTCCATGGTGAATCTTTATGTGCCAGAGATGTGGTTAACAATCCATGTTGACAATGAACCATGACAAAGGAATGGATGATCTGAAGGTGGTACAAAAGAACAGATACAAGGGGGCACTGTTTTCCGGTGTTTCCCAAATTTTTGGGGTCCAAAATTTGGACATTGGAGAGAATCGTGAACATAGGATTCCATTTAAGATCTCATCAAAATATGACGAATGAATGAATTTCGCGAAGATAGGATTCAAGGTTTGGAATTCACGAAGACCAGTAAAATGTTGATGGTGATGCTTCACGATTACGCCAAGCTTCGTGAACGGAAGAGTTTAAGAGAATTGTGGCGGTGAAGAGCATTGCAGGTAGAGCTTCAAAGCGAAGGCACAAAGGTAATGATTGGATGCTTCGTAATTATGAAAAGCTCCGTGATCTGAAAATTGTCATGGTGCTCAATGATTTTGAGAGAATATCGGCTGGAAATTCAAAACTTTGTGATTTGTGATGAGGTGGCGCTGACTTTGTGAGGAAGGTTTTAGGGTCAGGGGAATCACCTATAAATAGGCCTCAACCCCCTCGAGAGAAGTAGAGAGTTTTCAGAGAATTTTTTTGTACTCGGTTCGCAATGATGGTTCTCAAAGGTAGTGTGCTTCGAGAAAGAAGAGCATCGCAATGGTTAATCAATCTTTGCAAAATATGTGAGATCCATGTTGGCTTAGTGAGCTTCGTGAGGGAATTCTCTCTATGACTAATTGAGCTTCGCGAGAGTGCTTCGCAAAAAGGCAGGATCTTCTTGAAGTATTGTTTGAGCTTCGGGAAATTGGGAGCCTCATGAAGTAGGGTACTTTTGCGATGGTGTTCCCAAAGTGAGTTTCCCGTTGTTCAACGTCAAAGGGGTATTCATCAGTGGATGAACATTGAACTTCAAGAGAGTATCTATCAACAATTGAGGATGCATTCATTCTTGAAAAGGAAGAGACTTACAGGTCTATAAACTGTGAGTGGATCCAATCCATGTGTAGTGATCAAAGGAAGAGGAAGAAGGTTATTCTTTCTACCGGCAGTGTGCCAGAGAGAGAAATAGGGAGTGACCCTTAGGAAATCAGTGATCTGACTCTAAACATTGTAAAGGCAGTGATCCTGGGAATATAAGTGATCTAGCCTGAACAAAATTGGCAGTGAGAATTAGTGGATTTGGTACACTGACAAATCACCATTGTATGCTCCATCGACGTTGCCCAGTGAGGGTGAACCAAATAAAACTTTTTCTGTCTACCTGCTTGTTTCCTTGCATTGCATTCAAATCATCATCATCATCAGATAAAGAAGAAAATAAGTTATCATAATAAACACAAAAGTGAAAAAAAAGTGACCCTTGTAATAAAGCAGTCAAGATCTAGTGGGGAAGGAGGAATTTAGAAAAGAATATCCATACTGTGATTCACCCCCCTCTTAGTGTATATTGGCCCCTATTGGTCCTAACAATTAGTATTAGAGCGAAGGTTTATTTTACCAGAATTTTTTTCTCTTACTTGTTTAGATGATTTCTCAAGTAAAAATATCCAGTCTGCTCTTCTCTTGGTGTGGAATAGAAAAGGGAAAAACATCGAAAAAGGACTTGAAGTTAGGTGATATCCCTCATTGTGGAAGTGTTTATGGAAAAATTGTGATTCGACTAAAAGAGTCAAACATCTTACTGAAGGAAGGCCTAGATGAATCTGACAGGGAAAAGATTGATTCACTCAACCATGATGTTGGAATGAGTAAATTACTTGAACTTCCAAGTGATACCGAAACAACTGATGATGAAGAAGTTTCAAGAAGGAGGACTCCAGTAGATGATTTCAATATGAAAGAGAAATTCTACCGGAAATTGGATGAAGAATTTAAATCTAAATATATTCAGATCTAAGTATTTTAAATTGAGTTTAACATACTATGAGGACTAAATCAAAGGCTTATTGATGTGTCTACTTACATATAAAAGATGAATGATTCTCAAAGTGAAGAACTAAAAAAGATGGCTAGAATGAAAGGATGAAAATTATGATGAATATGAAGAGAATCAGAAGTCATATGAAGTTCAGAATCTGAAATCCATAAATAATAACCTAGCTACACTGTTGTATGAACAAGTTCCGAAGAATCAAAAGCTACAACAAGAGAATGAATCTGTCTTTGAATATGCTACTCAAGAAAAAATTGAAAGTAAAAAAGCAGAGTGAAATGGTTGATAAGATGAAACATGAATTGGAAGATGAGATATTTAGGGGAAGGATCTCAATAAAGCACTCAATGCTCAAATTGAATCAACGGATATGAAGATTCAACAATTAGGATAAGAGAATGAATTAGAAAAGAAAGAAGAGGATAAATCTTGTACTAATGGAAATCCCGAGTTAAAAGGATTCCATGAACTTACTATTTGATTATCCTTTGGTATGTGATGATAAAATGAAAAACAAATATGATATTTCTAAAGAGAAACAATGGTATATTCTCTCAGCACAAAGACCATACAGTTTGGGAAAAATTTGTATTTGATTTGATGAATCACCTGTCGTTCATGAATGAAAGAGAGTTGTGGATAGTCCTAGAAATAGAGAAAATCTTGTAGGTTCTAGAGATAGACCTAAGAGGACAGTTACAAGAAGTAGTGAAGACATGTTCTATTTCTGTGGGATTAATGGCCACACATCAAGCTTTTGGTTAGAATCTCAGGAATACCTTTTAGGGTGTGAAAATAGAAACTTTACTAAATCTGAGAATAAGAATAATGGTTATGAGAAATCATAAAGAAGAGTCCCCTAGAGGAAATAATTTATTAGGTGCTTCCATTGTGGATGACTGAGACACACCATGATTATGTGTCAAGAAGCTCAGGACCTCAATATCATAAGAGTAACTCAAGATGCATCCACAACATGGTTGAGAAATGATGAAATGGGGTATGCCTTCGAGGGAAAATGTTTTATATATTCTTCTTATGGGAATTTGGAAAGACATTGCAACAAGAAGAAACCATGAATGTAAAAGGAACTCGAAATGAGATTCTCAACTCCAGTGGTGCATGATAAGATATTATGCACTATAAGACAAAGTGAACAATTTTCATGGATCTAATGTGAACAAACCTTGATGATTATGAGGATATCTACTCTAGATGTGAGTAAGAAGAAAGCACATTCAGTGGGGGACTGACCAGTAGTTGAAAACAGTGTGGTTGCTCAGATATCGGAAAAAAGAAATATAAACAAAGAATGTATTGAAAAATTCTCATGTCATGTGCCCAAAGTGAAGTGTAGGAAAGAGGAATATCCTTACAATGTCAAAAGATGCAAGGGAATATGACAAGAATATAGATTCTTACTCAGAGAAGTAATCAGGGGAAGTGGTATATTAGTAGAATTCCAAAGAAGGAAATGTATACCAGTGGGTTTAAACCCCAAATGGTAAGAAAGGCTAGGCCTGCAGAATGTACATATCAGAAAAAGGCTCAGCATGTGGGTAATGAATGCTTAGTCATATGGCCAGATTAGATGAAGTTGTATATGTAGTTAGAAGAAACAAGGTAGGAGTGTGATGCTCTACAAGATAGAATCAATGGGTTGACCCATCGGGATCATCCATAATCTTCTTCTTGAGGATTGCAGAGACATGCCCCTCTGCCTATGTATATAAATGTTGTTAACTAATTATTCAAATGATTCGTGTTTTAGGGAGATATGATCCAATGGGAAGTGGCATCTTACTATGAAAATTTGGGAAGTGATAAGCTTCATAGTTTCAACTTACCCATATCAGGTACCCTGGTTGAAGAAGAAAGGAAGAAATTGAGCACAATCAGAAGTGATTGTGTTATTAACTTTGTATCTTCTTTCCTACACTGAGTTCCAACTTAGTAGGATTATAGATTTTGTTGATGGAACAATTTCATGTGCCTGGTGATAATAAATAATTAAGGAGAATGAGAATGATTATGGGTAAAAACATTGGGTCTAACAACTGGAAGAGTTGCACATCATAGGGGGAGATATTTATCTCCTAATCAGATGCAAGAGACTCAAGGGTAGTAAAATTGGAAGACGTTATTTCAGAAGAATATATAGATGATGAACAAGAATAAGTAAATTCTATATCTATGAAGAAGTCAAGGCATTTGGCTGATGTTGACAGACTATGAATGTAGACCCAGATTAGATTGAGAAGAATCGTATATGGGTGATTGTTTCGAGGCTAGAAGATAGGAATGTCATTGGGGATAAATGAGACTATTGCAACAAGATGAATGAAGAGGAACAGTGATTCAGAACATAGAACGATTGGTGTACAAAGGATACTCCCAGGTAGAGGGAATAGATGTTTATGAGACATTGGCCCCGATTGTGAGACTGGAGACAATCAGATTATTTCCATCCATTGAAGTGCAACGAAAGTTCAATGTTTTCTAGATGGACGTCAAATATTCAATTTTGAATGGGGTTCTATAGGAATAAGTTTATATTTATAAGCCATATGGTTTTCTCATTCATGAGGATGAGAACATGGTTTGTAGATAGAAGAAGCTGTTTTATGGGTTGAAACAAGCACCAAGAGCATGGTACTCAAGGCTTGATCAGTACTTGAAGAAGCATGGATTGACACGTGGTGGATTGGATTAAAATAAATATTTCAACAACAATAATAATCAAAGGATGATGGTGTTGCTTTCTAATGATGGAATTATATTTGGTGGATCAGATGAAGCTCAATGCTGAAAATTTTCTGAATTCATGAAAAGTGCGTTCGGAATGTCCATGATTGGAGAGATAATGTTTTCCTTGGTCTACAGGTGTCACAAGGAAGGAATTTCACATTCATTTCTCAATAAAAATATGCCAAGTAGGTTCTGAGAAGATTTGGAATGGAATATTCCGAGGATATGAAGACTCCGGTTATAACTCAGATGAAACTGACTAAAGATAAGGATGTAAATTATGCTAGTATCACAGAATACAGGAAAATCATTTGATATCTATTGTACTTAACTGCAACAAGGCATGAAATTTTATTCACCACATGCGAAGAAGCAATATATTAGAGTAATCCTAAGCAAATCCACATGCTTGCAGTGAAATAATACATCGGTATATCAAGGGCACAATGGACTTTGGCTTGATCTATAGTTACAAATCTCTGTTAGAATTATTGGGATATACTAATAATGTTTGGGCTGGTGCAGTGGATGATAGGATATCAATGTTAGGTGGTACTTTCTATCTTGCAGGACTGTGTGTTTCATGGCTAAGCAAGAAGAAAGATTGCATTTCATTGAGCACCACAGAATCTAAGAACATTGCCGCCACTCAAGCTTGCACGCAGTTATTGTGGATGAAGCATCACCTTGATGATATGGGTGTTGAAGTGAATCCTTCAATCGGAATCCAGTGTGATAACTCAAGTGCTATAAATCTCATCAAAATTCACGTTCATCACTTAAAATAAAATCACATTGAGAAAAAGTATCATTTTATCTAGGAGAAGGTTGAGAAGGGACTTGTGTAGTCGGAGTGTGTTTCCATGGAACTGCAGGTTGAACAAATTTTGTCGAAGGCCATACCCAAGGAAGTTTTTTAGAATCATTAAATATATCTTAGAGTTTAGTCAACTCCCCACACATAAAAAAGTGTGGATGTGGTACCCCACCCCCTCTCCCAAAGATATTGCATGTTTTTCTCTAATACTCTAATCTGTGTTCTTTCCAATGTTGCAGACCGCAAAGGGATGACCTTTAGGTTCATTGACAAATGGGGAGAAATAGTGACTCCTCATGGGGGAGAAACTGTGGATAAATAAGGGAGAAAATGTCTTAATAAAATACACAGGGTTAATTTTATAGGTGGAGCAGTGATATAGTTGGAGAGAAATGAGATCAGGGGAGAGTTTTAAATCTGATGATGCTAGAAGTGATCAATCAATGTATAGATATCACGACATCTGAGGATCATGATAAAAGCAGAAGAGTGATGTTGGAAAGGTGAGATATGGTATCCAGCTATCACCAATAGGTGCCGGTATGGTTCAACAATTGGTATCAATTTAGCAATTGGTATCAATTTGGAATCAACAATTGGTGTCTAACATTAAGTGCTTCATTGATGATCTTTTCATACTACTCTTGTTTCTCATGCCGATAATTTCTCATGTGGACTTAGAGTACGTGTTAAGTGAATCCTTGAACGCTATTATAATTGCAAGAGGCAAATGGTTGTAGCAGCTGGAAGGAGCTTCAGAGAGGTATCAATGTGTAGAAAATCATTCTGAGAAGAGTTGTCAACAAACCAAAAGGGGGATATTATTGGGAAAAAATACCACAAGGTACCATTGTATATTTTTTGGGTTGAATGTATTTGTTGACAAAGAAGGTTTCCATGGAGAATCGTCATGTTCTAGAGATTTTTTTGACAATCCATGTTGAAAAAGAACCATTAAAAAGGAATGGATGATCTGAATGTGGTACAATAGAACAAATACAAGGTGGCACCGTTTTCAAGTGTTTCCCAAATGTTTGGGGTCCAAAATTTAGAGGTTAGTGAGCATCGCAAAAATATGATTCCTTTGAATATCTCATAAAAATATGGAAAAGGCATGAATTTCGTGAAGATAGGCTTCATGGTTTGGAATTCACGTAGACCATTAGTATGTTGATGGTGATGCTTCGCAATTACATCAAGCTTTGTGAACGGAAGAGGTGAATACCATTGCGGTGGCGAAGAGTATTGCAGGTGGAGATTTGTGGCGAAGCTGCTAAGGAAATGACGGGATGCTTTGCAATTATGACAAGCTCCACGATCCGAAAATTACCATGGTGCATTGCGATTTTGATTGAATTTTGGTGGGAACTTTAGAGATTCATGATTTCTGATGATGTGGAATTGACTTTGCGGGGAAGGATCGAGGGTCAGTGGAATCTCCTCTAAATAGGCCTTGACCCCCTCGGGAGAAGTAGAGATTTTTCAAAGAAAATATTTTTCTCTCAGTTCATGAAGGTAGTTCGCAAAGGCAGTGTGCTTTAGGAATAAAGAGATCCATGGTGGCTAATCATGCTCTGTGAATGTTGTGAGCCCCACGTTGGCTCAGTGAGCTTTGTGAGGTAAAACACTCCGTGTTGACTTGAGCATCACGATAGTGCTTCATGAAAAGGTAGGAGCTTCATGAAGGCTTGTTTGATCTTTACGAAATTGGGAGCCTTGGGATGTAGGGTGCTTTACGAAGGTGTTTCCAAAGTGAGTTGTTCAGTGTTCAGTGGAAAAGGGGTATTCATCAGTGGATGAACTTTGAACTTCAATAGAGCATATATCAATAGTTGAGGATGAATTCATTCATGAAAAGGAAGAGACCTTCAGGTCTATAAACTGTGAGTGGATCCCATCCAATTGCAGTGAGAAAAGGAAGATGAAGAAGGATATTATTTCTACCAGAAGTGAGCCAGAGAGAGAGATATAGGGAGTGAACCTTGGGAAATCAATGATTTGAACCTAAACATTGTAAAGGTAGTGATCAAAGGAAGAGGAAGAAGGTTATTCTTTCTACCAGCAGTGATCCAGAGAGAGAGAGATAGGGAGTGACCCTTGGGAAAGTAGTGGACTGACCCTAAACATTGTAAAGGCGGTGAGCCTAGGCATAGAAGTGATCTAGCCCGAACATTATTGGTAGTGTGCTTTAGTGGATTTGGTACAACGTCATATTACCATTGTATGCTCCTTGGTGGTAGCCCAGTGAGGGTGAACCAAGTAAAAATCCTTATGTATGCCTGCTTGCTTCCCTACATTGCCTTAAATTCATCACCATCAGATAAAGAAGAAAAAAAGTGATCATAATAAACACACAAGTGAAAACAAAGTGACTCTTATAATAAAGAGGTCAAGATCTAATGGGGCAGGAAGAATTTAGAAGATAATATCAATACCCCGATTCACCCCTCCCCCCCCCCTCTTAGTGTATATTGGCCCCTATTGGTCCTAAAAGTATTCTAGATCCATAAAACAATGAACTAACAAGAAATCATAATGGATGAAATCAATAAATGGAATCCAAATAAGAAGAGTAATTAATTAATTCAATCTGAAATATTTTTACATAAATAAATTCATCTAATAATTTAAATTTCATTACATGGAAAACAACTTTGACATTGGTATAATGATCTCATATCCCATTAAAACATCCACGATGACTGTTTTAATAATACTTAATCTATTAAATTTCCCACATATATCAGTACTCATCATAAAAGTATAATAATTATCTAATATATAATTTTTTGTTATCTTTGTTTCCGCTATACTACATTAAGAGTATCCAAGGCCAATGGAAAATGAAATTTTCCTTTACTTTATAGTGGTTCCTTTGTTTTTAGATACCTATATATATGGTAAGCATAAGATAATTTTATAATAAATTATAAATTTATTGATAAATAAAAAATATAAAACAAAAAATACCTCACATGTCAACTAAAGGAAAATATTATCAAGATAATGTAAAAAATGACCAATACTCTTTCCAACTATGGATACCTCCTCAATAGGTAGTCACACTGAAGTTGTTGGATCAATAATTTCATTTTCTGCTACACTTACCTTATCCAACATCATAATATTATCATGTAAATAATACCAAAAAAATTTATAATTATGTATCCTTTAATAAGTGTAAGGGTATCTGCAACATGAAACTCACAGTTCACAGTTGTGGCTGAACGAGGAGTTGGAAAATCGGGGCTGGTAGGCAGCACATGTTGCTAATGTCTCATCCCTTCAGCATGAATTGCCAATATTGGTGATTTAATTCTAATCACTAACAAATTATTCAAGTGTCTCATTCTAGAATTCAACTAATCTATTTCTCTATTATAAAATTCACTCATTGATGATGCAATATGGGTGGAACCAAAAAAATATTAAAACCAATACCCTCTTTATGCCATCTAGCCCCGCGAGAGTGCTTCAGATATCATTAATTAGTGGTAAGAATATTCATCCTACCCTAAGGGATAAACATCCACAATATCATTATCTCTTAAATGGAATCATGAAAAAATATATTCAGAAGTCATATCAGTAACATTGGTTTAAAAAATTGAAATATTTGATTAAAACTAATAACTAATTACTTAGAAACTTATCTTCTACTTCCTTTGTTGGATCAGTAAAATACATACCCTTTTTTAATTATCACCATTTTCAATTTTTATTATCCTGTTTGCTAGATAGAGGATCATGTTTAACCTTTTAAGATCTACTACATAGTGGTGATTATAATTCACTAATTTTTAGTAAATTATTTTATCCTCTAATAAATGATACCCTACATTTAACAATATATTAGGGTATATACTCTGAGACTTTATCTCATGGAAAATTTTCCAAGAGCCCTTTCACATAAGAAAAAAGTATTAAGTTATCAAGTAATTAAAGTATATTAAACTAATAAATTTACAAACAAATGCTTCCTCCCATTGATTGGATAAAAACTTCTTCCATGTATCTGTATCAATAAACACATACATAATCCATGGATTGAAATTTTTTACACCAATAAGTATAAAATTAAGTCAAGTTTCACATAAAGCCTCTCCAGTTGGTTTCCAAAAAGGATATACACTTTTAATTAATTTCTTTCATCTATTGAAAGTAAAATGTCATCTTCAATTGAGTAGATATGTATTAATAAAAGAAAAATAGTTAAACAATTAGAAAAAAAATATGTTTGAAAATGTAGCCATTAAGGAATCCCATAACAGATCATTCACCGATTGGTCAATGATCCTCTAATTAGAGAATTAATTACTATTCATACAATAACTCTATTTAGTTAGGTACATCCAAAAATACATGAACATTTTACCAATTGGGTGGAAACTTTCATCATAGTTAATCATCTACTTATGACCTCAACATGAAAGTGAATATTTTGGTAAATATGTAACCCTCTATGTCCATATTTAGGTATCATCTTTTCTAGATAACATTAATAGTTCCACAAAATATTAACAAATACAAGAAAAATTTCCATAAATAATTTAATTTCTATAGATATATATTTAAACAAATAAAAATACATGCATAGGTTCCCTTTACCTAGTATTTATCATTTACAAAGATCTATGCTACTGTAAAAAACTATGGGTATATGTATTTGACTAAAATTTATTTATTTTAACTAGTATAAAATTAATTATTCATAATATAAACTAAAACAATGAATTTAGGGATTTCTTAACCAAAACGTTGTATCCAAAACTAGTGAACATAAAAATATTCGACAACAAAATGAAAAAATGATTATCATCTTAAAATGTATACTTTTTACGTATATTTTATTATAAATAAATAAAATTCCTATGTAAAATTGTAATTGTTCATAAGAGGAACAAAATTGAATTTTTTTTATTGAATAAAATAATTTATCTAAAAATAATAATTAACTACTAATGACAAGATTAGACCAAGTAAATAGATCCCCTCACATAAATGACCTACTTATGATCGAACAATTCCATCGAATGTAATTAAATAGGTGGAAAAAATAATGATGAATGTAAAAAAGTCTAAAAATGGACATATGACTCTAATGATTATAAAATATATTAAAATTATTTTTAATTATAAGCATTTATATATTTAAATATCAAATTGAATAAAATAAAATATCTAATTATCTCAATTTCATGAAAAAACAGATTACCTAATTCTATAGAAGTGAATAGAGTGTTTTTCCATATCCCTTCAATGTGATTATTTATTATCACATGGGAAATTTTCATATCACATTCATTGTTATAATTGGGTAATCATGTAATAAATGAATAAATTTCATATAATTCTTCATCATCATCAATATTCTCATCACCCGAATTTTTTAAACTAAAAAATAGTGGAAAATTGATCATTTCATGGGTCAAGAACATAAATGATTTGTTTTCATCTATATCCAAGATAAATTGGTCCCCTTTATAACTAATTAATTTTAAATCAACTAGCTTAGATCCAAACCATCATGTTTTTCAACACTTTCACCATCAACGGAGTTGCACAAAAATAAAAGTACCTAAAATTTAATATAATAAATCTCCCACAAATCATCAATAACTGCAAAATGTGATTTTGATATATAAATGGGGTTTTTAGCTTTGAAACATGAAAAATGAATTACTTCAATGAAACCATTACTCAACTATTTTAAATAATAATCATGTCATCTTGGTTATGATTGTGTAAATTATGTAACCATTAATATCAAAAATAGACCACATGAGCACATTAACACTTAGTCCAATTTATAATAATTCAATTTTTTATGATCCATATAAATCGATGTCAATTTTATCTAGAAACCATAATGAAATTGTGTTTCTATGTGCATTCATCAACAACTTTTCATTTTTCTTAGATATCATACCTTAAATCCAACAATATGTGATGAGATATATATAGCAGAGCCTCGCATATATTGTTTTAAATGTATACATGTGAATGAATCACTTCATCACATAGAGTTAACATTACCTTTAAGACAAATATACCTTTATCTTCATTATAAACAACTATATTTCTCTCCATAGAGAGACCAACATGCTCCACATTAGAGAAATAATCAGTACATAACTCAATTAACTCTTATGATATACATTTTTGACCAATAAATGTCTCTAGTCAATGCAGATTTATAATAAATCCCTTTAAAATTTTCATAAATCCTCTAAAAGGATGAATCTCATATAAATAAATTTTCCCATATATTTTTATCACATATAATGATGGAAATATTATATAGGCCAATATAATAAAAAATTATTGTGGGGAATACATTTATTTTTGAAAATGTATGATGAATGATTAATTCCCTAACACATATAAAAAATATGGCATTATCCGTCTAATGTAAATTTAATTGAAAATGAAAAAAATATTGAGCATTGAATTTTTAATAGGTATAAAAGACATTCCACACCATGAAATGAGTAACAATTTTTTAATAAATACATGATAAACATTATATTTCATACTATTATCATTAAATCCATCAATGAAACCAATTTTTTATCATTTTAAAAAATCCCACATTGTATTTTAATACAATGTATTAATTGATAGAAATTTATCTTCTCACTCTAACATAACCTGTGATAAGAGGTAAGAAAATATATTCTATTTTCTTTTCATTGTCACTACTAACTCAAAACAGATTCCCATTTTTATTTAATCCAAACAAGAAGGAAATTGTTCTTTTAATTTTCATTAAATTTTCCAATTGGAATATCAGAAATTCTCTTCTCAACATGCATAATGTCATGGTTATGTTATAAGTAAAAAAAATCCAGTATTTTAGTTTGAATAAAATGTACAGTTTCTTTAATTTATTTGACTAATGTCCTAAACCACCATTCATTCCAAATGATGCATCAATGTTTGTCACCTTTTTATAATAATGTTCATCTAAAAATCGATATGGGGAAAATCATACTCTTTCAAACCATTTAATTTATTTTTAATCTCTGATAAGGATGATCCTTTCACAAAAATCATTAATGTCCCATGTCGGCTATTTTTTTCAATTCTACAATTGATGATATAAAGTCCCATACTCACAAATTGGAATATATTTATGTCCATTAACACATATCTAGATTAGTTTCCATATAAAAAATCATTTATAGTAAACATTATCATATAATTAAAAAAAATTATATTACATAAATAATATAACATAAATCTCCCACAAAATAATTATATCATCAATCAGGGGTGATAGATAAATATTAATATCATTAACAAGTTGTTATGGTCAAGAAATCATCATGCTAGCAATTATATATTTTCAAATAATACATATCTATGTGGATAATATTTATACAAACAGCATAACATGCCACAAACTATTCTAGATACTGAACATTGATATAGATTCATTCCATATTTTCACTGACCCATTCTATGATTTTCGACATAATTTCTAAAATAAATAAAAAATAATAGAATATTTTCTATTATGTTTCATAAATAAGGTTATAATGTCTTCTAAAATATATGATCTCATTTGTATGGAATCATATCCTCTTTTCATCATTTAAATTTTCAAAGAGAAACTTCAAATGTGCAATTACTAGAAGATACTATATTTTTTTAGACGTCGTTTGGTGACTATTCTTGAGAATGAATCATTGTTAATTTTTCATCCATTTTATATCATGATGTTTCATATTTAAGACTTTTTCTAAACATTCATATTCATTCCTATAAAAAACTTTAGGGAATATTGTATATTTTTATTCCACAATCTCATTAGACATATTATTTTTCTCTAATAAGTGGAATCTAGGAGCTCCTCACCTTATGCAACTATCCCTTATAAAAGTTCAATCAATTATATGAAACTGTTATCACTCCAAGTCTTTAGTTCAAGTTAATTATTCCCATCATAACCAATAAGACTATAAATTTTGTGCGACATAAGAATACTAATTTCTCTGCATCTCCATAGGGTAATCCAAATATTTTTTTAATAGTTTCAACACCTACACCTTGAATTAATTTTTCAAGATGATCAATATCTAATGATAAAAATATTCATCATCATTAGATATTTACTTTTTTATAATTTTACCACGAAATATCCAGTGTGAAAAATTATGATTAGTATCTTTTCAAACAAGATGGTCTTCGATTTCCTGGTACCCTAATTCACATATATTCAAACACTTAATGAATGGATATAAAAATAATTTTTTTTTCAAGACACCATTTTGAAAATTATAAGGAATTATCAACCTATTTCACATATTCATTGAACATTCTTCCAGAATTTATCCAATAATGGTTCATTAATTACATAAAATGTCAAAATACAATTGATAAATATATTAATACATTTAAACATTTAAATTAATTTATAAACAAATAAAAAAACTTATAAAAATATAAATATGTAAAGATACCTAAAATTTTAAAAAATAGTTTATATCTTAAAAATTATAAAATGAAACACAATTTACAACAATAAAATTAATAATCAAATTTTATTATAATGAAAAAATAAATTAATAATGTAAAATATTTAAAAAATATTTTGACCAAAAAGTAAATATAATGAAAATAATTTTATACATAAAAAAATTCAAAAAACAAAACAAAAAATTAATCAAAGTCAATTTAAAACATTAAAAAAATCTGACAATCATATGAATAAAAAACAATTAACAGTTGAATGTACTTTATAATTAAAAAATAATTAATTCATATTCTAAAATAATTAAAAAAAATTGAGGTTCAAAATGGAAAATAGTAACTGAATTTAAATCAAATTACTTGAGTGTACTGGAAATAGGGGGACCATTATAATTTTTAAGATAGACATTTTGAAAAACTTTAATATCCAATAATTTAATTAATGAACTTTTCCTTCTTATAATTGTGTCAAATTAGGTAATTCTATATAAAGATCATGAATATCAAGATGAAAACAAAAAAATTGTACAAATATTAACATAAAATTTAGATAATAAAAATGGGAACATTAATTAAAAATATTAGAATGGAAGAAAATTAGAAAATCAGGTATGTGAAATATGCTCGATCCAACAAAACAAGTAATGTCGTGAATGTCACTGTTGAAATGATTTAAAATGTTAGTAATACAGTATAAATTTTTGAAATAAAAAAATATATAACCAAAATAAACAAAGTAAGTGAATTAGGGATTAATGAAATAATATATGTTTATAAGATATAGGGAAATCATATGACCATTACAAATCTAATCGTTGGAATAGTAATCCAACTGTTAGAATGGAAATTAAACATTTATGAATAGTAACTAGATTGGTATAAAAGTATCCTCACTTATAGAAGTGTAAAAAATTATTTAGGTACCCCATAAAATGAGAATATGATATATTTATATCCTATTACAAGTAAATAAACATGTTAAAAATAATAATTCCATTGTTTGATTTTTTTTAAAAAATATAAATGATTAAATTTCACTATTATAGTAAATATGATGATAAAAAAAATATTTCATAATTATTATTATAAATTAATATTATGTTGAATCATAATTATAGGATTACATTATGACACCATAAGTTATTTTTCAATGGGTCGGAATATCGATTATAATATTGAAATTGTTATTTTTCAATTAAATGGGGATTTTATTTGAAAGATAATGTTCTCATATTTGGAAAATTATTTTCATAAAATACATTTTAATTTTTATATTTACACTTTAAAAAAATGGATAGGGTGTTTTTTTGGTTAATTTATAAAAATAGGGGGATTTTTTGTAAATAGTGAAATATGGTAAATAATGTTATATAATATTTTATGATAAATACAAGAATTTATGAGCTATTGATGATGGAATTAGAGAATAGTTTGAAATCATTTGAATTATTTACTTAATATAGTCATAATAATCAATAATATCAAAAAACATGATCTAAAATAAAAAGCTAATGATTATAATATTCATAAACCCCCCTCTAATCCCCATGTAAATACCACACCTTCTCCTCGCACCTTATGAATGATGGATATTGGAAAGGTTAAACACATTTCCCTTAAGAAAATTCTCCACCATGTCCTAGTTTTTATGGTATCCACAAAAGTTCAATTCCCAGTTCCTTAATATGTTTTTTAAATTGGCGGAATTCAAGAGTCAACACTTTCAACAACCTATTTAAATTTCGATTATTTAATTAAATTATCCTTACATCCCTCATCCAATAAGGAATGGTAACATAGTTATCATATATATTTATTAATATTATTATATTAATGTAATATCTATCATCCAATCACTTCTCTTGACTTCTTATTGTAAAAACAAACTCCATTTCTGTAAAATGCCGGTTGACCGGCTTCCTTGATGATGATTTTTTTTGCAATTACAACCTTCATGGTAGGATTAATATCACTTATAATAGACAAAATTGACATTAATATTAATTATATATATATTTTTTAAATTATATAAATAATATATTTTCATAATAATAAATATAATGAAACTAGTTCGTGATTGATGGTAAAACCACAAAAATAAACAAACTAAACTATGTTAACATTTTTACTAAATTAATCACTCCTATTATAGGAAAAAAATTAATTTCATTGACCATTTAAATTAATATTTGTAAATAAATATTATAACATTTCACATATTGTTTTTTTGTCCCATTGAAAATGAACCTCAAGAATTATACACAAGTGATCTGTCCTTGGAACCATGAAACAAACACCCACAAAACTGTAAAATTGCTCTTTATAACACATTGAAAAGGTTATAAATGATCATAATAAATTTATAATAAATTAAATATATCTGGAATATAGTTTTTAATTATGTTATTGAGGAATTTATTTTTTTTATTCATGACATTTATGGTAAGTTCAGAACAAGTATAGAACATAAGGTAATAGATATCTCTGAACAACCTTTCCATTGGGGTTTTATTTCCTATCCTTTCCTTTATTTATATAACGACCCATACTTTACGTACATTGTTAATACTTCAAAATTGAAGCACACTTATTACAACATATGACAAAACCACAAAGGACCGTATAGGTATAGTGTCTTTAGAAACTGGGAAATATAAACAACTGGTTCATAAATCTTCTACAGTGTCTCCCATTTATTTCATCATATCTAGGGTCCCTTTTAGAATATTATACTTAATATCCATCTTCCTGACCTGGGGAAAAGAAAACATAAAAGGGTGAGCTCAAATGCTCAGCAAGGAAAATAAAGGAAATAAAAATCATATCATATCTTTTTGAAAATCAAAACCTGCAAAAGAGATCATAATATCTTAACATGTAATAAATCATAGAAGTGAAAATGAGATCCCCATAATCATAACATAAAACTTGAAACATTGTGGCATGCACACATAATCATGGAAAATCATTTCTTGTTAGTCATGACTCATTGCCAAGACTATCTTAGTGGACAAAGTCCCTTTCTGAACCGAGTCACCCTCGTTCCAGTCCTGTTTCACTGAACCAGTATAACCTACCGTTCCAGCCATGTCTATCTCATGATATATAAAATCTTTACCCAATGCATTGGAGAGTGATATAGGTCCCACCCATCTTATAGTGAATCCTTTCTTATGTGTGCCACATAATCATAAACCATACATCTTAGCGTAACCCATGTAATAAAAATGGGATTCTTAAACAACATGACATCATAAAACAATCCATATAAGATAAAGGAATTCATAAAAATATTTCCATCACAACATAATCAAATCCATGTAATAATATGGATAAAAACAGAACCCTTTTATTATCTTAGATGGAAAATAATTTTGATAAAATACTTGAACTCCATTCTTGAGGAAAATATCCTTTCTACTACAAAAACATTTTTCCTTTCATAACATATCATATAACTTTAAAATAAAAGAAGTTGATTAAAAATAAACTTGAAAACTTGTAAAGGAAGCTTCTTGGAAATAATGTTTTAAAAATCCATTCATGACGTATAAGTTAAAAAAAACATTCTTCGTACTTTTGTCGGAAAAGTCAAAAAAGTACCTCGTACGAAAAACGACAAAAGATTCCTTTCATACATATTACTAAAACTCACCGAAGGGTAAAAATGGATTTAAAAAATTTTAGGTGGATGGAAATAATATTACATATTGATGAAACATGGATGTGGATGATAAAATACACCCCAGTAAATACTTACGAATAAACAATCTCGGATAAAAATGAGATTGTGATATTTCCCTTACCTTAGGTCCGATTTGCTTTGTACATGTCCGAAGCTCCTGTATAATGGTTTAAATAATGTTATTGACTTATTCCATAATCATACATATTGATATGATATCATATATGGTCATATTCTCAGCTTCTTGTTAGTAATATTTCATTGTTACTTGTTACTCGGGTCTTTATTTCCTTTTGTTCTTATGCGTGTTTTTCCAAATACATTCCTATTCTTCTTTTAAGGTTATATATACCTTATATCCATAATTGTATTAGTGTAACATATATCATATTTATTCATTCAATTCATTTATATAATTACTATGTAATGATGATCATGTAGAATGAGTCGCATCACATCGTGGAGACGGTATTCCGTACGTACGCACGAGTGATGATATCGTTCCTATGATCGTGGAACTGTATTGGAGTATATATATATTATTTCAGTATCAATATTACTTTATAAAAATCATAAATAGTTACTCATTACACCATTATACCCATCCTTGTAAAGTGATGGTGGAAAAATAGATTACACCACGGCGCGGAGACGGTATTCCGTACGTACGCACGCGCGGTGATTTCATTTTTCCGTAGGATGGATAGAAGGTGAATTAGGGTTGTTTCATATTTATAATAACATATCAGTATGTAACTATGTTATTACTTTATCATGAAACAACTAAAGAAGAAGAAGTTGAAGAATAAAGAAATTGAAAAGATCGGTAATGGATATTACCTCTTCTTTGGAACGCTTCTTTGAATCCTCCACTTAGGGAACTAAGATTGGTCTTTAAAGAAAACCAGGACCTCTAGGATTATTCTAGGGAAGTGGAGAGGAGAAAATGTCAGGGGTTGGCCGAGCTTGAGTGCTCAAATTGGTGTGAGGAGGAGGGGGAGGAGGTGCCCTTTTATAAGGGAGGAGAGGGGCACCTTAGGAATATCTCAAAATATTATTTTATATTAAAGTCAAAATCGGTTTATAATGGTTCCAAAGGGTCTTATTTCGAAGCTAAAGTGGGGAAGGGTCGAAATCCTATCAACCAATAGGATTTAGACAAGTTTAGGGTATTATTTTAACCTTATCAATTAGATTTACCTCTAAGTTAAATAATTTAACTTTTACCATGTCTTTTTGTTTTCTTTCACTATATGGTTAATACACTTACTATAACATGCCAAAAGAACCCCAAATTGTTTATTATTAATATATATATCCTTATCTAAGTCATTTGGCCGAACCTTAGATTTTTAGGAATAAAATAACAATTAATAATATAATATTTGATTTAAAAACTATTTTGTGTCAATTTTGACACTATTTGATATATGATTTTTTAAAAGTAATAACAGATTTTTATGTTCAAACCAAATTGATTAAATCAACACTAATATTTCATAGTAACCTAGAAAATTGGTGGAATTCATAAAAAGGCTTAAATTACATTTATTTTGGTATTTATATTATCAATTATGTCAATATTTCATTAATATGATAATTACTGCATCATCTTTGTGTCATAAATAAATTAAATTATTTGATGTCTAAAAATTACAAATAAACTACCATCATGTAGGAAATCTGTTTAGCTTTCTAATGAATATTTACAATCGAAATTATCTTATGTATAACCCCATATTAAAAATTATTTACTTATTAAACTTTAATTTTAACTATTTTAACCCTTCTTTAAATAAATTAATAATAAATGTCCTAATCTAATCCAAGTGGGCCTAAATGGTCATATTTTATTCCTAAGTGTGTTTTTGGTCGAATTAAACTTGTCCAATAGAATTAGGACATGTGTTAGGGTAATATTAATATCATATTTACCCTTAGTTACCCTATTTACTATTAACCGCGGTAAAAAAAGTAAAAAGTTACTATTCACCAAAAAATTATTTTTATCTCATTGAACCACATTTTACTTACTGATATCAACCGTGTCTGTCGGATTTTTGAAATTCCATTCATAGAAGCGGTAAAATTAAGTTTTATGCAAAATTCAGTTTTTAACCTACCACTTAGTGGTTTCACTATTCATCAAAAATTGAAAGTTTTCAGAAAAATACCAAAATTTCACCCTAGGCTAACTTCGATATTCGGAGTCCAAAAATGAAGTCCATTTTGAAAAATAAAATTTATAAAATTTCAAAAAGTGGTTATTACTATTCATAACGGCTAGTTTTAATAGCATATTGTTGTTTGGTGAAACTCAGTATTGCGTACGACGCAAGCTATCGAGGAAGGTCGCGATTGCATGTAAAGCAAGCCAAGCAAGTGTTCTGTAGAAAAAGGTTCCTTTGATGATTTATATAACATAAAAGTCTCGGGTGTTACATTCTACCCCCCTTAAAAAGAATTTCACCCTCGAAATTCGTCACTTTGTAACAAACAGATGAGGATACTTCTCCCTCATCATATCCTCAAGCTCCCATGTAGCTTCTTCAAGTTGGTGGTTCCTCCACAAAACATTCACCAATCGAGTGGTCTTGTTTCGTAGGACTTTTTCGCTACGATCCAGAATCTCTATCGGCTGTTCTTCATAAGAAAGATCTTGCTCCAGCGGTACAACTTCTGAGCTGAGTACATGTGAAGGATCTGGTATGTACTTTCTCATGAGAGATACATGGAACACATCATGAACTTGAGAGAGATTCGGTGGAAGCGCCAATCAGTAAGCTACCTTCTAAACATGATCCAATATTTCGAAAGGACCGATATATCTAGGGCTCAACTTCCCCTTCTTTCCAAATCTCATAACCCTCTTCCAGGGAGATATTCGTAAGAACACTTTATCACCCACTTCAAACTCTAGGTCTTTTCTTCGGTTGTCGGCATAACTTTTCTGTCGACTCTGAGCTGCGCTTATGTGTTGTTGAATAGATCTGACCTTTTCTGCCATTTCATCAACGAGATCAGGTCCTAATAGCTTTCTTTCCCCAACTTCATCCCAGCAAGTTGGAGTCCTGCATTTCTTTCCATAGAGAGCTTCATAAGGATCCATCTGAATACTGGAGTGAAAGCTATTATTATAAGAAAATTCCACCAAAGGTAGGTGTTGATCCCAACCTCCTTTGAAATCCATAGAGCAAGCTCTCAACATATCTTCTAGGGTTTGAATTGTTCTCTCAGACTGACCATCTATCTGGGGATGATAAGCAGTGCTGAAACTCAACTCTGTATCCAGAGTATGCTGAAGACTTCGCCAGAACTTCGAGGTAAATCTCGGATCCCGATCAGATATAATAGAAAGTGGTACTCCATGCAATCTTACCACTTCCTTTACATATATCCTGGCAAGCTGATCTAGAGAGAAATCCTCTCTAATAGGAATGAAGTGTGCAGACGTTGTAAGACGATCAACTATGACCCAGATAGCATTATTGCCTTTGGATGTTTTAGGAAGTCCTGTGACAAAGTCCATAGTGATGTTTTACCATTTCCATTCGGGTATGGGTAATGGTTGTAACATCCCCTTAGACTTCTGTCTCTCAGCTTTAACTTGTTGACAAACCAAGCATCGAGAGACATATTCAGCAACATCTCTTTTCATGCCATCCCACCAGAAGTACTCTTTCAGGTCCCTATACATCTTCGTGCTTCCAGGATGAATAGAGAATGAAGAACTATGAGCCTCATCCAGCAGCTCCATCATTAATTCGGAGATGGAAGGAACACAAACCCGATTCCTGAACATTATTATCCCATCACAATCAAGGTTGAATTCAGGAACATTTCTCACCTTTTTTTGTAACTCGACATCTTCTTTCTATGCCTCTTTAATCTTCACATGTATAGATGGTTGAACATTCATTTGAGAAAGATAAGATTTTTCCCCTTCCATTATAATTCCAAGATCCATCCTTTGTAAATCCATAAATATTGGATCTTTTGTGATCCTCATCATGGATAAACTAGCCTGGTCTTGTCGACTTAATGCATCTTCCACCTTGTTTGCTTTTCCAGGGTGGTAATGGATTGAGCAGTCATAATCCTTAATCAGCTCCAACCATCTTCTTTGACGCATATTCAACTCCTTTTGTGTGAAAATATACTTTAAACTTTTATGATCAGTATAAATATCACACCTTTCACCATAAAGGTAATGCCTCCAAATCTTTAATGCAAAGATTACCGCAGCCAATTCCAAATCATGTGTTGGGTAATTTTGCTCATGGATTTTCAACTGTCGTGAGGCATAAGCTATCACCATATCATTTTGCATAAGAACACACCCCAATCCCTTCTTGGATGCATCACTGTAGATCACAAACCTTTCTCCACTACAAGGCAGTGTGAGCACAGGTGCACTGGATAACCTTCTTTTCAACTCCTTGAAATTCTCTTCACATTCCTCTGTCCAGACAAACTTAAATCCTTTCCGAGTCAACTTGGTGAGTGGATTAGATAATCGTGAAAAATCATTTACAAAACGTCGATAATATCCAGCCAATCCAAGAAAACATCGGATCTCAGTTACTGTTGTTGGTCTCGGCCATCTTTCGATAACCTCTGTTTTTGCTGGATCCACAGATATCCCCTCTTTTGAGATTATGTGACCCAAATATGCAACTTTTTGAAGCCAAAATTCACACTTGGTAAATTTGGAATAAAGCTTCTCCTTTCTCAGGGTCTTCAATATAATTCTCAAGTGATCTTCATGCTCTTCCTTGCTCTTTGAATAGACAAGAATATCGTCTATAAAGACTACCACAAATTGATCAGGATAGTCTCTAAAGACTCTATTCATTAGATCCATGAAGATAGCAGGGGCATTAGTAAGACCAAATGGCATCACTATAAATTCATAGTGTCCATACCTTGTACGGAAAGCCGTCTTTAGTATATCCTCCCTTTTGACCCTTAATTGATGATACCCTGAACGAAGATCAATCTTGGAAAAGTATTGAGCTCCGCGTAGTTGGTCAAATAAGTCATCAATGCGTGGGAGAGGATATTTGTTCTTGATAGTGATCTTGTTAAGTTCTCGATAATCAATGCAGAGTCTCATTGATCCATCTTTCTTCTTAACAAATAGAACAGGTGCTCCCCATGGTGACGCACTAGGGCGTATGAATCCCTTATCAAGATTCTCTTGGAGTTGCTTCTTCAATTCCTGCAACTCAATTGGGGCCATTCTATAAGGTTTCTTTGAAATAGGCAAAGCACCCGGTACGAGTTCTATTGAAAACTCAACTTCACGATTTGGTGGAAGACCCGGTAATTCCTCCGGAAAGACATCATCAAACTCCCGTACAATGGGAATATTCTTAATCGTGAGTTTCTCACCAACCATTTGAGATAAATAACCTTCATTTAGTGGAATCAATACCCATAAGATGGAAGAAATTTCCACTGGAAGGTTATGTTCATCCTTGCATTGATATACGATCGTAGATTGATCTGGAATATGAAATGTGACTTCCCTTCTTTGGAAATTGATATGAGCTCCATGTAGAGAAAGCCAATCCATGCCGAGAATCACATCAAATTCCACTAAAGGAAGGATCACAAGATTTGCAGGAAGCACTTTCCCACAAACTTCGATCGGAGAAGAATTATAAACTTTTGATGTGACTGTTGTGCCATTAGGTGTTGTCACAGCTAACTCAACATCTAATTGTTGAGGTAATACGGTGATACCCTTAGAAAATTATTTAGAAATAAAAGAGTGGGTGGATCCAGAATCAAATAAAACAATTGCTACTTTAGAGTGGATGGTAAGTGTACCTTTCACCACTTCGTTATCGTACTCCACATCGCTGATAGAAATTGCATGTGACTTTCCTTTGTCTTTAGCCTTAAGATTTTGTTGACGTCGACCATCATCATCAACCCTTGGATTTGGGCATTGATTGGCATAATTCCCCATCTCCTTGCACTTGAAACATTGAAGTGTAGTAGGTTCATTCTGTGTATCCCTTCCTTTGTTTGTGTCATTAGACATCTTCTTCCCATTATCACGGAATTCAAATGCCCGATGACCTTCTTTTCCACATTTCAAACATTTACTTGTCCCTTTAAGACAACTCCCTCCATGTTTCTTTCCACACTTTGAGCATAAGGGAAAGTTCATCTTCTTTTCAGTGTGCTCTTTAGAGTTTCCTTTGAATTCCATCTTCCTCTTCTTATCAAACCCATGCGACTGATGGGTTACTCCAATCTCCATCTCGACTTTGAGAGCACATCGAATGATTTCCTCGTAGCTATTGAAGTCCCTTATGGCTAATGACCTTCGAAGACTTGGTTTTAAGCCACTAAAGAATCGATCGATCTTACTCTCAGGTTGGATAATAATACCAGAAGCGTACCTTGCAAGTCTTGTAAAATTTGCTTCATGGGTACTAACAGATTCATCATCCCTTTGCTTCAGTTCAAGGAACTCTTTCTCCATCTTTGTTCGGAGAATACGAGGGAAGTACTTATTGAAAAATATGTTCTTGAACTCTTCCCATTCCATAGACTCAATTTCATCCCTTTGCCTCGTATTCTTAATAAGATTCCACCATTGATCAGCATCTCCTTCCAAATGATACACTGCTAGGATGACTTTATCATGTTCAGAACATTGAAGAACTGAAAATATCTTTTCAGTAGTACTAATCCATTGTTCAGCAACTAATGGATCAGTAGACCCACTGAAAGAAGGTGGGCGCTGCCTCATGAAGGATTCAACAGAATGTTGCTCCTTCCTTTGCTCGTTTGTAAGTCCTGCATGATTCATAGCTTGAGAAAGTTGTGTGAGCATGGCTATAAGATTTTGCATTCCAGCTCCCATATCGTTTGGTTGCTCAGGGGGACAATCATTGCAGTGCCCATCGCATTCCGCATTAACACGGTTCCTTCGGGTTCCAGCTATTGACTAAAACCAAGAAGAATAGTGTGAGCAACACTAATTATAATAGGAAAACCACATAATTCAAGAATAAAATTTTCATGCTTAAGGTCTTATCCTAGGTTATTCAAGGACATTTCTAAAACACTAAGATTGTGTTCTATGCTTAGACTTATCCTTAGGGTTCTTACTAAGGCTTTCACATCCCAGTTTCCAAAGGTTGACTATACCTTTCCTCTGATACCAACTATAATGACCCATACTTTACATACATTGTTAATACTTCAAAATTGAAGCACACTTATTACAACATATGACAAAACCACAAAGGACCGTATAGGTATAGTGTCTTTAGAAACTGGGAAACATAAACAACTGGTTCATAAATCTTCTACAGTGTCTCCCATTTATTTCATCATATCTAGGGTCCCTTTTAGCATATTCTACTTAATATCCATCTTCCTGACCTGGGGAAAAGAAAACATAAAAGGGTGAGATCAAATGCTCAGCAAGGAAAATAAAGGAAATAAAAATCATATCATATCTTTTTGAAAATCAAAACATGCAAAAGAGATCATAATATCTTAACATGTAATAAATCATAGCAGTGAAAATGAGATCCCCATAATCATAACATAAAACTTGAAACTTTGTGGCATGCACACATAATCATGGAAAATCATTTCTTGTTAGTCATGACTCATTGCCAAGACTATCTTAGTGGACAAAGTCCCTTTCTAAACCGAGTCACCCTCGTTCCAGTCCTGTTTCACTGAACCGGTATAACCTACCGTTCCAGCCATGTCTATCTCATGAGATATAAAATCTTTACCCAATGCATTGGAGGGAGATATAGGTCCCACCCATCTTATAATGAATCCTTTCTTATGTGTGCCACATAATCATAAACCATACATCTTAGCGTAACCCATGTAATAAAAATGGGATTCTTAAACAACATGACATCATAAAAAAATCCATATAAGATAAAGGATTTCATAAAAATATTTCCATCACAACATAATCAAATCCATGTAATAATAGGGATAAAAACAGAACCCTTTTATTATCTTAGATGGAAAATAATTTTGATAAAATACTTGAACTCCATTCTTGAGGAAAATATCCTTTCTACTTCAAAAACATTTTTCCTTTCATAACATATCATACAACTTTAAAATAAAATAAGTTGATTAAAAATAAACTTGAAAACTTGTAAAAGAAGCTTCTTGGAAATAATGTTTTAAAAATCCATTCATGCCGTATAAGTTAAAAAAAACATTCTTCGTACTTTTGTCGGAAAAGTCAAAAAAGTACCTCGTACAAAAAACGACAAAAGATTCCTTTCATACATATTACTAAAACTCACCGAAGGGTAAAAATGAATTTAAAAAAGTGTAGGTGGATGGAAATAATATTACATATTGATGAAACATGGAGGTGGATGATAAAATACACCCCAATAAATACTTACGAATAAACAATCTCGGATAAAAATGAGATTGTGATATTTCCCTTACCTTAGGCCCGATTTGCTTTGTACGTGTCCGAAGCTCCTGTATAATGGTTTAAATAATGTTATTGACTTATTCCATAATCATACATATTGATATGATATCATATATGGTCATATTATTAGCTTCTTGTTATTAATATTTCATTGTTACTTGTTACTCGGGTCTTTATTGCCTTTTGTTCTTATGCGTGTTTTGCTGAATACATTCTTATTCTTCTTTTAAGGTTATATATACCTTATATAAAGAATGGTATTAGTGTAACATATATCATATTTATTCATTCAATTCATTTATATAATTACTATGTAATGATGATCATGTAGAACGAGTCGCATCACATCGTGGAGACGGTATTCCGTACGTACGCACGAGTGATGATATCGTTCCTATGATCGTGGAACTGTATTGGAGTATATATATATTATTTCAGTATCAATATTACTTTATAAAAATCATAAATAGTTACTCATTACACCATTATACCCATCCTTGTAAAGTGATGGTGGAAAAATAGATTACACCACGGCGCGGAGACGGTATTCCGTACGTACGCACGCGCGGTGATTACATTTTTCCGTAGGATGGATAGAAGGTGAATTAGGGTTGTTTCATATTTATAATAACATATCAGTATGTAATTAATACTGATGTTATTACTTTATCATGAAACAACTAAAGAAGAAGAAGTTGAAGAAGAAAGAAATTGAAAAGATCGGTAATGGATATTACCTCTTCTTTGGAACGCTTCTTTGAATCCTCCACTTAGGGAACTAAGATTGGTCTTTGAAGAAGACCAGGACCTCTAGGATTATTCTATGGAAGTGTAGAGGAGAAAATGGCAGGGGTTGTCCGAGCTTGAGTGCTCAAATTGGTGTGAGGAGGAGGGGGAGGAGGTGCCCTTTTATAAGGGAGGAGAGGGGCAACTTAGGAATATCTCAAAATATTATTTTATATTAAAGTCAAAATCGGTTTATAATGGTTCCAAAGGGTATTATTTCGAAGATAAAGTGGGGAAGGGTCTAAATCCTATCAACCAATAGGATTTAGACAAGTTTAGGGTATTATTTTAACCTTATCAATTAGATTTAACTCTAAGTTAAATAATTTAACTTTTACCATGTCTTTTTTTTTCTTTCACTATATGGTTAATACACTTACTATAACATGCAAAACGAACCCCAAATTGTTTATTATTAATATATATATCCTTATCTAAGTCATTTGACCGAACCATAGATTTTTAGGAATAAAATAAAAATTAATAATATAATATTTGATTTAAAAACTATTTTGTGTCAATTTTGACACTATTTGATATATGATTTTTGTAAAAGACATAACAGAATTATATGTTCGAACCAAATTGATTAAATCAACACTAATATATCATAGTAACCTAGAAAATTAGTGGAATTCATAAAAAGTCTTAAATTACATTTATTTGTGTATTTATATTATTAATTATGTCAATATTTCATTAATATGATAATTACTGCATCATCTTTGTGTCATAAATAAATTATATTATTTGATGTCTAAAAATTACAAATAATATAGCATCATGTAGGAAATCTTTTTATCTTTCTAATGAATATTTAAAATTGAAATTATCTTATGTATAACCCCATATTAAAAATGATTTACTTATTAAACTTTAATTTTAACTATTTTAACCCTTCTTTAAATAAATTAATAATAAATGTCCTAATCTAATCCAACTGTTCCTAAATGGTCATATTTTATTCCTAAGTTTGTTTTTGGTCGAATTAAACTTGTCCAATAGAATTAGGACATGTGTTAGGGTAATATTAATATCATATTTACCCTTAGTTACCCTATTTACTATTAACCGCGGTAAAAAAAGTAAAAAGTTACTATTCACCAAAAAATTATTTTTATCTCATTGAACCACATTTTACTTACTGATATCAACCGTGTCTGTCGGATTTTTGAAATTCCATTCACAGAAGCGGTAAAATTAAGTTTTAAGCAAAATTCAGTTTTTAACCTACCACTTAGTGGTTTCACTATTCATCAAAAATTGAAATTTTCAGAAAAATACCAAAATTTCACCCTAGGCTAATTTCGATATTCTGAGTCAAAAAATGAAGTCCATTTTGAAAAATAAAATTTATAAAATTTCAAAAAGTCGTTATTACTATTCATAACGGCTAGTTTTAATAGCATATTGTTGTTTAGTGAAACTCAGTATTGCGTACGACGCAAGCTATCGAGGAAGGTCGCGATTGCGTGTAAAGCAAGCCAAGCAAGTGTTGTGTAGAAAAAGATTCTTTTGATGATTTATATAACATAAAAGTCTCAGGTGTTACAATTTATCTCTCTATTATTATTATATATTAATTCCATATTATCTATATATGTCCCACACATACATATAAAGTTCAATTCGCTTTCCATTGAATGTGTAATAATTTTTTTAATGTTTCTATTAGTGAGGTAAGACTATAAAACCCATTTCATTCCACATGTTATTATTATTATTATACTTTTTATTGATTGGCTTTTTGTGGACCACATAAGCATATGAATGTTATGATTTTCAAAACCTGATAGTGATCTAATGCATTGGGTATTTTTTTACTCTCATGAGGTGATTTTTATGGGATTAGGGAGTGATCCTAATTCATGATAGAACCCTATCCAACATGTGATGTTGTCTTGGCAGTTATGCTTGATTTCTAAATTTGTTACGTTTTCTGATACTTCGACATTATTATGTTTCAATGATCTTGTTATACCTTCATATTAATTTTATGACTCCAAATTATTAATCAGGATCTATTCCATTTATTTTATCATGTAATGCATTATCACTCAAATGTTATGCTTGATTGCTAGGTTTTTTTCACTTTATGGAATTTATAGCTCACCCCTTTTCTCTAATCATTCCCCAAGTAATCCAATGATGTTTTAAGAGATCAAGTGGATTTAGAATTTAATTGTGGATAATAAAATAGATATTTTTGTTTTATTTTCATGTTGTTATTTTATAAAACTAGTCATCCAAATTCACTAGGTTTCATAATCATTGGGTTGTATTTGTTGAAAAATTATGTCAAAAATAATGTGACAATATGTGTAAAAGTATTAGGACAATATATTTGGTAACCGATATTAGTCAAGTTATTTTCAGGGATTATGACTACAATACTTTGGTGAGGACACTATGTATAAGTCTAATGATAACTCTAAGTATTGGAAAATAACCTGTAATTTTGGTGAAATATAGTGAAATTGGTTTCCAAGAAAATACATACTTATTTGGATACTATAATGGGTTGTGTCTCTAGAACTGTAGATCCTTTACATAAAAACCCAATTATATCACATCAATCATCATCGGGTATATGAAAAATCGGTCATTCTGTACAATTGGTTTGGCACTCCCAGGGGATATTATTTGGTAAATTCATAAACTCTTTACAAAACATTATAAAGGACTTGAATAGATTAATAGGTTATAAAACCACCTATAAAAGCTACCATGGTTAACCTATATTGAATCCTAAGGACACGTAATCTGGGACATAATTCTCATTTATATTATATTCATTATAGGTTCATAGTATAATTTTATTATACATATTAGTTAAGCATCCAAATCCCAACATTTATTTTGTTTTTTAGTTAATGGTAGAAACTAAGAGAACATGTTCCAACAACTAATGTGATGGGAAATGTGATGATTTCCCTAACGAAATTCCTAACTATCATGACGCACGATCACCAAGATGAGGGAAGGGACATCAGATTGCTAGACCATTCCTTCTTCAAGTTTAAGGAGAGATAATGATCCCCGAGACCCGCCTTCAATAGGCCCCAGAGTGGCCCCTAACACCAATGGTATATAATCACACACAACATGGAAGGCATTACCCTTTTTCTTTATTAGGATAGGGAGATAAGATACTAAAACCCAAAGACACCAAAACTGGGTGTAAAAGTAAAGGCAAAGAAAACCATTCCCATATGCACGTTACAAAAGTAAATGCCACAATGTAAAAGGAGGCTAAAAAGGTAATGTGCCAAGGAAAATGAAAACAACAACTGCAACTGTCCTAGTGTCTGAGCTAGTACGGCCCCGCACGATCCCCAAAGTCCTCCTAAAAACCTGAAAGGAGTTTTATACACGTAGGGTGAGCATACATGTACACATATTAGGGAAAACCAAATACTCTCGTGCACAAGTGGGGAGGCATTCTAATGCCCCATGAAAAAAATGATAACCAAAGCATCAAGCAAGGAAAACTATCCACCCTAGCCTCACCAAGGCACACTCCCCAAATAATGCAAGTCACATAATGTGTAGTAATAGCACATCGATATTAGGGTAGCCCGCACCACTTTCCCACTAGTTATTGAAGACATCCTACGCATCGAACCAATCCCACCATTCTTACCGCAATCCCACTGCCACAGCCCACCCGCAAACACCTTGGCCACAATAACACAACCTTCCCACAAACACCTGGGCCACAACCACTATACATAACCACGCCCGCAAACAAATGGTCCAGAAAAACTACTGTCACAACTGAGGACACCTGGGCCTCATCCCAAAGTTTCTTGGGAAACAACCTGCCCGTACACACCTTGGACAACTACCAAAACTACCCTGCCCAAAAACATCATTGGCTAAAATGGACCTCAGGCCATCACAGCCTGCCTAAATAGCCCAAGACTCTTCATGAAAGGGAGCAGAAAATGAGCTAATTACCAGCCACTCATAGGAGTGTTGGGAAAAACACCCTCCCCCATGAAATGGGGGTGTTTGGCCCAAAGTTCTCAACATGTGTGGGGCTTGAATAAGAAACATAAAAACAATAGATATATGTATAGGTAATCAAGAACTCATCCCAACCTAGGGTTTCCAAAACCAACCCTTGCACAATACAATTGTTACTATTCATTCATAAAAGAAGGCACATCACTCACAACCAAGTCACAACTCATTCCCAAAACCAGTTCCACAATTTAACCATTATTGTTTTCATGTTCAAGTGATCCCATTTAGGTGAATTCTACACTACTGGGAAACTAACTGGAATAACCACAAGCCATAGAAAGAGAAATATCCAAACATCAATTTAAGAATTCACAAGAGGTTCTCATTTGAAGTTGCAACAACAAAGGGATCAGTGAGATCCCTCAATGTACAAGAACCAAACCATGCCTCCAGATACAGCTCCACACAGCTTCAGATTCACACCAAACAACCGTGTCACAATAGAGGATCCCATCCTCATCCACGTCACCCCATAAACATCGATCAGAACAAACAGACACGCCACCAAGACAGAGCAAGGAAGTTTCTAGACTCAAGCACACCATTCACTATGTTTTCATTTTTTGGTTTGGTTAACCAGGGTGATCACATAAGGATTTTTTTTCACTAGACATTCATTTTAATCAGCCGAGTTTACATTATTTACCAAATTCCCTTGTTGGACCCATTCAATAATCACAAAAGACAGAGGTTCATTAATTCAAAAGAAATACCACCAACGGCTATGATTTTCATTGAAAATTTTCCCACACAATTCACAACATAAATAATCAAGGCTACGTAAAAGCTGCAGAACATCGATCATAACCCCTACCTTATTTAAAATTCCATTTGTTATCTTCATTAAAATTTGGTTTCATCCATCTCACAGAAATAATAGAATACCCTCCCCACATGATACGCATTAAAGAGAGACGAAGGAAAACCCAACTTGGTTGATCAAGGATCGAAGTTCTTATCCACGCGCCCAAAACTAGGAATTCCTGACTTGTAGGGGAGGGAATATGGGCACTCTATGGATGAGAAGAAAAACTCCATCGTAGGCGCACCACTTTCCTCAGGAATGGGAACTCTAAATTCACTAGAAAGAAAAAGGAAACCATCCAAGAGGAAGAAGGAGAAGAAATTCCGTGCGATATAAGGACGAGATCCTGTAGTTATGGGATATGGAAAAATTGAATGGATTTAAAGTCGCATCATTGTTTCCTATGTTGTTGGGAGTTTACACATGATGCGATGAATTCTGATTTAGTTATTCCCATCGGGGTGGTGGCATAATGGTTCTGCATTAACCCATTTCTTTTAAATGAGGAAAACACACAACGGGGGTGGAACTAGAAGGTACTGGGAAATGGTGTGATGCCGAGGAAAAACCACACGATTTGTTATGTTTGTGTTTTGCCCAACTTTTTGGGGGGGTTTAGATATTATTTATGCACTTTAAATGGCTTTGAAAGGGGGAATTAAATCATTTTTACGCTAAAGGATATGTTGCGGGAGCGGAAAAAGTCAGAAACTAGAAAAAGGACGAAGACCGCTCATTGACGACACGGTGCCATTGTGATCGATGTGAGGTCTTCACAGTGCCACCATAACTGATACCATTGTCCTGGTACCACCGTGACCGGTGTGTGGCCGTCACGGTGCCACCGTATCCGGTGACCCGTGACCATTGCCATCATTTTGGGGGCACTGTGTTTTGGCAAAGTAATGGACCAGGAGGGTCCGAGCCATTACATCATATTCCTCTCAAACTATTCTCTCCCTCGAGACCCGAAGAAAAGAGGGGATCTAAACAACCACCTCGATAGGTACCTCTCATGAGTGAACCCCATCAACATCTAGGAGAACTTCTCCCTCAAGCATCCAGGAAACATTTGAAGGTCAACTGTCCAATCATATCGGTTAGAGAGTTTTCTTTCTCTAATTCAAGATACTGCCCGCTTTGGGTGGCACTAACTCACCCGCACGGGTTTAATCGCATCCACCTTAATGCGTCTTGATTAGGGATCATGTCCTTCCCTCCCAATAGTCAGGACTCTTCACACACATCCAAATAACAAGGAAAACCACACGTTCCATAGTTAACAAAGTATAGTATTCCATCACAAACAAGTACGAACAAAATAGAACAAATCTCAAAATAGCTCTTGGTACTGGGTGCACATCTATGTCTCCAATTCCCAGGTACTTTCTTTGATCCCACCATGCCTCCACAACACGCGAACCAAAGGATTGGTCCATCTGGGGAGCACCTTTTCCTCACAATCCTTGATTCTCATAGGCATTTATGCAAATGTCACATTGGCCTCAATGTCCAGCTTTCCCCAGTCGAGGATGTGTGTATCATCATGAAGATATCTTCGGAGTTGTTACACATGGAAGACGTTATGTATTCTCAGTAGCGGCAGTGGTAGCACTAGCTGATAAGCCACTTCTCCGACCCACCGAAACACATAGAATGGTCCGATGAACCATGGAGAAAGCTTACTCCCGCTGAGGAACCTCTGTTTTCCACTCCGAGGGGATACCATCAAGAATACATGGTCCCCGACCTCGTACTACAAGGGTCTCCTACTATTATCGGCATATGACTTCTGTCGGTCCTGAGCAGCCTTCATCCTATCCTGTATAAGATGAACCTTCTCTGTCGTGCTCTACACCATATCCAGCTAGGAACACCAACTTCTCCATCCTCGGTCCAGCACATGTGTGATCGACATGTTCTTCCATACAAGGCTTAAAACGGAGTCATGCCAATGGTAGAGTGATAGCTGTTATTGTATGCAAACTCTACCAGAGGCAACTGCCTCACCCATGATCCCCCAAAGTCCAGAATACATGTTCATTGCATATCCTCCAACGTCTGGATTGTGAGCTATGTCTATCCATCTGTCTGGGGATGGAATGCAGTGCTAAGAAGTAGTTGGGTTCCTAAACCATGTTGTAATCCTCTCCAGATTTGTGAGGTAAACTGTGCATCCCTATCCGATACTATGGACCTCAGAACTCCATGAAACCGCACCACCTCATCCACATAACTCTATGCTAAGGCATCCATTGCTCCCGACTCCTTTATCTCTAGAAAGTGAGCCGATTTCATCAATCGGTCCACCACTAGCCATATAGTGTCACAGCCTCCTTGAACCTTGGGTAGCCCTGTGAAGAAATCCATTAAGATGTAATCCCCCTTCATCTTGGGGATTTCTAAGGGCGGCAAAAATCCACCTGGAACATGGTGTTAAGCCTTCACCTACTAACACACTAGGCACCTAGCAATGAACTCTGCCACTGCGTGCTTTATCCCAGGCCACTAGAACTGATGCATCAAGCCCCGGTACATTGTGGAAACCCCTGGGTGCACTTCTAGGGGTGATTTGTGGAACTCACCAAGAACCCTATCACACATTGACTCTGGGAAAACCATCTTCTCTCGGAAAATAATCTGATTCTGACCATCCTCCGACCATCCTTCCGAAGCATTTCCTTTGTTAGCCTGATCGCGCATCACTTCACACTCTATGTCTCCCCACTGAGACACCTCCACCTACCACAATTGGGAAGACTGCACTGCCATCGGATACAATATACCTCTACCACCATCCATCCTCACACCCAGGTGTATGGTAGCCAAATCCTCCATCACCTTCCAAGCGTCTGCCGACTCTCGAACCACATCCTTCTATGACTTCTTCCTCAAGGAATTAGCCACCAAATTCCCTTTTCCTGAGGTTTAGGAAATCTCGAAGTAATAGTCCTAAAGGAACTCCATCCACCTCCACTGGAGTAAGTTTAGGTCCTGCTGGGATGAGATATACTTCATTCTTTTGTGATCCGTGAAGACCATGAAGCGCTCCTCGATGAGGTAATGCCACCACAACTTTAGTGCGAACACAACTGCAACAAGATCCAGATCGTGGGTGGCATAATTACACTCATGGGGATGTAACTATCTAGACCCATAATAGATTACCCCTTGATGTTGCATCAGCACACACCTATGGCCTTGTCCTGAAGCATCACAGAATACCACATACACCGCCCCTTCTTCTGGAAACCTCAGCACAGGGGCACATACCAACTTCTCTTTCAGATATCTAAAGCCTGCATAGCACTACCCATTACTCATGAAAGCCTGGTCCTTCTTGGTAAAATTTTTCAAAGGTGCAGCAACTCAAGAGAAGTTGAGTATGAACCTCTGATAGTAACGTGCCAGTCCAAGGAAACTACAAACCTCTTCCACGTTCTTGGGTACTTCCCAAGAAACAAATGCCTCGACCTTCGGTGGGCCCACCGCTATTCCCTACATGGAAACCACGTGCCCAAAGAAGTGCAGTTATCACATCTAGAAAATTCACTTGGACAGCTTCCCATACAGTTGGTGCTGTCGGAGGACCTACAATACTGTTCTCAGATGCTCAGTGTGATCCTCCTCTGATCATGAGTAAATCAAGATGTTGTCAATAAACACAACCACAAACTGATCTAGGTATTTTCGGATGATGGAGTTCATGAGCCCCAAGAACATAGCTGGAGCATTCTTAACGTTGAACGTCATGACCACAGACTCAAATTGCCAATATATTCACATTAAGGTAGTCTTTGAAATGTCTCCCTCCTTCACCCTCTACTGGTGCTACCCCGACTATAGGTCAATCATAGAGAACCAATGTGCCCCTTTTAACTGGTTAAAAAGGTCGTCTATCCACTGGAGAGGGTAATAGTTCTGGAACATTACCTGATTCAGTCTTTGGTAGTCTATGCACAGCCTGAGAACACAATCTTCCTTCTTTGCGAATAATTCTAGAGCACCCCCATGGTGACACATGTGGTCGAACAAAACCCTTCTTCATCAGATCATAAATTTGAATCCGAAACTCCCACAAAAAAAGGTGCCATCCATTAGGTATCCATTGAAATTTAACGTGCACCAGGTTGCAAGTCTATCCCGAAGTCAACATCACGTCGAGGGGGTAGAGTCACCACCTCCTCAGGGTAGACATCTATAAATTCACTGATGGTTCATAGGACTTCCACTATCTGTGCATCTACTGATTCCACTAATAGTTCAGCTAACAAGGAAAGGAGGGGCTCTTCTCTCCTACTTCTTTTATAGCTACCCCACTCGCTGATGAAATTACATGTCGGCTGCCCAAATCTGAAAACACGATGCGTCCTTAGAAGCATTCAATGACGACACATACAAAGAATAGCTAGTCAATGCCTAGGATGACATCGTTGGGATTTATCTGCAATAGTAGAAGATCTCGGATAGACCGTTGTGGCCCTATCATCATTTTACACCCTCGAGAAACATAAGTCAAGTTGTTTTGACCTCTGACATGTGTGCTCTACACCAGGGGAACTAGAAGTCTCTCGGCAGCTAAACCCAGAGTACGGGCCAGACTGGGTGCAACAATGTAGTGTGAAGCTCCTGTATTGAACAAGGCATAGGCAAGTGTACTAAAAAAGCTGATTGTACCTCAGACGACTTCAGACCTTGCTGGAACTGCTGCCTCTATGGCGTGAAACTGTCCATGCCCAGCTCCCTTGCCTCTCAACTGTCGTCCGCCTCCACGACCACGCCCTGGATGAGGTCCCTGAGGGGAACCCTGGGGCCAGAATCCTTTTACCATATCTGATCTCTGAGGGGTGGGAACTTGATTCCCCCATTGCTGCTGCTAAAAGGGCCTCGATGGAAACAACTGCTGTTGAGGTGGGCGTTGAACCTTCCCACCCCCATTGTACTGTACTCTGTCCGGGCACTGATTTCGATGGTGCCCATGTCTTCTATAGATGAAGCATCTCAGCCTTGGGCCTGAAAGGAAAGGACGAGGGCTGGGAGATCGAAACTGGAACTGCTGAGGCCCACTCCCTACTGGTCGAAACCTAGAGGGCCCTGACTCTGGAGGGCTGCTGCTGACGAATTTCCCCTTCGATGATCCCCACTAAATTACCTCTCATAAAACACCTCCTAGCATGTGCATCCTTTCCACCACTTTAGCCTTCTTCTGGACCTCCATGTACGTCGGTAGGGTGAAGGGAGTAACAGTAGACTGGAGAGAAGGTCAAAGTGCATCCTCCAAACGTCTCGCTTGAGACTCCTCGTCAGGATAGAGGTTGGGAGAAAAGTGAAGGAGATCCTTGAACTTGATCCTAAACTCTCTCACTATCATACTCCCCTGGTGGAGGGAGAGTAGTTCCTACCTCTTCTCATCCTTCTTCATGGAGGAGAGGAATTCCGCCCAGAACTCCTTCTTGAAGTCATCCCACATAACGTCAACCTCCCTCTTATCCCCAAGCTAAAGCATCCACCACTAACACGATGTTCCCCATATCTAGATTATTGCTAGAGGAACTAAGTACTCTGTGAGATCCTGGATCAAGCTGAAATCTATCACCAGATCCTTTATCCAGCTCTCGGTCTCTATGTCTGAGATGATACCATCGTACTTCTTGAGGGTCTGCCGCTGAAAGGCGTGAAGCGTCCTTTGGCATTAATCGTCCACCTCCTCTCGGTCAGCCCTCTACCAATCAACCAAGTCATCCTTCTGGGCCTCAATCTCCCGCACTACTCGTGGTCATCTCCCAGGTTCCATAGCTATAAGGTAAACATGGAATGCCTAAGCCCGAGCAGTGTAGAATACTGTTTTTAAATTTTCTTAGACTTCTTATTTATTTTAAATCCCAAAAATACCCATAAAACATAAGAACTGAAGTCATTATGATGTGTGTACCTTTTCTAGGGTCTCTACCATACAATCAGTGTTGCCTTAATTGGTCGTTCTCTAGGCCAAGAGTTCTTTCATCGGATCCTATGGGGACATAAAATCCCATGTCCTGGCCAGTTCTCCATGGCCTATTTCACGCACCAAGATCACACAACACTATTTCCCTACCATCCCATGCATTCCTCACTGTGTCTAACCTCATACTCTATCCTATCTCTCATCCTTGCTCTAATAAAATTCATTCACGACCCGCCTTCACCATGATGAGGTATGGGTCAGCAGACTGTCAGACCCTTCCTTCTTCATGCTGTAGGATATATAATGACCCCAGAGACCTACCTTCAATGGGCCCCAGAGTTGTGACTATCACCAAGGGTATATAATCACACACAATAGGGAAGGTATTACCCTTTTATTTATTAGGATCGGGAAATATGATAGTAAAACCCAACAACACCAAAACTGGGGGTAAAAGTAATGCCAAATAAAACCATTCCCATGTGAATGTTACAAAAGTAAATGCCACAAAGTACAAGGAGGCTACAAAGGTAACGTTCCAACGAAAAAGAAAATAAAAATTTGAACTATCCCAACGTCTGAGCTAGTAAGGCCCCGTATGATCCCTGAAGTCCTCCTGATAACCTGAAAACAGTTTTATACACGTAGGGTGAGCATACAGGTATACTCAGTAGGGAAAACCAAAGACTCTCATGCACAAGTGGGGAGGCATTCTAATTCCCCGTGAAAAAAAGATAACAAAAGCACCAAGCATGTAAAACTATCCACCTAATCCTCACCAAGTCACACTCCCCAAATAACGCAAGTCAAGTAATGTATAGTAATAGAACATCGATATTTGGGTACCCCGTTCCACTTTCCCACTGGTTATTGAAGATGTCCTACACATAGAACCAATACCTCCATTGTCAACACAGTCCTACTGCCACTACCTGCCCGGACACTCTTGGGCCACATCCACACACCCTTCCCGCAAACACCTAGGCCACATCCACTATATGTAACCACACCCGCAAAAACCTGGGCCAGAAAAACTACTTCCATGCCTGAAGACACCTGTGCCTCATCCCAAAGTTTCTTGGGAAACAACCTGCCCGCACACACCTAGGACAACAACAAAACCTACCCTGATCAAATAATCTTATGCTAAAATAGACCTTAGGCCATCACAGACTACTTGAAGTGTCTTGGTATATTCGAGAAAGGGAGCACAAAAGGAGCTAATAACCAGCCACTCATAGGAGTGTTGGAAAAAACACCCTCCCCCATGAAATGGGGGTGTTCGGCACTATGTTATCAACTTGGGTGGGGAACGAATAAGAAACATAAAAACTAGAAATATATGTATTGGTATTCAAGCACTCATCTCAAACTAGGGTTTCCAAAACCAACCTAAGCACAACAACCTTGTTATTATTCATTCATAAAATAAGGCACAATACTCACGACCAAGTCACAACTCATTCCCAAAACCCGTTCCCCATTTTAACCATTCTTTTTTTCATGTTCAAGTGATCCCATATAGGTGAATTATACACTACTAGGCAACTAACTGGAATAAACACAAGCCAGAGAAAGAGAAACATCCAAACAACAATTTAGGAATTCACACCCGGTTCTCTTGTGAAGTCACAAAAAAAGGGGTCAGTGAGATCCCTCAATGTACTGGAACCAAACCAAGCCTTGAGATACATCCACACACAACATCAGATTCACACCCAACAACCATGTCACAATAGAGGATCTCATCCTCATCCATGTCACCTCATAAATATCGAGTAGAACAAAGAGACACGCTACCTAGATAGAGTAAGGAAGTTTCCATACTCAAGCACATCATTCACTAAGTTTTCATTTTTTTGTTTGGGTAACCGGGGTGATCACACAAGGATTGTTGTTCACTAGACATTAATTTTAATCGGACGAGTTTACGTGATTAACCAAATTCCCATTTTGGATCCATTCAATATTCATAGAAGACAGAGGTTCATTAATACACAAGAAAGTCCACCAACGACCATGATTTTCAGTTGGCATAGGCCCGCACATTTCACAACATAAATAATCGTGGGTATGGAAAAGCAGTAGAACATCGATCACACCCCCCACCCCTTCAATCATAAAAAGTTTGTTTGTTATCTTTATAAACATTTGGTTTTATCCATCCGGCAGAAACAATAGCATACCCTCCCCGCATGATACACAGTAAAGAGAGATGAAGGAAAACCCTACTTGGTTGATCAAGGATCGAAGTTCTTCTCCATGTCCCAAGAACTGGCGATGCACGACTTGTAGGGGAGGGACTCTGAGGAATCTAAGGACAAGCATAAGAACTCCATCATAGGCGCACGCCTTTCCTCGAGAAGGGGAACTCCAAATACACTAGGAAGAAAAATAAAACCTTCCAAGTGGATGCGGTGGAAGAAATTCCGTGCGATATATGGATGAGATCCTGTAGTTACAGGATATGGAAAAATTGAACGACATTAAAGTTGGATCATAGATTCTTATGTGGTTGGGAGGTTACACATGATGTGATTAATTATTATTTAATTATTCCCATCGGGGTGGTGGCATAATAGTTGTGTGTCAAACCATTTCTTTTAAAATGAGGAAAATTTGCAATGGGGGCAGAACTGGAAGGTATGGGGAAAGGGTGTGACACTGAGGAAAAACCACAATTTTTGGTAAGTTTAAGTTTTCCTGACTTTTTGGGGGGATTTTAGATATTATTTATGGGATTTAAATGGATTTTAAAGGGGGAATTAAATCATTTTTATGCTAAAATATAAGTTGTAGGAGCGGAAAAAGTTGGTAATTGGAAAAAGGATGAAGACTGCTCGGTGAGGACACGGTGCCACCTCCACAGTGCCACCATCACGGTGCCATCGTCATGGTGTCACCCTGACGGTGCCAACAACATGGTGCCACGGTGACCGGTGTGTGGCCATCATAGTGCCACCGTAACCGTTTCCCCCATCATGGTGCCACCGTGACCGGTGTGCGGCTGTCACAGTGCCACCGTAACCGGTGACCCCGTGACTCGTGCCACTATTTTGGTTGAGCCGTGTTTTTGAAATGTAATGGACCAGGAGGGTCAGGGCCATTACACTAACTTTATTTGACTTGATGTACCATATCCTTTTATTATTCCAAAACAGTTATTATGAATTATGATTAGAAACTGGAAGACATTTGAGTTTCTAAACAAATCAAAGATGTGAAGGATGTTGTCTCATATAAATTCACATAATAAAATAAAGAAAAAAAATATTTGATTCCCCTTATGTCAAAAAATAGGGAAGAAGATCCAAGGAAATTTTATTAAAGGAACAAAAAGTTTCATTCTCTATGGACAAAGGAGGCCATAAAGAAGGGAATTACCAAATCCAAATGATGGTCCTGGTTAGAAATATGAAAGGAAGTAAAGCTCAATATATGGAACTAATATTAGTTTTATGAGGTAGATGTTTGGATCACATTTATTTTCCATGTCAATTCTCTATTAAAATGGGAAATAAGGATGAAACAACTAAACCATGGGGTCTAGTAAGGTCCAACACTATGATGATAATGTTCCAGTACTTGGTAGTTATTTATTTCATGCTTACAGTCTAGTTTGTGTGGGTTTTTTCTAAAATATTCCAGTCACAACCCCAAATGAATTGATTTCATCATTGAAAATTTCTATGATTATTTAATCACATTATGATGTTCTTTAGAATGTATTTATTATAAACCATTTAATAATTTTTACTATAATTTTAAGTTATATTGGTAATGGTGTTGATATCATTAAATAAAAAAATATATATGTAGTTGGGATATGGAAATCACACATCACATTCCAATTCATCCTCTTATTTTGTACATCTTTATGGAAGAGGATGAATCTCTTTTGGAAACGTAATCAAAAGTTTGGATATTATTACTTTATGATCATGGAAATTTTTCTCAAGTAATTTATAATAAGTATAGAATCATTCTTGAAGACATTCCCATCATGAGGGATTATACTAATGTATTGCATGAAGAATTTTTTATCTTTCCTGTTAAGATAAAGGTTTAGTAAAAAATTGACCTTAAACTTGGATCTCTATCCATATCAAATACTCAATAATCAATATCCATCATTGTGTTGGAATAACAAATTATGTAGTTAGAATAGAATCTAAAAAATGTTTTCATACACTGGAGTGCTTCCCCATGGGGTACACCGGTCCTCTTTATCAAGAATAAGGATATTTCAATGTACCCATACATTGATCACCTTGAACTCAAAAAATCATGATAATGACCAAGTATCACATTCCACTAGTAGACAAATTTTTTTATCAAAAATGTGTGGTTTGTAATTTCTCTAATGTGAACCTTCGGTCGAGATATAACTAATTATAAGTGAAGTAGAAAGATAATCCCAAGACATCCTTTCAAAAAATGTAATCACACTATGTGTGCATAGTGATTCCCTTTGGACTCACTAATTATTTAGAAATATTTGCTGACATTATGAATAGAGTATCTATAGATTACGTTTAAAAAATAGTGGTAATATTTTTAGATGATATTATGTTATACTCCAAAATAAAGGAGGAGCTTGAGGAACATTTTAATATTGTGATAATGACTCTGTAACCTGTGAGACTATATGAAATGTATAGTAAATGTGATTTCTTTTTAAAGTATGTATCATTAATGGGCATGTTATCACCAAAAAAGTGATATCCATGGACCCTTCTATGAAAAAGGCTAATGGGGTTTGGAATGAATAGCATATATAATGCAAATTCATTATTTCCTTGGATTATATGGGTATTATTGATGATTTTTGAGAAAATTCTAATAATTTTAAAACTCACTAACCAAACTGACATGGAAGGGGTAATGTTTTTTTGGGAATAATTAATGTAACGAATGGTTCATGGAGTTGAAGAATAGGCTTATCATTGCATCAATACATACAAAACCAGCATATGGGCAACATTTCACGGTATTCAATGATACTTACACGGAGTTATTGGGATGCTTACTAATGAAAAATGACAATGTGATAGCTAATTCAACAAGGTTGTTGAAGGTTCATCATAAGAACTACCCAACGCATGATATGGAGTTGGAAGTAGTGGTCTTATAAAGCCCTAGACTCGTGCTTCTAGATTTGGTGCAAAATGTTGAATTTTTTTTATGTAGTAGTAAAATACTAATAAATTTAAACCTGATGATATTTTCAAGTTTAGTATTGAGTGGAAAAGCACGGCATTTACATATTATCATATCTAAAATAGTGATGAAAAGGTGGAGTTGAAAGTTTTCTTATTCTACCTCTATATTGAGCAAAACTCTATGAAATCATGATATGAACCTAATAAATTTTATAAAAACTTAGGGTTAGAAAAAAATTTGAAGTAAGGGGTTTTTGAAAATCCAAAAAATAAATTTTTGAAAATACTTATATCTTTTGAAAAAAACATTGGAAAATTTTTTTTAAAATATCATTTGAAAATATCCTCAATAAATAATATTAAAAATATCATTCAAAAAACCATTTATTAATACATTTGAAAATAGATTTTGAAAATAAATTTCTATATACATTTAAGAATATATTTTTGAAAAAACATAAGAAATCCTTTTGAAAAAACATATAATTTTAGAAATATAATTTTCTATACTCATTTCAATATATAATATCTTTTTTGAAAAAAATTTGAAATTACTTTGAAAATATGATTTTGAAAATACCTTTGAAAAAAATTACACCTTTGAATAAATATACATATATACATTGAAAGTAATAATGCTTTTGGAAATGATTTAAATCATATCAATGTAGTTACACTTTTGTAAACATTATAATACATTTTAAAAATACATATTCTTGAATATTCTTAAAACCAATCTAGTGGTTTTTGAAAAAATACATAGAGAAACATTGAAATCATAACAATGTGGCTAATTTAATAAATAAAGGTTGTCTGGCCCTAACCACATCTATTAGGAATAGGTTCACTACCCACTCCCATTCTTGTTTATAATGGCCATGTTCTATTTTTTATAAAAACATTTTTAGCTTGCATAACATATATACATTTCTCACTAGGGTTTTTGGAATAAAAACATAACAATGATTTGAATACACTTGAAATTTTATAAAAATGTTAATATTTATATTCATATGTAAATATAATGGTAGAATTGGAACTACCAAATATTTTTCTATTTTTATTTTTCGTGGTCTGCCAATAAAATATTAACATACATGTAATTACAACATCAAATAAATTACTTTTTCTTAAAAGATTATCTTTTAAAACTCATCCATAGATAAACTTATTAAATACTTTTTATGAAAATCACGATTTGATGTTTTGATAGATTAAATAATGTATTAACCATTAATATAAAATGATTTCTATTGTAAATTAAAGGTCACATGATATTATAGACATTTAATATCTCTTTTTTAGATTTTTCATGATCCCATAAAATATGAGAATTTAATATATTGTTGTGCGTAATAGTAATTGTAAAACTATTATTTTCAAAAAATAATCCCATTAACAATATATGCATATATGTAATTTTACTCCAATAAATAATTATAAGTAAAAATAAATGTACCCATAACATATAACCTTAAAATAAAAACTATATAACACATAAAAGAAATATAAAATTAATATCTTTAAAATAAACAATTATTCATTTATAAATTAATAAATATATTAGGTTAAATGATTTAATTCTATGAAATGTATTATATATTTATTTCAAACCGTAAAATGATGGAAATGAATATATATGAATATATATAATTAATTATATATATAAATATATGATGAAAAAACCCTTTTCATTAATTTAAACAATTTCCATTCCTAATTAGTGTATTTTAAAAGGATCTAATATTTATTAAATATGAATTTTTTAATTGAAAATTCAATGACATGAATGTATATATATATATATATATCATAGATTTAAATTTTAAAACATGAACATGATGAAATTGAACATCAAACAAGCATATAATATATATATATGTCTGAAAACATGAAATTATGTACAATATATATATACATTTACATATATACTTAAAAACCAAAACGCGTGAAATAAAAACATAATAAAATATATTAAAAAGCATAGATCTAGTTATAATTAAAAGTCTAAAAATAATAATATCATATTAACACACGTATGAATGTGTTTATTTTTTGAACATGAATATATAACTTATACTTGAATATTAATATATATATGTATGTATGCATATAAAAAATGTTCCCCTTACAAGTTAATTTGAAAATACACACTCACCATTTAATAAAATAAAATGTATCTTAAATTTAATACATGTATAGCCATATCTGAATTAATTTGATTATATCATATGTATATAAATATTGGGGATTTAAATCTGATATATATATACATTGATAAATAAGTATATATATATATTAGTATATATAAAATAAAAGTATTCCTATTACATTGTTGTGAGAGGGAAGAGAAGGAAGACGACACTTTTTTCTATGGGTGTTTAAACCAAAAGGATTGAATGACCTTATATCCTATTTTCGGGTACTCAAAAAAATTAATAATGAAGGATAATATAGGGTGGGAGATTTGATGTAGGAAGTCCAATGAAGAGTTATTCCTAAATTTAATTCTACTAATATATAGGTTCCCTTTTAGCTTCTAGGAGAACCAAGGATAGATTATTAAAATGTAATAGTATTTTTCATTGCATTACTTTCGGAAGAAGGAGTAGAGGAAGATGAAGGGTTAGGTTGTTGGATTCACAACAAAATGTGGGTGAAAATGATTAACAGTGAAAGGTTTGTGAGTGGGATCCCACATAGGATGTGGGTTCCATATCCAAGTCGGTCAGATGATCGAGGTGTTAGGGATGCCCCAGATCGGGTTTGGAGATGAAGATATGACTGACCTGGGGTAGGGATCATGGCTGACTGTAAGAACCCGGTTCTTATTCATAACATACATGTTTCTTATTTTCACTTTTCCTTAAGAGTTTTTGAGAAAATAAGTAAAATGGTATAAAATCATAAATTTTGTGACTAAACTCCTTGTACATTTCCACACACCGTGTACTTTGGCCGTGTGGAAGGAGTACACAGGGTGTGTAGGCCGGTCGATGATGATGGGTGTAAAAAATGACTACACGCCGTGTAGTGGGTATTTACACGTCGTGTAGTCAGTCGGCAGGCAAACAGTAAGGTGGTGTCCTGCTAAGCGGCAATACACCCCATGTACTCAGGTGTTACACGCTGTGTACTCATGTTGATAGATGAACACTGCCACGCTGGTGAGAAGTCGCCAAAGGAATAGTTAAAAACATGAAAACTACATGTCGTGTACCCAATAGTACACACTGTGTAGTTTGTATGTTTTCACTTAAAATGGGCAGTAGCCACCCCGATTCATAGGGATGGCTTAGAAATGCAGGAGAACTCTGGAGGGACGGCCGGAGCATTGGAGATCGCCCGATCGAACACGAGAAATCTGATTATGCCTCCATCGATCTCGTTGGAACCGCACGGGTGAGTTCATCCTTCTCCTTGTATAGCTCATGCCAATTCTTCCTCTAAAGGTAGTTATTTACATTTTAATGATATTTCTTTTACCTCAGATCTATGTAGTTCAAATACGTTTCAAGGAGCGTCATTCACGTATATCGATCAGGGGCGATCGAGGTAAGTGGTCTAGTGTTTATTTCCAACTGCTGTGGTGAATTTTCGTACCATTTTGATACGCATCTGTGAATAGGGTGTCGTATGGAAGAGGCCTTGAAAAATTAAATACCTAGAATTTCATAGGTAGTTTACTAAAATTTTATAGTTGTTGTTTGGGATCGCTGCTTGGATCTAAGACCACCCCTGGGGTGCATTCCTCTGTTTATCCATTTGCCCATGTTACCCGAGGGTATACCATGATTTTAGCATGTCTTAAATTGACATGAGAGGAATTGTATATAAATTTCTTGTTTATATGTTGGGCATGTACCGGTTACTCGTTTTTCCTGAGGGAAGTGTTGTGATTAGCCTGTGGGAAGTGCTCTGTTCAGCCTAAGGGAAACTTCTTTCAAGAATATGGGCAAAAGATTCTATGCATGTGGGTGACACCTCATAAGCCTGTGGGAATTATTCGATATGCATGTGGGCAGATTCCTATGGGTTTAGATTCTCTTTACCTGAGGGTAAGAGTTTACATGCCTGAAGACACTGATTGTTTTCTAAGAAATACACTGTGGTGTTTTCCTGATATTGAATGATTAAATGAATATTAAAATAGAAATATAACTGGTATAGTTAGTTACTTTTTAGTACTCTTTTGTTCACTGCATTTACTACTGCACGATGTTTTTGTACATTTACACTGACTGTTGGGCACATATCTTTGGTGGGTGCCTACTGGGATTCATTTCCCACACCCTGTTTTGGTCTTGTCATTGGCCAAAACAGATTAGATTTTTGAAGGTATGGATAAGGTCAAGGGTCCATATATAGGTACAAGAGTGTTGCTGAGGTGTAAGGGAGCATGGGACCGAGCTCAGGCCCGCGATGCTTCCAGCTATTATGTTTTGTTCTTCTTTACCTATAAATTCAATAATATCATAGTGAACTGTTGTGTAACATGTTCTAGCTATTTTCATGGGATACTAACATGTTGAATCTTGATATATATATATATATCACCACTAGTTTCTTTTAATGCAGTTGTTCATTTTAGTTATGTAGGTGTTACTTCTTCCACTGTAGATGTATGTTTTGTTCTTTTATTCTGATGTGCTGCACTTTGACAAATGAGGGCATAGATTCCCCACTATCTGACCTGGGCCCTCACTGCTAGTCGGCAGCCTCTGGAATTTGGGGAAATGCACTTGAGGTTGTGTGACCAACCGGGTTCGGGGCAGCCGTGGTGTGGTACCCGAATCCGGGACGATACAAAGTTGTATCAATGGGGTTATTTTCTTTGACTTACTATTTTGGCCCTAGTCAGGGATATGAAGGAAATGGTAGTTAGTAATAAGTTGTACTCTGGAGTATCTAACCCATGTACAAGGAAAATTCAATTTACCTCGTATTGTGATTTTATTGATTTTTCAATTTACAGTTGATCTGATTTTCACCGTTGGGTGACCCACTTGGGATTGTGCTGTTTATATGTTCTCCATGGATTCTATTTACTTGAAAACTGATGGGATTAGGGTTTTCCATCTCATGCACCATTTTGGCACATGCTATAAATCACATTTCATGCATAGTTCCATGCCACGTAGGCGCATTAGATATTTCATGTTGTTGTGATAGTTGTTGTCCCAGAAAAGCATGTTGTTCTGATAGTTTCCTTGATAAATTCCTCCTATGTGATAGAGTATTTTTGTGTAAGCTTGTTGATAGGATGGATGAAAAACATTGGTTTTTGGGGAGTATGGGCCCTCAATGACAAATATTTGGTGGATCATTGACTTGTTTTCCTTTTTATAACACATATAAGATGCCAATATTTGATTTGCATGTAGTATGGTCCTCAAAGATCAAAATATGGATCATAGGTGTTGTTTTTCAGTATTTTTTGGGTTCCAGAGTAGTATCTGAGGCTTACTATATGGAAAAACTAGGATACATGTCGTGTAGTTCTATGGACACACGCCTTGTGTTCATCTAATCGGGAAGAAATGAAAAAAATTAAGTACAAGCCGTGTATCCTCAGTACAAACCGTGTTGTCTCTTCCCATGTCAAAGACCATGTGGGCAGGGAAATGGGTTAGGGAATGTTTTGGTAACATCACGCCATGTAATGGATGTACACACCATGTAGTGACTGACCTGGAGTCTGGCCGTGTGACTAAAAACACTGGTCGGAGAAATCGTTTCTTGTGCACGCCATGTCAACGATGAACATGCCATGTAGTGTAACCTGGGGACCCGACCGTGTAGCTAACAAACATGGGTCAGTGTTATCTCTTCTTGAACACACCAAGTGCCTGAGGTACATGTTGTGTAGTCCTTACTGGTGGGAGACCATGTGGACTTTCCGTGTGGCAGGGAAATGAGGTGGTGTACACGCCGTGTGTGGGTGTAACACGCCATGTGGTGTCAGCCGAGTAGTCGGTCATGTCACGAACAACACGATCAGTTGTAAATTAAACCATACACACTGTGTAGATGTAATAAACGCCATTTAGTCTTGTTCAAGTGAGCCGTTTGGCTTAGTCATGTATAAGGACTCGGGCAGGGAAGAAGATTCAAGTACATGCCGTGTATTTATAAGGCACGATGTGTGTTTGGGGTGTTACATGACCGGTTTAAGCTGTGGTACACACCAATGTGAATGGATTGTGGGAACATTCCATATAGTTTTATACATGTCTTGTATTCATGTTTTGTAAATTTTTAAAACTTTCCTTCTCCATCTCCTTGTTTGCAGTCTTTTATAATCTTGACCTAAGGTGGGAGTTTGAACTTATAGAGTCATGAAGCTGAGAATACCATGTGTTTTTCACCAATAGAGCGGCAATGGTTATACTCCAGAGATGATAGGCCATGGGATACTAGTGGATCCTCCAGCAGAGCCTGATTCGGCACCAGCTGTTATACCAGACCCAAGCGCGGATGCGCAGTTCCATGATGGCTTCATGTGGTTCATACAGACCTTTCATGGAGCACCGCCGGCTGCCACATCTATGGCTGAACTGACTCGTATCTTCCAGCAGCAGCATCCGCCTATATTTTCAAGGGATGGCTGACTATAGGCTGTGGACTATTGGCTGGATTCACTGCAGACTATTTTCGTGCATCTTGAGATGCCTCCATGGCGGAGGGTCAAGCTCGCGATGTATATTCTGCGTGATTCCGCCAAGAGGTGGTGGGATTTTACCACCCAGTCAGAGAATCATAGATAAATAGAGTGGGAAGATTTTTAGCCATCTTTCTATGACTTCTTCATCCCATAGACGCTGAGGGAAGATAGTGCTTGAGATTTCATGAATCTGCAGTAGGGCGTTATGTCGGTGATAGATTATTCTACTCGTTTCACTGAGCTTCAATTTTTTTCACTCGTTCTGGTGGGTGATGAGACACTGAGGGATACGCGCTTTGAGTATGGTCTTTGATATGACATCTGCACATTGGTTAATGTTTTCAGGTTTCCTACTATACATGCTATTGTGAACCAGGCACGGATTATCATGTTGAATCTGTGGGAAGCTAACGGTGTGGGCTAGGGCGGTTCAGCACCCGTTTCTGGTACTATTTCTACTAGCAGGAGGAAGAGACAGATGGATTTCTCTCACTGTGGTAGTACTAGCTAGAAGAATGTTTCATGTGGCCAGGTCATGTGCTACCAATTTGGTAAGGAGGGGTACAAGAGACCGCAGTGTCCACGTGACCCAGTGGAATGCTGATCTTGCAGTAGGATGGGTCATCTAGAGCTCTTTTGCATGGTGTTTCCACCAGTGGATAGTGAGAGTGGTTCTGTGTAGACTCCGCGTGTGGGAGTAGGATGAGCATCTTCTTACCAGTCGAGAAAGTGGAATACATATGGTCGGGAAGGCAGGGATGGTGGTCATGGTTCTGGTAGCCATACACCAAGATCTCAGATGCAGCAGGGTAGGACAGCTCAGGGTATCCAGGCTATGTCATAGGGCTGCAGCACTGGGCAGACATATGTAGTGTAACAGACCCAATAGGAGCAAGATCTCAGACCCTCTACTGTCAGAGTAACTATTCTAGTATCTTTTTTTATCTTCAGTACTTTTTGATATGGTTGCTACACATAGCTTTGTATTTTTTCATGTTGTAGAGATCCTTGGGCTCAGTGTTTCTTATTCTTCAGAATTTATGATGCTAGACACTCTGTTGGGGTCTAGAACGGCTGGTGTGAGTCAGTGCAGGGAGTGCCCCTTGAGGTTGGTGGGTGTTACATCCTTTGGGACCTCTATGTCTTGGAGATGAAGAATTATGATTTCATTCTCAGAATGGACTGGGTGGTTCCATTTCGAGCCTTTGTAGACTGTTATCGTCACAGGGTGTGTTTCACGTCACCAGAGGGCAGAGAGTTTCTATACAAGGGCAAGTGGGATGTTCAAGCGAGTCGTGCTGGACCAGAGCATCATGGGAGAGTTGGAGTCACCACCCAGATTGTGAGTTTATATCTAGATTATCAAGGGACATGTCAGAAGGACTTCTCTCCATTGGTTGATCGTTTCAGGTATGTATTCCAGATGACTTTTCAGGTCTACCTCTAAAGCATGTGGTGGATTTCTCTATTGAGCTGGTTCCAGGAGCGGCACTGGTATCTATTCCTCCTTATAGGATGGATACACCTGAGTTAAAAGAGCTCAAGATACATTTATATGAGTTGCAGTCAAAGGTTTTTATCTGGACCAATACTTCTCCTTGGGGTTCTCTGGTCCTTTTTGCGAAGAAGGCGAATGGTACCCTCAGATTCTGTGCGGATTATCGGAAGTTGAACCAGTTGACGGTTAGGAACTGATACCCTTACCAAGGATTGATGATCTTTTTGATCAACATTGGGAAGCATGAGTGTTATCGAAGACTGACATGAGATCAGGATATCATCAATTTCACGTTAGACCATCTGATATACTACTCACAGCCTTTAGGAGTAGGTATGGCCTATACGAGAACTTGTTTATGTCGTTCGGACTCACGAACGCGCCAACAGTTTTCATAGCTCTAATGAATCTTGTGTTCCATCCTTATCTATATTCTTTTGTGGTAGTATTCTTGGACGATATCTTGGTGTACTCTCACACTCGACACAACCATTCCACCCATATTGAGATCGTATTGATTACACTAAGAGAGCATCGACTCTATGATATTCTCTCAAAGTGACACTTTTTGATGGACCAGATTCACTTCCTGTGTCATATCACCTCAGAGGTAGGAGTTTCAGTAGACCCATAGAAGGTGACAGCAGTAGTTTCCTAGGAGCATACAAAGAATCTGTTTGAGATACGGAGTTTCATGGGGCTGTCTAGTTACTACAGGTGATTTATACAGGACTTCTTCCTCTTAGTTTCACCATTGATGGGTTTGACTAAGAAGGGTGTGAAGTTCATTTGGTCAGAAACTTGTGAGGCAACCTTCCAGGAGTTGAAGGGATAGTTGACATCAGCACCAATCCTGACACTACCAGAGAAAGGAAAGAGCTATTCAGTTTACTATGATGCATCTGGTATTGGGCTGGGTGCTGTTTTGAAGTAGGGTGATCGAGTTTTTGCGTACGAGTCTCGGTAGTTGAAGCCACATGAGAGGAATTACCTGACGCATGACCTTGAGTCTGCTGTGGTTGTTCATGAATTACACTATTGGATACATTATCTCTTGGGAGAGAATTTTTTTTTCATCGACCACAAAAGTCTCAAGTATATCTTTACTCAGAGTGACAGTAATTTGAAATAGTGAAGGTGGTTCGAATACATTCAGTCCTTTGATTTTGAGCTTTCCTATAAAACTGGTAAGGGTAATGCAGTTGCAGAAGCACTAAGCAGGAAGACTCAGATACATGAGGTTCATGAGGCCAGTGGTGAATGGCAGCTTATGGATTTCTTCTCTTAGATACATTTGGAGGTGCACGACAGTTAGGGGTTGACCTATCTTTCATCCTCATCTTTGACTTCTACCCTCCCAGATAGAGTGAGGATGAGACATCTATCTGATTAAGAAGGCCTAGTTATATGGGAGTCAGTGTCCAGTGAGGACCCTCCTCCGGGATGGACGATAGGCGATGATGAGGTACTGTGTTTCCATGGACGAGTGTGGGTTCTAGGGGATATACATGAGGAGCTGATGCGGGAGTTTTATGCTTCAACTTGGGCAGTTCATCCCGAAGTTACCAAGAAGTACCGTGAATTGAGACATTCGTATTTTTGGCCGGGTATGAAGAGAGATGTATCTGGTTTTGATATGAGATGTTCCACCTGTCAGCAGGTGAAGGTGGAGCATCAGAGACCAGCTGGATTGTTACAGTAGTTACCCATTCTGGAGTGAAAATGGGATGATGTCGCACTGAACTTCATGACTGGGTTACCGAGGTCACCTCGAGGCAATGATGCCATGTGGGTTGTTGTGGACATACTCTTGATGGTAGCTCACTTTTTTCAAATTAGGGATACCTTCGGTGTTGAAGAACTTAGAAAGTTGTATATCCGAGAGATTGTATGTTTTCATGGGGTTCCTTGTTCTATCGTTTCTGATAGGGATGACCATTTTACGTCTCATTTCTGGAAAAGTTTTCAGAGGGAATTGGGTACACAGGTTCTTCTGATCATAGCTTACCACCCTCAGACCGATGGTTAGTCATAGAATAAGATACATGTGTTTGAGAACATGATGCGTGCATGCGTCCTAGACATTGGAGGATCTTGGGAGAAGCATATAACCTTAGTCTAATTTGCCTATAATAATAGTTTTCATGCAACTATTGAGATGGAACCTTACAAGGATTTATATGGTAGGCCATGCTGATCACCATTGTGCTAGTTGGACGTAGGTGAGGTAGCTTTACTAGGACCACAACTCGTGCAGGAGACTTCTGAGTAGGTCCAGTTGATTCAGAAGTAGATGCCAACTACATAGTCTCATCAGAAATCATATGCTAATCGTCGCAGACGATCCTCAGATTTTTTGGTTGGGGATTAGTTTTTCTTGTGTGTTTCACCGAGGTTGGGACTCAGGCGGATTAGGAGATAGGGTAAACATTCACCGAGGTATGTGGGGCCATTTGGGATTTTGGAGAGAGTTGCACCGGTTGCCTATCGGTTCCAGTTACCGTAGAGGTATCAGGCTATGCACGGCATCTTCCATGTATCTCAATTGCATCGATATAATTTAGACCTGTCTCACATCTTTTATCCATAGGATGTTGAGCTTCAGATAGATGCATCATTTGAGGAGAATCTGATTCGTATCGTGGATCAACGCACGAAGGTTCTACAATGCCGGTCAGTTCCTCTCATATAGTTGTTATGGCAGCATGGCCGAGTGCAGGACGAAACCTGGGAGCAGGAGGCCGATTTATGTGCTCAGTGGATAGAGTTCTTCTGAGCGCTATCTTAACCACCCTAGGATGGGGAAATTCGGGGGTGAATTTCATAATGGGAAGAAGTTTTTATGAACCTGGTTCTTATTCTTAAGGTACGAGTTTCTTCTTTTCTATTTTACTTAAGTGTTTTTGTGAAAATAAGTAAAATTGGAGAAAATCCAAATTTTTTTTACTTGATGGCATGTACTGTTCCACATGTTGTGTACTTTGGCCGTTTGGAAGGAGCACACAGGGCGTGTATGCTGGTCGATGATGATGGGTGTAAAAATCGACTACACGCCGTGTAGTGGGTATTTACACGCCATGTTGTCAGTCGGTAGGAAAACAGTAAGGCGGTGGCCAGCTGAGAGGCAGTACATGACATGTACTCAGGTGTTACACACTGGGTACTCATGTCGACAGATGAACAACGCCACGCTGGCAAGAAGCCACCGAAGTAACAGTTCAAAAAATAAAAACTACACATCGTGTACCCAATAGTACATGTTGTGTAGTCTGTTTTTTCACTTAAAATGGGAAGTAGCCTCCCCTATTCATAGGGAAGGCTTAGAACCAGAGGGGAACTTGAGAGGGATGGTCGGAGCTTTGGAGAACGCCCGATCGAACACTGGGAATCTGATTCCGCCTCTGTCGATCTCGTTGGAACCGCACGGGTGAGTTCTTCTTTCTCCTTGCGTATCTCTTTCCAATTCTTCCTCTAAAGATAGTTATTTATGTTTGAAAAAGATTTATTTTACCTCATATCTACGTCGTTCATGGACATTTCGAGGAGCGTCATTCACGTATATCGATCAGGGGAGATCGAGGTAGGTGTTCTTGTGTTTCTTTCGAACTGCTGTGGAGAATTTTTGTACCATTGTGATACGTGCCTATGAATGGGGTGTCGTATGGCTGAGGCCTAGAAAAAATAAATACCTAGAATTTAATAGATAGTTTAATGAACTTGTATAACTGTTATTTGGGATTGCTGCTTGGATCCAAGACCACCCCTGGGGTGCATTCCTCTGTTGAGCCGTTTGGCCAGGTTACCTGAGGGAATACTGTGATTTTAGCATGTCTAAAATTTACTTGATAGGAATTATATATAAATTGCTTGTTTATATGTTGGGAATGTACTGGTTACTTGTTTAGCCTGAGGGTAGTGTTGTGATTAGCCTATGGGCAGTGCTCTGTTCAGCCTGAGGGAAACATCTTTCATGCCTGTGGGCAATAGATTCTTTGCCTGTGGGAGACACCGCGTAACCCTGTGGGCATTATTTGATTAGCCTGTGGGAAGATTCCTGTGGGTTTAGATTCCCTTTACCTGAGGGTAAGGGTTTACATGCCTGAGGACACTGATTGTTTACTTAGAAATACACTTTGGTGGTTTCTAGATATTTAATGATTAAATGAATATTAAAATGGCAATATAACTAGTAAAGTTAATTTCTTTTTAGTACTCCTTAGTTTATTTCATTTACTACTACACACTACTGTTGCACATTTACACTGATAGATCGGCACAGAGCTTTGGTGGGTGCCTACTGGTATTCATTTCTCACACCCTATTTGGGTCATGTCTTCCACCCAAACAGATTATATTTCTGCAGGTATGGATAATGGAAAGGGTCCCTATATAGGTACATGAGTGTTACTGAGGTGCAGGGGAGCATGGGACCGAGCTCAGGCTCATGATGCTGCCGGCTGATTTTTTTTCTGTTGTACCTGTACTTTCCATAATATCATATTGTACTATTGTGTAACATGTTCTAGCTATTTTCATGGGATAGTGACATGCTGCATCTTGATATATATGTATGATCGCTGGTTCTTTTTACTGTAGTTGCTCATTTTATTTATGTATGTTTTACTTCTTCCACTGTTGATGTATGTTTTGTTCTTGTATTACGCTATGCTACACTTTGGCAAATGAGGGCACAGTTTCCTAATTATCATACCTAGGACCTTGCTGCTAGTCGATAGCCTCTGGTGTTTGGCGAAATATGCTTGAGTTCGTGTTACCAACTGGGTCGGGGAACCCGTGGAGTGGTACCCGGATCCGGGACGTTACACTGACAGTGAGGAAAGGGGACAAAATTTGGTTAATTGACGGTCGATTGAGGAAATGATATTGATGACCAATGCAATGGGGTCAGTGAAAGTTGATAGGTCAGTGGTTGAGTTCTATCCAAGGAAGATAACACTACACAATTCCCTTTTTTTACATTTTATGATTTTTTTTAATTTTTTATAACCATTTAACTTATTATTCCATGATATATATATATATATATATTCTATTTATTATATATATATATAACATTAATTATAATTTTTTATAAATATTTACTTAATTAATCATAATATTATATATTTATTATATATTTATACATATATAGGTAGATATAATCATACCTAACTCATAATTTGAAAAAAAAAATTGTTTCATCTAAATAAATAATACAATATTATTATTATTATTATTTTCGAACCTTGATTTTCTAAACATTTTTTATTTCAATTCATATTCATTTTTTAACACATTTTATGTTTTTATGTTAACATTCCATGTATTTCTATAATATATCATATATTTATTTTAAGTTATATTCTCATCCCTCAATTATTATGTAATTTTAAGAATATATAATTATTTTGTCTATATATTTATATATATACATGTTCATAATACTACTATAATTATTGAATTAATCTTTTCTACCTAGATAATGTTTTTTACATTAATTTGGTAAATTTTGATTCACCATTAATTTTATATACATCAAATTTCATTATATATATTAGAAGTCGCAATAATTAAAATTTTAGTATTTAAATTTTAGTTGCAATTGAATATACATATTTATTAAATATTTTCATGGTTGTTTAATTTGACTTAGTCTATACCTTACAAAGAACACATTAATTTTAAGATAAAAAATACTGGGATGTTACATTTTACCCCCTCAAATATAATTTCATCCTCAAAATATGTTTTTTATAATTAACATGATTTTTGATATTTCTATCTCTGAATTTAGAGTACTTTAATTAATAGAAATATATGTTATTAAAGGTGAATCATCTTCCTAAGTGTTCAAAATTAGATTTAAAACACTTATATTTTTTCTCAATCTAAATGTTTAGGAAAAAAAATATTACTAAAAGTGTATATTTAGAAACTAAACATATTTTAACCAAATGTAAAAATCTCCAATGTTATCTAAATTGTAACTTTGATACCAATTTTAGATCCCTAGACCCGCAATTCCAGATCTGGTATGAGAATGATCTAAATTTTTTATTAAAGGTAATTTAAAATTATACAGACATTTACAACTAAGGATACTTTGGAGTTTAGTATTTGGAGGTAAAGTACAAATATTACATATTATCTTATGTAAGGTAGTAAATAAATTGAAGTGATAAGTCTTTACTTTCACTAACTCCATATCGGGAAAAACTCCATGAAATCTCTATATGACATGAATTTTTTAAAAGAAAAACATAGTGTGGGAAATATTTCTCATTAAGGGGTCATTGAAAAGCCAGTGAAAAACTTTTTTTAATATACTTATACCAATTAAGAAAAACATTTTAAAAGGAATTTGAAAATTTATTTTTGAAATAACTTTGATAAATACCATTATAAATAGATTTTGAGAACACCTTTAATAAATAATTTTTAAAATATCTTTCAAAATTAAATTTGATAAAGTATATTAAAAATATTAGTTAGAGAAAAGTATATAAATATTTTTCAAAATACATTTAATTCTGAAAAAAATTATCATCATATATTATCTTTTTTGAAAACGATTTTTGAAAATCAATTAAAAAAATTATTTTGAAAATAACGTTGAAAACACTAAAAACATTGAAAACATATATGTATATTATTTTAAAATACTTCTTCTTTTGGAAATTCATTAATTCCTATGGAAATAGTTATGCTTTTGAAAGCATTAGAATACATTTTGAAAATAATTACATTTGAAAATGCATAATAATTATATCGTTGTTATTCTTAAAATACTATGTAATCTGTTAAAAAACATCAACGTCTATACATTAAACATTGAAGGCTGCATGGGCATACTCACTTGGGTTAGGAATGTGTTCACTACACACTCCCCTTAAAATTTACAATATCTAAGTACCATTTTTTGAAAAAAAAAATTAGCCTAAATTAAAAATATATATTTTTCAAATGGTTTTTGGTTTAAAAACAAAACAATGCATTGAACACCCATATACATTTTTAAATATATAAATATTTATATTTTTAGGAAAATCACTTGTTAGATTTGGCCCTACCAAATCAGATTCAATTTCTCTTTTTCATGGTCAGTTAATAAAATAGTTAACATACATGAAATTAAAATTTCTAATAAATTTTTTTTCATTAAAACATTATTTTTAATAACTCATCCTGAGACAGAAGTATTAGATAATCGTTTACTTAAATAAGTTTTTAATATTTTTATACATTATATAATATATGAACCTTTCACATAAAATACAGGCTATTGTAAAAGAATGTCACATGAAATAAGAGACGTTTAATTTCACATTCACATAATTATCATGAGAACAAAAAATATAACCATTTAAAATAATTACATGTATAATAGTAATAGTAAAATTAAAATTTTCACAAAATAATCCCATTAACAATAAGTGATATTTATAATTTTACTCGCATGAACAATATATGTAAAATTAATTATACACTTAACTTATAAATTTATGAGAAAAACTACATAACACATATAAGAAATATATAATTAATATTTTCAAAATAAACAATTCTTCATTGATTAATTTAAAAATTTTTGTGTTGGATGATTTTATGCTTATAAATGAATTATATTATCATTATAAAACATACAATGATAGAAAGGAATATATAAAAACATATATATACATATATGATTAATGAAACCCTTTAAATTAATTTATAAAAATTTATTTCCTAATTAGAGTATTTGAAGGTGATTTAATACTTATAAACAATAACTGTAGAATTAAAAATTTAACGACACCAATTCGCATATATATCTATAAATCATATATTTAAATTTTAAAACATGAACATGAAGACATTTATAATCATACATGTATGTAATAGATATATATGTATAAATGTTTGAAAACATGAAAGTATAAACAATATATATATATATATACATGTACATATATACTTATAAAATTCAATGTTTGAAATACATCAATTTTAAAATAGAGTAATAAGAATTCATCCTTTTTTAAATAAAAAACTAAAAATAGTAATTTGATATTAAATCATGTACAAATATGTATATTTTGTTAACATGAATAAATTAATCATACTTGAATATTAATATATTTATATGCTCATATAAAAAAAATAAATCGTCTCCTTACATTTTAATTTAAAAACACACATACATAATTTAATGGGATAAAATGTAACTGAAATTTTATACCAGTATTATCATATTTGAATAAATTCAACATATCATATTTTTATATGTTTTGGTGCTTCAAATCTGAAATGATAATTTACATTTTAGTATATATTAATTCGTCTTATTCCATTTACAATATTGTGAATGGTAACCAAAGGAAGATAACTCTTCTTTATTCAGGTTTTTGAACCAAAAGATGGAAATGATCTTTTGTCTTGTATGAGGATGCTTGAACTAGAAGAAATTAATATGGAATGAAAATGGAAGGAGGGAGCTTAAACTTATGTGGTAAAATGAGGTGTTATTCATACATTAATGCAACTTATATACTGGTACCCATTTAGAATATAAGAGAAGATGGTAAAAATGATTAAACTGATATGGTATTTTCCTTCGCATTACGTGTGTAAGAAGGAGTGGAGGAAAAAATTGGTGTTGTTTTCAGCTTCACCAATACTTGTGGGTGAGGGAGATGAGTAGTTAAGGGATAGGTTGTGGGTTCCAACAACGTTGGAGGGGTCGAGATCTAAGTCGATTAGATAGTAGAGTTGTTAGGGTGTCACTGTATCTAGTTTGGATATGATGGTGTGACCAACCTGTGGAGGTGATCGTGGCCAATAGTGAGGAAGCAGGACATAGTGAGGCTTCTCAATGGTTGACTGAGTAAGGTTGATTAACGGTAGAGGTGGTGGGGCCAGTGTCGGTGGTGAGGTCGGTGGTCGAGTTGTACCTGAGGAAGATTTCACAATGAATTAACTTTTTTATTTTCATTTTATGATTTCATTTTATTTGTTTAAATGATTTCTCTAATTCTTTCATTATATATATATATATATTATTTCTTATATATATATATATGTAAAATTTATTATAACAATATTATAAACATCTAATTTGTTAATCCTAATATTTTTAGGCTTATATATATACATATATATATTTGTAAATATAATGAAACCCAATTTATAATTTGAAAAAATAATTTAATCTATAAAATAAAACCTTATTATTGTTATTATTATTCAATTTTTGTTAAAAGAACGTTTTATATTTCAATCCATCATCATATTTACACTTTTTATATGTGTATTTTGATATTCCATGTATTTCTATCCTCTTTCATATAATTATTTTAGATTAACATATCAACCATATATGATTGTGTAATTTTAAAAATATATAATTCTTTTATGAATATATTTATTCATATATACAGATGTATAATTCTTATATAATTATTTATTTTATCTTATGTACCTTGATAAGAATGATTGACTTTAATTTGTTAAATTTTTATTCACCGTTTATTTTATATACATCAAATTGAATTATATATTTTATAATTGAAAATAATTAAAAATTTACTATATAAATTTTTTGTTTTACTTTAATATATTTATTTATTATATATATATATAAGGCAGTTAGATTTGACCTATTCTATACATTGTAATGAAAAAATTAATTTAAATATACAAAATAATGGGATGTTACATATCTTCACATTGAAAATATTGTGGCATTTTCGCTAAGGGTGGAGGTGTGAAATATATATTTTGAATATAAGAGCCTAATGTATATATTCACAAATAAAGAGATTAATATGTTCTAGAATAGATGTTCAATGCAGATCAAAAACTATGACTGGTCAATCCACTACCATCGTGGGAAAGAAAATAAAGAAGTTAATGCTCTAAATAGAAAGGATCCTCTTACCTCTTCAATTACGAGAATTGATAATAATCTAATCTTTTTATACATGAAAAGGATGAACATGAGAATCATAAAGGAAGGAACATCATCATTCCTTTATCAAATTATTTCTCAATCATCCCTTCAAGAGAAGCTACAGTATTCTTAAAGAAATTACATGGGAATTTAGTGGAAGGTGGATGTTAAAATAAAAGGGAAATCCATATAGTTGAAAATTGATGAATTAGGAGTTGTAAGATTTAGGTCATAACTATTTTTAACGTAATATTATGTAATTTAGAATGATCAATTTTATGATCTTAGTAGATCTACTTTTCCCATACACATAGAGGGTATGAATATGGATATAGATCTCTTGGAACACTATTGGGTAGAAATTTTTAATAAGGAGATTGTATAATACACACCAGTGATCCTACTATGTTTGTAAGTGAAGGTTGATAGGAAAAATGCCAAGGGAATGATGCAACCATAACCCATACCTATATTGAAATTGAAATACATCACCATCGACTTTGTCAGTAGTTATCCAAATACATCCTAATGAAATAATTTTATATGGGTTTTGTGGGATCATCTTAGTTCTAGAAGTGTCTCTGAAATGATCTATACATTGATTTTAACTTTAGTACAATATTAACCCCCAAACTATTGGATAATATATGTGGAATATTATGAAACTAGAAGACATGTTAAGAGCATGCTTGATGAATATCGAAGGAGCATGGGTCAATAGCTTCCTCTGGCTAAGTTCTCGTACAATAATAGTTTCCAATAAATCATCTAAATATCTCCATATTAATCCATTTCCGAGATAAATTATAGAACTCATTTATGTTTTGATGTCATTTTTGAATGATAGTTTTTGGGACATATAATGGTCATGGAAATGGTAGAAAAGTTAAAAACCACTCATCAGTACATCAGGCCTTCTTCAAGGTTGACATAAGAGCAATACAGACAATTGTTGACTAGACCTACAGTTTAAGGTTGGGGATAAGGTCTTCCTCCACGCATCTTTTGGAAAAGATTCATGATATTTTCGATTATGGTAAGGATATGTCCCAGGTACATATAACCCATTAAGATTCATGGTCACATTGGAGTTGTGGCTTATCGGATAGCACTCCCACCAACTGTCTCAAGTAACCAAGTTTTTCCTTGTGTCCCTCTTGTGGAAGTATCTACCAGATCCCTTATATGTACTAAATTATTAGGTGATACAACTAGAAAATGACAACTCTTATAAGGAAAATCCAGTGAATTTATTATATAGTAGTGATAAATATTGATGAAATAAGAGAACTCAACTATTCAAATTACTAAAAAACCCATACATACAAGTGGGTGACATGGGAATTGGTAGAATCCATGGAGCTGAAGAACCCGCACTTTTTTCAACATAGTTTATAAAAATAAATATTGAGGATAAAATTTCTTAAGGGGGAAGAATGTAATGACCCAAAATTGAATTTCCCAATCTGGATCTAAGTATCATTGATAGGGGGAGGGGGTGAACCAGTGATGAATTTTTCATTTTATGTTTTCTTCTTCTTGAAACAACCTTCAACTCATGTTAAAGAGATTCTTCTATGTTGAACACATACATCTATAGGAACACAAGATTTACAAGGTTCACTACTAAAAAAGAGTATCCACGTCCTTGGTATGGTATAGAAATAATCTAGTAACCCACAATCTATTAGAAACAAATCCTTCAATGTGGAATAAAATGAGTAGGATATACCCTTACACTCGTTTAGCACATGGAAAACAATCTGAAAGTGTTTGTGCACCCTCTTACCACAAATAAGGAATTACATAATTTTAGTGCTTCTTTATAATTGAACAGGTTCATTCTATGAAGTATAAATCTTCACTTTTATGCCCAGAAGCCAGTAAGAACTATCTTACACACAACCAAATACATGCGTAGACCCCAAATCGTTCATGCGCCCTTTTAGGTGCCTTGCATGCAAATTTTATGCCACACACGCAAGATTGGACGTTTTTCATGAAACTCCTCTTGGGTGAAACATCAATCTTTTGTACAACCATCTTCTTGTGTGCAACTTCTTCTTCTTGGGTGTGACTTCTTCTTCTTGCATCCAACTCTATTTTCTTCGGCACTCTCCTTTTCATAATATTTTTTCTCACATCAGAGCTCAGGATTTCACTATGTGTCTAGCCACACATGTGTGAAGGGGTCACTACTTATTTATAGACCTCATTGACCCCTGCGCACAAAGACCCTGATACGTCATGAAAGGTCCTGACGGGTCGCAGAAAACCCCTTCGACGTCAGCTTTGGCACGTAAGTCTCTTTCGCACCAACCTCTTAATTCGCAAACTTCATGAATATTCCACATGATTTCTTCCTTTTCTAGTTTTCTATGTTTGGACCTCGAATCATGGCTTGTGCACAACATTCCAAATGTCCCAAAATATCCTACCGCGTCGTGAAAAACCCCGATTGACGTCACCTTTAGCACGTGAGTTTCTTTCACGCCGACCACATCTTTCGTTCCCTTTTTGAATCTTTCGCGCACTTCCTTACTTTTCACTTTTTCAATGTTTATATTATGTACCACCTGTTGTGTGCAACATACCAATTCATCTTGAAACTTGTGCACAAAATAATTTTCCAAAAACGTTCTTTTATACCACCTCCAAGTCATCCATTACTTTTTCATGATTCTTTTCACTACATTCTATAACCATTCTTCTGCTTTCATCATGATCACCACTATCGTGATATATTTCCTTTGATAGACCAGATTTAGAATCATCATAATTTCAATGGGAAGAACTGAATCTTCTATTTCTTCTAGCAGCTATGTTCCTTCCAATCAAAACTATATATGACTAACATAACTGTTTTTCCCATTTTCCTTCTTATGGATTGTATCACAAGTTCTCCTAACATATGATATTTGTGATATAAAAATCAAAAAAGAATCATCTGGTTTTCATGTACTTTACAAAGTGATTTGATTTATCTTCTTTGACAACAAAACACAACACTCTGTAACAGAAAATTGTTCTCACTTCCTTCTCCATCCAACTTGGTCCCAACAAGAATATTATCAGTGGAATTTATATTCACATAATTACATTAAATTTATTAATTTATTATAAATAAAATACACCACATAATGAAAACAATATCATTTTATTAACTTGAACATTAAATTTGGGAAATAAATGGACATAAGAATTGACAATATTACAACAAGATAAAAAATCGAAAATAAGATAACTAATATATGAAAATTTGGATACATTCAATCCTCTTATCCATATCCTTGACTAACTTGTCACAAAAAAATTGATGTTCCTTATGATGTTTTTCAAATATTTGAAATTCAATAGGTAACAATTTAATCTGTCTCATTTAATTTCTTTTATTTTCTTACCTTCTACTCACCTCCCTCATCAAAAATGTCATTGTAATACTATTAGTATATATATACATTTAATTATATTATTTTAATGCAATATATATCATTAAATAAATCCTCTTATACTCTTATTGTAAAAACCAAAACATCATCCATAATATGTTGGTTCACCACCTTCATTGATGACGTGTTTTCCTTTCCCATTAATACCATCACAAAGGATTATGTTGACTTTTAATGGTTCAAAAAGATATAAATATATATATTATAAGTTTTTTACATTTGGTATGGAATATATAGCCATAATATTAATTTTCACAAAACTAGCTCATAATGGATGATAAAACCACCCTAATAAACCAACAGAATGACATTGACAAATTTACTTAATGGATTAATCCTATTTAATAACATAAATTTTTTTTGGATGTTTATAATTTATGGAATAAAATTAATAATATTTAATATAACATATAATGTTTTATTCCCATGGTAAATGAATATAAAAAATAAAACACAAGTGATCTGACCCGGGAATGCAGATACGAACACCCCTCGAATAGTGAAATTGAGAAATATAACTCATTGAAATGGTTATAAATTTGCATAATAAAATAAGATAAAATAAAATATATTTATATCTATATATATATGGGAGGTTATGAATTTGATAACTAATGAATATAATTTTATAATTCATGACATACGTGATAGGGTAAAAAAATCTATAACATAAGGTCATGGATCTCTACGAACCACCCCATTCCCTTTGGGTTATACTTTCTCTCTCATTAAATCTATTTATCTCCATATTCATCATATATAATTATTTTATATTCTGTATATATTTTTACACATATATTCCATGTTTAATTCAGCTTCCATTAATGGGGTAACACATGTTTTAATGTTTCTGTTATAGAGGAAAGACTAGAAAACCAATTTTTAGATGGGTAATACTAACATTTATGAATATTAATTGGTTTCATTTTTGGGGCACACATAATAATTTACATGTAACCCTGAGTGTGCCTAGAGATTCATATAATGAATTGGGTATTATTTTACTCTCATGAGGATATATGTATCGTATTTGGGGATGACCATAATCCATTATGGGACTCTTTCCGCAATTTAATATTGTATTTAGGGTTATCATTGACTTATTCATATGTATTTTTTTTACTCTACTTGCACTTTCATGAATTTTTAATGATATGATGAATAATTTATCTGCATGTTATGCCTCTAAAAAGTTATTCTTGATCCATGAAATTTATGTTACCATGATATTCTTTACCACTCAAATGTTACTCTTCATTTCAATGTTTTTTCCCTTACTAATCTTTATAGATCACCTCTCTTGTTTATGTATTCCAATAGTTATTCTATGTATTTTTAAGAGATCAATGGTATTTATGATTTCATTTTGGTGTATTAATAATTTTTTTTGTTTTAGAATCAATTTTCTATTTTATAAACCATGTCTTCCATAGACACTATGATCAAAATCATTGGGTTGTATTTATTATAAATTTATGTGAAAAATCATGTAACAACATTTGTGAAAGGTTTGGGTCACTATGTAAATTAAAATATAAAATTGAAGGAAAAAAACCTTATTTCACAACCATGATTCAAGTAGATTAGGGATTCTCCAGACTGAATAATTATGAGGGTCATGGAGGAATTAGAAATAATTAAATTTTTATGAGAAAATTTACAAAAAGAAGTGAAATTAAAATGAAATTATATGATTGAGTTTATTAATGTGATTTTGTGAGGTGGGTGGATAAGGGTTTCATAAAATCACATCGAAAATATGAGGAGATTTTTTTGGGAATAATATTTCTTAAAATTTATTTTAACATCATTTTTTATAAACCCGATGATAAAGGATTACCATTCAACTTTTAAAGTTGGTTATTAAAAAACTGACATCAAAACTCTAATTTTAAATAATATTTTACTACTAGAAATCTATGAAGAAATCCATTTATAAATAAATTAAATGATGGGATAATATTTATAAATACTTTATTGAAATCATCAAATATAAATGTGATAGAAAATTTTAATGGATCAAAGAGGTTTTGGTTGAAAATATTGAAAGAGGTATAATGAGAAGTTTTATAATGTACATGATAATATGTTTGACTCTGATGTAATAAAATTTAGATGGGATTTTGAAAATTGAAAACATGCTCTGAAAAAATTGAAATATTGATTTTGAATTATTAATATTTTACTTTTAGAATTAGTTATATATATAACTAAAGTCAAAACCCTTCTAAGATTATTGTTTTCATGCGAATTACTTATATAACACCTATTAGATCACGATGATTTTTTATATCAATTATATAAATTAAATATGTGAAAAAAAAATTTATGTTTTAACATCATTTATATATATCAATATTGTGAATTCTCATCAAACATTGGTAATTTAATAATGATATCCCAAACACACATAAAACAGAAAAATAATCATTGGTTTCCCAATCAATCAATTTTATTGATTAATGAGATGGTCAATCCCTCTATATATACCATGTGACCATAATTTCTCATGTCTAGATAAATTAAAATACTTGGATGCATTAGGATTATATAAAAACATTAGAAGAAGAATCCAATTCAATTTCCATGAATTAATTACCATTATCATGTTGAGTTTCAATAGCTACCAAATGTACTTGGTCAATTATTTAATAAAAAATATCGAAATAATGAGTTTTATAAGAATAATAATTTATTAGAATTAATACTCAAGTAAATAATGAAATAAAACAATTTGGTACACACCCATTTCAGTTGATTTCTCTCTAGCCAACGGATTTATCTAATAATCATTTGGTGACCTCCAATGATGAATAAAATCAATACCATAAAAGTGAGAATATAAGATAATCAGTGATAATGAAATAAAATCAATTTGATTGGAATGAAACTATTTAAATTCCAATGTTACATCAAATAATAATTAAACAAAGTAAAAAAACATAACTACGGCTAGTATTAACCCATGTGGAAGCCTCTTGGTGGTCGAATCCCTATGCCTTGAATGAATCCCATTTATAATGGGTGAAACCATTTATTTATAATCCATGATATCCTTATTGGGCTTATGTGGTTCAATATATCATTTAATAGAAGTTTGAGTCACTAAATTTGTCATTCCATTGAAATATACATAAAAACCTCCATATCTAGGTTTGGATATAGAGTTTCATGGGATGAGACATTTTCACACCATGAAATTTTTGAGGCTCCTCTTTATTTACTTTCCCTCTTCACATCAAGTAAAAGGATCATTACATGTATAATTTACACAACTTTAACAATATAAATAATAAGAATCATGTATTTTTATTACTAAAAACTCATTTTCCTCTGATTTTTTAGTTTTGAGGCTCTAAAACATCCCATAATCATCCATAATCAAGGGAAACATTCATTAAATGGAAATTTTGATATGAATGTACTTAATTTTAATTATCATATTAATAATATTTGTGCCTTTTGAAGTTCCTTTCTATTTTAAAATTGTCTTTATTTGTTACATATTATTCCAAATGTTGTCCCTTCCATAAAAATACATAATATGTTGATATAAGACATCAATCTCATATAAAATAAATTAATATTCAACTAAAATTCATGTAAAAGGTCATAAAAATAAAATATAAAATATAGATATTAAAAACCCCAATACTAAAATCATTTTATATCCTCTAGAAAAATATCAACATCAGAACAGAATGGGTATAAACATCAAAAAGAGAATTTTACAATTTTTATACTCATAAAAAAAGTTATAACTGATGATTCTAAAAACCAAAAACATACCCCGGAAAAAATTCACAAATCATTGTATATTTATAATTATCAATTCAATATATTTCATATTTTCACTTACATATTTCATTCTTTTATAAATACCCATGCCATTTATGATTTACCTCACCAAGAATTTTTCCTCTCATCTTTAATGGTAAAAATTTTATTATGTTATTCCCATGCTTGAAGTACATGATTCTATCCATATTGTTGAATTGAATCTTCTTTATCCACAATGTGAAGTTAGATATGATAACTAATCAAAATGGTTTTTAAATTTGGATCAAATGAATTTGTTATTAGTAGTATGTAGGTTTTAATATTAAATCCCAGGAAATGTTCATGGATGTGGATAAACTCATCAGTGTAAAACATGATTTCTAGAAAAATAGTGTAATTAAATGATCTTCACTAAAATAGAATTCCATATCATAATCCCCTCCAGAACAAAGTAAACAACCATAAACTATGTAAGCATAATGAATGATTCCCCACTATTGTTGTCTAATATTTGGTTTTTTCAAAAGTCTTGTTTAAGATATATCACACATCAACCACCTAAACCCATATGATATCCCAAGAGAATTACATGTTTGTCAATGGTAAATTTTGACACTTACAATACACAACCCATTATTTTATCATTTTTTTCAAATTTTTTAATGTGATAGGTCTCAAATCCTCCACCTAACCCAATAAAATTCTCAGATCATCAGTTTGGTAATGGCGAATAATGAATTATATAAGAAAAAACCATTTTTTTACAACAAGAGAGATAAAAAATGAAATACAATGAATATAAATATGAACCTTTTCCTATAATCACATTGAAAAACTCTATAGTATCATGTCAAGATACCACATCCCATATCTACAATGAACAACCCCTCCCCCACACTCATTCAATTTAATACCATGTAAAAAACAAATAGGTGGGAAGAAAAAGAAAATAATGACTTGTAATGTGGCTTAATCCTAATAATATCTTCCATGGATTCTATGGGTTAATGAAATTTCAATGTGTCGGTGGGTCTCAAGGATTAATGGCCTCATCAAAAAATTCCTCAATAATTTCATAACTGGATTCATAAAATCATATATTTGACAAGATATGAATGTATGTTCTTGTAGGTTTATATTTCCCAATGATCACTGAGGAAAAATTCATAGAAAATAATACGAATTATTTGGTGTAGATTCCAATTTGTAATGGGAATAGACTATAAGTCATTTAGGTCATGGAATGAACATTAATAATATATTTACTCAATGAAATATTCATGGAATTGATAGTGAGAAAGAAATCATATCAGTAATGATTTTAATTAATTTCAAAATTGATTTAATGAAGTGAATATTAAAATATTAAATAATTTATTTTTCACATATGGGTAAGATATTTCAAATTTTACAATATTTCAAAATATTTTTTCTAAGTGATGATATAACCTAGTTTATTAATAACATGGAAAATAATTTAATATTTTATGGAATAATCTATTTCAAATATGTTCATGTGATAATTCTTCTTATTTACTATTATAAATTTTTGTAATTATGTGGTGGAAAAAAACTAGGGGTATTAAAATGTAAACATATAAAATATTACTCCCCTTCTATTTTTCATTTTGAATGAGATTCTTAGGATCATTATAGAATTGGATCACAAGACAAACTACGATGAAATGATGTGAATTGAACTCAATTCATGAATTTTTCATGTGTGTAGCACATTACATGCTTCCTTCTTCTTTCTTCCAACATCCTAAAGAATAAAAATAAAAAGTGAAAGTCCAGGGGATTTTAAAATTTAAAATATTAGGATTCAAAAGATTAATAGATCAATACTAGGGAGATATATTTCAAATAATCTAATAAAAATAAAATAATTCTACTAAATTTAAATAAATTAAAAAATATGGCTTTCCTCCCACTAGAATCACTTTTTATGGTCATTTCGCACTACCATTACCTTTATTAGCTAATTTGATCATGATATAGATCAAATTCTATAATAGTTTCCCACATGTAGCTATGTTATGCATCTTTGGTATTATTTCATGTGTTCATATTTTTTAATATTAACAAATTATGTGAAGATATTTAGGGGTAAATGTAATGAAAATAATAGGAAATTGGAATCTAAAAACATTTTTTGGCCTATATTCCTCACCAAATCATCTTCATTTTCCCCAATAGGATGATATTAATGAATAAATTCATGAGATGTGGTATCCTTTTACTCTAATTCATATTTATGTTGCAAAAGGATTTCCCACTCTTCTCCAGTCTCTAAAATCTAGTGAGTTCAGTGAATCTCTACCAAACATCTTCTTTCTTAAATTATTCTTTTAAGTCTAATTCTACTACATGTACAGATTAAAACAACATTATTCTTTTTAGTTTGGTTTTATGAATATAAGGGAAGCCTTATATTATTATTATTCATCAAAATCAAGAGGTTTATCACTTTTATAGGTCCATATATTCTCTAAAAACACATCCTTTACATCCTCATTTTTTTCTTTTTATGTTGTGTCAAAATCTTAACCTTACTCAACCAACTCAACCTAATCATATTATCCAAGAAACCCAATTCCTGTATTATCTTTTAAAGCTAGATTATTTATATGTTGATTCAAATTTGAAATAATTTTGAAAGGTGTGTAGTCAATTGCCCATGTTCAGAATGTTGGGCCTCGTGATCATCTATTCACTTACCCAACACAGGAATGTTGATTTTCTGGAGGTTGGAAGGCCTATATTCTAAGATATGATCGTTATATTATTTTATTTAGTTTATTTTTCGAATATATTTCTATTAATATTTATTTATTCCAACAACATTTAATTCCTCTACATGATATTTTTCTTCTTCAAACCAATCAATATCGCATTAGAAACATTTGGAATGTTGTTAAAAAAGATAATTTAAATTAAAAATGATATGAAAAAAATGATTTAATAATTTTCCCCATTAAATGAGATCATATTCTTCATAATCTATCCTTTTATTCATAACTTCAACATACTAGGTGAGAAATACAGATTGTTTTCCATCCTCGAGTTTCTCATCTCCGGATCATCATTGGTAGTTTCTTTAGATTTGATCTCCCTCATGGGGATTGTAGTAGGAGTTTCTAGACTATTTAGGTTTTAATTAATCTTATCCCAAAGAGTATGAATCATTTAAGATATCATCTCAACACGAAAAACCTTTATATTTCGGTGTTACCAATGTTGTTGGTTGATTATAAGACACTTATTGGGTTCATACATAATGACCCATGATGAAAGGAGGCTTTCAATACATTAATTACATGATTCACATCATGAATTATGTTCATGATGTGTAAATTATACATGGAATAAACCGAGTACATTACATGAAGTGGTAAATTTTCAAATAAAAATCATCTCTTACTTTTCATGCCAGGAACATGTTTTACACCATAATCCTTCATTGAGAGACCTAGATATGAATATTTTGACACATCATTCAATGGGGGATTAATTTTTACTCTCTATAAAATCCATTAAAAATTGTTATCTAATAGGTTCAATTACAAAATCAGGTGATCCATAACTCAATTTAAACCAAATTGGCATAGACTTCATAATGGTCATACTAAAACTAGGGAAAATAATTTATGTTAAAAATTAAACACCTAAAAACATAGAAATTTGTCATCAAATATGAATAAAATAATATCGTGAATTTTGAAATCGAGTTTCTGCAATCCAAATAATGAAGAGAATATAGAAATAATACCTCATAAACAATTCCCTAAAAATCACATCACATGAAATAGAAATTAATACTCACAAATGATAGAAATTATGAGAATTTTTATCATGGATACATATAGAATTTTGGTGGTGAATAATAGTAGTGAATCATTGATCAGTGGTGGAATACCCATCTCTTGATGTTGATCATCCATCTATATCGTTATAAGATATGAGATGTTCCTACTGTGTGCAAAAATCACTCAATAAATAATATTATTAGTGTCAATATACCTGTATCAATATATCAATTTTCTATTTATTGACATGTTCATGATTTTCAATATTTACATCACATAAAAGATGTGATAGATGTGGATTCTATGAAAGAGTTTCTATTCCAATTCATTCATGACATGTGATGTATCAAGACCTGAATACACAGTTCACAATTGGATTGGGTGACATTCCCCAAACAATATCACATCATTTATGTCATAAATGGCCTGAAAATTTCTTTCACCAGCTTCTCTAGATTATAATGGATTCAATATTCTAGTTTTACGCCACTCCGCAAAGCTTTGTTGTGTAAAGATTCTTTTAGATCTTATATGTCAATAATTTTTCTCCATTTCCATTATTCTATAATATCCATAAAAATCACTAATCAATTCAAACAATAAAATAATTAGCATTATTAATTATTTATTTATGTAAATCAATGTTTTAAAACAACCTAAAATGACTACGTAAAATACACATATAAAATTCCCCCATCATGGAATTTTGAATTTTCCCTAATGATAGAATCCTAATATAATACAAACCACTCTCAGTCTACTAGGATTTAAATTAAATATCAAAAAACATAATTGATAAAATGGGAAATTAAATATTTTTTTATCATGTAGGAAAATTCATAAAAACATCAATTTTCCAAGAAACAAATAAATCAAGAATTACAATTTTCTCTTTTAAAATAACCAACCCTCTTCATTAATCTGTTTTAATTTTTAAAGTCATTATTATTAAGAATTAAAAATTAAATTTACCTCACATTAATTTTTATTCGTATCATCAATGTACAAATGTGACTAATGTTCAGTACAAAACTCAAGAACCTCTCCCATACCATCGTCTTGAAAGGCATATAACATATCACCCAGGTAAAAAAGTCATTATTAATCAGGAAGGATTCAACATTTAGGAGAATATTACTCTTAAGCTTTGGGAAGGTATCTAAATGACGTGAAATGTCAATATCAATAAGGTGGTTTGGATTTAAATCATACTACATGATATCAAAAGATAATCCCCAAAATTATCCATTTATAGATTTCCTCCCTCTACTCCCCAAAAAAATCTCAATGTGGGATCATGATAATTTTATTCATAATGAATAAATCAACCAATCTTAATTTTTTTCATTTTTTTCAAATATTTTTTTGAAGAGAAATATCACATACATCGCCAAACCATCTATGATCAATAGGTCATCAGTTTTATGATGGTGATTTTTGATCCTCCTAAGACACAACCCATTTTTTATATTAGATATTTCATTTTCAGTATTTTTACATTATATTTTTTTGTCAAAAGAACTGAATTATGATAATGTGTAATAAAAGTATCATGGACTCTCCCAAAATCATGAAAACCCCAAAAATATATGATCAATAGACATTTCCATATCCACTTGATAAAATCACCCCACCAATTTCTTTAAATACCATGAATTATATTAAGGGGAATGGTGGAATGGATTGATAGGCTTGTGACATTGATAATTTCCTAACAAGGTTGTTCACGGTATCTATGAGCATAAAAATGATTAATCTGTGGTGGTTCTGAGGAAAATGTGAAAAAAATAATATATCGAAATCATATTACAAGTTATTCTCATCAAGCATTGTCTTTAAATTGTAAGAAGAATGTTCAAGAAGAGAACATGTCCGGGTATCACAAGAAAATATGAGATAAAGGAATGATACATTAATGGCATAGAGGTTGACTTGGGAATGATATTAATGTTTAAGATAAGCACTCATGATGATGACAATGAATAATAAAGTCAATCAATGATAATATCATTAATTAATGGTAGGAAAAATCTCATAGAAATTTTATTTACCAAAATCATTAGGCTCCCCTAAATCATGATCATCCAAATCCTATTCCATATGAGTATCCCCAATAATTATTTCTCCCACTTTCTCATATAATTTATTAGAAACATAAATTTATATTCATTTCATGGTAATTATCCTAGGTAGTTCATATTTTCTAGTTTAGTTGATTTATATGATAATAAAGGGAGGGAATATTATTTTTAGTTACGAATTTAAATAAATAAAATTTAGGGAGTGAAGTATTAAATTACAAGAATTTAATAATTTACTCTCATTTTTAATGAAGCGTATTTTTATTCCATATAGTTCGTGATTCCTATAGAGGTCTTAAAGGTCCTACAAAAAAATAAACAAATAGAATTATAGTCCAATTAAATAAAATTTAGAATATTTTGGAAATATCTAATGTTCCTAAATGTAGAAAATAAATAATGACAAATAATAAATACTCAGGTTTCCTCCCATAAGTAATTTTTTAAACATCATTGACTCAAAAATACCTCTTTCACCTCATGTGACAGATTTTAGGAAAGGGGTTACCTGATCCAAATCTATAAATATCAAATCCATGATTCCATTTTATAGATGGTTCCTCTCTCTTTTTCTAAAATTAATTATATTCTTCTATTGTTTAACACCTTTTAAATTTACATGGGCCTAATACAACAGTTCATGGCCCTTAAAAAATATTTAAATGGAAACTTATTGACGTACCAAACCAATCATTCTTATTTTACATACACATGGATTAATGTTTCACCACTATATACAACTTTTTCTAGAAATATCTTACCTTTAATCACATTTTTCTAACATTCTACTTTACTTTTTAAGCTACTACTTCATATCTTATTCTATAGAAAACAACATCCTTGATATACAATAGATTATCCTTAGAGAATTCCTATACTGTTTCTTCTTATTTATTCGTTCCCTAGTGCAATTTGAACATCAATTAGGACCCTGTAACTCTTAAACATAGTTCCACATTTTTAACTGCAATCAGCGCCCTTCCCTTATCTAGGAATAGCCATCCCAATATTACATGGTCCATCTCTTCATCTCTGATCATCACATGAAAATCCGCATGAAAATTAACCATTTCTACATTGATGATTAAATCATCTATTAGTTCATTAGGAGGTATCACTATTGTGTCATTTAGTTGAAGGATAATGTGAGATGGTAGCATCTCACTAAATCCTATGCTCTAAAATATGGAATATGACATTATATTTTCATAGGAACCTAAATCAGATAATGTACAACCAAAATCATTATAACCAAAATTTATTGGAATGAAAAATATACATGGATCACTTTTCGTTTTTGTTATGATGCTTGATACTACTACTAAACATTCCATTTTCATTGATATATTTGCAAATATTCAATATTCTATTAGTTTTTCACCATATAAATTATAAACATTTCATAAATGGTCATGTTTGTGATTTCCATAGAAAGTAGAATGTTGATTTACATCATTTTTAACATATATAATTAATTTATCCTTCATTGATAAACATTTAAATACCTAAATAGTTCATGGTATACATGTGGTGGTTGGTATAGTGGTGGCACTTACTCTTCCTTTTTTCCATTGCCTCCCTATGATTTCTTTTACTTAATCCCACTGGGTTTTCTTCGTTTAGTATTGTAACATATATAGCAATTTTCTGTTTCTTCATCTAACTTCTAATAAAAAATTATTTCATATATACACGAACATACTAGCATAGAAATATTTTATGTACTACTATAGACCATTCTCTAAGTCTCTTTTCAATCTGACGGAATTGAGTTTCTAAGTTCTTCATTACATCACGTTTATTTTGTGAGCCATCTTTAAATTACTTGATTATAGTTCTTTACTCATTTTTTTATATTATCAACACTTTAGAAGCATCTCTTTTGGATTTCATAAAGGATTCAATGTTTTAATCCAGTGAATGGGCATGACTGGTCAGTGTTGACCCCTGTTATTGAGTTGGAAAACATTATTATCATTGATGAAATCATTTTTCCTAATTGTTATTTTTTATTTTTAGTTGTTTCTGATGCCATCCATATTCATAATCATGATAATTATAATCCAAATAATTCACATCTGCACAATATATTCATTGGGAATTTTGGTTGGCCATCATTTAATCATGTTTCTTTGACATGACATTCATTTGGGTAGACTCCCGTCTATTTTATACCATGTGAACTCCTTGTGCTCGCCATTCTTCAAGATACCATTGAAAAATATAGTTGGAAATCACTTCTAATAAATCATAGATCTCCTGTAGTGAAGTTTCTAAAATAAAACCTCATGTAGAGGTATCAAATATCATGTGATTTCCAAATGAAATTCCATTTTCAAAAGTTTGTATTAGAAGTCAAATCTCGATGACATGGGGAGGAAATCATATTATCAAACTCATACATATCTTCCATGCTCTATATAATTTTTCCTCAGTATATTTTTCTAAATTCATAATAATTACATGCCTATCCTTTGACAATGAAAGTGGGAAAAACATTTTTAATATTTTCATACTATATCCTCTCAATTGGTGATTGAATGTGGGTGATATATTTGGATACAATATTGTGCTTTGTACTTAAATAAAAATATAAAAAATCATAGTCTCACAATATCATTTTTAATATTTTCAAATTGAAACGTGTAAAAAATTTCTAGGATAATCCCAATGTGTGACTTGGGATCTTAATGAGGTATCCCATAAAATTAGAGTAAATATGTGATCATTTGAATGATTTTCATCATGATCTATGAATATTGGGCCATGATGAGGGATATGCCAATACATGGGTTGAACCCTAGGTTTGAGTATCATTCTTAGTTGATTACAGAATTACCCAACATATTTTTTCTTGTAGCGCATCTCCTACTCTATCACCAACATCATATTCAACTTCTTATTATTAATAATTTCCACCAATAATTCCTTCTTATTACATGACCTATTACATTTCATTCCTTTTTTGTGAATGGTGCTTTCCAACTCTAGGTCATATATAAGATCATCAATTATCTCATCCCCATGAGTGGATTATTCATGAAATGTATTTGAACATGAAACTACTATGTGTCAAGATGAAAATTGAAATAATGAATTAAAATAAAACAAATTATCAGTATTCATAACTAACATCAACATAAAACTACCCATTTCCACCAAAAATGCTAAAATTTTAAATCACAGTAGTCATTATTAAATTATTATGGGGCCAAAAAAATTAAATATATAATAAAACTCAAAAAACCAAACTAAAAATGTAGGTCACCAAAAACCCATGTTTTAAACTCTTCGGGGATTATCTATATGATCTAAATTAATTAATGTTACTCAAAAAAGCAATTCATTGTTTGATTTGAGAAAAAATGTGCATCAAATAAATAGTTATTAAATAAATAGGTAAACCATTCTTATTCGGTTATTTTTATCTATGTGTGATGGAGATCCATTTTATGTTGGTTAATTCATGTTTGGTGTTAAAATTGGGTCAATATAGATCCTTGGTTTTGGTACCCTACACTAATCTTATGATTTCACCTTTTGAATGGTCATCTACTAGGTCTAATTACAAAATTAGGTGACCCAAAATTCTATGTAAACATAATTTTCCTATTATGCCTAATGTTCATATAGAAACAATGGAAATTAATTGATATAATAAAATAATATTCCTCATAACAAAAAAAATGGACATGAAATACAAAAATATGAATAATTATAATTTAGAAAGAGTGATTTGGTAATAAAAAATGAAAAGAATATATAAATAATCCATAATAAGTACTCCCCCCTACAATCACTTTTCTCGACATAAAATAAAATACATGATAATGTTAAACACAATGACAATGATTGTCTTAGATACCCAAGGAGGATCAATAGTGAATAATGGTGGAAAAGTAGGGATCTATATTAGTGCACATGTATTTGGTTATCGATCATCCATCTGTCTCATTCCAATCTATGAGATATGCCTATTGTGTTCCTTTGGGGATAAATAAATAAGAATATTGGTATCAAACCCCCTCATATTAGTGTATTAATTTTTAGTTTCCAAAAGGGTTCAGGTCATGTAATATTTACAAAATTGGAAATATGTGGTGTTTTTGGAATCTACGAATTAACTTCCATCATAATGATTTCATTATATGAAATGAATATAGTGATTTTTAGTTTGTTAATCCATTAACCTCTAGTTAAATGATTTATGGGGTGACCTTTTCAGAAAACCATCGCATAATGTATGATGTGCATGGTGTAAAAATTAAATTCACTAGCTCCTCAAGATAGTATTTACCTTCTTCCTATATTTTCATGTTATTGTTATTTTTTTCCAATAATCTAATTTATCCTACGAAAAAATCAATAAACAAGTCAACCGTACCTAATTTAGTATTATTAATCTTTTATTTATAGAAATAAACATATTAAAACATCTTAAAATGTCTGCATAAAAATAATTATCAATGTTGTATACTGATTAGTAAGCGGTCACACAGTGTGTAGTGGTATGTGATGAAAATAATTATAGGGATGATGTATTGGGAGTCGGAGGGAATTCTGATGTGATTTAACCACCCTCCACCCACTCAGGTTCTTAATGTGGGATGGTGAGTGTCCTGGTAATATACAATGGTAATTGGATGTCCTAGGAAATGTGGGGTGCTCTATTTGGAGATCCATGGAATATGTAAGGTGAACCATGTGGAACATGATCAGGAGAGTCCATTGTATGTTTGGGGATTACATTGTCCTTAAGGGCTCTTTTGGGGAGCCCTACATGCATTGATAGGTCAAGACATATAGAACCATAGCATTTACATGTGCAAGGTTTCTCCTCATTGGGTGTTGAGCATAAATATCCATGGTGTACGCCAAAAAGACTCACAATGCACCATGCCATGGTTCTGATCATGCTGATAAAATGAGGGACACCACGTGGTGGATCATCTATTCAAGCTAATGGACCATGACATGATCAAGTTTCCTATCATTCATGAGGTTTCAATAATATAATTGCAATTCAAATCATCATACCATAGATCCCATAGGTCATCAACTTCATAATCATTTACGATCAATTAATATGTTATAATATAGGGCTAGTGGGTGTCTTTCAATCATTGTTGGGTGGGATGATGCTCGATCCATTGAGGTGTCTTGGTGTTTGAATGTTTTGATGTTGTAATCCCATGTGTCTAGTATAAATTATTATAATTATTATATATTAAAAATAATTATCAATCACATTTTTTAAGATATAATTAATTAAGTTATAATTTTTAATCAATAATAATTATGTTTATTCAATTAATGGGAATCCAAACCATAAACACACACACACACCCATCCACCTTTGTGGGTCAAGGCTCATCTTTATCCATAAGGAATGAAAAGTACAAACTAAAACTATTTTATTACCTATATTTATTTTCAAGGCCCATGATTTCTATGGTGTATAGGCCTTACTGAAGTTGGATTAATGGATGAACTTTAAGAAATGACCCCATTTCCCTAGGACCCACAGCATTATGTCTTATTCATCATGATTTGGTAGGAAGAATATCCATCCCATGTTAAAAATACACATGGGTGATGATTGATTTGATAAGAACTAATTTACCCCACCACCTATTTCGATTATCACATATGGTGCCTCCACCCCCGCTATCATGACACACCACATATGTCATATCATGACACTAATGTCGAGAGATGTTAAATCCCCCATAAAAATTTGACCACCATGATTTGAACCTTTGTGATGTAATGCCCGGACCCTAATTACCGAGAGTTGGTGTATTATTACATAACATTGTAATTATCACAAGAGATCATGTCCCAAAGGACCGATTAGTTTAGTATCCTTGGAAACAATAGATACATACATAAATTTTACATTACATCATTAAATGGAACAACACCAACATTGTGTCCCCTTAGAACAAAATCATATCCCATACCCTATCCCTATAGGTCAATCATAATATACTTCATTGCATCCCAAAAAAATTAAAAAATAGTAAAGGGATGAGCTCAAATGCTAAGTAAGGATAACAATATAGTGGAAAATATCATAAATAAGCAAAAAAGTTTCATGAAATTTAAAAGACAAAAACACAATCCTTATAATCATAAACTTCTACATAATATGGAAAAGATAAATAAAATAATTCCATTTACATATTTACAATTATATTCTACTAGTCGAATAATAACGTGTAATGTCAATAGCTAATTTCATAATGATAGAGTGAAAACTGTTGAACATTATAACCACATAGTCAAGGACTCATACCTAGACTACAAATAAAGATTTTTTCAAGGTCTTGTGCAAAGACACTACTTCATCTCATGAGACCTACCGATGTATCGAGGGGCTATAGCGGGCCCCACCCATCACATACTAAGTCCAATACATTCCTCATATGAAAAGACTGAAACATAATATAAACATTCATATTAAAAGTATCCTATGAAATGTTAATAATATAACCCTTAACCATGAATCATATAAATACAACAGATCCATTATCAAATAAAACAAAACTCATTCAATGAAATATATAACATTTTATTATAATAAAGAAACCACAATCATGAAAAATATCCAGTAATGGATGTTGACATTGTTGAAAATGATCTATAAAACACTTTGAGAGAAATATTCATTTTTAATTAAATCATTTAAAATTCAAACAGTTTATAAAGGAAGAAATTTAAAAGACATTTTTGAATAATGGTTTCCCATAAAACATTGAAACATTTTAATGATATTAACACTTTATAACATTCATGTCCATATAATTAAATCCATAAAACTATTTGGAAAACATGGATATTAATGAGAATGATTTAGAAAAATAAATATTTAAACAATTTAAAATGATGTTTCAGTTAAAGAGACCCTTAAAAATAATCCTTTTGAAAACACTTTTAGGAAACATGGACATTTTTAATAAACATTTTTCAAGTAAAAACATTCCCATAATCAATCTCGGATAATAATGACATTGATGAATTAACCCTTACCGGGTATTTTTCTTTCTTCAATGGTATATTTAACCTCATGTAAGATAACTATTGTATTTTATTAAATTATACCATAGCCATATTCATATTTATGATATCATACCTGATTCATTTATGGTTTTTAAATACCCATTAAATAGTAATTTATATGTTAAAATAACATTTCAGGTATAATCACCTTCTTTATTATACGTGTTTTAACTTGTTATTCCTGATTATTTCACTTATATAATGTTTTAATTGTTTCCATAATATAAAACATTATTTATGTATAATATATATTCATAATATAAATATTTATAATAGATAGATATATGAAATTGAAAACACTGTTTATGGAGACGGTAGGTTGTACGTATGCATAAACGTCGTTTCAATTTTCATATCATATTGAATGGATGTAAGTCACAGAGATATATGTAAATATATATATATATATATATATCCATTATCATTATTTTGTCATATATTAAATACTTATTAATAATATATATATTTATAATTGTCATTGAATGGTGAACGCTGAAATGAATCTTATCCTATTGTGGAGACGGTAAGGAGTATGTACACACGAGTGACCATATCATTCAATTGATGGTGAAATAAAATTTAATTTGGTGGTATATTATATACAAAGAATCATTAAAATTTTATATTTATTATTTAAATCAATTATACTCATCATTATAACCAGCGAAATAATGAAGTGTTGAATAATAAACTACACCACGACGTGGAGACGGTAAGATTTATGCACGCACATACGGTGAATTTCAAATTAATATGATGGATAGAATAAGGAATATGATTATAAAATATTTATAATAACATAATAGTATTTATATGGTACTTGGGTGATTATTTTGTTTTGGAATAAACAAAGAATGTGTACGTGGATGATGAAAAGAACTTAGAAAGAGGTGATGAAATAATTAACTCTATTTCAGATGCTTCATATTGATTGTATCAAAATGAATCTGTAGGTTTCCTTTACGATCAATTTAAGAAATATATATTGATTTAAGGTTAGTTGGGTGGATATTTGAGTAGGTTTTGTCCAAATCTAATGTATTTTTAAAAGAAGGTGATGTACACTTTTGAAAGGAGGTGAGGGGCACTTTAGGAAAAGTTTGAAATATTAATTTATTACAAAGTCACTTTTTGTTTATAATACCCTTTAATAGATTTATTTATAGGATAAGGTTGGTATGGGTCTAAATACTATCAATAAATATTTTTTATACAATTTTAGGTCACCATAATAACCTTATCTTTTATATTTATCTCATATTTAAATAGTTTACATTTTACCATGTCTTTTTGAATTTCAACACTATACGGTTAATAAACTGAAAATAAAATTACAATAGAACTTCAAGTGGTTAATTAATTAAATATCAATCCTTATCTAAGTATTTTTTTTCTAAATATTAGACTTTTAGTAATAATATATATTTTAATAAAATAATATTTGTTTTAAAAAATCATTTATGACAATTTTGACACTATTTAGTATTTGGTTTATGTGATAGTCATAACGACTTTATGTCTTCAAAAAAATGAATTATCCATAAAATTGTGTATTAAACTATAATATCCATATATGGAATCAAATTTTTCAATTTGAATTTATTTTAAAATTTATCATATCAATTATTTTAAAATTTTAATAAGAAGGTAATTACCACATCACCATTGAGTCATAAATAAATTTAATTATATAATGTCTAAAAATTATAAATCAAATTAGATGATGTAGGAAATATTTTTATATTTTTAATTAATACTTGTAGATTAAATTATATTATCCCTAATCCTATATTAAAAATGGTTTAGTTATTTAACTATAATTTAACAATTTTAACTCTTCTTTAAATATAATATAATAAATGTCTTAATCTAACCGAAATGGATAAAAAGTATCTTATTTTTGTCCTAAGGTTGATTTTAGTTGATATAAACTTATAAAATAGAATTAGGAGATGAGTTGGTGTAATTATAAAATCATTTTACCTTAAATTAACATATTAACTTTTAACCGTGGAAAATAAAATTAAAATGTTACTAGTCAGCAAAAATTATTTTCATCCTATTGAACCACATATTATTTACATATATCAGCCATGTATATAGAACATGTGAAATTCAAATCATAGAATTAGAGAAATTACATTTTATTCCATTTTACAAATATGCTTGGAATGTGGGTAAATGCGCCTAAAAGGTGGGTAAAAAGACGTTAAAAAGTATCAATAAAATTTTATATATCTATTATATTTGTAATATTACTCAAAAGACATAAATTTTACTAATATATACATTATGGATCTATTTTTATTTTAAGATAAATTTTAATATAATTATTTAAATGAAAAAGTTGGTTTTTTATCTACAATGCATTGTTTTTCACTATTCATCAAAAATTGAATGATTTCAGAAAATTACAAAAAAATCACCTAATTTTTTTTAAAATTTCCAATTCAAAAATGATTTTTATTTAACCAAATTAAAAACATTTATTTTTCATTAATTAATTCAAAATTAAGTCCCATTGCTAAAAACAGAATTTGGGTTTTTGAGAAGTAAAAACTCTCAAAAGATTGATATGTGTTTATGTCCTATTTAAATTTTTGATTACTTACAATTTCCAACTTTTGATTAAATGATAAAACATGTATCAAATTATACTTAAAAAACATTCAAATTTATAACTTAACACAATAAATTATTTTGATTAAAATTGTTGTTTTCAATTAAAATTATAATATATTTTTTTACTATTAATCCAAATATGAAAGTTTTCTAAAAAACACAAAATAATTATCCAAACTAAATTTTTTATGTCCTTATAATGAATAATATTTTTATTTTTTCAAATTAAATATATAAAAGTGTCAAATATTAGATTTAAAAAGGGTTCACCATTAAATGGTTGTAAAATATAATTTTTGGAAAAATACTTCCTTTATTTGCACAATTGAATTTGTTCTTATATAATTTCTAAGAAAAAAATAATATGGATGTTAAAATTATATATAGTATATAAAATTCACAATCCATTTTATGTTATTCATAGCCTTTTTTGAACAACTAGTTTAGTAAGTCGTGGTGCGCTCAAACTTGGTGTTGCATGTAGCGCAAGATATTGAATTACATTAATGAGGTAACATACTATGAAATCATGGGGTGTAATATTCTACACTCCTTCAATATATTGAATCCCTATAATTTTATATTTTTCTTCAAAAATAAAAGGTTGAAAATATAAAATACCTTTGTGGAAATCACATATCGCAAATTTGGCTAATAATATTTTGTCTTAATAAGGGGGAAGGGGAAATGAAAAAGTCACCACTAATTTATGATCTCGAATAGAAGAACATTGGTGGAAATTATTGACACATAATTGTAGGATACACATAAATATTTATAGGGAGTGATTGAGGCCATCAACTAGAAACAAGTGAACAATAAATGGAAAAATTGAGGGCCTCATATCAATAAATCTATGATGATATAAAATATAATCAGTTCAACAAAACATATGGTATTAGGATAACAAATTTATGGTTTATTATCCATTCCCTAATGTTTAAGAATTAATTTCTTCATATAATAATAAAAAAATACTACTTGGCAAGTAGAGTTCCATCTTTTAACTAATTTCTTCCACAAACTCATCTTTCACTCTAACAGATAATAGAACTAAAATAATATTCTATTTATCCTAATGGTATAGGGTTCCAAAAAAATAAATTTATAATTCATCTGTTAGACCACATAACAAAACTATATTATACAAACTATGGAATCACGAAGGCCCGTGGAATGTGATGCACCCTTGTTGCCCTTCGGTAGCGGGTTCAAGTGTCGCGGACTGGCCAGATGCGAAAGGATGTCACCCGACCTCGAGGTGTTCATTTTTATAAATATCAAAAATTTTCTTAAGATGTGTTTTACCCTTAAATAATAGTATCCAATTTCAAACATAGTTCATTCCGTCCCTTGTAATTATCCAAAATACTTTTATCCAAACTCACAGTCCAAAATTTATATGGAAGGTAAGCATAATGAAGATCACTTTTTTCATGTAATAATATGTGAATACCTTCATCATTTATTATCGTAAAACAGGGTATCACCCTGATTTACTGTAAATCCAAATTTGAATATGTATGTAGTTCCTTATTCCTTCTGTAAGCCATAGAATACTAGATATATTACTTATATCCAAAAATTTTGTAACCACCAACAATGATGGAATAAGGAAACAATTAATTAGTGTCAATTTACTCAAGAATATTCTATATAATTTATCATTACTAATCATCTCTTATTAAAAAATCACTACCACAACGTCATGACTATATTAAGGTTTATCTTTCCCTCATCCATTATTCTCCAAAAAATATTAACTTGTTGTTGAGTCACTTTTCATAGTACCATACTATCTCAAATGCTCAATGAAATAGTACTGATGTAAAATCATTATATACAATATAATTATTATAACATGTACATCATTAATGCAATACTGAAATGACCCAATTATTTAATAAAAACATAATATTACTAATTATTCAAATTCATCTGTAGTAGTATAATAAAATGATAATTATCCTATAGAATCTTTTGGGGTATACTATGATGATTAGGAAATTTATTCATGTAGTCTCCCAACTTCATGCAGATGAAGTATTGTAAATTTTAAACCTTTATCATACCCTTAAAATCACGAAAATGGTGTGCTTTTTCATTACACATATAACAAACTCTCATTCCCTTCAGGAATTTACCAAGGGGATTCTCTCCATAGTTATCACATGTGGGAAAATCATTCTTTCCCTTCATCCCTTTATCCATCATTTTCTCTTCCATCATCATATTCCCATGTTTCCATTCAGAGATAAAGGACTCAAAGAATTAATTAACTATCTATTTAATAGATGATATCATTTATTCATAAGATGAGAATACATGGGACATTATTTCCTTTCTAAATGCTAGCTTATGACCATGAATGATATGATCTTTATGGATCTTTGAATCATGTGTATTATTGGAGTTCTAAATCCTTCTACTGGGCGCCATTTCTAAATGAAGACATACATTGGGTTTGATCATATCATACTATATAATCCAAAAACTAGAAACAATTTCAACATTAAATGAATATTTTCACACATCTAGACTCAAAATAAAAAAAAATGGATTCTTTACAGGCCTATTTACTCATAAATCCTTCTTATTGGTTATTAAATAAAATTTTAATTATCCTAAGCATATACACCAGGAGTGTCATAACCAAGAGTGCAGAAAGGACCATTGTCGTGAAACAGTTCCATTTCAAGTCTATCTCAAAGCCGTGTTTTCACGTTTTAACCCTAGATACATTTTTTCCAGAGCTACCTCTACCTGATCATATCCAAAAGGGGATGTATTTCATGGATAATTCACAAAATCTCTACATAACCCTAATTATAGTAAGTTAATCTATACCAATCCTCATTTTTTATCTCAGGGTAATGTTCTCTAATCAGAGTTTTTCAAAATCTAGTTTTCAAGGATTATACTAAACATCCTCTGATGCCAATTGTATTACCTCGAGCCCAGTTAACCAGAGTTGGTGCATTATTACATAATATTGGAATGATCACAAGAGATCAAGACCCAAATGTCCAATTTGTTTAGTATCCTTCGATGTACTAGATACAGAAATATGTTATACATTACATCATTAAATGAAAAAAAACAACATTGTGTCTCCTTTGACCAAAATCATATCCCACAACCTATCCTTGCATGTCAAACATAATATACTTCTTCAAATCCTAGGAAAAATTAAACATAGGAAAGTGGTGAGCTCATATATTCATTAAAGATAACAATATAACAGAAACTATCATATATTAGCTGAAACATTTAAGGTAATGTATAAGACTAAAACATGATCTTTTTAAACATAAACTTCAGTATAATATGGAAAATATAAATCAAATAATTCCATTTACTTATTTACTAGGATATTCTACTAGTTGAATAATTAGATGTAATATCAATAGCTAATTTCATAATGAGGGAATGCATAATGCCAGACATCATAACCACATTTTCAAGGAATCATGCTAAGACTAAAAATAATGACTTTGTGAAGGCATTAGTAAAAGAAAATAATTTGTCTCATTAGACCTACCGTTTAATCTATGGTCTATATTAGGCCTTGCGCGTTACTTACTATGACAAATTCATTACTCATATGAAAATATTGAAGCATAATAAAAACATTTTTATTAAAAATAGCATACAAAATGTTAATAATTTAACCATAAACTGTGAATAGTATAAAAAACAACACATGAATAGTCAAACATATTATAACTAATTCAATAAAATATATATAAATGTATTATAATAAATAAACCTCAATCATGAATGATATCCTGTAACGTTTTTTGACATAGTTGAAAATGATCAGTAAAACTCATTGAGAGAAATATCCCTTTTTCATGAAATCATTTAAAAGACCCACATTTCAGAATGAAATACATTTAAAAGTCATTTAGAATCAAAGTTTACTATACCACTTTAAATCTTTTGAATGGAATTAACATTTTAAAACATTCATGTCCATATAAACAAATTCTTCAAACCATTTCAAAAACATAGACATTAAATGAGAATGATTTTGATGAATATATATTTTAAAAAATAAAAATTATGTTTTATTTAAAGAGTCCCTTAAAAATAATCCTTTTGAAAACTATTTTATGAAACATGGACATGGATAATAAATATGTCCCAGTAAAAACATACACATAAACGATCTCAGATAATAATGTGATTGAGAAATGAACAATTACCATGTGCTTTCCATTAGTCAAGGGTATGTTTTAACTCATGTTTAATGAACAAGGTATGTTATTAAATTATACCAAAACCATATTCAAATTTATGATATCATAATTTATTCATTTATAGTTTTATACCACCCATTTAATAATAATTTCTATGTTAAAATAACATTTCAGTTAATAATAACTTTCATTATCATTCATGTTTTTATTTTTTATTCTTGATCATATCACTTATATCATGATTTAATTATGTCCATAATATAAAAAATTATTTAGGTATCATATATATTGTGAATATAAATATTTTTAATAAATAGATATATTTAATGTAAAACACCGTTTATTGAGATGGTATGACGTACATGTGCATAAACATCTTTTTCGTTTTTATAACGCATTGAATGGAAGTTAGTGAATGAGATAAATGTGTATATATATATATATATATCAAGTTTCATTAATATGTTATATATTACATTCTTATTAATAATATATATTTTTATAATCGTTGTTGTATGGTGAATGTGGAAATGAATCTCATCGCGTCGTGGAGACGTTAAGCCATACAAACGCCTAAGTGATGATATCATTAAATTGATGATGAAATTATATGTAATTAGAGAGTTAATTAAATATAATGAATAATTAAAAAGTTATATGTATTTTTACATAAATTATACTTATTATTATAACCATATAAATAATGATGTGTTTAATAACAAACAGAACCACCACGTGGAGGTGGTAAGATATACGTAGGAACATATAGTGACTTTGTCATTCATAGGATTTATTGAATAATGAATAATGTTGTACCATATTTATAATAACTCTCAGTATGTAGAAGTTACTATAGATATTATTTTTGTATGTAAACATAAAGGAAAGAGAAAGTGGATGAAGAAAAGAACATTGAAAGAGGTGATGGAATAATTACTTCTTCATCGGGTGATTCCTTTTGATTTGATCAAAATGGATACATAGAATTTACTTCAGACCAAAGTGATGCCTCTAGGATGACTTGAGTGTAGTTGGGAGGATATTTTAGCAGGTTTTGGATGAGGCAAATGTATTTGGACGTGTGAATTTATGGGAAGGGGATATACCCTTTTATAAGGGAGGTGAGGGGAACTTTAGGAAAAGTATGAAATATTAAATTATTATAAAATCATTTTGTTTTTATAACACATCCAAACAGATTTATTTACATGTTAATGTGATTATGAGTCCAAATAATCTCAACCAATAGGTTTTAGACAAGTTTAGGTCACAATATTGACCTTATCTTTTAAATTTAACTCTTAGTTAAATAGGTTAACTTTTACCATGTTTTCTTGTATTTCAAAACTATATAGTTAATACACATACAATAAAAGGAGCATAGAAACTCATGTGATTAATTAATGACATATATAACCTTATATTTTTCCTTTGTCCGTTTGTTAGTTTTTAAGGAATATTATATCATTTAATAAAATATTATTTGTTTTAGAAACTTATTTATGCCAGTCATGACAATATTTAGTATTTGGTTTTTGTGAAATTCATACCAACTTGATGAATTCGTAAAAAATATAGAATCATCCTTAACATTTAATATTCACCTATTAAATTAGTGGATTACATCAGAAAATAAAATTTAAATTTATCTTAATATTTATAATATCATTTATTTTAATATTTCATTAAGAAAGTAATTATAGCATCATCATTATGTCAGAAATAAATATAATTATTTAATGTCTAAAATTTATAAATAATATACCATGATGTAAGGAATTTTTTTAGATTTACAATTAAAATTTATAGTCAAATTTATCTTATGTTGAAACCTATATTAAAAAAGTTTTAGTTATTAAACATTAAATTTTACACTTTAAACTCGTCTTTAAATAAAATATAATAAATGTCACAATATAACCCTAATGAATAAAAAAGATCTAATATTTGTGATAAGGTTGATTTTGGTCAAAATAAACTTATCCAATAGAATAAGGGCATGTGTTTGAGGTAATTATAATATCATTTTTACTTTTAGTTACCCTATTTACATTTAATTGTGGTAAATAAAATTCAAAAGTTATTATTCACCAAAAATTATATTCTTCTTTTTGAACCAAATTTTACATATTTATGTCAACCATTTATCTTGGACTTTTTAAATTCAATTCACAGAAGTGGTAAAATTATGATTTATGAAAATTTCAAAATGTGCCTAGAAGTTTGATAAATGTGCCTAGAAGGTTGGTAAAAAGATGTTAAAAAGTTACAATAAATTTTTTATATATAATATTATTAAAAAATTACTCCAAAGAAATAAATTTTAATTATATATATATTATGTATCTATTTTGTATTTATGATAAATTTAAAACTAATTATTTAAATGAAAAACTCAGTTTTTATCTACAACACATTTTTTTCATTATTCATCAAAAATTGAATGTTTTTTGAAAAATACCAATAATTCAACTAAAAGTAATTTTTATATTTCAAATTTAAATATGATTTCTATTGTACCAATATAAAAACATAGATTTTGAATTAATTAGTTTAAAATCTTTTCCTATTGTTAAAACTAGAACGTGGGTTTTTGAGAAGTAAAAACTTTAAAAAGATTGATATGTGTTTGTGTCCAATTTAAATGTAAAATTACTTTAAATGACCAAAAATAGATTAAATTATAAAAAATAATCTTATTATACTTTAAAACCATTCAATGTTTAGTTCTTCTTCTAATGATTATCTGATTCTTAATGATATTTTCTTTTCCTCTATAAAATATGATCATTGATGGCTCAAACCATAGTTAACGATTTTTTTCTTGTGGAATAAAATACACATACACAAGAAAAAATAATTTACTTGGTTCACCTATACTTGGATAATCCAATATGAATAAAATAAAAATGTTTCAATGTACTAGGACTCACGAAACCCACTCATTGAAGGTTTGTTTATTCTAAGCCACTATAATCATAGAGTCACTCCCATTAAAATTATTTAGTTGGGATTCAATAACAATATAGTAACACCCCCTTACTCATATATCTTTCATAATACATCATAAATGGAAAATAAAGTTGAAAAAGAAAAAAAAATCATTATTAAAGTTGTTGATGCACCAAATATAAAAAATTTCCCTTAATCACTTATTATTTCTCCTCGATAGGCTATTTGTGAACTTTGTCATCCAAATAACATTAACTTACATGTGTTATCATGGTAACTCTAAAATATTAAATTGGAAGGATATCAAAATAGTTCCAATAATTTATTTAATCTCCATCCTCTCGGCTTTTTAGAACATGAACATTACAATACTAGATATATCAATGACTCTCTAGTTTGGCACAACAACAATATTATATATATATATATATATATATATATATATATAATTCTTTTTTATCTTTTCCAAGAGAAATTATACATGTTTCCCTCATCAAATATCTTCAATTTTACATGAGTGTGTTGGTAAAACCCATCAAATTGTCACATTAAAATATGATTCTAATTCATTGAATTAATTGTCATATTTATATTATTTTAAATTATATTCAAAATATAAAGACCCACTAACTAATCTTTTTTCAAGCACTCTGAGTAATAACACAACAGCCTGACACTCAACTCCTTTTGGAACTAAAAACCAAGACACATTCCATCATAGACACCATTATGGTATAATATTTTTCTTTTTAACTTTTAATTACAGTCCTCTCTCTTCTGTGGCTCGTTCCCAAAAAAGACATCATGGATAAAAACATTGGATTATCTATTAAATTATTTTATATAAATAAAAAGTAACCCCATTATGACGTCTCTGTAGAAATAAGATGCAATGGAATCAAATTGTATAATTTTTCCTTACAAGTTTGATGTATTTAATCTTTCAAGGGAGGTAGGATTACTAGGGTTTTCCCATGACAATGTCCAATCCAAACTCAATAAATTGTTGATTGGGAGAAATAATTTTGAGAAGATTTTTATGATCATGTAAATTTCTACAAGATCCATGCTAGGTAAGATTACACCAATGAAAACCATCACCCCTTGTCTTACCCTTAGATTTTATATTTTTTGTATTATTTAATTTTTATGTATAAATTTTACAAAATAAAAACATTTGTACATGATATAAATGTATAGATTATATTTAAATAATAGGTTTTAAAAAAATTACAATATTAAATAATTGTAATATTACAATTTATCATATATTTTTTTGAAAAAAAAATTATGTATAATATTTTTTTAAATTTAATAAATTAAATTGTAAATTTTTAAAAGATTTTTATATTTTTTTTAAAATATAAATTTTTAGGTTAATAATAAAAAATATCGTTTTTACAAAGTCTTTAAAATTTATAATATCATTATTATAAAAAAATTAAAAAGTCCTTTTATTAATCAAATATGAATTTATACATATACAATATTTTGTTTAATTTAAAAACATATGTTTGACATTTTGTATTCAACTAATATTTTATTCCAATAAAAATAATTTTAGGTCCTTTATTTTAATTGAAGAATCACTTTGTGGATTTTAATTTTGGATTAATTTAAAATCTACATAAAAATTATTTCATTATTAGTAAACAAAATAATTTTATTGAAATAAATTACATTTATGATTTTTTCCTAAGCTTGTATTTATACTTAAAAAAAATTTCTAAAAAATGGTTTTTACAGGTTGGTTTCAGTAATATTAAAATTAATTTTTTTCAGTGTTGATAATTATTATTTGATAAAATTATTTCATATTTAAAATCGTAATGTTTAAAATGGTTGATAATTTCATTCTTTATTTTCATCTTTAAAATAAATTACCATGTTTAAAATGAGTTACTATCATAAAAGTAAAATAAGGTAAAATTTATCACTAAGGAGAAAAGGCCTAAAATTAATAAAATGTTTTATTAAAATATGTTTTTCAGAGTTATCTCACCTCCAAGCATCATAAAACCTTCACTATTATCAAAATAGTCCCTCAAGTTCCATTAATAGTCAATTTTCTTTTTATATTTTTACAAAAATGTCGCTCCCCTAACATACAAAGTAGACTTCCACCACCATTTTACATAGACTCTAAAATTAAAATTCCTCTGGATATAATGTCTATTTAACTTTAATTATTACCCTATATCATTTTTTTCTCCCTTTATCAATGTAAAATTCATGGAACATCAATTTCCTAGGGGTCCTCCAATAGAGAGTTAATATTATCAACATGAGTTAGAGTCACTACATAACATTTTCTTATTCTTCATATTTATATTGGAAATCTATTTTACTCACCCAAATATAATGATATAAATATTATATGTGTAATTAAATGTTTTTATCTTAACGGTTTAACAGTTATCCACCCTACCAACATCCTTTGAAAATTGAGAATGTTATTCGTCCATAAATGTTGACTTCCGCCTCCATAAAGTGATGTAATGCATTTTTTGTAAAAACCATACATATAATTTTATAATACAGTATTTAATTAATAAATAATATAGTTAATTTTATTTATAGTTTTTAAAAGTTATTCTATTTTTATGCTACCACCTATTATATGAAAAATGAAAACATCATCGGTGTATACATACAGACTACTTCATCAACAATGCGTCATGTTTCATTTTTCACCACATCCTCACATGGATTATTCTAAAAATATGATATATATATATATATATATATGATATTATGGAGTAATTTATTTCATTAATACCATTTTTAAATGGTATCAAAACAATTAATGATCCTTATAATGTAACTCATTGATATTGGTAAATTACCAGGAAAAAGCTCATATTCGATTCCATTTTTACAAACCATACCCATAAATTACATTGAAAAAATGGGACATAATGAATAAATAAAACAAAAATATTGTAACATATGGAATAATCTATGAATAATGAAATTTGTATCAATGAATGGGTTCTAACATCTCCATCATAAAACGCATACAAAACAATCAAAATTACTAACATCTAATTATGAAAATAAAAAATAATTAACCAATACATGGGTAGTCACTACGTATAATTGAATAATATAAAATGTATTATATATGAATAATTTTATTAAATAATTTATTAAGATTATTATGTTTATTATACATGTGGTTAAAATTAAATTGTGAAATTTAGGAGTAAAAGTGAATAGTTTTCTCATCTCAATTTTGAGATATTTTATATATTCCCTATATTCATTATATATATGATTAATATACATTCCCAAGAATATATTATACTATATTATTTATAAAATTCATGTAATTTTAAATTCTATATCATTTTCTTCCATTAAACAATTTCTACATTAAATTTAAATAATGTGGTCAGGGTTTCCTTTCTAATCTCTCTTTAATTTGGTCGACAGACATTCACCTCCATATCTATATTTTCATTCTCCAAAATTATCTTCTTTATTAGTATTAAATCCAAATATTTATTATTAATTGTGATATTTATATTTATCAATACTTGTTTTCAAAAGATATAGTATTAATCATTTAACTATATGGTTTTATTTCAGAAATTTTTAAATATTACTTGTGTTTGTATATTTTATCTTCAACACCATGTTTGTGGACATAGAAGTTATTTATTTCCTAAAATTAATTTTTTGAGTGTTATATTTTGATTTAATGTCATAAAAGGAATTCTAGTCATAATTTTGAAGATGATACTAATAAGTAACTTGTGACATATTTTTTATTAACTTTTACCATCTTTACAAAATATTAAAGGAATATTATTTTAAATGTTCCCCATACTAATGAATTTTTTCCACTACCTTAATAGATTGTCTTGAAAAAGCTTCTTTTTCCAAGTGAATTATTAATGTGATTCAAAAATATTGTTTCATCCATGAAAAGATCTATTAAATTTTTTCATGTATTACTGTGGTTATCATCTACTTATACAATCCACTTTCTTTATTTGGATGAGTTATGATCATGTTATTTCATTTACTGATTGGGTAATTTTTTGACATAATATATGAGTTTTGATATATTACATATTTTAATTGATTATTGAGTAAATATAATCATGAATTTTATTTGTATACCTTAATTTCATATGTAAAATACAATGTAATAGTAAATTGACTGTTGGGGCTCACAAAATCCCCTCGATGCATTAGAATGTCTCATGAGACAAAATACCTTAGGTAATTGGCATGTGAATAACATATTTATGTATAATTTCTTAGCATGAGGCCTTGATAGTATGATTATGACATTTTCAATTATGAATTTTATCACTCTAAACCCATTTATGGTGATCTATGTTATTATTTATATTATTATTTAATCTATGGATATATTCCACTTTCATTATATTAGATATATGGGATATATGATTATTTTTTAAATCATCCATTTTATTCATTCCTTAGTCATTCAATGATACCTTTTTTATATTATTCATTCAAAAGAATCAAATCTCACCCTTCATATTTTTTTTCTTAACCCTAGGATACCCGAGAGTGAAATTTGGTTGATTTTTTTAATATACATGAAGAAATAATAATGATCACATTTGAATATTAAGTTGTATTTCATGTTTTCAAATGTAATTTCAGTATAAGTAATGTATATAGTCTCCCAAGTATAATGAACTTTGTAATACTATTTCATGTATTCCATTCTATCATATTCCAATGTAATGAAGTTAGATTTAAATTCAGTTCACTAGAGTCAGGGATAGTACAGTTAGTATCAAAATAAGTTTAATTGAATATATGAGAAATTTATTTAGTAATATATATATTACGTAACAAAACCCAATGACATAATCCAGAGTTTAGTCTTCATATAGTAAAACATTTAGTTTTTATTAAAATATATAATATTAGGTTTCCTTGAAATCAAATCAAATTATAGATATATACAAGTGGATCCATGATCTCACACATATGCACTTTTGATAATAACTATGAAAAGGCTAGTTGAGTATTAATTTTATCTTTACCCAATTTATAGAAAAGAGACATAACAAAAAATATGATTTGAAACTCTAAAATGATATTCTATGGTTTATTACAATTCCCTTTTCAATCCATTATAAATTATTTTAATGGAATTTGAAGATGTAATATATTACTAGCCATGTTACGAAACTTAATATGAATATTACCAATGATAACCTAGATTAAATCAGTGAGGATTATAAGTTAGGTTATGAAAGAAAATTATGAATTGACTCGTCTATTTTAATTGTTTCCCCTTATAAAATTATTATATTTCTGATACCTTAAACATTATTTTTTAATAAATGGTATGAGAAAGGATAAATTTAGTTAATAATATACATTATGGACAATGGGGTTATTGTACCACTGAGAAATTAAATGCGATAAAAGATGAAGTGATGATTATTTTTGTCGTGTCTAACCAGATATCACGAATTATGATTAATAACATGAATATATTTGAATTTATAAAAACACAATAGAAGATAATGATGGTTTTTCAAGGTAGTATAAGTGATAGAAACCATATAAGAAAAAATATTCACTTCCCCACATGTTAGGAATATGAGATGAATCACCCATAATGTTATCATAATGAATTGGAGGATGTTCATTGTGTGAAAAAATAAGGTAGGGAATAACCGATTTCTAATGAAAACAAATAGATCAGTTAACATGATAGAATGAAATATAGTTCATCCTAAGGTAATAGAATCTTAAAATGTCGTAAATCAAGGGAACTTGGGAATCATTATGTCAGTGCCTTAATACAAGTGAAACAAATGTTGATAAGCATTGATTACATTTTATATAAATAGAATATGTAATGTCATGTGATTTGATTTTTATTGAAGTTCATTTTGATAATTAAGGTATAGTTATACTCCAGTTCAACGGTATAGATATATTGTTAGAGGATGATTGGAAGAACACCAAAATATTTTTGAATTTTTCAAATATAATCAAATCATCATATTTATGATTTGATTATACAATAAATAATTTAATCATATGATTATTTTATCCTACGATGATTTTTATGAGAATTTGATTCATATAAATATTATTAATTATACAGTTATATGCATTTAATGTGATTTTTGAAATAGATTTTTTAGCTCTATATACTCTATATTAATTACCGAGAAAGTGAATCACATTACCTATATCAAACCAACCTATTATCATCAATTAATGTATGGTCGGTAATGAACTCTTTATAGATAATAGTTTTTTGATTTATTATATCAATTAATGAGGTATTTTCTTCTCAAATGATTATAAAAAAATAATTTTGTTAAAATTATTATAATGAGATAATATACAAGTTTTATATCCTTTTCATTGATATTTTTATTCATGTGAAATTAGAAATTATATCTTGATTCATACCCTTATCTATTTTTTCATTAGTTAGTTGTAATAAAAAAATTTAGGATGAAACTCACTTGAGTGGGATGATATAACACCTCTGTATTTTAATATTAGATTCACACTAAATAAATATTATTTTCACTAACTTGTTTCACCCACAATGCTAAACCAAGAAGAAAATAATACCCATTATTAAGATGCAATTTTAAGTATTGAATATGATTGTTATAATATAAATATTTAATTTGTGGGTGAAAAAAATACCCACATCATGAAATCTATATTGAAATAATAAGAAATAGAATTATGTAGTTTGTGTCTTAAATACATGGATAATTTATCTGAGTTAGGAAGTGTGGTATCAACACAAGTGTTTTCCCTTAACCTAGAATAAACTGAACTCAATAATTCATGAATTGAGTGAAATCGTTTATATGATAATTTCATTCTCATAGAAATATCTACGAAAACTATGTTGGATAAGTCTCCACCAACGACAACCACAACCACTTATCTTTCCCTAAGATCTTATGTGGGTGATTTTGATGGTATTTTTAAGTAGATGTTGGGATGATATAGACATATAATATAATGATGTTTATATTAATATGTATATTTTATACATTTATTATTTACCAATCATTTAATTTTAAATAATGAATTTATGTAAATAAATTTTTTACAACAAATGTATTCATAGAATTTAATTAATCTTGTAGAAAAATTTTATCAATTTTATCGAATTAGTAATAAAATAATTCTTAATCTATTTTTTGAGTAATTCTATTTTTTAAGTATATGTATTATTTTTAAATTGTTAAATTAAATTTATTTTTTTAAAAGAATATTGTATTATAAAATTTAAAAGAAAAATATTTAATAAAACTTATTTAATTGAAAATTGATATAAAATAAATTTATGAACACTTATGGTTTTAATTATGTCATTTCCCAATAAACATATATTGAAAAATATGATTCCATTTAAAAGAGAATATAATCAATTTTAGTATTTTTAATGTGAAAAAATGAACTCCATTTTGGGTTTTGGAAATATATTTTTAGATTAGGTTTTTTTTTTGGTATTTTTCTATAATGATTGATTTTTAGAGGATTAGTAAAAAATAATGTTTTAACAAATACTATGAGTTTTATGAAATCATTACGTAGGAATAATGAATAAGAAAATAGTAAATAAATTACATTATCATCTATGTTTTTAATAATAAAAATTACACCTTTAGAATTATAATTTTTATTTAGAATCCTATGTTTAACATTTTGTAACTCAAGTAATAATTAATTCAAATAAAAGTCATTTTTGGTCATTTCTTTTAATTAATAATTCCCATGTTGGATTTTGGTTTTGGATTTCATTGAAATCCAAATAAATTTTAGTTTTATTAGAAAAAAAATTATTTTTTAAAAAATAGAATAACTTTTATAATTTTATACCAAACATAAATTCTCTACTTTAAAATACACATTTTCTAAAATATGCTGGTTTTAAGTGTTGTGGGCACTAATATAAAAATTTATTTTTCTAAATAGTTAATTATTTTATAAATTTATTTTAATATTTTAAAAAAAGAATATTCAAATTATCCAATATGTTCAATCTTAATTTTGATCAATAATATAAATAACCATGGATAAGAATGTGTTATCACGTTAAAAGTAAATTCAGGTAAAAGTTAAAGGTAAATAGAAAAGGCATAAAATTCATAAAAAAATATCTATGGACTTGGATGAAGGATTTTATTGAATATAACCTCATAAAACCCCATTTTATTTCTAATTTTTCACTCACATGCCTTGAATAGAGACTTTTCTTTTTATATTATTACAAAACCCCTCACTCATCACAAAAAATGATACTGAAACAACACCTTTACATACAATATATTTTATAATTCCTATGGAAACTATATATATTTTAGTTCCAATAGATACCTATTTCAATTCTAGTATCCCCTTGGTCCAATTAAATTCTTAAATCCTCTATTTTGAGACGTCTTGTAAGATATGTTTTAAATTCCCAATGTGAGTACTAATAACGTTTTAAAATTTTATTCTTATATATCTTTATCATAAAAAACTTATCCACCGTAATATAATTAATTGACTATTTTTAGTATAATTAAATTTTATTATGTTAATTTTATAACCATTATACACCCTTTTCATTTCTTTATAAAAATGAGAACATCATTTATGCTTGCATGCAGACTAATGCATCAACAATGTGACATATACCATTTTTCATAAGTTCCTTACTTGGTAGATTTGGAAAATAATTTATTTAATAAATATTATATTTATCACATTTTTAATATTTAAAAAGGTAAATGATTTTTAATCTTCAACATATTTTATGAAAAGTGAAAACATTATCCGTGTGGATATGTAGACTGTCGCTTTCATGAAGTGACATAGATTTTTTCATCCCTAGATTAGATGGATGCTTATAAAAATGTATGTGATGAATACATATGATATTAGGAAAGACTATATTTAATGAATATGATTCTGGTTGTATAACACAAGAATTAATGATCATTGTAATGTAACTCGTCATGGAATAAGGCTTGATGGTAAGATTATGATGTCTACCATTAATCATCATATCACTACAAAACCAAAAATTTCTATCCATGCGAGTAATAATTTTGTTATATCATCATGGATAAAATCATCTTTCATGATATTATTTATATGAAAAATTGTATTATTTTTTTATCTCTGTGATATTATTCAAGCCTTCGTTATTCTATCATAGCTTCCACTATAAACTATCTTGTATCGAGTAACAATGGTGACTTTTTTTATCCTTAGGGTACTAAATAATGATCATTAATTGATTATATGGATATTAAAGAATAAATAATAAATTTATAACCAAATTTTATGATTTTTTTCATGTTTACAAATTTTATGTGAGATTTTTCTTGAAAGTTGTCACGACCCGCCCTCGGGGTCCATGCCGTGACTACCCCAAGCCCACCTTCCATAGGCCCGGGGGTGGCGACTAGCACCAAAGCGTAATTCCAGGTAAAAAGGGAAGGCATTGCCTTTGTAAAGTAAACAAACACCACAGAGTAAGCAAGCAGAAAGTAAAAACTAAGTAAAAAAATAGAGTACAACTGAAAGTGCGGAAAAGTAAATGGGCCAATATACAAACCCAAACTGAAAGTAAAGTACAACTCGAAAGGGAAAACAACAGCTGTAAATTAAAAGCTGCAACACCAAGTTGTCCACTGGAAATCTCACCTGAAGGGTGGGTACAGATACCTCCACTGCTCCTCGGGTCCCGCCGTCCGCTCCGAACACGTCCCGCCCAGTGGTCCACCTCCAGGTACCGTACTGCTCTGCAAGCCTCAGCCAAGATCAACGATGTCCGTCGTCTGCAACCATCACAACATAGGGCGGGCATAGCCCGTGCAGGGGTTTGTATAAACTACTCAGTAGGGACCCTGAGACCTCCGAAGGTCTCCCAAAATCCACAAAGGATAAACCAAAAAGGAAGATACAATCACGAAGTAACAACCGACACTGCTTAGGTATATGCCCATACATATACCTAAGTCATCAATTCCAATATGCTCCAACCTCCGAGCCCAAGTACAATTCATTCCACACAGGAAAGTAAACGTATTCCACACAGGAAAGCAAACGAAATCCACACAGGATAGCACAACACAATCCACACAGGATAGCAACAGGATTCAGCTCACACAGGTATACTTCTTAAAAGGACAATAAAGATGATCTCTGATCCATTTAAGTCGTCGGACCCATGAAGGATCGATAGGTAACTAACCCCCACAGAAGACCCACACAGGATCGGGCCCACACAGGACCTGTAGGCGCTGGTTCACACAGGACCGCTGAGCCCAAAGACCCACACAGGATCGGGCCCACACAGGACCTGTAGCACTGATCCACATAGGATCGCTGAGTGCTGTAGTCGTCGTCGAATCCACACAGGATCTCTGTACTGTCATCGTCGCAGTCACAGTAGCAGTAGCAGTAACAGTCACAGTCGCAGTCGCAGTCGCAGTTGCAGTCGCAGCCATCACTAGGGTTCCCGCATACAGCAAGCTCGTTCAGGAGGGTCCGCTCCACGAGCCGCGAGGCTGATACATCAACTGTCACAAAGTCCAGAGTTGATGTATCCAAAAGTTCCGTATCGTCAACAGGAACTCAACGCAACAGACGGCGCGTCGATCTGACGCCGGGTCTGAGAGTTATTGGCTTTTTCGTCCTAGGGGCCCGGTTGGTTTTTATGTCAAAACCAACCCGACCATACTCCACCTACGTCCAATCCTCGGTAAGAGTATGCCAAAAGAACCGTCTCACTAAGAGGAACTCAACAAAGCTGACGGCACGTCAATCGGACGTCCGTAGCTCAAGATATGAGCGTTTCCGATCCGAGGGCCCGGTTGGTTTCGTGTACGAACCAACCCGGACGAACTCAAAGTATTCCGAAACTTTGAGTGCGATATACCGAATCGACCGGCTCGATCCGAGTATCGCATCGCCACTGACAGTTCGTCAATCGGTGGTTCGTAGCTCATGTTATGAGCAAAAGACCGAAGTCGTGTCGAAAATGGGGGGTCCGGGTCCGGGCCTACCCGGCCCGACCCCCCCCTGGGTCGGCCCGAACCGGGTCAACCCGACCTGGGTCCGACCCGGCCCGGCCGGCGGCGGTCCAGCGTGGCGGCGCGGCCCGGCCGGCGGCGGCGCGGCCTTGCGCTGCTCGGTGCCACGCGCGGGGGGCAAGGCCCCCGCTTCTTCTGCTGGCGGCGCGGCTTAAGCCGCACCTTTGTCAATCAACGACCCCCCTTCGTGGGGGCCTGCCGTTTTGAAAAACAGGGGGTCCGCCTGCCCCCCTTAATGAAACCGGCCCCCCTCTTAATGTGGGGCATTCAAGCTGGTCGGGGAACATATATTCCCCCAGTTTTTCCCCTTCCGGCCGGCCCACCTGGCCGGCCGGTTTTTCTTCAACGGGACCGGCAAAGCCGGTCCCCTTTCCGGCTTCCGATGCCGGCGGCCCGGCTAGCCGCCGGTCTTCCGTTTTCGCAGCGGCCCGGAACCGGCCGCGGTGTTCGTCGTCCGGCACGGTGTGACGGCACCGCGCCCCTCCGACGCGCCCCGCTCCGGCGACGGCGCCTTCGGTTCCCTTCGACGCGGTGCGACGGCATCAGGTTCATGATAATCCTTCCACGGCGCGGCGCGATGGCGCCGCGCAATACAACCGTGCAAATTTCCGCATGGTGCGACGGTAACACGCCATCTCGTTCATCCACAAGAAAATCATAATCAAGAGAAAAGGAGGGGGAATTCGGCCGTGTTTGTGCGGTCTGACCCCCCCCCCCCCTCGTTAGACGATAACACATAAATAATTATCCTCACGTTTTTCATGCTAGAACCAAGAACGAGAATAAATAAATAATCAACAACAACCCCTACCTTGGTTTCAAGATCGATGATCATCAACGACCCGCGAAAGACAACGTCGCGGAGGTCGGGCGTCGCGGTATTCGTTCGTCAAATCCGTTGACGAAGAGGTACGTCGTTGGCGAATCTTCGTAAGCCGACGAAGGAAGTCCGAGGAGGAAGCGGAGTTCCCTTTCGTTGACACGGAAGGCATCGTCGATCTTCGGAAACAACCAGCTACGAAGAAGAGAGGATCGGCGTTCTTCGTCGGAGCTCGAAGGTTCTTCTCGTTCTTCGTCAAAGTTGAAGAAGAAGAAGGAGAACCCAAATTCTCTCAAGAAGGCTAGAGAAATCTAACCAAATAAATTTAGCTAGATTCTTATTTTATTCACACACTTAACAAATTGAATTTCAAAGGTTTGAAAATCAAATAAAATAACTCCAAATTAATTAACAAGTTTTCATGTCATTTAAAGAGGGTTTAAAGGGAGTTTTGAGAGAAGATGAAAAGTTAGGGTTCGTGTGGGCCCCACCACACTTAATCCTCTCAAGGAAGGTTAAGTGGGTGTGGGTCCCACCCCTAACTTCCTTTGAGAGGAGTTAACCAACAAGTTAAAAAAAATAAAAAGTGTTTCCACATTTTTATTTAACTTCTTATAATTCTCCCAAAACTAACTTTCGTCCCGCCTAAAACGCAACCTCGGAAAAGGTCTCCTTAAGAGAATATCGGCGCTGCGAGTTCATCGGTGTCCTTGGATTTCAATTCCGAGCACTGGGTCAAAAGTTAGAATTTCCCGCTCGTTCTTTCACTGAACGTACCCGAGCCGAACATCGGAAATTGATTCCAGGCACTCCGGGCCTCGGAATCAGGTTCCGTCAGAAACCACGTTCTTATAAAAATCCAAAGAAAATTAAGAAAAAAATTACCTTGAATTTTAGGGGTTTTTACATTACTCCCACCTCAGGGCTTTACCTCCCCGTAAAGATCCATCAAAACTAGGGAAAAAATGAGGGTACTGAGCACGCATCTGAGCCTCCCGCTCCCAAGTGCTCTCCTGGAGATTCCCGTGCTGCCATCTGATGCACACTATAGGTATCGATCGTCCACGTAGGACCCGCTCCTGTCGATCCTCTATCTCCACCGGAATCTCCGTAAAAGTCATCCCATCGTCAACGTCAAGCTCCCCATGGTCAATGATGTGCGTCGGGTCGTGCACATATCTCCTCACCTGAGATACGTGGAAGATGTCGTGCACCTGGTGTAACTGAGGTGGTAGAGCCAGTAGATAAGGCACCTCACCAATCCTGCTGAGGATCTGGAAGGGTCCGATGAAGCGCGGAGATAACTTGCCGCCTCGGTCAAATCTCTGAATACCACGTCGAGGTGAGACCCGCAAGAAGATGTGGTCACCATCCTCAAACTCCAGTGGCCTCCGCCTCCTGTCAGTGTATGTCTTCTGCCGGCTCTGAGCTGTCCTCATCCGCTCCTGGATGACCTGGACCTTCTCTGTCATGGCCTGGACCATCTCCGGTCCCACAAGTGCTGACTCCCCAGGGTCTGTCCAGCACAAAAGAGATCTACAAGGTCGGACGTACAACTCCTCGTACGGTGCCATCCCGATGGTGGAGTGGTAGCTGTTGTTGTACGCAAACACCACCAAGGGTAGGTGGTCCACCCAGCTGCGACCAAAGTCGAGGACACATGCACAGAGCATGTCCTCGAGAGTCTAAATGGTCCTCTCCGTCTGACCATCCTTCTGAGGGTGAAAGGTTGTGCTCAGACGTAGGTGCGTCCCGAACGCCTCCTGTAACCCCTTCCAAAGCCGGGAAGTAAAGCGAGCATCTCGATCGGAGACGATAGATGATGACACACCGTGGAGCCGCACAATCTCCTGAACGTAGAGATGTCCCAAGATCTCCACTGACCCTTTCTCTCTGATGGGTAAGACGTGTGCCGACTTGGTGAGTCGGTCAACAATCACCCAGATGGAGTCGTGACCTCTGGAAGTGCGTGTAAGTCCAGCCACGAAGTCCACAGATATGTCGTCCCACTTCCACTCTGGGACCTCCAAGGGCTGTACCAAGCCTGCTGGTACCTAATGCTCTGCCTTCACCTGCTGGCAGGTGAGGCATCGAGAAACGAACTCTACTACTGCCTTCTTCATGCCCGGCCACCAGTGATGTCGTCTGAGGTCCTGGTACATCTTCGCCACTCCCGGATGTACCGCCAAAGGAGAAGTGTGAAACTCTCTTAGCACATCCTCTCGCAAAGTGACTGGTACCATCGTACGTCCTCTGAAAAGGATTTCGTGCTCTGCTCCAAGGGAGAAACCATTAGGTGCCTGTTTCGAGGATATCTGTGCACGCCGTGTCTCACAGTCAGCGTCCTCACGCTGTGCCCCTCTGACCCGCTGCAGTAGTGGAGGGGTGACTATGAGAGACTGAAGTAAGGCTGCTCCATCTCTATCCACGAAGGATATCTGCAAAGAGGTTAGCTGCTCTGTTGCCTCCTCAAGTAGCTGAATGCCCGTCCTCCTGCTGAGGGCATCGGCTACCACGTTCCCCTTCCCAGGAGTATAGAATATCTCAAAGTAATAGTCCTAGAGGAAATCAAGCCATCACCGCTATCTTAGGTTCAGGTCCTTCTACGAGAAGATATACCTGAGACTCTGATGATCAGAAAAGACTGTAAAGCGTTCTCCCATCAGGTAATGTCGCCATGTCTTCAGAGCGAAGACCACTGCTGCTAACCTCAGGTCATGGGTAGCGTAGTTCTGATCGTGCGACCTCAACTGACGTGATCCATAGGCGATCAATGCCCGCTCCTGCATCAGAACACATCCGAGTCCGGTCCCTGATGCATCGCAGTAGACTACGTACCCTACTCCCTCCTTAGGAAACCTCAAGATAGGTGCGCTGGTCAATCTGTGTCTCAGCTCCTGGAAGCTCTGCTGACATCTGTCTGACCACACGAAGGGTTTCCCCTTCTTCGTCAAAGTTGTGAGTGGTGTCGCAATTCTATAGAAGTCTGGCACGAATCTCCGATAGTATCCAGCTAGTCCCAAGAAACTCCAAACCTCAGTCACGCTTCTGGGTGGCTCCCATGCTAACACAGCCTCGATCTTCGTAGGATCCACTGCAACTCCCGCCTCAGAGATAACGTGTCCCAAGAAGTGGACCTCACATATCCAGAAATAGCACTTCGAGAGCTTAACAAAAAGCTGGTGCTCTCGGAGTGTGTCTAGTACAACTCGCAAGTGATAGGCGTGCTCCTCCTCAGTCGTAGAGTAAATCAGAATGTCGTCGATGAAGACCACGACAAACCGATCAAGGTATGGCTGAAAGATCCTGTTCATGAGGGCCATGAACACTGCTGGAGCATTGGTTACGCCGAAAGGCATAACCAAAAACTCATAGTGGCTATACCGACATCTGAAGGCCGTCTTCTACACGTCCTCGTCTCTGACACTGAGCTGATGATAGCCTGACCTGAGGTCTATCTTCGAGAACCACCGTGCTCTCATGAGCTGATCAAAGAGGTCATCAATCCTCGGTAGCGTATACATGTTCCTCACCGTCACCTGGTTCAGGTGACGATAGTCAACACAAAGTCGCAAGCTCTCGTCCGCCTTCTTGGCGAACAATATCGGGGAAGCCCAGGGTGAAACACTGGGTCGGATGACCCCCTTGCCCTGCAAGTCCTCCAACTGTACCCGTAGCTCTCGATGCTTGGCGGGGGCCATCAGATATGCTGGAGTGGATATCGGGGCTATCCCGGGGTACAAGTCAATATAAAAGTCTACCTCTCTGCGAGGAGGTAGCCCTGGAACATCGTCGGGAAAAACGTCTGCAAACAGATCCACCACTGCAGGAATACCAGGACTCTGCACATCAACTGCTCCAAGGATGAGGCTAGCCAACTGATGAGTGATGGGCTGTCCTCTCCTCCGCGGAAGTCCATCCTGTGCTGCAAAGGCTCCCTTCTTGCCGGTGAAGGTGAACCTGCTCCCGTCGGTGCGTACACATCGCACCTTGCGCCTAAAACAGTCAATCTGCGCATGGACCGTAGATAGCCAATCCATGCCCAAGATGACGTCGTAAGGCCTCGACACTGCTACAAGAAGATCCCAGCCGAGGCACTCGCCTCCTAGAGTAATCTCACACTGCTGGCACCAGTGCTTAATCGTCGAGTCTGCTCCCGTAGGAGTCTCTAGCCGCAAGGATCGAGCCAACGGCTCTGTCGGAATCTCCGAGCTCCGAACAAGGGCAGCGGCTATGAAGGAGTGACTCGCTCCTATGTCTATAAGTACTGCAGGAAGGGTGTAATAGACATAGATAGTACCTAGAATCATATCTGATGCGCCGTGGTCGTAGGCCTCTGCTGCCTGGAGCTGTGCCTGTCTCTGCCTGCCTGCTCCCTGTGGTCGGGGTGGACCTCCTGGTGGTGGTGGTGGTAGAGGCTCAAAGCGTCTCCCACCACCGGCTGCTCGTCTAGCTCCTCTGCCTCGTCCTCCTCCTCCCTGCAGACCTCAACGGTCGACCCTCTGCCTCTGCCACGGTGGTCCCTCAACTGTCTACTGCTCCTCGGCACGGCGGGTCGGGCAGTCACGAGCCATTTGGCCCTGCCCGCCGCACGAGTAGCACTGCCTGCCTCTCGAAAGACTGGCTCCTCACTGTGTGCCCCGCACTGATGAGCCAGTGTCCTGAGGTTATCTTCCTGAAGGTCTTGTCTTCCTGAACCCCTGATTCATCCGTCAACTGCCTGCTGCAGATGACTCTGCCACGTGCCGCCCTGCGGTGGATCTCAGCACTGGTGTAGACTCAGCAAGGAAGCTCTCGATCAAAAGGGCCCGCTCCAGTACTCCTGTCTGAGTCGGTAAGCTGAGGGAGATCAGCGATGCCCTGATCTCATGTCTCAAACCCTGCTCGAAGGTCCGGGCCCGGAAGAATGGGTCCCGTACCATGTCGGTCGAGTAGCACGAGAGATCGGTAAATCTCGCCGAGTACTGAGCGACCGTCATGCTGCCCTGCCGCAGCTGAAGAAGCTCCTGGATACGCACCTCACGAAGGGTGGTTGGGACGATCTCCGAGCGGAAAAGGCTCTCAAAGTCCGTCCATAGAAGAGATGCCTCATCGTGCACCTAGAGCATCATGCTCCACCATCGGCCCTCTGCTGCGTGCAGTAGGCTCGCAGCGAGGATCACCATGAGGTCTGCAGGTGTCCTCACTTGCCTAAAAACTCATACCACTGCCTCCAGCTAGTCCTCGGCTGCCTTGGGATCCGTCTCCCCGCGAAACCTGGGTGGTCGCTGGTGCTGAAACTCATGCAGTGCGCTGAGGCGACGTGCATCGTCAGCGGCTGGTGCTGGAAACATCAGTGGCTCAGCGGGTAGAGCTACCGCCGGTGCCACTGCTGACAAAGGGCCCTGCACCGAGGCCTCGTCGCTCGGTGGGATGTCGTCACACTCGACTCTCGGAACCCTAGATGGCTGCCGTAGTGGGGCCATCCTGAAAAGGAAATAGGTGCGCCATGGTCAGAACAGTATACCTGGTGAGCTGATATAAAGTAATCACAAAGAAAACATTGAAACACACATGCAATCAATGTTTTCGTGAATTAAGTCGTAAATCAGAAGTCAGGGTCCTGGTGTACGGATATGTCGGCCACCGCACCAAAACTGGACTCCATGGACTGATAATCACACTCAATACGCTAAACATTATTGCTTCACATAGAAAAGATCAGAGTTTGCGGTAGAACTGAACACCTTTGATACCAATTTGTCATGACCCGCCCTCGGGGTCTGTGCCGTGACTACCCCAAGCCCGCCTTCCATAGGCCAAGGGCTGGCGACTAGCACCAAGGCGTAATTCTCGGTAAAAAGGGAAGGCATTGCCTTTGTAAAGTAAACAAACACCACAGAGTAAGAAAGCGGAAAGTAAACACTAAGTAAAATCAGAGTACAACTGAAAGTGCGGAAAAGTAAATGGGCCAGTATACAAACCCAAACTGAAAGTAAAGTACAACTCGAAAGGGAAAACAGCAACTGTAAAGTAAAAGATTCAACACCGAGCTGTCCACTAGAAATCCCACCGGAAGGGTGGGTACAGATAGCTCCACTGCTTCTCGGGTCCCGCCGTCCGCTCCGAACATGTCCCGCCCAGTGGTCCACCTCCAGGTACCGTCCTGCTCTGCAAGCCTCAGCCAAGATCAACGCTGTCCGTCGTCTGCAACCAACACAATGTAGTTCGGGCATAGCTCGTGCAGGGGTGAGTATAAACTTCTCAGTAGGGACCCCAAGACCTCCGAAGGTCTCCCAAAATCCACAAAGGATAAACCACAAAGGAAGATACAATCACGAAGTTACAACTGACACTGCTTAGGTATATGCCCATACATATACCTAAGTCATCAATTCCAATACGCTCCAACCTCCGAGCCCAAGTACAACTCAGTCCACACAGGAAGGAAAACGTATTCCACACAGGAAAGAAAATGAAATCCACACAGGATAGCACAACAAAACCCACACAGGATAGCAACAGGATTCAGCTCACATAGGATAGCAACAGGATTCAGCTCACACAGGTATACTTCTTCAAAGGACGATAAAGATGATCTCTGATCCATCTAAGTCATCGGACCCACAAAGGATCGATAGGTAAATAACCCTCGCAAAAGACCCACACAGGATCGGGCCCACACAGGACCTGTAGCACTGATCCACGTTGGATCGCTGAGTGTTGTAGTGGTCGTTGAATCCACACAGGATCTCTGTACTGTCGTCGTCGCAGTCACAGTTGTAGTAGCAGTAACAGTCACAGTCGCAGTTGCAGTCGCAGTCGCAGTCGCAGTCGCGGTCGCAGCCAACACTAGGGTTCCCGCACACAGCAAGCTCGTTCAGGAGGGTCCGCTCCACGAGCCGAGAGGCTGATACATCAACTGTCACAAAGTCCAGAGTTGATGTATCCAAAAGTTCCGTATCGTCAACAGGAACTCAACGCAACAGACGGCGCGACGATCGGACGCCCGGTCTGAGAGTTATTGGCTTTTTCGTCCCAGGGGCCCGGTTGGTTTTTAAGGAAAATCCAACCCGACCGTACTCCACCTACGTCCAAACCTCGGGCGGAGTATTCCAAAAGAACTATCTCACTAAGAGGAACTCAACAAAGCTGACGGCACGTCAATCGGTCGTCCGTAGCTCAAGATATGAGCGTATCCGCTCCGAGGGCCCGGTTGGTTTCGTGTACGAACCAACCCGGCCGAACTCAAAGTATTCCGAAACTTTGAGTGCGATATACCAAATCGACCGTCTCGATCCAAGGATCACATCGCCGCTGACGGTTCGTCAATCAGAGGTCCGTAGCTCATGTTATGACCAAAAGACCGAAGTCGTCTCGAAAACGGGGGGTCCGGGTCCGGGCCGACCCGGCCCGGCCGGCGGCGGTCCGGCCCGGCGGCGCGGGCCGGCGCGGCAGTGCGGTCCGACGTGGCGGGGCGGCCCGGACGGCGGCGGCGCGGCCTGGCGCCGCTCGGTGCCCCGTGCGGGGGGCAAGGCCCCCGCTTCTTCAGCTGGCGGCGCGGCTTAAGTCGCGCCTTTGTCAACCAAAGGCGCCCCTTCGTGGGGACCTGTCATTTGGAAAAACGGGGGGGCCGCCTGCCCCCCTTAATGAAACCGGCCCCCCTCTTAAAGGGGGGCATTCAAGCTGGCCGGGGGAAATAAATTCTCCCGGTTTTTCCCCTTCCGGCCGGCCCACCTGTCCGGCCGGTTTTTCTTCAACGGGACCGGCAAAGTCGGTCCCCTTTCCGGCTTCCGATGCTGGTGGCCCGGCTAGCCGCCGGTCTTCCCGTTTCGCAGCGGCCTGGAACGGGCCGCGGTGTTCGTCGTCTGGCACGGTGCGACGACACCGCACCCCTCCTCCGCGCTCCGCTCCGGCCGCGGCGCCTTCGGTTCCCTTCGACGCAGCGCGACGGCGTCGCGTTCATGATAATACTTCCACGGCGTGGCGCGACGGTGCCGCGCAATACAACTGTGCGAATTTCCGCGTGGTGTGACGGCACCAAGTCGTCTCGTTCATCCACAAGAAAATCATAATCAAGAACAAAGCAGGGGGAATTCGGCCGTGTTTGTGCGGTCCGACCCCCCCCCCCTCTCGTTAGACGATAACACATAAATAATTATCCTCACGTTTGTCATGCTAGAACCAAGAATGAGAATAAATAAATAATCAACAACAACCCCTACCTTGGTTTCAAGATCTATGATCGTCAATGACCCGCGGAAGACAACATCGCGGAGGTCGGGCGTCGCTGTAATCGTTCTTCAAATCCGTTGACGAAGAGGTATGTCCGAAGAGGTACGTCGTTGGAGAATCTTCGTAAGCCCACGAAGGAAGTCCGAGGAGGAAGCGGCGTTCCCTTTCGTTGACACGGAAGGGGTCGTCGATCTTCGGAAACAACCGGCTACGAAGAGGAGAGGAGCGGCGTTCTTCGTCGGAGCTCGAAGGTTCTTCGCGTTCTTCGTCAAAGTTGAAGAAGAAGAAGGAGAACCCAAATTCTCTCAAGAAGGATAGAGAAATCTAACCAAATAAAATAAGCTAGAGTCTTATTTTATTCACACACTTAACAAATTGAATTTCAAAGGTTTGAAATTAAAATAAAATAACTCCAAATTAATTAACAAGTTGTCATGTCATTTAAAGAGGGGTTAAAGGGAGTTTTGAGAGAAGATGAAAAGTTAGGGTTCGTGTGGGCCCCACCACACTTAATCCTCTCAAGGGAGGTTACGTGGGTGTGGGTCCCACCCATTACTTCCTTTGAGAGGAGTTAACCAACAAGTTAAAAAAAATAAAAAGTGTTTCCGCATTTTTATTTAACTTCTTATAATTCTCCCAAAACTAACTTTCGTCCCACCTAAAACGCAACCTCGGAAAAGGCCCCCTTAAGCGAATATCGGCGATGTGAGTTCATCGGTGTCATCGGATTTCAATTCCGAGCACCGGGTCAAAAGTTAGAATTTCTCGCTCGTTCGTTCACTAAACGTACCCGAGCCGAACTTCGGAAATTGATTCCGGGCACTCCGGGCCTCGGAATCAGGTGCCGTCAGAAACCGCGTTGTTATAAAAATCCAAAGAAAATTAAGAAAAAAATTCCCTTGAATTTTACGGGTCTTTACAAAAGTAGTCTCCAAAGTCAACTAAACTGTGAGATCATGCCTGATTTGATCCCTTGAATATTATACAAATGTAATTTAATAATCAGTGGCTTCGGTTTACAAGATTTTAGGTTGTTAGACTATAACCATGATCTGAGCACCAAATGTATTTTTAGAAAATTAATATTCATGTCACTCTCAATTCATTGGTGATATAAATAGGGCTTGAGATATTAACATTATGGTATGATATAAGACATCACAACATTTTTTATTGATGATTTAATATCAATCGGTGGAAAAATGGTGATTTTTTATTTTACAAAAAATGTTGATTTCATATATTTGGTACCTTCTTCATGATTCCATTCAGGTATGGTATAAAATTTATGTTAATTAGGTCTATATCAAAGGTATTATGTCTATTTTAGTCTGTAGTGGAGTGTACCTCACTACGTTGACAATAGTAAATTTTTTGTTTCATATACACAGTCCCTGCTAGACCATGTTAAATAGTGTTTTATATTCATAATTCATATATAAATATTTAATTATATTATTTAGTTCCATACATGATTTATACTATTATGTTATGATATTTTATTTATTAAGACTGGAAACTTATTCTCATTTTTCAAAGGGAGTGTTGCCCAAAATTACTAGAATTATAGACAATTCAGCCCATGAATGTGAATCATGACATTTATTCCTATTGAATTGTCACTGCTATGTCGAATCCCAATATGTATAATTAATAAATAATTTGAATTTCTGAGATGTAGAATGATTGGAATTTTAACTATATTCCCGATGTACAATCCTTAAAGACAAAACTCTAATGGACTGAATGTCGAGCTGTTTATCATGTAAAAGCATTGAATACTTCGTGGAATGAAAACTAATTATGTAAAATCATCTCAAGATGTGTATTTATCAACCATGTTATATGGTCAACATTCTCGAATATCCCTTGAAATTAACTCCATCAATCAATCTCAAGAGATACAAAATTCTATAGATTTAAAATTATAATTCACAATGAAAATTCCAAAACACGGAATATGAATGTTTTGAGAAGGAAGAATTCTATAAATAATCACAATGTGAAAACTATTCACATCATGATTTGACCCAATAAATTTATATTAACGGTTCCTTTGAATTTTAAAAGTCTCATTTTTTACTTTCATTTACCTAGTTCTCTATCATTTTCTTTCATTTGTCATCATTTTTCTACTCCGCTCTTATTGCATGGATGTTATCAACTAAATTTACATGTATTGAACGCATTTACTCTTTCAATTCCAATTACAATACATGTTCGTCTTATTCATAAAATTAAGTGTTTGATTTATATTTTTTTTTCATTGATTGTTTCTTTATTAATAAATTATCCCATTATTGGGCCTGTTTTCTCTTCTCTTATTTTACTTTTTCTATGCACAAATAATCTGTGGTGGGTTAGGGATCGATAGTAAGGGAACACATAATGAATCCTTGAATCAAAACATGGGTAATCATTCACTACAAATTGTTTTAATAAATCAAATTTATCACATTCCATTAAAGGATCCTGATGTAGAGAATTGCACTAGGTGGACCTTATCCTAATTAGAATAATTCTAGTTTTGAAAAATAGAATATTTTTTTCTCGCCATTTTATATTGTTCCTTATGTACCTAGTTTTAGAACCACCTCTATAACAAATAGTGGTTTCTAGTCTTGGTAGATCTAATATTCTTGACCAAAACTAATTGCTGACTCTCAAATAATATTATATCACATTCAATAAGAACATCCCAAGCTAGATTTTGGAATACCCATTAAATAGGGTCCCAATAATTACTCTCAATACACAATTAATAAACTACAAGGTAATAAAAATTGTTAGTTAAAATCCAAATACATAAAATTCACATGATGAATCCCTCTAAGATTTAAATTCCTAAGTCACAACCCATTGTTATTTCCACTGTGTGGTTTCAGCCCTCAACTTCCACTATTTTTGGTTCCAAATAAATAGTGTTATTTGGGAGATATATAATATTATATTCATATCAAACGATGTATAATAAATAATTTTGTGTTGTGGCTAGTCCGATTTTGGATCCATTTCCAAGTGCATGCTTTGGTACAGGGACTTCCAAATTTAAACAGTGGATTGCCTCAATTTCCCTTCCTTCCCCTTTTTTCTTAGAAATATTATGACTATATTAGTTTTTCCATATATTTCATTTGATTTTTTTATTATCCATAAAAAATTGACACAATTAAAGAGCTTGGAAAATCAAGAATAATATTTTTTTGAAGCTAAAATAGAAGGATATCTATCTTCATGTATTCGAAGAACCATAGCTGAGCATAACAATCTTGCTACTACCAGTATAAAATAAACCAATTTGGGAATCCTGAATAATAGTGACCAAAACTACTACATCCATAATTCACCTTTATGGATTTAGGATTTCCATCAATTAGTGGTTTTATACCCAGCATCATTAGACATCAAATACAATAACACATCTTCAAAATAAAACAATAACATATTTATATGATCTTGAATATATGTCAAATAAATGGACTTCATGGAAAGGATTAAATTCTTATAAAAAAGGTCATATAATTAAAATATATTCCTCTCATCATTTCCCCCATTTCATTAATGGATAGAGACATGGATTGGATAAAAATATGGGATATTGAGTCCATTACTACTTGGGATGATTTGGAAATGAAATTCATATTTTTTTAAATTCCACCAATATGAATCTAGGAAATAATAAATGATATTAGTAATTTCACCCAATTAGATGGAGAGTACATTTGGGATCCATGTGACCAATTTAATTAATTATCATGAAGTTTCCAACACTATGGGCTAGACAAATGGATCCAGCTATAAACCTATTACCATGGCTCACAACCCACCACTCTCACTATGGTGGATGCTACCATTGATGGATAACTCGTGATGAAAACAATAGATGTAGGAAGATCAATACTAATGGAAATATAACAGAAAACAATCCATTGGAAAAATAATCATGGACCTCTATGGCATGAGTAACACCAATTAGAATATGTCACCGACTTTTCACCCTAGGTAGAAGTAATCATGAAAAAAACTAGAAATATTTTAGTTACCTCTTTTCCAAACACCTCCACCTAATCTTGTTATCTATATCCATGAATGTGAGATTTTTGGAGGCCCACACCAATATCAAGACTATTGATTTAGAATATAGGAAATCCAAATTCAATATGGTAATTACATTAATAACAACAAACAACCACAACAATAAATACAACCATACTGCCAAAACATACATGTTCAATAACAACAATAGGAAAATAATTATTATTATCAAAATTTGTGTGGTAATTCTCTAAAAATAAATCCGGGAAATCCTAGGTACCCTCATTAGTACTAAACATATCGCCCATAAAAAATGTGTCACCGATTACCATTTCTCTCTAGGGAAGAGAATTTCCCACCCCATCAACATAAAATAAAAATTTGAATGCTCATCCTACATATCCACATGAATGGAAACCTCCATTACCAATCATATAGAATATACATATAAAATATTTTCAAAAGGATAACCAAAAAATTATTGTGTAACAAAAAATTCAAAATCAATGAGCTGACCTTTGTAACATTCAATATTTAGTCGGGTGAATTTACAAATGTCTCTCAGATCCAATACTACGAACACTACCAAGTAATTGAAATACCTATACAAGATAGGAGACAAAGACTATTTTCCTTTGAAGTAAAAATAATAATCTTTCAATATCCCTATAGAGGTGATGAGTGGAAGAAAGATGAGTGAAATCTGAATGATTCAATAATTGAATAAGAAAAATAACAAAATCCTAAATTTAAGAGTGTATATGAGAAAAATATTAGGTAGAAGAGAATACCAATAATGAAGATATATATGCATAAATTCAACCATACATTCCTCCTCTTCCATTCCCATTAGGTATGTGATTATTTTAGAAAGTGGGCCATTATAATTTTATTGGATATGTTTAAACAACTCCACATCAATATTCCCTTTGTAGAAGATGTTGTGTAGATTCATTGATATGCTAATTTCTAACTACGTTTTCTATCAACTAAAAGAAAAATGGGAGACTTACGAGTTATCTTTATGAATGAATAATTACTTGTAGTTGTTTAGTAAAATATTCCACCAAATATGAGAGACCATGGTAGTTTCTTGATCTCATGCACCTTTTGGATGTAAAATTTTGAAAATTATTTATTATATCTTGGTGTTCAATTGAGACTCATGAAAATGAGTATCTTTCTAAGATTGAGACTTGAGGATCTTTTTCTGAAACATTTATCACATTATCATTCCAATAGATCTGTCAAATATGCCTGTTGAATTCTTATTGATGTCTTAGATAAGATTGGTATGTTTATTTTCCCTAATATCATTGTTATCCTAGACATGGAGGAAGAAGGTAAAATTCCCAGCATTCTAGGGTGACTATTTAGTACAACATATAAATTTCCCATCAATGTGAATCAAGGTAAACTTGTATTCTATGTCACTAAAGAAAAACTATTTTTTGATGTGGTCAACAAAGATATGAAAAGTGAATATTCACTCAAGTATAAAGATATTTTCATAATTGAGGAATAAGGAAATTTTATGTCCCTTATGTATGAGAGGGAGATCTAGTTCCATAACAATGAGGATAATAGTGACTATAAAGATATTGATAACAAGGATACTCTTAGAGGAGACCCTTTTTGTGAAGTCACTCCTTTTATTATTAAGCAACCAAAATTATAGATAAAGATCATAATAATCACTCTTAAATATTCAATATTAGAGACTATGGAAAACATATCAATCATTATAATCTCTTAACTAACATAGGAATTGGAGTCAAAAATTATTTTATATCCTTAAAATACATACGATCTCAATATCATAGGTTATGGATGATATAAAGGGAATGAAATCTAAAATTTACCATCATAAAATATTAGTAGAATAAGGATCTAGGTAAAAATAACTACCCAAATATTTTCTCACCCCATAAATGAAGAATTTGGGTAAAAAGGGAGTTCTGATATTTCTTAACACCGATTCTATGTTCTCCATATTTGATACTGAAAGGGTAATATTACTATAAGTAGTGCCAAATAAGGGAGGATTCACTGTAATTAAATAATATGAAGATTAATAAAATCTATATCATACCATTATTGGCTAGTGAGTCTCTTTAAATTATACAAATATCATTATAGAGACTTAGAAGGACCATTTTTGTCTCAAATTCATGTATAATATGACCAATGTATAATCCAATAATGTATTTTACTATTTTGTTGATGGATTCTTAAGATCAAATCAAATCCCTATCGGCTTGGGTGATTATTCAAACACAATGTTCTCCCATCCACATAAAAAATCACATATCAATGTCATTCAAAATGAATAACACACTATAAAATTTCTAACAGTCCATCAAACATATCTTTCATTATAGAAGAGGAGTTGTTATATGTCTTCATGGATCATTTTTGCATTTATGGATGATCCTTAATAGGTTGATTGAGTAAATTAGAACTCATGTAAAACATTTTGAAGAAATATTTTTGTTTCTAAATTGGGAAAAATCCATTTTATGGTGCAATGAGGAATTTTATTTATCATAGTATTTCAAAAAATAAAATAAATGATTAATTGGTGAATATTAATGAAATTAACGAACAAATAAAAACATACACCATTAAAGGGATTAGAATTTATCGTGTCTATGTAGGATTATACCATTTAATTCTCAAGGGTTACTCTAAGATAGCTTAGCCATCAACAATAATGATCCTTGAAGATGTATCATATGAATTAGGTTAATACTCTTAATGAGCCTTTGAGACCTTGAATTAAAACACGGCGGAAGCTTCAGTTATTGTCTGATGTGGCTGTAAAATGAATTTCAGTTGATTTGTGATTAATGTTATTTTAATGTTGGTTTTATCTTAGGAAAATTGATTGGTCATATTTTAGGACCCATCTACTATGTTAGTAGAACTCCGAACAATGTTCAAACCAGTTAAACCACTATAAATAAGAATCTTATTATAGTTTTATTGTGTTTAATAAATTATGATCAAACCGTGAGCTAACTTTATATATTATTTTCAAAACTCATGAAACATAATAATATTTATAAATAAAATAGATTCCAAACAAATATTGATATGGTGGATCCTACTGCTGAAAGTGTATGACATCATCATCAATGACATAATGGGGATTGAGAATGTTATTGATGATCACCTATCCAAATTCCATCTACCAAATGCCGAAGATAATAAAGAGGTGATAATTTTAGATGACTTATCTAATGAAATACTCTTCTATGTGGATTTAAAACTTCAACCATTCCTTGATTATATGGAAAAAAACCTTCCATTGGGACCCTTCTGAAAAACATCTCCAATCATTAGAGTTAGAAGTTATTGTTAGATGCATCAAACAACTAATAGGATGATACAGTATTGTTTGAGAAATTTTTAGATGGTTTAATGATATTTTTTCTCATAGAAGATGAAATTAATAGAGGGTTAAAATTTTTACATGTTTTCCAACAATAAAACACCATGGGTCTAATCATACAATCCCTAATATTATCCAAAGGGTATTTTTCTAGCTTACTCTCCAACAGGATGAAAGGATCATCATGAAAAGATGTTATGACTGATTTAGAATAGAAATCATTGGAAATGACATGAAATTCATCATAATCCCATAATTTAATTTGATGTATTTTGTGATTGTGAAATATATTTCATGGACCCATTTTTCAGTTTTTATGGAAGATGATAAACGCATTTGGTGTAGAGTACTTCCCAAAGTCATTAGAATCTAAATTCGCCACATTTAACACATAAATAGTGGTAGTTAATTTTCTATAGGAGAAAGTATTTACTCAATTTACATTTTACTAATTACTCCAGAGTGGTCAGGTAATACAATTCAAAAACCATTCCATAAAAGGGATTATTAAGAAAAATGGAATTCGAAACGACATAGGCCCCCCTCTCACCAATAGACTAACGGGAAAGTGGAAATATCCAATATCAAAATTAAATATACCATTAAGAAAATATTTAGATAATGTTAAAACTTTTGGATTATGAAAACAGATGATTATCTATGGGAATAACACATTGCCTATAAAACACCCATTGGCACAAAACCTTTCTAGATTGTCAATGGTAGACTTTATCACATTCTAGTTGAATTGGGACATCTCTCATTCTGGATAATAAAAAATATAAAATTAGATGCTTAGAAATTTTATATGTAAATGAGATTATAACTTGATAATCTATAAGAAAAAATAAATGAAAATTATGAAAACGAAAAATAATATAAAGGGAATAAAAATGGTCGGACTGATGAATCACATGAAGGATATTCACATTGGGAGACAAGGTACTCTTATTTATATCTGTATTAAAGTAATTTCTTGAAAAATTGAAATCATGATGGCCAGAACTATTCGATATAATTAATGTTTCCCCTTGTGTAATAATTGAAATTAAATGAGTTAAGGGGCCTGTATTCAAATTAAATCCACAAAGTGTGAAAATTTACTAACATACCATTCAAGAATGGTGTTTATTCTCATTACAATTAAAATGAAAAACAATTAATTTCTAGATCTCAACATTAAATGAAGATCTGTCTAGGAGGAAACTCAAGTTTTTTCCCAAAAGATGGAATAGTGTTAAGGGGATTTGGATGACTGTGTGGGTTGAGGTTTTAAGACCACTTCAAATGTTCCTCTATTTAACATAATTCACTATTTTAATTAACTATTCATTTTTTTAGTTTCATGGGATTTAAGAGAACTAAACCTAGACAAATAATACCGTGAATTTATAATTCATGACATGAATTACACAAATCACATACTGAATTCTTGAACACTGGGTTTACAATACCCCGATCTGTCACTCCCTCTTCCCCTCACTATATCTCCATGAAATTCCCCCACTTCTCCCTTATCCACACCTCCATTCAGGATGATCACCCCCCTCTCTTCACCACAAAACCTCCTCTTACCCGTATTCCATTCTTGTCACAATGTTCTACACCAAATGAGGCGGACTACATCTTTTCAATCACATGAACAAACATAATGATTCCCCCATTCCCAAGTGACTAGAACAAGATCCATTACTACCACATTTGGATCATTCCTATCAGCCCTCTACAACATTTTCTGATTCATAGTAAACTTTAAACCATTCCCAATCCACCTCCCTCTTTTCCCATGTAGATACCCAACATTTACTGATCCATCCCCACCTACAAATTTCTAGCCACCACTATAACTTCCACTTGTCTCATTTTATATCCATGACCATGAAAACCAAAAATATCATCGACCATAGTGTACATAATAATATCCTTTTGAAAATGGAATTCAGGAAGTACATGGGACAGATGCAACTTTCCCATATCATTTTGGTGTATGAGGAGACATACAAGGAAGTCAATCATGTGTTCCTGGCCATGTTCAAGCTATATTTCATTCATCTATACTAAATATTTGGAGGAATTCAATGAGACATCACTCTAGGTGACTTAAATGTTGGTTACGGTGCCTATTCTAATGATTTCAATACATCACCAGCCTAGGTGGAGCTGAAGATAAACCCTAATAAGATAGAATTTCAAATGAACTATGAAGTGATAGAACACAACGTTGTGAGCATCTATAAACCACATACAAAAAAGAACAACAGGATTTGGGGTGCCAGCCTTTGAATTAATCATCAGGCTTTGGACCATGCAATTGTATCCCTTGGAAACTCTCATGGTGAAGTAATCCAAATTTAAGTACATCTTATTTCCACTTCCATGGGAGCCCATATGGTGAACATCAGACACCAGTTAACACTTTATTATCATGGTTAGGAGAGCTGGACCAGTGATAAGAATTTGGGATGAAGCATTATAACACATCTAACAAATAATTTTGGAGTTTTAAAATCATTACAACCGCAATTATCATTAGTAACATTGTAGTTTGTCAAACATATGATGCTTTAAAATAGGTGGAATAATTAGAAGATAGGTGAGAATTATTAGTGGGCTCCAAAGTAAACTGTGTCCACTAATAAGGTGACACCTTCTAATTCCTAAGAAACCTTTATACCACAACCACCAAATATTAGGGTCAAGCCACCAAATACTAGGTAATATTCAACCACTACTCGGACCAAGGTGTCCCCATCTTCCAACAATTATAAATATATCTCGACCCATTAAAAGTAGATGAAATGTTTTTAGGGCGATATATATTTCATTTTCATGAACTAGAACACTTTTTGTCAGTACCTAGAGATCCCATTGATTGAGCCCCCGTCATTTCCACTTCTTATTTCCCCTCTACCTACAACTATTACCCATACTACCCTCTCACATAAGGTAATAGTTTTTTAAAATTCTAGCTCTGTACTAATCCCATCCACCATAGAACTCATAATTCTCTCTATCGATCTCACAGAAGAGATTACTTACCCCATGACTCAACGATAAATTCTTAGTAATAAAAACATGATGGGCGAATGGGTCCTACTGTTAAAACACTATATATGGTCCCACTAATCTATATAGATATTATACACACTACCTCCATCATGATCAGCACCTATCATCTTCCATCATCTGACCCAATACCACCTTTAATGATCGAGATAACTACAAGCACCATAATTCTATTTTTAGTGGTTGATCTACCTATTATTACCATTTTCATGAATATAAACACGGAAAGCTAGCTTTATCCACCCATCAATAGGTAGGGTACTATAGACACAACTCATGGGGATTTTACCTTCTATCCTTAGATTACTCTCCATTGTACCCCAATTTTACTCCACATGTTTGTCTTTTTTGCTTCATTTTATTCCCTACCTCAGCCATTTATTATTTATTTTATATAATTTTAGTGATTGACATTTTTTATAACAAAACATTTTTTTATAATTATTTATCCCTATTTCAAATATGTATTATATGTCATGTTATTTTTCTTCTTTTATTGATTTTTACAAACCATCTAGGATGTCAATTGGCCTCCCTCATGTGGTTCTCCCTTATTTTGATCTTCACTAGGTTCCACATTAGAAGATTCCCAAAAGAGATACTCATATGCTCAACTACTACACCGGTTTTTCCATCCATATCTATCTTTTTTAATCATCTAAAGTGATCATTATACATCGAATGATCTTCTTCTAGTGCTAGTAATTGGTCGAAAATGAATAAGCTGATGGACTATTTTGAATGATCTATGTACATCCATGTATAAAAAAAATTCATTATTTTCATTTTATGATGGGAAACTTATAGTCTAGTATTTCTTTCTCTTATCTATGATTTTAGGTATTTCTATATTCCTTACTACTGACTTTTCTTCAAGGTTTCCTATTTAAGTGCTTCCATGTACAAATAGACCATGAATTTTTATTATATGACATTCCTTTTGAATATTATATGTACTTGCCCATTTTTTCTTTTATGTTTCTTATATATTATGAATAAATTATTTCTCCTTTTTAGATATATTTTTTCCTCTAAATTTTTCTAGGTACTCTGAATTCACATCATCTAGATAAAATTTTCCCTATGTAATTGTATTCACTTCATGGAACTCTCTATTTCATGCACTATTAAACTTAATTCCAAAAATATTCTTTTTCTACATTCATTTTTATCTCTCCCTAATAACATCACAAAATAGCATGGACACTATTTCCTTATTAGTGTGTGAGGGATATTCTTAATCTTTATTGAATTTACATTTGTATTTTTGTCATATTCTCATTTTTCTATGATTCATTTAAAAAAATGATTTATCTATAAATCTCAATGAACTCGTATAAATAAAAGAGAATTTTTTATAATAAAATCGTCAAAATATATTATTTATTAATGTTTATAATTTAATAAATATTGTTCTGTCAATTTTTTTAATTATGTTTCTAAAATCATGAAATTATTTATTAATTAACTTATTATTTGTTACTATTCCCCAAGTTATTTCCCATTTTTATATTTCTTACCATTTCCAAGAGGTTTATAAACCTATTTTTTGAATTGATTTTATAATATATTTATTGAGAGACACTTGGGGCTTGTAAAACTCTCCTAAAATTCATTAGTAACTTATCGAGGATCTGAGTGAACACATTCAATTTTAAAATGAATGTGGGTTTTCAATTAATAGAGCCAATTTTCCTTGAGACCCACCTATATATCATCCCTACATTTCGTATAATTTATATGAATGAAAATGTAACTATTTATCCATTTTTCTACCAATTTTATCTAATTATACCATACGCTTTGGCATATAGTAGTATTTTCATTTGAATAAGTGTGGGGAATGATCATTTTTTGATGGTTAAAAGAGTCTTGTTACTGAGGACATATACAATTGTCTGTTCTCCAATGTTGTGGGATGTGGCCTATGGTTACTAATGATATACCTAAATTTTTATCATATTTCTAAAATAAAATAATGGGATGTGTATTATGAAGGTCATAAATAACCATTACCAGACTGATGAATCTCATTAAAGATCATACGTTGTATGGTGGTTGATGTGATATATATCTAAAGCATGAATTAAAAAAATATGATATATTTACTAAACATTCATTCCATTTTAATGGTCATTTATTATGTTTTTGGAAATATAGAAACAGTACTTTCTAATGGATGACCTTTATTACACTAGTTTTGATTTCATGCGCGATGATTTGGAGTTTACCTTATTTTTGGGTTTGATTATTATCATCCACCCACGTTCCCTCTGCCTCAGAGTTATTTGATCCATAATAAATCCCTCAGGATTATTATTTTGTATTTATTTTGTGGATAGTTCAAATCTAATGAAATATTATGGTTTGGAGCATGTAATCAGTGTATGATCATACCTATGATTCTATGTTACTAAGAGTGTTGAGGTACAATTCTTGGTGAGGAAAAATAAAACATAGGCATAGTTATCTAACGAAAAGTTGAAAATTTACACTTAAATAAATATTTTATTTGAATAAATATCCTTACCATGTTGCATAACTGATATTCTTAGCAATGATGATTTTAGAGGACTAAAAACATTTTTCTAACACTTAGTTTCATTTTGATAGTTTAAATTCCTATTTCTTATTAATTATTTCTTCTTTTGGGATTATTTTTTGGATGATTTTGTCTTGAGTAAAATCACTTTTTCGGGTGTATAATAATTTTATATGATTATGATGTATATACATTTTGAAATAAAATCATTTACTTTCATACATGTTTTATACTATGAATCATTGATATTTGATTGGTTCTTACTGGATGATGAAGTTTATTTTTTAAACAGATTACACCTATAATTTATTACATTTATAAACAGTTAACTCTATGTATGAGACTCATGATGTATATTATCAAGGAACAGACCCTTTCTAGAAAAAACCTAAATCGTGAAATTAATACACAACATGATTTTTCCCGATGAATAATGTTCTGAATGTGAACTACAGTCATGATGTGAATACCTTGATGATAGAACCCTAGGAGGCCAAACACCCTGTCAGGAATCGTGTACAAGATATGAATCATTTTTTGTAAAAACAATTAGGATGTGAAATCCAATCATTGTATGAATGTATCAATATTGACCTCCGATTATCCTTCATGAATATCCCATGAATTCAACTCAATCCATGAATCTATGGAGATACTGTATGATTAATACAAAGTATTCCCACTCATAACATTAATTGAAAACTCATGACATGAAATTTTTTATAATAAAAAATTCCATGAAGAATCACATCATAAAAACCACTCAACCCATCAGTAGATCCAAAGTATTTATTTTACAGAAACCTCTAAATTTTTAAATGTTCAAATTTTCTGATCTTGTATATAATTCACTGTTTATTTTTTTTGTTTTTAATTGTTCTGCTGATTTGCTATCATGCAATGGATGTTTACAAATGTCATTCATTGTTTAGATCATGCTGCCTCATTCAATTCCAATTGAACTATGTTTTTTTATTCTTCATAAAAGTAAGTGGTTTGACTTATTTTTTTCATTGATAATTGATTTCATAATGAACATTCAAATTACTCATCCTCTTTTAACATGTCCACTTTTCCATTTTCCATTCACAGAAAATCCACCTATGTTTGGGGGTTGAGAGTAGCGGTGTTAGCATTTAATGGATCCTTAAATTAAAATAGGGGTAATACATTGTAAAGGAATTTTGTTATGAAATTATGTTTATTTAATTCCTTTTCATGATCAGGATATAGAGAATTGTAGAGGGAGGAACCTAACATAATTATAATAATTTCAGTTAGGTATAATAACATGTTTTCCCTATATTTGAGGTTTTTTCATAGAGTCCAAGATCTATGTCCACCTATAAAATGAAGAGTGGTTTCCTATATTGTTATATACAATTGGTTTGACCAAAACCAATTTGAGACTCTAAAATAGACTCATTACATAAGCCATAAGACTTGTCTAATCAAGATTTATGAATACCCTTTTCACATGATCACAGAAAAATTTACCCCAAAACCTTATTAATCAACATTAAGAAAATAATTATTGTTTTATTAAATAAAAATTCATTAAATTCACATATATAATACATCTTAGGTTCTAATCTCTAGGCCACAACTCATTGGAACCACCTACAAGTGGGTTCAGCCCAGTAATTCCACTATTTTGAAATACTGTGAAATAGTATTAGGTTGGTTACATATAAATTTCCAATCTAATCAAAATGTGAGGAATGAACGATATCGTGTGGTGGTTGGTATGTGTTGAATCCAGAAACTACATGAAACAAAAAAAATTAACATATAAAAAGTAAATAAATATGGGGGAACAACTAATTTTTAGGGGTGAAAAGCGGTGGACCATGAATGAATTATTATGACTATTTTGAGTTGTATTTTTTAATTATTATGGGGGTATGATATATATTATTATTTGGAAATTTGTGATAGATATATTGGGATATATGATAAAATTTTTCTATAAAATTAGTGACTTAGAATGGAGTTTTGTAATCAACACATCGCCGAAAGGGAGATGACTTTAGACAGAGGATGCAATGGTTTGAAGGTTGTGGTGTGCATGTACTTTATGATTTTTATTTCATTTTACCTTACCTAACAAGGATTAATTTTTTGGTGTATGGGAAAAATGAGGTGATAAACATATTGGGTCTTGTTTTGTAATAAAGGGTTACTACATATTTAAGATTATTTTGATTTAATATTATCTTACACTAGTTTTTCGTATTAAATAGTTATTAGATATATTTATTTATTTATTTGAGAATGATAATTGTATCTTTTATTAAATTTTTTATTTTAAATTCTTTAACAAATTCAGGAATTCTTACTTGATCATATTTTTTCAGTGTTAGGATTAATTGTAGTTTTGGGTCACCCAATTATTGAAAAAAATTCATTAATTGACCATATTAATGGGTGTTTAGTGATTAAATATCAAATTAAATACTAGGGTTTTACATTAATTCAATTTTGACAAAGATACAACTATTTGTTACATTGTTTTACACATTAAATTATCAAAAAAATGAATTCATAGAAACTCAGTGTTCACTTCCATCAGGGGTTAGTAATTTAATTTCGGATTTACATTTTAATTATTCAAAATTATTATCGTTACTTTTGATATATTGTTTGAATGAAAAAAAAACTATATTGATCATTATTAACTACCAATTTTAGGGGAGGATAAAAGTGTTAAACCAAAGTCTCCTAAAGAAGCCATGAAATATGATAATGATAAATTGAATTTTATATCTTCTATTTCTATACAAATCCTAAAGGTGTTAATAATAAATATTAAATTGAAATAATTATAACGACCCATACTTCACATACATTGTTATTACATCAGAATTGAAGCACACTTATTACAACATATAACAAAACCAGGAACGGACCGTATAGGTATAGTGTCTTTAGAAACTGGGAAACATAAACAACTGGTTCATAATGCGTCTACATTGTCTCCCATTTATTTCATCATATCTATATTCCCTTTTGGAATATCTTACTTAATAACCTTCTTCCTGATCTGGGGAATGAAAACATACAAAAGGGTGAGATCAAATTCTCAGTAAGGGTAAACAAAATAAATATCAATCACATCATATTCATAAGAACATAAATTTTAGAAATCTTAACCTGCAAAAGAGATCATAATTTCATAACATGGGATAAATCATAGTAGTGAAATGTAACCCAATAATCATTACATAAAACATGAAACTTTTTGGCATACACAAATAATCATAGAGAATCATTTCCTAGTAGTCAAGACTCATTGCCAAGACTATCTTAGCGAACAAAGTCCATTTTTGAACCGAGTTCACTCCTCGTTCCAGTCCTGTTTCACTAAACCGGTTTAACCTACCATTCCAGCCATGTCAGTCTCATGAGATATAAAATCTTTACCCAATGCATTGGAGGGAGATATAGGTCCCACCCATCTCATAATGATACCGTTCTAATGTGTGCCACAAAATCATAAATCATACATCAATGCATAACCCATGTAATTAAAATGGGATTCTTAAATAACATGTCATCATAAAACAATTCATATAAGATAAACAAATTCATAAAAATAATTCCATCACAACATAATAAAATCAATGTAATAATAGGGATAGAAACAGAACCCTATATTATCTTAGATGGAAAATAATTTTGATAAAACACTTGAACTCCATTCTTGAGGAAAATATCCTTTCCACCTAAAAAATATTTTCCTTTCTTAACATGTCATACAATTTTAAACTAAAATAAGTTGATTAAACATAAACTTGAAAACTTGTAAAGGAATATTCTTGGAAATAATGTTTTAAAAATCCATTCATGTCGTATAAGTTAAAAAACATTCTTCTCATACTTTTTTCGGAAAAGTCAAAAAGTACCTCGTACGAAAAACGACAAAAGATTCATTTCATATCTTTTACTAAAAAGTCACCGAAGGGTAAAATTGGATTTAAAAAATTTTAAGTGGATGGAAACAATATTACATATTGAGGGAACATGGATGTGGATGATAAAATACACCCTAGTAAATACCAAAGTATAAACAATCTCGGATAACAGAATGATTAGTTCGAACCAAGTTAATTAAATCAATACTAACATATCATATTAACCTGGAAAATTAGTGTAATTCATAAAAAGTTTCAAATTACATTTATTTGGGTATTTATAACATCAATTATGTCAATATTTCATTAATAAGATAATTATTGGATCATCGTTGTGTCATAAATAAATTAAATTATTTAATGTCTAAAAATTACAAATAAATAACCATTATGTATGAAATTTTTTTACCTTTCTAATGAATATTTATTGTCGAATTTATCTTATGTATATACCCATATTAAAAATGATTTACTTATTAAACTATGATTTTAACTATTTTAACCCTTCTTTAAATAAATTAATAATAAATGTCCTAATCTAATCCAAGTGGGCCTAAATGGTCATATTTTATTCCTAAGGTTGTTTTTGGCTGAATTACACTTATCCAATAGAATTAGGACATGTGTTAGGGTTATAATAATATCATTTTTACCCTTAATTACCCTATTTACTTTTAACTGTGGTAAATAAAAGTAAAAAGTTACTATTCACCAAAAATTATTTTCATCTCATTGAACCACATTTTAGTCCTTGATATTAACCGTGTCTCTCGGATTTTTGAAATTTTACTCACAAAAGAGGTAAAATTAAGTTTTATGAAAAATTCAGTTTTTTTTACAACCACTTAGTGGTTTGACTATTCATCAAAAAAATAAAAGTTTCCAGAAAAATACCAAAAATTAGGACTAAGCTATATTTGATATTATGAATTCAAAAACGATGTTTATTTTACCAAATTCAATACATATCAGTTAAATTAACTAATTTAAAAAATAATTCCCGTCGTCCAAACAAATAGCGTGTTTTTAAAAGATAATAACTATTAAAATATTGACACTTGTTTATGTCTGGTTTAAATGTGAAATTACATCCAATGAACAACATTGAATTAAATTGTAAAAATATATTCTAAATATACATTAAAACCACTCAAATTAATAATTTATCACCATTAATTATTTTGATTAAAAAATTTGTTTTTAATTAAAATTTAATAATTTTCACTATTCATCAGAATATGAAAGTTATCCGAAAAGTACCAAAATTTCACCCTAAGCTAATTTCAATATTCCGAATCCAAAAATGAAGTCCATTTTGAAAAATTTAATTTTCAAAATTTCAAAAGGTGGTTATTACTATTCATAACGGCTAGTTTTAATAGCATATCATTGTTTAGTGAAACACGGTATTGTGTACGACGCAAGCTGTTGAGGAAGGCCGTGGTTGCATGTAAAGCAAGCCAAGCTAGTGTTGTGTGTAGTGAAAGATTAATTTGATGATTTATATAACAATAAAAACAAAATATTTCTCCTAAAAGTCTCGGGTGTTACATTATACCCCCCTTAAAATGAATTTCACCCTCGAAATTCGTCACTTTGTAAAAAACAGATGAGGATACCTTTCCCTCATCATATCCTCAAGTTGCCATGTATCTTCTTAAAATTGGTGGTTCCTCCATAAAACATTCACCAATATAGTGGTCTTGTTTTGTAGGAATTTTTCACTACGATCCAATATCTCTATCGGCTGTTCTTCATAAGAAAGATCTTGCTTCAGTGGTACAACTTCTGTGCTGAGTACATGTGAAGCATCAGGTATGTACTTTCTCAGGAGAGATACATGGAACACATCGTGAACTTTAGATAGATTCGATGGAAGTTTCAACCGGTAAGCTACCTTTCCAACATGATCAAGTATTTCGAAAGGAACGATATATCTAGGGCTCAACTTCCCCTTCTTTCCAAATCTCATGACCCTATTCCAGGGAGATATTCGTAAGAACACTTTATCACCCACTTCAAACTCTAATTCTATCCTTCGGTTGTCGGCATAACTTTTTTGTCGACTATGAGCTGATCTTATTTGTTTTTTAATAGATCGGACCTTTTCTGCCATCTAATCAACAAGATCAGATCCTAATAGCTTTCTTTCCCCAACTTCATCCCAGCATGTTGGAGTCCTGCATTTCTTTCCATAGAGAGCTTTATAAGGAGCCATCTGAATACTGGAGTGAAAGCTATTATTATAAGAAAATTACACCAAAAGTAGGTGTTGATCCCAACCACCTTTGAAATCCATAGAGCAAGCTCTCAACATATCTTCTAGAGTTTGAATTGTTCTCTCAGACTGACCGTCTATCTGAGGATGATAAGAAGTGCTGAAACTCAACTCTGTATCCAGAGTATGATGAAGACTTCGCCAGAACATCAAGGTAAATCTCGGATCCCGATCAGATATAATAGAAAGTGGTACTCCATGAAATCTTACCATTTCCTTTACATATATCCTGAAAATCTAATCGAGAGAGAAATCTACTCTAATAGCAATGAAGTGTGTGGACTTTTTAATACGATCAACAATGACCCAGATAGCATTATTGCCTTTGGATGTTTTAGGAAATCCTGTGACAAAGTCTATAGTGATGTTTTCCCATTTCCATTCAGGTATGGTTAATGGTTGTAACGTCCCCTTAGACTTCTGTCTCTCATCTTTAACTTACTGACAAACCAAGCATGGTGAGACATATTCAGCAACATCTCTTTTCATGCCATCCCACCAGAAGTACTCTTTAAGGTCTCTATACATCTTTGTGCTTCCAAGATGTATAGAGCATGAAGAACTATGAGCCTCATCCAGCAACTCCTTCTTTAATTCGGGGATGGGAAGAACACAAAACCGATTCCTGAACTTTATTATCCCATCACAATCAAGGTTGAATTCAGGAACATTTCTCACCTTCTTTTATAACTCGACATCTTATTTCTGTGCCTCTTTAATCTTCACATTAATATATGGTTGAACATTCATTTGAGAAATATAAGATTTTTCCCTTTCCATTATAATTCCAAGATACATCCATTGTAAATTGATCAATATTGGATCTTTTTTTATCCTCATCATGGATAAACTGGCTTGGTCTTGTCGACTTAATGTATCTGCCACATTGTTTGCTTTCCCAGGGTGGTAATGGATTGAGCAGTCGTAATCCTTAATCAGCTCCAATCATCTTCTTTGGCACATATTCAGCTCCTTTTGTGTGAAAATATACTTTAAACTTTTATGATCAGTATAAATATCACACCTTTCACCATAAAGGTAATGACTCCAAATCATTAATGCAAATATTACTGCATCTAACTCCAAATCCTGAGTTGGGTAATTTTGCTCATGGATTTTCAACTGACATGAGGCATAAGCTATCACCATATCATTTTTCATAAGAACACACCCCAATACCTTCTTGGATGCATCACTATAGATCCCAAACCTTTCTCCACTACACGGCAGTGTGAGCACAGGTGCACTAGATAACCTTATTTTCAACTCCTTGAAATTATCTTCACATTCCTCCGTCCAAACAAACTTAACTCCTTTCCGAGTTAACCTAGTGAGTGGATTAGATAATCGTGAAAAATCATTCACAAAACGTCGATAATATCCATCCAAACCAAGAAAACTTCAGATCTCGATTACTATTGTTTGTCTCGACCATCTATCAATAACCTATATTTTTGCTGGATCCACAGATATCCCCTATTTTGAGATTATGTGACCCAAAAATGAAACTCTTTGAATCCAAAATTCACACTTGGTAAATTTGGCATTAAGCTTCTCCTTTCATAGGGTCTTCAATATAATTTTCAAGTGATCTTCATGTTCTTCCTTGCTCATTGAATAGACAAGAATATTGTCTATAAAGACTACCACAAACTGATCAAGATAGTCTCTACAGACTCTATTCATCAGATCCATGAAGATAGCAGGGGAATTAGTAAGACCAAATGGCATCACTATAAATTCATAGTTTCCATACCTTGTACAGAAAGCTGTCTTCGGTATATCCTCCCTTTTGACCCCTAATTGATGATACCCTGAACGAAGATCAATCTTGGAAATGTATTGAGCTCCTCGTAGTTGGTCAAATAAGTCATCAATGCGTGGGAGAGGATATTTGTTCTTGATAGTGATCTTGTTAAGTTCTTGCTAATCAATGCAGAGTCTCATTGATCCATCTTTCTTCATAACAAACAGAACAGGTTCTCCCCAAGGTGATGCACTAGGGAGAATGAACCCCTTATCAAGATACTCATGGAGTTGCTTCTTCAATTCCTGCTACTCAATTGGGGCCATTCTATAAGGTGTCTTTGAAATAGGTAAAGCACCTGGTAGGAGTTATATTGAAAACTCAACATCACAATTTGGTGGAAGACCCGACAATTCCTCCGGAAAGATATCATCAAACTCCCGTACAATGGGCATATTCTTAATCATGAGTTTCTCACCAACCATTTGAGATAAATAACCTTCATTTAGTGGAATCAAGACCCATAAGATGGAAGAAAGTTCCACTAGAAGGTTATGTTCATCCTTTCATCGATAGACGATCATAGATTGATCTGGAATATGAAATGTGACTTCCCTTCTTTGGAAATTGATATGAGCCCCATATAAAGAAAGTCAATCCATGACAAGAATCACAACAAATTCCATTATAGGAAGGATTAGACGATTTTTAGGAAGAAATTTCCCACCAACTTCAATCGGGGAAGAAGTATAAACTTTTGATGTGACTATTGTGCCATTAGGTGTTGTCACATCTAACTCAAAATCTAATTTTTGAGGTAATACGGTTATACCCTTAGAAAAATTTTCAGAAATAAAAGAGCGGGTGGATCCAGAATCAAATAAAACATTTTCTACTTTAGATTGGATGGTAAGTGTACCTTTCACCACATCATTATCATACTCCACATCGCTGATAGAAATTGTATGTGACTTTCCTTTGTCTTTAGCCTTAAGATTTTGTTCATGTCGACCATCATCATGAACCCTTGGATTTGGGCATTGATTGGCCTAATGAACCATCTCTTTGCACTTGAAAGATTGAAGTGTAGTAGGTTCATTTTGTGTATCACTTCCTTTGTTTGCATCATCGGACATATTCTTCCCATCATTGCGGCATTCAAATGCCCGATGACCTTCCTTTCCACATTTGAAACATATACTTGTCCCTTTAAGACAACTCCCTCGATGTTTATTTCCACACTTTGAGCATAAGGGAAAGCTCATCTTCTTTTCAGTGTGATCTTTAGATTTTCCTTTGAATTCCATTTCCTCTTCTTATCAAACCCATATGACTGATGGGTTACTCAAATATCCATCTTGACTTTGAGAGCACATCGAATGATTTCCTCATATCTATTGAAGTCCCTTATGGCTAACGCCCTGAAAAGACTTGGTTTTAAGCCACTAAATAATCGATCGATCATACTCTCAGGTTGGATAATAATACCAGAAGCGTACCTTGCAAGTCTTGTAAAATTTGCTTCATAGGTACCAACAGATTCATCATCCTTTTACTGAAGTTCAAGAAACTCTTTCTCCATCTTTGTTCTGAGAATACAAGGGAAGTACTTATTGAAAATTAAGTTCTTGAACTCATCCCATTCCATGGACTCAATCTCATCCCTTTGCCTTGTATTCTTAATAAGATTCCACCATTGATCAGCATCTCCTTCCAAACGATACACTTCTAGGATGACTTTATCATGTTCAGAACATTGATGAACTGAAAATATCTTTTCAGTAGTACTAATCCATTGTTCAGCAACTAATGGATCAGTAGACTCGCTGAATGAAGGTGGGCGCTGCCTCATGAAGGATTCAATAGAATGTTGCTCATTCCTTTGCTCGTTTGGAAGTCCTGCATGATTCATAGCTTGAGAACGTTTTGTGGTCATGGCTATAAGGTTTTTCATTTCAGCTCCCATAACGTTTGGTTGCTCAGGGGGACAATCATTGCATTGCCCGTCGCATTCCGCATTAACACGGTTCCTTCGGGTTCTAGCCATTGACTAAAACCAAGAAGAATAGTGTGAGAAACACTAATTATAATATGAAAACCACATAATCAAGAATAAAATTTCATATTTAAGGTCTTATCCTAGGATATTCATTGCCATTTCTAAAACACTAATATTGCGTTCTATGCTTAGACTTATCCTTAGGGTTCTTACTAAGACTTTCACATCCTAGTTTCCAAAGGTTGACTATACCTTTCCTCTGATACCAACTATAAAGACCAATAATTTACATACATTGTTATTACATCAGAATTGAACCACATTTATTACAACATATAACAAAACCAGGAAAGGACCGTATAGGTATAGTGTCTTTAGAAACTAGGAAACATAAACAACTAGTTCATAAAGCGTCTACACTATCTCCCATTTATTTCATCATATCTATAGTCCCTTTTGGCATATCTTACATAATAACCTTCTTCCTGACTTGGGGAAAGAAAACATACAAAATGGTGAGCTCAAATTTTCAGTAAGGGTAAACAAAAGAAATATCAATCACATCATATTCATAAGAACATAACTTTTGGAAATCATAACCTGCAAAAGAGATCATAATTTCATAACATGGGATAAATCATAGTAGTGAAATGTAATCCCAATAATCATAACATAAAACATGAAACTTTGTGTCATACACACATAATCATAGAGAATCATTTCTTAGTAGTCAAGACTCATTTCCAAGACTATCTTAGCGGACAAAGCCCATTTCTGAACCAAGTTCACTCCTCGTTCCAGTCCTGTTTCACTGAACTGGTTTAACCTGCTGTTTCAGCCATGTCTATCTCATGAGATATAAAATCCTTACCCAATGAATTGGAGGGAGATATAGGTCCCACCCATCTCATAATGATACCATTCTTATGTGTTCCACAAAATCATAAATCATACATCATTTCATAGCCCATGTAATTAAAATGGGATTCTTAAATAACATGACATCATAAAACAATTCATATAAGATAAAGGAATTCAAAAAAATAATTCCATCAAAACATAATCAAATCAATGTAATAATAGGGATAGAAACAGAACCCTATGTTATCTTAGATGGAAAATAATTTTGATAAAACACTTGAACTCCTTTCTTGAGGAAAATATCCTTTCCACTTCAAAAATATTTTCCTTTCTTAACATGTCATACAATATTAAACTAAAAGAAGTTGATTAAACATAAACTTGAAAACTTGTAAAGGAAGATTCTTGGAAATAATGTTATAAAAATCCATTCATGTCGTATAAGTTTAAAAACCATTCTTCTCGTACTTTTTTCAAAAAAGTCAAAATGTACCTCGTACGAAAAACGACAAAATATTCCTTCCATATCTTTTACTAAAAAGTCACCGAAGGGTAAAATTGGATTTAAAAAATTGTAAGTGGATGGAAACAATATTAAATATTAAGGTAACATAGATGTGGTTGATAAAATACACCCTAGTAAATACCAAAGTATAAACATTCTCATATAAAATGAGATTGTGATATTTTCCCTTACCTTAGGTCCGATTTTCTTCGTAAGTGTCCGAACCTCCTCTTGTTTGAAGAGCCTCTTTGAGATCTCCTCTTAGGGCACTAACATTGGTCTTTGAAGAAGACCAGGACCTCTAGGATGTTTCTAGGAAAGTGTAGAATAGATATTTTCAGGGTTTGGCCGAGCTAGAAGGCACAAAGTGGTGTGAGGAAGAGGGGGAGTAGGTTCCCTTTTGTAAGGGAGGAGAGGGGCTCCTTTGAAAAACTAAAAATATTATTTTATGATAAAGCCAAATACGGTTTTTAATATCTCCAAATTGGTATATTGTGAAGATAAGGTGGGTATGGGTCGAAATAATCTCATTTAATAGAATTTAGACATGTTTAGGTATCAATTTTAACCTTATCATTTAGATTTAACTTTTAGGTAGATAATTTAACTTTTACCGTGTCTCCTTGTTTTCTTACACTATAAGGTTAATAAACATACTATATCAAGCCAAACGAACCCCAAGTTGTTTATTATTAATATATATAACCTTATCTAAGTCATTTGGGAGATCCTTAGATTTTTAGGAATAAAATCACAATTAATAATATAATATTTGTTTTAAAAACTATTTTATGTCAATTTTGATACTATTTAGTAATATATTTTTGTGATAATCATAACATAATGATTAGTTCGATCAAAGTTAATTAAATCAATAATAACATGTCATATTATCCTCGAAAATTATTGGAATTCAGAAAATGTCTCAAATTGCATATATTTGGGTATTTATAACATCAATTATGTCAATATTTCATTAATAAGATAATTACTGCATCATCGTTGTGTCGTAAATAAATTAAGTTATTTAATGTCTAAAAATTACAAATAAAATACCATTATGTAGGAAATTTTTTAGCTTTCTAATTAATATTTATAGTTGAATTTAGATTATTTATAACCCCATACTAAAAATGATTTACTTATTCAACATTGATTTTAAGTATTTTAACCCTTCTTTAAATAAATTAATAATAAATGTCCTAATCTAATCCAAGTGGGCCTAAATGGTCATATTTTATTCCTAAGGTTGTTTTTGGCAGAATTACACTTATCCAATAGAATTAGGACATTTGTTAGGGTAATAATAATATCATTTTTACCCTAAATTAACCTATTTACTTTTAACCGTGGTAAATAAAAGTAAAAAGTTACTATTCACCAAAAATTATTTTCATCTCATTGAACCACATTTTAGTCCTTGATATTAACCGTGTCTCTCGGAGTTTCGAAATTCTACTCACAGAAGCGGTAAAATTATGTTTTATGAAAAATTCAGTTTTTTTATCTACCACATAGTGGTTTCACTATTCATCAAAAAAATGAAAGTTTCCAGAAAAATACCAAAAATTAGGCCTAAGATATATTTGATATTATGAATTCAAAAATGATGTGTATTTTACCAAATTCAATACATATCAGTTACATTAACTAATTTAAAAATTAATTTCTGTCGTCCAAACAGATAGCATGTTTTTAAAAGATAATAACTATCAAAAGATTGACACTTGTTTATGTCTGGTTTAAATGTGAAATTACATAAAATGAACAACATTTTATTAAATTGTAAAAATATATTCTAAATATACTTTAAAACAACTCAAATTAATAATTTATCACTATTAATTATTATGATAAAAAAATTTATTTAAAATTTAATAATTTTCACTATTCAGCAGAATATGAAAGTTATCTGAAAAGTACCAAAATTTCACCCTAAGATAATTTCGATATTCCGAATCCAAAAATGAAGTCCATTTTGAAAAATAAAATTTACAAAATTTCAAAAAGTGGTTATTACTATTCATAACTGCTAGTTTTAATAGCATATCTTTGTTTAGTGAAACTCGGTATTGTGTACAACGCAAGCTATTGAGGAAGGTCGTGGTTGCGTGTAAATCAATCCAAGATAGTGTTATGTATAGTGAATGATTCCTTTGTTGATTTATATAACAATAAAAACAAAATATTTCTCATAAAAGTCTTGGGTGTTACAATAATCGTGTTGGATATGTATTTTTTTAATGTTTTTAAATATATTTTATTAATTTATATTATTTTTTCATTGTATGTTTAATTTTTTTTACTCATGGAGGAAAATATTGAACTTATTATTCACGTTATAAGTCATGAAGTAAAAAATAAAACCTATTCAAATAATTACATTACCTTCCATAATGTTAATATAAATTTTTAATAGAATATATTTATTTCATATCCTAAAGTGAATATAAATATTTTTAAAAAAATAGTTGTGGAGAATAATAAATATTTTTCCTTGAGGGATGGTATAAAAATAATGTACTTGTATATTAAGTTGAATAATATTTATATTAATCATGTTATTCTCATAAGGTAAAAAAATCAATAATATAATCTAATTCATTGTGTCTTCCAAGAATAACAATATTATGTCGTGTAATTGATTTGATATCATCCACTAAGTTTTTTTTATTTTTCATAGATTTTATTGTATGATTATAACTTTTACAATAAAAAATATTATTTATACTTATAATATTATTTAAATGAACATAGTCCGGATAAATAGAATAAAAAAATTTAGATGGGGTGATAATTATTTGTAAAAATTAAATTTTTATTTCATATTCATGAAAAAATAATTTATTCCTCAAATTCATTCCATGATTTAAATACAATTTTAATTTTAATTCATTCCTATAAGTGAATGGAATTATTCATTAAACTTTTATAATTTTCATACCAACCATAATTATTTGATAAATTATAAAAATTGATCAAATGAATATTTTAATTCCTTAGAGGGAATTTTAGGACAAAAAATAATTTTATATTATATATTTTTTTTCACAATGAATAATTTGATGAGAATCATTAATATTCAAACACTATTGGTGTTAGGAACACAATAAAACTATAAAAACGAGGGAAATTAAGATTTTTATACCATGATCCACATCAAAATTTAATATCTAGAGAACTACCACCTAATAATCAACCTTAGGATCTCACGTTAATTAATTATACCTGAAAGTTAAAATCAAAACCATAATTTATCTTATTCTGACCGAACACATGTTCTTCTCATTATTAAGGATCATTGCATGAAGTAACCATATATGGGAACCTATAGATTGGACACACAGGCTCTAAAATCCTATTGATGTGTTTATGTTCAATTTTTTTGTAAAATCATAAAGAATTGAAGAAGCCTTAATCATATCAACAATTGCTACAACATCATTCTTTTGATCCAAGAAGAATAACATGGAACTTTGTGCTGAGATCCACTAATTATCACTATATAATAGGGTAGATAATAAATATATACTCCAATATTCATGTGGGAAATATTAACCGTGAATTTCGGCCTCATTGGATTTATAAAAATTTTTTAATACTATTTGAAATTTCAGTTTTTTCCTAGAACATGTATAAAAATCTAAATAAGACATAAATAATATGTATAAACTATTAAAAATATCACTAATTTAGTAAATATTCCATTAAATTATTTTTACATTAAAATAATATTAGGTGACAAATATATGAGCCATTAACTCAACCCATCTCTCCCGAAAATATAAAATGATCCAAGACTAATATATTCATTCATAAAATATTTTTTCATGTATTTAGTGATTAACATGTTAATAATATGGGTAGTTAATTCCATATCCCAATATTACAATGAGTTTAATGATTTCTGATTCCTTTTTCAAACTCAGACACCACACAACCCTCATTATGGGTCCCTCTATGTCCTAAACTCTAAATCATTAGAATAGGGAAAGATTCAAAATACGATTTGTGTGTGACCATCTATACCATTATAATTTATAGATGTGGATTATACCAAGACGAAAATGGAAATTTCTATAAAAATATCAAGGCACATAAGAAGATAATTATTAATCTTAGAAATCATAGCCACTGATGATTACATTATGTGTAATATAATCTCTTTGTAATTTGGAAACTCATAAATAAGGTTGTATTACATATTTCACCATCCTTAAATGAAATATTTATTATTTAATTGAACATTATTAGCAAACATCCCTTATTCATCCTTATACATGGATATAGTAAAGTTATTTCCATCCCCATCAATTGGGTCCAACATATCTCATTATTTTTTGATGAAAAAAAACTAATCTTGATCTTTAAATCAATACTATACCACCAATGGCACACCGAATGATTTTTTTTTTCAAACCATAATATCAATGAAATGGTTTTAATCTCTCTTTAATGTATATGGTAGAATAATGAACACTGATACTGATTTCATGTTGAGAGACTAATAAATATGTTCCAAGATAAAAATATGTAATGAAACTTGTAATATGATGTTTTCTATTGACAGGTCATAAACCACTTCTACTTGAGATAACCAAGCATGAAATTCATATAATGATGTCGCAATACTTATAATCCTCCAACACCAGATAGTTTAGATTCATACACATCCCTTTATTTTTATGTATCTATACCATATACCATATATTTATGATTTCATTCATCATATATTGAGGTTCTCGTTATATATGGGATCTGTATTTGATGTCAAATTTTTATCGTATTTCAATATCACCCGTGGAGATGATTCCCTCATATTTAGAAATAAAAACCATGTTTTTGTGTCCCAAATCATTATAGGATGAATTGAAAAACTGATATTCACCCACTAAGAATTCATGATTTTAGATCAACTGTTAATAATCAATTTAAATATTTTTAGTGGCTCAATATAAGTTAAAACTATGTTATAAAACATTAAAATTAAATTAAATTACTTCATTTCAATGAAAATAAAAGAAATTGTATATTATTCTCTCTTGTATGTCATTTTCAGATATAAACACAAAATTTGGTGTATAAAATAGCTTCTAAATATAAGAAAGGAATGGATTGTCATCTCATCCATGTTTATGGGGTAATTTATCAACACATTTTTTTATTGGTAATGAAAATATTCTCACAATAATATTATTAAGAAAAAATCCATGTAGTCAATAATATAATAATGAGGTTATAACAATAATGGAATCACAGTGTTTTTTCTAATCCTTTCTAGTATCCTAAGTATGTCTCCTTTCACATATAATTTCATTGAGAAAGTGTAAAAAATAAAGTAAGCATTTATGTTCATTGAGAAAATTATCCAATATGGAATTTAAATAGAAAGTGATAATGATACAAATAAAGAGAATCTTTCAAGTTTTAAAGGCTTTGGGTAGTTTCATATGATGCATCATGTTAAGGGATCATCTGAATCTATCCATTTCACTGCACATGACCAAGTTTTTATTTATTATAAAGTTACTTCCAACCATTTTTTCTAGTTCAAGATACTTTTTCTTTTTTACATCTTTCTAGTGTTACCAGATATAAAATTTCTATTTTTTACTTCAATTGGACTAATATTCTTTTATCCCTTAAGTAGATATAATTTATCCCTATATAAACCTAAATTATATAACTCAATGGGGGAATATTATTTTAAAAAAAATTAATCCCAATTGTATTAGTGATATCAATGATATTGAATGGGAGAGATTTTCTTTTGGATATTTTTCACGTTTAGTTTTATAGTTGTTTTTATTTATTATTTTAGTCTATCAAGTCATGTTCCCATGTATGTTTACTTCTATTTCATGGATAATTAAAAATTTGTGAAATAAAATATTTTCATTAATTTCAAATCAATTGTGAAAAATATGTTTATTTGTTTCACATAATTACTATATACTCATTTCAATTTCCTTTTCTGAATATTAATACTTATTTATTAAAATTTATTGTGGTTTATATCTTATTACCTTTAATATTCATCTTTTATTTACTTTCATGCCCTTTTTATTTTGTTTGATTATATCACTTTTTATATTTTTTCAAATGTTTTTCTTTTTAATGACACCAAGAGGCATAATATTTGGCATAATTTATGTATTAATGAATTATGATGTAAAAATTTACTTATAAACATTTTATCTTTTATATTTCGAAGTACTCTAGTTCATTAAGTTTAAAACACTTGAATATAAAATCCATGATTTTTATTTTCCTAAAATTCATTGAGCATTAAGTGTTGTTTTTCATATTAAAATATCTAAAATTAAATTTTTGATTTGTATTTGGATATACTTTTTTCATGTTTCAAATTATATTCTAATTTGAACCATGATTTTTAATTTCACACATTTTTTATGATTTTATTAATTTCGTGATTTGTTATTATCATAAAGGAATTAATTTTGTGTTAACTATGTATTAATTTCAAAAATCATTATTATTTTAAAATTAATATATTTCATTATGATATTGATCATTTTATTAGTTTTTTGGTTCAAAGAATCATGGAATTATTTATCAAATTTCTAGTACCGATGACCATTTTATAGATGTTTTTAAATAATATAATTAATACATTCATCCATAGCTCGTAAGAGTATATAAATTACTCTCTAGACTTCTATAAATGACTCTTCCTACCCCATAAAGAACTTATGTCTTCAATCGAAGAAGATATGAAAATCTCATATGACCAAAAAGATGTTTTGAAATGGTTTTTAGGTGGTTCTTTATTCCCTTTTTACAACTCTTTAGGAAATATATCACAATATTTAATGTTCATTTTCAGCATAGTGAAAGAGCATAAAAACATCTAGTTTTTTTCTTAAATGATTCTAACATTCACTAAATAGTTTTAACTGACATGAAATAAATGGAATTTGATTCATTAATTTCTTGATGATAGAGGAGAATTTATCCCTAGTGGAGATAAAAGGATTATATGAAAATGTAAATTTTAACTATTCCAATGACAATATATATTAAAGAATCTATAAATATAGTGGACAGGTATTTGTAAAAGTATCTACGATCATTCAGCCTTGGTTTTTATATAATATGTCTCCCAATAAATTTATATTTTCACTTCCAAGTAATTATACAAATGTTGATTTTTGCATACCACTATTTTTGAACCTTGTGATTTCCAAGCATTAAAGTGGAGGAATATTTGATATGGTCATTGTTATTTGGCTATTTTGTCCCTTCATCCAGTTTCAATCTCCCATAACTGATTAAAAACCAATTGTACCGACTATTATTTTCATTTATTTAATTTTTTTGAAACTTTTTGTTATTTTAATAAAAATAATAATATAATATTAAAAAACATATATTCGTCTGTTCGATCATACATCCTAACTGATTAAACCAATCTAACCTTAAATAGCCCCCTCTCTCTTTCCAACATTTCTTTTTTGTTCTACAAAAATTCATTCAGACATTCATCTTATTTGAAATTAAAATTATATATCTATATTTATATATCTATATTAACTTGGATTATCATAAAAAACCATTATACACTTTTATTTATCCTTTTATTTCACTAATTTTATAGACATTCCTCACTCCAATTTGATTGTGCAATCACCAATATTTAAATATTTTTAATCTTTGCTATTTTTGTCCAGAGGAGTTGCAGTTAAATCTTATACCAAAACTCATGATTTAAACTTATAGTGTCTATCTTGCAATTTATTTTCATCATTGAATATTTTTCTGTATTTAATTTCTATAATTATTTAGTGGGTTGGGATTTTCATTTTTATTATATAGAGATATGTAATTCCCAATATAATTTTTTTCAATGTTGATTGTTAGTGTTTAGATGTCTTACAATGTTAAGTCCAAAAGGGGCCTAGATACCCTTAGTTTATGGGTAAATTGGGGTATCAATAGTCTTTTCAAAATTATTCCTGGCCCACTACATCTTGATATCTTTATTATAAGGCCCACATTGTTTGTACTTAAGTGCTAACACTAAACTTATTCATTCCTTGTTTATCAGATTATTATTCGTCCAGTGTAATTCAGGAATGAAAGGAGATGGATACACATATTTTTACTTGGTTAAAACTCACAAAGAAACATCCATGTAGCATATATTTGTAATTTTTTGGTTTACCAAATCTAGTAAGGCTCAATAAAAAAATGTTTTTTCAGAAAGATCACTTATATTCTCAGTCTCAATGAATTTATAATGTTTTGGGTCATCTCATTAATTTCTCAAGGGTCACTATAGATCTCTCTTTTTATACATATGTACTACTGTGAAGGATCAGTGTCTTCTTCACTATTTTCTTACTACTATGGAGGGGATCCAAATATTGTTTTTAGACATGCAGGTCCCTTCATTTGAAAAAATGCACACATCCTCAGTTTTAATGATATTCTATATTAAAGTCATTTGATTACCCATAGATGAAATTCACTTTTCCCCATACTATATGATTCATGAAATTTATTTCTATGATTATCTCAGTGCATTAAGAACATCCTCATATCCTTTTTTAACTACCTTGAGTCATCTGCGAACTTTGTTTCACCACATGGCGTCAGTGCTTCATGGACCACCACTTCGGCAGACCGCCTTTTACTCTACTAACTTCATATCCTTCTCATGATTGAATCATCTTTCATAGATCACCTTTTATTCTATTTATCCTTTTCCTTTTGGAGTTTTATATACCCACAAAATCCCCTTTCATGAACTCCTCCTTCTGAACTTCCTTCTTCACAGAAAAACCCCTCATGAATCACATAATACATTGCCTAATTCTTCTTGAAGCGATGATAATTTCTAATGAAATTATCTCTACACAATAATCTAATTAGGGGTCCTTATATATTAACATAGATCCATAAAACCTAGTAATCGGATTTTCCCAAAACAAATATGTGGCATAGCCTTTACTACATACTAGGTATGTGGTCCACAAAACACATTTCTCTTTTGTTGTTGTTGAATTCATCCACAAAAAAAACCCTTTTTGGTATCTATGATCACCATATCATTCTGAAAATGACAAGACTCCAATGAAATTGGTTGTTTTTAAGTGTTTTAATTTTTTTATAGTATTAAAATTATCTTATTTAACTTATTTCAACCTTCTATTTAGATTTCATTGATCTCAATTTACTTATTTTTCAAGTAAAAAAATTGTTTGTGGATATAAAAAACATAACTTGCCTCAAATACCCCACTCCCAAAAATATTTTTTTTGCATTTATGTATACTATTTTTAGTATGTATAGTAAAAATATCTATAATCAAAAAAATTCATGTAAAAATAATAATGATATATGAATAATTCCTATAGTCACCCAACATGGTACCAACAATTTGTGATCACAAGTGATTTATACATAAATCAAAATAAAAAAAAATTAGAGTTAATATCTAACAAAAATATTTCCCAATAAAAACACTTCACTAATGTTTTAAATGATTTGAAGGCCTTAAAGTAATAATTTTAGGATGATACTTTTATGGAGAAGAATGTTTTTTCATCATAGTGTAATGTGTAAAAGATCATGGGTTTTCTGGGTTTAACAATTTAATTTTACATCTTAGATTTTCATATGTGATTCAAACATTTAGGTTTATTAGGTTTCATTGTACACTATATTAAGAATTTATATAAATTATAATCATAGACAACATATTTTTTTTACGAATAGGCATTTAATAATAATAATAACACAAATTAATATGTGAGTTTAATGCAATAATAGTATTGAAAGAAATGTTTATTGGTCCCTCAATGATGAAGAATATGGATGAATCGTCATTAAAGAATGAAAAATGAATGGTATGATAAAAAAGTATCAAAAAAATAATAAGTTGAGACTAGTTCATATGAATAATAATAATCAGAAGATCTATAAGAGCTATTAACATCAAAATCTTCACAATCCATTTTTTATTTGACAAATCCATTTATCCAAGGCCATTTAAGAGTTTAAGTGGGAGATCGCATAAATGTGAATTGAATCTTGTGAGAATTTTTTTTATTTTATAATATATATCATATTTATATAGCCATAATAATGTTTTTGTAATGTATTTTATCATCCAGTGTTCCTTTTTCATGTATGGTTTGTTTTTAAAAATGCAGTGTGTGAGAAGGAATGTATAGTAAAAACTGAGAAATAAGAACCTTTTTGTAAAAATATCTTACTCTAGTTCTAAATAAAACATCAAAACCTCTTAAATTGAATATAGACTAAACCATGTTTTTTTCACTAACTAGAATAATCTCAAGTTGAAATTATTTATATATTTTAGTACAATATTTTGATGTATTGTGTGTTGTGGTCATCAAATAGAGAAACATTGGTGAGTCTTTCATGACATGATTTTTGTGTTTTGATAATTACAACAAATTTTTTTATGTAGATATCATTTTTTATGAAAGTGCACAAAAATTGAAATTTGTTTCATATAACAAGCATATAATGAAAATATTGTGGTATTTGTTTGGTAACGAAAATAGTGCTTATAAAACAAGTATAAGATCTCCAAGGCTAGGAGAAAATAACTTATAAATGAACGATTAAGATTATAATAAAAAGATCATGGTAATTATTTGGTAACAAAAATAGTGACAATAAATGTAATGAATTTTATTTATCCAGCAATGGAATTCCTGAAGAATAAAAAATATGAATGTTGAATTAATAAATATTTTAGAGGATGTATTAGGATTTATGATGAATCAATTTTTTCCTACTGTTTTTTACCAATATCCTTTTGATGTGGTTATTTTATACATATATAATGTAATGGACATAGTATTTCATACCATACAGTTATAATATGACATAAATTTCATGGAAAATTTACTTATGCAAAACTATACCTAGAAGAAAATTTTAATAATGAAGGATTACTATCACTTGTTTGATTATACAAGGACAATAAAATAAGGTATTTATATAGATAATTGTGAGGTATAACATAATACCTCATCATAAAAAAGAATGAAAACATAGTTTAAAAATTCCATTAACAAGTTTCCAAAAGCACCAAATGACCAGGAATAATGCCCCAAGGATGTCTATTCATGTTGGGAATACCCAAATACCCTTTATAAGATAATATAGATTCTCTCATAAAAGATTATTTAATTATCAACTGTATTCCTATGAGAAAAATAGAACATCATACATAAACACATATTGTAAGGAATGCCAATAAGTGAAATGTAAAGTGTGTGAAAAAACATGAACAGATGTAGTTTCCACAATTCTATGTGAGTACGAGGTAGTTTGGCCATCAAATAAGCTGTGATTAGTTTGAGAACATCCATCACATTTTTTGTTGACTCTATGAAAATTTATTTACAAAATTTAGTGGACACCTAGCAATGAAACCATAAGTGCCTCTAGGATTATGGGCATCATGTATTTATTCATGGAGGATTTCTAACTAGTTATATGTACAGTCCAGGTGCATTAATCATCATGTGTATTAGAATTTGTGGGGTCTAATATATGTGTTTACATGCCTTCAAGATCATGTACTTGGACTAAGTACCATTGTGATTATGGTACTTATAAATTTTCCCATTAACCGATTTTAAAATGGAGGAATAAATAAAACCATAAGGCCTTTGAGCCTAGGGATAATTTCAATTAAATTAATGTTGATATTTCCAATCATATTCAATTAAAATATATTATCTATTATCTATAAAAACTAGAAAAATCAAAAAATTATCATCATGTCATTCACTTGAAACACATTATGATTATCTTAATGTTATCCTTGGAGCTCATGATTATAAAAAACATAAATAAATTTATATACATAGTCATATAAATTAAATTTATATATATGTTTACCTTTTTATGGTTATGTTATAGATTCATTGGATTTTGATGATATTAAAGTGTTTCTCTTAAAATACCAAATATTTGATTTCATTGATTTCTAAATGAGTTAAAGTGTAACTACATATGAAATGTATGACATACTATTTACCCATAATGTTTCATATCTAATTCACTCTTATAATCAGTAGGGCAAGTATCCCAACTAATAACTATAATATTGAAAATACACACCTACATTCATCAATTTGAAGTATATGTTTAATATATTTAGTTTTTTCAAGAATTAATTATAGGAAGAGTACGATGAAGAAATGCCACATCAAATAAACTATGGTGTTGATGACTTGGGTCTCAGTAAAATAGGAAAGAATGATATCCCATCTCCACTATATTATGATGACAATATAAAGGGGAAATGATAATTGAAAAAATGACTGCAATAAAATCTTCTACCATATTAGTCACAATTCTCTTCTTCAACTATAAATCATAGATTATTTTATACAGTAACTCAAATCAATATTACATTATGTTTTCTTTTATAGTAGTATATGTTATTGGAATTCATTCACAAAACACTGTTTAAATAGATTTTTATGTTATTCCTTTAAACAGTATTCCAGATACTATGTTCATACGCCGGGGTGTAATAATTGTTATATTGAAGAAAGTTGGATACTCTCTTAACATTAACATCAAATACAATGATTAAAAAATAAATAAATTATTATATTTAATAACATGAATTAAATTTATTAAATTTATATATCAAATAAATTTTTTGATGATTAGGTTAAGGATTTGTTGGACTAAGATAATTTTAAATTACTTCTCAGAAAATTTCAAATATTGGATTTTATTAATAGTTAAATGAGTAAATGTGTACTAATATTGTGAGAACAAAAATAAGTGTTGTTTTTTAAATTCTTGAATTATATTATTTTCTTTAGTGAATTTATGGAATTTTAATTTTATGAAATAATTTAATTGTTAGTGAACAATGTTCTAAATGAATATAAAAGTGAGTTTTACATGAAATCTTATATCATATATAAGGATGGAAACCAACATGTGGGGTACACATCAAATTTGAAGACCATGAATCCTAACCCATTTTATAATTCAAAACTAGAACCCATCTAATTTAAAAATGTATCACCCGATGCCTGCCCTATTATATTTTAAAATACACATTTAACCCCCTTAACCCATTAAAATAATAGTTCATATTTTTAAAAATTTTAAAATCATTTATAAATTTAAAATTAATTTATTTCAACATATATTAATATTTTTTAAAATATATAATCATGTAAAATAATATATAATGAACTATTAATTATTAATTTAATCGTATTTCGAATTCACTACTCTAACCCTAGAAAACCCATGATTAACCACTATAGTAATCATATTTTACCGGATCTGGTAGTGTTATATACTCATTGTTATCCATAAACATATCTTATTATCTATATAAAAACATATAATACATTGTTTAATTTTTTAAAATATCTTATAATCTACATAAAAACTAGTAAAATATTCTATTTAATTATAATAAAAGTGATACAAAAATGGGCTTTTTGACATGGTATTTCTAAAAAATTATTCAAATGGTTCCATGTTATAAATATGTATATAAAGAGAAAGGGTAAAATTTTATACAATGTTTGTTTTTTATTATATATTATTTTAATTTAATTTAATTTATTCAAAAATATAATTTTAATCTCATTAAAACCATCATTTTATAAATGGATGACCCTTGAAATCCGTTTAAAAATTTCAATGTCGGATTGCATTTATATTTTTTCAGTATAATAATATATTCTTTAACATATTATTTTGTTAATAATTTAAATAATAATAGTAAAAAATAATTATTTAATTAAAAATATTTTACAATTTCAATAATATTTCAATTAATATAATTTAATTATTAATAACTAATAACTATTAATACAATATTTAATAATGAATTTTACAATAACTTAGTAGTGGAATAAAATGTAACCTATAATTAACAATACATTTTGTATTAGTTTAAATAAAAATAGATAACTATGTAATTAATTATAATGAATGATTTAATAAATAAAAAAATAACAATGATATCATTATTAATTACAATATTGTCATTAATAAATATTAACCAATAATTACTTTTATTAATAACAGTTATATTATTAATTACCAATAATAATAATGTAAATAGTAAATAAGTTATTATTATTTTTACTATTAATTAAATTTTCAATTATTTAATAATTACCACAATAATTAGTAATGAACAATTAATTAATAATCCAATAGTAAATTAATAATAACAAGACTCAGGATCAAATCTATGTAGGGATGAGTTTATGTGGTACTGTTGTAGTATCACATCACCGCAGTAGTATGGGTATTTTTGAAGGTAATATATAGTGGCATTGTGACGATGATACTATTCATAAAAATGATCATTTGAGAATATGTAATTGGACATTCTAGTAATTAGGCCACTAGACCATCATACACTAAAATACACAAGTAGAAAAAATAGACTTCAATATCATTATTAACACTTAACATTAGTTTTCTATCTGGGTTAATATCATCTGACTTTGTATGTGTTATTGATAATGAGGGTTGAATAAATCCTCATTAAAATAATTATTTTTGAGGATTTTGATGTCGTCTATTCTCATAATTGTCATCAAAAGTGAATCCTTCAAACTATCAGTGATGATTTTTTTGGATAATAAATATTTAAAGTGTATAATTTTATTATATTTATATGATTATTACTCACTTGGAACATATAAAGATACATAAGAACTAAAAATCACAGAAACTAAATTGAAAATGAGAAAAACAACCTCAAAACATTTTCATGATTTCATTACATGTGGATGTGTCCTTCAAATCAGTATGTTTTTTCTATATTACTCTTATTTTGAGGAAATAACTCATGTGAAATCCATATTAGTGGTTGGTAATACATTTTATACATTAGCTAGTAAATCTAACACAAAAATATTTTCTTCATAACTTCATAAAAATAATTATTCATCTCTATAAAAAACATCAAAAAGTTATCTACATGTCGATAAAACACCATTAATATTGGATTTTTCCTTCCAATATCATTTATAAATCTATGTTAACACATGTTTTATATAATTTGGAGATTTCAATGTTAGTTTATAAAAAATGGAATTGAAAATTATTTTAAAAATGATATGTAGATGGATTTTAATGCCTATTTTCTATAAAATTGATGTTGAAATCCCGTCTAAAAGATGTAATATAGGAGGCTTACTAGATCATTTTTTCTTAAAAGTGACTTCGAATGATTAATTTTTTAAAAAGTATTTAGAAAATAAATAACTCCAAATATGTAAACAAAAAGTGCAGAACCAAACACCTATAAAACCACAAAAATAGAACAGGGGTGAAAAAACATATTAAAAACAATAACAACATTTTATACAAATATGTAGAAAAATTAAACTAACTATCAAAATTAGTCAAAACTAAAAATATATGATAACAAATTTTGGAGGTGTTTCATTTAATTTGATGTATATAGAGAAACATCATAAAACCTGAGAGTATTAAGTGTCATGAATTTAAAAAATTTACATATTTTTATAACTTATAAGTGTTATAATGAAACTAATCATTTCAAAATATGTTGTTGTTGTGGTCGTTAATATCAAATAAATGATTCCAAATATATAATAATACCATTCACCACTCCCTTGTAGATGGTGAAAAAACACTTTTAAAAAAATATTTTACAAATAAATAAACTAGATTTGTTATAAAAAAATTATTCACAGATATACAATTTATTTACCTGAACATTAACATATTAAATTTTTTCAGAGTCCACTATAGAATACTGATCCCTATTAAAATCAATCCATGACATATTTAAATTTCAATATTTGAAAATAAAATAATATATTAAATTAAAATATTAAGATAAAAAAACAAAAATAATAGAATAAGACTTACTAATTTAATAACTTGTTGAATCTTCTTCGAACACCAACAAATAAAGAGATAAACCAATATGTATTATATTCTTTTAGGAAAAATATTCATAACACACAATTTCTAAGAAAATATTAAAAAACCAAAATCATTAATAGTATAATAAATATTGGTTCATAAATGTATATTTTTTCTTACCGACCAATGAATGAATAAAACATACACTTAATCTATGTTTTATAATCAGTTAGATATATAAACAATTCTGAAATCTTCCATTCAAGTACTGCATAAATTTTGTAATTTATTATAGATCCATAAAACCATAAAATGAAATGAAATAAAATTGGATGAAATGTTTGTTGAGATTCATGACTAGAAATGTAATTAATAAATTCTGTAAAACATATTTTTATTTAAATAAATTTATATAATAATTGAAATTTACATACATGGAAAACAATTACAACATATGTACAATGAGATCATCTTCCCGTAAAAAATCCATGATGTTATTTTTGAAAATATATAATTTATAATGTTTTCCAGATATATTGTAAATCATTAGAAAACTATAGTTAATATCTAATATAAAAAAATGTGTGTTAACATTTTTCCCCATCAACTTCTAAAAGATTATATGAAGGCACTAAAATATGAAATTTTCCATTCCTTTATAGGGATTTTTTAAATATTAGGTACTTATATATAATTTAAGTGTAACAAAATATTATTATTACGTATTAATTTAATGATAAATAATAATTAAAAAACAAATAATATGTCATATGTTAACAAATGGAAACAAATAGTTATCCGAAGTAAAAAATTATCAATACTCTTTCAAACTATGGACACCTCCACAATAGGCAACAAGACTGGAGATGTTGGATCAATAATATCATATATCAATACTATTACCTGATTTGAAATCATAAGATGATGATGTACATAATATCCAATATGACATAAATTATGTGTCCTTCAATACATACATAAGGATACCTAGTATTGAACTCATAGTACATGGTTGGGGATAGACAAGGAGGAGGAAGATCTCGATAGGCATGCGACATAGGCCATGTCTATCTCATCACATCAAAATGTATAAATGATATGTATGATTTAATTGTATCCTCTACTGACCCATTCAACTGTAAAAATCTAGCGTGCAAATAAAAGATTTCTATTTTATATTATTCCCTCATTGATGATGAACTAGCAGCATGGCCAAATAATTTTTTAAAGCTGATACCATATTTATGACCTCTAATGCGGCACAAGTGTTCTGGATTACCTAATGTAGTGGTGAGAATATTCATCCAAACCTCATGGATAATGGTCCCGTGAATCATTTTCTCCTGAATGGAATCCTGAAATAATACTTTCAAAAGTCATAGTAGGAAAATATATTTCTAAAAAAACTAATATTGATGAAAATTAAAAATTAATTATATAAAATAATTTAAATTTCTTCCTTTGTTCAATCATAAATATAATTACCCTTTTTATCATTCTCACCATTACCCATTTTTTATGATGAAGGTGAGTAGATTGAGGGTCTTGTGTACCCTCTTCGGATATTCTGTTTCTGATGCATTCACCGATGAACAATTCCTTCTTTCTGCCTGGCGGTGACACACTTCTTTCATTGTTTCCCCGAATTCCATCTTTCCAATGTTAGGATAATTTCATCAATTTCATCGTCATTGTAGACTTATTGATCTAAATCTGAATATGGAATGTCATTTTATCCATCAATGGATTGTTTGTTGAAAACATCATTGAGTCTAAGTGTCCATAAAACATTAAGTCAAGTTTTTGAATCTCATTCCCAGTGACATGTTCCTGTGGATGTTGGTTAAATACACTAAATCTATCTTGATAGGGTAGAAACATTTGGTCATGGTGATTATAATTTCTCGGCATGTTTGCATGCATGTCAAGATATTGGGAACATTAGGAACCTGTAATTTATTCCTCCTTAGGAGGGCATCTCATATAAGGCATCTCAGGCGCTGAAAATGAGGAATCTTGTTTTGTTCATATTATAGTTGACTCCATTGGTTTATGTCTTCAAGGGATTTTTTTCCTTAGTATTCCCATTTTAATTTCATGGAGTAGGGATTTTGGGTTTGGTCATGAGTTTTTCGTTTTTTGGAGATGAATCAGGATGCCCTATTCATGTGGATAATTTCTTGAGTTTAACAACTATAGGATATTTTACAACAACTTTTTTAATGTCTTGTGGGGAATGGTTGTAGGATTAATGTAATATAGGGAATAATGGTACACAGTTTAATGTTCCTTTTGTAAATTATTTGAATAGATTTAATGTATTTTGGAGATAGGATGGGAATATATTTAATGTATTTTGGGGAAAGTATAGGGAACCCTTGTTGGATAAGATTAAGGTTGACTATGTCCCTAGGGGGGAGATTCCACACCTGGGTAAGTGGGCTATATTCCAAGAATGGATGATCTCACAATGGATTTTTATGATTTTTTCATTGAACCTCATGGAAGAATCCTACATTCCTTGTTGGTAAACATATATAGAAATCCAGGATTTTATATTCCATAGTTGAAGGTCGTGTGGTATGACTGATCTATACAGTTTAATTTTATTCGATAAGGATTCTTGTGTCTTGAAAGGAGCATCAATGAGGTGTGGTGTGGGGATTTTTCATTAAATCTTCAATGTATATGAGAATCATCCTTTGAGGATTTAATGTGTGGATTATTCATGGGTGAATCCCAACACAAGATAATACATTGATTGAGATAGAGAAAGAGGGGTGATATCCAATAATGGCCATACATGGGGAATCTAATGTTCATCACACATGGTAAGAGGTGTGGGTTCTTACCATGTGAGTCATTCATGAGTATTCTTGTGTTCATCACATTCGGTATTTCTATAGTTTAATGTCATCTTCTAGGGATATTTTTTTTAATTTAACATCATGTGATATAATGTGGAGATAAGAATTTTTACATCATGCATATTTATCATGGTTGGGTATTAAACCTGGTAGGGTATCACGTCAATGTGAGAGGAAGACTCATCATATGGAATATTCAAAATGAGAGGTCACTAGTTTCCCATGATGATAACACCATTAATTCATACATGATCACTGCCTGCATGCCCCTCGTTGGGGCATGTATTAAACAGGGTTTTGGAGGAATGTCCATCATTATTCAAAATGTTAATCTCCATGAAATATTCCCAAGAACATGAAATTAAACTGTATCCTCACCCTTTGTGACGAACATCAGATTCCACTAATATGAATCACATGGGATGACCCTACAACTATTACCACGTGTGATGAAAACCAAACACCCCATCTATGATCATTAGGGGATACCTACCCTCTATCACCATCACCCTTAAGGTGTGATCTCGTATTGGTTAGATCGAAGTTGTAATCCCAACACCATCTCCTGAAAGAATTAATCTCCTATATTGGGAATAATTAATGTTTAAGCCCCACACCACCCCTCTATGAAAATCCTTTTGTGACACAACTATCCTTACGACATGACGTTAAACTACATAGATCGGTCTTGTCACATGAACATAAACTATAGCATCAATGTATATAGGTCTTATACAATGTTTTATAATAGGGTATTTTGGATGAATCAATGAGGTTCAATCCAAATAACCATAAAAAATTGTGTAAAAAACTTCCCTTCAAGGGATACACTACACTTACCCCCAGTGTGACATCTTCCCCCAGGGGACACACTTAACCGTGATCTTCCCCCAATATGGTATCCATATTGTATCCACATAAGATAGTAAATCTATGTCAATGATGTCCCCACATGTCTTTCAATTTTTCCCCATCATGTCATTGAACCCATCATGTCCATACAAGACTTTAAACATGTTCCCATCCCATCTCCTAAAATAATTAAACTCGATCCTTGATCCACCCCAATAACGAATCCAAACCCATCTATATAAAATTTAGAACTTATGACATGACCTAGATTCCTTACACCATGGAAATAACAAGGTATAACTGAGGTAATAATCCTTAGAATACATATGACCAAGGATTCAAATACATCATGAACGACCTTTGATGCCTCATGTTTTGTGCTTGAGATGCCTCGTATGAGATTCACTCATAAAGATTATGAATTTACAAGTGAAAAATGAACCTAAACTCGATACATGATGGAATTTGTTCCCAGTGTTCCCACTCAACCTAACCAAAATTTTCTACACTATCGAGATAGAAGAAACATAATTAATTGGATTCCACATCAAGATGGATCTATTTACAAGTTTCAAAAACCTGACTTAATCATTGGGGGATACATGTACTAGGTGATGAGATCCAAGGAGGAATCCTTGGAAGAATAAACTAACATCCCTTCATCTCATTTTGATAAAGGATCCTACAACACTATTCAAAGTGGTGGAATCATCCCACCATTTTAAATTGGGAATGTGGAGCCACAAATAAGGCATCATGTCACTTCTTGGTGGAAGGAAATTTCAATTGTGTGACGAAATAATGAAAATAATTATGAAACAAATGTGAATCTATTATCCTCAATAATTTGTAAAATTAGAGTTTGCGTCAAAAACAAATTTTCATGTCATGAGATCCAGAAGATCTACACCTTTCCCTACCATGAAAACAGTTGTCCTAGCATGAAACTCTCCTACAACATGGGGATGATAACATTGGGAATCCCTTATCATAGAAATCATCAGAGCAGATCTTGTCTTTTATTTTAGGAAAAATGGGTGATGTTTGTGCATTGGGAATATCTATCATTGTACATGTATAGATGTATGATTCTATAATCTCTGTAGGAATCAAGCTAATTCAGATTAATGAAAAAATTCCATCAATCACTGAGTTTGGAGAAACCATTATGTGGAAATCTTACACATTAATACTCTTACCATGGACACCACCTCATCCATGGCTATGATGTTCCCACGCCCTGTCTCACCCTTTAAGATCATCCAAAGGAGTGTGATTAACACCCTAGTGAACATGTAAGGGCAGGAAGGGGTCCTTACAATAAGGTTCAGGGCTGGTGAATATATCAAGACATCATTGCCTAACTGACACCACCTCCCCCAAGGGTTGTGAAGGGGAAAAACACCCATTCTAATGAAAAACTGCAATGAGAGCATATCCTCAAGCACACTAAAGGCTCACCCTCTTACACCGAGGATGTTGGGGATATTTGATCTATGCCTATAGTGGCCTTAAATTTTGAGATTCATAAAATTTCAACTAGTAGGCCCTTTAAGTTCTAGAAATGACAAGTATCACAGGCTTATGAACAGGTAAATTTCCTCCCCACATCACCACCCACTATCTAGAACAGCCAGTGATGTTGTTGGGGGCTGACCTAGGACAATGCCTGACAAGGGGAACTTCTATTAATCAAGTGGCCCCTAACATTTCTAGTGCATCCAACTTTGACCCTACAACTAGTGAATTGGGATATTGTTTTACCTTCCTAGGATCATGATCCCAACTACCTCATAGATTGGTTGTGTTAACTCTCTCAGTCATTGGCACCACCAAAAACTATTTCATGACGTCCCATTATAAGGAAAATCAGTACAGAGTTCCTCCCCATGCTACCACCAATTAGCAAATAAAACATCCCCATGTTGTCATCAATGAAAGTGGATGGCCTCCCTCCTCTGCTACTAACCAGTTTGTAGGTCCTCCTTAAACTATCATTAACCAACAAGGAATTCTTCTTCATTCAATCAAAAATCAAATCAGAGGCCCCCTATACTCATTCAAAAATCAACCTATTGCTCCTCCCAATGTCCCCATATACCAAAGATGGGGTCCTACCCACTCAATCAACAATCAACATAGAGGTATTATCCATGCTGACAGCATACCCTACCCTGAAGAATCATATATGGGTAGGAATGAAAAATCCAGCAATCAGTGGAAGAATCATGGGTAGCATCATATCATCCAAAACCTCTAAGATATCGAGGTTACAGATTACTCAATGATGGATCCTTCATCTTAGAAGCAATAGTATAGGGAAGAAGCCTAGAACTAATATTCTTGATCTCAAAAACCGTGTTCCAAAATATCCCTAGATCTCTTGATTAGTATCTATAAATGAAATATGTTTTGGAAGCCTTCTATGGGGTCACAGTTCATCCACCTCCATTGCCACTAGTTTTCTCTCTTCACTAACTCCACACAAGAAGATGGATAGATGTGACTGTTAGGATTGACACCCACAAATAATGGAAAATACTCCACTAAACTAAAAACGGATACTTACACCCTCAGCATGTGGTATTGGTGAACATCTTATTCTATATGGATGGGATGATGAGTTCAGCAACCCTCATGAGATCCATTCCAACATTAAGTGTCCATTTTAATCATATAGTGTATCTTCTATTGATATATCATCAACAGATCTAATATACATTGATTTCCTCACTCTGAACATGGAAAAATTCAATCAAGGTATGGGTCATCCAAGAGAAATACCATTCCTTTTTGAAATAGGTCTTGTGTGAGGCTATGTCCATTGACCATCTAACAGTTGTATTTTGGATGCCTAAAGATATATGAATTTTAATCATTGAGTCCATCAATTAGGACCATGTAGTTTTTTTCTCTACCTAATCTAGGGAATGTATCACTACATTCATAATTAATTGACGACCTGTCTAGGGTCCATGATATTCTCAATTTCATTAAATAGCAGTGTCGAGTAGTTAAAATTATAGCACTTATTATATCTCCTTGACCGGATTTATACAACTACTAAACAAATCTCCCAAATACCTATGGAAAGGGTCTGATTATTCAATATTGATTCCTGGAAATGGTATCTCCTCATGTATATATCATAGGCTAGGAGAAATATGTTTCCCTTAATTTCAGACATATCATGTGATAATTATAGGACCAATAGTATGGTCTATCTACCGAGAATGGTGATTCCCCTATGACTGCCATCATGGTAAACATGATCATTATCAAACTGCCAAAGGATCAGTGGAATAGGGACACCGATGCAAGGAATGATAGGTAATACCCACAATAAAGGGAAACATAGTAAAAGGATGACCGCACAGTAAGTTCCTTCACTAATCAATGGAGTAAGGTGTTAGGCATCTGAAGTACCCCCAATGATTTTTTACTACCCATATTTTGACTCATGGATAATGGAAAGGGACACATCGAGCATTCTAAACCATCCAAGGTTGCGTTGAAATCAGTGTTAGAACATAATCATGTTGCTCCAGTTGCTGAAGTAGTATAAATGTCTCACAATCAAACTCAATTTAGAGCGACGCACATACTTGGTAAATGCCACAAGGGACCACATCTCTCCACTAATGGGACACCCGGTCCTCCTTGGACAAATACCCCAAATTAAAACTGTTTGAAATTTTCATTCTGTCGAGATAGAAGCCATTAGATATGAATGGTGATATATATATGTGTCACAAACCCTACTCGAGTAGTATTATTAACTACAACAGGATCATGGTGACACTGGTCCCCAAGTTGATGATCTCTAAAACACATTGGTGGTTACAAATCCTCACAATGACGACATGATGGTTCCTCTCCCTACATTCCTCGAGGCCCCGGAAACACAATAGTTAGTGATCCCTCCTGATAGTAAGTTGTACCCATCATGGGTGGATAGTTTGTGAGCAACCCTAATGATTCTTAACCATATCTTCATCCCATTTAACAAGATGGATGAACCACTATAGAACCAAGGAAAATTTTATTTAAGATACAACCTAATACTGGGGACCATGAATAGGAGGAGGTCTCCAATATCTAATTGTTTGACTAGACCTTGGATGGTTATACATTCGTTTGGTTCATCCAGCAGCCTGTTGGGTCTGTTATTTGTTGTGAGGATATCCAAATATAGTTATTTTACTTTTTAATCTCCAAAAAACAAAATAATAACATCTCTAACATATTCCCATGAGCAAAGATTCCAAATTAGTGTGTCGCTGGCTACATTTCTCAATGGAAGGGACTCTTGTACTCGCCTATGATAGCAATGTCTCAAGAAATGCTTCTCATAATGTCTATATAGAATGACAAGACTGAGCTAGTTCATACCCTCCTCACCTAGAATTACCCATGTGGATTATAGGAGTTCTCAAAAAAGGATCATCATCTGGAGAAAGCCCGATAATTGACTAGATAACAATTATAGACATTTCCCATTCTATCACCAGTGAGAAGACCCACAATGGTAGATATAGTTTCTTCCATGAATATAAAGGCTCCTGAGCCAGTATACCTAATAGACCCATTTCCAAATGATCCTTTCCTTATGTAGACTCACATTGTATAGCCTCATTCAACATAGCTTCACCATGTGAATCCTCCTCGATGAAACAATGTGGCTATGACCCCCCAGTAATGCCAGGCTCCCATGGTGCCATCCCTAGATAGATAAAATATCATTTCCCTTTAGGTATTCATAATATATAGGATACGTGAACTATACTCTAGATTAAGGAATCCAAAAACTCCAATAATTTATGAGGACCTAGGAAGACATAATCACTAGACACCCCAATCATTTCCCTTACCACATGATCCCCAGACACACCATCAATGAATGATTTGGGTTTATGGATTTTCTATAAGAATAAGTGCATTGTTTCATGATCGGGATTGTAAACTATTCACAATAGGTGAACCAAGTCTCCACTATCACTAGAAGTGAGGGCAAAGGCTTTAGTGAGTGGTGGAAAGCCCCCATCCATAGGGCACAAAATTATAATGACTGGATAGCTTTAAAGGTAGTCACTCACACTAATGGTGTTATATATTCTCATTTGATGAAGCTATAACCCCTTGTGAATATTCATCCTCCTCTGACCGTTGACTCCATTTCTGAGTCGTAGACTTAAATTTCTGGGAATAATAGGCAATGACTGTGTAAGGTAATGAAAATATACATGCTGATACAAAATATATATTGCACTCTTTCTAACATTATACCCCTTGAATATAGATATTCACCTAGGGTACACCCAAACTCATACTATCCCATTAATGATGAGAAAGAGTACACCTTCTTGAAAACCTTCATCTTGGTAGCCCACTTCATAATTCCTAATAATGCAGAATACCATGTAAACACCTTGGGTTCCTCCGAAAAAATTAATTTATGTAATGGTTGATGAAATTTGATCCTTCAAAATTCTCAGGCTAATAAGGTAATTCATACTTCTGAGATAGGGTAGTAGGTTTTGTGAAAATATCAGCAAGAACTATCCTCCCATTCTTCTTAGATAGGTATGCTTCCCTAGCAGACCATGTTAGAATTCCATGAAATTTATCCATGACTTTATTGTGATTAGAATCACCTAGCTAGGGCCTGACCAAATCCTACCGATACTCATTTTGTAGTTGTTCATAGATAGACATCCAATCAGTCATAGAACATTTACAACACAAGAAATACCCCATAAATTTAGTCTACGACATCTACTACACCATTTCCAAAGAAATACCCATAGTAGGAAAAAGATTCCTCCAAGATCAGAAGTAAAATTTTGTTGAAGCAGCTAGTTTACATACCCTTGAGTATCTAGATCCTCGGGGACCTAAACATATCAGAAGAAATGTGTGGGTCCTTGCTGAATTTTTTAAAATACCTTCTTTTTGAATGATGACATATTTATTGAAGATGAATATTATATAGATAAAATTAGTAAATAAGTTAGGACATCATCTAATAATACAGGGGAGGTGAGGGTGTCATCATACCAGGAAACATAAGTCTATTGTAAATCAAATGCTAGTTTAATAGTGTGGAGATATGCCACTACCTAGTGAAAATTAGCTCATAGATTAACCTCATCCTCAACCAGAAACTCTACAACCTATAAGAAATATCATCTAATATCACTCGCTACAACCTAAAAATTGAAGGTTTTGATAAGAGTTAGCATAAAATATATAGAAAGATTCAGCTAAAGGCCTACTTCAGTTATTTTTTATTAAGAAATGAATTCATAGTAGTCTCACAGGATAATGCCTACAACATGTTTTTGGGGAGACCCTAGATTCATTTACATGCGGTGGTCCCCTCTTAATATCACCAGTTTCTCATGTACTCCCCTAAAGAATGAATATGGGGACTCCAAGGTGATGGTTCCCCTTTGAAACTTGTCTGGGGGATATCTGGATGCTAGTTTAGAAAATAGAGAATGAAGTTTGGATTATACTTAAAATTTTGAGCTTATAAATTCCCATAATGATGTGTAATCTACTAGATTTAGTCCATTGGAAGACTTAAAATAGTGTTTTCTATCCATATTCATCAGTCAGATCCCACGAAACTATAATTGGGGTTTTTTATTTTCTCTACGAAAAAGCGTTTTGGTGTTCCCAAGAAGAAATTTCTATATATTACATCCTAATCCTACACTATATAGGCTTGGATGGTACCTGATTCCACTAATCTTATTACATAATTTTAGGTTCACCACATGCCTACTAATTTATGGCATTCCCACATGTTACAAAAACAAGGGATGAAAAGACAATGATCGACCCTTCACCATTTCTTTGATATCATGAATGGTCCTAACAGATATCTATTTGATTGAATTTCTCTGATATCATCTATAACCAATGTTTCAATAAATATGCAACCCCTCAGCATGGATTTTGGGTACACCTAATGAGTCGTTGGTGCTTCCCCTAAGAAAAATATCCCAAAAGAGACACTACCTCCCACTATTTATATTATCTCAAAAAAAGAAGATGATTGGGAAGACATCACTGCTTCATTTGAAGATGGTGTCACCAAAACCATTTATGAGTTAACAATGGTGATCCATGGTACCAAGTTATATCTATGACCAACACCGATCAGTGCATCCAAACATCTAGATAAAGAGAAATAATATGTGGCCTTCCAGAAATAGAGAAATTATATATTCTCATTGAGCTATGATATGATCCTAGGAATACAAACTTTGGTCATCCTCCATCATCTTGAGCACCGAATGAATCCTCATGGGTTTAAATTTCCTCATAGAATGATGCAATCCTTTCATGGTTCCATTGTTGAGGTTAAATTAAACAATCTTATGAAATCCAACTTCCTCAGGGAAGTCTAGTACCCTAGCTAGTTGGACAACTCAATCCTAGTCAGGAAGAAAAGTTTGTATATTAGAGTCTTCATCCACTTCTAGAACCTCAGTCTCCATTTTTACAAGGATGATTTTCCCCTTCTAGTGAAAGAGATATTAATTATAACTAATACATGTTTACCTTCCCAACCCTTAATGGATGGATACTCGGAGTTGAATCATATTCATATGGCCCTTAAGGATGGGGAGTCTACTTCTTTCAGGGAACCCCGATTTAATCTTTCTATTAGGTGGTTCCCTTTGGCCTAAATAATTTATGAATCACTTATCAATAGCACATTCACCACATCATCCAGCCAATCCTTGGGATATTACTACAATTCTATGCAAAGGATCTGGTGGTCAAATCCTTCAAGCATCAGGGCCATCCAAAGGACCTTTATTTTTTTGGATTCCATTCATCTAGATATTTAAATGCGAACCCCCTAAAGTGATTATTTGTGGTCACAATTGGATTGTTTCATAGATTCTATATTAGTAAAAAATGAATCAAAAATGACTTAGATAAGATCAAGGTCATCAAATAGAATCCTATCTTGAGTAACCACCATGAGTAACAGGGACACTAAGGCCACTTAGCATACATATGTTGATTCATTGTGAATATTTCTAGATAGTGTAATCCCTTCTTGGGGATGATGAAAATGGCATTGTTTAATGGTGGGATGAGGAATGTTGTAATTCCTTATAGTACATCAAGCAGTACCTAGTATAACCTCTATTTATAATTCCACCCATCTCTAGAAATACCTTAATTCCTTTTTGGGATAGCCCTAAAATTGTCCCTAGGCTCCCTTATAGACTAGAGAAATAGTAAGGGTAGAGATAATAACCACTTCTATTGCATCCCTATTATACTCAACATGGAGTCCAAATACTCTCTCAGGGAGAAGAGTTTCTCCATGTTAGTTGTCATAGTGTAGATATTGAAACGCTATTTGTATCATTATGAGATACAGATGGTGTCTTGAGTGGGCCTCCTAAGATACATACTCAATCTCCCTATAACATCAGGATGAGTAGTGCGATGGGTGAGTATCATATAGTAGTTTGATATTAGGTGTTTCCCGTCGAAGTTCATCAAAGGCTTGGAATTGGTAGAATTTGATATCACACATCAAGTCCCCAATGAAATACCACTGGGTGTTGATTTCTTATATGAATATATTATTTTAAGGGATCATTCTATACAGTAATAGAATGTTCGTTTTGATGGTGTCTCCCAGATCATAACTGGTATAATGATTAATGACACCATGGTTAACATGGTAGGCCTCAGGATCTTCCTCATCAATATAAAATATGGCAATTTTCATTGATATTTCTTATTTTGAGAAGGCTTCACTAATAAAGAGGCTGATTATCTGGCCCACAATAATGGTCTTAAGCTGGCTCTTTATATTGATGTACCATACTCGAATATGAATGGAGGATCAGAGCTAGTCATCATGTAGTCCAAAGGTAACTATATTTTCAAAAAGAAAGAGCATGTAACACTACTAGAAAATACTCATTAATTTATCTCCCAATTCCCATCCCAGCTAAATGTATCACATGTTCCTTGGTCATAGAATGTTCAAGTCGATTCCTGGGATGACATGGTGAAATCTCCTGCATATCTTGACTAGGTTGATTTAGTCATTAATATGCGACATTAAAGGGTCATTTCACTTTCAACTTCAGATAATGGAAACCAATAGGTAAACTATATTGATGTTAGTTCTTATATTAAAATTCTGTTAAATTCCCCTGTAGTCCTTGAAATTTCTAATTAGAAATCTCCCATTTTGAGTATCTCCAACATCTAATTCTCCTACCTGACTGAGCTAAGCCTGAGAGGATCCACGAATGTGCATCACAGTTTAACCTCTAAAGTTGGACTAGCATTGGGATGACCCTCAAAAGACATGGGTTCAATGGAATTCTCATCATTTTATCCTAGTAATTGGGTTATCTCATGTTATGCAAGAATTCCATTCTAGATCATATGTCACCCATCATGTAGGATTGATGCTCTCTCTTCTGATTCGGTGGTTGGGATACTTCTAGCCCCCAAGGTTCATGGTTACATTGATTTACCTATGAGTTTTCATTCATGTTAGCACTATTATAACATTGAATATTGACAACTAGAGATTCTCTACACCACCAAATATTCTTATCCTATATTATATGGGGACTCGACATTTTGGGGCCATTCCTGCTAGTGAAATATCACCATTTTTGGTTCATCTTGACCACATGTGTCTTCTTCTCCAAATCAGAGCAAGATGTTCCCCCCAAAAAAAGTACAATATCAGGAAAATGATTGATTTTTTGATAATCTGAATCATAATGTTTTTTAAAGTACCTCATGTTGATCTCATATACAATGAAACTAATTTCTGAGATTCTTAGATAATGAATTTATATGCCAAGGGAAATCGATCCATCAATACATTCACTCGCATGTACATGCAAATGAGATAATTGTGGAATTTAAAAAGAATCTTTATAATATTTTTCATAAGATAGTGGTCCAGAAAAAACGTTTGTATCCTAAAAACATCCCAACTCCCTTTGTTCATATTAGATGATAACTTAGAATTCAACCAAGATGCACCATACTACATGGTATATGAAAAACGTTAGTCTTTACCATCGAGGTTTTTTTTATATCACTCTGTAGATCTTTCTATGACTATCATACTTTATATATTATAGAAACATTATATTTGGATGAGTTTTAAACCCATGAATAGAATATGATCTAGGCCTTCCACAATATAGAGAGGTGATAGAATATGATAGTTTTAGTGTTTTAAAAGAATGTAATCTCTCCATCGTAACATGGTACGAGCTCTTAGAACACTTATGATACCCAAGAAAAAGATTCCAATGTTTGATCCCATGTGGGAAGGACCTTACCTAATCCATATGGTATATTTCATTAGATTAAACACATTGATCACCATGGATGGAGAGTTCATCACACCTCCAACCAATGCCATGTTTCTCAAGTAGTACATCACATAAATATTTATATAGTCCAAGAAGTATGACCTTAATCATTTTTCAACTAGTTCTATATCTATAGTAATAAATTTGTACTTGTCTTGGTTCTGGCCACATAACCTTGAACTATTACCTCAATGGTCCAGGTTGTACAACCTTAAACCTTTTCCAAATGGTCTGAGATCTACGAACCTAAACTAGTATCTACCTTGGTTCTAGTCGTATGACCTTAAAATTCAACCCTAATTGTCTATATAGGACATCATTAAACTATTTTCAATAGATCTGAACTCTCTGAAAATAAACAAGCAGTTTCCTTGGTCCTTACCACATGACCATAAACTACCACACCAATGGTCTGATATCTACAACCTAAAACATAAAAAATATGGTTTGATCACCGTGACTCTAATCTATGATCCAAATACTAATATCCTAAGACGAAGACTCATGAACCTAAGGTGAAATCATGTTATCATAAAGATGATTTCATGTTAAATTTTGGGGGCTCTTAGGTCTCTCCATTCTTATAGCATTACTCTTCCTTCGATGTCTGACATGTTCCAAAGACCCACGATCTAGGAAGTATGTCCTTAAAATATTTGTGACTGGTAGGATGTTTGTGACCTTAAACAAACTGTAGCCCTATGATCCAACCAATATGACATGAATCTATTTACAACCGCTACAATCCAAGTTCTTTGACATAAAATAGTAGAAACCATATTATGAGTTGTATGAATTTAAACTACAAATCCAAAAATCCCTGATGCATGATGTTTACCTAAAATATTAACCCATATAGAACAAGGATAACTCATGAAATAAGTGTGGGAAGATAAAGTATTACCCTATATAAAATCATGATTCCTAAAATGATTTATATTGGATAATCACAATCTAATGTTATCATTTTATGATCTTAAACTACATCCTTATCATCTGCAATGAACATAGGATTCCCTATAAAATAATAGTGGTATGATAAATTATTTCTATGTATAAAATCAGTATGCCTCATATTATAAGCATGAGATGATCACAATCTAACATCCTCAACAACTGATGTTAAAACACAACATTTCCCTATGAAATGAACACATGGTGCCTCATACAATAAATGTGGGATGATAAAGAATTACCACATATAAAATCATGATGCCTAATATGATAAGTATGGGCTGATTTCAATCTAATTTCCTCAGTTTCGGATGTGAAACTGTATCCTTACCATATGCAATGAATGTCGGATGGCTCATACAAAAAGTGTGAGATGGCCAAAAGAGAGAAAATCCTCCATGAATGATGTGAAATAGTAGAGTCACTGTAGATTCCCAAAGCTTGACGTATATGGACATTACATTACTTGTGCGGAATAGTTAGTACATAACAAAAACACACACACAAGGATCTTAATAGTTTAGGGTCTTTGGAAACTCGGAATATAATCTTTTAATCGTGGTGAAAGATCTTCAACATCTCCCATAAAGATCTTCCATTTTTTATACCTAAAAACTTTCTTTAAATCCTGGTAAAATAAACATAAAAGGGTGAGCTCAAATGCTCAGTAATGGTAAAAAAAAGAAATATCAATCACATCATATTCATAAGAACAGAACATTTTTGGAAATATTAACCTGCAAAAGAGAGAATAATTTCATAACATGGGATAAATCATAGTAGTGAAATGAAATCCAAATAATCATAAATTAAAACATGATACTTTGTGTCATACACACATAATCATTTATAATCATATCTTATTAGTCAAGACTCATTTCCACGAATATCTTAGTGGACAAAGTCCATTTCTGAACCGAGTCACCCTCGTTTTAGTCCCGTTTCACTGAACCGGTATAACCTACCGTTCCAGCCATGTCTATCTCATGAGATATAAAATATTTACCCAATGAATTGGAGGGAGATATAGGTCCCACCCATCTCATAATGATACCATTCTTATGTGTGCCACAAAATCATAAACCATACATCATAGCATAACCCATGTAATAAAAATGGGAATCTTAAACATCATGACATCATAAAACAATTCATATAAGATAAAGGAATTCATAAAAATATATCGATCACAATATAATCATATCAATGTAATTATAGGGATATAAAAAAAACCCTATATTATCTTACATGGAAAATAATTTTGATAAAACACTTGAACTCCATTCTTGAGGAAAATATCCTTTCTACTTCAAAAACATTTTTCCGTTATTTAAATGTCATACTATTTTAATCTAAAATAATTTTATTAAAAATAAACATGAAAACTTGTAAAGGAATATTCTTGAAAATATTTTTTTAAAAATCCATTCATGTCGTATAAGTTAAAAAAACATTCTTCTCGTACTTTTCTCGGAATAGTCAAAAAGTACCTCATACGAAAAACGACAAAAGATTCCTTTCATATCTTTTACTAAAAACTGACCGAAGGGTAAAATTGGATTTAGAAAATTGTAGGTTAATGTAAATAATATTACATATTGAGGAAAAATGTATGTGGATGATAAAATACACCCCAGTAAATTTCAAATTATAAACAATCTCGGATAAAAATGAGATTGTGATATTTCCCTTACCTAGGTCCATTTTGCTTCGTAAGTGTCCGAACCTCCTGTATAATGATTTAAATAATATTATTGACTTATTAAAGAATCATACATACTTTTATGATATCATATATGGTCATTTTCTTAGCTTCTTAGTAGTAATATTTCATTGCTACTTGTTATTCGGGTGTTTATAACTTTTTGTTCTTATGTGTGTTTTGTCGAATAAATTCTTATTCTTAACTTTAGGTAATAGATACCTCATTTCTAGGATGGTATTAGTGTAATATATATCATATTAATTCATTCAATTAATTTATATAATCATTATGAAATTAAGATCATGTAGAACGAGTCGCATCACATCATGGAGACTGTATTCCGTACGTACGCACGAGTGATGATATCGTTCCTATGATCGTGGAATTGTATTGGAGTGTATGTATACTATTTCAGAATCAGTATCAATTTATAATAGTCATATATAGTAATTATTTACACCATTATACCCATCCATGTAAGGTGGTGGTGGAAAATAGATTACACCACGGCGTGGAGACGGTATTCCGTACGTACGCACGCGCGGTGATTTCTTTTTCCATAGGATGGATAGATGGTGAAATAGGGTTGTTTCATACTTATAATAACATATAATTATATTAGTGATACTGATGTTATTACTTTATCATGAAACAACTAATGAAGAAGTAGTGGAAGAAGAAAGAAATTGAAAAAGATCGGTAATGGATATTACCTCTTTTTGACACGCCTTGTCTTAACCTCCACTTAAAGAACTAAGGATGGAATTTGAAGAAGACAAGGACCTCTAGGATGATACTAGGGAAGTGGAGAGGATATTTTGGCAGGGTCTGACCGATCTTGAAGGCTCAATGTTGTGTGAGGAAGAGAGGGAGGAGGTGCCTTTTTATAAGGGTGGAGAGGGGCACCTTAGGAATTCTTAAAAATATTAATTTCTAATAAATCTAACCCCACTTAAAAACCTCCAAAAATGACTCATATCCGAATATTAGATGATATATGGATGTAATGTAATAAAACAATCAAATTTAGGCATGTTAGGTATTTATTTTAAACATTATCAAGTTGATTTATCCTTATTTAGTCAATTTAATTTTATTTGTGGTAATAACATTATAAAATTTAAATTATAACAAATAATTACTTATTTGTTGTAAATTGTCCATAATTGGATACTTTATAATATTTTCTACCATATAAATTTAAATTTATAATTTTTAAATATATTTTTGATTTTTAAACAATTTTATAATATATTATTTTTATAAAATAACAATAGTGTCAATTTTGACACTATTAAATTATTTGAATTTAAATAAAGTATATACAGAAGATATGTTCGAACCAAAAGCTTTAATAGAATCATAAAAGGACATATGTATCTATAAAATTATTTTAGAACATGAAATAGTTCATATAATATTTATTTTATTATTTTTAAAACCATTTATTTGGTTTATCTCTTAATAAATAAATTACTGCAACATTTTTGTTTAATTATTTAATATATTTATTTGTTTCATAAAAATTAAAAATAAAATCCTATGATGAATCTAAATCTATTAACATTGAGAATAATACTTTTACTAGAATTTATCATCTTAAAATCACAATATTTAAATTGTTATATTTATTAAATTATGAAGGTGACAACTTTGGCATCATTTAAAATAAAATAGTATAAGTGTCATAATCGATTTTATAAGGCTCCAAATGGTCCAATATTCGACCATTGGATGATTATGGTTTATATGTACATGAAAAATAAATTTTGGACAGGGTTTTGGGCATTTTATAGTTACTATTAGTTTAATAAAAACTATATTCTTGATTTTTCACTAGATAAACAATTTCTCCATCACTATTGTGTTACAATTAATGATAATTATTTAATCCCTAAAAATTATAAATAAATTTATATGATGTAGATAAGTTCATTAGATTTCAGGAGACTATTCATGTTTGAAGTTTCATGAAGTTTATCACTAAATTAAAATTAATATACTTATAAGATTTAAGAGAGTGACATGTTGTCACTTTCTTTGGTTTTAATAATAATTAAATTATTTTCAAGGTAAAAAGCCCATAAAATGAATGTAATCCGACCCTTAGGTTATATGGGTCTACTTTTATCTATACAATAGAATTTTGGCACGTGTTCGGGTAATTTTATAATATTATATTTACCCTTAATTACCCGATTTACCTTTAACTATGGTAAATAAAATTTTCCGTAGTTACTATTCATAATTCCCAAAAATAAAAAGTAGCTTATTAACATAATTTATACCCCTTGATTAAAAATATGGAATCCATTTTTCCAAATTCAATACAAAAAAGTTGCAGAAATTAAATTAAAATTAATCCCGTTGTCGAAAGAAAACGGGTTTTTCATTAAAACATTGCAAAAAATTGAATTGATTTAACCTACGAATTCATGGTAAAATCAATTCTAATGACATAAATTATATTAAATGGTAAAAATATATTCTATTTATACTTTAAAACCATTCAATATTATAATATAACCATATAAATTATTGCGATGAAAAAAAGTTGTTTTTAATTAAAATATAGCGTGTCTTTACTATTCATCAAAATATGAAAGTTACCAGAATAATATGAAAAATTTATCCAAAGTAAATTTTTATTTCATGATTCCATAGAAGAATTTTATTTTGTCAAATTGGAATTATAAACATGTCAAAAAATAGATTTAAAGTGGGTGCGCCATTAAAAGGCGGTAAAACTTCATTTTTTCAAACATACTTATTTTACCCAAATTTTTTTTTTCTTATACCATGTTCTAGAAAATGTGTAAGATGAATAATAATGTTATAAAATTCAAATTTTAGTTAATACTATTAATAACGGATAGTTCATAATAATATTACAATAATATATCGTTGTTTAGTAAAACCTGGTATTGCGTACAACACACGCTATCGAGGAAGGTTGTGATTGCGTGTAATGCAAGCCAAGTCAGGGTTGCGTGCTGTGCAAGAATCCTTCGTTGTTTCGTATAACATAAACCAACCATATTTCATTTATACATTGAATATATATATATATATATACTCAATGTTGTGTATAATAACTATTATCAAAATTGTGTGTAACACGATCCAAGAATAGTGTTGTGTATACTTCAAGCTAATACGGTGTTGCATATAGCGCAAGGTAATCTTGTTGTATCATACAACACAAGACATTAATGAAATTAAAAGAATATTTTTCATAAAATCTTGGGGTGTTACATTCTACCCCCCTTAAAATGAATTTCGCCCTCGAAATTTTTCGGGGTTATAAATGGTTTACAATTCGAAAGTTTCTTAAATAGAAATCCACATCATAAAAAGGACTACCAAAACCAATATTTAAAAAAAAATTATGAAACGTAACGGTTACCCAAATAAACTAATCACTGGGTTTCCACATAGGTGAAAATATGGATATAGAAGAGAAATCTAACCATCATGTTCTGATGGAGAGTGGTAGAGAACATGGCTATGGAAAATCCAGCAATCACAAAGCCATAAATTTGTGATGATCTAAGGTACCATCTGATTCATCAGATAGAAGAGCACTAGGACAACATTTTTGGTTTTCAAGATCGTTTCCCTAACGTTGATGAAATTGGAATTAGAAGAAATACATTCGTGATTTCGGTATAGTCTCACCATTTGTCATTCTTTGTACAATTTCCACTTCATCTCTTAAAGAAATGAAGTTGAATTTATCATTCGTGATGTGTTAGTAGATCATGTGATAGAATGATGGGTCATTCCATCTGTCTCAAACAAAAGGTTAGAAAAGTTATCAAAAAATACATAAGTCCATCTATAGTGAGATTAATCATATATGGTTCCTAAAATGAACTTATACTTCATATATCATACCGCTTAATAAAATAAAACTAGTTTTTACTAACCAGGGACTTCCTGTAGGCCAGTGGTAGGAGATAAAGGCCAGTCGCACTTCGGTTGTGGATTCGATTCCCACAGCCTTGTCCGACGCGATGGGCTGTCGTCCGTCCTGCAGGTTGTCCTTTTTCTAAAACTATATTACTATAACATCCCATCAATAATATCAAAAACAATTATATCCTTAAACAATACTAACTTATGTACAACATAATACATTCCAATATTTAGTCTTATCCATAATACTGCAGTCCACTCTCATAATATAGTGAAAATGATCACCAGAGATTTAGTACCATCGTTGATCCCCATATATCATAAGATATGTCTTGTTGGTCACATTACAAACATTCAAAGGCCTTAATCGTGTATTCTCTTGAATACCCATTGAACCTTAGTGAAAACATGAATGTAGTTAAAAGCTAACACTTTACACATACCAAAATCCTCAAAATTCTATATACTCAAACCATGATCTCACTTAGTCCTTATATCAATCATGAACTCATGAATGCTGTCAAATATTTCATTTTCTCATTTTCCCTTCATTATGCGCATATCATCTTTTTTCTAAAAAATATCTCAATCACTTTCCATGGTTACGGGTACCATAAAATTTTGGAAAACCATAGTAGAACAATACATAAATATTCCAATATTCCACGATACTATATACAATATTATTTTGTAATCCCATTACATATACACTTAATCATTCCACCACATCGTTATCATATTCAACATCGCCAATGGTGATCGCATGTGACTTCCCGTTGTCCTTTGCCTTATGTGGTTGCTCATGTCGATCATCACTAACCCTTGGATTAGGGCATTTATTAGCATAATGCCCGATTTCCTTGCACTTGAAGCATTGAAGTGTTGGTGGTGCGTTCTCTACAGTGTTTTCTTTATTCACATCATTAGAAACCCTTTTTCCATTACTTCGACACTCACCTGCTCGATGACCTTCTTTTCCACACTTAAAACATTTTCTAGTCCCTTTAAGACATTCTCCACCATGCTTCTTTCCACACTTTGTGCATAAGAAAACATTCATCTTCTTTTCACCATTATTCTGAGATTTCTCCTTGAACTCCATCTTTCGTTTCTTGTCAAAACCATGAGATGGATATGTAACACCAACTTCCATTTCTACCTTGATAGCACAATGCACAATTTCATCATAGCTACTGAAGTATCTTATAGCTAATGCCCTTCAAAGATTGGTTTTAAGCCACTGAAAAATCGATTAACTTTACTTTCAGGTTGGATGATAATTCCAGATGCATACCTTGCAAGTGTTGTAAAATTCGCTTCGTATATACCAACAGATTCATCATCATTCTGCTTCAGCTCAAGAAACACATTTTCCATCTTTGTTCGAAGAATACGAGGGAAGTACTTACTGAAAAAAATGTTCCTGAACTCATCCCATTCCATGGACTCAATTTCATCTCTTGTCCTCGTATTCTTGATAAGATTCCACCATTGATCAGCCTCACCTTCCAAACGATATACTGCTATGATGACTTTATCATGTTCAGAACATTGAAGAACTGAAAATAACTTTTCCGTGGTACTGATCCATTGTTCAGCAACAAGTGGATCGGAAGACCCACTGAAAGAAGGTGGGTGTTGCCTCATGAAGGACTCAATAGAATATTGTTCCCTTCTCTGCTCATTTGGAAGTCCAGAATGATTCATAGCTTGTGTAAGTATAGCAATAAGATTTTTCACTCCATCTCCTATAACACTTGTTTGTTCAGGAGGAAAATCATTGCATTGTCCATTACAGTGATCAATACGGTTCCTTCAGGTTCCATCCATCGTCTAAAACCCAAAAAGAATAGCGTGAGAGGAAAAAATAATGCTAGGGAAAACAACATAGTAAAGTGGGAGTACCCTTAATATCTAACATCTTAGGTTAAATTCTAATATCGTTACCATAGTTCTAGGACTATATCCTATACATATAATTATCCTTAGGGACATCCCTAGACATACCTTAGAAATATCTCAAGGGATCTCACTAACGTTCTCACATCCTAGTTTCCAACGGTTGACTAAACCTTTCCTCTAATACCAACTATAGAGACCTGAAGCTTGACGTATATGGACATTCCATTACTTTTGCGGAATACTTAGTACATAACAAAAACAAACACACAAGGATCGTAATAGTTTAGTGTCTTTGGAAACACAGAATATAATCTTCTAATCGTGGTGAAAGATCTTCAACATCTCCCATAAAGATCTTCCTTTTTTATACTTAAAACCTTTCTTTATATCCTGGGAAAAAAACATAAAAGTGTGAGCTCAAATTCTCAGTAAGGGTAAAAAAATAAATATCAATCGCATCATATTCATAAGAACATAACATTTTTGGGAAATCTTAACCTGAAAAAGATAGCATAATTTCATAACATGGGATAAATCATAGTAGTGAAATGAAATCCCAATAATCATAACATAAAACATGAAACTTTGTGGCATACACACATAATCATATAGAATCATATCTTATTAGTCAAGACTCATTTCCAAGACTATCTTAGTGGACAAAGTCCATTTCTGAACCGAGTCACCCTCGTTTCAATCCTATTTCACTAAACCGGTATAACCTACCGTTCCAGCCATGTGGATCACATGAGATATAAAATCTTTAACCAATTCATTGGAGGGATATATAGGTCCCACCCATCTCATAATGATACCATTCTTATGTGTGCCACAAAATCATAAACCATACATCATAGCATAACCCATGTAATAAAAATGGGAATCTTAAACATCATGACATCATAAAAAAATTCATATAAGATAAAGGAATTCATAAAAATATATCCATCACAACATAATCATATCAATTTAATTATAGGGATATAAACAGAACCCTATATTATCTTAAATGGAAAATAATTTTGATAAAACACTTGAACTCCATTCTTAAGGAAAATATCCTTTCTACTTCAAAAACATTTTTCCGTTCTTTACATGTCATACTATTTTAATCTAAAAGATGTTGATTAAAAATAGACTTCAAAACTTTTAAAGGAATATTCTTGGAAATATGGTTTTAAAAATCCATTCATGCCGTATAAGTTAAAAAAAAATTCTTCTCGTACTTTTGTCGGAAAAGTCAAAAAGTACCTCGTGCGAAAAATGACAAAATATTCCTTTCCTATATTTTACTAAAAACTGAACGAAGGGTAAAATTGGATTTAAAAAATTGTAGTTAAATGGAAATAATATTACATATTGAGGAAACATGGATGTGGATGATAAAATACACCCCAGTAAATTTCAAAGTATAAACAATCTCGGATAAAAATGAGATTGTGATATTTCCCTTACCTTAGGTCCATTTTGCTTCGTAAGTGTCTGAACCTCCTGTATAATGATTTAAATAATGTTATTGACTTATTCCATAATCATACATATTTTTATGATATCATATATGGTCATTTTCTTAGCTTCTTAGTAGTAATATTTCATTGCTACTTGTTTTTCGGGTGTTTATAACTTTTTGTTCGTATGCGTGTTTTGTCAAACAAACTCTTATTCTTATCTTTAGGTTATAGATACCTCATTTCCAGGATGGTATTAGTGTAATATATATCATATTCATTCATTCAATTCATTTATATAATCATTATGAAATTAAGATCATGTAGAACGAGTCGCATCACATCGTGGAGACGGTATTCCGTACGTATGCACGAGTGATGATATCGTTCCTTTGATCGTGGAATTGTATTGGAGAGTATGTATACTATTTCAGAATCAGTATCACTTTATAATAGTCATATATAGTCATTATTTACACCATTATACCCATCCAAGTAGGGTGGAGGTGGAAAATAGATTACACCACGGCATGGAGACGGTATTCCGTACGTACGCACGCGCGGTGATTTCTTTTTTCCATAGGATGGATAGATGGTGAAATCGGGTTTTTTCATACTTATAATAACATATCAGTATATGAGTGATACTGATGTTATTAATTTATCATGAAAAAACTAAAGAAGAAGAAGTGGAAGAAGAAAGAAATTGAAAAATATCGGTAATGGATATTACCTCTTTTTGACGCGCCTTTTCTTAACCTCCACTTAAAGAACTAAGGATGGTCTTTGAAGAAGACCAGGACCCCTAGGATGATACTAGGGAAGTGGAGAAGATATTCTGGTAGGGGCTATCCGAGCTTGAAGGCTCAATGTTGTGTGAGGAAGAGAGGGAGGAGGTGCCCTTTTATAAGGGAGGAGAGGGGCACCTTAGGAATTCTTAAAAATATTAATTTATAATAAATCTAACCCCACTTAAAAACCTCCAAAAATGACTCATATCCAAAGATTAGATGATATACGGTGGTAATATCATCAACCAATCAAATGTAGACATGTTAGGTATTTATTTTTAACATTATCAACTTGATTTATCCTTATTTAATCAATTTAATTTTATTTATGGTAATAACATTCTAAAATTTAAATTATAACAAATAATTACTTATATGTTGTGAATTGTCCATAATTGGATATTTTATAACATTTTCTACCATATAAATGTAAATTTATAATTTTTAAATATATTTGTGATTTTTAAACAATTTTATAATATATTATTTTTATAAAATAACAATAGTGTCAGTTTGACACTATTCATTTATTTGATTTTAAATATAGTATATACAGAAGATATGTTCTAAAAAAATATTTAATAGAATAATAGAAGGACATATGTATCTAGAAAATTAGTTTAGAACATTAAATAGTTCATATAATATTTATTTTATTATTTTTAAATCCATTTATTTGGTTTATCTCTTAATAAATAAATTACTGCAACATTTTTGTATAATTATTTACTAAACTTATTTGTTTCATAAAAATTAAAAATAAAATCCTATGATGAATATAAATCTATTAAATTTCATAATAATACTTTTACTATAATTTATCATCTTAAAATCACAATAGTTAAATTATTATATTTATTAAATTATGAAGGTGACAACTTTGGCATCATTTAAAATAAAATAGTATAAGTGTCATAATCGATTTTATAAGGCTCCAAATGGTCCACTATTCGACCACTGGATGATTATGGTTTATCTGTACATGAAAAATAAATTTTGGTCAGGGTTTTGGGAATTTTATGGTTACTATTAGTTTAATAAAAACTATATTCTTGATTTTTCACTAGATAAACAATTTCTGCATCACTATTGTGTTACAATTAATGATAATTATTTAATCCCTAAAAATTATAAATAAATTCATATGATGTAGATAACTTCATCAGATTTCTGGAGACTATTCATGTTCGATGTTTCATGAAGTTTATCACTAAATTAAAATTAATATACTTATAAGATTTAAGAGAGTGACATGTTGTCACTTTCTTTGGTTTTAATAATAAATAAATTATTTTCATGGTAAATAGTCCATAAAATGAATCTAATCCGACCCTTAGGTTATATGGGTCTACTTTTATCCATTCAATATAATTTTGGAATGTGTTAGGGTAATTTTATAATATTATATTTACCCTTAATTACCTGATTTACCTTTAACTATGGTAAATAAAATTTACCGTAGTTACTATTCATAATTCCCAAAAATAAAAAGTAGCTTATTAACATAATTTGGACCCAATGATTCCAAATATGGAATCCATTTTTCCAAATTCAATACACAAAACTTTCAGAAATTAAATTAAAATTAATCTCGTTCTCGAAAGAAAACAGGTTTTTCGTTAAAACATTGTAAAAGATTGAATTGATTTAACCTATGAATTCAAGGTAAAATCAATGCTAATGACATACATTATATTAAATGGTAAAAATATATTCTATTTATACTTTAAAACCATTAAATATTATAATATGACCATATAAATTATTGCGATGAAAAAAGTTGTTTTTAATTAAAATATAGCGTGTTTTTACTATTCATCAAAATATAAAAGTTACCAGAATAATATGAAAAATTTATCCAAAGTAAATTTTTATTTCATGATTCCATAGAAGAATTTTATGCTGTCAAATTGAACTTATAAAAATGTCAAAAACTAGATTTAAAGTGGGTGCGCCATCAAAATGCGGTAAAACTGCATTTTTTGAAACATACTTATTTTACCCGAAAAATTTATTTTCTTCTTATACCATGTTCTAGAAAATGTGTAAGATGAATAATAATGTTATAAAATTCAAAATTTATTTAATACTATTCATAACGGATAGTTCATACTAATATTATTATAATATATCGTTGTTTAGTAAAACCCGGTATTGCGTACAACACACGCTATCGAGGACGGTCGCGATTGCGTGTAATGCAAGCCAAGTCAGGGTTGCGTGAAGTGAAAGAATCCTTCGTTGTTTCGTATAACATAATCCAACCATATTTCATTTATACATTGAATATATATATATATTTATACTCAATGTTGCGTAGAATAACTATTATCAAAATTGTGTGTAACACGATCCAAGAATAGTGTTGCGTATACTGCAAGCTAATACGGTGTTGCGTATAGTGCAAGGTAATATTGGTGTAGCATACAACACAAGACATTAATGAAATTAAAAGAATATGTTTCATAAAATCTTGGGGTGTTACAGTCACCCAGTGTCATGAACATGGTATGACCTCGTTATATAGTATTTCCCCTACTTCCAGCATTTTTCTCCTAACATGACATGTTCTATAACAATGTGTTGGATTATTCTCATTCCATGGGATATGTAGTGAAACCTAGACATTCTGTCTCTAGGACCAACCATAAATTTAGCTATATTATACGCTTTTGGACCCATTTACAGTCTGAGCATTAGAACCCTAAACAATGTGCACTTAATCTATAGGATTTTTTTAGTACGTGGGCCTACACACGCCTCCTTTCACAATGATTTTTACCTTTTTCATGCCATGTAATCATCCTCATAGAAAATATCCATTTAGTTCAAGCATCACATATTTAAAATGTTAAATGATAGTATAAGCATCACCACATCAAAATATTTTTTTATTTCTTCTAGTATGGGCTCTATGACCTTAAACTATGATCCATAGTCATAGAATTATGACCTTAAAATATTCACACAAAGCTTCCATATAACCTCATCTCCATGGTTTAATTCATCTATGGTGTTTTAGAAATCCAGTGTCCCCACCACATTCTAGAACAATGTATGGATTGATTTCCATTAACATTGGATATGTAGTAATTACCTTATACCTCATCATGGTCCCAACCCCTTCATCACCTCATCACAGGGCATTTTCTTCCCCCATTAACTTGATATTGACTTGATGTATGATTTATCGAGTTTGTGTGGTATAGGGTCCCTTTGGACCTCCATTCATGACATGTTATAACTCTTTTATTCAAAACAATCCTCCTAAAGAAACACATCCCCCCTTTAGTCTAACCCCTATGAGTCTAAACAAGTAATTAACATAGTCCATGCCCTATGACCCTAAAATAGTAGCGATCATAGTCCCAGAACAATTACATTAGACTAGTATCAACCATATTTTGATCCATGTGACTTTAAACTCGTAGAAACCATTATCTAAGACATATAAATTAAAACTACAATCAACTATATTCTGAGTTACATGACATTAAACTAAAAAACCTAACACCCATAATTAAATGATGGTAAACTATGATCTCACTCCATAGTAGACCAGGATGCCTCATTATATATGTATTATATGATGAAGAAATTTTCCTCATATAAAACTACGATTACTTATGATATGAGATATCCTGATACCCTCAATAGAGAGGATTTCATCCTTCTACTGTCAGTCTCCCACCACACTAAAACCCAGAACTACGTCTGTATTGATTCCCATTTTTTTGAGATATGATGTGATGCCCATATATATCACATTGATCCCATATAGAAGATTAACGTGTTTAATGGTCCTTCCCCTCTAGTCCATGATTGATTCTCACCTACCCACCTGTTTACCCATCATGTTTCAGAACGTGATGGAATTACTCATAAGAAACCTAATATTCCCTTTCAGTATATTCTCTGTTTTCACATAGGTGCTTGGTGCATTCTCTAATTTGGATAATCATCATCCTCTTAATCTTAATAGGCTCTCTACTAGAATAGTTCTATGTCACCCTGGCTCACATGCCATCTTAGGAGCACACATCAATGGGTTTTTGGTAATGAATAATGATTCATTTGTTCGAACTCGGTCAATGTCTAATCTAGGCTTAGGATTTGGGATTATGTTCTATTCATGCTTCATGAATTTTTGAGATGTGTGAGTGAACCTAGTTCAAACAGCCATGACCATAAATAGTTTGAATGTTTTCTTAGGAATATTATATGATGTGTAATGTGTCCTCCCATGCCCCTTTATTCATATGGGGTAATATTTTTATGATACAACTCATATTCCCTTTATGCACATAGACCATGTATAAACATCACAATATTTTTTTTTAAATGTCCCTTTATTGATTCATGGGGTGGGCCTCCCTTCACCCCCATTCAAATCGAGTTACTACTCTTTAATGTTGTGCTAAACAATTTAGGGTACCTCTTACTCCCAAATATATTACTTTAAACTATGATCCCTTGGTCAAAACTCTATAACTTTATAGTAGGAGACCAGTTCAAATCATCATGAATTTAAACATTGTTAAAATTCTCCTCATAGTGTTTTGGGAGGTATTAGGCCTTGAAAGACCTCAATTCATGTTAGATTAACACTCCACCATGAAATACATGATACTTTTACATACTCTCACTATGTTCCAAACATCACAACCACAAACATTGTACCATATTACTTGAGGGTAATTAATATTGAAGGAAATCTTAATATCCTCATTCATGTTTTGTTACAACCCCCCTATTCCACACATATCAACATTGAGAAACACAACCCCTATTGTTTTGGTCCGAGATATTTGAATTTAAACTAAGATCCCAATATCCTGGTCACAAGGTATTAAATTGTATGACTCCTTATCCTAGTAAAATAATGTTAAAGAATTTTATTCTTAATCCTCACCATATGATGATATATTTCGTCTCTATTAGTTTCATGTCATGGAATTAATCATTGGATAATGTTTGGACCATTCTCAAGAAGGCCTTTCATTTAGTGGTAGTCACATACTACATCATTCATGTTCTTTGACATTCACTCAACATTTGAAATGACACTCCCCTTGGATGATTAGATGGCCATTCTTTAAACTGGGAATCACACCCAATGCGCTCAAATACACGATGGACTAATCTTGATAGAACTAGGATCAATTATAACATTCTATTACTTTATCCCCATGCTATACACATCCCATTATCTTTATCCCCATCATCTTCCACATATGAACTCCCCCAAATGATAATTTTTCATAGGCATTTTAGCTCACCTACCATATTAAGAACACACCCAAAAAATTTCAAACAACATTTTGTGATAGGTCCTTTGTTTTGAACACGGTATGTGGTTGACCATCATATATCAGTCCCCATCCTCATAAAAATGAAAATGTGTGCTATGTTTTGATCATGGTCAATAGTTACCATCCATCATCACACCAAACCCTTTATGTTCCAAATTTTTGACATAGTAAGTTTTCTATTAATTGTCTTTTTTTGGGTATAATTCAATGCCCCTAGAGTTACCCCATTCATGTACTAGCACAAATAGCGAAATAAATTACTATATTCAGATGAACCCATCCTCCAACCATAGTAATTTGTGGTCTAGATACTCTTTGTGGTTGATAAACTAATCCATACCCTAAGTGTTCAACTGTTGCTAAAACAATCATATGAGTGAGAAATCACATGTTCTCCACTTCATTATCACACATATCAATATTCACGTGAGCATAGGGATTGATCATCAGTTTTCCCATGATTTTGATTTTTGTTTGATAGTAAAATATGTGGAAAAACATGTCAATGTATATGAGAGATAAAAATAAATACAAAAGATTTCAAGGTTCATCCACACACTAGATCCTCTCTCTTGTGTTAGCAAAAGTGTGTCATACATCTCTACCCCAGTAATCGAGTGCTCTAGACTATCTATCCTATATCACTAGGCCTATAGTGTTTTTTGTATCCTCACAAGCTTTGTATCCTCCTACTTAAACATGGGATAAATCAAATCAAACCAAATCCTCACCCGGTCCTTCTCATCTTGTAACTAAATAATTAAAGATACCACCTCTTCCGTTCATGACTCAACCACCTCGGTCTATGCCTTCAGCAGACAAATGATATCTCCTTGGGTTTTGATGAATTTTATGTGCTTGTTCACCTTCTCCTTGAGAAATTGGATTTCTTGATCAGCCTCCTAGATCACTTTGGTGCTGTAATGTTTATCTATTTTCTATGAAATTTAAAGTTATCGGATCTTCAAACACACCCTCTCGACATGGTAGTCATCGACTAGAAGATGGAGTAGCAATCATCCACCAGTACAATGACAATGTTGCTAAGCAAGTGGAAATGTGACCTCATATGGGTCACCATATATGACTCTAGGAATTTTGTGACGAATCCATATATGATCTTCTAAGTCCTTCACTATATGATATGGTAATATTTGGAAATTTAAAGCCCATAATATTATAGTTCTTCCAGTGGAATAGGTTCATATTATTGAAAAGAAAAAATGTTTCACAGAAGAAAGTTCCTCCTCTGAGTTCCTTACAGATGGGTCAGGTTTCATGTTGAGAGGGGGAAATCTGCATCTAAACTATCATCAATAGTGTCACCCCTTACAAACTCAAGATCCTCCTCTCAAATAGAATCCTCCTTGAGTACAACATGATTCCATCTTGAGACCAACGTCAGGTTATCTTGGATGACCAAATTTCCATGTGGTAGCGTGAATGGAAATAGAGGGGCCCCATATTATCCCACCACATCCTCATTCTGAGATAACATCCTTTTGTGAGCTTCATGAAAAAAATAACCTCGGTTATTATTTCCATTGATGATGATTCGAGTATGATTTTTTTATTAAAGGGTAAATGACTTATAGAGGCTTACTATTTGGGAAAGGATGGGTCCTGGTGTTTTAAAAGGGTGTTCCACCATAAGATTCCACTAGATAAAAGTGGGTACAATTTTTGCCAGTCCCATCCCCTCAGTGATGGATTGGTGGAAGTTATATCAGAACAAACAAACACATTGATGAATTAAACTCAATAGCTCTATGAAGGTTTAAAAGATATATGTTGATTGAGATATAGTCTTACCCCACGGAAGAGGGATATCAATAATGAGTCTCTTCGGGAGATCTAACTTTCTAGAGATCATTTTTACATCAAAATTCAAGGTTGTGGTATTGCATAGATAACTGGGAGGACTGGGGCCTCCATGGAGACTTGTCTGAATTTTCTAACGAGCCCTCTAGCTACAACAATCCCAATCAAAAATTTTCAGGCATACCTATTGATATCAGTGGAAACACAATTTTCTTCATTTTTTTGAGAGCACCTTGTCAGTCATGGCTTGTTGTTACATAACAAAAATCATAGTAGAACCTCTATAAAAAATAGGGTAAAGTGATAAAAGAGTCAAATGGGTAAAAAACTAGGCTTTCCTCATGATGTTTGACCAGGTCAACGTCATCATTATGGGTGATCTCACGTCTCTCCCATGGAGTATCTAAAACAGTGGTCAATCTCCATGACTCCTTATGGCCAGTAATGTTTTTATTGGTACTATCAGATGACTCCTCAGATGCTTATTCGATGGATGATATCTTCCCATTTTTATTCTCACCACCGATCAACATGTTCATCAAGCTATATAGTAATTCCAGGTCTTCCATGATTGTGTGAAAGGTTTTCATATCCTTTAGGTATGAAATACCCCCATGGATGTTCACCCTAGTGGTGATCGTGGAAATCCCCACCTCTAGTAGCTCAATCCCTTACAAAGTCAGCTTCCTCCACAGCTACTCTATCTTTATGTTAATTTGTGACCTCCCTAGTCTGCCCCGAGTGTGGGGAAATAAGCATCATAGGTTGGATACATCAAGTAAAATATCGTTTTGGGGGGGGGGGGGCTCCCTAGAAATTCTCATTCTAGACTTTGATCCCTCTACATGATCTTATGGCCATTTCTAATGATTTTGCCCCCTCAATGAGGTAGGGGTGCAATAGAACCTTGAATTTCCAACACTAGAGACACAAATAAATCCACCAATGGTTGGAAAACCCCTTATAGATAATCATACCTACACCCTATTTCTACTATGCCTTGCTGGAAGACACAATTAACCATAGGCACTAATGAAGAATCACACTTGGGTATGTTGCAACGCATTTGTTTTAATATATTTGGGAAATGAAAGGTTATATATTTGTTTTAAGTATCATGATGAAATCTCTTGTGACCTATCATGTAAACATCCACCATATCTAAAAAGGATATATTTATGACTGACCTCATAGTACCCCATATATACTCTATTGTTTTGGCAACTGGATGCATCTAAACTTCTAGAAAAAATGGGAGGAAGATTAAGTCTCACAGTATGTATTTCCATCAAACGTGGTCACAATTACTCTACCTCAATATGTGCTCAGGTATTACAATTTCTCTAGCATTCGCTATGAGTTGTCCACTATATCACCAACTATGGTTGATAATGGGTGGAAGTTGAAATTCATGACATTTCCAATATGAACCTTGTCCCTGACATCATTTACCACCACCAACTGAACCATATATATGTTGATCATCAAAGTCCACAAACCAACATTCGGGGGGTGATGGAACTAATAAATTCATTGACTTTGAATTGAACCGTGATCTAGCCATGTAGGAACAATAACGGACCTCAAATCCACATAGGCGATCACCATCTAGCCACATGGACTAAATTGTTTTTGACCCATGAAATCTATGATACCCCACGTTTTTCTTAGATTCCAAATGTTATAATTGTTTCCATCCCAATCATCAAATGTTTTTGAACCATTTAATGTCCCTTCACTATAATCATCCAATAACCGAGGAATGTGGCCAGGAATGGAGTGTAGTGAACTATCGACTTCCACACTTCCACCATGGTTTATCTCCACTACTCATATTGGAGTTCCTCTAAGATCAACCATTATGATCATGAACTCCTCCTTTTTTCACCACCAGACACTTATTTGGTCATCCTGACATATTTACAATGGGATCCTTCTTCAAAAACATCCCAATATATATCATAAATTCAATGAAATGATGGAAATGGGAGGATTCTCCAATAATTTCATCAATTTATCTAGAAGAATCTACACTATGATGGTGCTCTAATTCCTTTAATACTGAGCTTTCAATGATTTGAGGAACTAAACATACCGAAACCCCTTTAGTGGGATCCCAATGATGAATTGAAGGTCCCACATAATGATACCCACCTTTCTATGATGGGGTTTGATCGTATTGGTATCCAGAGACCAATTATTGAGGAGCTCCAATAGGCTTTCATTTCATTCACTTCACATTGGTTTTTACCTCTTCCATTCCATAAAAACATCTTCATAAAAATGCCCCATTAGTCCAAGCATTATATCTTTAAAATATTAGTCAACAGTCCGAGCATCACAAATTCAAACTGTTATCTAATTTCCCCTGGTCTATGCACTATGACCATTAACTATGAGCCTTTCTATACTCATTATGAACATAAAATATGTGAACTCCACTACATTAGACCCTCATTCATGTGTTCTAATACGATAATGCCCCACCACTTTTTAGAACTACATATGAATTGATTTTCATTCTTATTGGATGTGTAGTGATGCTTGGGTTTATCTTCCTATACCCAACCACTTAATATACTCATCATGGGGACTCTCCTTCCCCATCAACATGATGTTGACCTGGGGCATGATTTTTGATGTCTATATGGATGAGGGTCTTTTTGGTACTCTATTCATGTCTGGTTCACTATACTTGTTTTGAATTCATTCTTTGGGACACAACTTCTACCTTCCACCTTCCGACGACACAATTATTTCTTGGTTACCCCATATTCCCACTTCCAAATGGTGTATTTCATTCATTACATTAATCATTAATGTAGGATTATTTTTTGAAATAATATGACGGGATACTAGTTTCTTTTTCAATAGATTTCTCCTTTCACCTCGTCGTCTAATCTGGCTCTCCCTAAAAGATTAACTCATGTTCTTGAAAGTCGTTCCATGTTCCATTTAGATGTTGAAACTAGGTAATTAATATACTTTCATCTCAACTTAGAAGAAACCTTTGGTCTGGGTGAGTATGAAAATTAGGCATGTATGGATGGAAGTTTCGATGATGGGTTCATTGGGAAAACTACAACCAGAAAGGCCATTAACAACACTAGATTAGGCCTTTATCATCACATAAAAAGTGATTCATATCACAACATGGTTAAAATCCATTGAATTTTATCAGAATTAGAAATTAATTGATAAATGGACCCTTTATCTGTGATAAAAATGAGATGATAATTCACAGATTTTTCAGCACTTTTAGAAGCTCTTATAAAATAAACTATTTATCAATGCATTAATTTAGTACTTCTAAAAGGGAATAATATGGTATGATGTTACATCAGATTGTAGCGCTAGAAATTGGTCATACTATATTGTTCTATAACAGAACACTATAACAATAGAAATATTACCTGAAATTAGAATAATCTTATTTAAATATAGAATTTAAATGAAATAAAATTTACAACAAAAATACTAGACAAAAACTATTATAGATAATGACAATTAACCAGTATAAAATAAAAACCCATAGATTCATGTGAAAAATAAAGCACCTATATAAGAAAACAATTTTTAAGTTAGAAAGAATATTATTAAATAAATATAAATGAACATCTTAAATTTTAACTAAACTATGGGTCATATTGGTAACCCTATGTATCAAATTGAGTAGAGGTTGATTCTTTAAGGTCACAAAATTTATTGTTCATCTTCAGCCATTACCTCTATAAAAATTAAATAAATTATTATATGATTATAATGACATGGAAATTAATTATGTAATTGAAGAATGAATTATGACAAAAAAATTAAGCATGTTTTCCCAGTTTTGGCAGTGCAATGAACATTTTAAACTAAAATGACACTTATATATGGAAAAGAAAAACTTGGAGTCATTCCTATCACACAATGCATCAGGTCATTGTTTGAATGATTCCTATAAATTCCAAATTACTTATGGATAATTTTATTAAATTATCTTAACAATATGAATGTGTTTCCTTGGTTTTGAGTATTTCACTTGCGCTTTTTATTAAAATGACATTCTCAACTGGAAACATGCACATTCAGTCTTGCTGGTCACATCATCTACGAGTTTGATATGAGACTAATAAATACTCATCAAAATCAAATTATAAATAATTTTCCTAAATTATCATGACTATTTGAGTAAATTTTCTTAGATTTTTGTGAGTGACACTTTTTGAACTAAAATGTCAATTTTAAATTTACAATAGAGACATTGAGTAATATTAGGAACATCGTCTATCATATTGATGTGAGTTTGATTCCAAAAATTCACAAATGGCTTTGTAAATGATTTTAAAAAGTATCAAAATAATAATAATATTTTTTCTTAGATTTGAGTATGTCAGTATTCTTTTTTTCTAAAATTATTTTCCATTTAATATAAAAGACGCACATGGAGTCATACCAGTAACCTCATGCATTATATTGAGGTGCAGTTGATTCATAGACATCTCAAATGACATATGGATCATTAACATAGTGTTTAAAAAAATCTAAATGTGTTTTATGGGTTTTGAGTATGCCAATTGTGGTGTTTACTAATAGGTCATTTTATAATAGAATCACATACTTTGAGTCATATTCTTCACATCAGGTGTGGGTTTTATATAAGATAGATTTTTACATATTAAAAATTACATATAATTTTTTTTATAACCACATAATTATTTTTTCATCAAAATGGTAATATCCCTATTCTCATAAATTTTTTATTGGTAATGATGTGGTGTTTTTTATTAATGAGCTTATGGACATTAAAATTTTCATATAATGAATGTGCACATGTATAATGAAAGTTAATTGTATATATTTCATAAGAAATTTTTATATTATATTATGCATATAAATTATGATATAATTTCTCAAATAATTCTACACCCCATCGAAGATAAACCATTGTATTTTTATTATTTAAAAATTCATGATTAAGTCAATGATATTTTTTCTTTCTTTAATTTTTTAGAGGTTTTGTATCAAGAAACTAGTTTCTTTTTCAAACGGGTATATATTAATATTTCCAGCATTAAAAAAATCATTTGAAACAGGGTTTTCCTTTTTTGGATTTTTTCATATGTTTTTTTTTCATTTTCTGTCATGTTTTATTTTACACCATCCCTCCTCAACGACCATGATCACCCAATGTTGGTTATCCTCTAATAGGTATCTCATATACCTACCCGATTTGGTGGCTAATTAAACACATATATATTAAAAAAAATAGTTGGATTATAGATATATTTGGTGATTAGATTGGTGTTTTATGAAACTCTTGTGAGCATTGGATCCACTACTAAGATCATTTCTCTATCCTGCAGAGAAGTCCTGGGAATTAAAATGAATCTACATTAGATGTTGTAAATGTTTTTTATTGGTGATTTTTATCTTTCCCACTTCAGTAATATTTCATTGTTCTGGGAATTTTCTATTAGAAATTGTATCTTATGATATTTAGTTTGAAAAAATAATTGGTGAGATTTATTATTCAAAAAAAATTACCCCAATAAATTCCTTGTATAAAATGATTTTAAAAGGTGGTTAAAAACATTTCTTTAAATAAGCCTCATGAATCACTTTCACAATTGATAGTATCTTAAGTAAAAAGTGCTTTTCAGACATGTCATCGATTTTTATCTAACACAAAATTTTTATGAACTACTCCATTTCCAAACAATTTTTTTGTTTTCATTCTAGTGATTCATCTCATCATCTGCCTCGGTCTCCACCTATGCCTCCTCCTCCACCTCAGTATCCAACATTGAATATACCTCCACCTCTACCTCTACCTCCACCAACACCTCCACCTCTTCCTCCACCTTTGCCTCTTCCTCTTCCTACACCTCCACTATTACCCAAATGTGTTAGTTTTTATAGTTCAGTGCATCTAAAAAAATTATTTCTTCCATTATACTTATCCTTGAGAAATATATAAAAAAAATATAAGAATTTTATACTACTTATTTACACACCAAATATTTTTTAAGGTCATAGCTCATACTAGATCACAAACGTAGTAGGTAATCACCAAAATTTGTTGTCAAAAAACGTTCTAACAACATGTATGAGGTCCACTCATCTATAAAAAATGTTTCATATTCTTTTATGTATGATGCTTTTATAAAATATTGATAGTACTGGGAAAATATAGACATACAGATTATTAGTAAATATATTTTATGAAATTATAATTACATTCAAAAATAACATGTTAGTGGATACTGGTCTCTTCATGTTTTATAATCTCACTAATAAATTTAAAAACATAATACAAAAAATCAGTTCCATTATCTTACAATGGACAGTACATAAACATTTTAAAAAATAAGAACACTATTTGAAAACATGTTTTGATAATTAAATATTTCTATATATACCTTAATTTTCTTCCATTTTTGGTAATCCATTGACTTTATTTATTTATACGTTGACTTCATGCCATGATTTTCCAATATTTAGTTACCTCCCTATAATAAAAAAGACTTATAAAACATTGATTGAAATAATAATTCAATGTTTATCTATAAAATGTTTACTATAGTGTATTAAAAATTCAAAATACACATCATGTGTGTTATGTTTTTTGGATATACATGTAGTTTATCCAAAAAATAAATAGTTGGGGTATCCAGAATGACAAGATTAGCATCCAGTAAAAAAAACAATACAAAAAAAGATAATAAAATAAAAAATAAAAAAATATATTTTATGTGATTAGCTTGTAGAGTTTTAGTTCTTCATTGTAGGACTCAAAAAGTGACTGTCATCTGATATTTTTTTTAAACTCTTGGAGTGGATCGTCTTCTTTCTTTAAGATTTCTTCCTTATCCAATGTATTAATTTCCTTTGAAATGATATAGGGATTAATGAATCCAAATAATTGTTTGCATTTGTTTCCCTTTATATTGTAATAATATAAACTCCTATTGAAAATATGAAAATTTATTAACTTTACTTAACATATTAGATCACTATTTGTATAGAAGAATTATGAATATGTACCTTATGTATGTAATAAAAACTGAGATTCCCAACCATTCCTTATTTAGAATATCATTTATATTCTCGAGATTAGTTCTATATCTCATGAAAGTTCCATTTATTTATTTTACAAATGGAAAATAAGAAATATATGCATCATTAAATGTTGTATTTGCATGAAGTTGTAATAATAAAAAATGTTTCTCTTAAACTAGATGGTAAAAAGTACTCTCGGACGTTCATTTTGATTTCTTGGTCAATTCACTAGATTTTCTTGATCAAAGTTTCCATTTCCCCAACACTTTATCCATATGTAAAATCATACATCACTTTATAACTTTTTTATCAATTGTTATATATTTTTCATATAAATTTTTTTTAAAGACATTACTCATTTAATTTTAATTTTAGATGGTTAGGCTATGAAATTTCCAATAGCAACATTGTCCGTTGTAATGTCTGGATCAGCATGTGGAATAGGAAACTCCGCTATCACATCATGATCCACCTAAACCCCAACTCTCGTATGATATTTTTGGGAGGTCTTAATATTGTATATCATAATCTAGGATATTATCCATTGTATCCCTCACAACATAGTAATACGTCGGTGTTAACAGTTAAAAATCACGTACTACATTACCCAGTAGAATTTTATTAATATAATATTTTCATATGTTGTCTTATTCATATTTTGGAGAAAGTGTAATTAAAAAATTGATTACCTCTGGTAAGTTATATGGTTAGGGGAATGACTATCCTCAAATTTAGTTGGTTCATTTGGTTCATGTGCAGATATTTGATCCACCGCTAGTTCACTTTGATCCATTCTCATACATTGGTCCCTCACACCAGACCAATAAAAAATATATTTTATTGAGCCTTTATGTGTCTATAATAGTCTCACTATATTATATGTTTCATCATTATATTTTATATTCTATTAATATTTTCAAGGAGACACTCTAAAACCTAATCCTCTAATGTGACCACATTGTTCTAGGAACTTTAAAGCTATTGAAAGTAGTTTTTCTTCTAGTATGGTTACAATCAATTCTTCTACCTAAAATATATATAAATAAATATGGACATAGATATATATTTTTATGTAATACTATTATAAATCATATTTAATTACTATTACATCATACTTACAGATGTTTCACATTCTATTTTTGAGTTTTCATCAACCACTTTACCTCCCTCATTATGTGAGAATCCATATATATCACATAACATGGGATGGATGTGTCTATGTATTTATATTCATTAATCTATATATAAAAAAGGAACATTTTTTATTTTATATCTCGGAAAAAATTTATTTTTGATATAAAATACATACAAATTTCTTCTCTATTGACGTATGCCCCATCCTTTCCTTGAAATAGGGTTATATTGCTTTTGATGCACAATATTTATTTTTAGTAATATTTTTATGCTTCAAAAATTAACAAATTGGAATCATATTTGATAAAAAAATAATATAAAATAATTATTATCGATTGAAATGCATCTGAAATGGTTTTTCATTTTGATGACTATTGAAATAAGTCCATTTATCATTTTTTATAATGGGTGAATAACTAACTGGTGGGTGGGGCCTCACATTTCACTAGTATCCTTAAGAGGTAACTTGAAAATATGATTCTGGAACCCACTATGGTCTTATCCAATGACCATTAAGTCCAATTTTTTATGAAAATATTCTAAAATAATAAATATATTCATGGAATAATGATATTAAAACCAATTTTCCATTTTATAATATGTTGGTAATATATAGAAAGTATATTTTAATATTGTTGTTATATCATACAAAGGGTTTCAGGCGTCAGAGTTCGAAGTGGAGCTTTGAATCAATATCAACTTTGACATTCATCACTGTTGTGACCACACCATAACTAATGGATAATTATTTTTTGGGTTGTTAGGTTTTCCACATTGATTCCAACCAACCAAATTTGTTATACCATGACTTTAATAGATGATAATTTTATTTAACACTCTGATGTTGTGTCATTGTGGTTTTTTTCATAAATATGATTTTGATCTATATTGGCACCAGAAAATGCATGCACAAAATATTCTAAATGCTTCTATATATGATCCAAGACCATAGAATATGTCATAATATTCAATTTGATAGGTTGTAGATCCCAAACAGATTTGTAGTTTGGGTGTTATGGAAATTCGATGATGGGATCGAAAAATGGTTTGCGGAGTCCATTCACGAAGCTCCCTCTGCGATCACGGAGCACAAGAACTTGAACGAAGCCCCTACATGCACCATGAAGGCAGGGGCAGTAGCCTCTACGGGTATGATAAACTTGAGGAACCTTCACCGGATCCCCCATGAGTGCCATGAATTACATGTCAGTAACCTCCATGACTATGAGAAACATAAGGTAACTCCGTTGGGTTTTAGAGTGTGACTACCTTTGCAGCATCATTTTATCTTCGCGGTGCCCATTTTCACTCCATGGAGACCTCCACCAAACTCAATCGCCTATAAATAGCCAACTCATACCCCATCAGATGTTGGGTTACAACACCCCTTGGGCAGCTGATTTCACATTTTGCGGATCTCCCAAGAACTATGATGTGATGCCCTTCCCAAATTCCAGAGCCCTTTGGAAAGAAGGGAGCTCCTTCGGGTTTCATGAGGCTCCGTGAATCCCCTATGCTCTGTGATACCCTCAACTCTGTGAAGCACTTTTCTCTATGTGACCCTGAGCACCATGAAGAACCTTAGCCTTATGAAAAGATGTGCTTCATGGGACCACATGCTTCATGAGACCGCATGCTCTATGAGCAGATGACCTTTTCGAAGCTGTTTCGAGTGACCCCATGCTCCGCAAGCACCGTTTCTCCACAAATATACTTTTCAAAGTCCTACACATTGTGAAGTTGAAAATAAAATTATTGTATAATATTGAGTGTGGTCAGAAATTTTTGAATGTGTAGAGGATGAGGGTTTCAGAGAAATCACAATAAAAATATGAGGATATGTTCATGAAAATTTTATTTGTTAAAAATAATTTAAAATCAGTATTTTTTAAACCAAATATTAAAATCTTCCCATGAATCTTTTAATTATGGTTGAGATAATATGATATAAAAAATATGAGGCTAAATCGGATTATTCTACTTGTGATCGATGATGAAAACCAATAATAAATAAACTAAATGATGGGATAATTTTGATAAATACCATGTTGAAATCCTAGAATGAAGAAGTGACAAAAATTTTATTTAGATCAAATAGAAATTGATAAAAAAAATATTTCAAGAGAGAAAATGAGAAGTTATATATTGTACATTAAAATATGATTGACTCTGATGTAGTAAAATTCTGGAAGGATTTTAAAAATTAAATCTGTGTTCTGAGAAAATTGAAATATTAATTTTTCTTGGATAACATTTTACTTTTAACAATGGGAATATACATAATTGATGTTAAAATCCTAGTTATATTATGGTGTTCAAGTATATTATTTATATAACTAACTTTAATACCCTATGCCAAAGGTTTTTCACATCGGTTATGTAAATAAAAAATATCAATCCACTATATTATTTGTTTTTAAGGTCAGTTATATAAATTATTAATTTGAAAACCCCTTTCATGTTGGTTATTTAACTTCAAATACTGAAACACCAATGTTAATATTAATTTTTCTTCAAGTGAAAGTAGTGTTTTGATATTTTTATAATGATGACATAATGGGAAAGATGAAGGAACATGGAAATTTGTAGGAGGTTGCATGATGTGTGGTGGTTAGTGAGAAAAGTCATTATTTAGGTGATTTCATAGGAGTTGGAGGGAACTCTCGAGTGATTTATCATCCACCCACCCTCTCATATTTTCTATGTGGGATGGGTAGTGTTCTAGTTAGAGAATATGTTCAGTGGATGTACCGAGCATTATTGGTAGCTCCATTTAGAGCTCTATGGAATATGATAGCTTCACAATAGGGAACTACCTACAAGGACTTCATTATTGGTGTGGGGATTAGTTCATCACTAGGGATCCATTAGAGAGACCTACAAGTGTTGGAAGGTCAACAAATAGGGTACCATATCATTTCCATGGGCATGGTGTCACCACATTAGGAGTTCCACTTACATCTCCATAGTGTTGAGACACACACCTTCAATTCCCTACAACATAGTGCAATACATGGTGACGACATAAACAAATATGTTGTGGATCCTATGTTATGTGAAATGGATCACGATACAGTCAGGTTGGACATCATTAATGTGGGAATGTTAATAGAAAGCTGATTCAATGCATCATACAACATAATCTTCAGTTCCTAAACATCATGGGCCTTTAAGGTCTACTAATATGTCATAAAATAGGTCTAGTGAGTCTCTATCAATCCTTGAAATGAGGGATGAGTCTTGAACCACTTAGATGTTTGGTTGGGTTCATGTTTTGTTTCTGTAATCCCCACTATCTTGTATAAATTATTATTATTAAAAACATAAAAAATTAATATCAATAAAATTCTTAAATAAATTAGTATTTATATGTAATAATAACTATTTTTATCTAGTTCAGGTTAATACAGACCATAAACACACATGAACCCATACACCTCAGTGGTTCAAGCCTCCTCTCTTTCCATTAGGAATGCTAAGAACAAATTTAACATATTCTATTATATATACATTGTATAAATACCCATGTTGTCTATAGGTCATATTCTAAAATAAATATGGAAACAATTACCATTTAGAATAAATGATTGACTTTCCTCGAGACCCACCATGTCGTGTCTTTATTCACAATGTGTTTGTAGGGAAACCCCCCATCCCACATTAAAATATAATGTGGGTGAGGGCCGATTGATAAACACCAACACACGCCTATTTTGAGTGTCCCTATTGGTGTCTCCGCTGCTGATATCATGATTTGAATATTGGGTCCTAAAATTAAACCCATTATAAGACATTTTATCTCTGACCATGTCACACCACTCCTTACTGCTTTTATAGACCATTAAATTTTGACCATTATTATTAAATAAACCACTGGTAAACCAACATAATTGTTTCTTATGTCAAAAACTCTCAAATATTGATAAAATAATTTATTAAAGTTTATATGTTACATTTATGATATCATTAAACTACTGTAATTATAATATATCATGCACCTTCTTCCATTCTATTCAGTAGACAATGCGATAATGTCGATCTTGTGTATGGTAAACAACCGCCTCATGAAGCGATGTGATTCATTTTTCACAGAAACTTTTTATGGAAGGTAATAAAGACTACTTTGATATTTATACATGATATTCATGATAAATTAATCATTAATTACATTTTATATATCATATAATTTCTTAACTTACCATCCATTGAGTTAATGATAACATCATTCATGTGTATAATGGACAACAACCTTGTGAAGGGACGATATTCGTTTTTTACTATCAGATCACATGGATATTATTTGTATGGAATATTTAGTGAAATAATATTTTACATATTTTATAATTATTATAGTGGAATGATAAGATTACACATACCTTCTTTCTATCAAGATCGTCATGAAATGTAAACGTTACTCATGAAACTGTACAACATATTGTCTTCATGATTGTAACATAGTTGTTTTTTAGAACCATATTTAATATACTGTTTTAAAAGTATAATTTACCTATTAATTGATAATTATTTCCTTATTACCATTTTTTATATGATTAAATAATAATCTCTTAGACTATATTCAACTTACCAAAGTTATTTTGGACAAATGAATCATTTATCATTAAAACATCCAACCTGAAATTAATTATTTAGATAATTTAATATTACATGGTAAAAAAATAGAAAAAATTATAAATATTAAAAATATTCTAGATAATTTTAATAATTAACATAACTTTATTATTCAGTAAGATGAGGAATTCATGTGATGATTTGTTCTTGATGTAAGGGGTTTCTTAACTCAATTTCCATTCATTGGATGAATATTATACGTTGTTGATTATATAATACTAAGACTATGTTTGTAATTTCCATTTATTTTTCTTTTTGCTTACCTTAAACTTTTTTATATATATTTAAATTTGATACACATAATAAGTTCATAAATTAATCCCTACTTAAACATAATGATCTTTCTAAGGGGTTCAGCTGAAAACATCCTTCTTTAAGACACACGTTTTTTTATTCACATGATTTCTGTTAAATATAATATATACTAATCGTTTAAACTTATATAATGAATCCTTTATACATATTTCTATTTTATGTTAAAATCCATTCACATTATTCAAGGGATTTATGATTTGAAAGCTACAAAAGTGTTAAAGGATTATGACTCAATATCATTTGAATCATCATTATTTACGCTTAAATTTATAATATTGGAAATTATTTTATTATTTGACATTAAAACTATTATATATCATTCTACACTAGTTATTAATTAGATCTTTATATAATAGTACGATTTTCCATTTTTGGTACATAAATATATTGAAAAAACATTTTTAATTAAAATCAACATTATTTCTATTTTATATCGACAACCATTTCTCTTATATGTCCATCAATTATTTAATATGTATTGAAAAAATTTAAAATTATTCTATGATTTTTTATATTTATTTATCCCTTGTATAATTTTTTACAATATAATTTAATAGGAATATTGTTTTCGTTTTCCAAATGTTGTACTTCATAACTTTTTACTAAAAATGTTAAAGGAATATTTTTGTAAATGTGTAAAATATAAAACATATCTTCCTATATTATTTTATAGGAATCATCCATTATGTGTTTAAAATGATATTTTAATAGAAAAAAATTTCTACAATATATTTTTTATTTTTTCAAAAGTGATTGTCAAATAGTAGTGTTTATTTTGTTCAGGGTTTTCTTAAATATTTTTAAGATTATTTATTTTAATAAACAAAAAACCATTAATTTCATCAAATTAATTAAATATTATATACATATGTCTCTTACATATATACATTTATCATTCTACCTTACATTGATGTGGTAATACATGCCTTGTATTTATCCTTCAAATGAATTTATTATGAAATATTCTTTGATTATGATGTTAGGAAATATTATGTAACTCATTTCATTCCATAGGTAATTCTTATGTTCATTCCTCATGATTTATTTCATTTTTATGGATCACATATATCATGAAAATTCTACAATGGGTGTGGCCAGATAACCCTCCAACGAATTGGGTAAATCTTTATTCTTGTGAGTTGCTAGGTATGATATTTGGGAGTAAACCCAAACAATTCTGGGACTTTTTCCACCATTTTATATTGTCATGGTAGTTATCATTCATTCATTTTGATATCATGTGAGATGTTTTTTTTCACCTTTCCTATGATTCCATGATCTTGTGAAACCATGTTCTTAATGATATTCCCCAACATGTTTTGTCATGAGACATTAATTTTATGATATGATGTTATACTCTTGACTCACATGTTGTGTTTCCTTATCATGCTTATTATATTTTATGGTTTTTACTCCAACCCTTTATTTATTTATTACCTAGGTTATCACAAAATGTGTTAGGATTTTAATTTTATTTTATGTGGCATTATAGTGAATTAAATAATGATTCGATGGTTTTATTTCCCTTTGATATATTATGAACCTAGTTTTCCAAAGACACTAGGACTTTTATATCATTCTGTTGAATTAATAGGTATTTATGTTTAACAATTGTTTCATAATATGTGAAAAAGAAATGGGTCAATATTGTTTTTATTAGATCAAAGGTTTAGTTAATCATTAGAAACTTAAAAGAGAAACATTTTTTGAGAACCCAATGGATATGTCTAAGTATAAATCAACATAAAGGAAAATATCCTAAAATATTAGTCCTATATAGAGTGGAATTTTTGAGAAATTACATCACTAATATTACACATCAACAGGATTTGGATTTGGAACATATGTATCTAGGTGTAGTAACTCCAAAAAGGCGCATTGGGATTGACTCAAGCAATACCTGGTATACAAAAATGGGTCTTACTACCCTCCTAAATTGACAATCATGGGGGGATATTCTTTGGTAATTCATAAACTCTTTACAAGACATTATATAGGACTTCAAGGAAATTTTAGTACATAAAGCCCAATAAGAAACATTACAATCGATAATGTTGATTAAAACCACAAGGTAAATAAGTTAGAACATTCTTATCATTTATAAGTTTTTCCTTCTATGTTTATAAGATTCCCATTGATATGATAATACATTCTCATCTTGTTATTTTATCCTTTTAGTTTATGGATATTAATAAAAAAATTTGATAACCAATTTGATGAAAAATTTGATGATTTACCCAAAGAAAATTATAAGATAATTTAATGAGGAGTTAGAAATTTTATAATAATAATGAATGAGCTATATTGAATTATGATTACTAAATTAAATGTTGTTTAATTTTAAACCTCACCAAAGAGGTTAGTGATGGATCCTCAGGGACTTTCAGGTGCTATGTATGATAAAGGAATAATGATTAAATTTCTTACATGTTACGTATGCGTGAAGAGAACTCCTGGAAAATGTATTAAGAGGACTAAAATTTGTATTATGTGTGGAAAATATAGTAATAAATCATGTAATTATTGAGGAAAAACAAAGAGAGAAATGTAGGTAAATGGTGTCCATCTTAATGTTCTATTTTCAATTCAATAACATAAATGTTAGGACCCTAGGAATTATCAATGTCGATGACCTAATCTAATGAGTAACACATACATAAATGAAGTAAATTTTATGTGTCAATTATTAAAGTGACTATGTTGATGAATTTATGTATTAATATTAAATAATTGTTTTTTTGATGTATTTGTTTATTAATGGAATTTAAAATGAATCATGAATCATATTGGGATTTTTATATTGTATTTTTCTTTAATGATTTCCAAGAACACATTGAAAGGTAATGATGAAATAGAAAATTTATTTATGTTATGGTGGCATTCTATGAAAAAACACATAATGTAACAAATGATAGTCTTAGAGATGATTTTTATGTTTAGGTAATTATGACCATTTGAAATTTGTTTCTTTTTTTTCAAAATAATGAGATATATAAAATACCATAGTGGTTTATTGATAGAGATATGATGACTTCTATTTTTTTAATATTTTATTAATATTATTGATAATGTTAATGACTCTGGTGAATTATGAATATGATTATAACATAATTTTTTTCATGGTTTTAGAAAAATAATAAACCATAAATCGGGTGAAAACTCATCCCACCACATAATGTTGTGGGGTTTGAACAAAAAACATAAGGGTGATAATGGTACAGAACCTACCACTGGTCTATGTGATGTAATGGTTAATTTAGTTTTTTTCCTAAATTTTTGGATGAATAAATTTTATGTGATAAAATATTTTTCAGGTAGTTAATGACATTTCTGGAAATGTTTTATTAGTTTGAAGTAAATAAAACATTTGGTTATGACATAAAGGATGATTTTACAAAAATGCTCTTATTTTTTATAGATATAACATGATGGGTATGAAATAGCATTTTATTTTAAAACCTTATTTCAGTTGATTATTTGAGATTAGGTTTTTTATGGGGTTATGTATTTAAAGAATGATCTACGTTGAGAATGTAATTTTATTATTAAATTTTGGAAAATTATATATTCATGTTATTTTTTGAAATTATCTTACATTATACTAATCATTACAGTTTAAATAAAAATTAGATAAATTTATTGATATTATTTTATGGATTATTTTATCCATTATATGTTTATTTTAGTTTTCTAGGAATGAAAAAAACATCTTGAATACTCATCATCGAGTGTAAAAATGGAAATATGTTGAAAATTGGTTAAAAGGGAATATTATATTAACCAAGAAAGTATATTTTCTTTTTTATTAGTATAGATAGTAAATGAATCCGTTAAATAAAGTATAAGGATCTTGAAACAATGATAATATCCTATTACCCTCATATCTAATGAATTAGCAGCCTTTTTGTTCATTATAGATTAATGTTTTTGTGGTTCATGAATTTATTATGATCATTCACATTCTCATGATCAATAAACTCTATCACTCTCCAAAAATATTTATGTTTTTCCCCGACATACATATTTCCACATACCATAAATATTCTCCTATGTGGAAAAAATGTTATGTGATGACCATTATATTTACATTTCGATTTTTTTAAAGATAATGTTTTATTAACTATTTTTATTATGTGGGTTTTTTATAAATAAATTATCAAATTTCCAACACTTGATTACTAAGAAAGTGTTAAAATTGTAAAGAAGCAATTTTTTATGGGGTATAATGTAACCCCCCAATTTTTGGATATATTTATTTTTTAAAAAAATCTAACCTTTTTGACAGCTGATTTAGCTTACAACATCAGTTTTTAATGAAATGTGATACAATATCAAAATATTATTATTTAAGAATTGGCATTATAATCAAGTTGTTATGTTAGTGTTTATGAGTAATAATTTCTAAATTATGAAACTTATATTGTTGAAAAATGGAAAAAATAAATTTAATGGATATATAATAATTATAAATAAAATAATAACCCTCTTAATGATAATGAATTTTTTTCTAAAAAACATTTTTTTTAAGGAAATTTAGATTTTCTTTGTACACATAATTAAAAATGTATTTTTAATAATTATAGAAAAATAAAATATAAAGTTAAATTAAAATTTAAAAATCATAATTTGAAAAATATATTAGGTTGAATGTTTTTTATATTTTTGAAAAGATTCATTATTCGATGAATATTGAAAATAACGATTTTTTTAAATCTACATTTTGGTTAAAAAAATTAAAAGTACCATTTTACAATAATGTGGTTATAAAAGTAAAATTAGTTAAATAATATAATTATTAATCATTATTATTTCATTGGAATCAATTTTATATTGAATTTTGATACTATCACATTCTTAACATATGAAAATATTCTCTTTAGAAACATGGTTTTTCATCTAGTGTGCGAGTTTAATTTTTTTAAAAAAAATCTATTTCTATTAATGGAATTTGAAAAAATGATTTTTAAATTTTTTATGAGCATAATTTATATTATCTACAAAGTTAGAATCAATTTTTGAACATAGTGAATTGTAAAAATAATAAAAACTATTTACCACAGTTGAGGTAAAAACTGGTTGACCATGGGGTTTAATTGACATAATTATGGAAAAAAATGAAACAAATCATGTCTAATTAATATTTAATGGATATATATTCACCAGATCTATTTTATGTTTTGAAAATGTTTAATTTGTTTTTCTTTTTTCAAGATAAAAACGTTGTCAGAATTTTTTCTTTTCCAAAATTCCAATTGTGTCCTCATTGCCACTTCTAAAATGTCAGCAACTTCCCTCTACATTACACACATACCAAACTCCTTTTATTTCCAATATCATCACTAACAAATTTATTACATCCCTCAAGTCATCCTAGAAATTATTTTGTCACAAATGCAACATAAGATGTCTTTTAGTGGAAACCTAAAGAAGTTGTCGAAATAATGGTAAACATCATTAACTATATTTTTTTATATCTTCTTACACATAATTATAATATTATGAAATAATTAATATATATTATCATAATTATATTTAATGTAAAAAAAAATTTACGTTTATTTCATAACCTAAGACCGCCTCCTCCTCCCTAAAATTGGAAACAAAACAATTTATTGGGTGTACAATGAACAACTATCATGAAAAGCAATATAACACTTTTTCCATCATTGAATATCTTGTATAGATATAATAATGTTTTTAATGTTTAAATTTTATATTTATGATATAATTATACTTATTAAATTATAATTTCACATACTCCATACTTTCTATTCCATAGAAAATATGGTAACGTCGCTCGTGTGTACGACGGACTACCGTCTCGTGAAGTGATGTGATTCATTTTCACATACACCTTATATGTAAGGTAATAAATACAAATTTTCTAGTGATATATTATTAACATGACTTGTTAATAATTTTATAAAATAAATATACTATATACTTTATTTCTTTACCATCCATTGAAGAAATGATAACGTTGTTTGTGTATACGTCAGACAACCACCTCGTAGAGCGATGTTATCCGTATTTACTGTAATATAACACAGATTGTATGTGTAAATATAAATTAAGTAAATAATATTATATTTATGATATAATCATAATCCTATTATTTTTAAATACCACTTACTTTCCTTCAATCATGATCTTTGAATAATGGAAGTGTAACTCTTATGAATGTATAACCTACCATTTACCTGATTGTATCATAGATCATTTTTCATAACCATGTTTCATGGATGGATTTAAAACTATATCTTATATATTTAAATGAAAAATTTTCATTATCAACATTCTATATATGATTAAATATTAATAAATTTTACAATAGTCTACTTACCAAAGAGATTTAGGATATATGAGTCGCTTCTCATTAAAACGTCCAATGTGAAATTTATTACTAAAGTAAATGAATATTAAGTTGTAAAAAGATAAAATTAAATTAATAATTAACATGAAAAATAATATTCATAATTTAAATATTAATATAAGTTTATTATTTTGGAAGATAAGTAATACACATGAAGATTATGGCTTGAGTTACGTAGTTTCTTGACTCAAATTTAATTCATCGGGTTAACCTTCTACTTCATTTATTATATTGTGCTATGATTATGTGTATAATTAATGATGATTATTTTACGTATTATATTATTTATGTATTTTTACAATTTATACACATTATAAATTCATTAATCAATCCTCACTTCAACAATATGATCTTTTTAGGGGTTTTATTTCAAAATTCCTTCTTTGAGACACATGCTCTTTTATGAACATATTTTTTTTAAATGGTGTATATATCATGAATTCACATATTATATCATGAATAATTTATAATTAATTGCTTTTAAATTTACAATTAATATACTCCTTTCATGTGTGTTGTGGTTTGAAATACACCAAAGTGTTAAGTGTTTATGTTTCAATATCTTTTTAATTATTATTATTTATGCATGAATTTCCATTACTGGAAATTATTTTACCACATACTAATAAAAACTATAAAATTTATAATAATATATTTATTAAGGACATATTCAATTAGTATTACTTTATTCATTTTTGGTACATAAAGATATCATGAAAATGTTTATAAGAAAAACCAACTTTGTTTGTCTCTTTATTTGAAAACCATTTATATTTCATGTCAATGTATTCATTAAATTGTATGAATAACGTTTTTAAAATTATTCTATGATTTTTTAAATTCCTTTTACCCTTGTTGAATTTTTTAGATAAATGGTTTAAAAGTAATCTACTTGTTATTTTCTAAACGAGTTACTTTTCGACTTCTTATCAATAATGTGAGAGGAATATTTATTTTAACATGTATGGAATGAATATTATTTTACACAATAATATTCCTTGAATATACCATTATAAGTTTCCAATTTCATGTTCAAAGAAATTTATTTCAATAATAAATTGTGAATTTTTTATTTTAAAAAGTGATCTTTAATGTCGAAAGGTTATTTTCCTCCAGAATTGTTTTTAATATTTTAAAAATTACTTATATTGATCATTGATAACAAAAATTAATATTATATAATTATATAAATAATATATATATGTTTTTACATATATACCATTATCACACTCCCATTGTTTGAAAGGAAAATATGTTCCTTATTTTCATCTCTCAAATTCCTTTACTATGAATGTTTCCTTTTCTTATGATATGAGAAAAGATTGTGAATAATGTTTCTTTATATAGATAATTCTTATATTTATTCCTTATGATTGACTTTATTTTTCTGGCACACAAAAATCATGAACATGTTAGTATGATTGTTCTTATAAATTCTACAATGCATTATTTTAAATATTTAATCTTATGAGGCTTCATGTGAGAGAATAGGGGTAAACCTAATCCATTTTGGGGTTTTTCTAGCATAGGATATTGTATTAGTAGATAGACTTGACTCATGTTTATGTCCTGTTATAGGTTGTTTCTACATTTCATTTAATTTTTTCATCTTACGCTTCAATTTTATTTATATTATGATTCCTGTTGTTTAATTATGAGAATTTACTTTTATGATATCATTATATACTTTTGACTTGTATGTTATGTTTTGTTATCGTGTTTATTCACATAATAGGGGTTTTGGACCACCCCATTATTAATGCATTCCTTATGTTATCCCATGTTTTTTATATATTTCAAATGTATTTCAAGTGCATGTTAATGATAAATAAATAACAATTCCATGCTTTAAGTGAATTTTGATTTATTTTGATCCTAGTTTTACAAACACGCTATGCCTTTTTCATCTATGTGATGTATTAATGGATATTTATGCTCAAAATCATTTAATAATTCATTTAAAAGGCTCGAGTTTCTATAATAATGGATTTATTTTATACTATAACTCCTTTGATTTCCATTTTCATTCATTACTAGAATTTTGATATATACCAACGCCGTTATCCCAGTGGTTTTTTTGAAACTGTATGGATATGTGACACTTCCCAATAGTTTTCTTAAAACTGTTGGAAAATGATATAATTTTTTATGTTTTACCAATGGTTTTTAAAACTATTGGTAAAGGGTTCAAAAACTAGTCTATGGAAATAATTTTTTTTTACCTGTTGGGATATATGATATATCCCAACAATTTATAAAACCCATTGGGATACATTTCCACCAAATATTGAACAAGCCCCCCTCCCCATTCTAGATCCTGGTTTTCTTTTCCCAAAGAGCATCACAACACTCTCTTATTTAGTGACCAATCTTCCAAAGGAAATTCATCAATTATTTAATTCGTTCTCTTCCAATTCCAATCAGTTTCTTTATATTCAAATTGAATTGTTCCTACAATTATCTTCAAATTGGTGAGTTCTGTTTCTTTCATTTATTTTCAGTTTCCCCATTAGTTTGAAATCTCTCATTATTTAGATATATTTACTTTTTGGATATACTATATCATTATACACATAGATTCATTGATTTCATTTCATATACGAAAAATTTATACACGAATTTTGTACCAATTCATTATATTTCATCTATATAGATACACTTTATATTTATACACATAGATGATTATACACATTGATGATGATTCTGAATCATTTTACACATAGATGCTTATTCTGAGTGAAATTACATGATTTTTTACCATCCATAACTAGGTATTAAACCAACCCTTGTGTGTGTAATTTATATATCATGGAATGATAGAAATTATTTAATAAATTGAAATAAGTTTTGATGATCCCATTTTCCCTTGATATCTTTCTTTATGATTGATGTTTATCTATTCGTCAATATTAATATTTTAATTGAAATATAATTTTCATAAAAAATAATGATTTATATTAAGGAATTTATGATCTCATTGGATATTAGTATGTTTTTAATTTCATTAAGATAATGATGGTTAACTGGACCTTAAGTGATGTCGAGTTCCGCTTTATGGATTTCCTTTGATGTGGTTTCATATGGAATGTGATACAATATTATAATGAATTATTATAGATGTAACTTAGTTAGTTTTGAGGATATTGAATTTTAAACACCCTTCTTCTAGTTCGTTTGACATGGAATTTCACATCACATAGGGTGTTAGGAATGAAATAACTTTCTCGACTATTGATATTATGGATATAAATCCTATAAATGTTATTTATTATACATGGCATGGAATCATATATTGATTACGATACTTTGAATGACATCCTATAATAATTATGCAATTCAATCTTGGTTACCATTATTTTCAATGAGACAGATGGTCATGGTGACCCTTATTTAAATTATGAGGCTCCTATTATTATATAGGGACACTAGTTTAAGGCATCAGGTCTTGGATAGTGCTACATACCTGAATATATGGGTATTAATGTTATAAAAAATATAGTGAATATATATGAATACATACTTATATATATATACACCCATATACATGGTGACACATCAATATAGGTATTCTAGCTTATACTGAATCAGGTATTGTGGGCTAGGTGTCCCTTGAGGAACTCAGGTGTCCCTTGAAAATATTGAAATATGTTGGAGTAAGGTAAATATAACATATTGGGGTATACCTTGAAGACCATCAGTCCTTCAATAACTCATATTACTAGATTTATATCATTTTCATTCACCATCTACATGTTTCTAGCTCATGACACCAAGACGGATACCATTTAAATAACACACGCTATAAAAAATATCATTTATTATAGACAATACAATGACACCATTGATTATAAATATATAATAAAATATTCAATACTATGATATCTATAAATTTAGACATAATTCTAGATGTTTTCTCATAATTATCTCATAGAGATCATTCTTTATACAATGATTTTCCATCGCATCCACCATGGTTCAATTAAATATCAGGGTTTTATATTTATAGTATTTTTTATATATATAATATTTTGTTTTCATTCATATTATGAATATCATATAGATTAGTGTGAAAGTTATGGTTTTATATAAATTGTACAATTCTCATTTACTGAAATATATTTTCAAATTAATTTCTATCTTATTGAATTTCTTTCACAAAATGACTTGTTACAATTTTTTTTAAAAATGGATAGAATATGGATGTCTGAAACTGAACAAATCTCAAGCTCTTTTCAAAAAACTTTGGAGAGGTTTTTTGACTTTTCATTTAACCAAACTTTAGATAGTGGTCACATACATGACCCATATTATAATTGTGTTGAAATACCATTGTTGATTCGTGAAGAATTTATCTACAATATAACAAAATATGTTTTTCTAAACAAACTACTATATGTGGTATCAAAATGTTGAGAAAATTAAATCTCAAAATTTTGATGATCCAAATGAGAGGACTTGATTGGATAATTTGATATATGAATTGTTTCTATTTATTCGTTTCCATGGGAAGGAATAGATGTCGACCCAAGAAGATTTTGATATGGGAACACATAATGCATCCAATGGAAATTATGTTGTTGATAGAGTGGAAAACAATTATGATGTTTTGAAGACTCTAGTATATCGACAATGTGGTAAAATGAAAAAACTAGAATCTTTAATCTGAATGTTTAATAGGAAAACAATTTATTGGATTTATAATACTTCCATCGATTACATTCTTAACATCTTCAACGATGCAATTCTAGATAAAGAAGATATTCCCTCAAACAACTATATGGAATGGATGTTAGTTGAGGATCATGGATTAAGAAAACAAAATCCATGCTTTCCTGAAAGATTTTAATTTATTCTTAGAGGAAACTATTGAGTGAAATGATTTTATAAAATGTGAAACATCCCGATGGAATCCAAAAGTGGATGGAACACCATCATCTGTTCCACAGAAAGTAATGTGGCACTTTACATTAATCCCCATAATCCAAAATCTTTTCATGTATGATGAAATATCAATAAAAATGTTTTGGCATGATACCAAGAGAAAGAAGAATATTGAATAGTTTTTAACCCTGTAGATGGATTTTAATGGTAGTTATTTGATGTTTGATATTTTAATTTTTGATCTAACATTTTTAATGTGAGACTGGATATTTTATTTGATGATAACAATGAGTTTGGGTAGATTCGTAATTTCTACAGTAGATGGATGGTATTTATACACATTTATATCCTTCTCCCAAGGTTGTTTTTAAAAAACCGTTCACTTTGATGAGTATACATATATCTGGACTTTATGATCTCAATAGTGATATAGACGTATACATTGAACCTTTAATAAAAGTGTTGAAACATTTTTGGGATGTGGGCGTGACCACATATAATGCATGTTTGAAAGATATATTTCAGATGTGTGTTGGGATTACATCGACAATAAATGATTTTCTGCTTATGAAATGATTTCTGGATGGAGCATGAAGGGAAAAAATTCATGTCCAATTCTTATGAAGAATACTCGATCAAGAAGACTGAAATTTCATTGTTGTTTTAGTTTTATGAGAAATTGATGGTTCTTCCCAGTGGACCATCCATATTTAAATAATCATCAATGATTTTCCAATATCCTAGGGATCGATCATCCACCTCAGCATATGTCTGGAATTTATGTTGTTAACAAATAGAATAATTTTGGTTTTTTATTCCGGAAGGAAAAAAAGAAATCTTAAAGGGGAATAATGTTTCCAATGATACATATTACAACAGGATGAATATGTGTATCTTCTTTCAGATTCCTTCTAGTCAACCAATTTTTTTTTGTCACTACCTAGATGTAATGCACATTGAAATGAATAGTAGGTAAATGTTTCATGAAATTCATCTAAATGTTAAAGGAAAAAAATGATGACTTATGATATCTATGTGACTTGGTGGATTAGGGGATCATACTATAATTACATCATGTGTGTATTGGTGAAAATTAATGGCAATTTCCATGTGCTTCTAATGTGATGACACCATCAGAAAAATCAATTTTTATAAGTATTAGACACTATTAATTTCCATGATGGCTATTCAAGAAATATATCAAAACGGGTCAATAAAAGATTGTTGAAGGGGAAATATTTTATGACACATGATTATCACATCCTTCTACATGAGTTGATTCCAATATCTATCCACTATATTTTTTCCAATAATGTATGGGTGTCATTTATTTGTTTTTACAAATTTTTAAGATATAACTGTTATATGAATTAGTCCAAGTCATTAATTAAAAAAATTATGGTGGAGACACCATTAATTCTATGTGAGTTATAGATAACATTTCATCCATCATTTTTCATATTCATGTTGTATCTGGTAATACATATACCAAATGAAATACTTCTGAGAGGACCAATTGCTTTTTTGGGTTCTATACAGTGGAGAGATATATGTCCACATTGAAATATTTTTTCCGGAATAGGAAACATCTTTAAGGTTCTATCATGAATGGTTACATGGATCGAGAATGTATGGATTTATACTAAATGTATTCGTGTTATATAACTATAAGAAAGAATAGACCAATAATAAATGAAGAAGAATATTTTGAGAAAATTGAACCCCATTTTCCATTACTTCCTCAAAAGGAGGAATTGCAAGATAATATACATTGAAAACATTAACCCTTGAAGAGAAAGATATGGCACAACCAACAATGTTGTTAAATTGTGATTTTTTCGATAACTATATAATTTTTGTAAACAGAACATGTATATCTTCTCTAATATTTTTAAATTGTACATATTTGTTAAAGTATTTCTATTTTTATTTACATGGAACATAATGAAATGATAAATGGAAAGTGTAGTTCATTATCTTTGAAAAGGATAGGGAATTTTCATAGAAAAGGGTTTTTCTATTTGGTTGAAATTTAAGGTTGAAATATTGATTTAATAAATAAATAAAATCTATATTTAATATACTTAATATTCGTTTATATTTTAGGTATCAAGTTTGGATGATGACACTACCTTTGCGGAAATAAGATCTTTTTCTTTTTTTCATAATATTTTGGTTCATAAATGTAAATAAATTCTAATAATGGGTGCCTATTTATTATCACTGAATGAGAAAATAACTTCAGAAAAAACATGATGGTATTATACTAACAGCCACAATAGTCTATTATTCTAAGGAATCAGATAATAGACCTTGTTTTGAAAATTTACCATATTACGGAGTCGTTGAAAAAATAATAATATTGGGTTATTAACCTCATGGTAGAGCCACTATGATGATATATCAGTTCTTTGATTCGATGACTAGGTGGGAACCTTTATTGATTATTTTGTATTTTGAGTTTCACATGACTCGCACTCTTGCAATCGATGAATCAAATATATTTGCATCAATGGTGAAACTGGTATTTTATGTCAAAGATCATCTTCTACCTGAATTTGGTGTCATTATTAAAGTAATCCCAAGACATATTTTTGAAGATGGTGAAGATGGAATTGACACCATCACAACTCTCATTGTCCCCGATCCATTTATTACTTATGATGAATCCAATAAATCAATTTTTAGAGTTGACTGTGAACCTGAAGTTGTGGTATGAAATATATTAAGTAATTTGTATGTTTTCTAATATCTATTGCTTTATCTTGAATTTATTTGATGAGGTTTTAGTTATACAAATTGATTTACTATCAATTATAAATATTTTGTATCCAATTGGACCCTCATATACATTTTTAATCTTTACTGGTTTCAGTTTTCTTTGAGTTGAATTTTATAATTTTGAATTGAATTGTATTCAGACCTACCAAACCAAAAAAAATGAAATAATTAAATTATATCAAAAAAATAGAGGAATTGAATTGAACATATTAAACTCATTGTTATGAAAATCAAATCCAATTAAAATAATTACCTAACCAAAAAATTTCTAAATTGGCTAACCGAAATATGAACCGAATAACGAAAGGAAAATAAGAAAGGTCTAATTTTTTCGGTTACACAGTAGTTATATTTTCTTAATTACATTAATATTTGTTTTAAAATGAAGTAAATGAAACCATATGAGGACCAGTGAAGAAATGAGATTATGGGCAATAGTCGTCGAATGGTTGATATGGGAATTCTTCCATTAATTCGTATTGGGAGTATTTTATTTCATATATATATATATATATATATCAATTACATATAATGTCATATGATTAATTTTGTATTAATATATTATGTAGGATCCACCACTTAGGCGCCAATTATTAGACGAGTATCCTAGTAGTTGTCCCAGTACTCAGGCTGGTGGTATGAGGGGTTTGTTATGAGAACTTGGCGCTCTAGTCAGTTTACGTGTTTAGACCCTTCCCCTCCCACTAGCATACTACCTTCCTTGCATTCTGGTCCGAATTTTTCTTTATAGACTCACTAGATATTTAGCCCTCCCATGTTTTCCCCAACCTTCACATATAATCCTCTTCACCCATCCTTATCATATCCCATGATGATTCCCAATCCTCATCCATATTACGTAGTTGGTCAGTCATCCATTCCATCTTCTTTTCCATCTACTTCTTTTTTTTGGGATTCAACTTTCCTTCTTCAACTCATGACCAGACATAGTCTGTGTCTATGAAGCATACACTAGGACCCACAGCACTGGTACAGGGTGATGTTCCCTCAGTGGCAATGGATCAGGATGCACCCATTGAGCAGACTGCTACATGTATATTTTAGAACCCTAACAAATATTTTTACCATAATTTATTAAAATTATAACATGTTATAAATTAATATTAGTTTCTATACCATCATAGATACATATAATAATATTCCATTGGGGGGGTACATGCATGCTTTTGGTGTGGAACTGTTGCACGCATTTGATGGTGGACTCAAATGAAGGAAACTAAATGATTGAAAAAATAGGAAAGAAATGTCGGAGTTTTTTCTGATTCTTGCCAAATAATCAAACATAGTTTCTGTCAGCCTGATCTAATAGAGATAGTTTCCAAACGAAGTCAAGGATAATTCTTTGGTGCAGATATGGGTAAAAAAATCGATTGTATTTATTGTAATATTTTTTTATTTATTTATATGAATTAATATTTTGGTGTCATCTTTGGTTTAATTTTCCCGATGGTGAGGGTGCACAACTAACACATCTAAAAGAGTTAGATGGGCTTTGGAGAGCCTATAAGCACGAGTTGTATATTTGTTGGTGTTCTAGAGTTGGCATAGAGTTATAATCGGTATATTTCATGGATGAATTTTTAATATAACAATGTAAGAAAATTATTACTAATTGTACGACTATCAAGTTTATGGTTTTCATCACATTTGAGGTATTTAAATGAAAATTTTCTTCTTTTGAATTAATGTTGTAATGTTTTCAATAAAATTTTATTTAAGAATAATTTAGAAAAAATACATTTATATTAAAAAATAACTCCACACAATGTGGAGTACTATGATGTTATATCATGAGAGGAAATAGGTATAATGATTTATAATTTTTCATTAGGACTTTCAATTTTTATTGTTTCCTCAAAAATTTATTCAATTTTTAAATTTTTTCTATATTTTTAGTTATAAAATTCATTAATGGAAACCTATTTTTAATTATGAGTTCTTATCTTCAATTTAATTATAAAGGCAGTTATTGAAAAATGAAAGATGTTGTCATTGAGAAAAATTGTTTTTCTTGAGAAGAAGGAAAAAAGACGTTGTTAACGAACTAAAAAAGCTGGAGATTATAAGTTTTACATTATTTATTTAAAATTTTAATATCTATTTTATAAATCTATAATCTGTTTATATTTTTAATAGGCTTCATTATAGGCCCATCATGCCTAAGAACCTAACAATTTTTGGCCAAATGGTCACTTACATAAAGTGTTGAGAGATGAGCACCCTAAGAGAGTACATTGTCGAACATGTAAGAGTATAGTGCCGATGAGGTATAAGCCCTCTTTAGGTTTTAGTGGTAGTTCCACCGAGTTCAAGGATGTTATGGCATGAGAATAATAGGATGTAAAAATGGATACACAATTGTATGAATCATATGCTATGGAAAGCACTAAATTTATGAAATTGATTAATGTTGTATTCCTAGCAGTTCAACATGAGGTCGAAAGAGCATGTCATGACTATTTGTCATCTACACGATTAATATATAGTTCACTGGGTAGAAGATATTGTGGTGTTCGAGATGATTTCATTCCTAGATATTATAAATAAATGGAAGATTTTTATGATAAGAATGATGTCGATACCGAAGCCAATGGAGAGGCCAAGGCTTAGGCCGAGGGAGAGGCAGAGCCTAAGGCAGAGGACGAGGAAGAGTATGAGTCTGATGATGAGGGAATGAATGAGTAAAGGGGAAAGGATTATGATGAGGATGAGGTTGATGATGAAGGTAGTAATAGTGACAGAGATGGTGATGAGGGAAAAATAGATCTATTGCAATTTTGATTGATATTACTAACATTTCTTGTTTACTAATTTGATGTGATGGATTTTATGTGTGACCTGGTAGTCCACATTATTCTTGTATATTGTTTTGTTTATCTATAAATGAATTCTATGAATTTTTATGAGTTATAATTTTTTAAATGGAATTAATGCTATTTGACAACCCTACAAATCCTTATCCATGACACCATCCATAACGCACCATCCCCCTTGCCAAAACCACCCATTTCCATGGACCCTCCTAGTATCCCCTTCCAAGTTATCTAATTACCACCCTATTATAGTTCCATGACATATTTTCAAGGACATAGTGGGGTGAACTATTCCACTACTCATGGACATTCATGTGGATGTCGCTAAAGTGAAATTTTGAATTATGTATTGTGTATTTTATTGTTTTCAATGTAATTTCAATTGGATATCATTTTGTATTAAATTAGAGGTCATTTGTTATAGTGTATAATTATTATAATACAATTCTATTGTATATTATATATTTTATTATGGTCATTTTTAATTCTGAATTAGTGTCATTTGGAATATTTTATTACCTGTATTAGTGTCATTTTGTTTTCAATTTGAGGTAATTGGAGGGGGTGAGCATATGTGTGCTGCTCTCTGAAACTGCAGAGCACTATACCAAGGGTCTAGGAACCATTGGTATAGATATAAAAACCATATCTAAACAAATTGTTTCCTTTGAACAATTGGTAATTCACTATACCAATGTTTCTCAAACCATTGGAAAATAGTTAATAATTAATATATACCCACGGTATTAAACTGTTGGTAAAGATCAATTCGAAATCTTTTTAGAAACTATTGGAATAAAGTAATAAACAATTCCATATTCCAACAATTAGTAGATAACAATTAGTATAGAGATATCCCCACACCTCAACCACCAATGGTTTTGAAAAAAATTGGTATAGGGTACACCAATTCTTTTCTATCATTTCCCTATGGGTTGAAAAAATTTGTATACCCTATATTTCAAAGAGTAATAATATTGCGTATATGGTTATGGTAAAACATTTTCAATTACAAAAAAAAGTCTAAAAAAGATAATGAATGGAATTCCATAATATATAAGGCTAATAATTGACGCTCATTTTAATAATATTCAAGGCTATGATGTGTATAAAAAAATTTAAGTTCAGTAATAAAACCAATATATATTTGAATGGTCAATAAATTCATGTAAGAATCATCATTTATCATTCATTTACATACATCATCATCCTGATGTGTATAAGGAATTTTGAGTTTAAGAATAAATCCACTATATATTTTAATGATCAAAGAATTCTTGGTTAATATATTATTTTCCCCACATCCTTATGTAGTTAGATTATTATAAAGAATCATATTCATTTCCTCACTTTTTCATTCCTCTAATTTAATAATGTAATCTACTAAATAATTTAAATCTACATCAACATTATACTATAAATAGTTTTAACATATCTTATTAAACTACTTCTATAATATATTAAACATTGTCACCATTAATGATTAAGGTGTCTTTGTCATTATACCTCATATTAAATTATGTTTAATATCTAATAGTTTTATCTCATTAAGATTTTACACACACTTCATATTATTTTCCAAAAACATTCTTTTCAATTTAACTGACCATGATTTATTTTTCCATAACTCAGTATTACAGAGTCTTACATTTTATGTTCACCATTTATTATTGATGATTCAAGGGTCACTAAATAATTAGTTGAGTAAGAGACACCATAAATAACATATATTCCAAAATGAAATAGTATCATGGTATGTTGAATAGAGACATAAGACAAATGTTTCATTTATTCACAATAATAAATAACTACTAATTTGGAAGATAAAACATGGAAAAATGGTAGTCATGTTATTCTCATCAATAACATAAGAAACACCCTTTCTCTATTATTTGTATAATTCATCTTATTTTATATATTGTTTCTAGACCTACTTGGTTATTATATATGGATGAACATATATGACATAGATGTAGTATTTAATAAATAAAAAGTGAGACTAAAATATAATATGAAATGATGAATACACATGAAATTGAAGCCTCGACTTTCTTATACTTCTATTCATTGCAATTTATCATCTTGTGACCATTATTTTCATTTTGTAAGAAAATAGTAACATGTTCTATGTGATCTCTCTGAATCACTAGTTTCTTATAAATTCATTGAAAATGACCTATTGATTTGGAAATGGTCATGGATTTTGAAATTTTATTTAAAATTTTTCACCAATAAAACTAATTATTTAACGTTATAAAGTTCTTGGTAACATGTAAAACCATAAACAAATGATATTAAAGTAGTTTCGCCATACGTTTTATTTTATAATACTACAGAAAACCGGATTAACTGATAGATAATGTGGAAATAGTGGGATGTACTAAAATATTATGATTTTTCTTTCAATTTATTCATTTTCAGTGTAATAATAATCTCATTCATTTCTCACCTAAATTACTACTCAGATACTCATAAAAAATGATTCATCTTTCAAAAGGCATTAAAAATGATGATCCACTAACATTCTATTTAGTTTTATCTTCATGGATTATTTGAATAATTTTTTTAATTTATATTTATTATTGATTCAATTCATTCTAATATGGGTATAATCCCTTTTGATAACATTATTGTGATAATTTTTTTTCAATAGAAAAACAATTTATTGAAATTACTAAAGTGGGTGATTTGATTATGAAAAATTCAATTGTATATATTTTTTCCAATCCCTTTTGGGTTCCTATATACATTTCTAACAACTACCGTCACGATTGTATAATGTTTTTGAGGAAATTAATTCTCCTCGAAGAAACATTTTCGATCAAAACATGCATAATATACCCAAAACTGATCAAACATGCTTAGATTAATAGTTTAAGAGAGTGATCCATGATTTATTTATTTTTTAAAAAATTATCTACACATAAATAAGATGCATGGTATTTTTGGTGTGTCTTAAAATAAATTTTTTCATTTATAATTGATATTTTATTTTAAATCATGTGTCATATTCTCAATGTTAAGAAAACATACTCTGATTGTCTTGATACCTTATTAAAACAATCCATAATTCACTTTTTAGGTATATGAATAAACTACACGTAAATTTGATACAAAATGTGGCTTTATTTACTCAAAGTGTGTGTTTTTAGTATAAAACATACATTTTATTTCAAAACATAAAAAAATAGTAAAAACCAAGAAAATGAACTCCCATTTGTTTGCTACTTTATGATAATTATCTCTAATTCATTTTTAAAATATAAGAATATTCAAAAAAAATATAATTCATTGTGGGGATCATATGAGTAAATGTCAATATTTTCAACATAAAATTAACATTTTATAAACACAATATTTGGAACATAATAAAAAGTGAGCATACACACAATGATTTTTTTGATAATATTTGATAATGATTCATTATTGTTTTGAGATGTATAAGAATTAACTGCACGCCAATCTAACACAATATGTAACCATATTTATTAAAAGTACATTTTTTTAGTATGAAATTAATATTTTAGTCTAAAATGAATTTTACAAATTTTAAACATTGAAAAATGGGTTTATATTATATTGATACATTATAAAAATTATCTTTTATTCATTTTTTAAGTATATAAATTAATATAAAGTAAATCTTATATACAGTGTGGTCAGTATGGCCAAAAGTGTGTGATTTCATTTGAAAATGAAATTTTAGTTAAAAATGTGTTTCACTCATTAAAAAATAGAAAATATTCTTTTATTATATTTATATTTAAGGAAAATATTGATAAATCCTTTTTGGTGTGTAGGAATTAAGCAAGCATCAATCAACACATAGTGTGTTCAATATGATTGAAATTGTATGTCATCATTTAGAAGTACCATTTTAACTCACAACAGGAATCACAAGGTAAAAACAAAAAAACACTCTTCAATTGTATTGATACTTTAGGAAGACTATATTTGATTCATTTATGAAATCTGTAAATCAACTGTACATTAATATAATAGACAGTGTGCCTGGTATGATAGAAAGTGAGTGTTTTCATTTTAAAATGACATTATAGTTTAAAATGTACATCACATGCACAATAATTAGAAAACATGCTCATATTTGTTGATGTTTATTTAAAATGATAAAAATTCATTTTTTATTTGTATTAATTTATAACACATCAATCCGCGACATAGTGAGGCCGATATGACGGAAAGTATGTGTATACATTCAAAAATTATTTTTTAAAAAAATCACATACTTAAAATCAAGAAAACATAATCATAACATTTTAATATATTATAAAAAAAATAATAAATCCTTTTTCACATGTGGGAATCATCCACAATTTAATATGACACATGATGAGGCAGATGTGACTAAATGTGTGTGTTTTCATTTATAGTTGACATTTAATTCCAAACACGCATCACATCATCAACATTGAGTAAACACAATCTAGTTATCTTGATAAATTAAGAGGAAATTTATCATAAATTTTAAAAATGTACAAATTAACCATATGTTAGTATGATAAATTTTATAAATCATATGATAAAATTTTGTTTTCAGTTAAAAGTGGAAATTTTCTTTAAAATGTGGATGAAAAACTAAAAACCAAATGAATATGATCTAATTGCCTTGATAATTTTGTAGAAATATTCTTAATTAGTTTGTTCCATGTATGAATCATCCATATATCATTATAGAACATAGTGTGGATGATAGGATTGAAAGTGTGTTTTTTCAGTATAAAAGTTACATTTTATCTCACAATGTACATTACATAATCAAAACATAGAAAAAAATTAAATTTCATTAATACTTTAGGATAATGGTCTTTCATTTATTTGTGACTTCATCAAATTTCCATCAATCCAACACATTGTGTTGTCTGATTTATTGAAATTGAATGTTTCATGTTTGAAGGTGACATTTTGGATCAAATTTTGCATCACGTACACAAAACAAAATAATTTCACTCAAATTTTTTTGATACAATAATAAAATCAAATGTGATTAATTTGAATTTTTTTTGAATTAATCTCATTTCAATCTCACACAAGATGTGGTCAGTATGTCTGAAAAGGTGTGTTTTCATTTAAGATCTGTTTATTAGTTCAAAACAGATTTCATATACTTGAAACTTAGAAAACTCACTTATCATTTCATGATATTTTAGGATAGTGGCCAATTATTCATTTCTGTACTATAGGAATTAACAAAAAAACAATCTAACACATTATGTGACCAATATTAATGAATGTTTTTTTTCATTAAAAAATAGTATTTTAGTAAAAAAACATGAGTCACAAACTCAAAAACCAATAAAATATTATCTAATTGTCATGATACATTATAATAATCTGATTTAATATTTTTTACTAGTAGGAGATGATGAAATATTATTACAATTGAAATTTATAATGGATTATATGTTATTTCAATTAGAATTTGTTTTAATTTTTTTTACTATTACTAAAACAAACATTATTTTTATTATAGGAACACTCATTTTTTTAAAGGGATTGTGTTGATCATTGGGGAAGGCATACTAAAAGAGTTTGGTTATATGTTGTTTATCATTTTTTCATATTTAATTAGTCTATAAATGAATTTAATTATATTGTAATTAAATTACATTATGAAATTATTATTTTATAATAATGATGCAATGTATATTTAAATGGTTTTTTAAAATTTAATGTAATATTTGTACTACAAATTAAATTTGTTTGTATGTTTATTATTGAATGCTACATAATTTTGTAAATAAAATGGTTGAAATTATTTATCAGTTTGTTAGGGATTTTATCTATGCTGTAATTAGTACTAATAAAAGAGACTTCTTTTTAAACACACTCAAAACATCAGATCTTTTTTAGCACCAATAAAAAAATTACAGTACTAGAATTATATTATATAGTGTTTATGGTGATAAAAAAGTTTAAGAAATATTATGAATTTTATTTATGGTAGAGTTATTAGATAATTTCCTGGAAATGTATTTAATATTTAACTAATAAATATTTGATAAAATTGAAATTGTTGATGAATCATGTTGGAAATTAATTTGTAAGTATTATTGGATGAATTTGAGATGTCATTGATACACTAAGTAAAATTTTAATGGAGTGAGATTCTATTAAAAAATGTTTATTTTAGTGGTCATGTCATTATGTGTTGAAAAAATTGATCTTGTATTTATTTTTATGGATTTAATATTGAAATTGGTCCTTATTTCTTCTAGTTGTTGAAGTTGCCTTGTCATAATGTTATAGTTATTTTTTTATTTATTATGGTCATTATTATAGGGTTAAAAAATTAAAATAAATTCAAATAGTCCATCTTATGAAAACATAAAAATTATTATTTTTAGAAAAAAAACCACGCACAAAACATAATCATTTTATCAATTTCACTAAAAAATTGTTATTTACCTAAAAATTATTTAAATTAATTAAATTAATTTTATAAAAACACTAATGCGGATGATCACTTATATCTTGATCTACAAACATCTAAATTCTCTCCCCTACAAATAATGAGGGCCTAATCATTGTTCCTTCCAGAACACTAAACCACCAAACGTTTATGTAAAATCAAGTATTAACTAGATATTAACCTTAAACTCCTAATATTTGATTTAAAGTTATATCACCACATTCTTGGATTCTGACTCCCTAAAGGAAAGAAGTCCCTTATATTTTATTTCACACATATATCATAACAAATTACAATGAAACATCACTAAAATCGGTTAAAAATTGATGTTATAATTTTGTAATGGCTTATTAGGGATTAAAATATTTTTTATGATTATAACATATAGTTTAAAGGAAACTATATATTCATAACCAATACTCAGTGGAGATTTATTCTTGATAGATGATGAAACTGAGTTGAAGTGAAAAAAATATAAGATGAGTAAATGATTTTGGTAAAACATCTATTGGGTCGGGTCGGGCCAAGTTTCTGTACCCAAAGGATGAGCAGTATTACGATTCATTTGGTGACTGTTCCATTATCCATGCTATTTTTGTAATCTTTAAAATCCTTGATGAATTTATATTTTGTGATATATTTGGTGTTATAGCCTTTGTTGTATGGTTATAAAAATGTAATGATGTGCATTGAGCAGAATAAGGTGGGTGACATCAGGAGATGGTTTGGATTTAGGAGTCCTGCATGTTATGCTCAAAAGAGGATGGTTTACATATATGATCAAATGGATTTTGGGAATCAAAATATGGACTTTCAATTTTCTATTGAATTAGAATGAATCTTTTTTTTAAGAATTAAAAATATTTTAGGATATAAGAATTGTAAGGTCTGATTTATGGAGTTGAGGAAAATGATTTAGTATCGTTGGTTTAAAAACCTGGGGACATGTGTTGAGCTATTTAGAAGTTCTGTGATGTTTAAGAGAAGAATGAAAAGGTTTTAACAGGATTATGGATATTAAAAAAATTGAAAGGATTTTGGGAATTTTCACTTCTTGAGGTACCATGCACAATCCCAAGGTGATCTGTGGAAGGGGTTATGAGTGAGGAAGAGAGGGATACAAGGTTGACACATGGAAACTTGGAACTGTTCAACAAGGTTATACAAAAACTTAAAATCCCTCCCAAATTTTCTATTTTACCCATATTTGGGTGGTTTCTGTCTCATTTCATCACTCTTCTATATGGATCTCAACTCTTGGTTGATTATTTCTTTATTTATTCAGATCTATTTCCCTTGAATCATTGAAGGCTTGGGTGTCAGTTCAAATGAATTTCATATATTATGTTTTCTCTTCTCTCACCAGATCTATGGTTATAATTTGGGGGTTTCATTGGGTGATAGTGAAACCCATTCGATTAATGAGGTTTTGAGTTTAGGTATTTAATAATTCTGTAAAGATGGAATTTCTTGAATTTAGTGGTGTATTTTCGCTTCATAATTGATTTTATGTAAGTGTCTCCTCATGCATTCTATTTTGTGCCAAATCACATGAGTGTAAATGTGTTGTTTTAATTAAATTATTTTATGGTGTTAAAATAATTTCATTATAGTAGTGTGATTTTGGGGGAAATAGGTTTTAGCATTAGCGGTGTTGGTGAAAGGGGAGTCAGTGGATTACTGTGTATGGGTTTGATATCTATGAATTGATAATAATTGCAATGTTTGGGTAGAAAGGATATCTTAACATTTTGGTTGAGAGATTATTTCAATTATTAGGGTTATAATTATTGATGATATTTTTTAAATTCATTAGAAAATATAGTAAATGTTATTTATATCATGAAATGTACAACACAAGTTATTTTATTTGGGTGGTGCATTGAGTTGAAAAGTTGATGTCATTGGGATTGGGCATTGAGTTGTTAGTTGAACTTAATGTTATGTCATGTAATTTATTGTTGTTGTTTATCAGTGGTGGGTGAGTGAATGGACTATGAGATATTGAAAACTCGCACTTGGGTATGGGGACCTCATCAATAAGAATGATGTGAGGTTGTGGTAAACTTTTTTACTTGGGTGAAAATATATTTTCAGTAATGATAAGGTTATTTTTGAGGTAGTCATTTTCCTCAAACGTAGGATATTCCCTTTCTGGGTAATTTATAATAGATTCAAAGCCCCTTAGGTTTTCCATTAGAAAACAAGTGCATAGTGTTCAGTTTAAAAACACAATATCAATGTTGTGTGGGTTATGGTTTTTGTTAAATCTTATTTATTATTAAATTTATTTCATATGGTTTTATAAACATACATATTTTGGGGAATATTTTTTAAAATAAATTTTAGTTTGTTGGAATTTGACATTCATATGTTACATGGGAAGTAATAAGGATATCTTACTGGGAATTTTACTTAACTCTACATGTGTATTGTGGTGCACATGTAGATGTTGTTTTCTTGATTTTTGTGTTGTTCAGATATTGTTTCATTGTTTAGGATAGAGTAACAATGAACATCAAGTTGATAGTAGTAACTGACGGGTCATCAGTTATAGTGGTGTCCTTTTTATAGAGTGGTATATGTATCATGGAGATTATTTCCATCTCATTGTATCATTGTTGTATTTTTTGTGTCATATGCATTTCAATTCATATGTTATTGAAGTGTGCTATTTTAAAAAGATATGAATATTATTTTAGTTGGTATTTCATTCCATTTCCCATTAAATTTTATTTATTTAATTTTATTTTTGAGATTTTAGTTTTTAGGGAATGACGTCAAGGAGTAAGAAACATTCCAACTCAACTTAGGGACTGTTTTGAGTATCCAAACCATGTTTGGTTGTTATAGTATTTTTCCATTGTTCAAGGAGTTGATAATGTTTGGTGTACCTCAAAATAAATTTTTGACATGAAGTAATGAGAATTAATATATATTGTATCTCAAGGATTTATGATTGATACTATGTGTTTTGTTTCACCAACTAAAACACATATTTGGAAGATTTAATTCAGTATAATTAGACTAGAAATACTAGACAAGTCATTGATACATTGAGTAAAATTATAAAGGACTATTATTGTATGAAAATTTGATTTAAATTATCCTAAGGCATCCTTTCCATAGAAAGATAAACTTTAAAATATTCAAGATGTTTATGAAAAATATTATCTATATATTTAATGAGTTTTTGTATCATATATAATGATAAAAACATCATATTGATATTCCTATAATTTCATAACTGTCTTTGGTTAAGTTGTAGGGAGTCTCTCAAGCATTGTAATCACATGATGATCTGGTGGTAAAAATGGTGCTCGTGGTTTTGTACAAGATTCTGTCAGATTTTACTTAGTATAAATTTATTATTTTATAATTTTACTTAAAAAGACATAAATATTTCATGTGGAGATTTTCTAGATTTTTAAAACCCAGTTACAGAAGAATATTTCACAACCATTGAGTAGAAAATAAGCAGAAAATTTAATGACAAACTCTCATCATATTTCAAAATCAACAGTGTTAATGGTGACATCACATTAAAGAATGCACCCCATGTTATGGTATCCAAAATCCTACCAAGGATAAATCATAAATTCATATTATGAAATTGAGGATTTATTACTTCAAATCATCTATATGAAAAATACATAAAAAAATTTCTCACTGCCTAGAAAAAGCCTCACCTAACTTAAGATGTCTAAAATTTAATTTATAATTTTTCATTTTACAAAAATTGAAATAAATTATGATTTTACTATCTCTTAAAGGTGTTTTTCAAAACTAAATTGTAAATTTTTTTTGGAAATAATATTATAAAGATGAGAAATAACTGTTTTAGAAAATAAACAATGTGTCCAGAGTATCTATCAAACACATTTCTAATTGGAAATGAACAATATACTATGACAATTAGAATATTAATAAATAACTCATGAAATGAAATATATAAGGAAGGGTTTTTCAAAATAATATAATCTCAAAGTGTTTTCAAATCCTTTATAAGAACCTAATAATGTCTACTAAGACATATAAGTCCAAGGGGAAAGTGAATAAAATTGGGGAATCATATGAAGCTACTACATATTCATATGCTTTCTCATCTCAATCAACCCAGACTCAATTATCACCAGCCATAACCAACCATTTTCATGCACAAACTAATACACGTCGATCTAAATTTAAGGATAAAATTATACAACCAACCACCACATGAGTTATTGGTAACTTTCCACTCCATCTCACCCAAAATGGAATCTTCTCCTCCTTAATATCTTCTTCCACTGTATTTATTTTGTATCAGTTCAAAAAAATGTATTCCATGACCACATAGTTTAGGTTTTATTTCCCAATACTTTATTTCATTATTAAAAAATTTTATGTGATTATATGAAAACCCATGAAAATTAAAAGTGTTATTTAAAAAAATATCATAAATTCTAGGACAATACCCTTAATTAATTCCCCTCCCTCTCTCTTTGTATCTCCCACTCTCTCCATCTATATTTCCTTTATCTTTGAATGTTATATAAATTCATTGTTTAAGTGAAGTCCTTCAAATTTTATCAAATATTTAAATTGTTTTTGGATCTCTTGAGAAGCCACAAATAAATTGGATGGTTCTTTTGCTGTTTATCATTCACAAAGAAATTTTTATGAAGACTTTTAAGTGTTATTAGCCACATTATTTTATCTAAAAATTCCTCTCATGTCCAACCTTTTATTTATATTTTTTTATGAATTTTAGGAATATAATAAATCAAAAAATCAAATAAAATTATTAGATACTCTTGGTGGAGAAATTATTTTTTCTAGAAAAGAATAAAATAAAGATGAAAAGTATCATATAATATTATATGGGAATGTTATGTGCTATGATTTTATATAGATCATTGATACCAAATGAAATCATTAGTCCTTTAATATAATTTCTATAATTTAATTGTGCAATAAATCGAAATTGTAGTGTTTTGAGAACACCATGAGATACAATAATTAATGTCCTCATAAAAGAGAGTAAAGGAGAGAAAAAATATTTAAAAAAAATAAGAACAACTACAGGGGATATAATGACTTATGTGTTTTGGAAATAATCTATACATCAATGGAGAGACATAATTACATCAATAATATTGGGAATATGTTTACATTACGAATTTTTTTTGAGTTCCTAAAGCACCGGCACAAATGAGATCTTGAAGCCATGATGTGAATAGTACCCCATGTTGTTATAATTCTGGCATTTTAAGTCTAATATTATATATTGATGAAACCAAAATAGTCTATGATTCTATAGTATCAGTGTTAGGAAGTATTCAGAACTATAGTACCACTATCACTTGTTGAAATAATCGGTCTACACTCCTATTGGTCCATATTGGATTCGTCGGTCAACTCTACAATAGTACGTTTGAGCTGCAATCTAGTGTGCAGTATGGGCCAGAAACAGTTGGTTTAACATCATATAAGGATTAGAAAACACTAGCACAACATTAATAGTTATATATAACATTTCCATATAAGGGTGTTGATTAATGTTTCATGTTATTTCACTTTGAAAAATATGTTTTAAAACATGTTGTATTCTGCAACACATGCTAGTAATATTTTATAAAAGTCGTTAATAGCTATCAACTATTGTGGACAAGCCATTATGAATCAGGGATATTGTATCATTATTTAAAATGATATCCACTACTCATATTACATGATGCATAATCAAAATGCATGAAATATTCCATTATGGTCTATTTAGGACTTGTTTAAAAAATTTCTATTTGTATAACATGAAATTATCATATTAAATTTATATGGTCATAAAAGTATATGTCTCTTATAACATGAGATGTTCATAATTCCCATATTAAAAATATTTATAATTAAATTAATAAATTTTGTTTTATTTAGGTACTACCATATATGGCATTATATGTGTCTACCCATAGGGCTCTCACCAAACATCCATATAACATCATACCATGCTAAAATGATTTTGTAGATGAAATATAAGTTTAAAAGTAAATGCATTATATTAAATTTGATCTAACAATAATAAATGAAGTATTCATATTTTTTTATTAACTTCTTATAGATCATGAATTTTTTTAATCATTCATATTTATAACTTATTTATTGTCGAATGGTTAATCAAAAAATTTCATATAATTTATTTAAATTTTTGAATGCTAGATATTTCATTTTCATTAATGTAATAAAATCAAAATTTATAAATTCGTTTTTTATACTTCTCAATCAAATATTTAATGAAATATTTTTATATTTAAACATATTTGGAATTAAAATAATCAATTTAATCTTCTTGAATGTTAAGTATGTTTATTGGAATTCCATGTAATGTTTTTCAATTGCCTAAATTCTTAGACCTTTTCAGTAAATTTTTTTGTTCCATTACTTCATAATCATTCCTACCTAAGTTTAGGATTTATTTTTTCAAGTATATTAATCTCTTAAATAAAATTAGTTTTTAGAAACATTTTCATATTTATTTTTACTTATGTTGTCTTATCTTGTAATTATTTTTTTATTTTATACATGAAAAAAATTATATAATGGATATATACATAGTGTTTGTTAATTATGATGAATGTGTTTTAGATTAATAAATATAATGAATATAATAATACATGCATATATAAATAATGTTTGATTCAGTAATATTCTTATATAAGTTAGTTTATGGGATAAAAATTAAATCTTTTTGAAATGCCAAAGTATTATATTACTCCTAATAATCATAATTTTCTCGATATAAATTAACCTAATTATTGTTTCATTGAAAAAAATTATTAATCTAATGTAAGTCTGGTATGATAATAGTTATTTTATTTTGAGATATAAAATTCACATGGGCATGTTACCATGATATAATTAGATGCCAAAAGAAATGGACCGAGGATGATCTGTCAAATAAATTTGAGAAAGGTGTCTTCCACATAACTTGTTACTACCAAGGTCTAAAATTGTGATAGATCACACCCTATGAGATGGTGAATAAAGGTGAATAAAAACATTAAATTTTATTCTGTAATATATATTTTGTTGAATTTTTATCTTTATTCAAATGAAAAATGTTAATTTATTAATATTCAATATAAATTTAACACCAATTAGAAAGAAAAATGTGACAAAAGTAGATTTTCTTGTTTCATATTTCAAAACGAGAAGTATAATCAAACATGAACATTCCATAAATTCTTACTAAACATAATCAATCGCTGACTATTTTAGATTATAATGATTTATATGGATTCACTATTTGAGATTACTTTATGAGATATCTAATTACATTATTTTTCTCAGTGGATAAGGTTCTCCTATCAGAATCTAAAGACATTATAATTTTCAATCTAAATATTTAAAAATGGAATTTAGAACCAATGCATTTCTATCATAGTAGAGATAATAAATAATATATAGACTGTCATTTTATAAACGTATTATCGAGTAATATTCAAAAGTGAGATTCTAAGATCAAATTATTTTAAAAGTTGATTAATATTTAGACTCATTTGTCCATTGTTATAAATATATTAATGAAGATGAATCTCATATGATTCAAAAAAGATGGATAAAAATGATAAATCCTTATGGGGGATTTATGGTCATAAAATTATATTTAAATTAAAGGATAAATTTTATAGGACTATCACTGGAAAATTTATTCTATATAGTTTTGACTGGTGACCTTTGGAATGACATATGGAATAATAAAATAGTGGTAGTAGAAATGAAAATGTAATGACAGACATGTAGACACACTAATATGGATAAGATTATTAATGATTGGGTAAAATAGAAAATTAGTGTGGCATAAATTGCTGAAAAAGGAATGAGTATACATTAAGATAGCTTGGACATTGAAACCTCCTAGATGAGGTGTCACGCAACGGTGTCTTGGGCCGGTTCACCACATGACTTCTTGCGTACCTCCATGTATGCTAGAGGTTTCTAACTAGAAGTGTGGGTTGGGTATGTCATTCATGGGGAGACTATACCTTTATTTATTAAATTAAAACACCAACAGAAATTAATAAACAAAAGTAGAAGAATATATAACCAAAAAAATACTAATTAAAAAATATAACCAAATAGATAATACAATACTCAACAGAATGGGAATACATGCTTTTCCAATAAAAGTGTTATGTGTCGACAATGTAACTGAACCTAAAGACACTACGAATACCGAAATGGGTCCTAATCAATTTATGGTTCACTCCACCAAGATTCATCCCCAAATCAGCCACCTATCCTATGGCCTTTTCCCCAGTCCATTCCTACAACAATATAATCTGTTTAGGTACTGATCAGGATTCCAAAATAGGGTGTGAGTATGAAATGGTAGGCCACCTTGAATGGTGTTAGAAAAATTCCAGTCAAAATATAGTTCATACATTTCTATAAGGAAATAAGTATAATGAAAAAATAAATAGTTTATCACGTTTTCATTTATTCTTATCTATGTAAATTAACTCTAAGGTTACCAATGATACACATTCCTCGATAAAAACATCATCTTGTACTAGACCCCGAAGTGTTTCCTAGGTAATATCATCTCATATATCTTTTTATCCTCGAATATTGAATTATTCAAGGTTATTTGATATCCCAACACCTGATTCGTCTCTTGCTGGTGTTCAAATATTCTCATGAGAGGCCAAAACTCGGATTTCCAGTATTTCAGTTCTTTAATTTCACAATTGTAAAACACATTTCAAAAATTTAAACTATCACAAATGTAAGTAATATGAATATGTTACCATGATTTCCCGTCAGTAGAATGACCATGTTCTGATTCTATTTACTCATAAGTATAATGACCATGTTACTATGTCTACATAACATCAGAATGAGCATATTCCCATTCTATTACTAATATTTATAATTCCAATGATACCATGTATACGTCACATTAGAATGACCATGTCCTCATTTTCATAAAAAATTAATTAATTCATTAATCACTTATATACATCAATTCCCTCACTAATTCATAAATTAGTTAAATATATCAAATCCATTAGTTAACACCACAATTAACAAAATTTCTCAGTCCAATTAATTAATTCATTAATAAATTAACCAATCTCACCATTTAGATCCCAAAATTAATTTTACATGATTAATTAACTCATTCTAAATCTCAACATTCCATAATTAATCCCATAATTAAATATCTAGATCAAAATCCCCTAACCCATAGTTTATTCACAGTTAATTATCTAAACGTAGACAATTTGATATTTCATAATAAATCTGCAGATTAAACATCTAGATCCCCACCCCTATATGATATTACTATTTCCCCCAAATTAATAATCTAATATGGAATCCATTTTGTCTCATGACTAACTCCTTAATTAATCACCTGATTCAAAATAATAATAATAACTCAATTGGTCAATCTATTTAACACAATTCAAGGAAAACCAATTGGTAAAGTATTCTTGATATTATCACATATTTCATATAAATATAAAATTCAATAATAAGGGAATTAGATTTATACCACCCAATATGGTTAGTTGATGAATGTTTTCCCATTAAAAATCCACAAAATTAGAGAAGCACATGGACATTAATAAAAGTTCTGGATCTAAATCCCTAAACTGAAAACAAGTGAAAAGTCATGAAGATATCCTAAATATATATCTAGATATTCAATCATAGTTATAGAATCTAACAGATAGGTTTAGATCTATGTAATTTCAGGATATCTTCCACGAAAATATTAGGGAATGATAGAATAAATAATGGGAGAAGAATTAAATGAAATACACTTACCGAGAGAACAAAATATCTTCAATTCAGGAATTCAGTCTCAATGAACGGTCTTATTAAGCCCTTGTAATCCTTCTAGGTCAATAGCAGAATCTTTATTTGATATTATGAATGTTAAATATTGATTTATGACTCTATAGTAAGAGACATAACTCATTAAAACATAAATGTGAATGGTATCAACAAATATAGGATCTCACAGTTGGACCCCTCATGGATTTGTCACACGGTTAGACAAACCGTACGTCAGCCACTACTTCATGGGAAAATTCACATGACTACCATGCATGAACTATTAAACCATGCATCAACCATGCTGATGCTACTACATAAAAAATAATAGGTATCATGGTTTCTATAAAGTAGAAGCATGGTTTCTCAAACTATGCACTAACCATGCACAACCACCTTTCTCAATGATTTTCTTCAAATTCACCCAAGTGCACCCCACATCTTAACACCAACTAGAATTACATAAGTAAAAACAAAAATTTCTAGAAATTGTACAGAAGATAAACTCAATAAATGGTCAGGATCATATAATCTCCCACCATATAACTGTAAGGACCTGACCATAAGCATTACATAATCTTGAATTAAATGAATAATTCACATTGAGGATCTTTTCAGGTTTAGATTTTTATAGAATTTGGTCATAACTATTACATTACATCCCAAAAGTTAAAAATTATACTCTTCTACTAAGTTCCAATATTTTTCACAAAATAAAATATCTAGAAAAAAAGATTCATGTATAGTTCCATTTTTTCACACCACGACTTTTCCATGATCCCATTCTTGACTCTATTCCAAATTATGTCCTATGAAAAACATTTCAAAAACATGGGATGAGCATTAAATCTATTTAAGGGAAACCCATAGAAGAAAAACTGTTAGTTTTTTAAAATAACAAGTAAACCATGAATACTTCATCATAAGTAAAATTTTTCACCTTAATAAAGTATTAAATACTCTTCACTGAATATAAGATCATTTCTTACCATTTTGTAAACAAAATTTTACTATAAAACTAATATAAAGAACACATAACATATAAAGGTGACTTGGGACATAAACATACATGAATGAAATAACCATACGGCCAACTTCCATGCATATCACTAAATGGAATAGTCATACGGCTGACTTCCATACCGAATGCATTGGAGGTTATAATGTAACCACTCGTACTATTTTATCATGGAACCACTTATCATTGGGTTTATCACATAACCACCTGTCAAATGTCCAAGTACCATTGTTAAATCATTACACATACAACAAATATAATGGAAAGAAAACATTTCAACATTTCAATTAAAATGTTTCACTTAAATATATTGACATAACAAATACATTACCAAAAACATTTTCAATAACAAAATACATAAATGAATATATTGTATTTATTTTACATTTTAAAGATAATATGGCTTGTTCAGGAATCTAAATATGAAATAATACTCGCGGCAACTGAATGGTCATTGTCATTTCATACATTAGAATCAATTTTTTTTTTAATTTAGTAAAACGCTTCGCAGAAAAATATTCCCATTTAATGAAATGAAATTAAAAGATATTTATACATTTTATAAAAGAAAGACAAGTATTAAAACAAAATATGCCTCAATGAAAGGAGATTGAGACGAAGTCCCTTACATCGTGTCCGATTTGACTGGTTCAATCTTTAATCTCCTAAATAATAAAATAAATTTAATTTATACTTTTCTAAGAACATTTTTAATGTTTATTATTCTTTTTATATCACTTATTATGATGCTATTAAAATTATATTATCATATAAGTTAATAATGGTTGTTTTTCCGATATGTGGCACTTGAGTCAAAAATGAACACCTTATAATTACAAGTTGTCCTTCTGGTCATAGTCCATTATCTAAAAAATTTAATTCATGATTTATATTTATTTCATATCATATATATCAAGTATATATATGTTTTTATAATATTACATAACATTTAGAGGTAAGAAATGAAATGCACGGTTCATGGAGACGGTAAGACGTACGTACACCCAAACGCTACATTCAATTATATTTCATATTTTAATGGAAATAAAACATAATTATACATAGGAATATTATAATTCCAATATAATATCATATATAATATCATTAAATACTTCCTTTATATGTCCCACATATGGTATTAATGAGTCATATCACATTGAGGGGGGGTAGTCCTCACTTCCTCAAACGAAATAATCACATTTAGCCATAATGGAAACCATAAAGGTATGATATAAATGAAAAATAGAGAAGAATAATGAAAAAATAAACATAATATGTATCATATATAAATACAGTTCCATCTTAATGTCCACCATGAGAGGCGATAGGATATAACTGAACAATCATTTCTTAAGGAGGCATTAGTTTTCCATCCACAGAAACAGGATGTTCTTCACTAATTAGATATATGTGTGTGTAAGTGTTGTTTGAATACATCTCATAACAAGAACATTGTATATTGAGGATACTTTTTTTGTTATAAAATAAATTAATAAAAATATTTTAGGGGTTGGAGATGTAAAATGAAACAAAAGATCTTAAGAGAAGATGTTGCCTTTAAATTGGGTAACTCCCTTTGGTATAAACCAAAAGGACGTATTGAAGTGCATTATGCATATGGTAAGGCTTGTAGGTATAATAGAGGGATTTTCAGAGCTTAACTGGGTAGGTTTTGGATGATCCAAGGGACTTGAGAGGTGTGAGGAATGGGTTAGAGGGGATGGATTTTTATAAGGGGGAGGGGCTATTTAGGAGAGTGAGAAAATATTATTTTATTATATAATGATTTTGAGTTTAAAAAGGTCCAAAAATTATTAAAATCAAAGATAAGATGACTCATAGTTGAAATAAAATCATCCAATATAATTGGACCGGTTTTGGATATTTTTTTAATCTTTTTAATCTTATTTATTTAAATGATTGATTAATGAGGTAACACTGCATCATTATTGTGTCACAAATACTATTATTTATATGAATTCTAAAAATTATAATAAAAATATCACGATGTAGGAAATATTTTTAGATTTAAAAATAATATTTACAGTATAATATATAAATTATATAACCCTATGTAAAAATTAATTTACTAAAAGATATTGGTTTATGGAATTTTTGTCATTACATTATGTTAATTAAAATAAAGTGTCATTATCACTCCCATGTGGCTCTATGGGGTCCCAAAATAGACTAAAAGATGTACATGGTCTGATATGTATCAACCAATAAAATTAGGACACATTTTGGAGAAATATATATATTATTATAATAATATTAGTTTATCCTTATTTACCAGATTTAGCCTTTAACCATGGAAAATAAAATTTATACTAAAGTAAATATTCATAATGTATAAAAATAAAAGTTAAGTATTTACACAATTTGGACCTCCTGATTCCAAATATGAAATCAATTTTTCCAAATTCAAAAAATAAAAGTAAAATAAATTAATTTAAAATTAATTACCACTGTCAAAACAAAAAGGGTGTTTTTCAGAAATATTAACTATCAAAATATTGACATTTTTTTATGTCCTATTTCAAATTAAAATTAATTACAATGACCAATGTTTTATTAAATGGTAAATATATAATATAATTACACTTTAAAACAAATTAAAAAGACAATCTTATCATATAAATAAATTAGCTTAAAATGCATTTTTGAATTAAAATACAGCATTTTTCACGTTTCATTAAAAAATGAATTTTATCAGAAAAATACCAAATATTTAACCAAAGTAAATTTTGATGTCTCGATTCTACAGAAGAATTTTATTTGTCCCAATATAACATATCAAATTTAGAAAAACTATATTTAAAGAGGGTTCTCTATTAAAAGGTGTTAAATTATCCTTTAAGGTAAATTATGCTTAAAATTTGAATAATTCATAATATAGGTCTCTAAATGTTATTGGATAAATGTAAAAACATTTAAAAAACATGTATAATCATATTAGAGTTAGTTCTATTCATTCACACCAATACAATGGCCAGTGGTTAACTACCATTTAAAATAATAATATTATATTTTCTGTGTGCAACGTAAGATTTAACGAAATCCATTGTTGCGTATCGGGTACGCCATCGAACATAGCAACCCATTTACGATACAATTAATATTTAATTAAAAAAATTAATTATAAAGAAAATATAATATATCATTATTTACCAGGGATGTTACATCCTTCCCCCATTTTGGAAATTACGTCCTCGAAATTGTTTTCACTTATCAAATAAATAGGGGTATATATCCATCAAATAATTTTCAGATTCCCATGTTTCATCTTCAACTATATGGTTTTTCCACAAAACCATTACCTGTTGAATTACCTTATTCGGTAATACTTTCTCTCTTTAGGCAAGAATCTGGACTGGTTGTTCCTTATAAGAGATATTCTCTTCCATCTGAACTGACTCTGGGATCAAAACATGATATTGATTTGGAATATACATTCTCAACATTGAAACGTGAAAAACATTGGGTACCTAGTACAAACATGGAGGTTAAGACACTCTATATGAAATTGATTGAACATTCTCCAGGATTTCATATAGTCTAATGAACCTCAGACTCAACATTCTGTTCTTACCAAAACGCATCACACTTTTCCATGGTGAAACTTTGAGAAAGACATGATCACCAACCTCAAAAGAATGATCCATCCTCGGAATATCAGTATAACTTTTCTGCCTACTCTGAGCTGTTATCAGGTGCTTCTAAATCAACTAAACGTTTTCTACCACTCACTTTCTTCCTTCTGTACTTTCTTAATTCTATCTGATAGAGATGATTTCACTGACACTTGAAACAAAACATAAGAATTTCCTACACCAACAACTACTATGCCAACATTCATCAAATCAAAAACCAAATAATCTCCTTCCAAAAGTATCATGGTCTATGAAGCATTACTTTTTCGACTCAAAGCATCATCCACTTTCTCTGTATTTCATAGATGATAATGAATTGTGAAATATTAATCCTTGATTAATTCCAACCATCTCCTCTATCTCAGGTTCAATAATTTTTGAGTGAATATAAACTTAAAACTTTTGTGGTTAGTATATATTTCACATTTTACTCCATACTGATGATGCCTCCATGTTTTTAAAGCTAACACTATAGAAGATAATTCCATATCATGTGTAGGGTAATTTAACTCATGAGGTTTCAACTGATGTGAAGCATAAGAAAATACATGATCATTCTGCATAAGGACACACCATGTTCTTTTAACCACAAATCACAGTAGATAAAAAACTCACCATTTCTGTAAGGTAGTTCCAAAACTGGAGCATTCACCAATATTATTTTCAATTCCAGAAACAAATCATCACATTCTTTTGTCCAGATGAACTTAACACTTTTTCAAGTTAACATAGTCATTAGACTAGATTAACATGAATACCTTTCAACAAAACTCTAGTAATAACCTGCCAAACCAAGAAAACAATGTATCTCAGTTATATTTGTGGGTCTTGGCCATTCTACAACAACTTTTGACTTAGAAGGACCAACAGTTGTGCCATTTTTTGAGACAATGTGACCAGAGAATGAAATATGTGGTATCCAAAACTCACACTTGCTGAATTTCTCATACAGTTTCTTTTTTATTAAGGTTTGCAATAAAACCTGTAAATAATATTCATGTTCCTATTTTCATTTTGAATAAACTAAAATATCATCAATAAACACAACTAACTTAGGAAAATATTTCTCAAGGAACATACCTTTGAATTCATCCCAATCAAGAGCACAAATATCCTCACAATCTAAGATATTTTTCACCATTGACCACCACTGTTCATCTTCACCTTCAAAATGGAAAATAGCGAGACTTAACTTTTGATTTTCTCAACACCCCATAAAATTGAAAATTTTATCCAATGCATTAATCCACCCTTCTACTAGCAAAGGTTGAGATGATCCTCTGAATGATGGGGTATTTTTCCTCACGAAATGCTCCACTACTAACATGTTCCTATTTGGTTGATCAGGCTAGTCTCATGCATGGATACCACTACAATTTATAGCTCGAGTCAATTGTTCCATCACTGCAACAAACTATTTAGTCTTGATTCTGACCATCTCAGGTTGCTTATTTGGAAGGTCTTCTACCTCCGGATGTTGTCCTAAAATAGGTTCCTTATTTCTTCTTCGGAAAACCATTCTGAACACGTAAATATATTAGTCGAAAGAACATGGTAATCTGTAAATTCTATCAAACTTCAATCATATCATAAATTTATATATGGATATTAATTTAAAAAATACCCTAACTTCAAGACCATTTAAAAAATACCCTAACATGTTCCTATGTGGTTGATCAGGCTAGTCTCATGCATGGATACCACTACCATTTATAGCTTGAGTCAATTGTTCCATCACTGTAACAAATTATTTAGTCTTGATTCTAACCATCTCATGTTGCTTATTTGGAAGGTCTTCATCCTCCAGATGTCATCCTAACATAGCTGCCTTATTTCTTCTTCGGAAAACCATTCTGAACACGGAAATATATTAGTCTAAAAAACATGTAATCTGTAAATGCTATCAAACTTCAATCGTATCATAAATTTCTATATGGATATTAATTTAAAAAATACCCTAACTTCTAAAGTTATCTAAACTGACCTGTGATACCAACTATACATACTCACCCGTAAAAGATTACATAATATTGATTTAAATGAATAATTCAAATTGAGGATTTTTTTTTGATTTAAAGTTTTACAAAATTAGTTCATAACTATTACATTACAACCCAAAAGTTACAAGGTAGACTCTTCTAATCAGTTCCTATGTTTTTTACAAAAGAAATATTCTTGAAAAAAAGTGTCATGTCTAGTTCAATGTTTTAGACAGCATGACTTTTCCTTGATCCCATCCTTGAACCTATTCCACTTTATGTCCTATGAAAAAAAATTCAAGAAATTGGGATGAGCATAAAAATCTCAGTAAGGGATACAAAAAGAAGGAAAATAGTTATTTTTTTTAAAAGAACAAGTTAACCATGAACACATTATCATAAGTAATACTTTTCACCTTTACGAAGTAGTAAATACTCTTCACTGATTAAATGATCATTGCATACCCTTTTTAACCAAAATATTACCATTAAACCAATATAAAGAACACATGACATATAAAGGTAACTTGCTACATACACATACAAAAATGAATAACCATACAACCAACTTCCACACATATCAATAAATGGAATATCCATATGGACGACTTCCATACCCAATGCATTGGAGTTTATAATGTAACCACATGTCGTAGTTTATCACAGCACCACCTGTTATTTGGTTTATCATGTAATCACCCTTTAAATGTCCAAGTACCATTATAAAATCATAACACATACAACAAATATAAAAGAAATAAAACATTTCCACATTTCAATAACAATATATCACATAAAGGAATTTACATAACAAATCCATTATCAAAACCATTTTCAATACCAAAATACATAAAAGATTATTTTGTATTTATTTTCCTTTTTAAAAAAAATACGACTTATTAAGGAAGAAAAATATCAAATAATACTCATGGTGCCTGAAAGGTCGTTGTCACCGCCTACGTTAAAAGAAACATTTTTATGTCATTTAGTAAAATGCTCCATAGAAAAATATTCCCTTTGAATGAAAAGAAAATCCAAAATTATTTATATAGCGTATAAAAAAAGTCAATAATTAAAAGAAAATATGCCTCAATGAAAGGAGATTGAGACGAGATCCCTTGCCTTATGTCTGATTTGACCTGTTCATTATTTAATCTCATGAATAATAAACTAAATTTAATTTATACTTTCTTAAGAACCTTTTTCAAGTTTATTATTCCTTTTATTTCACTTATTACCATGTTATAAACATTATTTAATCAACTATGTTAATAACAGTCATTTTGTCGATATGTGGTACTTGGGAAAAAAAGGAACACCTTATAATTACAAGTTTTCCTTGTGGTAAATAGTAAATTATCTACAGAATGATATTCATGATATAGATATCATACATATCATATATATCTAATATATATATGTATTTATAATATTACATAACATTTAGATGTAAGAATGAAATGCAACGTTCATGGAGACGGTAAGCCGTACGTACGAATGAAAGGTAATTTCATTTCTATTTCGTAATTTAATGGAATTAAAATATAATTATTTATAAGTATATTATAATTCTAGTATAATATCATATATAATATCATTAACTATATCCTTTATACATCCCATATATGGTATTAACGAGTCATATCACTTTGAGTGGGTGGTAGTCTGAACTTCCTCAAATGAAATTATCACCTTTACCCATAATGGAAACCATAGAGGTATGATTTGAATGAAAAATACAGAATAATAAAGAAAATATAAACATAATATATATCATATATAAATATAGTACCATTTTAATGGCCACCATGACAGGCGGTAGGATATAATTGAAAAATCATCGCTTTGTGAGGCATTAGTTTTCCATCCAGAGAAACAGTATGTTCTTCACTCATTAGATGGAGGTGTGTGTAAGTACTCTTATAATACATATCATAAGAAAAACCTAGTATATTGATGGTACTAGTGTTTTTATAAAATAAATTAATAAAATATTATATGGGTTTAAGAAGTAAAATAAAACAAAAGAACTTAAGAGAATACATTACCTTTAAATTGGACAGGTTTTGAATATTATTTTAATCTTTATAATCTTATTTATTTAAATCATTTATTAATGAGGTAAACACATCATCATTTTTGTGTCATAAATAATTTTATTTAATTGATGTATAAATAATTAAAAAAATACCATGATTTCATAAATATTTTTATCATTATAATGAATATTTATTGTGGAAATGATAACTTGAATTACCCTACGTAAAAAGTAATTTACTAAAAGATATTTTTTTATGTCATTTTTGTCTTTACTTTTTGTTAATTAAAATAAAGTGTAATTATCACACCAATGTGGCACCATGGGGTCCCCAAATCGACCCAAAGATGCCCATTGTAGGATATGTATCATCCAATAGGATTAGGACACATTTTAGGGTATTTGTATATTATTATAATAATATTAGTTTACCCTTATTTACCATATTAACCATTTAACCATGGTAAATAAATTTTTTTACTTATGTAAATATTTATAATGTCTAAAAATAAAAGTTATTTATTTAAACTATTTGGACACACTAATTCCAAATATAAAATCCATTTTTAAAAATTCAAAACATAGAAGTCTGAGAAGTAAATTTAAAATTAATTCCCGGTGTCAAAACAAAAAAGCGTGTTTTTTAGAAATATTAAATATCAAAAGACTGACACTTTATGTTCAATTTCAATTTCAAATTAATTATAATGACCAAAATTAGATTAAATTGAAAAAATATAATCTAATTAAACTTTAAAAAAATTAAAATGATAATCTAACCCTATAAATAAATTAAATTAAAAGACAATTTAGAAGTAAAATACCTGATTTTTCACATTTCATTAAAAATTGAATTTTATCATAAAAATACCACAGTATTACACAAAGTAAATTTTGATGTCCCGAATCTAAAAATAATAGTTTTATTTGGTCAAATATAACTTCTAATAGAGACAGAAAAGATGATTTAAAGAGGGTTCACCATTAAAAGGAGGTAAATCAACTTTTAATGTAAATTTTGATTAAAATTAGATTAAATCACATTTTAAGCCTCTAAATTTTATTCTATAAATGCAAATACACTTAACAAACATTTATAGTCATATTATAGTTAGTTAAAATAATTTCTACTAATATAATGGCTATGCGTTAACTACCATTTAAAATAATAATATTATATTTTTAGTGTGGAACGTAAGTTTTCAATGAATCTCGTTGTTACGTATCGAGTATTCCATCGAACATTAAAACCACTTTATGATAAAATTAATATTTAATTAAAAAATATTAATTAAAATGAAAATGTATTATTTAATTATTTACCTAGGATGTTACAAGAATAGTTCGCACTAAATCTTAATTTCTAAGACTTTCTAAGATTCCAAGCCAAGAATATTAGGTCCTTGATCTCCCATATCTGCTTCTCCATCCCATGATTCCTCTTGTACACATCCATGTTTCCATAACACATGAACAATCAACATTGTCTTTCCCCTAAACACTTTCTCACTGTGATCCAACACATGTATTGAATGCTCCTCAAAGGATATATTTATATCACGGTCAACCTCATACATATAGATCACATAATAAGGGTCATGATGATACTTTCGTAGATGTGATATAGGGAAAACCTCATGCATAACATTGTATGTCTCTGGAAGAGCCAATCGTAAAACCACTAGCCTAATTCTTTCAATTATCTCAAATGGTCTAACAAACCTGTGCGCCAACTTTCCTTGCCTCCATATCTTGCGGTGACCCATCCATTGAGACACCATAAGGAATACACTATCCCCCTCTATAAACACTATGGGTCATCTTCTTCAATCATCATATGACCTTTGTAAACTCTGATCAATATCCATATGTTTCTAAATCAACTATACCTGCACTGATGTCTCATGGATGATACTCGGTCTCAACAACTCTAACTCACCATCCTCTATCATGAATGGTGGTGATATACATGGCCTACCATAGAGATCCTAATATAGTTCCATCTATATAGTTTCATGATCACTATTTTTAGAGTGAAACTCTATTAAAGATAGTTGTTTTTTCCAAGATCCACTGGATTCACGGAAACACACTCATATCATATCATCAAGAACCTATATAGTATTCTCCAATTATACGTGTCTATTGGTGCAAAGATGAAATAAATAATACTTGTGTGCTACGTGAATTTTTCAAGCCCTTCTAGAAGCTTGAATTAAAGCGTGAAACACATTATAAAACAATAGTTCATGGAACTCCATGTAGACATACTATCTTTTGAACATTCCGTTTTCCCAAATTTTGTAATATTAAGGTTTTTTTATAGGAAATAAATGTACCAACATTGAGGGTCAATCCATAATTACCTAAATAGTATCATTCATCAAAATCATCGTCAGATGACCCACCCCAAATTCCATGGTCATGTTACCCCACTTCCATTCCAGAATATAAAATGCATGTAGTAAACCTCTTGGTCATTGATGCTCTTCCTTCAGCTTTTGAAAGGTGAATCATCTTGAAAAAATCTCAACAATATCCTTTTTCATTCATGAACACCACAATGGTCATCATAGGTCACGGTACCTTTTCGTCACTCCTAGATGCACTGACCACCTTGAGGCATGATATTCATGCATGAGTTCTTCTCTCAAGCTTGTAGGTACCACAACTCGATTCTTCACAAAGAGGATCTCATCCTCATTTTTCATCCAGTCTAAAGATGTATTCCCTCATTCAATGAATTACATCAAGGATAAGTACTTTGGATCCTCATACTGTATATCCTTGATCCTTATAAAAAACATAGACTCTATTGAAACTGAAACTAGAGTCATCTACCCCTAACTCTCCTGAACCACAACATGCATTTTAGCCAACAAGGTCATCATATTTCACTTGTCACTTGACTTATGAACCATCAGAGTGTGTTTTTTTTTACTCCAGGAATCTCCAACAATGTTTCCTTTCCCAATCATATATTCCTATTCAAAATCAAAGAACTACATGCACTCTTTTCATCTATGTTTCATTCAATTTAAATTACATTGTGAAAATATATACATCAAGCTTCTAGGATCTGTATAAACTATAAATGTTTCTCCCAAAAGAAAGTTTCACCCACACTTAATATAATAAACAACCGCTACCGAAATGAGGTCATGCATAGGATAATTACATTCATGATGCCTCATCATTTGAGATACATATGCCACAACTAGATCTCCTTGCATCGATACAACTCTAATTTCAATCCCAAATTTATCAAAATAAACTGTATACTTGTCACCTGACTCAGATAGGATAATATTGGAGAAGATGTCAAGGGCTTATTTTACCCCTAAAAATATATCTTCTAATCCTTTATCCAATCAAAAACTAATCCCTTTTGGTGAATATTGAAAGTGGAATTACAAAACTATCAATGTATTGGATTAATATATTATAATATCCCACTAATCCCATGAATCGTTGGATATCAAAAAAATTATTGGGTTTCCCCCAAAGAAAACATTGATAGAACCTTCTATGGGTTCACTAACAGACCTTCCTTTGAGATGATGTGCCCCATGAAATGTTTTTGTTCTATCCAAAAACAACCCATATATAGATTGGTGTATAACCGATGTTATCTTAGTGTACTAATGATGAGGTCAAGTTGTTGGGAATGATTGTTAAGAGTCTTGGATTACACAAATATATCTTCCACAAACACCATCATTAACTGATCCATATACGAATGAAATATCACATTCATCAATTCCATAAACACTGATAATGCATTTTTTAACCTAATATATATTAATAAAAACATTTAAAGGCCATACATGTTCCAAAAAATAGTCCCCAGTATATCATAAGACCATACTCTCAACATATGAGACACTAAACTCAAATTAATATTTTAGAATATAGAATATCCCTTCAACTGATAAAAGATATCGTCAATATTAAGATGAGGATTTAAGTTCACTAGAGTCATATTGTTGAAAATATGATATTCAGAACAAAACCTTAAACTCTATTAAAACTTCGTTACGAACAAACCAGTTGATCCCCAAGGTGTCATACATAGACAGATGAATCCAAAATCCTCAAATTCTACCTACTATGTCTTGATGTCCTGAATCTTAGGTGATTCCATTATGCATGGTGTAATAGATACTACATCTGCCTCTTACATGAGATCAATAGTGTGTTCTACATCTCTCTCAGGTGGTAGCCTAAAAATTCTTCAGGGAAGAAATCCAAAAACAGTTCCAATACTGGTGGAAGGACAACTTTCCTATCCCATCTGTCATCCAAAAAATGACTAGAAACCTGGTCCTTGAGTTCTCCTAGTTTCTGATTAATTGGACATGTTGAGCCTACCAAGATATCCTAGTCCCCACAATGAATATACGGGTCACCTTTATATGATGTAAATGTAACCCTCCAATTGTAATAGTCAATGTTGTCTTGGTAGGAGACAATTCAATTCATACCCATTATTGAGTCAAATCTCATCATGTCTTTAACATTGATATAGAATAGGAAATTTTATTCACTGATCTCTTGTGAACATCCCTTGTAAAGACAAATACCTCTAGACCTCCCTTCAAATAATGTATATATATTAATTACCCCAATCACAAACACCAATATCAGGCTCAAACTCTCAAAAAAATTATATATAAAACAATGAGAGTAACTAGAATAAACAATTCATTAGCTAAAGTAGAAGACACTATAATAGTGCCTCTCACTATCATTGTTCTAGCCTTACTATACACAATTTTATCATGTACTGCTTGTTACCGTACTGCCGCTCTCCCCTAAGATGCTTTTTGACTCCCCTGAGTATAACCACTCTACTGATGAAAAAACTCTTTCCTAGCACCACATCCAGTACCCACACCACCTCGGCCAATACAACATGAACATCTATATTGATATGGTGTAGAAGATCCTTTTTTCCCCACAATTAATCTTCCCATATTCTCCTCTGGAATGACTATGTTGCTGCAAAAAGAAAAAAATTTGTAGTTGCCCCATCTTGTTACATGATCTACACTCTTCGGGTGGTTGGGAACAATGTTGACCATAGTGTCCTAGCCTGCCACACTGGTGAGAGATCACCCTAATATGGCCATGTCCCACTGCCCCTCTAGTTTGTGTACTCAGCTTCCCACTACCTTGGATAATGTTTTCATAACGGTTCTTCCTACTCTCATAAGTCTCACCTCTTTATCATCCACTAAAAATATTTGGTCCATCACTAGAAGCCTCCCCCAGGTTCCCTTCAACTACATGATCATGATCCAACACATCCGTAAACTTCTTCAACCTAAAAATATTCACCAAGGACATAAATATCACACATAAGTCCGTCATGAAATCGTTTCTCCATAGATGACTCATATCTTAATAACGTTGGGGTAAATCATTGTAGATATGTATAGAGTTCATAATAGTTCATCACCAACACCATCCCCTATGTTTGATGCACGAACTCAATAGCTCTATCCTATCTAATCATACTTGTGTAAATATTTTCCAATAACTACTCTACGAATTCCATCTATATCATATCATTTGTATATCTAGTTCCGCCTAAATATCCCACAAGTTCTTCACTGATCCCCATAGAAAATATGTAGCCAATTTGACAGTCCTCTAAACCAAAGTCTCCTAATGTTCATGTATTGTCTCTATAGACTCAACCCATAATTATGATCCCTTAAGTACAACCTCTCCAATGAATGTAGAAGTTTGATGCAACTAAAACTCCCTGGTCAACTCAAATATACTTTTCAAAATCCATCCTGGGTCTCTTTCCATAAGTTACATAAGTTTTGGAATTTCCCTCAATACAATTCCCTTTCATCTTCAGTTGGCATGATAGGTGCCTCATGTTCCCTAACAGGAAAAACATTCACAGAATTCCCCCCGGTAATCCCCTCTACAAGAATCATGGAGGTATACTACCTACCAGGCCAAATACACATCTTAGGTCTCATAACACAACCTCACAATATTTATTTATGAGGAAAATAATCACAAAAATCCTTTTCCCCACCACACAACACTATCCAAACTGAGGGGCTATGAATATCATTAGCCCTCAAAATCCAAGGTTTTGGTTAACAAGGGTAAACAGACTATCATAATCAAGATTTTTTATATACCCAATTTCATTCATTTAATATCATTTAAAATAATATCCAATTCAGGTGTTACAAATAAACATTTATTATAATCTCACAGCCTAGAAAAAATTTCATGTTCCACAACATACCCATTACTTATTTCCCTATGTGTGCCTTAAATGATTCATGTCACAATGACCATGAGCGCCATGAATTATGTATGAAGAATATAATCTCATGCCATTCTTGGATACTAAGAAACACTCAAATATTCTCAAAAACAATTATCACATCGCACCACAAGTGAATCACCAATGGTGTAATAACATTAAACAATAAAACAAAATAAAAATTACAACAATCCCACACGGAGTACTTGGACATTTCTCCATGCATGGGATTCAAAATCCCATGCACGAGATCATTATAAACCCCTTTCTCTTCCTAGTCTCCTATATACCTTTCCTAAAATAATAAGATGAATTAGAAGAAAGAAAAACAGCTCTGATGTAAGATTGTAATGTCCCGGATCGGGTGCCATGAAATAGTTCCCCAAATTAGTTCACCACCTAACCTCATGCATTCCTACTTGTACTGTACAGGATACCAGCTAACAGCGAGGGTATGGTAACTCATTCATGGGGAGACAAAACTCTCATTTATCAGTGTAAAATTCCAATAGAAATAAATAAACCAAAGTGGAAGCATATATAACAAAAATAATAATACTTTCACAAGATAACCAAATAAGAAATGCAACACTCAACTGAAATAGAAAACATGCTATGGAAATACAACTGCCAAGAGTCAATAAACAATCTGAAAGTATAGACACTAAGACTCCCCAAACCGGTTATGAACTATTTATTATTCCCTCCACCAAGAACTATCACCCAATAAACCATATATCCCATGTCATTCCCCCTTATCTAATCCTGCCACAATACAATCTATTAGGGTACTAATCATTCATCATGAAAAGGGTGTGAGTATAAATACTTAGGACACTACCATTGGTGTTTATAAAAATTCCAATTAAATGTTTGTGTATGAAATTAGATAAGTAAATAAGTATAGTGCAATAATAAAAAGTTGACAAAATTTTCATTTATTCTTGTCCAACTACATTAACTCCTAGGATTCTAAGGATACATGTACCTAAATACTAACTTCATTTCATAACGTAGCCTAATGTTTTCCCTAGGTAATATCTTATCTTAATAATTTCTTCTTGGTGAAGCTCTAATTATTCAAGGTGCTATGATATCACAACACCTGATTTGACTCATACGAGAGTTCAAATATTCTCATGAGAGGCCATAACATGGAGTGACATTATTTTAATTCTTTAATTTCACATTTATAATCCATATTTCCAAAATTACCAATATCAAAAATGTAATTAAGATCATCATGTTACCAGGCTTACCCATCAATAGAATGACTATGTTCCCATTCTATTTACTCATATGTATAATAACCCTGTTTCCATGTATACGTCACATTATAATGACCATTTTCCCATTCTCTTACACATATGTATAATGACCATGTAAACATGTATACATCACAATGGAATGACCATGTTATCATTCTCTTAAACACAAAATTAGTTCATCAGTTAATTATCCACTTCAATTCCCCCACTAATTAAACAATTATTTAAATACCTCAAATCCATTAGTTAACACCATAGTTAACTAAATGTATCAATACCATTAATTAATTCATTATTTAATCAACCAATCTCACAATTCATATCCCATAATTAATTTTACAAATATAATTATCTCATTCAAATTATCAACATTCCATAATTAATGCCACTATTAATTATCTGTATCATAATCTCCAACCCCATAATTCATTCACAATTAATTATCTAAACGTTGAAAATTTGATATTTCATAATAAATCCCAAGATTATTTTTATAGATCAAAACCCCTATCTATTATAAAAAATTTCCCCAAATCATTTATATAATAGGGTACCCCTTAGTCTCAAGATTAACTCCCGAATTAATCACATATTTTATCAAAAACATTATTACAGAATTGGTCAATCTAATTAACCCAATTTTAGGAAAATCAAATGCAAAAGGATTTTAGTAATTATATGATCTTATATATACATATCAAATTTACAACTATGATAATTTGATTTAGACCACCAACCACATTTCATTGATTAATAGATGCCAATGGAAATCCCCAAAATCCGAGCAGCACAACTATGTGGTTAAATGTTCCTAATCTAAATACCTACTCTGAAAACGAGATCAAAGGCATCAAGATCTCATAAATCATGATCTAGATCATCAATACTATATCTATATTCCACAAAATTGGTTAATATCATTTAAAATAAATGATATATTCCATGAAATGATTAGGGATATATATAATAAATAATAGGAGAATAATCAAAATGAAATACACTTACCAGGAGAAGATCAGATCTTCAATTAGGGATTTCGATCTTGAATAACAGTGTTAGTAAGTCCTCAGAATCCTTTCAGGTTTATTGGAGAACCTTCCATTAACCTTAGGAAATTAAAATCTAGATTTATGGACACATAATAAGTGAAATAACTCATTAAAACATGAAAATGAGTGAGATCCACAAATTTAGGATCTTATATTTGGCCCGGGAATGGAATAGTCACCCAGTTAGATAAATTGTGCACAAAACATGCATTAGCCACTAATTCATAGAGGAAATTTTCATGTCTACCATGAAGATACTCTCAATTTGTGCACCAACCATGTTGAAGATACTAATTTAAAAACAAGAGGACACACTATTTCTCTTTAGCAGGCGCACAGTTTTTTCAAACCATGAACCAACCACGTACAACCCATTTTATACAATATTTTCTTATACCTTACCCAAACACACCCCATCTCATAACACTCATAAAATGTACATAACTAAAAACAAAATTTACTAGAAATTTCCCCTAAAATAAACTCCAGAAATAGTCAGGAACTTATAGACATTTTAGAAGAAGACCGAGGGATTCACCTGTAAGTTGATTACAATTCATGAGAAATTCACTTATTAAAATAAGTAAAGGTGGGCCGAGAAGGAACCTTAAACAGATAATTCAAAACAATATTATTATAAAAGATTATAATGAAATTATGGTATTCAAAAGGACTAATTAGTGAGGTTTTATGCATGTAGCTCGGAACATTTAATTGGATTTAGGACTTATTTATTTTTTTCACTATCAATATTAGTGGAAACTACCTCTTTATAACCACCAATAATTTCTAGGATGACTTTTTCCCACATTAATTCATATTTATTTTGTATAATAACCACAGAATTGATACCAACGTTCCTGTTTGTATAGAGGAACCAAATTTTACCACCTTTTAAGATATAACTAGATACTTCTACACATATGAGGATGAAGTTGAGTTGCATTGCATAAATGAGAATATGGGTAACAGATTCAGGAAAAGGATATGGTGATTATAACAAATTTATTCATGCTTATGAAGGTCCACAAATTCATATTGCGGGTTTAGTTTTGAATTTATTTCATAAAAAAGAACCCATTATATCCTTTCAAGAAGAAGATATATTTTTACCAATTGAAGATGATTATAAGGAATATGATCTAAGAGTTTAAAGATGACTCATAACATATTTGGATAGAAATAATGTAAATCAAATTATGTTATACCCATCATGTCACATCAATCCTTGGAATAGGTAGTCATTAAAGCATTAAAATCTCATGATGATTTAGTGGTAAAATATGAGATCCTATTACTGTATAAATTTCAGCTGAATTTTTTTAAAATGTAATAAAATAATCAATTAATGTTTCAATGGAAAAGGAACTTATTTTAGCACCTGATTTTCATGATTTGGAAAATGTGGTTTTGAATAATGTTTTACATGATTCGAAAAAATAATTAAGAGGTATATATGATGAAAAATTTCCATCATATTTCAATATCAATAGTTGAGATGATCCCTTTATATTATGGAGTAAATCACATGTTGTAGTAACCCAATTACTTCAAAGGATTAATTGGAAAAATGATATTCATCAATTAATGATTAAATATTTTAGAGATCCTATTAAAAATTAGTTAAAAAAATTGAATGTAGCAAAGTATACGTTGTAAATATTTCAAAAAAAATACATTTGATGTAAAATATTTAAATTTAGATAAAATGATGGAAATTGTGTTCTCATTGTCTCATGAATTGTTTTTCTAAAAGAACAACAATTTTGTTCATCAAATAGTTTCTAAAGCTAATAAATGAGTGGTTTGGAATCTCGACTATGTGTGTAGAGTAATTATAAAAGTATTTTTTAGGAAATAAAAAACTCTCACTATAATTATATTAGGAAATAAATCAATCAATGACAAATATAAAAAAAATTAGAATGAATAGAATCACAAAGTATTTTATATGACTTTTTCAGAAACTAATGATGTCTCATCTTGATTATAAGTTCATGTAAAAAGTTCCAAAAATTTTGGAATCATCTACATCCATTGAGAAAATTATACAATATAGAATTGAGCTAGAATGGGAGATTAATTCTAATACAGAGGTTATGGTAGTTTCAAAGCATTCATATTGTTTTTTATAATGTATCAAGGAATATTATCATCTAAACTGAACACTTTCACCACATATGAACATGTTTTTTCATATTCTATAGTTCATTACCCACAATTTTGTCCTTTTTATTACCTTTTTATCTTTATACATTATACTAGGTTTACTAAACATGAAATTACTAATCTACGTTCACTTCAATTGGACTTTAATACATTTTGGTCCAAAACAAGTAAAACTTTAACCCTTTCAACCTGAAACCTATAACCTAAATGAAAAGTTAATGTTAAATTAAATTCAATACAAGGATATTAGGAGTGTAAATTATATTGAATGGGAATATTTTTTTGATTTTTTTTCAGTTTAGTGTTGTGGTCTTTTTTTCATTTTAGTCTATCATGTCAAGTTTAGATATATTTTTACTCATATTTCGGAGAAAATTAATCATTTATGAAAAAATAATCTCATTCCTTTCAAATATTATATGCTAAATATGTTTTTTTACATAATTACTGTCTACTCACATCCTTTTCCCATTTGTGAATATAGATCTTATTACTTTGAATCTATTCTGGATTATCAATTATTCCCTTGTATTATTTTCACTTTTATATTTTCAAACTATTTTTTATATTTGGTTTTTTTACCACTTGTGATATATTTTCAAATGTTTTTCTTTTTAACTATGAATATGGGGATTAATTTTAATATATTTAATATATTTATTAATTGTGGTTCATACATTCTCTATTAAACATTTTATATTTTATCTTGTTCAATGCTTTTGTTAGTTTAGTTTAAAATACTCAACATTATATTCGATGATTTTAATTTTTGAAAAGTTTATTGAGTATTATATTTTGTGTTTATAAGTAAAATCTCATTAATTAAATTTTTTATTTAGATATGGATTTATGTTTCCCCAGTTTAATGTTATATTTTAATTTCAACCACAGATTTTTATTTCTCCTGTTTTTATGATTTTATTAATTTCATAACTTTGTATCATCAAAAAAGAAAAGAATATTGGGTGAACTGTGTTTTTAATAAAAAAAATCATTATTATTATGAAGTTGTATATTTTATTATGATCGTGAATATTTATGAGTTTTTTTGTTTTCAAAAATATAAGAATTATTTTTCAATTTTCTATTTTTGATGAATATTTTATAGAAGTTTTTCTAAAGAATAATGATTACATTAATCCATATCTCTTAAGAGTTTATCAAAAACTAGGTGGAATCCTATAAATAGAACTTCACAACCCTATGGAAAACCTATATATTAAATCAAATATAATATGAAAATGTCGAATGAAAAAAATGTTAATTTGTAAGGGGTTTCAATTACTCTTTAATCCCTATTGACAAAACTATAGAAAATTTCATTAAATATTAACTTTTCATTATCATATTAGCGAATGATTTTAAAAATATTAAAACAAATTGAATGATTCCAATATTCACTAAATACTAGTAACTAATAAGAATTAAATGATATTTGATTTTTTATGTATTTAAGGATATAAGAAGATGTACCCTAAGGGAGAGAAAAGGATTCATTGAAAAAAAATACAATTTTAACTCTACTAATGAATATATATAGTGAGGAATATATAAATAAAGAGGATTTTATCTCATGAAAAGTATGTAATATAATTTATCCATTATTATTATATAACAGATATCATGCTCAGCTTTCATTTTCACAGCCTAGAAAGTATACCAATGTTGTTATGTCTACACCTCTGTTTTAAAACCCAAATAATACCAAGCTACCAACCAGTGGGACTTGTGTACATATCTATGTAATTAGCCTATTTTGGACTTTCATATGGTTTCATCCACCCTTAACATCTACAAAACCAATCGAATTGTTCATTCATTTTAATTTAAAAATTTTATATACTTTTTCTAATTTTAATATAAAATAATAAAATATTATTATTAATATATATATATATATACATTTTTGACCAACTATCTTAACATATCCTTCAATAATAACCTTAAACAACTCCCCTAATTAGTTTTATCACAATTCTAATTCTGAAAACATTCTTTCATACTTTCAACATTTTTCAAAAAAAATTATATGATTATTTTTCTCTCTCTTTGTATTAGCTTGGATTATTGTAAAACATGATTATCCTATTTTATTTATACGCTTAATTAAATTATTTTTTAATAAATTCTCACTCCCATTCGAGTATGTAATCACTAATATTTATAGATAGTTTATATTGGTAATTTTGGTTAATAGGACACTAAGTTCAAGAATAGAACCAGACATGTCTTTTAAAAGTGTTATGCCTATCTTTCAATTTTTTTTCATTGTTGAATACTTTTCTATAAATAATTTCTATAGTTTTTTAGTTTTTTTACTTTCCATTTTTTTACCTATAGGAAACATTTTTCAATATAAAGTATTTTTTAAGGTTGATTGTTTTGATTTATAATTCTTAAAATATCATTAACAATATTATAGTAGTATTGATATTTTATTTTCATTATAAAACAGATATTGATAAATTTAAAAAATAATGTTTGGTTTTATATAAAAATATTTTCATAACTATATCCATGGATTAAATTTTTTTCAAGTGAGTTTTAGTTTCATAGATTAGTAAATTTGTCAAATTAAAGGTATAATTAATTCTCCATCAAGAATTTTCATCTCTGGTATTGATGTGATAGAATCATTTAAATTGGAAATATAGGTCAACGTATCCATTTTAATAGCAATACACATATAGTGTACTGTTTGTAAAGTTTACTACCACATGAAGGAAAAAACCCTTACATCATTTTCAGACAATTTAATATGGACATAAGGACTCATCTCTCCACCTATCCTTGTTGTAATCATGATGTAAAACTAGAAACTCATATCAACAAGAAGTATCCCATCTAGATGAACATTTTGACGGAAATAACATAAAGGAATAGTACATCCAAAGGGTACCGAATAAATATTTCAATAAATTGAATTCAATATGGAATATAATGATATATTAAACCATAACAATATAAATAACAATACAAAAACTCTTTCACAACAAAAAAAATACAAGAAAATATGAAAATAGTTCAGTAATAAAACGAACAATGAATACATCCATAAGAAACAAAATAACCATAATAAAAATGATCAAAACATATAATAAGATCACTATCTATGTTCAAGAGGTGTTCTTATAATTTCTCACCATAAAGGGTGATTCCCAATTATCATATATATATACAAACCTAGGGATAATAAAACCTAATAAAAATTTGATAACAATTCAATTAATTATAATAAATAATCCTCTTCGAAGATATAATTACATTTCACCTATTTCTATGATTTTATTCAAATGGGACCAATGCATTCCATATACCATGTGTGTAAATAAAATTTACCCATTCAAAACCATGGAATATACACTTATCTTTCAAAACATCAACCATATTCAATTCCACATTTTGTTTGAAAAACTAGTATAAGATCATGGATGATATGTGGGCTTAGATAATAAATTTTTGATTCTGTTTATGATAAAAATAACTACTATTTATGGTTGAATAATATAAAGAAAATAAATGAAATTGATTTTATTTTTTCATAAATTACTTTCATGGGGAATATGGTACAAGAATATTGAACTAATAGATATTTTTGAATTGTTTAAAAGGACATCATATTGAGGACTAATAAGTGGAAATGAAGAGGAGTAAATCAAACTTGAAAAGCCATATTTTCCATTATTCTATGTGACTACCATGACTTCTGGACATCCATGATGTTTTGATCAATATGGGAACATCCATACCCTTAAAATGGAACCCTACATAAATTGTTTTAAAACCTGTAGTTGAACCCCCTTAGACAACTATATAATCACCTTATAAATCCTTGTGAGTAGCTAATAATGATCCTCTATAGCCCAAAGGTTCTCCTATGATATACCTCATGTCAATATTAACACTCTTATCATAGATTCTTAAATTTCTAACCATGTTTAGTTCATCGTATCGATATATATTCCAAACAAGAAAATATGAACCAATATAAATGTTCATGTTCATGTATGATCGTAACACAAAGTCTAGCCAAACCTAATTATAAACTGAAAGAAATTTCATTATTCAAATTTGGTGTGGGATGGGAGTGGAAAAATTTAACAAAAACTAATTAATTTATGGGAGTTATTGATATAATAAAAATCTATTGTTAAGGTGGATAAATGAGGTCTCTATAGAGGACTACGTTGGTAGATGGGGGAAGGATCGAAATTGGTGAGTGGTGAGGAATTTGTGTCAGTATGAGGTGAAGAGTCGACTGGTTGTGTAGCGTGCACATTGTTGGGAATAGCGGCCCTAATAAGCAAGATGTGGTAGAGGTAGGTGTGCCTTTTAGTATTGATTTTCTCTTACCCAGGGTCTTCCATTCCCAACACATAGCCACTTCTTAGGTTTCATCCAAAAACCCATCATTTCTCAAAAGAATATTTCATCTGTGATTATATGGGATCAATCATCCTTTTTAAAAATTTATGTGGGATTTGGTTTGCACCCAACAATAATACCATCAAGCCAAAGTTGACATGATTAGGCCTTCCCTTTAATAATTACATATCAGATGCAAATCATATTTCACTTGTAGCACCATTTCTCTCTTCACTGGGACACACCCTCTACACACTATTATCAGAAAACCTTTCTGTAAATGACACTAACAAAAATCCACATGACCCAACCTGAGACATAATTATTGTTCTCAAATTATTTTTGGGGGTAATAAAACACACTACATCAAACATGGGCTAAACCCTTTCTATGATACAACATTTTAGGATTAATTTTGTTCATCACATGGTATTCTTGTCCCAAAACATATGCCTCTGGGTTTATATCCTTAAAACCAGGGGAGCTAGGAGGAATTTAACATCCTAGATTATTTTTTATCCTTCTTCATTTTTAATTAAAAATGATGTTTATCCTTTAATTCAATAAAATTAATCAATAAGTATTTAGTACATAAAATCCTGAAATAATTTCTTGTGAACAATTGGAGTTTGATAAAAATATTGTTTGTGGGTTCGTTCATCAGTTGGTTGAAGACAAAATGATGAACCATATCTTCAACATATCTCATTCCAAGAACATTTTGGTATATGTTTGAGACTACATATACTTCCAAAAGAAGAAATAATAAATTTTTTCTAATCAAACATGTGATTATATTGAATTAAAAATATGATACATATATTTATGACCATTTGAGGTAATTTTAGGGATGTTTTTTGAGCAATTGTATGGTATGGTTATTACTTATGAATATATGGTTTTACCTCTTTTTTTAATAATATTTTACTTTATTCATGAGATATTTTTCAAGTTAGTCAAACTAGTTCTTCACATAATTGTGTTGTACGACTAAGTATGGTTAATTGTGCTCTATTGAGTGAAGATGTCATGAGATATTCTCAGTAAAAATATTATCTATAAATTTTATTCATATTGAAAAAAGGGAAAAGTTATGAAATGAATCAAGGGCAGAGCATTCGAGGAAATATTAGCGGTAGAAGAAAATATAGGTGACTGTAGATAGAGTTTTAATATAATCATTTTAGTAATAAAGGACATGTTATGAATTTATTATATATTTTTAAAATTGAAAAAATAATGTAGTAAAATAAATAGAATAATAATGTTTTTTGATATGATCATGTCAGTGCCGCAACATGGGTGATCTTTTAATTTTTAAGAATCTAATAATTTCCCATCTGATGATTATTGCATGGATTTTTTATAATGGTTCTTATATTCATGTTACATCGAGTAATGAGTTCATTAAATCTAATAACCCATTAAGATTTTATTTATTTTTAATATGACTAATTTTGGTTAGAATGATGTAGTAGTTTTCCGGACTATTTATTTTTTGTGACATATATAAAAAGTAAGCTGATTTTGAAGAATTCTCAACTTGCAGTTGAGGGTTGTCTGAATATTATTTCTACCAGTATTATTGATGATGAAAATTTTATAAATATATTTATTTTGCGATAATGTAATATTTATATGTATTCCATGATTATGGGTCAAAGAAAGAATAAATAATGATTATAACGGACTAGAGCTTTTATTTCTTGTGATACCGCTTCTGTTATTGAGTGTGGTGTTTCATCAAATTTATGGAATAAGATGCTCAAACACATTAGTGATAAGGGGATTGTTTTTTGGATAATATAAATTTTCTTCAAGGTTTATGGTTGTTAAATTGGTTATTTGTGACCACAATATGGTGGGAAAATATAGTAGAGTCAGTTTCAATAGTCATCAATGTCACAAGAAGTCAAAAGTACTTGATTTAGTACATTATAATGATTTCATACTTTTAATGTATAATACCTTTAGTGGAGGTATTTATTTTGTGTTTTTTATTTATGACTACTCACCGAAGCTTTAGTTTTTTGTTTGGAATTCCAAATGTTAGGTGCTCAATGTTATTAAGAAGTATCTTGTTTTTACTAAGAGATAATCTAGTATGAAGTTGAAATTTATTTTTTCTAAATATGGGAGACTGTATTATTCTATGTTTGATCCCTATTGTATGAAGGGATATATTAGGCCTCCAAAGACACCTCTTATGAAAATATAGTTATATTTTGTAACTAATGTTTTTAATAAGACATTGCTGTATAGAGTTTGAAATTTTATTTTAGATGTAATATTTCGTCGAAATATAGTTTTTGTGAGGATTTATTTACCACTACTTATATTATTGATTTACCACATATGGTTTCTTTGAATAAATATACAGCAGATGTGTATTATAATGAAAAAGAGATCAATTATGATCATTTAAGTTGTTTTACCTACAATGATGTTTTTCATATGCATATAGATGAGTGATCCAAGATGGAAGGTGAGTTAAGAAAATGTTTTCTTTCTATGTAAATGATGATTTTGTTTACTGTTTATATGATCCTTTATTGTAGAATCTTGTAAGAATCCATCATGTTGTGTTTATGTAGGATCATACTATTTTAGATATTGATAAGGTAGAAAATTATTTTTCTCCAACTTTTGATCGATTTATCTATCATGAGCTAGTTTCTGACTCACATTTACCTCATATTATTTATTTTGATGGTCATATTGATGTGATGAATGATGTTTAGGATGAACAGTTTAGAGTTGATGTTTTTGATTCCCCTTTTGATGATGATGATGATGTCATTCTATGGGCTATTAATGAACCTGCAGTTCCACTTTAGAGATCAACTCAGCATCAAACTACTTCTATTTGGTATTTACCTGATGATTATGTGCTCCGTTTTAAATGGGGATAAGATTAATATTTATAAAAATATATAGAATGTGATTAGTAAGAAAAATTATTTAGGAAAATAGATGATGAGATGAGATCAGTATAAAAAACCATACATTTGAGCTGGAAATGATTCCTATAATGAAAAGGATTGGAAAAATCAGCGGATTTATAGGATTAAAAATGATGATTCCAGTTTTGTTCCATGATATTAGTAAATTTTAGTTTTTAAAGGATTTATTCAAAATAAATTAATTCATTTTGATTATATTTTATAACATGTTGTTAAAATGTATTCCATTTGAGTTGTTCTTGGTATTTATTCTAATATTGATTTTAAAAATGGGTTCATTAATGTGATGAAAAACTTTATCATGGAATATTTTGAGTTGGATATTAATATGAAGAATACAAAGGGTTATATTGATAAATAGAAATAGAATCCCTTGTTTAGGATAATGAATATTTTCTATGGTTTAAAGAATGATTCGGGATAGTGTTATAAGAAGATGAGTCTATCATTTTTTCATCAAAGTTTCTTGAATATTTATTATGATCCTTATATTTTTTTTCATATATTGGATTATTATTATTTAATTATACTATTAATTTATGTTGATGATATTATTATTAGATTCCATGATGCTTCTTGAAATGACACATTAAAGAAGGTTGTTTTTCGTAGTTCTCAATTAATACATATGGTCATGTATGAAAGATTCTGGTCATGTTGATATCTTATGATATAAAGTACAAGAAATTATTGTTATATTTGAATAAATATATTAATAGTGTTCTCTAGATACGTTCTATATAAAAATTGAATGTGGTTAGTACTCTTATTACTTTACATTTTATGCTCTATTACAATCAGTTTCCTTGGCTACCTGATGTAAGTAATGGTGCGTAATAGAAATAGTATAGCTTCTGAAATTAGTGGGGTCAGTTTTTTATCAAATCCATGTAGAGAAAATTGGAGGGAATTGAAGTATATATTACAATATCTACATGGTAACTCAGATTTGAGATTGTTTTTTGGCAATGTGTAACCTATGATTTGTGGATTTATAGATTTACATATGGAGGGAGATATGGATTCAAGGACATCTACATCAGGCTATTTGATCACCTTTGTAGGGGGATATATTTTGGCAGTCAAGATTATGTAGATGTTTTGTATTATCTACCTATGATTCAGAGTTTATTGAAGCTATATAATAATGAATAGAAATATTGTGGGTGATTATTTTTCTTTTTGAGAATAATTATAATTAGGACTTGCGTGTTTTATTTTGTGATAGTCAGTGTGCTATTTGTTTGAGAAATATAACAAATTTCATGTAAGATAAAAATATATTTATGTTATGTGTATTTGTATCTAAGATGTCTTTGATTCTAGATAGTTTATGATAAATAATATCTTAATATATGACAATAGTCCAGACTTGTTGAACAAGATTCTACCTAGATTTAAATGTGAGAGATACCGATGGATTTTAAGGTTTTTAATTATCCATGATTGATTCAGGGTGGGAATTTGTTGGGGAACCTCTACATATGGCTCCTCTGTGTCCCAATTTAAAAATATGTAAAATAAGATAAGAGGATTAAAAAAATTTGAGTCGAGCCAGTTTTGGTGAGGTGTCGTAGTTTTTTTAAACCCCATCTATGGAGCACCTCTCTTCATTCGAGTTAAAACTTAGTTAGGGTTTTTTATTGATGTTTTTAGGTATAAAACCAATGAAACTCATTTGGTCTAATTGGTTTTCATCTATAGTGGTGTTATATCTGATCCTGGTTTATTTCTTCTACAACTTGTTTTCAAACAGTTAACCCATGATCTATAGTTTTAGACGTATTTGGATTTGTTTTTCATTCTGTATTTTTTGATTTATCCATCCTTTAGACTGTATCTTCTTACTAAATTTTTTCAACTATTTACTACTGTACTATTCTTGAGATTCCATGAATATTTGGGATTCACATCCATGTACTCATAATTATTAGTGGATTCATATTTCCATACTTGGTTATGTTATTTTCTCTTTGGTGTTTTCCATGTTAAAAAATTCTGGTGCCATCATATATTTTTGTAATGCCCTTTTTTTTGGTTACCATGAATCCACATTAATTTTTTAGGCTTATTTAATGTTAAAGAAAGTATATTTCTATTCAATATTTTCTTGGTTATTAGTTTACACATTATTCTCTATCCTTCTTTTCCAACAGTGTGGAATTGAAGGGTGACAAGGTCAATGACTGGCGGTTTGAACACGATGGTGGTGGGATATCTTGGACGACCACGATGGATGTCGATGGTATTTGGTTCGATGGAAGTGATATAATGAGATTGTGTAAGAGGATTCAGTATCGGCATCTATGAAAGAGTGTATATATATATCATAGGTGCATTGGAAGAATGTCAGGGTATGACATTATTCCATCGGCACCAATCATCATGCAAATCGGTATAGGGAATTATGAGTTGATCATCCTTGCTCTAGTGGTGTTTATTTTATAACTGAACCAAAAACCATAATTCTGTCATTCAATATTCCCTATTTATGATGATGATTTTTTACATAAAAAATATTTTAAAAATAGAAACAAAATATTTTTTAGAAAAAATAAGTATTCATTGACATAAGATTTATCTTCCTGAACATTCACATATTTTATTATTTCTAGAGCCACTATTGAATAGTGAGGCCTTTCAAACTCACTCTAGGACCTATTCAAATTTCAATTATTAATTATAAAAAATTTATAAAATAAAATATTAATATTAAAAAAAATATAATCATAGAATAAGGGTTATTATATTAACAAACTCTTGAATCTTCTTCAAACACCATACTATAAATAACATTACCAATATACCTTGAAATATTTTTGGTAGAAATAAGAATAACATCTAACATCTAAAAAATATATAGAAAATAAAATATGAATAATTATCGTATGAAAATTGGTTCATAATTTCATATTTTCTTTTTCTAGACAAGGAATGGAAAAAAGATGTAATATGTGTTTTTTAATCTTTCAGCTATATCTTCAATTTTGACATTTTGGTTCAAGGGTTTCACAACCGTTGAATTTTATTCAAGATCCATAAAACCATAAACATACATTAAATCATATTTGATCGAAATACTATGGAGATTCCTAATTAATAAAGTGGTTAATTATTCCAATATAACATATTATTACATAATGAAATTAAAATAATAATTGAAATTTACTAAAATAGAAAACAACTAAAACACATCTACAACTAGATCCTATCCCATTACAACATTCATGATGTTAGTCTTAAAAATATTTACCTTATAATATTTTCTATAAATATTATAACTCATCAGAAAATAATAATAATAATCTGTTATAGGAAAATTGGTGTTACCATTGTTTCCCTATCAATATCTTCATGAGTATCTGGAGTCATTGGAAACAAAAATTTCTATTCCTTTACATTTATTGCTTAGATTTCGTATACTTATATATAAGGTGAGTGTAATAAAATATTCGAATTATTTCTTAAAATTGATGATCAATAAAAAATTGAAAACCACACATACCTCATATTTCAATTGATGAAAAATATTCGCTATCCAATGTAAAAAATGGTCAATACTCTATCCAACTATGGACACCTCTTCAATAGGAAGTGAAATTGGAGTATTTGAATCAATGATAACATTTACCACTACTATTACGTGATCTAGATACATATGAAATTGTTGAACCTAATCCACATGATGTTTTACAATTATTTGTACTATAATACACACATGGGGCCCCCAAAATAAAACTCAAATTATATTTTTGGGCATGAACGAGGAGGTGTCGGATCTAGGTAGGTAAGTAGTGAAATTTTTGTATGTCTCATCTCTTCTACATGTATTGCTGATATAGATGATTAAATTTTATCCCTTATCTACACATTTAATTGTCTCATTGTAGCCTGTAAATAATTTATTTCTCTTCTATATTCATACTTAATTTATGTTGCATAAGGGGAACAACCAAACGCTTTTTTAGAACAAATACCCTCTTTGTACACTCTGATGTGACTTCAGTGTTCTAGATTTTTTAAAGAAGTGGTATGAATATCCTATTACCCCTATGTATAAAGGTACACTATATCATTTACTGCATAAGGAAATGTGAAAGGAAAATTTTACAAATTCACATGAGTGAAATAATTGAAAAAAAATATTAACGAAAATTAATAAATAATTACATAAACATTTATCAATCACATAATTTTTTGGATTAATAATACAGTTCCTTTTTTTTCATTATCTCCCATTTCAATTTTTTACAACTAGGCGGTGTAGATAGAGGGTAATGTGAAGCCTCTTTGGAGCTGCTTCTTGGCTTGGATAATAATTTGCTAAAACTTCTAGTAATTATTTTCACCTCAAATCAGGGATACCCGCTAGGTGACAACGTTTGACGGTATAGATTCGATGACTATATCACTTAGTGAGTTTTTATAAAGTACAGTTACAAAAGAAAAAATAAATAAGTTATCATGTAATTAAAATTAATTAATATAAATAAATTCTACAAACAACATAAACAAACCATAATGTCTTCCTCCCACCAATTGGAGACAAAAATCTACCATGGTATGAAGATGTATCCTTGAAATGAGTTTCATGGATGATGATCATTTTTGTTAGTTATTATATTTTTTTATTCCCAATATAAAATGGGTTGCATGTATGTAATCTAGTTTTACAAAACTACTAAAATGATCGTTCCATTAGGATTTGATTCATTGTAATAATTACAATATAACAATTTAAGGCATCAACTCCAAGAATCTAAGTTAGAGTTGTTTCAAAACAAGAGAGACCATGGTTGTTTCATGATCCCATTCACCATTGGGATGTCGAATTTTTTAATAGATTTTTAGTATCTATGTGCTATCATAAATCTCATGCCTATAAGAATCTTTCTATGAAAGGGACTCAATTACATTGAGATGACACGTGTATCCCATTATCTTGCTAATAGAACTTTCAAAAATCATCATGGACTTCTTGAGGATGTCTTAGTTAAAGTTGTTGAGTTCATTTTACTTAATGAATTTTTTTTACTAGACATTAAGGAAGAAGGAAATGTTCTTATCATTCTAGGGAGACCATTTATAATGATCAAAAAAGTTGTCATATACATTCATCCAGGTAGACTAATCTTCTACGTCAGTGATGAACAAGTAGTTTTTTATATGGTCAATGTTGCTATGAAAATTGATTATTCACTCGACTGTCAAGATATTTTCCTAACTAATGAAAATCGTAATTTAGTTTCCCTTGAATATGAGTATGATATATAGTCCCCTTAAAATAATAATAGTGACTACAAGGATATTAATTACATCAAACCACTTATAAGATAACATTTTTTTACATTCACACTTCTGATTATTAAGAAACAAATATTAGAGATAAAACCCCTAATAAGTAATCTTAAATAGTAATTCATTGAGACTAATAGATAAATATCAATAATTATTAGATATATACTATCTAAAGTAAAAGAGAATATATAATTGGAATTATTTAATTGAAATAATAACTCAATGGATTGAATCATGGATGATGTCAAGGCAATCAGCTATATGATATTCACTAAAAAAATATTACTTGATGAAGTATCTAATCCAAAAATCCAACACCAATGTCGGATCACCCACCCATGAAGGATGTGGTCTAGATTAAATATCTAAAGCATCTTGACCCCAGTATTATTTTCTCCATCTCCAATTGGTAATGGGTGATCCAACTATAAGTAGTTCACATGAAGGGGGGATTCAGTGTAATTATAAAAATGATGATGAATTAAATGAAACACATTCCATTACTGGATTATTTATCTATGAATAATATATAAATATAAATATATTGATCCAGAAGGTATATTTACTCTCTCATGGATGGATCATATTCATGAGTGATTTTCTGGGAACATATTCTATTTTTCATGTATGGATTATCCAGATAAAATAAAATCCCTATTGAGGTGGGATTTTATTCAATGAAAATTTTATCCTCTACATTCATAACATTAACCTATCGATGACTTTTTTTAGAATATTTATCATAATGGAAACATTCAAATGATGGATGTCACATATATATTGTGATATTACAGAGTAATTTTCCTTGGTCATTATGGATGATTTCCCAAATTATGGACGATCCATCATGGTTTTCATATGTAATTTGAATCTCATTGTACAACCGTGCGAAGAAAAATGTATGGGGATAGATAGTAAAAAAATCCACTTTATAGTAAAAGGAGGAATAATGATTGGTCATAATATTTCAATGCATGTCATAGAATATGTCCCAATGATGATTAATGTCATAAAAGAACTACCAAATTCACATACCGTTAAATGGCTCAAGAGTTTCCATTACCATGTTGTATTCTACCATCACATTTTCTAATAACACTGATAGCTCAGCTAATGATGAACCTTCTAGTTAAATATTTCCAATATAAATTAATTAAATTTTGTGTATGATCCATGGGGACCTTGAAATAAAACCATGTGGAAATTATTGTTAGAGTATCATGTGACTAGAAAATGAATTTTGATATAATGTGTGTTGCAAGTGACATTATAGTAGGTCATGTATAAGGATAGTGGGTGGGTTGTATATTCGATCTCATTTACTATGTCTTCCATGCTCTATATGATTTTCAAAGTAATTACAACTCTATATAAAAGAATCTTCTTGTAGTGCGTTTTTTGTGTTTTATAAATTATGATCATTGTAGTCTATCATGTCAAGTTTAGATATATTTTTACTCATATTTCGGAGAAAATTAACCATTTATGAAAAACTATTCTCATTCCTTTCAAATATTATATGCTAAATATGTTTTTTTTACATAATTACTATCTACTCACATCCTTTTCCCATTTGTGAATATAGATCTTATTACTTTGAATCTATTCTGGATTATCAATTATTCCCTTGTATTATTTTCACTTTTATATTTTCAAATTATTTTTTTTATTTGGTTTTTTACCACTTGTGATATATTTTCAAATACTTTTCTTTTTAACTATGAATATGGGGATTAATTTTAATATATTTAATATATTTATTAATTGTGGTTCATACATTCTCTATTAAACATTTTATATTTTATCTTGTTCAATGCTCTTGTTAGTTTAGTTTAAAATACTCAACTTTATATTCGATGATTTTAATTTTTGCAAAGTTTATTGAGTATTATATTTTGTGTTTATAAGTAAAATATCATTAATTCAATTTTTTAGTTAGATATGGATTTAAGTTTCTCCAGTTTAATATTATATTTTAATTTCAACCACAGATTTTTATTTCACCTGTTTTTATTATTTTATTAATTTAATAACTTTGTATCATCAAAAAAGAAAATAATATTGGGTGAACTGTGTTTTTAATAAATAAAATCATTATTATTATAAAGTTATATATTTTATTATGATCGTGAATATTTATGAGTTTTTTTGTTTTAAAAAATATAAGAATTATTTTTCAATTTTCTAGTTTTGGTGAATATTTTATAGAAGTTTTTCTAAAGAATAATGATTACATTAATCCATATATCTTAAGAGTTTATCAAAAACTAGGTGGAATCCTATAAGTGGAACTTCACAGCCCTATGGAAAACCTATATATTAAATCAAATGTAATATGAAAATTTCGAATGAAAAAAAAGTTAATTTGTAAGGGGTTTCAATTACTCTTTAATCCCTATTGAAAAAACTATAGAAAATTTCATTAAATATTAACTTTTCATTCTCATATTAGCGAATGATTTTAAAAATATTAAAAAAAAATTGAATGATTCCAATATTCACTAAATACTAGTAACTAATAAGAATTAAATGATATTTTATTTTTTAAGTATTTATGGATATAAGAAGATGTACCCTAAGGGGGAGAGAAGGATTCAGTGAAAAAAATACAATTTTAACTCTACAAATGAATATATATATTGGGGAATATATAAATAAAGAGGATTTTATCTCATGAAAAGTATCTAAAATAATTTATCCATTATTATTATATAAAAGATATCATGCTCAACTTTCATTTTCACATCCTAGAAAGTATACCAATGTTGTTATGTCTAGACCTCTGTTTTAAAACCCAAATAATACCAAGCTACCAACCAGTGGGTTTTGTGTACATATCTATGTAATTAGCCTATTTTGGACTTTCATATGGTTTCATCCACCCTTAACAGCTGCAAAACCAATCGAATTGTTCATTAATTTTAATTTTAAAATTTTATATACTTTTTGTAATTTTAATATAAAATAGTAAAATATTATTATTAATATATATATATATATATATATTTGACCAACTATCTTAACATATCCTTCAAGAATAACCTTAAACAAATCCCCTCATCAGTTTTATCACAATTCTAATTCTGAAAACATTCTTTCATACTTTCAACATTTTTCAAAAACAATTATATGATTATTTTTCTCTCTATTTTTATTATCTTGGATTATTGTAAAACATGATTATCCTATTTTATTTATACTCTTAATTAAATTATTTTTTCTTAAATTCTCACTCCCATTTGAGTATGTAATCACTAATATTTATAGATAGTTTATATTGGCTATTTTGGTTAATAGGACACTATGTTCAAGCATAGAACCAGACATGTCTTTTAAAACTGTTATTCCTACCTTTCAATTTATTTTCATTATTGAATACTTTTCTATAAATAATTTCTATAGTTATTTAGTTTTTTCACTTTCCATTTTTTTAACTATAGGAAACATTTTTCAATATAAAGTATTTTTTAAGGTTGATTGTTTTGATTTATAATTTTTAAAATATCATTAACAATATTATAGTAGTATTGATATTTTATTTTCACTATAAAACAGATATTGATAAATTTAAAAAATAATGTTTTGTTTTAAATAAAAATATTTCCATAACTATATCCATGGATTAAATTTTTTTAAAGTGAGTTTTAGTTTCATAGATTAGTAAAATTGTCAAATTAAAGGTATAATTAATTCTCCATCAAGAATTTTCATCTCTGATATTGATGTGATAGAATCATTTAAATTGGAAATATAGGTCAACGTATCCATTTTAATAGCAATACACATATATTGTACTGTTTGTAAAGTTTACTACCACATGAAGGAAAAAACCCTTACATCATTTTAAGACAATTTAATATGGACATAAGGACTCATCTCTCCACCTATCCTTTTTGTAATCATGATGTAAAACTAGAAACTCATATCAGCAAGCAGTATCCCATCTAGATGAACATTTTGACGAAAATAACATAAAGGAATAGTACATCCAAAGGGTAGAGAATACATATTTCAAGAAATTGAATTAAATATGGAATATAACAATATATTAAACCATAACAATATAAATAACAATACAAAAAATCTTTCACAACAACAAAAATACAAGAAAATATGAAAATAGTTCAGTAATAAAACGAACAATGAATACATCCATATGAAACAAAATAGCCATAATAAAAATGAACAAAACATATAATAAGATCACAATATATGTTCAAGAAGTGTTCTTATAATTTCTCACCATAAAGGGTGATTCCCAATTATCATATATAAATCCAAACCTAGGGATAATAAAACCTAAGAAAAATTTGATAACAATTCAATTAGTTATAATAAACAATCCTCTTCGAAGATATAATTACATTTCACCTATTTCTATGATGTTATTCAAATGGGACCAATGCATTCCATATACCATGTGTGTAAATAAAATTTACCCATTCAAAACCATGGAATATACACTTATCTTTCAAAACATAAACCATATTCAATTCCACATTTTGATTGAAAAACAAGTATAAGATCATGGATGATATGTGGGCTTAGATAAAAAATGTTTGATTCTGTTTATGATAAAAATAACTAGTATTTATGGTTGAATAATATAAAGAAAATAAATGAAATTGATTTTATTTTTTCATAAATTACTTTCATGGGGAATATGGTACAAGAATATTGAACTAATAGATATTTTTGAATTATTTAAAAGGACATCATATTGAGGACTAATAAGTGGAAATGAAGAGGAGTAAATCAAACTTGAAAATCCATATTTTCCATTATTCTATGTGACGACCATGAATTCTGGAAATCCATGATGTTTTGATCAGTATGGGAACATCCATACCCTCAAAATGGAACCCTACATAAATTTTTTTAAAACCTGTAGTTGATCCCCCTTAGACAACTCTATAATCAACTTATAAATCCTGGTGAGTAGCTAATAATGATCCTTTATATCCCAAAGGTTCTCCTATGAGATACCTCATGTCAATATTAACACTCTTATCATAGATTCTTAAATTTCCAACCATGTTTAGTTCATCGTATTGATATTTATTCCAAACAAGAAAATATGAACCAATATAAATGTTGATGTTCATGTATGATCGTAACACAAAGGATAGCCAAACCTAATTATAAACTGAAGGAATTTCATTATTCAAATTTGGTGTGGGATGGGAGTGAAAATAATTTCACTAAAACTAATTAATTTGTGGGAGTTATTGATATAATAAAAATCTATTGATAAGGTGGATAAATGAGGTCTCTATAGAGGACTACTTTGGTAGATGGGGGAAGGATCGAAATTGGTGAGTGGTGAGGAATTTGTGTCAGTAGGAGGTGAAGAGTCGACCGGTTGTGTAGCGTGCACATTGTTGGGAATAGAGGCCCCAATAAGCAAGATGTGGCAGAGGTAGGTGTGCCTTTTATTATTGATTTCCTCTTACCTAGGGTCTTCCATTACCAACACATAGCCACTTCTTAGGTTTCATCCAAAAACCTATCATTTCTTAAAAGAATATTTCATCTGTGATTATATGGGATCAATCATTATTTTTAAAAATTTATGTGGGATTTGGTTTGCACCCAACAATAATACCATCAATCCAAAGTTGACATGATTGGGCCTTCCCTTTAATGATGACATATCAGATATAAATCATATTTCACTTGTAGCACCATTTCTCTCTTCACCGGGACACACCCTGTACACACTATTATCAGAAAACTTTTCTGTAAATGACACTAACAAAAATCCACATGACCCAACCTGAGACATAATTATTGTTCTCAAATTATTTTTGGGGGTAATAAAACACACTACATCACACATGGGATACACCATTTCTATGATACTAAATTTTAGGATTAATTTTGTTCATCACATTGTATTCTTGTCCCAAAACATATGCCTCTGGGTTTATATCCTTAAAACCAGGGGAGCTAGGAGGAATTTAACATCCTAGATTATTTTTTATCCTTCTTAATTATTTTATTAAAAATGAAGTTTATCCTTTAATTCAATAAAATTAATCAATCAGTATTTAGTACATAAAATCCTGAAAGAATTTCTTGTGAACAATTGGAGTTTGATAATAAGATTGTTTGTGGGTTCATTTATCAGTTGGTTGAAGACAAAATGATGAACCATATCTTCAACATATCTAATTCCAAGAACATTTTGGTATATGTTTGAGACTAGATATACTTCCAAAGGAGGAAATAATAAATTTTTTAAAATCAAACATGTGATTATATTGAATTAAAAATATGATACATATATTTATGACCATTTGAGGTAATTTTAGAGATGTTTTTTGAGCAATTGTATGGTATGGTTATTTCTTATGAATATATGGTTTTACCTCTTTTTTTAATAATATTTTACTTGATTCATGAGATATTTTTCAAGTTAGTCAAACTAGTTCTTCAGCTAATTGTGTTGTAAGATTATGTTTGGTTAAGTGTGCTCTATTGAATGAAGATGTCATGAGATATTCTCAGTAAAAATATTATCTATAAATTTTATTCATATTGAAAAAATGGAAAAGTTATTAAATGAATCAAGGACAGAGCATTCGAGGAAATATTAGCGGTAGAATAAAATATAGGTGACTGCAGATAGAGTTTTAATATAATCATTTTAGTAATAAAGGACATGTTATGAATTTATTATAAATTTTGAAAATTGAAAAAAGAATGTAGTAAAATAAATATAATAATAATTTTTATTGAGATGATCATGTCAGTGCCGCAACATGGCTGATCTTTTCATTTTTAAGAATCTAATAATTTCCCATCTGATGATTATTGCATGGATTTTTTATAATGGTTCTTATATTCATGTTACATCGAGTAATGAGTTCATTAAATCTAATAACCCATTAAGATTTTATTTGTTTTTAATATGACTAATTTTGGTTAGAATGATGTACTAGTTTTCCAGACTATTTATTTTTTGTGACATATATAAAAAGTAAGCTGATTTTGAAGAATTCTCAGCTTGCAGTTGAGGCTTGTCTGAATATTATTTCTACCAGTATTATTGATGATGACAATTTCATAAATATATTTATTTTGTGATAATGTAATATTTCTATATATTCCATGATTATGGGTCAAGGAAAGAATAAATAATGATTATAATGGACTAGAGCTTTTATTTCTTGTGATACCGCTTCTGTTATTGAGTGTGGTGTTTCATCGAATTTATGGAATAAGATGCTCAAACACATTAGTGATAAGGGGATTGTTTTTTGGATAATATAAACTTTCTTCCTGGTTTATGGTTGTTAAATTGGTTATTTGGGACCACAATATGGTGGGAAAATATAGTAGAATGAGTTTCAATAGTCATTCATGTCACAAGAAGTCAAAAGTACTTGATTTAGTACATTATAATGATTTTGGACTTTTAATGTATAATACCTTTAGTGGAGGTATTTATTTTGTGTTTTTTATTTATGACTACTCACCGAAGCTTTAGGTTTTTGTTTGGAATTCGAAATGTTAGGTGCTCAATGTTATTAATAAGTATCTTGTTTTTACTAAGAGATAATCTAGTATGAAGTTGAAATTTATTTTTTCTGAATATGGGAGAGTGTATTATTATATGTTTGATCCCTATTGTAGGAAGGGATATATTAGGCCTCCAAAGACACCACTTATGAAACTATAACTATACTGTGTAACTAATTTTTTGAATAAGACATTGTTTTATAGAGTTTGAAATTTTATTTTATATGTAATATTTTGTCGAAATATAGTTTTTGTGAGGATTTATTTACCACTACTTATAATATTGATTTACCACATATGGTTTCTTTGAATAAATATACAGTAGACATGTATTATAATGAAAAAGAGATCAATTATGATCATTTATGTTATTTTACCTACAATGATGTCTTTCATATGCATATATATGAGTGATCCAAGATGGAAGGTGAGTTAAGAAAATGTTTTCTTTCTATGTAAATGATGATTTTGTTTACTGTTTCTATGATCCTTTATTGTAGAATCTTGTAAGAATCTGTCATGTTGTGTTTATGTAGGATCAAACTATTATAGATATTGATAAGGTGGAAAATTATTTTTCTCCAACTTTTGATCGATTTATCTATCATGAGCTAGTTTCTGACTCACATTTACCTCATATTATTTATTTTCATGATCGTATTGATGGGATGAATAATGTTTCGGATGAACAGTTTAGAGTTTATGCTTCTGATTCCCCTTTTGTTGATGATGATGATGTCATTCTATGGGCTATTAATGAACCTGCAGTTCCACTTTAGAGATCAACTCAGCATCAAACTACTTCTATTTGGTATTTACCTTATGATTATGTGCTCCATTTTAAAGGGGGATAAGTATAATATTTTTATAAATATATAGAATGTGATTAGTAAGAAAAATTATTTAGGAAAATATATGATGAGATGAGATCAGTATAAAAAACCATACATTTGAGCTGGCAATGATTCCTATAATGAAAAGGATTGTAAAAATCCGCGGATTTATAGGATTAAAAATGATGATTCCAGTTTTCTTCCATGATATAAGTAAATTTTAGTTTTTAAAGGATTTATTCAAAATAAATGAATTCATTTTGATTATATTTTATAACATGTTGTTAAAATGTATTCCATTTGAGTTGTTCTTGGTATTTATTCTAATATTGATTTTAAAAATGGGTTCATTAATGTGATGAAAAACTTTATCTTGGAATATTTTGAGTTGGATATTAATATGAAGAATACAAAGGGTTATATTGGTAAATAAAAAATATAATTCCATGTTTTGGATAATGAAAATTTTATATGGTTTAAAGAATGATTCAAGATAGTGTTATAAGAAGATGAGTCTATCATTTTTTCATCAGAGTTTCTTGAATATTTATTATGATCCTTATATTTTTTTCATATATTAGATTATTATTATTTAATTATACCATTAATTTATGTTTATGATATTATTATTAGATTTCATGATTCTTCTTGAAATGACACATTAAAGAAGGTTGTTTTTCGTAATTCTCAATTAATACATATGGGCATGTATGACAGATTCTGGTCATGTTGATATCTTATGATATAAAGTACAATAAATAATTGTTATATTTGGATAAATATATTAATAGTTTTCTCTAGATACGTTCTATAGAAAAATTGAATGTGGTTAGTACTCTTATTACTTTACATTTTATGCTCTATTACAATCAGTTTCCTTGGCTACCTGATGTAAGTAATGGTGCGTAATAGAAATAGTATAGCTTCTGAAATTAGTGGGTTCAGTTTTTTATCAAATCCAGGTAGAGAGAATTGGAGAGAATTGAAGTATATATTACAATATCTACATGGTAACTCAGATTTGAGATTGTGTTTTGGGAATGTGTATCCTATGCTTTGTGGATTTATAGATTTAGATATGGAGGGAGATATGGATTCAAGGACATCTACATCAGGCTATTTGATCACCTTTGTAGGGGGATATATTTTGGCAGTCAAGATTATGTAGATGTTTTGTATTATATACCTATGATTCAGAGTTTATTGAAGATATATAAAAATGAAAAGAATTATTGTGGGTGATTATTTTTATTTTTGAGAATAATTATAATTAGGACTTGCGTGTTTTGTTTTGTGATAGTCATTGTGCTATTTGTTTGATAAATATAACAAATTTCATGTAAGATAAATATATATTGATGTTATGTGTCTTTGGATATACTATGTCTTTGATTCTAGATAGTTTATGATAAAGAAGATCTCCGTAGATGACAATAGTCCAGACTTGTTGAACAAGATTCTACCTAGATTTAAATGTGAGAGATACCGACGGATTTTAAGGTTTTTAATTATCCCTGATTGATTCAGGGTGGGGATTTGTTGGGAAACCTCTACATATGGCTCCTCCATGTCCCACTTTAAAAATATTTAAAATAATATATGAGGATTAAAAAAATTTGAGTCGACCTAGTTTTGGTGAGGTATCGTAGTTTTTTTAAACCCCATCTATGGAACATCTCTCTTCATTCTAGTTACAACATAGTTAGCATTTTTTATTGATGTTTTTAGGTATAAAACCAATGAAATTCATTTTGTCTAATTGGCTTTAATCTATAGTGGTGTTCTATCTGATCCTGGTTTATTTCTTCTACAACTTGTTTTCAAACAGTGATCCCATGCTCTATAGTTTTAGACGTATTTGGATTTGTTTTTCATTCTGTGTTTTTTGATTCATCCATCCTTTAGACTGTATCTTCTTACTATTTTTTTCAACTATTTACTAGTGTACTATTCTTGAGATTCCATGAATATTTGGGATTCACATCCATGTACTCATAATTATTAGGGGATTCATATTTCCATACCTGGTTATGTTATTTTCTCTTTGGTGTTTTCCATGTTAAAAAATTCTGGTGCCATCATATATTTTTGTAATGCCCATTTTTTGGTTACCATGAATCAACACTAATTTTTTAGGCTTATTTAATGTTAAATAAAATATATTTCTATTGAATATTTTCTTGGTTATTAGTTTACACATTATTCTCTATCCTTCTTTTCAAACAGTGTGGAATTGAAGGGTGACAAGTTCAATGACTAGCGGTTTGAAAACGATGGTGGTGGGATATCTTGGACGACCACGATGGATGTGGATGGTATTTGGTTCGATGGAAGTGATATAATGAGATTGTGTAAGAGGATTCAGTATCAACATCTATGAAAGAGTGTATATATATATCATAGGTGCATTGGAAGAATTTCAGGGTATGACATTATTCCATCGGCACCAATCATCGTGCAAATCGGTATATGGAATTATGAGTTGATCATCCTTTCTCAAGTGGTGTTTATTTTATAACTGAATCAAAAAACATAATTATGGCATTCAATATTCCCTATTTATGATGATGATTTTTTACATAAAAATATTTTAAAAATAGAAACAGAATATTTTTTAGAAAAAATAAGTATTCATTGACATAAGATTTATCTTCCTGAACATTCACATATTCTATTATTTCTAGATCCACTATTGAATAGTGAGGCCTTTCAAACTCACTCCATGACCTATTCAAATTTCAATTATTAATTATAAAAAATTTATAAAATAAAATATTAATATTAAAAAAACTATAATCATATAATAAGGGTTATTATATTAACAAACTCTTGAATCTTCTTCAAACACCACACTATAAATAACATTACCAATATAACTTGAAATATTTTTAGTAGAAATAATAATAACATCTAACATCTAAAAAATATATAGAAAATAAAATATGAATAGTTGTAGTATGAAAATTGGTTCATAATTTCATATTTTCTTTTTCTAGACAAGGAATGGAAAAAAGATGTAATATGTGTTTTTTAATCTTTAAGCTATATCTTCAATTTTGACGTTTTGGTTCAAGTGTTTCACAACCGTTGAATTTTAGTCAAGATCCATAAAACCATAAACATACATTAAATCATATTTGATCGAAATACTATGGAGATTCCTAATTAATAAAGTTGTTAATTATGCCAATATAACATATTATTACTTAAAGAAATTAAAATAAAAATTGAAATTTACTAAAATAGAAAAAAACTAAAACACATCTACAACTAGATCCTATTCCTTTAAAACATTCATGATGTTAGTTTTAAAAATATTTACCTTATAATATTTTCTATAAATATTATAACTCATCAGAAAATAATAATAATAATATGTTATATGAAAATTGGTGTTACCATTGTTTCCCTATCAATATCTTCAGGAGTATCTGGAGTCATTAGAAACAAAAATTTCTATTCCTTTACATTTATTGCTTAGATTTCATATACTTATATATAAGGTGAGTGTAATAAAATATTGGAATTATTTCTTAAAATTGATGATAAATAAAAAATTGGAAACCACACATACCTCATATTTCAATTGATGAACAATATTCGCTATCCAATGTAAAAAATGGTCAATACTCTATCCAACTATGGACACCTCTTCAATAGGAAGTGAAATTGGGGTATTTGAATCAATGATAACATTTAACACTACTCTTACATGATCTAGATACATATGAAATTGGTGAACCTAATACACATGATATTTTACAATTATTTATACTATAATACACACATGGGGCCCCCAAAATAAAACTCAAATTATATTTTTGGGTATGAACAAGGAGGTTTCGGATCTAGGTAGGTAAGTAGTAAAATTTTTGTTAGTCTCATCTCTACTACATGTATTGCTGATATAGATGATTAAATTTTATCCCTTATCTACACATTTAATTGTCTCATTATAGCCTATAAATAATTTATTTCTCTTAAATATTCATACTTCATTTATGATGCATAAGGGGAACAACCAAACGCTTTTTTATAACAAATAACCTGTTTGTACACTCTGATGTTACTTTAGTGTTCTAGGCTTTTTAAAGAAGTGGTATGCATATTCCTATTACCCCTATGTATAAAGGTCCACTATATCATTTACTGCATAAGGAAATGTGAAAAGAAAATTTTCCAAATTCACATGAGTGAAATAATTTAAAAAAAAAATATTAAAGAAAATTAATAAATAAATACATAAACATTTATCAATCATATCATTTTTTGGATTAATAATATAGTTCCTTTTTTTCATTATCTCTCATTTCAAATTTTTTTGACTAGGGGGTGTAGATAGAGGGTAATGTGGAGCCTCTTTGGAGCTGCTTTTTGGCTTGGATAATAATTTGCTAAAACTTCTAGTAATTATTTTCACCTCAAATCAGGGATACCCTCTACGTGACAACGTTTGACGGTATAGATTCTATGACTATATCACTTGGTGAGTTTTCATAAAGTATAGTTACAAAAGAAAAAATAAATAAGTTATCATGTAATTAAAATTAATTAATATAAATAAATTCTACAAACAACATAAACAAACCATAATGTCTTCCTCCCACCAATTAGAGACAAACATCTACCATGGTATGAAGATGTATCCTTGAAATGAGTTTCATGGATGATGATCATTTTTGTTAGTTATTATATTTTTTTATTCCCAATATAAAATGGGTTGCATGTATGTAATCTAGTTTTACAAAACTACTAAAATGATCGTTCCATTAGTATTTGATATATTGTAATAATTCCAATATAACAATTTAAGGCATCAACTCCAAGCGTCTTAGGTAGAGTTGTTTCAAAACAAGAGAGACCATGGTTGTTTCATGATCCCATTCACTATTTGGATGTGGAATTTTTTTAATAGATTTTTAGTATCGAGGTGCTATCATAAATCTCATGCCTATAAGCATATTTCTATGAAAGGGACTCAATTACATTGAGATGACACGTGTATCCCATTATCTTGCTAATAGAACTTTCAAAAATCATCATGGACTTCTTGATGATGTCTTAGTTAAAGTTGTTGAGTTCATTTTACATAATGAATTTTTTATACTAGACATTAAGGAAGAAGGAAATGTTATCATCATTCTAGGGAGACCATTTATAACGATCAACAAAGTTGTCATATACATTCATCCAGGTAGACTAATCTTCTACGTTAGTGAAGAACATGTAGTTTTTTATATGGTCAATGTAGCTATGAAAATTGATTATTCACTCGACTGTCAAGATATTTTCCTAACTAATTAAAATCGTAATTTAGTTTCCCTTGAATATGAGTATGATATATAGTCCCCTTAAAATAATAATAGTGACTACAATTATATTAATTACATTAAACCTCTTATAAGATAACATTTTTTTACATTCACACTTCTGATTATTAAGAAACAAATATTAGAGATAAAACCCCTAATAAGTAATCTTAAATAGTAATTCATTGAGACTAATAGATAAATATCAATAATTATTAGATATATACTATCTAAAGTAAAAGAGAATATTTAATTGGAATTATTTAATTGAAATAATAACTCAATGGATTGAATCATGGATGATGTCAAGGCAATCAGCTATATGATATTCACTAAAAAAATATTACTTGACAAAGTATCTAATCCAAAAATCCAACACCAATGTCGGATCACCCACCCATGAAGGATGTGGTCTAGATTAAATATCTAAATCATCTTGACCCCAGTATTATTTCCTCCATCTCCAATTGGTAATGGGTGATCCAAATATAAGTAGTTCACATGAAGGGGGGATTCAGTGTAATTATAAAAATGATGATGAATTAATTGAAACACATACCATTACTGGATTATTTATCTATGAATAATATATAAATATAAATATAGTGATCCAGAAGGTACATTTACCTCTCTCATGGATGGATCATATTCATGAGTGATTTTCTGGGAATATATTCTTTTTTTCATTTATGGATTATCCAGATAAAATAAAATCCCTATTGAGGTGGGTTTTTATTCAATGAAAATTTTATCCTCTACATTCATAACATTAACCTATCGATGACTTTTTTTAGAATATTTATCATAATGGAAACATTCAAATGATGGATGTCACATATATGTTGTGATATGACAGAGTAATTTTCCTTGGTCATTATGGATGATTTCCCAAATTATGGATGATCCATCATGGTTTTCTTATGTAATTTGAAACTCATTGTACAACATTGCGAAGAAAAATGTATGGGGATAAATAGTAAAAAATTCCACTTTATAGTCAAAGGAGGAATAATGATTGGTAATAATATTTCAATGCATGTCATAGAATATGACCCAATGATGATTAATGTCATAAAAGAACTACCAAATTCACATACCATTAATTGGATCAAGAGTTTCCATTACCATGTTCGATTCTACCATCACATTTTCTAATAACACTGATAGCTCAGCTAATGATGAACCTTCTAGTTAATGATTTCCAATATAAATTCATTAAATTTTGTGTATGATCCATGGGGACCTTGAAATAAAACCATGTGGAAATTCTTGTTAGAGTATCATGTGACTAGAAAATGAATTTTGATATAATGTGTGTTGCAAGTGAAATTATAGTAGGTCATGTATAAGGATAGTGGGTGGGTTGTATATTCGATCTCTTTTACTATGTCTTCCATGCTCTATATGATTTTCAAAGTAATTACAACTCTATATAAAAGAATCTTCTTGTAGTTCGTTTTTTGTGTTTTATAAATTATGATCATACCCCTTGCTCTCTAGAGTCATTGTTATCACCATTCATGCCAGATTAACATAATTTTTTAATAAAATGATATAAAAACAAGTTTGGTTTGGTGTATCCTAATACATTAAGAGTTTGAAGTTATCATTAATGAAACAAAGAGAATTAATAATGTTATTTTTTATCACATATCCATACTCTATCTATTTAATGTCAAAAATAGTGAAGAATGGATTATTTTATATTAATTCCCAGATGAAACAATATTCTTTTTGTATGTGAATGTTCAACAATGGTATTCTCATATGTAATACAATATGGCCACTGGGACCCTTTTCTTGAACATCTCGAATCACCAGAGGAACAGTTTTTTGTTAGGTGCATCAAAATACTTATAGTATGAAAAACTATATATTAATCGATGTGAGGACAGTTTAATGAAATAGTGTATCACAGAAGATGAAGATATAAATGTGTTTGATTTTTTTCATGTGTCACTGACTAGGTAACACCATGGGTCTATTCATATTATTTCTAAAATTCTTCAAAGAGGATTCTTCTGGATCACTATCTTATGATACAAGGGGAACCACACAATGTTTTGATAAACTCTAAAAAAAATGAATCATTTAAATCAACATGAAATTCCATATAATCCCATCATTGATGTTTATTTATTCAAGGTTTGGTAGATAGATTTCATTGGCCCATTTCCCAATTCATGTAGAAAATTGTATACCTTGGACTTTGTAGATCACGTATTGATATGGGTAGAAGTTGAAACTACCACTTTAAACTCATTCAAAAAGTATAATTAATTTTAGAAAGAAGATCATTTTCTATCTATTAAAATTTACCTGATTATTTAATACTGTATCGAGGAATGAATTACCACAACCATTCCATAAATGGGATTCTTGATAAGTATGGAATTTAATACTAAAATGACACCCCTACCACCTACAGGCTAGATTTCAAGTTTAACTATTATATCTTGAAATTAAAAAATACATAAGAAAATACTCAATGATATTTAAGAGGAATAGATCATGAAACTAGATGATTCCCATTGGGTATATAACACTACTTAAAAACATCCATTGGTATGAAACACTTCTAGATTGTCTATGGTAAACCATATGCACAGGTCCTTCATTACTTTCAACCCCCCCCCCCCCCAATCTCAGTTCAATCTTCCCATGTGGTTGTTTTTTGTCTCATGTGGTCCTTTTTATTAAAAAATATATGATGTTTGTAGTCTTTGGTAAAGCATGTCAACTTCGATTAAATTATACCATCACTCATTCATAGTAATTAAAATGGAAAACTCATATGCTCATATATCTAAGAAGAAAAGTTAATTTTAGGTAGATAATATGGAATAAATAAAACGCGGAACCTCTAAAAATGCAAAAAGATATAATGAAAAAAACAATGGCATGACAGATTCAATGCCCAAATGATATTCTTGTTTGGCGACAAGGTACAATTATTTAATTTGTGATTGTAGTTATTTATCAGAATATTTAAATCGTAATGGTTGATACCTTTTCAGATAATTAAAGTTATCCCTTAGGGACAAATGGAAATTCTATGAAGCTAAGGACCTCTATTAAATGTCAATAGACAAAGGGTAAAAATTTACCAATATTCATTTGATGAAGGATGTGTCTTCTCATTAAAATTCCCATGAAAATGGTGATATTTCTAGATCTAAAATATAAATAAAGCATTGACAGTGAGGTGACCTAGGGTTTTCCATAGGGTAGAAATTATTTAAAGTAATTTGGAAATTTGGGTGATCTTTCTAGAGTTTAAGGTTGATGACCACTATAAATCATCCTTTTTTATGCAAATTCACTATGTAAATTAACTATTTCTATTGTGAGTATCATAGGATTTAAGATAACAAAAACTAGATAAATAATTTCATGAATTCCATAAATCAGATACTATATTCATTAACCATGTGTTCATATAATCATGCTCTTCCACTTCCTCATCCCTTACCCTATATCTATGCATCTCCTCTACTGATCCCTCATCCACACCTCCATCCATATTGACCACCCTCCTCTCTCATCTTCCCTTATCCTTCATTTGCACCACCTCCACTCCTCCCCGTTCTTTTCTCTCCCTAATGGTATCCACCCATGGAGGTGGACTAATATATTACAAACTCATTTCCCAACCCAATGAACATCATATACAAAAGCTAATGGAATTTGATCCTTCATTAACATTTACAGACCATTTTTACCAGACATCAATATCGGGTTCTCATATTAGTTAGATTCCCACCATTCCCAATCCACCTCCATTATTCCCAAGATGAAACCTAATGGTTACTGATTTAACCCTACTGGAAGTATTTTTACTTCCATTATCATGTCCTCTTGGAGCATTTACTAGCCAAGAATGTATATACCTACAAGTTTCTTAACCTGGTTTTACATTATATGATCCGTATGTATGACGAATTCATGGAGCTCGGTGGGTAGATGATGCCTTCCAATATCATTTAGGTGTATGAGGAGAGATAATGGGAGTTCTTTTGGGAGTTACTAGACATTTTCAAGCTAGATATCATTTGCATCCCCTTCAGATTGGGTGGGAATCCAAGATAGAACAGACATGGAGAATTCAGAGTTGGTTTGGGCGGCTATTTAGTCATTTTTTCTATCTCACTAGACCATAAGGCATTGAGGATAGACCCTAATAAGCTTGAATTCCCAAAGATCATGGTAGTGATATCTTATGATATTTTGAACTTCCAAGAACAATATATTATGATTAGAACCCAGCTTATGGGTTCCACTTTATGGATCGATCATTGAGATTTGGCCTATGCATTGATTTCCTGGGTTGACTCTCATCAGGCCATTAGTCAGATTTAAGTGATCCTTCTTTCCACCTCTATGGGATCCCCCATTGTGAACATGGTATGTTACTTCACTCTGTATTATAATGTTTAGTTTATCCAAAACCATAACACACATGGGGAGGCGGTTTATTTTGCACCTAACCAAGAATCATGGTGTATCCAACACATCACATCCCATATAATCATTGGAAATGATGTAGTTTAGTGATCTTGTTATTATTTACAATATGGGCCTCCATTAGTTGATTGGTATCCATTATGAGTGTTTTCTTGAGTACACCTAGTCAACTCATGTTATGCCATTTCAAGATGCCTCAACATCCCCTGCACTGCATCCACCCACTAATTGTTTCACACCACAAAATACAAGATCTGAGTCACCAAATACTAGGACAGAGGTGTCCCCCTATCCCAAGACTGATCCATCCATACCCAACCTTTCTATATGGATGTGATATTTTGTGGGTGCTCTATATTTCATTATAGAGAACCAGTGCACCTTTTTCAGCTCCTAGAGATCCCATTAATCGAGCCACCATTATTACCATCTACCATTGTTCCTTCTCCTCCATTAAACACCCATACTACCAACTCAACATCTTCTATATCTAGGTCAACATATAGCTCTGTACATGTCCCATCCACCATATCACCCATAGTTCCCTCTATCAATCTACCACTAATGATTACTCACCCTACTAATTAGAGGGACTCATTAGTGATTCATGGTCAGAAAGAAATGGTCTAAGATATTTGGACCCCATATAAGGTTTTATTAATTCAATCTAGATATTGGGCACAAAACATACTTCTCAATTAACACCTCACCTCCTCCAACATCATACCCAGTACCTCCTTCAACGATTCATACACCATGCCACCAGTTATTATGGTTTATCCACCTACTACTACCAGTATCAGTGATATATCCATGGGATGAAAACTTTATCCACCAATCACTAGGGTGAGAACAATATATCCTGCTCATGAATTGTCTACTCTCCCTTGTTTAGATTATTCCCCAATGTTCCACTATTTTACTCCTTGTTGGTATATTTCAATTTTATTATATTCCCCACCCAACATGTATTTTTCAAATTTACATAATGGAAGGGATTAAATTTTTTTCTAATAACACATTACTTACTAATTCATTCTTCCTACTGTATATAGTTGTTCAATGGAATGTTCTTATACTTCTTCGATTATATTTAACATGCCAACTGATATTCAAATTGGACTCCCTCATGTGTTTTCCCCTTACACTAATATACTCGAGGGACAACTTCATGAGATTCTCATGACATCTACTCACATTCATTGCATTACGAATCAGTGGTTTGGCATATCCATTTATTACATAGTGAATCCTATAATTTGATCCTTATAATTGTAATTATATAACTTCAATTAAAGTAAGATACTGAGGACCTCACATCCAATTGACTACTCCTACTCAACTGTGTCCATCTATCTAACTGGCAATGTCAATATTAGAACCTTATGGGATGAAAACCATAGTTTAGTACTTTTCATCTTAGTTTGTTTTTTATTAATTTTTCCTTCCATTATAGTGGTATTTTTTATGAGGTAGTTATTTTAGGTGGTTTTTGTACTATGGATTATTCATTTATGTGATATGACATCAATTTTTCCACTTATATGAACCTGTCAATTTTATTCTATTATTTTGGTAATTTATTTTGAACTAATAATTTCTCTACTATAGGTATACTTTTTCCACTAACCTTTTTTCAAGTAGCCTAGATTTACATCATCTTCTAAAATTTCCCCTAGCATTTTATTAAATTTAGAAATATTTTGATTACCTAAACTATTTCAATTATTTCTATACATATTATTTTTCAACTTTCCCTTTCATCTCTCTCACATCGCATCTCCAAAAATCATGGAAAATTTTTCCATTTAAGTGTGTGTGGGGATACTATTAACCACTATTACCATTAAATTTTTATTTTTTTATGTTTTCATTTTCATATGAAACATTTTTCATTGAAAATTTGTTTTAACTTGAAATCTCCTTGTACCCTTGTACAGAAAAGTGAATGATTGTGAAGAAATTGTTAAAATATATCATTATTTCCTTTTAATAATTTTAGAAAAGATTGATGATTCATGTATTATAATTCTGATTTTGAATTTCTAAAATGGTTTTTTAATGGACTTATTAAATGTTACTATTCATTTAGTGATTTCCCATTTTATATTTATTATCATTCTTGAGAGGATTATAAACATAATTTTTCACATTCAATTATAATTATATTTCTTGAAATACTATTAAAAAAATTAATCTTATAAAATCTTTCATATTTATCTTATACATTCCATGGAAGAACAAATGTTATTTTAAAATGATTATGACATTTCAATTGATTAAGCCTATTTTCCCTAAGAACCAACTGTACATTATCCCAAATTTTCTTATAGTTTCAAGGAATAACATTATTAGTATTAAGCCACATTTCTAGCCATTTTATCTCTTTACAACATTATATTTGGTATATTTCATTATATTTTTGAATTAGTGGGGGTGATAATTCTTTATGGACATATGATACTTGTTACCAAAGATATGTGTGGTGTTATTTTCACTTTATCTATGGGATGTGGTTCATGGTAACTTCTAGTATAAATTTATGATTATCATGTTTCTGGAAAAATAAAATTGAAAATAATGGTTTTTGTATTTGGAAGTTCAAAAATCACCATTACTAGACAAATAAATTTCCTGACATATCATATTTGGTTAAGTGGTGCATGTGAGGTTTTCCCTAAAATTGACTTCCAAAAAAAGAAATAGGGTACCTTATTTATACATTCATGTCAATTTAATGGTCCTTACATAGTATTTTGTACATGTAGAGACTATAATTTTATAAATTTTTTTCTATACATTATTCTAGATTATCATGCATGATGATTTGGAGTTTAGCCTCCTTTAGAGAATTTTTTAATCATTTACCCAACTACCCATAGCTTCAATGTAATTTCAACCCAGTGAATTTGTCATGATTAATTTTTATTTTTTTATTTACAGAGTGGATATGTTAAATCCAATGTAAGCTTATAGTTGGGAGAATGTATTCATGTTTTGATCATAACATTGATTCTATTTTACATAAATTGATGAGATTAAATTCATGGTGTGGTAAATTACAACATGGGAAAAGTTATCTAAGGTGATGTTGAAAAAATAAAATTAATTAAAGAAGGGATTTGAATAAAGATTATCCATGAAGCATGATCGATTTTATTTACATGGATTGTTTTATAGGACTATCACCTTTTTACTAACACTTGGTTTAACTTTCATGGATTTAATTCTTGTTTCCTATAAAAAATTATTTCTTTGTGATTATTATTGGTATAATTTTTTCTTGAGAACAATAAATTATTTATATTTATATAATTTTAAAATCTTAATTAATATATATATATATATATATATTCAAATAGAATCATTTAGATTCATACATGTTGTATACAATGATACATTAATCTTTTCTTGGAACTTATAGAAATTGACACTCGTTTTTTGATGGGATTGCAGCTATAAATTTCATCAATTAAAGACAATTCAAAACACGAATGAGACTTGTGATGCGTATTATTAGAGAAAAGACCCTCTCTAGCAACAACTCAAGTTCTGAAACCAAAACATGACATAAATTTTCATGATGATGAAATTTCAAGATGTATACTAAAATCAAGACATGTATTCCTTAAATACATTCCTATGTTGATCTGAATACCATGTATGGAATCTATTATAGGTAGTGAATATATTGGGGTAAGAAAACTCAAGGCATGATATCCACTCATAATGTTAATGTATCAACCTTGGTACTAAAAAACCTTCCTGGCATTCTCGTGAATTCATCATGAGCTATGAATATTTGGAGATAAATAATGTTGAATACATAAAATTCTCATTCAATATGTAAATACCAAATTCATGATGTGAATTTTTTTCAGATAGAAGTTGTCTATGAAGACTCTTGATGTAATAACCATTCACATAATGTGTTCATCCATTTTATTTATAATATAGGAACCTCTCTATATTAAAATTTTCATCTTTTATGACATTTGACTGATTTATCTCTCATTTTTTTTCATTTAAAAAAATTTCTATTATTGTCCATTCTATGGGCGTTTCAAAATTGCTTTCATTCTTTGGAACCCAATTCCACTTTCAATTCCAATTATATTTTATGTTCTTATTCATTATTCAAGTATTTTATTTGATTTATATTCCTTTATTTGAAAATTTCTTACATAATCTACATACCAATTATTGTTCCTCTATTTCACTTTTCTAATTTATCTTCTTCCAATAATTGTTAATACTTCTATTATTAAGGGTTGAGAGAAGGGGTAACAAAACCTAATTAATAATTAAAAAAAATATGTGTAATATAATGTCAATGAATGGGTTAATAAATCACATTTATTACATTAGATATTATGGTCCATATTTAGGGAATTTCATGGGAAGGGCCCTAAACTAAATGGAATAAAGAGATTTAGTTCAAATAGCTTATTTCTTTTCTTCTTTTTTATGACTCACCTTTTGAACATAGTTTGAATACAATCTAAAGACCAAAGAGTGGTTCGTAGTCTAATAAAATATAATTGGTTTTACCTAAACCACGTGGATAATATTAAAAAGATTCATAGCCTATACCATAAGACATTACCAATCTAGATTTTGTAATACCCATTGAATAAGATACCTGGAATTGGCCATGAAACATTATTAATTATCTTTATGAAAATACACTTTGTTAGTTTAAATCAAACTCCATCAAACTAGCATGTTCAATCACTCTTAGTTTCCAATCCATAGGTTAAAACTCAATGTTTTTAAATATCTGTGGGTTCAACCCTAGACATCCACTATTATGAGAGCCTCCACAATTATGTTAGTTAGGATACATATAAATTTTAATATATTCTCTGTATGTGGAATCAACAATCTAATGTGGTGACCGATTAGTGATATAGTAGGATATTATTTAAAAAATAGTATTATATATAAAATATAATCAGAAAGGGGGAACTTCTATCTATGAGGGGAGACTCATGGTAGACCGTAGATAAATTTTTTGTGACTATTTATAATGGACTTTTTACAGCTATTAAGGGAGGATGCAATATTGAATTATTTTGAAATTTGTGATATATATATATATATATATAAAGATATTGTATTAATCTGTCATGATAAATGTAGTGCATTGGTATGGAGTTTTATAGTCAATCCCTCACTAAAAATTGAGGGGAAATTGGCTAAAGGATCTAAAATATTGAAGGTAATGTTCAATAAGTATTTTAAGATTTTTCATTAATTATCATTTTCCTATCATCAATAAATATTTTGTTTCGTGTAAAAACATATGGTTGTAATCATATTATTTCAAGTTTTTTAAAGAATGGTTACTATGTATTGAACTTTATTTTTTTCTAATAGATATTTGTGTCAAGTTTTTTATTCAATAATTATTCAATATATTTTAGTATTTTTTTTAATGATCATTATCACTTTGAATAAAAAAAAATTAATGCATGAACTAATTCTGGGATTTTTCCCGATCATATATTATGTTTAAGTGTTATATTTAAATATTATTTTAGATGACCCAAATTAAGAATGAACTGAATGAATTATCCATATATAGGGGATTTTAGTGATTAAAGAAATATTTAAAGACATTGGGTTTACTTTGATTCAATTATAAAAATATCATAAACTTGAATTTATAAAAACTCAATGTTCTCATCATTCATCATTATGTTATTTAGTTTTAGATTTAATTTTTAATAATTCAAAATGATTATCTTTATATTTGAACTTGGGTTCTGTATGAAATGAATAACTAGTCCTTGTGGGTTAAACCATGGTATTTAGATAAAATATAAACTTTTAGTTTAGTTTTAATGAACTGTTACATTAATTTTTAAACTGGATTTTCCCATGGAATTAATGGTTCCTAGATGGTGTCCACCATACCTCCATATAGGCTTTACAAATTCCCCTCTCCAGAAATGATAAAAACTCCCATATTAAAATATTCTTAAAATTAATCCATTATAACTCTATTTTGTTACCACCTAAATTTTGTTTCCCCCACCATAACATGGATAAACTACAACCAAAACATTGGTGGATTCACACATTATAGTGTCACTCAGTCATTTCCAATAAAAATCAGGTGTACTATAATAAGGTTTCTAGTTGTAGTAAATCCTTGATAGACTCATTTCTAAGCCCACCATATCACTTGTGGAACCCATTATACTTTTAATAGAAGTTTTTAGTTTCCACTTGAAATTTATCCCAATTTTTCTTACACATAAATTTCCTCCAGATCATTTTATATATTAATTCATCTTTAAAATTTTAAAAAATCATGAAATTATTGAAAAAATATAATTTTTAAAATTTCAAATATGAGGCCATTATAATATCATCATCTAATATAATATATAAAGGATACTTGTTATTTCATAATGATTTTTTGTTTTCAATATGGAAAGTTAACCCTCATTATATTATTTTCTCAAATGAATTGAGTTGTGATAGATCATAAGCATAAACCTGAGAAAGGTGTTTTCCACATACATATATATGAGTTTAATGTTATTTAATTGATAATAAAATTCTATGTTAAAATTAGTACCTTGAGTGATAATATTTATCTAAGTCAATATATGATGAAATATTTTTTCTATTCCACTATAAAGAATTATTTTTTATAACGTATTATGGAAATATATTTCATACTTTAAAATAACTACTGTTTTATAAATAAATTTTATGATTATTGCTGATGCATTAATTTACCATGGGTGGTGATTCCTAGGGGTTGAATTTCTGAGGATCATTAATTATAAACCACTATCCCATGTCATTAATCCCAATTATTGGATCTTTCTTTGATTACTTGGATTAATCCAGACAATTGATCAAATATTCATGTAGCCAACATATATGTTTCTATAGTAGTGAGACGATATATTTTTAATATCAATTATTATATATACACTTGGAAATTATTTTTTAATCATTAAATTTATATGTTCACATTAATTCACCATAATTTGGAACTTCAATTGACTTTTTGATTCATCTATGACTGACAATGCATATTTGGTTTTGAAATACTTCACAATTCAAAATATAGTTTGGATCTAATATCCTAACATGATATAAGTATGATTTATACCTATCTAGAAAGGTTATTCTATTCAGGAATGCCATACATTCCCTGGAAAATATTAATAAAATTGGTTTCACTGTCTAAAATAATTGAAAAATAATTATTTTCATTTCTTATTACATAATAAAATATTATTCAACCCTGATATCCTAAATAATAATCAGTAAACCTAATAAAATAAATCTACTCCATTTTTTAAAGTAAAATGTTTTTCTATTTAGATCATGGTAAAAATTTATAAGGTTGAGTTAGATGATAATGTTATGATCAATGTGGAAATACGCTAAATTAAAATTGGAATGAACACCACTATATGTGGTTGAATGATGAATAACAAAATCAATGAAGTCAAAACATATTGTAAGTGAATAATTTCAATGTGAGACGAAAATTCATTTTTCATGTACCTATTGTATTCTAAAACACAGTATTGATATTTATTATCAAATAATTCAAGAAAAGGATAAAAGTGTTAAACCTAAATTGTCTAACCAAACCATAAAATATAATTACGATATAATGGGTTTTTATATCATTGATTTCTTCATAACTTTGAAGGTTTTAAGCATAATGATAATATAGAAATGATCATGTTGGGGATTTTTTTCCTTTTGGTAATGTTTTTCAATAAATATTTTATGTTTTGTTTTTTCTATTTTTTAATAATTTCTTATATGTATCTTTTAAATTTTTTATCAAAAATGGATTAAAAATTTGAATTTCATATTAATGTTATTGGCCTTTAAATCACCATAAAACCTGATAAAATAATTTTATTAAATTTATTGAAGTAAATTTTAATATTTAATAAAATATTTCTATTTTATTTAATAAAGAGATTATAAATATTTTAAAAATCAATGTTGAGGTGAATATGAAATATTTTTTCCTTGATGGAAGGTATAAAAAAAATTCATTTTAAATTATGTTTAATATTTTTTATATTGGTCATTTCATTCTCATATGGTAGAAATATAAATAAAACATATTATTTATTGAGTCTTTATAAAATCATACGATTATGTCATGTAATTGATTGGATATCATCCCCATAAACTATTTTTTTATTATTCCAAGAGTTCATGGTAGGCCAAATATTTATGATTGAAAATATTATTTTAACTACATGAAGTAGTTATGTAACCATCATCATGATACAAGATTAAAAAAAATTATATGAGAAGATATTTTTTGATAAAAAAATAAATTATTACTTAGGATTCCAAAAATAAAATAATTGATTTCTAAAATTCTTTCCTGATTGTAAATTTAATTTTCTTTTTATTATATTCTAATAAGTTAATGAATTTATTCATGAAAATGTAAAAAAATTGGTGTTACCAAACATGAATATTTTATAAATCATAAAAATTAATGAAATGAATATTTTCTTTCCCTAGAGTGAATTTTTTGATAAAAGTATATTTTTTTGATATACAATTATGGTCACGTTGTGGAATGTGATGTGAATCCATAATATTCTTAGACGTTTGGTGTTAGGCACACAACAAAAGCATAAACACTTTGGAATTTGTAATTTGTAAACCGTGATTGACATCAAAACATCATATATAGAGAATCAAAACCCAATAATCAATTTTTCAATCTCATGTGAATTAAATAAACAAGAATAATGAAATAAAAACATTACCTCATTTTATTTTTATTTAATGCATGTTCCGATCATTTTCAACAATCACTACATGAAGGAACCACATCAGGAAAACTATATATTTTCCACACATGCTCTAAAATCATTTTTATCTTTCAATAGTCGATTTTTGGTTGTAATAATAGAGAATCAATGAAGCCTTCAACCCATCAATGTTCACGGGAACAATATTCTTTCGATCAAAGAAGAAGAACTTTGATCATGGTGATTAGATAGACTCCTCATTACTCTAGAATACAGTAGATATAATATATATTCTTTTATATTTTAGGGACAAATATTATCCATGAATTTAGGCCTCTCTAGACGTATATAGGTATGTTAATACTCTTGGAAATTTCACTTTCTCCCCCAAGAATATATAACTAACTAAATAAGAATTAAATAATATGTGTGACCAAGTAACTATGTCACTATATTCATATGTATCCAGTCACATAATTTTAACATTAAAATAATGTAATGTGATAAAATTAGTAGCCATTTTTTTACTCAACACTCCCATAAATATTAAAAAAAACTTGACTAAATTATCCATTCGTAAAATATTTTCCATTGTATTAACTGAATAACTTGTAAATACTCTAAGGAAATAAATCAAACTCTTGTTATTCTAACAAAAATAACAATTAATTTATTTATTTGTGTGTGATTGTTGAAACTTATTCATTCACCAAACCTCATTATGCTGTCCAGTATGTCCTAAAGTCTTATTGATTATAATTGGGATGCTTATAAATATTATTTGTGTGTGACCCTTTATACCCTTATCTTGATAGTCTTGAGTTACTCCCATAGACCAATATAGGTATTACAAACAAATCATGCCCCATAATAATATAAGGTTTAATCTTAAAAATGACATCCACCAATGAATACATTATGTGTAATATAATATCTTTGTCATGTGGTATGTTAAAAATTAGGATGCATCACTTGTGTCACAATCCATAATTGATTTATTCATTTTTTTACTAACCATTATGAATATACATATCTTATTTTACCATGGACATGGATTTGGTAAAGGTACTACCTTTCGGATCCACTAGGTCCTAGATATCTCTTCATTTATAGAAGAAACAAATTATATCATGATCATTCAATCATTACCATACAACCAATGGCACACCCAATACATATTTTCCTCACCACAATATAAATTTCATGGTTTTAATCATTCATCAGTGTTCATTATAAAATAATACAAATTAATATGGATTTCTAGTTGAGAGTTTAATACCCATGTTCACATATTAGAATATCAAATGACACTTGTAACATAACGTGTTCCTATTGATAGGTCGGTCCTCATGATATCTTCTACTTGAGAAGGAAAATCATTTAATATATAATAACAAGTATCAATACTTATTATACCCTAACACTTTATTTTTTATATTTCTCCATGACCTGTTACTGTTATGTATTTGTATCATAAGCCATATATTTAGAATTACTTTCATTATATATTGAGTTGATCATTAGTGTTGGGATATATTATAACCCCTTGATACAATAAATATTATATATACATTACCAAATAAATATTCTATCAAAAATTATTTTCACTATTATGGTAAGAAAATATAATGGAAAAGTCTCTATATACAAGATATGGTCATCGAAAATTATTTCACAATCTGGCTCTAGGGTACCCAACTTTACCACATTCACACTTGTACTAGAGTAAACATTCTAACTATTAACCTGTTAGCTCTAACATGATAAAATACTAATTCAATAGAGTAATGAAATTAATCAGTGGTCCTACCACATTTTCTTACATGGTTACTCTACTATTTGTGACATCACCTCCTTGAGTAGGACTCCCCAAATAGAAGATATCCCCAAATATATCAATTTTATCCTCAATCATAATATTGGAATCTTATCTTGTACTATTATAAAAATATTATAAAAAATTAAATGATGATACAACCTCTATTTCATGATATGATTCCTTAAACTGGAATAGATCATTTCTTATTTATAATTATTCTTTAGCTATAATAAATGTTATAGGATACTTGATGTCTATAGATGAGGATACCACTAGCTACAATTAGTATATATTTTTCATTTACATAGCCTTAAACTTGATATAAGATCAATTTAATCATACTAATACTAGTTTAATAACCCCTTAATTACTAGTGCCACTTCCTCTCTATATAGCAGCTACAATTACCTTTTACTTTTCAAATTCTATTGGATAAATCTAATTTCATACCATGTAGTTCTCCTAGATTTATTTTATATTTGAATACCTAAATAAATGTATTAGAAATATCATATATCTTATATATACTATAATATGTGGTAAATCCATCACCGAAGAATATTGTTTTCTACTCTCCATATTAATCTCCTCCAATGTCTTATATATGTCTTCTTGGAGAGATTTATTCTGTGTGACATTAGAAAAAGTTCCACTTTAATTTTTTCTAAAATTTATTTTAAAAACCTTTTCAATTGATATACATTGACATTGTCTAACAAACCCATAGATCTACCTTAGTACATATTTTTACCTTGTTTGATATGTTAATTTAGTCTTTGAGTAGTTATTTTCATCAAGTCTTAACTACCTTTAAAACTAATAAACAATTTTTCATATTTTATCAAAAAAAATCCATCTAAGAAGACTATTGTGCTCCCACTGACCACTTATACACACCTTGCATAATTTCTTTCAAAATAAATATTCTATGTTCAGGATTCTTGCATAAGTCCATAAATTGATTACAACAAATTTCATTTATTAGAATAATTTTGTGGTGTCACAAATCCTTTCTAGTTTTATTGTCTATAAACCATCAATAAAATGTGGTCTTTACATCTAATGTCCAATATAATGATCATAGAACGTTTCTATTAAAATTTTAATTCAAATTTATTTACTTATCATGAAATTATATAACCAATTGATCAATATTTGTGTCACTCTTATACCACCCATGTATATATTCTCTAAAATACCCACCAACTGTTTTATATCATACAAATAAACTTATCTGACTACACAATTAGTTTCAAATAAATGGATTTCATCTTATAATCTATTCAGACTTTGAAATTATAGAATGTTTCTTTAAAATACCTCTTTGTTTGACTCAATATTCTAAATTAATAATATATCATCCATTATAGTGAAAATTATTCCTACATTTTGGTTCTATTCATCTTATACAATACATCTCCCCATAATAAACCCTCTTCCATGAGATCTTATGGAAATTGTTCCTATGTCAACTACTTCTGCATATGAAAACATGACTTTATCCAAGTCAATATTTGACTCAATATCTCAAATAGTGAATTTCAACCTCTCATAAAAATATTTCCATTCACTAAACTACATATTTTTAATCTTACAAATTTATGTAATATCCTATATATTCATTAGGATAATTTTAGAGATGCATTGTGTTTTTCCTGATGAATGTTTGTTTATTGACTTGTGTTTTACATGATATTTGTATCTAAAATCATTTTTTATGACATAATTCCAACACCTTTTTTTTAGAATTTATTTATTTCTAAATAAATTCAACCACTTTTATATACTGTGAAGAACATAACATCTATTTTAAACAAAACATGATACTCTATTAAAAAAATTTTATTTAAACATGGTCATTATAATCTAACCATTGGGTAAGGGGGTATGAACCTGATTGAATAATTTATTAAACTAATATGGTTCAAACATTTATAAAATTAATTATATGGTTATTTACTGATTATAAATAAAATATGAACCATATAAATGAAAAATAATTGGTTTTTTTAATATTTTCTTTTGTTAAAGGTTTTTAGTTTCAATTTCTATATATAATTAAAAATTAATTTTTACTAATTTTATGAAATGTATTTAAAAAATAATGTTTATTTTCTAAATCATCATATAACAGTTATACTTTTCTGAATATGTGTGATTTTCTTGAAAACAATCATTTTTCGGTGAATAGTGACAAATATTGATTTCCTAAAGACTTCCTTTTGTTTAAGGAATTTATAAAACAGATTTTATTTCAGTTTGGTTTTAAGAATTAAAATTATTTCAATTATATATTTATTAATCTAAATTAGGACTTTTAAATACATTTCATATTGAATTTTTATACTAAAATAATCTCTACTAACTAAAACTTTCTCTATGGAAACCCATGTTATCATTGGGTTTGTGGGTTTAATTTTAAATTAAAATTTACCACTTCAATGAATACAATTATTTAAATATGGATTCCAAATTTTGAATAATATTAATTTATGTTATCTAGTAAGTTAAAAGTAATTTCTCATTATAATAAATATTTAAAATAGAAAAAAAACATATTTACTATAGTGATGGTTAAAACGAGTTTACTGGGGGTTATACTAAAAATATAGGAGATAGAAATGGCCCAAAATATTTATCATTATTATTTTCTTGTCATACTTTTACACTATATCTTATATTGTTTTGAAGTGGTACATTTTTATTCTTGTGGCATAAAAAAGGTTGATGAAATTATATCTTTTCAAAAATTATATGTGTTTCCTCTCCCCGACATAAAAAAGGAAACCCCATCTCATCTCTATTACAGACATGAAAAACCCATTATTTTAGACCTACCTAAATCACTTCTTTACATCCATTCCTACTTCTTAAAATCCTTTCATTTATAAAAAATCCAACCTTAGAAGGATTTCATTGAAAACCAAATTATATTGTCTGAAGAAGTGGTGACATCCTTAAATAACATTTTTGTTTTATTTATTCTTCCACTTCATTGTAATATTATTAAATAAAGATGATATAATTACATAAGTATCTTATATATATATATATATATATATATTTATGTTGAGGTAATATCCTACAACCATCTCCACCTCCCTCAAATGGGATATAAAACTATATATCGTTTGTACGTCGGACTACCACCTCACGATTGGATATAATTTGTTTTCCATCACCTATTTTAAATAATGGATATAATAATGTTTTTAAATTTTATATATTAAATTTATGATATCATTATACTTCTAGAATTATAATTACATATACACCTTCCTACATTCCATTCCATAGAGAATACGATAACATCGATTGTGTGTATAATGGACTATCATCCAAGACCTAACCAAATCACTTACATAATTCCTTTAAATAATCCTATATGACTTTTTTTATAAATAAAACCTATGAAGTATTTTAGTGCAAACCAAAAGAAGTTTTCCGAACTAGAGTTAACGTTCTTAAATGATCTTTTTATTTTATTTCTTCTCCCACCTCCATCTAAAATTATTAAATCATGATGATATAATTCCATATTTTCTTTAATATACATAGATTTTTTATACTGAGGGAATAACTTATAACCATATCTTCTTCCCTAGAATGGGGAACATAAAATTCGATCATGTGTGCACAACTACCCCACGAACTGACATAATTCATTTTCCATCATGGCATATCACATATGGATATAATAATGTATAAAAAGTTTATTCATTAAAAATATTATATCATTATAATTATGTGATTATAATATCATATACTCATTCATTATTTCTATTCCATCTAGAATTTATAATTTTACTCATGTGTACGGTGGAATATCTTCTCATGAAGTAATGTAATGTTTTTCCCATACTTTTTACTTGAAAGATGATAAAGACAAATTTTATGTTAATATATGATATTAGTGACGTGTTAATAAATATTAAAAGGAAATATATGATATAATAGAAAAATATATAATCCATTGAATTAATTATAACGGCGTTCGGGTGTACGGTAGAATTATACCTCACTGAGTGATGTGATTATTTTTTACAATTGTATCACATGGATGGTATTTGTAAGAAATATTTAAATAAATAACATTATATTTATGATATAATTATCAAAATTTAATTATAAACTAACAATTATCTTATTTTAACAATCATCATTAAAAATGGACATGTTACTCATTCGAATGTACGACCTACCTTTTCCATGATTGTATCATAGTTCATATTACATAACTATATTTCATTGATGGGTTTAAAAGAATATTTTATGTATAAAAATGATAATTATTTCATTATTACTATTATTTATGTGATTAAATAATAATATCTTTGACCATAGTCAACATACAAAAGTGATTTTGCACATATGTGTAATTTATCATTAAAAAGTCCAAAGTGAAATTAATTGGTTAAGTAATTGAATATGAAATTGTAAAAAAATTAATAAAAAACAATAAAAATGTCCTAAATAAAGTAAATAATAAACGTATGTTTATTATTTTTTAATATAAAGAATTTATATAATGATTCAAGAATGAAGTAAGCAGTTTTTTAACATAATTTACATTCATTAGGCTCATCTTCTAATTAATTGGTTATTTTATGCTATGAATATGTATGTAATGAAATCTTATTATTTTAGGATATATTTAAACTTATTTTAGGTGGATTTAAATTTGATACACATAATAAATTCATTACATAATCTCCACTTCAATAGTATGATCTTTGTAAGAGAATCCTATCAAATCTTCCTTATTTGAGACACTGATTCTTTAATATAGCTATTTTAATTTAAATAGTGAATATAATAACCCTTTACATATTGTATAATGAATCATTTATAGTTCAAGGTATTTTACGTTACAATTCATTTACTTCAATCATGGGAGTTAAGATTCAAAACTGAGAAATGTTGTAAGCATTCATGTTTCAATCTCATTTTATTTAGGATTTTTTATTCTAGATATTTCATGAAAGGAAATTATTTTATCATTTCATAATAACACCATTCCATTTTATTCTCTTCAGTTTATTCATGATATTTTAATGTAATAGTATCATTTTACATTATTTTTTACATATAATATTAAGAAAATGTTTTTAAGACAAAGCAACTTAATTTCTATAATCAATCAATAATTATTTCTCTACCATGTCCATATATTCATTAATGTGTATTACATTAATTTAAAAAATATTATATGATTTTTTAAATTTGTTTTTACCCCTCATGAATGACTTCTAGAATGGTTTAAAATGAATCTTCTTTTCATATTTTGATTGTGGTACCTCTATAATTTATACAAAAAAGGTGAAAAGAATAATTATTTTAATGTTTACAAAATGAAAACCATTTTCCACCATTATTTTCCTTGAATATTAATTTATTTGATTCAAAGGTAATTTTTATATAATTTTTTACCAAAATATTTGATAATTTTTTTTCAAATGTTATTTTCAAAGTGTAAATGTTATTTTCAGCAAGAATGTTTTGTTGAAACTTTAAAATTGTTTTTATTCATCAAAAAACAAATTCTTATGTCATGGGAACTCTTGGGATTAGTTTCTAATGTTCATCAAATTAGTTGTTTCGGCCACCAAACCCCAAAATTTCAAATGGGTTAAGGAATTTAACATGCTCCAAAACCCTATGATGTTAAAATCTCCCCAACATAACAAATCTCATCCCCAATCTATCAATAATTATTCATAGATGGTCCTAAACATACACATATCATTAAAAATAACTAGGTCTTCCCCCATGATGAAGACAGAGGTCAACTCTCTCAAGTTTCTTCCCACCTTAGGAGTTACATGCCCCAATTTCTCCCTAACCCAAAACTAAAAATAAACCAATGGTGCACTAACAATACTTGGACCCCAAGTACTGTTGTGACACATAATCACTCAGTCATCTCATCTAGTGATCAAATAATTTTGTGTCTCATCTGACACCCATCAAGTACTACATGTCATCTAATTCAAACCTCTGTCCCATGTCACACATGGAACCTTTGTGGTCTCGCATCTCATCAGATTCCTATAAGAAGATAACGTTATTTGAACCTCACATAGAGTCTACATTGCAACTATTCTTAGATTCCAATGAACCTAAAATAAACCTACATTTCTTTGACTCCCAGATTCCAACACCCCTCATATATATATTACACATCTGAGCTGATGCCAACCTACTAACCTACACCTGGATTGTCCAAAAAAATAACATGCCCCTCATACACCCAAAATCATACATTCCTACAAAACATTCCTTGAAAAAATAAAATAATACCAATTAACACCCATAGTGAACCTCTGAATGTCATCAACTCACCATCTTTCTTTGAACCTAGAAATGAAAAGGCATGCACCTGGCATCTTTCTTAACTACCTAATGTAAGGCCTCCCTATATAGTCAAAGTAATTGAAACCCACTAAACTCATTGTTGGTTCCCATTGTCTCTATATAATCCACCATATGCAGCTAAATCCCATCAACCAGCTCTGGGTACTTCTCTTAGTCTAACCATTATGACCCTACTATGTAAATTTCCCTAACTGCCAGCTATCCTAAAAGGAATCATGGAGAACCTATAGAGATTCACAACCATACCACATGATTAGAACTCAATTGGAACTCAATAACACACTATAAACAAATAATCTATCTCACTGCACTTTAAGAACACTATTGATGATATACTACTTCATGGTCTTCTCAAGTCCCTTGATTTAATGCACAATTGGAACTCCTCTTAACCAAATTTCCTGCAAATAGAAGCATCATTGTCGTAATAACCTAACATTTTTCCTCACATCTATCCATAAATTTTCCCAATGATATCTATACCAAATTAATAGCCTTCAAGAATGTGCACCTAGAACTTATTGGTTGTATGATACTGAATCAACTAAATTATAATTAATATTATGTAGCAAGCTGAAACTCACCTAAAACTCCCTAAAAAATCCTTAACATATGATCACCACATGCTTGGATTAAAGCTATCCAAATGATATAATATCCATTGATCACATATAACATGTATCTCATTAGAAATGATGGAAGAATCAGTGAAATCCATAAGGGAATTGGGGATTGTGTTTGGAAATATTTTGTTAGAGATTCTAATATTTTATATAGATTCAATATTTATTCTAAGATACTAGATATTCCAAACCATTACTCATTAAAAATTTCTAATATGTTGATAAGGAATATGAATATGGGTAAATGATTTAGGAAAATTATATATTGGGAATAATGTTAAAACATATATTATTGCATGAAAGGGAATTCTTGGAGGTAATGGTAGACCCTGGAGTAGTAATTAATGAATTGGAAATGCCTTGCGATAGAATAATTGAGGAAACTCAAAAATATTTTTGTAAGTTATATCATGAAGATATATATATTTAACCTTAGAATACCCAAATTACAATATGTTGTTATGTTTGAATAAATTATCTTAGAAATTAGGGTAGAATCCCTAGTTATTTAAGAGACTCATAGTTCTCTAGAATCTATGGAAGTGGTTTTTGATAAATCTTTTCAAGAAAATGAAAATTTTTTAATGCTTTAGAAGATACCCTCATTCATGGGGATGAATATAAATTTATTGAATTGAATTTATTGGATATAAATTACCCTGATACATCAATTCCATAGGAAGCTAATGTTTCACCTATTCATGTGGATTATCACGAATCTAATGAAATAGTTAATAGAGGTTTCATAACACATTTGGATAGAAGTAAAGTGAATAATGATATTCCTATGAATTTAGATATATATTGGTAATAATTGTAGAGAGTAATTAAAGAATTTTATTGTCATGATGATCTAGTTGTAAAAATAGAACTCTAGATACTGTGGATGTTTTTGTAGGATTTTATTTAGAAGAAATTCAGTATTTTAGGATGTTTTAGAAAACAATATACTTATTTTTCATCTAATTTTCCTGATTTTAAAAAAAAATGTTAAATAATAAAATTTTACAATATATTAGTCAAAATTGAGTTTCATATTTGATGTTATACTATCATCATATTTCAATATCATAATTGGATATAGATACTTCACAATAAAAAGAGAAACCCATTTTATTAGGGTATAAAATCGATGATGGATGAATTAGAAAAAGGTATTGAGCAATTGAGGATTAATTATTTTATAACATTAGTAAAAAATAGTTAATAAATGTTATCAACAGCCTAGTAGAAGTTATACCAATCTTATAATGGTTAAAAAATGTATGTTAAATATTTCAATAAATATAAATTGAATTAAATTATGTTTTAAGTTTATCTTGAAAGTGTTTTTCAAATAAAAAATTAGTTTTTGGATCATTAAACATCATTTAAACCTTAAAAATAAGTGGTTATGTATCTCAACAATGTTTCTGGAGTAATTATAAAATAATTTCTATATTGGGAATGCAAAATAGACTATCACAATTAAGATTATTGAGAAATAACTCTTGCAGTGATTATTATAAGAAATAGGTGATATCGGGAAAGGCATAACAATGTATTTTTAAAGCCTTGAAAATAACATAAGAATTTCCCCTATGACTTATAAGTCTATAGAGAATGTGATGAATCATAGGGAATCATCTATGGTCATTTTTAAAATTATCTAATATTAAATTAATCTAGTATGGTAGATTTCTATTTAATATCTCATCTCAAAAAATAAGTACAGGACCAATGGACATGTAAGAATAAAATGTATGAAGATAGTCCAAAAAAACTCACCACAAAGTCCATTGTAATTAGAAGGATGTGTCCTGGGAGAATATTGAGATTAATACCTAAAAGAATATTCCATAATATGTGGAAATGCTTTTGGAGAATGGGATACATAACAAATCTAAGTATCTTATCCATCACAGTAGCTCAGTCTCTTTGTTATATTCGTTCTAAAGATGATATTATATCAATAGATTCACCACCTTAATTAGACCAAAAAAAACTTTGACCTTCCATAATCATCCATTTTCATGAAAAATGTAATACAGGATGACCAAAGATGAAGAGTGAAATTATACAATCAACCACCACATGGGATGCTAGTAATTCCCCACTTCGACTCACACAAATTGATCCACTCATCAATATTTTCATCCACCTTATTGATTTTATATTTTTTCCAAAAATATGTAATCCATTTGTTCATGTTTTAGGATTTCATTCTGAATTATTTTCATTATTAGAATGGTTTACAATGAAAATATCAGTTAAATTAATGAAAATAAAAATATACCATAAACAGTAGAAAAAATCTTGGAAAATCCTCTTAGTCAAATCCCCTCCCTCTCTCTTGGTCACTCCCTACCTCTCTCTCTATATATATATTTTTGTTTAATATTTAAGATTTATAAAAATTGTGACTGAAGATATATCCTTAAAATTTGATCTAGGTTTTAAAATGTTTGTAGCTCTCTTGAGTATCCACAAATCAATTGGTTGGTTTTTGTTGTGTTTATTGAGCACAAATTAAGTTATAAGAATCATGATATGTTTTATTAGCCACATAATTTTATATAATAAATCATATACTATCAAACATTTAGGTTTATATTTATCTAAAAAAATCAGGAATATAAGATGCCCACAAAATCCAATATTGAAATTAAAAATATTTTAGTGATGAAATTATTTTATCGTTAAATGAAAAAAATTAAAAGGAAAAGTATCAGATAATTTTATATGGGAATTTTGTCTTTTATAATGTGATGTGGATCATTGTTACAAGATGCGTTCATTAGTCATGTAGTATTATTGGTCATATTGAATTTTACAATATAAGAAATATCTAGTGTTGCCAAAATAGTGGGAGAAAACTGATTAATGTTATGAGATAAGAGTTTAAAAGGGGAGATAAAATTAGAATAAATAATAATAAAAACATGGGATAAATTGACTTTCCTGGATCAGGATTAATGTCTATGTCCAAGGAGATACATAATAACATCACTAAAATTAATAATATAGTAACTGAGTGATTTTCTGTGTTCATAAGACTGTAGCTCAAATTATCCTTTAACGGAATACTATGAATATTTTCCCTCAATACTATACTTCATACATTGTAAGTTCACTATGATACTATTCCTCAACCACCCAAGTCAATGATACTACTTTATCGATGTAATGTTGTTTGATGAGATACAATAATATTGTCAGATGTTTCTATAATTGGTATATACTGCAACAGTTCCCTATCGTTATTGCTAGTCATCTTGGATATAGTACGTTGGAGTTGTAGCCCATTGTGCATTATGGCCTACCAAAATTTGGTTCAAATTCATCCAAGGATCGGAATAAACATGTCCAACATCTCAAATTATATAAAAATATATTTATATCTAGATATTGAGTAATGTTTCGTGTTTCAACTCTTTGAAAAATATTTTTTTAAAACATGTTCTTTGTTACAACACATAGCAGACATATTTAAGAAAAAGTAATTTACAGATAACATCTTTTGTGGACATGACAGTATGACTCAAAGTTGTTGTATCATTATTAAAATTATATTCAATTCTCATATTATTATATCCAGAGCCGTAATGTATGAAATCCAGAATTTTGATCCATTTATGTCTTGTTTTCAAATTTTATATTTTGATAATATCTGTAGAGACCCATATCTTGACGTACATGGACTTTACATTACTTTTGTGGAATACTTAGTACATTACAAAAACACACACACAAGGACCGTAATAGTTTAGTGTCTTTGGAAACTCGGAATGTAATCTTCTAATCGTGGTGAAAGATCTTCAATATCTCCCATAAAGATCTTCCCTTTTTTTTACCTAAAACCTTTCTTTATATCCTGGGGAAAAGAAAACATAAAAGGGTGAGCTCAAATTCTCAGTAAGGGTAAACAAAATAAAAATCAATCACATCATATTCATAAGAACATAACTTTTGGAAATCCTAACCTGTAAAAGAGAGCATAATTTCATAACATGGGATAAATAATAGTAGTGAAATGAAATCCCAATAAGCATAACTTAAAACATGGAACTTTGTGGCATACACACATAATCATAGAGAATCATTTCTTGTTAGTCATGACTCATTGCCAAGACTATCTTAGTGGACAGAGTCCCTTTCTGAATCGAGTAACCCTCGTTTCAGTCCTGTTTCACTGAACCGGTATAACCTACCATTCTAGCCATGTCTATCTCATGAGATATAAAATCTTTACCCAATGCATTGGAGGGAGATATAAGTCCCACCCATCTCATAATGATACCATTCTTATGTGTGCCACAAAATCATAAATCATACATCATTGCATAACCCATGTAATAAAAATGGGATTCTTAAACAACATGACATCATAAAACAATTCATATAAGATAAAGGAATTCATAAAAATACTTCCATCACAACATAATCAAATCCATGTAATAATAGGGATAGAAACAGAACCCTTTATTATCTTAGATGGAAAATAATTTTGATAAAACACTTGAAATCCATTCTTGAGGAAAATATCCTTTCTACTTCAAAAACATTTTCCTTTCTTAACATGTCTTACAATTTAAAACTAAAAGAAGTTGATTAAAAATAAACTTGAAAACTTGTAAAGGATGCTTCTTGGAAATAATTATTTAGAAATCCATTCATGCCGTATAAGTTAAAAAAACATTCTTCGTACTTTTGTCGGAAAAGTCAAAAAGTACCTCGTACGAAAAACGACAAAAGATTCCTTTCATACATATTACTAAAAACTCACCAAAGGGTAAAAATGGATTTAAACAATTGTAGGTGGATGGAAATAATATTACATATTGATGAAACATGGATGTGGATGATAAAATACACCCCAGTAAATACTTACGAATAAACAATCTCGGATAAAAATGAGATTGTGATATTTCCCTTACCTTAGGTCCGACTTGCTTTGTAAGTGTCTGAACCTCCTGTATAATGATTTAAATAGTGTTATTGACTTATTCCAGAATCATAAATATTGATATGATGTCATATATGATCATATTCTTAGCTTCTTGTTAGTAATATTTCATTGTTACTTGTTACTCAGGTCTTAATTGCCTTTTGTTCTTTTGCGTGTTTTGCCGAATAAATTCTTATTCTTCTTTTAAGGTTATAGATACCTTATATCCAAAATGGTATTAGTGTAACATATATCATATTTATTCATTCAATTAATTTATATAATTACTATGTAATGATGATCATGTAGAACGAGTCGCATCACATCGTGGAGACGGTATTCCGTACGTACGCACGAGTGATGATATCGTTCCTATGATCGTGGAATTGTATTGGAGTACATATATATTATTTCAGTATCAATATTAATTTATAATAATCATAAATAGTTACTCATTACACCATTATACCCATCCTTGTAAGGTGGTGGTGGAAAATAGATTACTCCACGGCGTGGAGACGGTATTCCGTACGTACGCACGCGCAGTGATTTCATTTTTCCGTAGGATGGATAGAAGGTGAATTAGGGTTGTTTCATATTTATAATAACATATCAGTATGTATGTAATACTGATGTTATTACTTTATCATGAAACAACTAAAGAATAAGAAGTTGAAGAAGAAAGAAATTGAAAAGATCTGTAACGGATATTACATCTTCTTTGGAACGCCTCTTTGAATCCTCCACTTAGGGAACTAAGATTGGTCTTTGAAGAAGACAAGGACCTCTAGGATTATTATAGGGAAGTGGAGAGGATAAAATGTCAGGGGTTGGCCTAGCTTGAGTGCTCAAATTGGTGTGAGGAGGAGGGGGAGGAGGTACCCTTTTATAAGGGAGGAGAGGGGCACTTTAGGAATATCTCAAAATATTATTTTATATTAAAGTAAAAATCAGTTTATAATGGTTCCAAAGGGTCTTATTTCGAAGATAAATTGGTGATGGGTCGAAATAATATCATCCAATAAGATTTATACAAGTTTAGGGTATTATTTTAACCTTATCAATTAGATTTAACTCTAATTTAAATAATTTAACTTTTACCGTGTCTTTTTGTTTTCTTTCACTATATGGTTAATACACTTACTATAACATGCCAAAAGAACCCCAAATTGTTTATTATTAATATATATATCCTTATATAAGTCATTTGGCCGAACCTTAGATTTTTAGGAATAAAATAACAATTAATAATATAATATTTTATTTAAAAACTATTTTGTGTCAATTTTGACACTATTTGATATATGATTTTTTTGAAAGTCATAGCAGAATTATATGTTCAAACCAAGTTGATTAAATCAACACTAATATATCATAGTAACCTATAAAATTAGTGTAAGTCATAAAAAGTCTCAAATTACATTTATTTGGGCATTTATAACATCAATTCTATCAATATTTCATTAATAAGACAATTACTGCATCATCTTTCTGTCATAATAAATGATAATTATTTAATCCCTAAAAATTATAAATAAATTCCTATGATGTAGATACTTTCATTATATTTCTGGAGACTATTCATTTTCGAAGTTTCATGAAGTTTATCACTAAATTAAAATTAATATACTTATAAGATTTAAGAGAGTGACATGTTGTCACTTTCTTTGGTTTTAATAATAATTAAGTTATTTTCATGGACAAATGTCCATTAAATGATTCTAATCCGACCCTTAGGTGATATGGGTCGACTTTTAGTCATCCAATAGGATTTTGACATTTTTTAGGGTAATTTTAAAATATTATATTTACCCTTAATTACCCGATTTACCTTTAACTATTGTAAATAAAATTTACCGTAGTTACTATTAATAATTCCCAAAAATAAAAAGTAGCTTATTAACATAATTTGGACCCACGGATTCCAAATATGGAATCCTTTTTTCCAAATTCAATACAAAAAGATCCAGAAATTAAATTAAAATTAATCCAGTTGTCGAAAGAAAACGGGTTTTTCTTTAAAACATTGCAAAAGATTGAATTGATTTAACCTACGAATTCAAGGTAAAATCAATTCTAATGACATACATTATATTAAATGGTAAAAATATATTCTGTTTATACTTTAAAACCATTCAATATTATAATTTAACCACATAAGATATTACGATGAAAAAAGTTGTTTTTAATTAAAATATAGCGTGTTTTTACTATTCATTAAAATATTAAAGTTATCGGAAAAATATCAAAACATTATCTAATATAAATTTTTTATATCCTGATTCAAAAGAAGAATATTATATTGTCAAATTTAACATATAAACATGTCAAAAACTATATTTAAAGTGGGTGCGCCATCAAAAGGCGGTAAAACTGCATTTTTTGAAAAATACTTATTTTACCCGAAAAATTTATTTTGTTCTTATACCATGTTCTAGAAATGTATAAGATGAATAATAATGTTATAAAATTCAAAATTTAGTTAATACTATTCATAACGGCTAGTTCATGACAATATTATAATAATATAACATTGTTTATTAAAACCCGGTATTACGTACAACACACGCTATCGAGGAAGGTCGCGATTGCGTGTAATGCAAGCCAAGTCAGGGTTGCGTGTTGTGAAAAAATATTTCGTTGTTTCGTATAACAGAATCCAAACTTATTTCATTTATACATTTAATATATATATATATACTCAATGTTGCGTAGAATAACTATTATCAAAATTGTGTGTAACACGGTCCAAGAATAGTGTTGCGTATACTGCAAGCTAATACGGTGTTGCGTATAGCGCAATGTAATCTTGGTGTAGAATACAACATAAGACATTAATGAAATTAAAATAATATTTTTCATAAAATCTCGGGGTGTTACATTCTACCCCCCTTAAAATGAATTTCACCCTCGAAATTCGTCGGGGTTATAAATGGTTTACTATTTGAAAGTTTCTTTGATAGAAACCCACATCGTAAAAATGAATACCAAAACTTATCTTTAAAAACAAAAGTATGAAACGTAACGGTTACCCAAATAAACTAATCACTGGGTTTCCACATAGGTGAAAATATGGATATGGAAGAGAAATCTAACCATCATGTTCTGATGGAGAGTGGTAGAGAACATGGCTATGGAAAATCCAGTATTCACAAATCCATAAATTTGTGACGTTCTAAGGTACCATCTGATTCATCAGGTATAAGATCACTAGGACAACATTTTTGGTTTTCAAGATCGTTTCCCTAAAGTTAAAGAATTTGAATTAGAATAAATACTTACTTTATTTTTGTACAATCTCACTGTTGTTCGTGCCTTTAACAATTTCCACTTCATCTCTTAAATAAATGAAGTTGAATTTGTTATTCGTGAAGTGTTAGCAGATCATGTGATAGAATGACGGGTCATTCCATCTGTCTCAAACAAAAGGTTGGCAAAAATTATATACATAAGTCGGTTTATAGTGAGATTAAACATATATGGTTCCTAAAATGGGCTTATACTTCATATATGATACTGCTTAATATAATAAAACTAGTTTTCTACTAAACAGGGACTTCCTGTAGGCCAGTGGTAGGCGATAAAGGCCAGTCGCACTTCGGTTGTGGGTTCGATTCCCACAGCCTTGTCTGAAGCGATGGGTTGTCGCCCGTCCTTCAGGTTGTCCTTTTTCTAAAACTACATTACTATAACATCCCATCAATAATATCGAAAAAAAACTTCTATCCTTAAACAATACTCACTTATGTCCAACATAATCCATTTCAATCTTTAGGCTTATCCATAATACTGCAGTCCACTCTCATAACATAGTGAAAACGATTACCAGAGATTTAATACCATCGTTGATCCCCATATATCATAAGATATGTTTTGTTGGTCACATCCCAAACATTCAAAGTCCTTAATAATTTATTCTCTTGAATACCCATTGAACCATAGTGAAAACTTGAATGCAGTTAAAAGTTAACACTTTTCACATACCAAAATCCTCAAAATTCTATATACTCAAACCATGATATCACTTCGTCCTTATATCAATCATGAGCTCATGAATAAAATCAAACACCTCATTATCTTATTATTCCTTCATTATGCGCATATCATCTAAATTCTAAAAATATCTGAATAACCTTTCATGGATAGTGGTACCATTAATCATACACTTTCATAACTCAAGGAAAGACAACAGTGTAACAATCCTTAGATGTCTCTTTATTCCATAGTACCACAAGATTTCTTATACAACATTACACATGATAAACATGTAATCATTCCACTACATTCTTAAACCATTGACCGAGCTTCAAAAATTCTTTCATCTCACATATCATTTGTAGTCTCTTCATCATCATCCACATAAATACTACCCATATGACCATACTGATTCTCTTCATGAGTCTTTCCCTTAGGGCATTTGTTTTCATAATGCCCATACATTCCACATTTAAAACACTTAACCATTTTTGATGTCGTAGCAATACCATTATCCTCATACATGGTGTTAACCGACCCTTTTCCTTTGCACTTACTTGCTTTGTGTCCTTCTTTTCCACAGCCAAAGCATCTTCCAGTTCCCTTGAAACATTCTCCTTGATTCCTCTTCCCACATGATTTACATAGGGGAAATTGAACTTTCTTTCCTCTATGATCATCATGAAACTCCATCTTTCTCTTATTAGTCGAGTCAGGAAACTTAACAAATTTTACTTTATTGATCATATTATGAGATTGCTGATTCGGCATAATAATGAAGTTTGGACTTCCAAATCCCATTTCATTATGAAGAATATCATTCCATTGTACATAATATCCTCCATTATCGTGAATCATCTTGTTTCCAGCCATTTTCTAAAACCCAAAAAAAGAAGAGTGTGAGAGGCAAAAATTATGCTAGGGAAAAGAACATAATAGAGGTGGAGTATCCTCAATATCTAACATCTTAGGTTAAATTCTATGATCGTTACCATAGTTCTAGGACTGTATCCTATACGTATACTTATCCTTAGGGACATCCCTAGTCATACCTTAGAAATATCTCTAGGGATCTCACTAACATTTTCGTGTCCTAGTTTCCAAAGGTTGACTAAACCTTTCCTCTGAGACCAACTGTAGAGACCCGTATCTTGACGTACATGGACTTTACCTTACTTTTGCGGAATACTTAGTACATTACTAAAACACACACACAAGGACCGTAGTAGTTTAGTGTCTTTGGAAACTCGGAACGTAATCTTCTAATCGTGGTGAAAGATCTTCAATATCTCCCATAAATATCTTCCCTTTTTTTTACCTAAAACCTTTCTTTATATCCTGGGGAAAAGAAAACATAAAAGGGTGAGCTCAAATGCTCAGTAAGGGTAAACAAAAGAAAAATCAATCACATCATATTCATAAGAACATAACTTTTGGAAATCCTAACCTGCAAAAGAGAGCATAATTTCATAACATGGGATAAATCATAGTAGTGAAATGAAATCCCAATAAGCATAACTTAAAACATGGAAATTTGTGGCATACACACATAATCATAGAGAATCATTTCTTGTTAGTCATGACTCATTGCCAAGACTATCTTAGTGGACAAAGTCCCTTTCTGAATCGAGTAACCCTCGTTTCAGTCCTGTTTCACTGAACCGGTATAACCTACCATTCCAGCCATGTCTATCTCATGAGATATAAAATCTTTTCCCAATGCATTGGAGGGAGATATAAGTCCCACCCATCTCATAATGATACCATTCTTATGTGTGCCACAAAATAATAAATCATACATCATTGCATAACCCATGTAATAAAAATGGGATTATTAAACAACATGACATCATAAAACAATTAATATAAGATAAAGGAATTCATAAAAATACTTCCATCACAACATAATCAAATCCATGTAATAATAGGGATAGAAACAGAACCCTTTATTATCTTAGATGGAAAATAATTTTGATAAAACACTTGAAATCCATTCTTGAGTAAAATATCCTTTCTACTTCAAAAACATTTTCCTTTCTTAACATGTCTTACAATTTAAAACTAAAAGAAGTTGATTAAAAATAAACATGAAAACTTGTAAAGGAAGCTTCTTGGAAATAATTTTTTAGAAATCCATTCATGCCGTATAAGTTAAAAAAACATTCTTCGTACTTTTGTCGGAAAAGTCAAAAAGTACCTCGTACGAAAAACGGCCAAGGATTCCTTTCATACATATTACTAAAAACTCACCGAAGGGTAAAAATCGATTTAAACAATTGTAGGTGGATGGAAATAATATTACATATTGATGAAACATGGATGTGGATGATAAAATACACCCCAGTAAATACTTACGAACAAACAATCTCGGATAAAAATGAGATTGTGATATTTCCCTTACCTTAGGTCCGACTTGCTTTGTAAGTGTCCGAACCTCCTGTATAATGATTTAAATAGTGTTATTGAATTATTAGAGAATCATAAATATTGATATGATATCATTTATGGTCATATTCTTAGCTTCTTGTTAGTAATATTTCATTGTTACTTGTTACTCAGGTCTTTATTGCCTTTTGTTCTTATGCGTGTTTTGCAGAATAAATTCTTATTCTTCTTTTAAGTTTATAGATACCTTATATACAGAATGGTATTAGTGTAACATATATCATATTTATTCATTCAATTCATTTATATAATTACTATGTGATGATGATCATGTAGAATGAGTCGCATCACATCGTGGAGACGGTATTCCGTACGTACGCACGAGTGATGATATCGTTCCTATGATCGTGGAATTGTATTGGAGTACATATATATTATTTCAGTATCAATATTACTTTATAATAATCATATATAGTTACTCATTACACCATTATACCCATCCTTGTAAGGTGGTGGTGGAAAATAGATTACACCACGGCGTGGAGACGGTATTCCGTACGTACGCACGCGCGGTGATTTCATTTTTCCATTGGATGGATAGAAGGTGAATTAGGGTTGTTTCATATTTATAATAACATATCAGTATGTATATAATACTTATGTTATTACTTTATCATGAAACAACTAAAGAAGAAGAAGTTGAAGAAGAAAGAAATTGAAAAGATCGGTAACGGATATTACCTCTTCTTTGGAACGCCTCTTTGAATCCTCCACTTAGGGAACTAAGATTGGTCTTTGAAGAATACAAGAACCTCTAGGATTATTCTAGGGAAGTGGAGAGGAGAATATGGAAGGGTTTGGCCGAGCTTGAGTGCTCAAATTGGTGTGAGGAGGAGGGGGAGGAGGTACCCTTTTATAAGGGAGGAGAGGGGCACTTTAGGAATATCTCAAAATATTATTTTATATTAAAGTCAAAATCGGTTTATAATGGTTCCAAAGGGTATTATTTCGAAGCTAAAGTGGGGATGGGTCGAAATCCTATCAACCAATAAGATTTAGACAAGTTTAGGGTATTAGTTTAACCTTATCAATTAGATTTAACTCTAATTTTAATAATTTAACTTTTACCGTGTCTTTTTGTTTTCTTTCACTATATGGTTAATACACTTACTATAACATGACAAACGAACCCCAAATTGTTTATTATTAATATATATATCCTTATCTAAGTCATTTGGCCGAACCTTAGATTTTTAGGAATAAAATAACAATTAATAATATAATATTTGATTTAAAAACTATTTTGTGTCAATTTTGACACTATTTGATATATGATTTTTGTGAAAGTCATAACAGAATTATATGTTCGAACCAAGTTGATTAAATCAACACTAATATATCATAGTAACCTAGAAAATTTGTGTAAGTCATAAAAAGTCTCAAATTACATTTATTTGGGCATTTATAACATCAATTATGTCAATATTTCATTAATAAGACAATTACTGCATCATATTTCTGTCATAATAAATGATAATTATTTAATCCCTAAAAATTCTAAATAAATTCCTATGATGTAGATAATTTCATTATATTTTTGGAGACTATTAATGTTCGAAGTTTCATGAAGTTTATCACTAAATTAAAATTAATATACTTATAAGATTTAAGAGAGTGACATGTTGTCACTTTCTTTGGTTTTAATAATAATTAAGTTATTTTCATGGAACAATGTCCATTAAATGATTCTAATCTGACTCTTAGGTGATATGGGTCGACTTTTAGTCATCCAATAGGATTTTAACATTTTTTAGGGTAATTTTAAAATAATATATTTACCCTTAATTACCCGATTTACCTTTAACTATGGTAAATAAAATTTACCGTAGTTACTATTCATAATTCCCAAAAATAAAAAGTAGATTATTAACATAATTTGGACCCACTGATTCCAAATATGGAATAATTTTTTCCAAATTCAATACAAAAAAGATGCAGAAATTAAATTAAAATTATTCCCGTTGTCGAAAGAAAACGGGTTTTTCTTTAAAACATTGCAAAAGATTGAATTGATTTAACCTACGAATTCAAGGTAAAATCAATGCTAATGAATACATTATATTAAATGGTAAAAATATATTCTGTTTATATTTTAAAACCATTCAATATTATAATTTAACCACATAATATATTACGATGAAAAAAGTTGTTTTTAATTAAAATATAGCGTGTTTTTACTATTCATTAAAATATTAAAGTTATCGGAAAAATATCAAAACTTTATCTAATGTTAATTTTTATATCCTGATTCAAAAAAAGAATATTATTTTGTCAACTTGAACATATAAACATGTCAAAAACTATATTTAAAGTGGGTGCGCCATCAAAAGGCGGTAAAACTGCATTTTTTGAAAAATACTTATTTTACCCAAAAAATTTATTTTGTTCTTATACCATGTTCTAGAAATGTGTAAGATGAATAATAATGTTATAAAATTCAAATTTTAGTTAATACTATTCATAACGGCTAGTTCATGACAATATTATAATAATATAACATTGTTTATTAAAACCCGGTATTGCGTACAACACACGCTATCGAGGAAGGTCGCGATTGCGTGTAATGCAAGCCCAGTCAGGGTTGCGTGTTGTGAAAAAATCTTTCGTTGTTTCATATAACAGAATCCAAACATATTTCATTTATACATTTAATATATATATATATGTACTCAATGTTGCGTATAATAACTATTATCAAAATTGTGTGTAACACGGTCCAAGAATAGTGTTGCGTATACTGCAAGCTAATACGGTGTTGCTTATAGCGCAAGGTAATCTTGGTGTAGAATACAACATAAGACATTAATGAAATTAAAATAATATTTTTCATAAAATCTCGGGGTGTTACAATATCAATTCTGCATATTATATTTATATGACCATAGAAGTATGCATCTCATATAATATGTTATTTTAATTATTCTCATATTTTAAATATTTATTCTATGTCTAATTGGTAAATATGAATTTTTTATATTTAGGCACTATCCAATATGTAATTGGCTATGCCATTCCATAGGGATCGCGATATCATGTGATGCACACAACATTGGGTTTAAACAAAATGTGATACTATATTAAAATATTACTATTAAAACATGGCCATTATAGTATAGGCGTTATGTTGGAGGGTATTAATAATAATTCCAAAACTATGATAATTATATGGCTTACACATGTTTATAAAATTTCAATGGTTTTCTACTGATTAGTAATAAAATAAGTACCATTTGAATGAAAAATATATATTTTTTCTGAAAAATAGTTTTTTTATTAAAGGTAGTTTAGTTTCTCTTTGTACACATAATATAAAATTATTTTTTACTAAATATATAAAATTTAATTAAAAAAATGAACTTAATTTTATAAATAAACCTTTTAAAATTAGCATAGAGTAAATTTTTGAGATATTTTTCAAAAGTATCATTTTTTATTGATTAGTGAAAAATATTGATTTTTTTAACCGAAATTTTTTTAAATAATTTACAATATAAATTGTATTTTAATTTGGTTTTTAAAGAAAATTATGTTCAATTATATATTTATTAATTCAATTTAAACCATTGGAATCAATTTTATTTTAAATTTTGATATTAAAACATTATCTACTTATGAAAATTTTCACATTGGAAAACATCTTTTTCGTTGAGTCTATGGGTTTGATTTTTAATAAATTTTTTCATGTTAGTTAATGGAATTTGTTAATATGTATTCTATATTTATAATCGTCAAAATTGATATAATCTAATAACTTCAATTTAAATTTTGACTATAAGGAATAGTGATAATTGTAAAAAATATTTACAACGATTAAGGTAAAAAATGGTTTACCAAGGGGTTAAAATAAAATGATAAGGGTTAAAATTATCCTAAACTTTTCTAATTCCTATTTAATGGTCATATTTAGAAATTATATCTTCTATTGTTCTTAACGTTTCAATTTTTGAGCCTTGTAGCATGAAAAATATGGGTGGAGTTCTCTCATTTCAAAAATTCAAACTGAGTCTTGTACCCCACATATAAACGGCCACCCCCTCTGATATCCTTCTCACATTTAAAAAATCCATTATTATAGAAAAAATCCAGGAAATTAACTTATTTTATTTCATCATCTCATTTGATAAACCATTTTTGATTATAAAGACAACCTATGAATGCTTTTAGTGAAAACATAAATAAGTTGTTCAAATAATAGGCAATACCCTTAACAGAGTATTTTATTTATTTATTCTTACACCTTATTCTAATAGGTAAGTTCATTTATTTTTCCTATAATAATAGCTTCCAAGAAATGATTCCAATGGATCCTTTTGAGTCATTATATAGTAGGTTGCGTCGTTCGCCTCTGTGCTGGTTGGGGTAGGTGAGGCAGCCCTACTAGGCCCTTATCTCATTTATGAGACTTTAGAGTAGGATCAGCTAATCATAATTCGTATGAAAACTACCCAATCATGAAAAAATATTTATACTGATCGCTATCGTTAACCTCTAGAGTTTGATGCTGGTGATCTAGTTTTCCTCCGCGTATCACCTTGGCTATGGCATAGACAGTTACAGAAGCAAGGGACGATTTCGCCTCATTATGAAGGACCATTTGAGATCCTAGAATTAGTTGGGTCGGTAGCATGTCTGTTGCTACTACCTCAGAGGTACCATGTCATGCACGACATCTTCCATGTTTTACGACATCGCCAGAATCATAAAAACTCATCTCATAACTTTGATCCTGATGTAGTTGAGTTATATGTTGATTCAACATTTTATGAGTATCCTGTAAACATCATCGACTGGAGCATGAATTTTCTTTAGGTCTGATCAGTCCCCCTAGTATGGGTGTCATGGTAGCATGGCTACTTGTAAGATGAGACTTGGGAGTGGGAGGCTGACATTCGTGTCTAATGGCCAGAGTTGATATCGGTTAGTGTTTCTACCTGTAATGAAATAGATTTTAGGGGTTTTATTTTTAGGCAATTTCTAGGAACATTCTGATATCATGTGATAATACAATGTGTGATATTGAGGACCGATGTTCCATGAATGGTCTTTAAAAAATGTTATTTTTTCAAATAGCGTGTGTGAGAGGTTCTCCCAAAGAAGTGGAATAACTATTAAACATATTCTTGGATCTAAAATCTAAGGGAACTGTTGCATTTAGGATGGCGGGTTTACCATAGGTGCGACTTAACATTAGTCGGTGCGGGCCTCTGGTGAGAAAACCTGAAAATAAAAAAATCATTAATAATATAATTAAATAAAAAATATTTTAATTTCAAATCCAATAACTAAAAAACCATAACTCGCATTGGGAATCTAAGTGTACCATTGACCTCATGAGGGTGTGATTTTCTTAAATGGGGCCTAACCTCCACCAGTGCAGTTCAAGGGTAATGATATAGTTATGGACATTTTAAAAAAAAATTAACTTTGGAAAATGTTTATTTTATTTCATTTAACATTTCTTAGCAAGGTAGTGACACTGCAATTCCTCGACAAAGTATCAATTTCCTTTCATAAATGAAATAGTGTGTCAACTTTGCAACATAACATAATGGTGATAGTAAAACATTTTTCATCCTTTAAATTCTTGGCAGGGATAAGATATCTTATGGAAAATCCTAAAGAAATTTGCTAGAAACTCTAGAAAAGAAATTTTGTTGGTGAAGCCTCTCGGTGGTGAACTACAATCGCTGATGAATGTCGACGGATCACCGATCACAAAATGTAGATCAAAGACCAAGGATCGGGGATCGACGAATGATGACGATGTAACTTCGTTCTTCACCAACTACTGAACTATTCCTCGAGGTAGGGGTTTTATTAATTAAATTGATTCCCTCTGTAACAGCCCGAGATTTTATGAAAACTATTCTTTTTAATTTTATTAATGTCCTGTGTTGTACGCTACACCAAAAGGAGCTCGCACAACACGTATCCTTGACTTGCCTTGCATTACACGCAATCGCAACCTTCCTCGATAGCGTGTGTAGTACGCAATACCGAGTTTCACTAAACAACAATATGCTATTAAAATATTATCAAAACTAGCCGTTATGAATAGTAATGACCACTTTTTGAAATTTTATAAATTTTATTTTTCAAAATGGACTTCATTTTTGGATTCGGAATACCGAAATTAGCCTAGGGTGAAATTTTGGTATTTTTCTGAAAACTTTCAATTTTTGATGAATAGTGAAACTACTAAGTGGTAGTTAAAAAAACTGAATTTTTCATAAAACTTAATTTTACCGCTTCTATGAATGGAATTTCAAAAATCCGAGAGACACGGTTGATGTCATTAAGTAAAATGTGGTTCAATGAGATGAAAATAATTTTTGGTGAATAGTAACTTTTTTCTTTTATTTACCACGGTTAAAAGTAAATAGGGTAATTAAGGGTAAGAATGATATTAATATTACCCTAACACTTGTCCTAATTCTATTTGACAAGTGTATCTCGACCAAAAACAGCCTTAAGTGTAAAATATTATCATTTAGGCCCACATGGATTAGATTAGGACATTTATTATTATTTAATTCAAAGAAGAGTTAAAAGAGTTTTAATCAAAGTATATTTACTAAAACATTTTTAATATAGGGTTGTACATAAGATAAATTAGATTGTAAATATTCATTAGAAAGATAAAGAGATTTACTACATGATTGTATTTTATTTTTAATTTTTAGAAATCAAATAATTTAATTTATTTATGACACAAAGATGATGCAGTAATTATCTTATTAATGAAATATTGACATAATTGATAATATAAATACCAAAATAAATGTAATTCAAGACTTTTTATGAATTACACTAATTTTCTAGGTTACTATGATATATTAGTGTTGATTTAATCAACTTTTTTCGAACATATAATTCTGTTATGACTTTCACAAAAATCATATATCAAATAGTGTCAAAATTGACACAAAATAGTTTTTAAATAAAATATTATATAATTTATTGTTATTTTATTCCTAAAAATCTAAGGATCGGCCAAATGACTTAGATAAGGATATATGTATTAATAATATACAATTTGGGGTTCTTTTGGCATGTTATAGTAAGTGTATTAACCATATAGTGAAAGCAAACAAAAAGACACGGTAAAAGTTAAATTATTTAACTTAGAGTTAAATCTAATTGATAAGGTTAAAATAATACCCTAAACTTGTCTAAATCCTATTGGATGATAGGATTTCGACCTATCCCCACTTTAGCTTCAAAATAAGACCTTTTGGAACCATTATAAACCGATTTGGACTTTAATATAAAATAATATTTTGAGATATTCCTAAGGTGACCCTCTCCTCCCTTATAAAAGGACACCTCCTCCCCCTCCTCCTCACACCAATTTGAGCACTCAAGCTCGGCCAACCCATGAAAAAATATCTTCTCCACTTCCCTATAAATATCCTAGAGGTTCTGGTCTTCCTCAAAGACCAATTTTAGTGCCCTAAGAAGAGGTCTCAAAGAGGCACTTCAAAGAAGAGGTAATTACCGTTACCAATTCTTTCATCTTTATTTCTTCTTCCACTTCTTCTTCTTAGGTTGTTTCATTATGAAGTAATAACATCAGTATCACTCATATACTGATATGTTATTATAAGTATGAAACAACCCTATTTCACCATCTATCCATCCTACGGAAAAAGAAATCACCGCGCGTGCGTACGTACGGAATACCGTCTCCACGCCGTGGTGTAATCTATTTTCCACCACCACCTTACATGGATGGGTATAATGGTGTAAAGAATAACTATACATAGTTATTACAACATCATATTGATTCTTATATATTGTATAATCCACTCCAATTCAATTCAATATTTATAGAAATGATATCATTGCTCGTGCGTACGTACGGACTACCGTCTCCACGACGCGATGAGATTCATTCTCCATGTTAACCATTTAAGAATGATTATAATGTATATATATAAGAAATAATAATTATATATATGACATTATAAATCTACTGGATTTATGTATATATATACATATGTATGTCATCTACTTACTTCCATTTCAAGACAATAAGGAAAGGAAAACAGCGTTCATGCGTACGTACGGACTACCGTCTCCATGAACGGTGTTTTTCATTTTATTTATCTACCTATTATATATATATATACTGAATATATATGATATATAAATCATATTTTATATTCTGGAAGTGAGTAAATCCTGATATAAGTAATAATGATGTCAAGAACAACAAGTCAAAACACCTACAATAAATGAAACTATTTTACCCAAAACGCTTCTTTAACATGGAATTTATAAAAGAACCGGTAATATAATGTCATAAGTGAACCATATATGATATCATAACAATTAATATGATTCTGTAATAAGTCAATAACATGATTTAAATCATTATACAGGAGGTTCGGACACTTACAAAGCAAGTCGGACCTAAGGTAAGGGAAATATCACAATCTCATTTTTATCCGAGATTGTTTATTCGTAAGTATTTACTGGGGTGTATTTTATCATCCACATCCATGTTTCATCAATATGTAATATTATTTCCATCCACCTACAATTTTTTAAATCCATTTTTACCCTTCGGTGAGTTTTTAGTAATATCTATGAAAGGAATCTTTTGTCGTACGATGTACTTTTTGACTTTTCCGACAAAAGTACGAAGAATGTTTTTTTAACTTATACGGCATGAATGGATTTTTAAAACATTAAATCCAAGAAGATTCCTTTACAAGTTTTCAAGTTTATTTTTAATCAACTTCTTTTATTTTAAAGTCGTATGACATGTTATGAAAGGAAAAATGTTTTTGAAGAAGAAAGGATATTTTCCTCAAGAATGGAGTTCAAGTGTTTTATCAAAATTATTTTCCATCTAAGATAATAAAGGGTTATGTTTTTATCCCTATTATTACATTGATTTGATCATGTTGTGATGGAATTATTTTTATGAATTCCTTTATCTTATATGAATTGTTTTATGATGTCATGTTGTTTAAGAATCCCATTTTTATTACATGGGTTATGCGATGAATTATGATTTATGAATATGTGGCACACCTAAGAATGGATTCATTATAAGATGGGTGGGACCTATATCTCCCTCCAATGCATTGGGTAAAGATTTTATATCTCATGAGATAGACATGGCTGAAATGGTAGGTTATACCGGTTCAGTGAAACAGGACTGAAAACGAGGGTTACTCGATTCAGAAAGGGACTTTGTCCACTAAGATAGTCTTGGCAATGAGTCTTGACTAACAAGAAATGATTCTCTATGATTATGTGTGTATGCCACAAAGTTTCATGTTTTATGTTATGATTATTGGGATTTCATTTCACTAATATGATTTATCCCATGTTATGAAATTATGCTCTCTTTTGCAAGTTATGATTTCCAAAAGGTTATGTTCTTATGAATATGATGTGATTGATATTTCTTTTGTTTACCCTTACTGAGCATTTGAGCTCACCCTTTTATGTTTTCTTTTCCCCAGGATATAAAGAAAGGTCTTAGGTATTAAAAAAAGGAAGATCTTTATGGGAGATATTTAAGATCTTTCCCCACAATTAGAAGATTACGTTCCGAGTTTCCAAAGACACTAAACTATTACGATCCTTGTGTGTGTGTGTTTTTGTTATGTACTAAGTATTCCGCAAATGTAATGTAATGTCCATGTACGATAGGCTTCGGGTCTCTACAGTTGGTATCAGAGGAAAGGTTTAGTCAACCTTTGGAAACTAGGATGCGAAAACGTTAGTGAGATCCCTAGAGATATTTCTAAGGTATGTCTACGGATGTCCCTAGGGATAAGTATACGTATAGGTTATAGTAATAGAATTACGCTAATGATCATAGAATTAAACCTAAGATGATGGATATTGAAGGTACTCCCCCTTTATTATGTTGTTTTCCCTAGCATGATTTTTGCCTCTCACACTATTCTTTTTGGGTTTTAGACGATGGCTGGAACCCGAAGGAACCGTGTTGATCAATGCAATGGACAATGCAATGATTGCCCTCCTGAACAAACAAATGTTATGGGAGATGGAGTGCAAAATCTTATTGCTATACTTACACAAGCTATGAATCATTCTTGACTTCCAAATGAGCAGAGAAGGGAACAATATTCTATTGAGTCCTTCATGAGGCAACGTCCACCTTCTTTCAGTGGGTCTTCTGATCCACTTGTGGCTGAACAATGGATCAGTACTACTGAAAAGATATTTTCAGTTCTTCAATGTTCTGAACATGATAAAGTCATCTTAGCAGTATATCGTTTGGAAGGTGAAGCTGATCAATGGTGGAATCTTATCAAGAATACGAGGCCAAGAGATGAAATTGAGTCCATGGAATGGGACGAGTTCAAGAACTTGTATTTCAGTAAGTACTTCCCTCGTATTCTTCGAACAAAGATGGAGAAAGAGTTTCTTGAACTGAAGCAAAGGGAAGATGAATCTGTTGGTACCTATGAAGCAAATTTTACAAGACTTGCAAGGTATGCTTCTGGTATTATCATCCAACCTGAAAGTAAAGTTGATCGATTTTTCAGTGGCTTAAAACCAAGTCTTCGAAGGGCATTAGCTATAAGAGACTTCAGTAGCTATGAAGAAATTTTGCGTTGTGCTATCAAGGTAGAAATGGAAGTTGGTGTTACATATCAATCTCATGGTTTTGACAAGAAACGAAAGATGGAGTTCAAGGAGAAATCTCAGAATAATGGTGAAAAGAAGATGAATTTTTCTTTATGCACAAAGTGTGGAAAGAAGCATGGTGGAGATTGTCTTAAAGGGACTAGAAAATGTTTTAAGTGTGGAAAAGAAGGACATCGAGCAGCTGAGTGTCGAAGTAATGGAAAAAGGGTTTCTAATGATGTGAATAAAGAAAACACTGCAGAGAACGCACCACCAACACTTCAATGCTTCAAGTGCAAGGAAATGGGGCATTATGCTAATAATTTCCCTAATCCAAGGGTTAGTGATGATCAACATGAGCAACCACTGAAGGCAAAGGACAAAGGGAAATCACATGCGATCACTATTGGCAATGTTGAATATGACAACGATGTGGTGGAATGATTAAGTGTTTATGTAATGGGATTCCAAAATAATGTTGTATCATTGAGTATTGCAATATTTATTGATGTGGTATTCAAAGTGATTGAGATATTTTTTGGAAATAAGATTATATGCGCATAATGAAGACGAGAAAATGAAATGTTTAATAATATTCATGAGCTCATGATTGATATAAGGAATAAGTGATATCATGGTTTGAGTATATAGAATTTTGAGGATTTTGGTATGTGGAAAGTGTTAACTTTTAACTGCACTCATGTTTTCACTAAGGTATTCAAGATAATACACGATTAAGGACTTTGAATGTTTGGAATGTGACCAACAAGACATATCTTATGATATGTGGGGATCAACGACAGTATCAAATCTCTGGTAATCGTTGTCACTATATTATGAGAGTGGACTGCAGTATTATGTATAAGCCTAAAGATTAGACTGGATTATGTTGGACATAAGTTAGTATTGTTTAAGGATAGAAGATTTTCGATATTATTGATGGGATGTTATAGTAACGTAGTTTTAGAAAAAGGACAACCTACAGGACGGGTGACAGCCCATCGCTTCGGACAAGGCTGTAGGAATCAAACCCACAACCGAAGTGCGACTGGCCTTTATCGCCTACCACTGGCCTACAGGAATTCCCTGTTTAGTAGAAACTAGTTTTATTATATTAAGCAGTATGATATATGAAGTATAAGTCCATTTTAGGAACCATATGTGATTAATCCCACTATAGATCGACTTATGTATATAAATTTTGCTAACCTTTTGAGACAGATGGAATGACCCGTCATTCTATCACATGATCTGCTAACACTTCACGAATAACAAATTCAACTTCATTTATTTAAGAGATGAAGTGGAAATTGTTAAAGGCACGAACAACAGTGAGATTGTACCAAAATAAAGTAAGTATTTATTCTAATTCAAATTCTTTAACTTTAGGGAAATGATCTTGGAAACCAAAAATGTTGTCCTAGTTCTCTTATACCTGATGAATCAGATGGTACCTTAGATCGTCACAAATTTATGAATTTGTGATTACTGGCTTTTCCATAGCCATGTTCTCTACCACTCTCCATCAGAACATGATGGTTAGATTTCTCTTCCATATCCATATTTTCACCTATGTGGAAACCCAGTGATTAGTTTATTTGGGTAATCGTTACATTTCATACTTTAGTTTTTAAAGACAAGTTTTGGTATTCCTTTTTACGATGTGGGTTTCTATTAAAGAAACTTTCGAATAGTAAACTATTTATAACCCCGACGAATTTCGAGGGAGAAATTCATTTTAAGGGGGGTAGAATATAACAGCCCGAGATTTTATGAAAACTATTCTTTTTAATTTTATTAATGTCTTGTGTTGTACGCTACACCAATAGGAGCTCGCACAACACATATCCTTGACTTGCCTTGCATTACACGCAATCGCAACCTTCCTCGATAGCGTGTGTAGTACGCAATACCGAGTTTCACTAAACAACGATATGCTATTAAATTATTATCAAAACTAGCCGTTATGAATAGTAATAACCACTTTTTGAAATTTTATAAATTTTATTTTTCAGAATGGATTCATTTTTGGATTCGGAATACCGAAAATAGCCTAGAGTGAAATTTTGGTATTTTTCTGAAAACTTTCAATTTTTGATGAATAGTGAAACTACTAAGTGGTAGTAAAAAAACTGAATTTTTCATAAAACTTAATTTTACTGCTTCTGTGAATGGAATTTCAAAAATCCGAGAGACACGGTTGATGTCAGTAAGTAAAATGTGGTTCAATGAGATGAAAATAATTTTTGGTAAATAGTAACTTTTTACTTTTATTTACCACGGTTAAAAGTAAATAGGGTAATTAAGGGTAAGAATGATATTAATATTACCCTAACACATGTCCTAATTCTATTGTACAAGTGTATCTCGACCAAAAACAGCCTTAAGTGTAAAATATTATCATTTAGGCCCACTTGGATTAGATTAGGACATTTATTATTATTTAATTCAAAGAAGAGTTAAAAGAGTTTTAATCAAAGTATATTTACTAAAACATTTTTAATATAGGGTTGTACATAAGATAAATTAGATTTTAAATATTAATTAGAAAGATAAAACGATTTCCTACATGATGGTATTTTATTTGTAATTTTTAGAAATCAAAAATATAATTTATTTATGACACAAAGATGATGCAGTAATTATCTTATTAATGAAATATTGACATAATTGATAATATAAATACCAAAATAAATGTAATTCAAGACTTTTTATGAATTCCACTAATTTTATAGGTCACTATGATATATTAGTGTTGATTTAATCAACTTGGTTCGAACATATAATTCTGTTATGACTTTCCCAAAAATCATATATCAAATAGTGTCAAAATTGACACAAAATAGTTTTTAAATAAAGTATTATATTATTAATTGTTATTTTATTCCTAAAAATCTAAGGTTCGGCCAAATGACTTATATAAGGATATATGTATTAATAATATACAATTTGGGGTTCGTTTGGCATGTTATAGTAAGTGTATTAACCATATAGTGAAAGAAAACAAAAAGACACGGTAAAAGTTAAATTATTTAACTTAGAGTTAAATCTAATTGATAAGGTTAAAATAATACCCTAAACTTGTCTAAATCCTATTGGATGATAGGCTGTCGACCCATCCCCACTTTAGCTTCAAAATAAGACCTTTTGGAACCATTATAAACCGATTTGGACTTTAATATAAAATAATATTTTGAGATATTCCTAAGGTGACCCTCTCCTCCCTTATAAAAGGACACCTCCTCCCCCTCCTCCTCAAACCAATTTGAGCACTCAAGCTCGGCCAACCCCTGAAAAAATCTCCTCTCCAATTCCCTAGAAATATCCTAGAGGTTCTGGTATTCCTCAAAGACCAATTTTAGTTCCCTAAGAAGAGGTCTCAAAGAGGCACTTCAAAGAAGAGGTAATTACCGTTACCAATTCTTTCATCTTTATTTCTTCTTCCACTTCTTCTTCTTAAGTTGTTTCATTATGAAGTAATAACATCAGTATCACTCATATACTGATATGTTATTATAAGTATGAAACAACCCTATTTCACTATCTATCCATCCTACGGAAAAAGAAATCACCGCGCGTGCGTACGTACGGAATACCGTCTCCACGCCGTGGTGTAATCTATTTTCCACCACCACCTTACATGGATGGGTATAATGGTGTAAAGAATAACTATAAATAGTTATTACAACATCATATTGATTCTGATATATTGTATAATCCACTCCAATTCAATTCAATATTTATAGAAATGATATCATCGCTCGTGCGTACGTACGGACTACCGTCTCCACGACGCGATGAGATTCATTCTCCATGTTAACCATTTAAGAATGATTATAATGTATATATAGGAAATAATAATGAAATATATGACATTATAAAGCTATTGGATTTATGTATATATATACATATGTATGTCATCTACTTACTTCCATTTCAAGACAATAAGGAAAGGGAAACAGCGTTCATGCGTACGTACGGACTACCGTCTCCATGAACGGTGTTTTTCATTTTATTTATCTACCTATTATATATATATATATATACTGAATATATATGATATATAAATCATATTTTATATTCTGGAAGTTAGTAAATCATGATATAAGTAATAATGATGTCAAGAACAACAAGTCAAAACACCTACAATAAATGAAGCGATTTTACCCAAAACGCTTCTTTAATATGGAATTTATAAAAGAACGGGTAATATAATGTCATAAGTGAACCATATATGATATCATAACAATGAATATGATTCTGTAATAAGTCAATAACATGATTTAAATCATTATACAGGAGGTTCGGACACTTACAAAGCAAGTCGGACCTAAGGTAAGGGAAATATCCCAATCTCATTTTTATCCGAGATTGTTTATTTGTAAGTATTTACTGGGGTGTATTTTATCATCCACATCCATGTTTCATCAATATGTAATATTATTTCCATCCACCTACAATTTTTTAAATCCATTTTTACCCTTCGGTGAGTTTTTAGTAATATCTATGAAAGGAATCTTTTGTCGTACGATGTACTTTTTGACTTTTCCGACAAAAGTACGAAGAATGTTTTTTTTAACTTATACGGCATGAATGGATTTTTAAAACATTAAATCCAAGAAGCTTCCTTTACAAGTTTTCAAGTTTATTTTTAATCAACTTCTTTTATTTTAAAGTCGTATGACATGTTATGAAAGGAAAAATGTTTTTGAAGAAGAAAGGATATTTTCCCCAAGAATGGAGTTCAAGTGTTTTATCAAAATTATTTTCCATCTAAGATAATAAAGGGTTATGTTTTTATCCCTATTATTACATTGATTTGATCATGTTGTGATGGAATTATTTTTATGAATTCCTTTATCTTATATGAATTGTTTTATGATGTCATGTTGTTTAAGAATCCCATTTTTATTATATGGGTTATGCGATGAATTATGATTTATGAATATGTGGAACACATAAGAAAGGATTCATTATAAGATGGGTGGGACCTATATCTCCCTCCAATGCATTGGGTAAAGATTTTATATCTCATGAGATAGACATGGCTGAAATGGTAGGTTATACCGGTTCAGTGAAACAGGACTGAAACGAGGGTTACTCGATTCAGAAAGGGACTTTGTCCACTAAGATAGTCTTGGCAATGAGTCTTGACTAACAAGAAATGATTCTCTATGATTATGTGTGTATGACACAAAGTTTCATGTTTTAATTTATGATTATTGGGATTTCATTTCACTAATATGATTTATCCCATGTTATGAAATTATGCTCTCTTTTGCAGGTTATGATTTCTAAAAGGTTATGTTCTTATGAATATGATGTGATTGATATTTCTTTTGTTTACCCTTACTGAGCATTTGAGCTCACCCTTTTATGTTTTCTTTTCCCCAGGATATAAAGAAAGGTCTTAGGTATAAAAAAAAGGAAGATCTTTATGGGAGATATTGAAGATCTTTCACCACAATTAGAAGATTACGTTCCGAGTTTCCAAAGACACTAAACTATTACGATCCTTGTGTGTGTGTGTTTTTGTTATGTACTAAGTATTCCGCAAAAGTAATGTAAAGTCTATGTACATCAGGCTTCAGGTCTCTACACCCTCATTCCCCCATTATTATTTTCTAAATAACCAACGCGGATTAGCTCCCTAACTAGTGGACCAACAGATCGGATGTTCATGCGGGGTGGAAATTTTCATGTGTGGAATAATGAAAGGGGGTTATATCTTAGTGATTATTCAAATCAATACCTTTTTTTAACATTACTAAAAAAGGACTAATGAACAAGGATGAAGTTTTTTTATTTGTGTGTTCATTGTGATCTCACTCTCTCTCTCTCTACCTTCTTCACTTACAGAACCCCTTAGTTGCATCACATTTTTTTCAGGAGGATATGAACGTGTTTGGGCCCCTGGATCGATGGCGAGATAGCTTGGAGAACACAAAAGTGGAGGCGATGACCCAGGTATCGCGATGGTTCTCTCTGATCGTAAAATTGACCACCAAAGTGTTTCTGGTGGCCTATGGAAGAAACATGGGGAGGCACGCGGCAACGACTATGTGTGGGAGGCAGTGTGCACTGGTGTTGTGTCACTGTTGAGAAGAAATCATGTGGTAGTGTTGTGGGCTGTGAGTAAGGGCCGCTGGCAGGTGTTCGGTGGTTGGCCTTAGCGAACGCTGCTAGAAGTCACGGTCTAGCTGGACTATGGAGGAAACCTACAACATCTTCTTTGGAGGTGACCTGAAGCATCTTCCAAGGAGGAGACCCACGACATAAGCCGAGGGTTGTATGTGACGCTCTCCATGGGAGGGACATGGTGCCCATCGCATCTCAGGTGGAGGAGAACGGCCCACTCTAGCGGGCTGAGTTGGAAAGGTGGGCTAGCACTGGGCCAGGCTGAGCACAACGGTCGAAGCCGGTCTTAACAAATCTAGGCAAGGCTCATTGGGCCGAATCGACCCAGCAGGTTAGGTCAGATGCGGTGGGACGATTCAGGTTAGGTCATTCTGATCAGGTCTATCCGGACTCGGACCCAACTGACCTCTTTTCACTAAAAGTCTCATTACTTCTAAATGTATGGATGATTGATGAGCCATTTGCGGTGTTTTGACCCTCATAATGAGGTGATTATTTTGATATAGTCTATGTTGGTTTTAGTGGTAGTTGATATATGAGTGATGGATTGAGGATTAGAATCTCTCAGAATCAAGCATGCTATGAGAGGGAATCCTGCATATGTTTGTAACTAGAATCCTGTGACGTGTGAGTGTAGCTGACCTAGAAAAGGCCTAGGTGATGAGCGGGTATAGGTGACCCAGCAGGCTTATGTGAAGTGCGGGTCTAGGTGACCTAATGGGCCTAAGTGATGAGTAGGCCAAGGTGACCCAGCATGTCTAAGTTACTCATCAGGGATGAGTACCTCAATAGTACTAGGTGTTCAGTGATTACGACTAATTTTTTATCTTTTTGTAATTTATTTTATACCTTTGTGAGATGACTCTAGTGACTCTCTTTACTATACTTCTTAGAGTCTACACATTTTGTACATCTTTGGTGTTCTACTATGTGTATTTATTTGTGGTATACACATGTGGTTTGGATTCCATACTATGTATTATTTTACTCACTCGTGCACGGGCTTCACCAGAATGTGTCATGTCTTGTGCAGAAGATCGATGCTTTGATGGAGTCTATGGTGGACTGGGGCCCGGTGGTTCTTAGAGTGTCCTGAAAAATGAGATATTCTTCTACAGCTTCATAAAGTTGTTTCTCTACTTACCAATCATGTAAATTTTTTTATGGATGAGTTCCAGAAACATGTACTTTTGTTTTTTTTAGTTGGTCTTGTAATCTAGCCCCATTTACCTTTAGTTTTTGGTTTTCATACCTTGAGTTTGTTTACTTAATGTTTTCAATTTACAGTTTTTGAGGCTTGGAGTTGTGGGTGTTTTTATAATTACATAGGAAAATGCCTCCCATTTGTTTGGGATATGCCTACTCAGTGCTAGTCACCAGCCCCTAGCCTATGGGAGGTGGGTATAGGGTAGTCCCGGCGTGGTCCCTAGGGGACTGTTCATGACAGAATGGTATCGAAGGAGGTCGGTTCTTCCTTAAGATTCTAGATTTTATGAGTTTGGTTGGGGAAAATAGTGTTAAGTGTTTCATGTTTTGATATTAGGTCAGGGAATCCAGTGTTGCTGTGGTGGCCAATGTATCCATACACTGGGACCCTGAACTATACTGTTCGACTCAGTAATGAAAACACTAATTATAGGCGAAAATGATGGTACATGTATCATATAAAGTGTGTTACGAGTAGGAATCCTATGGATGGCTATGATGAGAAGACTATGATGAGTGGGATTTAGGTGACCCAGTAGGCCTAAGTGAGGAGAGGGTCTAGGTAACCCAGTAGGCATATGTAACAAGTTGTTCTAGGTGACCTAGTAGGCCTAAGTGATGAGCGGGTCTAGGTGAACTGGTGGTCCAATTTGACTCATCGGGGATGAGTGAATCAATATTACAAGGAGTTCTATGTATATGACTAATATTCTTGCTTTTCATACTTTAGTTTATAACTATTTGAGCAGACTCATGTGACTCTATTGACTATACTTCTTAGAAGATACACTTCATGTAACTCTTTTGTAGTTTTCTTTATGTATTTGAATGTGGTATTCCCCTATGGTTGGGGGTCTCTACGATGTTTTTGTTTTAACCAACCTTGCATGGGCTTCTCCCATACATGTCATTTCTTGTATAGAAGATCGATGCTTTGACAGAGTCTTTAGTGGACTGTGGTTTGGTGGTGCTTAGAGTGACCCAACATATGAGATGTGCTTCTGCGGCTTCGGACAGCTATATCTATAACAACCCTTTAGGTAGGGTTTTCTATAGGGTAGTTCAAGGGAATTTTTCTTTTACTTTTAATCTTCAGTTGGTAATGTATTCTATCCCAATTTACCTTCAATTTTTTTATGTGATACATTGTGTTTGTTTACATAGTGTGTTTACCTTCCAGTATCTATGGTTTGTATTTTTGTGTGTGGGTACAGGGACTTAGGAAAATGCCTCCCATTTGTTTGGTATATGCCTACTCAGTGCTAGTCTCTAGCCCCTGGCCTAGGGGAGGCAATCTTGGGGTAGTCACGGCATGGGCTCCGGGGGACGGGTTGTGACACAACACCTTTTGAATGTGAACTCAGGGAAAGGTTCCATTGAGGGGTGAAGACTGTAAGAACCTGATTTTTCACTCAAACATGGATCCTTTAAATTTCAATCTAATTCATTATTTTGGACCTAATATATGTTCCTAATTACATAGTAAAGGTATAAAGTATTTCATAGGATTGTTCTAATCCTGGAACCCATCATTTTTGGAAAATAGGCATGATGCATGGTTTAGAGAAAATTGTGCGGGAAGGTCGCACGGTTATGAAAAACCATGTGGATGGTGACCTTTTGGAAATAGACTTATCGCATGGTTGGTGCATAGTTTACCTATCTGTACAACCAAACCATGTGAGTTACCTTTCATTACCATGTACAAATGCATGGTTGGCTCATGGTTTGGCAAACCATGCGACCAAACCGTGCATATGCCAATTTGTGGGTGAAATGACCATTTTTTAACAAAATGATCAAATTAAGCTTCCTCTTCCTCCATAATATATATTCTAGTGGGATTGACCTGTTTTTCTCACATTTTGGATCTCTTTAAAGGCCTAAAGTGGGTATTTTAATATCTTCTTCATCCAGGATCTGATCGAGCTTTCGTTCTTCACGATGGGTGCATAACGGTCAGTACACAAGTCCTTTTTAGTTCTTCGGCTCCTATCTTGCTCATGGCCTAGTTATTGAGGTGTGAAAATTTTTTAGTTTTTCTTAAATATACTCTATTATAAGATGTATTATAGGACGATATCGGGGGATATGGTTTATACAACCCTAAGGTGGGTGATCCATAACTCATACCTCATGTTCGTTGACTTTGGAATTCTCGTGTGTGGCCCACCGATTTCATCAGGTGTCATTTATTAAATTTATCATTCATGCTCATAATCATTATAACCATATGATTATACCCTTCCCATATATGTGATTAGTTGATGGTGATTATGCCCATAATTTTCATCGATCCCTTGTAGGATGATATTCCGTAATTGAGTTTGTAGTGTTTTGAAATATTTTAACCACCGTTTGATTGTGACTTGGTTGGACCCTTCTAAGGGTAATATTTTTTATATTAAATGGCTTGATTTAATAATGTGAATTTCAAAATTTCATGTTCCATTTATGCTCACCAGATGACCCATGTATGATAATTGCTTCAATTGATAATTAAATGTTAAATTGAAATTGGAAAGTATAATAAGAATGTGACTTGACCGGATTAATTGTGAATGATTAATAGGTTGTATGTTTATATAACCCCTTACCACATTAATGTAAGGTTTCTTAATTAACATTAATTATTTATTACTCATTAAATGGAATTAATAAATGTTCCATGATACTTTTCCTTGTCACACTAATGAATGGAAAAGCTTAAACCAAATAAACTTATTGATTAATTATGACTTTACTAAAATATTACTTTTTACTTTAACATATCACACTAATGAAAGTAAAGGATTTAAGAAAATGAAATATTATGTGACTTCATAATTAATCCATAATTTCCTCAATCGTGCTCTCCTTTTATTCTTATTGGGGAATGCCATTAGCACTCAGGAACCCCATTCTGATTCAAGGATACAGCTTTCTAAGGTTGAGACACACCCTGATCCTGATTCTTTTCTAGTCTTTCATGCCTAGAATGGAACCATAGGATCCCTCACATAGTATTAAAGGATATCCTGGATACACTCCTTGTATCCATCATTGACAAGTATGTGCCATGGTTACAGCTCATAGGGCCCTGTCTCTACTTATCCCTCTTTTACCTTGGACAATCACCTGGGATTTGGTAGGCATATTATAGTGGAATGTATTGGATAATTATCATTGGATTAAACAATAACCCTTAGACAGACTACATTTATTTTTCATTTGGAGACCCTTGAAGTCTATGTTTCCTTGGTTATTACATTGGAACATCATTATTAAATTTCATTATAGGTTTCCTTGTCATAGCATAGAATATTCACTATTGTTAACATTTGATTTATTTAAAAACTGTTAGTATTCAAATAATGGACTAGTTATGTTCATAAACCAGCTGAGGGATGAAGCAGGTAGTGGTGTATTTAGTTAAATTTCACTAATTTAATATATATGTAGGCATTCTTTGCACACTATAACATTTCCATTACACATTCTGGATGTTATAGACATTATTGGTGTTAGCCCACTAAGATTTATCTCACACACTCTATGAGCACTGCTTTGTACCCGGGGTAGATTACATTTATGAAGGGGTTGAAAAAGGGAAGTATACAGATTCAAACACTTGATTCCTTACTGTTTAAGAAGATGGTTGATAGAAGATGACTGAGCTAGAGCTCGGGATATTAGGGATAGTCTTTCATTTTCTTTATAATTTGTGGAACATGTTATGTTTATTGTCTTGTATCCATTTTTTTTAGTTTCCTAGATACATGGAATATCATCATTTGTTATTATATGTTATTCGAGTTATTTCAGTTATTTTTATTATTGACCCTATTGTATGTTGTTCATTCTATTTACTTATATAACTTCTACTATTTACCTCATCTCATAGTTAACCATTATGGTACACTTTTCTATTGAGAGAACAGTCTCCCCACAGACACACCCTATTCTCTCACTATTAATCGAAATCTATTGGCATTTGGGGAGATGCGCTTGAGGCCATGTGTCCCACCAAGCTCGAGGTACTTATTTTGTGACATAAGGGTCTGAGACGTCATAGAATACAGCATGTTAAAAAAATAAAATAATAATAATAATAAACAAGAAAACTATTTTTAATAAATTCAATAATTAACATATGTTTATTATTTGGTAAGATAAATAATGCACTTGTTGATTCGGCCTTGAGGTGAGGGGTTCTTATCTCAATTTCCATTTATGGGGATAAACTTCTACTTCAATGATTATATTATGATAGATTATGTGTGTAATTAACTTTAATTGTTTTTTATTTTATTTCAAATTTTTTTACATGGATTTAAATTTGATTCACATAATCTTTTCGTTAATTAATCCCCAATTCAATGGTATAATCATTGTAGGGGTTTGTCTCAAAAATTCCTTTTTGAGACACATATTGTTTTAAGAATATAATTTATTTCAAGTTGTTTATATATATCCCCTTTACATATTATATCATGAATCCATTGTACATCATGATATTTTATGTTATAATCCATTTACTTCATTCTGGGTAGTTATGATTCTAAAGCTACCAAAGTGGTAAGGCTTTATGTTTCAATATCAATTTAATTTCGATAGTTTATGCTTGAAATTCTATTATTGGAAATTATTTTATCTATTCCTAATAAAACTATTCCTTTTTATTATCAACTAATTATTCATGAACCATTCATGTAATATTATAATTTTCCTTTTTTCGGTTCTTAAAAATATTGATAAAATATTTTTAAGGAAATCGACAATACTTCTCTCTTCAGATGAAGATTATTTCTCTTCCATGACAATGTATCCATTAAAGTGTATTATAAAAAAAATTATAATTATTATATTGTTTTTTAAAGTCATTTTATCCTTGTTTATTTTTCTACAAAATAGTTTGAAATAAATCTTTTTATCATTTTCCAAACAAGACATGTCTTGACTTTTCACTAAAAATGTTAAAATAAAATTTGTTTTAACGTTTTTTGTATGACCAATGTTTTTTACATCATCATCAATGATTATTATTTTAGAAGATTCTTAATTTATATTCAATAAAAATTACTTCCAAAATATTTTGTGATTTTTTTGAAATAAATTGATTTTAAAAGTGGAAAGGTAATTTTCCCAAAGAATTTTTTTTAATATTTTTTAAATTATTTATATTAATCAACTATAAAAACTTTTAATGTTATGGAATACTTTAAATACGATATATATGACTCTTATATATATATCTTTCTCACTCTCCCTTACTTTGACGGGGTAATACATGTCTTATGCCCATCTCTCCAATGTATTCATTAAGAAATTTTTCTTTTTAGTATGATTTGAGATAAGATTATTAAAATTATATCTTTCCTTGTGTTATTATTATTTTTATACCTTCTGATTCATTTATTTGTTGTAGCATACATATATCGTGAAAATGTTAGGATGGGTGCACCCAGATAGTGCTAAAAACATTGGGTAAATCTTTTCTCTCGTGAGGCATTATGTATGGGATTTGGGAGTAAACCTAATCCATTATTTAACTTTGTCCACCACGTTACATTTTCATGAAAGTTAGCATTAACTCATGATTATGTCATGTTATATATTTTTTACTCACTTTCTATAATTCTATGATCTTATGATATCATGTTATTTATGTTATTCTCTCACCTTTTTACTCATGAGCATTTACTTTTATGATATAATGTTATACTCTTGACTCACATGTCATGTTTTATTATCATGTATATTCCCTTACTAATATTTTTTAATCACCCATTTATTTATGTGTTTCTAGTGTATTTTTATGTAGCTTTAGGAGATTAAAGGGATATTAGGAGCTCAATATGGAAAATTAAATAAGGATGCGGATTTTTAGGTTCCTTTTGATGAATTATAAACCTATTTTTCCAAATACAATAGGCCTTTATGATCCTTGTGTAATATTAATGGAAATTAATATTAATAATCATGTAATAATATGTGTAAAAATGTGTGGGTCTCAATAATGATGGATTTATTTTATACTATAACTCATATGATATACCTTTTTTCATCATAGTTGTTATATGGTTATGGGATAATACTGTAATTTGTAAAACATGTATCAAAAAGATAAGGAGAGACTTTTCATGACTTATAAGTGTCATAATTGATCCTATTTGTACATAAATCCATGGCTATGAGGTGTATAAAATAAATGTGAGTTTAGGAATTAACCCACTCTATATTTTAATTATCAATGAATGCATGTTAAACTCATCATTGATGATTTTTTTACAGATATCATCAGTTTGTTGTGTATAAGGAAATGTGAGTTTTGGAAAAAATCCAATCTATATTTTATGGTCGATGAATTTTTGGTTATGATATTGTTTGGCTCATGACCTGATGTATCTAAAATCATCTTACTAATTATATTCATTTCTTTAATTTTTCATTCCTCCGATTTCATAAAGGAATATGAAAAAGAATATAATTCTACCTCAAGATTATACTTGAAATTGTTGACACATGTCTAATTAAACTGGTTCTATAATCTTTTCAACCTTATCTCCATTAACGTTTAAGGATTTTTTTCGTTATACATTATAAGAACTTATCTCTGATATCTAATAGTTTTAGCTCCTCAATATTCTAAACACCCTTCTTGGCCTTTCTCTGTCATTTTTTAAATTACGTGACCTAGATTTATTTTTACATAACTCAGTATTAACAATTCTTACATTTTATATTCATAATCTATTACTAATGATTCAGTTATCTGAGAACAATTAGTTGAGTATGACCCACTAAAAATAACATCCATTCCCAAATTAAATAGTGTCTTGATGTGTTTAATAGACAGATAAGATAACTATTTTTGTTAGTTTGAATACAAAATGATAGTTTAACTGAAATCAATAAACATGGAAAAACCAAAATTATGTTCTTCTCATTACTAACATATGAATCACCCTTTCTTAGTTATTTGCAGTATTCACCTAACTTCTTGTAATGTTTTTTAACCTAAAAGCTTATTGTATGTGGATTCAAATATGTGAAGCATAATTGGAATCTAATACATAATAATTAAGACTATAATACCACATGTAATGATGAATAAACATGATTTTGAAGCCTCTTCTTGCTTATACTTAAATTCATTGTGGTTTCTCTTCAAGTGACCTATCTTTCCATATGCGAATAAAATAGGAACTCACTCAATGTGATCAATATTTTCCTTCGGTTTCTTATAAATTCATTGTAAAATCACTATTGAAATAGAAATAGTCCTGGTTTTTCAAAATTTTATTTAAATTTGTTCACCATGAGAATTAGACATTGGAATTTATAATGTTCTTGTTAAAATGAAAATCCTTACCCAAAATATACTTAATAAGATTCTCCAAAAATTTTAATTTTTATTCCTATAAAAATGGATTAAATGATTGGTAAGGATGAAATAATGGTATGTACTAAAATATCATGATTCATCTTTCAATTTAGGCATGTTAAATGTAATAATAATATCAATAATTTCTCACTTCACTTTCTCCTCACACACTTCTCAAATATCATGATTGATCATTCAAAAGTCATCAACAAGGATGATTCACTCAAGTATTGTTTAATGTTTTATCAATGAATATTTTTTATCTTTATTTGATTTATTTCCGTTTAGTAGTGATGAAATTAATTTCCTTTTAGGTACAATCCCATTTTAATAACATGTTCATGGAAATAATTTGTCTTTTTTCAATAGAAACAAGATGTTATGGAATTTACTATAGTGGGGGATTTGGTCATTCAACTATCACTTTTATAAATGTTTTCCCACACTATTTGGAGTTACTGAATACATTTCTCCCTACACCCTTCACAATTTTCCAAAGTTTTTTGAGGCTATTCATTCTCCTCGAAGAAATATTTTAGTTCATAACATGCATCTCATAGTCAAAACTGATCCAATGTGCTCAGATTGATACTTTAGGACAGTGAACCATGATTTACTTTTTATGTCTATAAATTAACCTCACATAAATCTGATAAATTGTGTTATTGGTATGACTGGAAATATTTTTTTCATTTAAAATTTATATTTTAGTTAAAAACATGCATTATATACTCAAAGATAATAAAACATACTTTGATTGTCTTAATACGTAAGAAAACCATTAAAAACTCATTTTAGATGTGTATGAATCTATAAAATATAAATTTGATGCACGATGCTGCTGGAATGAATCAAAGTGTGTGTTTTCGATTTAAAAGTAACATATTAAATCACAATGTATGTCACTTAGTCAAAATCCAGAAAATGCAAACGGATTTTCATGATAATTTAGGATAACTATTTTTGATTAATTTTTGATATATAAGAATCAACCACACATCAATATGATACATGTCGTGGTTAGTTTGACTAAAATTTCATGTTTTTAGTATAAAAGTAACTTGTTTTGCTCACAACATGCAGTACATAATAAAAATTAATCATACACACTCAAATTTTCGTAATACATTATGAAAAGTATTCACTATTCATTATTATGTATACGAATTATCTAGAAATCCATATGACACACTATGTGACCATATTGATTGAAAGTACTTGTTTTTTTTAAAACAAATTGGAATTTTAGTCTAAAAAGTGTGTCACATACTCAAAATTGAGAAAATTCCTTCATATTGTATTGATACATAAAAAATTGATCTATTATTCCTTTTTGATTTGATGAAATTATTCTTAGGTCAATCCTATACATGGTGTGTTTGATATGACAGAAAGTACGTGTTTTCATTTAAAATGACAGTTTAGTTCAAAACATGTCTCACTCTCTCAAAGCCAAGAAAATGTAATTTTATAATATTCAAATTTAAGGAAAAACTATATATAATTTATATTGTGTAGTAATTAAATGTTTGTATATTCGGCACACAATGTGGTCGATATAACTACAAGTGAATGTTTTCATTTAAAAGTAACATTTTAGCTCACAACATGTGTCACATTGTCAAAATTGAGAAAACAAGCTCAAATTGTATTGATTATTTAGGAAAATTATTTTTCATTAATTTATGATGTGTATGAATCTACTACACATAAATCTAAAATATGGTGTGGTCAATATGAAAGAATGTGAATTTTCATTTAAAAATGATATTTTAGTTTAAAATGTGCATCATATGCTCAAAATCGGGTAAAAATACTAATATTGTCTTTATATTTATGTACAATGATTGAAAATCCATTTGGGATTTGTATGAATTAACCACACATAAATCTGATACATTTTATGACCAACATTAAATAAAGTACCTGTTTTCATTAAAAATGTCCTTTTTATTGAAAATGTGTCACATTATCAAAATTGAGAAAACACACTCTGATTTACCTAATATTTTATAACAACAATCCATAATTCATTTGTGACATGTAGGAATTGACCACATGCCAATTTTACACACATATATCTAATGTGATTGAAAGTCCATGTTTTCATTTAAAATTGACATTTTAGTTCAAAATTTGTGTCACATGTTCAAAATCGAGAAAAAAAAACTATGGTTTTCTTGATACTTTAAAAAATGATAATCAACTAGTGATATGTAGGAATTAACCTCATTTCAATCTACAACATGTTGTGGCTGGTATGACTAAAAGTCTGTTTTTATTTAAAAGTAGAATTTTCATTTAAAACACACATATTACACTCAAAACCAAAGAAAAACATGCTATGGATGTCTTGATACTTTAGGAAAAAGGATTCATAATACATTTATGATTGGTAATAATCAATTGTACATCAATCTAGCACACGGTGTGGCTGGTTTGTTTTTTTTCAGTATAAAAATAACATTTTACCTCCTAACACACATCACATAGTCAAAACTAAGCAAACGAGATCAAATTATCTTGATAATTTATGACAGTTATCTATGATTCATTGGTGATGCAATGAAATGTGAATCAATCCAACACACAATGGGTCTGGATTTAATGAAATTGGATGTTTAGAGTTTGAAAGTAATATTTTTGTCTAAAATGTGCATCATATACATAAAACCAAACAAACGTGCTTGAATTATCTTGATACTTTAGGAAAATGATCTGTGATTCATTAGTGGTTTTTAGGAATTAACCTCAAGTAAATCTGACACATGATGTGGTCATTATAACCGAAAGAGTCTGTCTTCATTTAAGAACTATATTTTGGTTCAAAATGTGTATCCCATACATAAAATAGAGAAAAAGTACTTCAATTTTCATGATATTTTAGGATAGTAATAAATAATTCCATTATGATGTGTAGGAATTACCAACATGTCAATCTGACACATGGTGTGACTAGTATGACTGAATGTTTATTTTCATTTTAAAATATAATTTTAGTTCAAAAATCACATTACATTCTCAAAACCCTAAAAATGTTATTTGATTGTCATAAAACATTATAACAACTTATTTTCATTTTTGACTTGTATGAATTGACCTCATATCATTCAAATTGAAATTTATAATGGATTTTAGATCATTTCAATTAAAATTTGTTTCAATTTTAAATATGTACTATTACTAAAAAGATGTTAATTTTAATATAGGGACACTCTTATTTTGTATGAGGTTGTGTTGATCATTGGAGAAGGATTACTACGAGATTTGTTTTTTATTATGGTTGTAATTAATTTTTTTTTTAATTAAACTGTACATCAATGTAATTGTATTGTACTGAAATTCTTTAAAGTAATATTTATATTAGAATGATGATGCAATGTATATTTCAATTGTTTTTTATATTTAATGTAATATATTTATGATATATTAAATTTTTTTGGGTTTTTTACCAACTAGTACAGAATGTTTAAAATATAATGGTAGACATTCTATAGTAGCATAGAAGGGCTTTTATCAATGCTAGCATAAGCACCAATAAAAGAAACTGCTTTTTAAAAACACTGACAACATCTGCACTTTTTTAGCAATGATAAAAGTGATTTTTAGCACCAATATTATATGATGAAGTGCTTAGGGTGCCAAAAGCTTTAAGATATATTTTGAAGGGAATTTAGGGTGGAGTTATTAAAAATTTTCATCAAAATATATTTAATATTTAATGAATAAATATTGGAAAAATAATAGAAATTGTTGATGAATCATGATGGAAATTAATTTGGATGTATGATTGGAAGTATTAAAAAGGCTAAATAGAACAAAAGGTTTGGTTTAGTGGGCATGTCGTTATGTGTTTATTTAAAAAAATTAAATTGAATTTAGAATAATTCTCTAAATGTGAATCACTAGGATCTTGTTCTTCCAACATTAGGAGTCTCTCTATTACCTAGAATGTGCGACTAGAATCTGTTGTTTTTAGAACACTAAACAACAAATATTTTATGTAATATCAAGTAGCAATATGAACTTCACCTAAATCTCCCTGAATAATCATGAACATGTGATCAACACATGCCTAGATTCTACCTCTCTGAATGAAATAAGACCCCTATATCTAATGTTACACGTCACTAATAACAAAGTTAAAGGTAGCATCACAAAAATCCATTATCAAGTTTATGTTTATGTATAGGAATGATTTGTTGGAGATTAGAAGATTGAATATTGATTCACCATAGAGTTAAACGGATACTAGCTCTTTGAAAACACTACTTTCAATAAATCTCTACTTTTACGGGGAAGAACTATGTATAAGTTCATAAATGATTCAGGAAAAGTACATGTACTATCAGGCCATGTCAGGTTTCAGTAACCAAAGTTTGAGTAGCATTATGATTCATTTGGTGATGGTTATGTTATACATGCTCTCTGAGTTGAGGTTAGAATAAAAGTTCAATGTCTCTTTTAGGTTATAATTGGTGTTATAGCCTTTATTGTGTGAGTATTGTAATGTAATGATGTGGACGGAGATGAATGTGGTGGGTGAACATCATGAAATGGTATGGATTTAGGTGTCCTAGTAGCTATGTTCAGTTGAGGATGGTGTCCATACATGATCAGATGTATTTTGAGAACCGAATAGTGGATTCTTGACTGTTCAATTAATTGTCTTGTATGTAGTTTTTCAACGATGAAAATTGGTAGAGGATGGAATAATTTTAATGTATGGTTTTTGGAGTTGGGGAAAAAGATTTTTGCTGGATGGTTTAAGTAGTTGGGGGTGTTGAGCTTCTTGGATGTACATGGAACTATATGCGACGTGGGATAATGTGTTTGGGGAGTTTGAGATAATATTGGGTGATTTTGGAGGATTTTGGGATGGTTCGTGGCCTAAAGGGCCATTCATAATTTGTAGGTAAGTGGTTAATGAAGTTATGAGGGGGAAGATAGGGATACACAGTTTGTGCATAGTCACACGGAACTAGGAAGTTGAGTCGTGAACCCACTTATAATCCATCCCATATTTTCTATTTTACCCATATTTTGGTGGTTCTAGTCCCATTTATTCCATATTACATAGGGAACTCAACTATAGGGTGATTTTTTGTTTATTTTTTCACATCTCTTCTCCAATGAATCTTTGATGGTTTGGGTGTTAGATAAAAGGTATTTTGCTCCTTACATTTTCTCTGATCTCTCTGAATCTAGGGTATTGACTTGGGGATTTTGTATAGGCATGGTTAAACCCATTCGATTGATGGGGTTTTATGGTTAAGGTTTTTTAAATAACAAAAAGAGTGAGGTTCTTGGATTTGGTGGCGCAGCTTGGCTTCCTCATCGCATTAAGGTAAGTGGCTTCTCACCCATGCTATTATTGGCCAAATTCCACAAGCTTGAATGTGGAATTTTAATTAAATTATTTTATGGTGCTAAAATAATTTCATCATGGTGGATTTATTTTTGGGAAAATTGGTTGTATAATGAGTAGTGTTTTTGAAAAAGGAGTTACTGGTGGATTTTCAGGTACATGTGTGATATCCAAGAAATGAGGGGAATTGTAAATTGTAGTTCAAAAGTGGATCGGAACGTCATTGTTGAGAGTTGATTTATGTTATTGGGAATATTTTTGTTGTTGATATTGTGAATTTTTATTTGCTAATATGGTTGATGTTGTTGGGATTGTGAACTGGATTGCACTAGTGATGTTGTTAGAGAGGTGCATTGAGTTGTGTGGTTACTGTTATTTGGATGAGGCATGGAGTTTCTAGTTCATGTTATTGATATTTCATGTAATTGATTGATTTTTTTTATTTCTGTTGAGTTAGGTATTGGACATGAGATATGGAAAACTACCACCTGGGTGCTGGAACATCATTGGTAATATTGAGGCAAGGTTTTGGTAAACTCCTACATGGGTGTAAATACCTTGATCGTAAGGATCATGTGAGGTTTGGAGGTAGTTAGTGCAGTCGAGAGTGGGAAATGCCCATTATATAATATTTATCAAGGTTTTAGAGCCCCTCCAGTTTTGGTAGAGAATATAAGTGTGTGATTATTAATTTAGAAACACAAAATTGATGTTGTATCGGTTATGGATTGTGCTAAAGCTGGTTTATTGTTAAAGTTCTTTCATATGGCTTTATAAACTTATATGGGTTTTAGCATGTTTTATAAAATTAATTTTTAGATTTTGAATTTTCACATTCACGGGGTATATGGGAAATTATAGGGATATACTATCGGGACTTGTACTCACCCACTGCATGTGCATGCACATGCAGTTGTTGTTGACTTGAGTTGCATGTTTCTTGGACGTTGGTTTATTAGATGGGATAGAGTAACGATGATTATCTAGTGGACACAAGTGTTGGATGGGTCGTCATTTTAGTGGGGTAATTTTTTAGATTGGTATACGTATCATGGAGTTTATAATCATATTAATGAATAATTTTTGTTCTTGGTGGTGTCGTATGCATTTTTATTCATATATTTTTGTTGCATACTGTTTTAAAGAGATAAAAATATAAAGTCAGTTGGGTTTTCATACTATTCCCAAGGAAGGTGTGCTATTTTTTGTTACTATCATGCTTTTAGTGGTTTGGGAATGACATAAATGAGCGAGATACATTCAAAATCGTCTCAAGGTTAGGTTTGAGAAGCCAAATCATGTCGGGGTGTTGCATTTCAAGGTCCATGTATAGAAATTAGATAATGTGTTGCAAACCTAAAAATTATGTTTTTTCATGAAGTAATGAGCATTAATATATGTTGTATGATGAGGTTTAATGATTAATACTGTGATTAAGTGATTATGCTACCAAATAATGTTTTAATATTTAATTCAATAGTATTAGAGTGGAAGTATTATTTCCCCATGGGTGTAGATATTGGTTATTCCTGTGGTGGTATTTTAGGTCTCGGTTTTGAGCCACCCCAAACACAAATAGATAGGGTTATACATCTGTTTCCCCCACCCCTAATCCATGTAGAGTGGAATTATTAAAAAATTCATTGATACATTGAGTAAAATTGTAAAGTAACATTGCTGCATGAAAAATTGATTTAAAATAATTAAAATAAATTTTGAAAAAACTCTCTTGAGGTGAATCTGAAATAGAAGTCGTGTGGGATAAAGCACAAAACACACTTTCCTGGATGATCAGTACACTCAAATAATATATAAAAAACATGAAAATTAATCACCTAGATCATGTTATTCCATGATTAAAAGTCTTCTCTCTCCTATCTAGAATGTACCCCTAGACTCTGTTTGTTCTGTAACACTGAACCACCAAAATTGAAAGTAGTATTAGGTGGAAAGATGAACCTTTCCTAAATTAGAAATTTAAGAAATTTATTGGGATTCACTATCAAGGCAAAGGGATGATAGTTCTTCCTAACCACTACATAGTAGAAATAAGTTGTGTATACTAAACCTTCTGAACACCACAATAAATATGGTGTTGCATTGGAAAAACTATCCTATAAATTGGGGTACAGGCGCTAGTTAGTTTGGAGACTCATAGGGATATAGATTATACGGTAGTGGTTTTTGAGACAACTTTTCAAGAAGATGAACATTTTGTTCATGCTTTAGATGATGAATACATTTAGGGGGAGGAATAGTAATTCGGTGGTTTGAATTTATTGGATATAAATTATCCTGAGACATCCTTTCCACGAGAAGATAAATTTTTACATAAAAAATATTATTATTAGGAATATGATACAAAAATTGGGGGGGGGGTATCATAACACATTTGGATAGAAATAATGTTCATAATGATATCCCAATCATTTCTGATCTGTCTTTTGCAGAATTGCAGGGATTCATTCAAGCATTGTAATTTCTTGAAGATACAGTGATAAAAATGGATCTCCTACTTCAAGGGAGGAGTCAGTATGATTTTATTCATAATAAATGAATCATATTATGATGTTTCAGAAAACAAAATGCCTATTTTATCTACTGATTTTATTTATTTCTAAATCCAAGATATAGAAGAAGATTTCACACCCTTTGAGTCCAAATTTAGTGTCATATTTTATTCCAAACTATCATTATATTTAAATATCAGATGTGGAGATGGAGAATTCACATTAAAGACTGAGACACATGTTGTCGAAGCCTAAATCTAGCCAAAGATGAATCAGAAATTGATATTAAGAAATAGAGGATAGATGATTTCAGATATATAAAAAATAGTTAAATAAATGTTACCAGCATCCCAGTAGAAGTTTCACCTAACATAGAAGGTTGTAAAATTGATGTAAAATATTTCATTAAAGTAAAATTGAAGGAAATTATATTTTTAGTTTCTCTTGAAGTTGTTTTTCAAATAGAAATTTAGAATTTTGTGTGGAAAAGATCTTATAAACCTTATAAAGAAGTGGTTTGGCATCTCAACCATGTGTTTGGGGTAATTATCAAACACTTTTCTAATTGGGAAAGAAAAATGGACTCGCACAATAAGAATATTGGGAAGTAACTCATGAAATTATTGATATAAGCAAGAGGTTATAGAATGTGTGGAATCAAAAAGTATTTACTAAGCCTTTATAAGAACCTAGGAATGTCAACTCTGACTTATAATTCAAAGGATAATGTTTAGAAAATTGGAGAATCATCTAAGATCATTGAAAAATTATCTAATATGGTATTGAGATAAAAAGGTATATTACTATTAAATTCCCATATTAAGCAATAAGCCTTGATCCCATGGACATTCAAGAAGAGAACATATGAATAGAATCTAATTGAAAGTCACAACACATTCAAACTTCACCAGGAAGAAGCCTTCTATGAGAAAAAATCATAGACCTAAAAGAATATTCCAAAAATTGGGGAAATTATTTTGGAGAAGGGGATACAGAACAAAACATGGTATTTTGGCCATCAAGGTACTCAATCTCCTTGCAAGATGATTTCATAAGATGCTTCCCTTTCCCTAGTTTTCACAGCTCAATCAACCCACAGTCAATTACCAGCACCCAAAATAAACAATTTTCATGCACAAACTAATAAATTATGATTAATGAGATGGATGAAATTCTACCATCAACCTCCACATAGGAAGTCGTTGACTACCCACTCCAGATCACCCAAAACTGAATCAACTTCTAATTATATGCTTCCACCTTATGGATTTTGACTTGTTTCTTGAAATATGTAATCTTGGCCTACAGAGTTCAGTTTTTCATCCCATTAGTTCCATTTAATTATTACAATTGTTAACATGATTGTATCAACGGAACCAATGAAAATACAAAGTTGTTATAAAAACAAGAGAAAAAATTCTTGGAGGAACCCCTCAGTCAAAGCCCCACCCTCTCTCTCTCCCTCTATATATATATATACTTTATCTTTGAGAGTCCTATAAAATTATGGGTGAATATAAGTCCTTAATATTTGATCCAAGATTTATGAAATTTGTGGATCTCTTGAAATTCCACATATCAATTGGTTGGTTCTTGTGGAGTTTAACAAATACAAAGAATGTTATAAGAATATCGGTAAGTCTTATTAGCCACTTCATTTTATCTATAAATCCCTCTCCTGATCAATCTTTTTGGATTATATTTTTATCACCTTTTCTTGGAAAATAAAATTTCCATAAAATCTAACCGGTAAATTAAATAAACACATTGATGAAATCATTTCATTCAGAAATGAATAAAATTAAAACGAAAAGTATTTTATAGTATTATATGGGAAATTCATGTGCTACAATGTGATGTGGAACATTGTTACAGGATGATTTCATTAGTCCCATCGTATAATTTTTCTTATTGTATAGTACAATTTGTAGAAAATCTAGTGTAGGGAAAAACGAGAGAAACAATGACGAATGATCTCTAAATAGATAGTAAAAGGGATAAATAAAATAAATAAAAATAACATGGGAGACAAATTTTTATATGGCATGGGAATAATCTCTATGTCTACGGAGATACAGAATCACTTCAATAAAATCAGGAGCCAAATTTTTGGGTGATTGTTTGGGTGGTTTCATAAGACCCTAGCTCAAATGAGCTATTAAAGCAACACTGTGAATTGTAACCCATGTTGCTACAGTGCCCGCATAGTATGTCCACTATGATACAGTGTCACAACCACCCAAGTCTATACTACTACAGTAATGATTAAAGGATGTTTGGGGAGCTACAGTACCATTGTCACATACTATTACACTAAATCTACACTATTATAGTTCCATGTCGGTATCACCTTTTAGCTTTTCTACGGTATGCGTGAGTTGCAACCTAGTATATAGAAAGGACCGCTAACAGTTATCTTGACTTCATCTAAGGATCAAACTACAGCAGTCCAACATCTAGAATTATTTAAAACAGATTCATATAATGGGATTGAAAATGTTTCATGTTACGACACTTTGAAAAATAAGTTTTTAAAACATGTTGTATTCTAAAATACATGTGAAACATGTTTTGCGAAAGTCGGTAATAGCTAAAAACTTTTTTGGAAAAGGCCCTATGACTCTAGGTCATTATATCATGATAGAAAATGATATCCACTACTCATATTTTCCAATCCACAGTCATACTATACGACGTCTTCCATTGTGATCCATTTATTAATTACATACAAATTTTATATTTTGATAACATGAAATGTTCATATTATATTTATATGATCATAAAAGTATATGTCTTTTATAATATGAGACTTCATGATTCTATATTTTTTAAATATTTATGAGATGTTTCATTAATAAATATGAATTGTTTGTATTTTGGAAAAATAATATATAGCATCATCTATGTCATCATGTAGTGCTCGCACAAGGAATCCTTGTAACTTCAAACCATACTAAAATAATTTTGGAGATAATTTTCTTGTTTCAAATTGAATACATTATATTAAATTTTATCATACATTAATAAATGATGTATTCATATTTCGATTTCATAATTTTTTAAAGGTCATGAAAAATTAATTAATTTCTCATATTTATATCTTGTTGATTGTTAAATTCTTAATCAAAATTTTCATATCATTCATTTAAATTGTGTAATACTTCATGTTACATTTGATTTAATGTAATTCAATCAAAATTTATGATTTGGATTTCTGTAATTCCATGTAATGATTAATTGTACTTTTATTATATTCCAACATATTTGGATTTAAAATATTCAATTAAAACCTCTTGAATTATGAGTATGATTATTAGGGTTCCAGGTCATGTTTTTCAATGGCCAATGTTCTTAGGATTTTTTTGTGATGTTATAAGCTGTATAACTCCATCATTATAGCTAATTAAGTATAGGATTTATATTTTCCATGATTCTAATCACATGCATGAAATGAGTTTTGTGAAACATTTTCATATGATTTGATTGGGTAAGATATCAAATCATTTTATAAAATCTTGTAATTTTGTGACAAAAATAATAAATTATATAAGGGATTTATAGATAATTCCTTTTAATTTGGTTGAATGTGTATAAGATTCAAAAAATGAATGAATATAAGCATACATGCATATATATATTATGTGAGATTCAATAAGATTAATATTTAAGTAAGTTGATGGGATCATCTAAATTCACACTAAATACCAAAGTGTTATATTCTTCTCGGTAATCATTCTTCTCTAGATATAAATAAACCAAGAAAATGTTTCATACAAAAATTGAACACTAATGATTTATCTTATATATGTCTCATATTACAATAGTTATTTTATTATGAGATAGAGACTTCATTAGTTTAAGTAACACTAGTATAATTAGATTCCTATAGAAATGTAATGAGGATGGTACATCAAATAAATTTGATAAATGTGTCATCCGTGTAACATGTTAACACGAAGGTCCAATAGTGTGAAAGATCACATCCTATGAGAGGGTGAATTGGGGTGAATAAAAATTTTATATTCCATCCTTAATTTATCTTTTGTTGGATCATGTCACTTTATTAAGATGTGAATACATAATATGTTAATCTTACATATAAATTTAAGACCAATTAGAAAGTAAAAAATGACAATAATAGATTTACATGGTTCATATTTCAATACGATTAGTCTAATAAAAGGTGCACATCCGATAACGCATTCCTAAACATAATCACACACTCACTATTTGAGACAACATGGATTCATATGGATTCAAAGCTGTAGATTACAAGATATGATATTGGATTATATGTTTTTTGTAGATGATATAGTTCTCATTGCAGAATCCAAAGAGATTATCAATTTATAGTTAATGATTTGGAGAAAAACTTTAGAACCAAATGGTTTCTATATTATAGGGGATAAGATAAAGTATATTGACTTCCATTTCAGCAATGGATTGTCTGGTAACTCTATAGAAGTGAGACTGGGAGAGCACATAATTTTAAAAGTTGATCGATATTTAAAAACATTTCTAACATATGATGGAGATATTAATGCAGATGTCTCTCATAAGATTCCAACATGATGGGTAAAATGTAGAAATACTTCTCAAGAGCTTTGGGGCCACAAAATTCATTTGAAATTGAAGGGTAAATTTTTTAGGACTATTATTAGACTAGTTATTCTATATGGTTGGGAGTGTTAACCTTTGGCACGAAATATTGAACCAGAAAATAAAGGTATTAGAAACAAAAATGGTAAGATGTTGACATACTAAGATAGATAAGATTAGAAATGAATGTGGTCAAGAGAAAATTGTATTAGCTCCAATTGACGATAAGATGACTAAGACTACATTAAGATACTCTAAACTTGTTAGAATAATTCATCTAGATGCACTTTTTTAACATATTAAGCTTTATGAAAAAATCACTCACTTAAAGAAGTGGAGGTAATCTTAAAATTTCCATTAAACAAATCATTCCAGATGATAGTGTTTTAAATTATTTCAATGAAAATATGGCCCTCAATATAACTAATTGGTGACATTTAATCAATACATACAACAAAATTTAATAAGATTTAAGTATTTTTTGATGTTCCCTATTGTTTCCAGTTAACACTTCCTCTTTCTAACCACCTATCATTTCTTGTAAGACTTCTTTACCCTACAATTCACCTATTTCTAGTTGCATCTATGAATAATTGATATTGAACTCCTTTTTTGGGAAGAGGAACAAAAAGAATGTTCCCTTATTAGAAAATACTTTTTATTTATACTTGTACAGTGTTGAAAATGATTTGGAATACATAACTAAGAAAATGGGTAAATGATTTAGGTAAAGGATACGCTGATTAGAATCCGGAAAATTACCCCATAATACCAAATCTTGTTTTTGATCCTTTTGTGGGTGTATTACATCGGGTTTGAGGTATGTAACTCGTTTTTGTATCTTTTTTGGAATTACATGTGATTTGGAGATATTTGGGAGAGTTTAGACTAGTTTTTGGAAGGATTGGGGGATTTTATAAGGTTGCGTGGATTTAGCACAGTTTGGGAAAATGCAACAACATCTCTATGAAAATATGTATGTTAAGGTAGAGGTCTATGGGATGGTTCCCGGTTAAGGCGCACAGTTTGAAAATTGTGAATCCGCCCTAGGAAAAGTTAATCATGAAACTTGAGATAGTGTTATTTTGCATGGTTGATGCTTGGTTTGTCTAACCATTCGGTCCAACCGTGTGGGGAATCCTTTTGGAAAGTATTAGTCACACTGTTAATGCACGGTTTGTATAACCATGCGAGCTAACTGTGTTAAGATTAAAAAGGGGGTTTTTAAACATGGTTTCACTCAGTATTTACCCAAAACACTAATTTATCCCCCAAAAATCAACCCAACCTATGATTCACTCTTCTCCAAGGTTTGAGGGGATCTCCCACAAAATTTCTAACCAAATCAAAAGCTTTTCATGGTGTCTTGAAAGAGGATATTCCTTGGTATGTTCCTTTCCATGGTTGTTTTGTGGTTTTCTCTAGATCTAGATCCCTCTCTCTTGGTTTTCTAGATCAACTTTTGTCTCCTATAGATCTGGGTTTGTTGTTGCCTAAAATGATGAGATTAGGTCTTGTTGATGATAGTAAAGTAGATCTGAGGCTATTTCATGGAGATATCACACAGATTCTTAGTGTGCCTATGCATTGATCATTTTCAACGAAACCCTGTGGTAGGTCGATTATCTCTCAAATCCATTTTGATAGAACTTGAAAGGCTAAATTTCAAATTAATAATTGTTTCTTGAAATTAGTGTTGTTTTTTATGTGATAATCTCAATTGAAACCCATTTTTTAATGATTTTGTGGAATTTAAGGAAAATATGATTTTTTTTGTGCAATGTGATTTGTTTTTTATTTTAAAATGGTGATTTTAAAATTAGTGGATTTGTCTAATTTATGGAAAATGATTTGTAAAACTGGTTTTCAATAAAATATGGGTTTTATTAAAATTCAGTATGGAATATATGTGGCATAATAGTGTTTTAAATAAATGTGATTTGATTGAATGGTTTTAGCATATTGATGAAATTTTGGTTTTGAATTAAAGATTAGTCTGGTTGAGGATTGTTAGTTTATATGATGCGGTAATTATTGGTTGGCATGAAGTTGCAATTTGAAAAATGTGATGCACATGGTTGCTAGATTAAGTGGTTAAGAAAGAGTTGGGATATGATGGATCATGGTCATGAAGTATCGCCATCAACTGTTAGTGAAGTACCACAATGAAAAGGGAATAAGTTATAGACTTTAAGTTCCACCATCAATGAACACTGAGCACATCTGGTTGGTTTTTAGACATGGATGTTGTCATGAACCCGGCTAGGATGTTATCTAACCCGACACTTGACCCAGTCTAAGACATGGCCCGAAGGGCATTCCTGATCCCCACAGGATTGAAACTAGTGTTAGACATCAAAACATACACATGGGAAAGATTTAATCCCAAAAGGTATAACTTAGACCATATGAATAAATGAACCTAACAAGCCAGAATAATCAAAAAATGAGTAAAAACAAGTACATAGATGGACCATATACTTAATACAACTGATCCAGTAGCGATAAAATACAAAACTAAAAATAAAACAATGCTTCCATGATCTCCATGTGACCCCTTCAGTCACCTCCAACCACAATCCAATCACGATCCATCACTGAGTAGCTAAACTCCGAACCAGAACATGTAACATATCATGTAACTAAAAAGCATGGATAAGTGTGAGCACAAATATACTCAGAACGTATTCCAATAATAAACCACTAAATCCAGGTGTTTTCATTTTCCAAAACAGACCATTACCCAAAGTTTTAAATACAGTTATGAAAATATTGTTTTCACATTTTAAATAAAATACATCCTTTTTTCATTTGAAAATACTACACATGCCACATACTATTTCCAAGATCATCTGCCGTTTTTTATAAACAAAAACCAAGACAATAGAAACCAAGGATGTGCCAAAAATAAACCGATAAGAGTATAAACTGGAAAAAAAGTAGAGAAGAAGGTAAAAAAAAGAAATTAAAATAATAACCATGGGTGATCCTACACACCCCTAGACAACCACTATACGTACTCGGTTCCGAACCACCTTTTGGAATATGGTGATGTCCCTAAGTCAATATCTAACTGTCTTCTCTATCCAAACCTCACCACTCACACAACCCACATGGCCTATCTAAAACTCCATAGGGTACCAACCCATATAATCGGGGCCGGTAAGATATCGTCACTTGATCATCTAAAAGATTCCCTGGAACCCATGATGGTAATAATCGTAATGTATAAGGAGGAGGCCAATGCACACGTGACTCCACTCAGTTGTTTCCATTGCACATGCCTACCACAAAAAAGGATTACAATATATTATAACCCCTAAGGGAAATAACTCCTACAAAGGTGTCCCATATATAAAAATACATTTCACATCACACAAGGTGAAAACCGAGCCTCCTTATCATATAAACTTTTAAAACATTACATAAAACACTTTAAATTTCCAAACAGGCACACTTATTTTATAATACACCATCCTTCTTAAGAGTCAACACAAACATCAAAATTGATATGGAAGTTCCAAATAGACTTTAGCTCAGCATCACCAAACACATTTTCCAAAACAACATATAAACACCACTTCCAAATTTTCAATTCCAAACAGACCCTAAAGTTCCAAACATTATTCACACATATTATTCTTTCCAAATGGACCTTTACCCTTTTTAAACTCAAACCAAAACCTTTTTCAAGGACAAATGGTCCAAACCATGATAAAATCATTTAGATTCATGTTTTCAATAACCCCTTGAAGTAAAAAATTTCCATTTAAAAGGAGAAGTGAACATTTATGGAAACAATTACAAAAAAGTAGAATCTTTTAAGAAACCAAGTTTTAGATAAAACACCAATTCAAAGCACCATCTTCATTTCATGGCACATCCATGTGTGCACCATGGAGGTTCCAAAATCTGATGGAACAAAAAAACATCCAAAAAAACATTTAAAAACTATTTCCACAAAATCACAAATTTCTTCTAAACCAAATCCTACCATTCATATCATTTAGAAAACATAAACAACCCCTTTAAAACAATATAACCACTTTCCAAAAAATTTTACCCCCACTATAAGATATGAAATTACCAAACCATACACACCTAACAAATTTAAAAAAAACAATTACCATTACAATCTAAATTAATGCTGATCATTTCTTAAAGACCCCATATTTCACTTTAAAAAAGGACAAAGATATTTTGAATGAGTGTAAAAGATGAGTGTAAAAGGTGAATTCACCTTACCTAAATGTGATGTACGGACATTATTTATAGATGAGTGAAATGGAATACAAGGTGGGTTATTCTGATGTGGGACTCAGAAATACCCAATATAATAAAACTGGGATTAACACTCCCCCTCAAGCTGGACATGCCCAACTTGGTTCAAGAGTCCCGTAAAGGAAAGATTATAATAAACTATACCCTAAACACTCCCCCTCAAGCTGGGTTTCTAATGCTGTTGATACCCATCTAGGCACAAAGAGAGTCCAAATGAGCTCCCGTGAGGCCTTTTGTGAAGTTATTGGCCAGCTGATCCACCATTAGAATGTGGCCGAAACAGATATGGTTTTGCTAAAGATGATGGTGAAAAATGTAATAGTCCACCTTGATATGCTTCCCCCATTCTAGGATGATGGAATTTGAAGCAGTCTTCATGGCCTCCTGATTGTCACACCAGATATGAGAAGAGGTCTGCAATGGGAAGCCATGATCATGGAGGATATTTTGATTCCATAGGATCTTAGTAGTGATTGTGGCCATTGCACTATATTCAGCTTATGTACTAGATTTGGAGACGAGAGTTTTCTTCTTGCTACCCCAAGTGATGAGGTTACCAACCATGAAAATGGCGTTCATAGAAGTAAAATTTCATATAGCAAGGAAACCAACATAGTCAGCTTCATATAAGTCCTTCATATTTAGATGAGTGTGATGAAAGTATCATAGACCATTGGATGGGTCTTTCATAGTGTATTTGGAAATGTGGAGGATAGCATCCCAATGAAATTTTGTCATATTATCCATTAACTATCTCACTTTTCCAATAGCATATGAAATTTTGGCTCATGTCATGGGGAGGTAATCGAGTTTTCCCACTAGATGATGATAACTCTTTGGGTGAGAAAAGGGTGTCATGTCATCAGAGAGAGAATTTTCCCCAACCTCAAGAGGAGTGTCCAAGGCAGTGTCCTAACTCAACCCTGAATCATGCAAGATATCCTTGGAATATTTCTTTTGGTAGATAATGATTATGTCTATAGAACATGAGACCTCGATGCCAAGGAAATATGGAAGGGGACTAAGATATTTGGCGGGAAAGTGTTGGTGATGATTCCCCTTCACTTGGACATCATGTGATTGATGATGGCATGGTCCTTCCTACTATAAGAGAGTCCAAAATCGGTGACAGATATGCTGAAGCATCTAAAAAAATCACACAGAGACTACATGAGACCATATAGATATCAACAAAGTTAGAAGACATGGGTGTCGGCTCAGGAAGTACAAAATCATGGGGGTTGCTGTAGAGAGACCTGTTCTTCAAGAAAACCATGGAGAAAGTTATTGTTTACATCCAGTTGATGAAGTATCCAGTGATGATGAGCAACCAATGAGATGGATAAGTAGACTATGTTCATTTGGAAACTGGTGTGAAGGTCTCAATATAGTCAATGTCATATTTCTAAGTAAATCTCATCGCCACATGTCCGGATTTTAGGTGATGAAGAGTTCCATCGGCATTTAGACAGACTGTATAAATCCATTTGTAGCTAACCACCTATTTCCCTACTGGAAGGGGGACTAGATCCCATGTATGGTTGTTATCCATATCATGTAGTTCATCCAGCATTACCTATAGCCACCTCGAGTGATATTTGGCATCACAAACCATGTGAGGAATAGATATCACCTCCAGAGTTGACAAACCTCTGTATATAGATTTGTATAGAGGAATTTATTTTCAAAAAAAGTACATTTCTAGAGTGTAATAGGAATGTTTTCCAGTGCTAATTCCATAGCATCAGACAATGATGGGATGATGGTTTCCTAGGCCTAGATGGGGAACACAGTCGAGGGACAATGGGAGTAGACAGTACCAAAATGGTGATCAAAAGGGGAGAAACCTGAATATGATGAATGATGAGAGGAACAAAATCATCTATGCTAGTGTCTATATAAGGAGAGGGAAGTGATAATAGAGAGATATCATAAAATGAGACATCAGTATAGATGATAAAACATTGTAGGTCTAGAGAGAACCATCAATATCTATGCTTAGTGAAGGAATATCCAAAGAAAATTCCACAAATGGATTTGAAATAATGTTTATAGAGGTTGGGATGAGTGTCCAAAACATAACACAGACACCCAAACAATCGGATTGGAAGTCAGTGAGGAGGGGGAGAGGAGAACATAGTTCGAAAAGGATTCTCCCACTAAATGATAGAAGAAGGGTTATGGTTTAAGAGGTAGGTAGAAGTCAGGATGGCATCAGGACAAACATGGAGAGGCACCTTCATATTGAATATGAGGGCATCAGTAGTCTCCCAAATATTTTCATTCTTTCTCTTGGCCAGTCCATTTTACTGAGGCGTATCAGTGTGGGATGTTTGATGAATAATTATTTATCCTTGAGAAACATCTAAAAGGAAGTTGATAAAGATTCTCATCCATTTTCAAAGTGGAGAAATTTAATGAAGGTGGATAATTGAGTATGAATTTCATTATAAAAGGTCTAAAAAGTAGAAAATACTATAGACCTATCAAAAAGCAGGTTAAGCCATGTAATGAGGGTGTAGCCAATAATAATGGATATATTATAATTGTACCTACACTGACGAGGAACGATGTATGGACCCTAGACATCGTCATAAAAAAAGATTGAAAGGATTCACTATACGTGGTGCAAGTCAAGGATCATATGTAACCCGATGATGTTTAGAAAACATACTGGATTCAAAATGGAATGATAGATGAGAACTGAATTGGGGGTAATATTTATGTAAGATAGAAGTCGGGGGATAACCAAGGCGATAATGGAGGTCAAGTACATGGGTTGAGGTGGATGAGCAAGCAAGAGATGGTGGGGTATCGAACATGTAAACCCCATTCCAAATATATACTCGACCAAGTTCCTGATTTGTCATATTATCCTAAAAAATAACACCATATGAGGTGAAAGTAGAAATGAAATTTAAGTCTGTGGTGAGTTTTCTGATGGAGATAATATTAAATAGACATGGAGGAACATTAGTGACCAAAGATAGTGTACTATAAGGGGTCAAAGGACATGTTCTAAATCCGGTAATGTGTATTGTTGATCCATTTGCAATAGAAATTGTAGAGGCACTTGTATATAGATGATTGGAAGTGAACATGCTAGAGTCCCCCTTGAGATGTTACTATGAACTAGAGTTAAGCATCCAATCTATCTATCGATGAGAAACATAAGAGGTGGATTGGTTAGACTGAGTAATGGGGGATGAAGAAGAGGATGGTTTTATAGTATCCTGATAAGATTTTACAATCTCCACTTTCGAAATCATTATTCTGTTATGGGTACCAGAAGAAGGGGGATTCCATGTAGGAGATCCAAAGGAGGATCAGGGGATAGCTATTTAGGCGGGCACATAGACACATGGATGATTCATGGTGATACCCGGTGGTGTGGCTAACACTGGAGGTGAGGGGAGACCTTACAAAAAACATTGCAAACATATGTTGTGCCAGAGGGCCTCAGGCGGTTGAGCAAACCATTGGAGAGTCATTGGTCTTGGATGCACCGGGGAATAGTGGTCCAAAATTCATCAAGTAGTGTGGGGCCAGGATTTCATCGTAGGAGTTCTGATGATGGAAGCACCTAGATTCATTGTTAGAGGTTGGATGGGTAGTAGCGTGTAGGCCACTAGATGGAGGGGGTCAGACAGTGCTGCGGGGGAGCATCTTCTGGAAGAAAGGGTGTGTTGGTAGGTTGTCTCAGGAGGTTTTGGTGCTTTGTCCTGAGAGGGATGCCTCACAAGAGGGGATATCTGGGAGCATCGAGCAGTAGATGATGAAGGTCAATGGGATTGGTCATTGGGAAGGAGACCTTGTCGAACCGGGAGGTGGAAAAAGAGGCATGTGGCTGGTTTTCCTATTTTAGGAATGGTAGTCGAGAGTTGCATTGGGAGGATTATAGAGGGCTGACCAGGAGGCATGTTAGGATTACATTAGGAGGCCACTAGAGTTGCATCAGGATCGGGAGGCACCACCTTTAGGATCAGAAGGTTCGATGGGAGGACGATGCTGGTTCTTGATATGGAACGTCACCTGTTTCGGTGAGTTCTGCGTGAACATAGACGATGGTGGGTGGTACAGAAGAATTTTTTCCTATGAGAGGCCTCCTATGGTAAAGGTTCCACTGCAATGGAGGGTGGTCTAGGAGCCAAAGGATACTGAGATTCTTCCAAGAAGGGTGGGTCGAACAACCGGGAGGAATCGGTGTCAGACATAGAGGGAGGTGGGAATATGGGTGCTGCCGGAGGTGGGGGGTATGGGATCTGAGAGTACGCAGGTAACAAGAAGAAAATTGTATGATTTTCATCTGATTCGATCTAGAAGATGAGTGTAGGGTTTTAATTCCCCTTACCTCAATGTGAGGTGGGACATTCTTTTATAAATGAGTGAAATGGAATACAAGTTGGAGTATTCCAATGTGGGACTCAAAAATACCTAATATAATAAAACTTGTTTTAACACTAAGAAATGTATGAGCCTTAAACCTAGACATTTCACAAAAATATATTTAGAATACTATTTTTATTAAACAATACCAACACAAAATCACCATTCCCTACAATATATAGATATAATAGAGGTGAAAAATACATTTAAAAGTTAATTAGATATTTAAAAATGATCAGGGAATGTTTTAGAAAGGAAGATGATGGAAACACCTACCATAATCATATTAAAATGGGATAAAATTCTAAGTATAGGAATATCCAAGCCTTCTGGATGATTCACGTACCCAATTCACAAGGAAAACAGACCATAATTTCGAACCCTAGCACTGGGGTTCAGCCAAGGGATGAAACCCCACTGAAAACCCATGGAAAGAGAGGGAAAGAGGTAAAGGAAGTAAAATGTGCACAAAACCCTATAAACATACCTTAGAACCAAGGGAGAATAATCCATGGGGGATTTTAATACAAGGAGAATGGTTTCATAGGACCCCCTGGTGCGCCAAAATGGGAGGGAGGGAGGATGATCCCGAGTTAGGGTAATAGAGTGGAGAGAGGGAAATATGAAATGGGATTTCTAATGACCTAGAATGTCTGTATGATTTGGAAACATAGTTTTTTAAGTCATTCAGTAATCATAAGGACCACTCATTCAAAATAAAAAATCATGCATTGTTACCTAGAACCTACTTCACGGTTGTGTGCATGCCATGTGCTCGGTTCTGTCCAACCAGCACAGGACACACAAACTTGCCGCATGGTTTTTACTAATTGTCTGGTAACTGTGATCCCCTCAAAAACATCCAAAAAATCTCCAAAAACCCAAAATTTTGACCTCGACTAAACCCCGAACCTCAACCAAAAGATCCAAGACTAATAAGAGGGAAAAAAAGTAGTATCTGAGGCCAGGGTGTGATAGTTTTGTTATGCATGCAGCCTCACAAGATGAATTGGGTTAGGCTAATAATTGTTTGGAAAATGGGTATAGATTGTTTGATTTCTTCTCATGAACATGTGTTGTTTTGGGTTAAATGGATTCTATAATGATGTCTTTGGGATGATAAAAATTTAAAAGTAGTTTTAATGTCTTTATATAAAGTTTTTTATATAAATTGTCTTAATTGGTTTTATCCTAGTGGTGTGTGTAGGGAAGTCATTTGGAGAAATACTAGTGAGTATTATTACTCACCACATTCTTTGTAACTTTAGTGCTTTTGAAGATGTTGTAATCCATAGAATTACTAAAGGTAAAGCATATTATTTCTTTAGTGGTCCATCATGACGCTCAGGAGGTCTTATGGTGCTTGGATCATGGAGCTTGGTGTGGAGCCATGGAGTGTTCTCATTGCTTCTTGGTTTCTATTGTCTAGTCATCCGCTTAGTACTCTTATTATGGTATTGTGATGGTTTTGGCATTATTGGTCTTTAGAAAATTTTGAACTTTAATAAATTGTTGACATGCATCATATAGTTGTTTTGTTATTGGCATGTTGGTTGGTTGTTTTCATTGCAAGGGAAAATTGTTCCCTAACTATTCTTGAAACTCTCAGCAATTATTTCCAGCCATTGGATAATTGGTAATGTTGCTTAATTCCAAGTAGCACCTCTGCCTCAACTCAAGTGAATGACAATGGATAGGATGATACAAGTGGAATCGGCTTGGTCGGTCCCTGACTTTCAAGTGCAAGTAGTTTTGTTCAGTTCTTTGGCATTGATTGTCAATCTTGGAGTTGGTACTCATTCTTGTTTTATTCCTTGAGTTGGGTTGGTTGAAAAGGATAGGATTGTCAGAACATGAAATTTATAGTATAAAATGATGTTGCTAACCGTTTTATGATGAAATTCATGCTAACAGGTAGTTGGGTACATAAGTGTTTTGAATACTCTTAAAGGAAGGTGTTCCCATTATAGTGGGTATAGCCAATGAGAAGAGCATGGCATACATGGTTGAAATTACATCCCATTAGGATTACATATTTATTTCGGAATATTTATTTATATGTTTTATGAATGTGAATTTTTTTTAAAAATATGAAAATGTTTTTCAAATGTGTGATTTTTCAAAGGCAATGGCTCTGGTATTTTAAAAATGGGTCGATTTTCAAAACATGGTGGATTTTTCATAAATTACTGAACATGGAAAATCTGTTATTTTTTAATACATGGTTGTGAGAGTTAAAATGTGATATAATTTTTAATTTTAAGACTTAACTATGGATTTAGACTTATGGTAATTCTTTTGTTGATAGAAATGGCAGCTGTTAGACGACATAGAGACCAGTCGGAGGATGCTACGGAAAATGTGGTTGTACCTGAGCCCCTGGTGAACCAGAAGCTAGTGAAGTGCATAATGAATGATTTCCAAGCTATTGAACATAGGAATAGAAGCGACGAGATTAGGCATGTGGATCAATCCGTTCTATTTCAAAAGAATAATCCACCCATTTTTTGGGGTGATTCAGAACTTGAAAGGGTTGATGCATGGATAAACTAGATGAATTAAATATTCGATTTCATAGGCATGTCGGCAAAGATAAAAATGAAGTAGATAGTGTATATGTTGGAAGACCACACACATCAGTCATGGTAGTTGGTAGTCTGGTTTGGAACGGATCGTTGTATAACATGGAAGGGTTTTGAATAATTGTTTAACAATCAATTTTATCGTCACACATTCAATATTCATCAAAAAATTGATTTATTCTACAAGAAGCAATAAAAAACATCAGTAGAAGAATATGTAGTTAAATTAATGAATTTAGTCTACTTTTCACTAGATATTGTGGATAATATGTCCTTGAAGGTGAGGATCATTTATATGGGCTTGTGGAAAGAAATTAATTCAAAAGTAGAGGTTTTGTGTATAAGTGATTATACGAAAAATGATGAATTGAGAAATAGTGTTTCAAATGGACATCTTGGTGACTACGAGCAGGTGATGGAGGTTGATAACAATAGGAAACAATGGGATATTTAATGTATGGAGAATGTGGAATAGGGAAACTTATTTCCACAGTGGTGTGAGGCTCAGAATCTGACGGCAGCAATAGTGAACCTTCATCTGGAGCCTCAAACCAAGGCGGGATGCTTCCAGTGAGGCTCTCTAACTCACATGAAGTAGTAATGTATAGAACAACCGTTATCATGTCATAACTACAAGATGATGTGGAATCTCCAACACAATTGTCACAGTGCACTGTGATCTGTTGTTCGTGACACTCCCCAGGGGTTTCACGCAACGTACAGCTCGACGGGACAGGGGTAGCACCATACCCATCATCGGTGGTGGAGAATTAGCCATGATGACTCTAGGAACACCAAGTCTCCTTAGCAGGTAATGTTTCAGCATGGAAACAAATAGAAAAGTCTGTTCAATAATTAGTAGTTTGGAGCTGAGTAGGTTGTGGTAGGTATAACCATTAGGAGTATGTGGTTATTCCCTTTGGTATTTCAAATGCACTAACAATGTTCATGGAATTGATGAATTTTATATTTTAGAGATATATGGATTCTTTCATGGTGATATTCATTCATGATATAATGGCATATTCAAGGGAAAGGATGGATCATGAGAAACACTTGTTAATAGTGATGGGAATCTTGAGAGACCATCGGTTGTATGCCAACTTGTCAAAGTGTGACATTTGGATACAAGAGATACATTATCTGGGACATGTCATTTCTAACAAGGGTGTATTAGTGGATCTAGAAAATATTGAGGTCGTTATCTCTTGTAAATATCTAAAGAATGCTTTCAACATACTGGGAATCCTTCTAGCTGGTAATTATCAATGCTTTGTTCTTGAAATCTCACGATTAGCTTCTCCAACAATATCTTTGACAAGAAATAATGTTCCATTTTAATGGAAGTATTAGTGCCAGAAATCATTTAAAGAGCATAAGTATTTTCTTACATCATCACCAAACATGGTTTTACCAAAACCAAAGAAATGGTATGGAGTGTATTACAATACATCAAAATCATGGAAGGGTGTGTTATCATCCAACCTATTCATGTGGTTGTGTATGTCTCACGACAGTTGAGGTTACATGAGAAGAACTACCCAACACAAGATTTGGAGTTGGCAGTAGTGGATCATGATTTGAAAACATGGTGTCGCTATCTATTCGGTGAGAAATTCATTGTGTATAATGTCCCCAAGATCATGATGAATATTTTTTTATAGAGAGATCTAAATCTAAAAATAAGTATATGAATGGTTTATATCCAGATTTTTGAATTTGACTAGATGTACACACTGGGTAAAGGAAATTTAGTGGTGTATGCATTAAGTAGAACATCATATGCTCAGGTGGAAAAACAATTATCTGATCAAAAACAGTTGATGTCGGTCATAGTCGACTTGCGGTTAGAATTTGAAGACCAAGGTGATATAGTAGTTTTCAAGTTTCATTGATTTCTGGCTTGGTTGGTTTGGTTATATAGTGATAAAGGTCTGATTCAGTGTGTGTTTCGATGAGGTCATTACTCAATGGTGGGGAAACTATTGAGGGATGAAAGCTAGATGAAAATGCAGTGTTGTGGTTTCAGAATCAAACGGTTTTACTGGTGGATTTTTAGGAGAAACTTTTCAGTTATTATCATCATTCAAGATGGCTTATTCATACTAGAATTCATAAGATGTATAAGGAATTTAAATCTTAGTTTTGGTTGGATGGTATGAAATGGAAAGTATCCAAGATTGTTTCAAGATGCCTGACATGTCAACAAGTCAAGATAGAGCATCAACGAACAGCCGGAATTTTGTAGTCTATACATATCCCAATGTGAAAATAGGAGTAGATAGTGATGGATTTGTTATGGGTCTCCCAAGAAAGGTCAAGAAGCACGATGTCATATTGGTGATTGTGGATCAGAAAACAATGTTATTCCATTTCATCCCTATTCATGAATCTCATACAGTGGAGGATCCTTCCAAAATCTATATCCATAAGGTGGTAAATAGGCATGATTTATCAGTTTCAATTGTATCAGATAGAGATCCGAAATTCCCATCCCATTTTTTGGAAACACTTGTAGAAATACATTGGGATGCAATTGATGATGAGCACGTCGTACCACCCTCAGACGAATAGGCAATCCGAGAGGATGATAAAATTGTTAGAAGATATATTACATTCATGTTTGAAGGATTTCGGTGGCACATGGTAAGAGAACATACAATTATTTTAATTTTCATATAATAATATCTATCATTACATGATATACATGGCCCCGTTTGAGGCATTTTATGGGCATCCATGTTGTTCTCCACTTTGTTGTGTGGAAATAGTAGAAACATCATTGGTTGGGTCGAGCCTTTTCCAGGAGACAATAAAAAAGATCATGTTGATCAGGAAATGAATAGAGACATATCATAGTCATGATAAATCCTATATTAACCATTTTTGATAGTTTATGTCATTTTAGGTGGGTGATCATGTGTTCCTGACAATCTCTCTGAGGTTGGGACATTATCGGTTTGGAAAGAAGGGTAAGATATCTTCGAGTTATATTGGGACTTTTGAGATACCTGATAAGATTTGAGAGGTGGAATATTAGGTGAATTTTCCACCATGGATTAGGTAGTACAAAATGTGTTTGAAGTGTCACACTTGAAAAAGTATCAATCTGATCGTAATCGTGTGATTAGTTTGGATCATGTTGAGCTAGATTTAGATGCTTCATTAGTGCATGTGCCCGTACGTACTGTGGATAGGCAAGAGAATGTCATAATTTGGAAAACGATCAATTTAGTTTAGGTCATGTGGAAACATATTCATATTTAGGAGGAGATTTCAGAATGGGAAAAAGAGATGTTCGGGCAATGTATCAGACTAGTTCAGCAAAATTATAGTTTTCTACGTTCTTAAGATGGAAAAACCAGTTGTGGGAGAATGTAGTACCCTCGGTTTGATGTATATAATCCTTTATTATGACTATTTATGTTTGTAATGTTGTTTTCTAATGTTGGGGAGTTTTTAGAAAGGATTTGGGAAGGTTTGAGGGTTTTTCTAAGGGTGGACCATTTGGGAAAACCATGCATATTTTTTAGGAAACCGTGCAGGTTGAGATAGTGGGCTATGGGATTGTGCATGGTTTAAAACTATGAGGCCATCCTAGGTATAGTGTGAAACTTGAGATAGTGGGGCTTCATTAATTTGGTGCACGGTCTGCCAAACTGTGTTTTCCAACCATGTGAGGCACCCTTTGGGACAGTATAAGTTTCATAGTTAGCACACGGTTTGTGTAACCGTGCAATTTAACCATGCGTTGTTTTCAAAAAAATGGTTCTAAATAATAGTTTCCCTCATGATTTACCATAAAACACTAATTTCTCCCCCAAAACCAACCCAATTCAGTATTCACACTTCTCTTGGGTTTTAGGGGCTCTCTCACCCATTCTGAAAGAAAATAGAAGGGTTTTCATGGTGGTTTGAATGAAATTCTTCCTTTGTAAGTCTCTCTCCTAGGTTGTTTCTTTGGTTTTCTCTAGATCTAGTTCACTATCTCTATCAGTTATCTATATATACATTCATCACTTGTACACCTAAGGGTTTTTTGCCGAAAAAGATTAGAGTTGGGCTTGTTGACATTAAACAAGCTGATATAAAGAGGTTTTGTGGAGATTTCACCTAGATTTGTGGTGTGGTTGTCCATTGCGCGTTTTTCCAAAACCCTAAGGTAGGTGGATTCTCTCTTGTATCTATTTTAACAGAACATGAAGGCCTAAATTTCAAAATTAATTTTTTTTTCTTGAAATTTTTGGTGTTTGTGATGTGAAAATTTTGATTGAAACCCATTTTGTGATGATTTTTGGAATTTAGGGAAAATGGGGTTTTGTTGTGAAATGTGCTTTGTGTTGGATTTTAAAATCAATGGGTTGTTTTGTTTTAGGGAAATGTGTTGCGAAAAAGGGTTTTCAGTAACATGTAGGTTTTATTGAAATGAGATTAGTAATGGATGTGAAATAATGGTGTTTTCAACAAATGATATTTTATTTAATGGTTTTGATCTATTGGTGAAATTGTGGTTTTTTCATAAAGGGTTGTTTGGTTCAAAATTGTTGCTTTATATCATGCAGTAATTATTGGATGGCATGTTGTTGTGATTTGGAATATGTGATTAGCATGGTTGTTTGCTTAATTGGTTCAGCAAGAGTTGGATGTAATGGATCATGGTTGTGACATACCACCATCAAGTGGTTTTGCAGTATCACTATAAAAATGGGATGGGTTATGGATGTGAAGTTCCACCCTCAATGAACACTATGCTCACATGGTGGGTTTTTGGACATGGTTGTGTTATGTGTGCATCGACACAAGATGAATTGTGTTATGCCAATATGTTTTTGGAAACTGGGTATGGATTGTTTGGTTTCTTCTCATGAGCATGTGTTGTTTTTGGTGAAATGGTTATGGGAATGATGTGTTTAGCTTACTAAAAATTATGAATCCATTTTAATAGATTTATATAAATTTATTTATATAAATTTTTATAACTGGATTTATCCTAGTATCGTGTATAGGGAAGTCATTTGGGGAAATCATACTGAGTGTTATTACTCACACTCTACTTTGGTACATTGGTTATTTTGAAGATGTTGTATTCTAGGACACAGGTAAAGGTAAAGAATCCCATTTCCTTAGATATTAATAAAAATACATGGGTGGAAATTTTGTAGTTGGAGCATCGAGCTTTGGGTGGAGTCATGGAGTTGTGTCATGAGTTCATGGGTTTTGTTGTTTAGTCTTTTTCTTGGTACTCTGATAATAGTATTGTGATGGTTTTTGATTTTACAGTTTTTGGAAAATTTAGAATTTTAATACATTGTTTTCATGAATCATGTAGATGTTTTTTTATTGGAACGTTGGTTGTTGTTTTTATTCCAAGGTAAAATTTTTCCCCAAATGTTTTCAAATCCCTTGAAATTTATTGTCATCCTTTGGCACATTGGGAATGTCTCTTAAGGCCAAGTAACACCTCCTCCTCAACTCAAGACAATGAGGAGGGGTAGGATGATACTGTAAGTATGGTAGAAAAAACGTAGTTAACACCAGATAATCAAGGGGAAGAGGAAGTTCCAAATGAAATAGAAGACCATGGAGTCGTAGTTAAGGAAGAGTAAATATCTTATGGGGTATTGGTTCAAGTATCTCAAGAAGAGTTTCCTCGTGTTTTTATTCAATAAGCTAGAATTCTAGAAGTTTCATATACTGAACCCATTAAACCCCACAGTAAATATGGTTTTGAGTAAAATATCCAAGAAAATGAGGAAGAATAACTAGTTAGTCAAGAGACTCATAGGGTAAAAAAATCTATGGTAGTGGTTTTTGAGACAAAATTTCGAGAAGATGAGAATTTTGTTCATTCATTTGAAGACACTCACAATCAGGTGGTGGGAATGGAGATTTAAAATTATTTTAAATTAATGAGCCTATTTCATCCTTTTTAGAGAATGATATATTTTCACCTATTCAATATGATATCAACAATATGATCCAAGAGTAGATGGAGGAATCATAACATATTTGGACAAAAATAAATTAAACCTAATGCTGACATACATCTCATTTCACATATTTATTTGGCATAATTAAAGGGATTCGTTCAAAAATTGAAATCTAATGATGATCTACTGGTAAAAATGGATTTAATGTTAGTGTATAAGTTTCTTTATATTTTTATTCAAAAGAAATAAATCAATAAATGAAAGTTTTAGAGGACAATGTACCTATTTTATTATCTCATTTTTTTGATTTCTGAAACCTAGTTACATAAGAATATTTCATAACCATTAACTCCAAATTAAGTGGTATATTTGATGTCAAATTTCCATCATATTTCAATAACCTCAGTGGAGAGGGTGCCTTCATATCAAGGTGTAAAACCCATGTAGAGGTATCCCAAATCCTTCGAAGGATGAATTGTAAAATTTATATTCAGCAATTAATGATTATTTATTTCCAAACATCTATTAAAAACCAGTTTAAATATGTTTTTAGTTACTTAGTATAAGTTGTAACTAAGATATAAAATTTTAACATTGAAGTAAAAATAATCATTTTAGAGAAAATGAAGGAAATTCGGTACTTAGTGGGTCTCCAGAAAGTGTTTTTCCACAGAAAACACAGAATTTGGTGTAGCAAATAGCTTCTATAGAAGAGAAAGGTGTGGTTAGAAAGATCAACCACGTGTCTGGAGTAATTATCAATCAATTTTTTGATTTGGATTTAAAATATTCAAATAATAATAATATTTAGAACGATCTCATGAAAAGACTGATATAATCAAGAGGTTATAGAATTAGTGGAATCCCAAAGTATTTTCTAAGCCTTACTAGGAACCTAAGGATGTCACCTCTCACTTCTAAGTTCAAAGAGAAATTTTAGATAATTGAATAATAATCTACATACATTGATAAAATTATCCAATATTTCATTGAGCTGGGAAGGGATAATGATGCTAACACAAAGGCTCTAGCAAGTATAAAATGCTTTATGTGGTTTCTTATAATGAATCAAGGATTAAGATCATTTGAACCAAACCCTTTCACAACACCTATCCATGTTCTTCTTTCTTATAATGTTATTTACCAACCAATTTTTCCCTTTTGAAGACCTTTTTTCATTTTTATCTCATAACAATATTACTCAACTTGATATAACTAATTTACATTCACATTAATTGGATTTCAATGCTTTTAGACCCAATAGAGACATAATTTTTCCCCACTATCAACTGGAACCTCTATCATAAATCTCCATTGTCCACTTTTATTAATCCTTTTCATTCACTTCTTTTGGAAGCAGTTCTCACTCCCATTTGAGTGTGCAATCACCAATATTTAGAGATTTTTTATCTTCTCTATTATGGTCAAGATGAGTCGATGTTCAATCTCAGATCCAAACTCCTCATTTAAATATATATAGCATTGGGACCTATAATAGTAGTCTGCCAGGCTATGAATATTTTGAGCGGAGGTCTCTGTCCCAAAACCCAAGGTTCACATGAATAAATATATATATCTTGGGGGCCTAGAATGGAAGAATGTCACCCCGTGGGTATTTAGAGCTACAGTCATTGTCCCACAACTCATTGTTCACATCATTTTCCCAAATCACTTCACATAGTTCCACATTCATAACTCATTTATCAACCATTTTCCCAATCCATTATTTAATCAATTTCATAATTCAATTTATTGACCATTTTCATAATCCATTATTCAACCAATTTTATAAATCTATTATTTCCCTTTTTACATTTCATAACTATTACAAAATGATATTTCGTACACCCCATGGGTTTTCATCAAGCCAGTCTCATCATCTGCAATGGTTCCAACGGGGTCCGTAAAGGGAATCATAATTACAAGGAAAATAAATTAATTTATTCAACTTAGAATGAAATTGTCAATTGTGGAAATTATAATCACACAATTATATAAACACCATTAAAATAATGATTAGGGGAATTGAAAATTTGACCACATACCTCAAGATTTTTTACAAATTCTCATCATCCCACAACTCTCAATTTGATGTAGAGTGGTCAATATCAAAACAATAGAAGAGATTAAGAATCAAATCCTAGGATCAGGATCCAGTGAAACAAGATTCTCCAAAACCTAAATCTAAACCAAATTCCAAAGGAGGAAAATTCATTCCTCTCTAACGGTAGATAAAGATAGGAGAGAGGTGAATCAAGACGATGAAGGAATCACTTATCAAAGAAGAGTTGATCTTTTAACTAGATCTTCAATTCAATGAGAAATGGGTTCTAGGAACCCTGTAATCCTCCAGGGAGCCTCCAACATCGAAAGATATAGTTTGGGGTAAAAACTAGGGAGTTCATGATTTTTTTATAAAATTTTTGGGTTTTATTTTCACATCAAGGTTTTCGAGGTGGAGGTCCACAATTTCTCTTAAGGGGTTCACGTTTTGGGGAGGGTGGCTGTATCATTTGGTTAAACCATGTTCCACCACTTTTAGTGTCTCCCAAAAGGGGTCAGTGGTTTATTAGGGAAACCCGCATAGTATTCCCTAACCATGCGCCAACTATGAACTGCACCTCGTGCTTCCAAATTTCTCCAATTTCACCCGAAACAACCCCAAATAAAATACCAACCTAGGTATAACCATAAAAATGGTTACAGAGTACCTAAAATAATTCATGGTACATCTACAGAAAGGGCGGTATCTTACAATCTCTAAATGGGTTTTCTTCAAGATAGTATCATTGTGTCCAACAGTTCCAATGAGATCCATGAAGGTTCTCATAATCACAAGGGAAATCAAATAAATAATTCAATTTAGGATTCAATTTCCCAATGTCACAATTTCACAATGTCAAAATTCCATTTTCACAATTACATACACACAATTAAAATCATGATTATTGGAATTGAAAAATAGATGACCTACCTCAATATTGATTATTGGCGCTCATCAAGCCAAAACCCTCAATTTGATGTATAACAGTCAAAATCACAATAAAAGATGATATCGAGAATAATAACCTAGGATCAAGATCCAATGAATCAAGATCAATAAAAAAATAGATCTTACCCAATTTTCAGGGGAGAAAAAATTATTCCTCTTCAACGTGAGAGAAATATAGGAGAGAGGAAAATCAAAATGAGAAAGGAATCACTTACCAAAGAGGAGTAGATCCATCAATAGGATCTTTGATTTTACATTAAATTAATTCTAGGAGCATTGGAATCCTCCCAAGGGCCTCCAAAATTGAAGGAGATCATTTGAGGGTGAATCGGGGTGATTTGGGGTAAAAACTGGGGGGTTCGAGAATTTTTTATAAAATTTTCTGGAGTTTAATTTCGACACACATGGTATTCTAATTGTAGTCGCATGGTTTTCCAAACTGTGCATCATAACAATTCACCCACACTCAAGGGGTGAACTTTTTATCTTAAATAGTTCATAGAAACATAGCCAAGGTATAACCAAAATAAGGGTAAAAGAGTACCTCAAAACGAGCATGATACATCTCCAGAAAGGTCAGGATCGTACAAATCCCCTACAACCACAACTATTTTTTTTTTATTTTTCGATACTATTTTGAGTATGATATGTTTAAATATATATAATCACATCTATTCTTGTGAAAATAATCATGATATAAGAACAATGATCAAGGTCACCCACTATGACACAATCTTGTTACGAAACACTAAGCATTTCATACATAAATCAAAATACAAAAATATTGTGATGAAAACTAAAAAAAACAATTTTCCAAACACAGAAACACTTCACTAACATTGTAAATGATTATAAGGTATTAAGATAACAATATTAGGATGATCATTTTGAGAAGAAGACAGATTTTTCCTCATAGTTTCATGTGTAAAAGATCATCAGTTTATTGGGTTCAACCCATTCAGTTTACATACTAGATTGTATTCTATGGTTCAACCCTTTCAATTTATTGGGTTATATGGGACTCATTATAGGGTATTGTATATCAATTAAAATCAAGGAAACCATTCTATAATGTGATAAAATGAGAAAAGTAATAATAATAGTAAAACCACAATCAACAAGTGAGTTTAAAAGAAATAAAGGTATCAAAAGAAATGTATGTTGGTCCCTCAATGGTGAAGAATAAGGATGTACCTTCATTAAGGAAAGAAAAATGAATGGTGTGCTGAAGAAGTATAAATGGAAGAACAAGTTTAAACTGGTGAATAAGAAGAAGAAGAATTATAATAACTATAATAGGGATTGGAATTAAAATCTATACCATCATTTTTTAATCTATTTAATCCTATTATCTAAGAGGATTTATGAGTTGAAGGGGAAGACCTACTCCATGTGAAATCAAGTTTTTCAGAAGTTTTTATTTTATAATGTATATCATATTTTCTTAACTAAAATAATGTTTTTTTAAATTCCATTATCTTTTGGTGTTTCATTTTCATATATGTTTTGTTTTTAAAAATAAAAATTGTGGAAAGGAATAGAATGTTAACAGAGAGATATGAACTTAAGCATAAAAATATTTTACTACAATTCTAACTAAAACATAAAAATCCATTCATGTTGATTTAGTTTAAACCATTTTATTTGTCTACCTTGATGAACTAAATATTGAATTTATTTAAAACCTAGTACTTCGCATGTGTGATCTCTCAAGTCTACATAGCTATGCTTAATTTTCAAAAAAGAATAAAATTTTTGAAAGTTGAAAAAATATTGATGCATCATAAATAGAGATACATGGAAATAATATATCGAAGGAAAAAAATTTAGTTTATTGTGTATTATATAATCAAATATAAATGTTTATGTTGTTGTGGAAATGTTGGGAGTCACAACGAAAGAACATGTATGCGGATGAAGAAAAAATTCAGTATCAAAATTAGAATAAAAAAACATGACACATATATTTAAGTGGTTAGGTAAATTATCCCTACATCAATGGAGAGGAATAAATACAACTATAGTTAGCAGCACAAAAATTTGGGGGAGTTTAAGGTTTCTCAATCACACAAAAAACCCTAGACAAAATTGAGAAAATGAGAAGGATGAATCACAATTCCACCAACTATATAGAATGTCTTTTGTGATAGAGTAAAAGGTATAAGAATGTCCACAGAGCTACAATGTGGCAAGCCAAGTCCCATGTGATATAGTGGATGGCAGCTAAAAGTTTTAGGAGCTATAATAGTCATGACAAAATTCCACACTACTAATGTGCCATGTTGATGTTGGCCAATCATCTCTACTATAGAATAGATAGAGAAACACCAATCTGACATTTCAATTATATAATTGAAGAGAAATAATTGAACTTTCATTGAATTAATGTTGTTTAATATAATTTTTGTATAATTAAATTATGCTAATTGTACCCATGAATAATATATTTCACACAAACTATTTTTTTCATACACTTGAAATCATATACGGACGTTAATTATTTCGTAACAATTGTATAAAATAAAAAATAGTATAAGAATATTTTATAACCATTGAATAAAAAATGTATATATACATTTTTCAGAAATGTTTATCTATGATTTTATAAATAAGAGTATATAATATTAAAATATATACATGTATTTAGTGTTAATTAGCCATAAAATAGGAATAAGAATTGTGTGTGTGTGTGAAACTAATATATCAAAAAAAACCTAAATTGTGAAGATTGTTTAAATTATCTACTTAAATATATAAAATTTGAAATGTAAAATTTTTTAAAAATAAATATAGAGTTCATTAAAATCATTGAATAATTCCATCCATTGAATAAACACTTCAAGATGACACCAATCTTTGAAAATAAATATACAAATTAAAAAATACCATTCAAAATAATGATTTTCAACACAAAAAAATGATATTGAATTATTAGGTTTGATGTGAGTTTCTATTAGAAGAGTTTTTCATTCATGAAAGTGAAATATATAAACCAAGGATTTTCATCCACTATAGGTCACTACTATAGAACAATGTAATCAGAACATACCATTCACATTAGAGTACTCAGAGTGCCCTATTTGATTGTAATCTTTTTCCAGAAATTATTTCACCAATAAATGACATGAATTAATTGTACCTAAAATTGAACAATATTATGAAATCACACAACATGTTTAAAATATTCATTTTGACCATATGGAAGTAAATAGCACAGGGTGTGTTTGAGAACACTTACTGAAAATTGTTTATGTCACTTATAACTTATCCCATATGATAATTATATTTAATAAATAAGTTAGGGTATTTGTGTTTATATAAAAGCACTAAAGTTGTAGGAAAATAATTAAATACATGGTTGCAACATTTTCTAAAATATTAATATGGAAACAATGATATAGAAGAACCTATGATAAGTGAAAAGTTTAAAAATGGTTCTCAGTAATTGTTTTCATAAAAATTCATAATTAATCAATAGTAATTTTTTTTCATGGCGAAATGATGAACATATTGATTTACCATATAAATATCACAAGATTCAATAGCTGGTAGATTAAACCACTCTGATACATCAATAATGTTCCTAACATTCTCAATGTAATGATGAGAGACTAGTAAACAAAAGTTCTATATTGGTCATTACATGGAAATGTGACCATCCATAGACTTAATAGAATATAAAGCCAAGATTCCATAACACATATTTATCATTTATAAAAACTATTACAGGAATAAAACATTCTAATATGGATAGACCAAAAAACAATATATATGGATAGACCCATTGAAATTTTCCATTAAAATGTTCCCAATTTTTATTTATAAAAACAATATATTAACATAATAAAGGAAAATAATGAATGGAATAAATAAAACACAAATCTTAAGTTTTGAAATATGAAAATGATTCACTTTCAAGGGTAAATTTTCAATCCACTCATCAACACTTATAAATTCACAAACATATATGGATAGACTAAAAATATTCAACACCATAGAAATGTTATGTACAATAATTTCCTACATTAAATAATTGAAAAATCAAAAATTAGTAAATTTATATAAAATTTATCAAAACCCCTAAAATGGTGAGCATGACATTATAAAAATATAACATATTTGATATTAAAATCATGAATAAAGATATATAAATATAATCACCTCTAAAATTTAAATTACAAAAATTCATGAAAGGATTTAAAATTTTGATAGAAATTTATGAGGGTGGAAGAGAAAAATGAATTAACATTAATTGATGGTAGCGAAAAAAAAATGAAATTTGGAAATCTAATATTATCAAAAATATTATCTCAAAATGGAAACCAATCAATTCATCGAATCAACTGAATAAAAACTTTTCAAATGATTAATATTTTCGGCATGCCAAGAAACAGAATAGGGGTAAGTATCTATTATTTGTGACCCCTCGTATGAAATTGAAAAACATGATATCTAAAAAATGAATACAAATATTAAATTACAAGATCGAATAAAATTAAACAAAAAATTAAAAAAAAAATTTTATATGATATGATCTCAGATCATATCAATGGAATGAAATGGATTTAATGTTTCTAATAAAAATAATAAAAATTAGAAAAACAAAATTTTCAAGGGAAGGTAGTTATTCATACCTGAAACCAAGAATAAGTAAATTCACATCTTCAGATCACATTACCAAGAACAATGTTCTCCCTTGTGAACTGTCTAAAAGTAAAATAAGAAACTGATTAATGAAAAGAATTTATGGAAACAAATATGTGTTGTTGTACCATGAAGTGATAATGGGAAACTAACAATGATGAAACTGAAATCATTGTCAATTGAAACATAAAAAGAAGAATTTAAAAAATCAATGTTATAAAATAAATGCTATAGATATATATATATGTGTGTGTGTGTGTGTGTATTCAAAAAAACACACGTAGGATCCAAGTATAGAAGTCGTTGCTGTCGAACCCATGTAGGATCCAAGTACAGTAACCATCGCTACCGAACCCACGTAGGATCCAAGTACAGTCATCATCGTTGCTGAACCCATGGAGGACCTAGGTATAGTCTTCCTCTCTTTCGAACCCACATAGGATCCACCTACTTTCGTCCTCGTTGTCGAACCCACGTAGGATCCAAGTACAGTCGTCATCGTCATCGCAGTTGCAGCCAGCTCTAGGGTTCCCGCACACAGCATGCTCGATTTCGGGAGGGTCCGCTCCACGAGCCAAGAGGTTTGATACATCAACTATCATGAATTCCATCGTTGATGTATCAAAAAGTTCCATCTCATCAATAAAAACTCAACGCGACAGACAGCGCGTCAATCAGACGCCCGTTCTGAGAGTTATTGGTTTTTTCTTCCCAGGGGCCCGGTGGGTTTTTAAGCTAAAACCAATCCTACCGTACCCCATATACGTCCATACCTCATGTTTATTAATCCAAAATAATCGTCTCAATAATAGGAATTCAACTTAATTGACGGCACGTCATTCGGACGTCCGGTCGTTAGGTTATAGGCATTTCCACTCCAAGCGCCCTGTTGGTTTTGGGTTCAAACCAACCCGGCCATACCCAAACTTCTCGTAAAGCTTGAGTGTAATATACAGAAACTACTGTCTCAATCCAAGGATCCCAATGCAACTGACAGTGCGTCGATCGGAGGTCCGTAGCCCAGGATATGGATGTTTAAAAGAATCTGTCCGAAAATAGGGGGATTGGGCCCGGACCGACCCGGCCCAATACCCCCTGGGTTGGCCCGAACCGGGTCAACCCGACCTGGGTCCGGGTCCGTCCCGATTGGGCACGGCCAGGCCCGGATGGCGCGGCCCGGCGTGGGCGGCCCGGCCCACGCGGCATGCGGCCCGGCTCGGATGCCGGCCGCGGCTCGGCTCGCGGTCGAGCGGGGTGCGAAGGGGGGGTGCCGCCCCCCTATTTTCGAAACGGAAAACCCTTTGGGGCCCGCCCCTGTGCGCTGGCCGGGGGTTTCAACCCCCCCGGTTTTTTAGAAAAATGGACGGCCATTATGGTCGACCAGTTGAACCACCACGGGACCCGCGGGGGTCCCGTCTCTTGGAGCGCTGGCGGCCGGCCGAGCCCGGCCGCCCATGCTGGTGACCGCCGCGGCCTTAGTTTGTGGCTCCCGTCCGACCGACACTGCGCCCCTCCGCCGTGGCCCGCTCTGGCCGCGGCCTCCTTCGGCCAAACCGGCACCGCGCTCCACCTCCGCGGCCCGCTCCGGCCACGGTCCTCTTTGTTCTCGCGCTGTGAAACGGCACCGCGCCGCCTTCGCCAAAATCATCAGCGAAGATTAACAATAAAAAGGGGAGGACGAGCGGCCATGTTTGTGCGGCTCGATCTCCTCCAATTATGACGATAACAAGCGGTCATATTTAAATCCACAAATATTGATAAATAAAACTTGATCGAAGGTAACCCCTGCCTCAAATGAAGTTCGCGGTTGTCAAGATCCGCAGATGATGGCGTCATTCTCGTTGTCGTCGGTATCTCCTCCCTTATTACGGAGGAGGATGAGTATGAAGAATATCGGGACCGCCAAGTCGACGTTCTTCGTTGGTGTCTCGGAATTCTTCAACAAAGTTGAAGAATTTCTTCAAAGGACTTAGAGTTCTCTTCCCAAATTCCACACACAACCAGCCAACAAAATAAAATAAGGTCTCCCATTATTTTATTATTTTTCGAAGAATTTCAAATTTCCAAAATTCAAACACATCATTCAATTAATTAAAAAGATTTAATTAATTAGATTAGTGTGTGTTGGCATTAAATTAATGTGAGGAGAGGAGAAGTCACCCAATTAATGGGGAAGTTAAACCATGTTAAGATGAGTTACACAACTTAAGAGGGGGATTAGAGGAGTTAGGGAATATGAAGGGTTGGGCTCGTGTTGGTCCCACCCCACCTTTATCCTCTCATGGGTAGTTAGTAACTAGTGGGTCCCACCCCAACTCCCACTCCTAGGATTAAACCACTTCAGTTAGGAATAAAATTTGAACCACAAATTTTATTCAATTCTTTATTAATCCCCAAATTTTAACAACTCCTCCCAAGCAAACTCACCTTTGATAAAGTTCCTCTTAAGCAATTACCGCCTCTGCGGTTTCTTCGGTGCCCTCGGATTTCTATTCCAGGCACTGGTTCAAAAGGTAGAAAAACTCGCTCGTTCGTTCACTGAACGTACCCGAGCTATACTTCATAAATTGATTCTAGGCACGCCGTGCCTCGGAATCAGGTGCCGTCAGTAACTGTGTACTCGTAAAATCCCAAAGAATTTATGAGAAAATTTTACTTGAAATTTACGGGTCTTTACAATACTCTCACCTCAGGGATTTACGTCCTCGTAAAGATACATCATAAACTAGGGAAATAAATGAGGGTACTATGCACGCATATTAGCCTCACGCTCCCATGTGCTCTCCTGGAGATTCCCGTGCTGCCACCTGATGCGCATTAGAGGAATCGACCATCCACTTAGGACCCGCTCCTGTCGATCCTCGGTCCCTATCGGGACCTCCGCAAATGTCGCCCCGTCATCGATGTCCAGCTCCCCGTGATCAATGATATGTGTCGGGTCATGCAGGTATCTCCTCAGATGAGATATGTGGAAGACGCCATGCACTATGTGCAACTGAGGTGGAAGATCCAGGTGATAAGACACCTCGCCTATCCTACTGAGAACCTGGAATGGTCCAATGAAGCGCGGAGATAACTTGTAGCCCCGGCCAAATCTCTGTAATCCACGTCGAGGTGAGACCCGTAAGAAAACATGGTCGCCATCCTCGAACTCTAGTGGTCTCTGCCTCCTGTCAGCATAGGACTTTTGTTGGCTCTGAGCAGTTCTCATCCTCTCCTGGATGATTTGTACCTTCTCTTTCGTGGCAGGGACCATCTCTGGTCCTACAAGTGATGACTCCCCAAGGTCTGTCCAGCATAGAGGTGATCTGCAAGGTCGGTCGTACAATGCCTCGTATGGTGCCATCCCGATGGTGGAATGGTAGCTGTTGTTGTACGCAAACTCCACCAAAGGTAGGTGATCCTCCCAGCTGCGACCAAAGGAAACATGCACGGAGCATTTACTCGAGAGTCTGAATGGTATTCTCCGTATGGCCATCCGTATGAGGATGAAAGGCGGTGCTCAGGCGTAGCTGCGACCCAAATGGCTCCTATAACCCCTTCCAACGTTGGGAAGTAAAGAGAGTGTCTCGATCAGAGACGATAGATGATGTTACACCATGAAGTCGTACAATCTCCTGAAAATAGAAGTGTCCCAAGATCTCCACTGAGTCCTGCTCTCTGATAGGTAAGAAGTGGGACGACTTGGTGAGTCAGTCTACGATCACCCAGATGGAGTCGTGTCCTCTAGAAGTATGTAGAAGTCTCGTCACAAAATCCATAGATATTTTGTCCCACTTCCACTACGGGACCTCTAGGGACTGTACCAAACCTTCCGGTACCTGGTGCTCTTCCTTCACCTGCTGGCAGGTGAGGCAACGTGAAACAAACTCTACTAAAACCTTCTTCATACCCAGCCACTAGTGTTGTTGACTAAGATCCTGGTACATCTTCTCTACTCCTGGATATACCGCCAATGGGGAATTGTGAAACTCCCTCAGCACCTCCTCCTGTAATGCAACCGGTACCATGGTACGTCCCCTGAAAAGGATGATGTGATCTCCTCCTACAGAAAATCCATCAAGTGCTTTTCCTGAGGATATCTATGCATGTCGCGTCTCACAGTCAACATCCCCACGTTGTGCCTCCCTGGCCCGCTAAAGTAATGGAGGAGTGACTGTGAGTGACTATAGAAATGTTTCCCCGTATCTATCCACGAAGGATATCTGCAACGCAGCTAGCTGATCTGTCACCTCTCCAAGTAGTTGGAGGCCCGACCTCCTGCTGAGAGCATCAGCTACTACGTTCCCCTTCCCAGGAGTATAGACTATCTCAAATTCATAGTCATGGAGGAACTAAAGCCATCTCCGTTGTCTCAGGTTCAGGTCCTTCTACGAGAAGATGTACCTGAGACTCTGGTGGTCATAGTAGATTATAAAGTGCTCACCCATCAGAGAGTGTCGCCACATCTTCAAGGCGAAGACCACTGCTGCTAATTCTAGGTCATGGATAGCGTAGTTCTGCACATGCTGCCTCAACTATCGTGAACCATAGGCGATCACTATCCGCTCCTACATCAGGACACACCTGAGTCTGGTCCCTGAGGCATTGCAGTAAACTAAGTACCCTACTCCCTCCTCTGGTAGCCTCAATATGGGTGCACTGGTCAATCTCTGTCTCATCTCCTAGAAGCTCTACTGTCATCTATCTGACCACATGAAGGGTTTCCCCTTCTTTGTCAAAGCTGAAAGTGGTGCTGCATCTATAGAGAAGTCTAGCACAAATCTCCGATAGTACCCATCCAGAACTAGGAAACTCCGCACCTCCGTCACGCTCCTGGGTGGCTCCCAAGGTAGCATTGCCTCGATCATTGTAGGATCCACCGCAACTCCCACCTCCGAGATAACGTGCCCTAAGAAGTGGACCTCTCGAATCCAGAACGTACACTTTCAGAGCTTACAATAAAGTTGGTGCTCTCATAGTGTGTCCAGTACAACCTGCAAGTGGTAGGCATTCTCCTCCTCAGTAGTCGAGTAAATCAATATGTCGTCGATGAAGACTACGACAAATCAATTGAGGTAAGGCTGGAAGATCCTATTCATGAGACTCATGAACACTGATGGAGCATTGGTTACGCCGAAAGGCATAACCAAGAACTCATAGTGGCCATACCGACACCTGATGGTCGTCTTCTGCACATCATCATCTTGAACATTGAGCTGATGATAGCTCGACCTGAGGTCTATATTTGAGAACCATCATGCTCCCTTGAGCTGATCGAAGAGGTCATCAATCCTCAGAAGTGGATAATTGTTCTTCACAGTCACCTAATCTAGGTGACGGTTGCTGACACACAGTCTCAAGCTCCCATCCGCCTTCTTGGCGAACAAAATCGGGGAACCCCAGGGTGAAACACTGGGTCAAATGAATCCCTTGACCTACAAGTCCTCTAGCTGTACACGTACCTCTAGAAGCTCATTGGGATCCATCCGATATGCTGGAGTAGATATCAGGAATGTCCCAGGGTATAGATCAATATAGAAGTCTACCTCCCTGTGAGGAGTTAGTCCTAGAACATCATCAGGAAAAACGTCTGCATACTGATCCACCACAACAGGAAAACTGGGACTCCTCACATCAACTGCTCCCAGGATGAGACTAGCCAACGGATGAGTGATCGACTGTCTTCTCTTCTATGTGAGTCCATCCTGCACTGCAAAGGCTCCCTTCTTTCCGATGAAGGTTAACCTACTACCATCGGTGAGAACACATCGCACCTTACGCCTGATACAGTCGATCTGAGCATGAACCGTAGATAACCAATCCATGCCCAAGATGACATCGTAAGGCCTCGACACCGCTACAAGAAGATACCAACCAAAGGTCTTGCCTCCAAGAGCAAGCTCACACTGCCGGCACCAGTGTGTAATTGTCGAGTCTGCTCTCGTAGGAGTCTCTATCCGTAAGGATCAAGCCAACGGCTCCTTTAGAATCTCTGAGCTCCGAACAAGGGAAGCGGCAATAAAATAATAACCCGCTCTTATGTATATATGAACTGCAACAAGGATGGAGCAGAAACAGATAGTACCTTGAATCATCTCAGGTGCACCGTGGTCATAGGTCTCCACTGCCTGAAGGTGAGCCTGCCCCCGTCCGCCAGCTCCCTGCGGTTGGGGTGGAACCCCTGGTGGTGGTGGTGGTAGAGCCTCAATGCGTTGCCCACCACCTTCTGCCCAACCTGATCCTCTTCCTCGTCCGCCTGTTCCCTGCAGACCGCCACGGTCTAACCTCTACCTCTGCCTGGGTGGTCCATCAACCGTCTGCTACTCCTCAGCATGGCGGGTCAGGCAGTCATGAGCTATGTGGCCCTGCCCGCCGCATGCATAGCACTACCTGCCTCTTGAATGACTGGCTCTGCTACATGTTCCCCGCACCTCTGAACCAGTATCCTGAGGTTGCCCGCCTAATGGTCTGGTACGCTTGGACATCTGCGACATCTGTCTACTGCTGGCTGTAGAAGACTCCGCTACATGTCACCCTGCGATAGGTCTCGCTACTGGTGAAGGCTAATCAAATAATCTCTCCACAAGAAGGGCTTGCTCTAGTACTCCTGCCTGTGTTGGAATGCTGAGGGAGATCATCGAAGCCCTGATCACATGCCTCAGTCCCTGCTCGAAGGTCCGAGCCCAGAAAAATGGGTCTCGTACCATGTCTGTGGAGTAGCGCGAGAGGTCGGTAAATCTCGCCGAGTACTGGGCCACTATCATGTTTCCCTACCGCAGCTTTAGTAACTCCTGAATGTGCACCGCACAGAGGGTGGCTGGAACGAACTCTGAGAGGAAGAGGCTCTCAAAGTCCGTCCAAAGAAGAGATGCCTCATCGTGCACCTGGAGCATCAGGCTCCACCATCTACCTACTGCTGCATGCAGGATACTCGCCGCAAGGATCACCATGAGGTCAGATGGTGTCCCCACTAATCTGAAAACTGGAACAACTACCTCCAGCCAGTCCTCGGCTGCCTGAGGGTCTATCTCCCCGCGGAACCTTGGCGGTCTCTGACGCTGAAACTCGTGCGGTGCACTCAGGCGACGTGCACTCTCAACTGCTGGCGCTGGTGGCAATGGTGGCTCAGTGGGTAGAGGTACCGTCGGTGCCTCCACTGTAATGAGGCCCTGCACCGAGGCCTCGTCACTCAGTGGGCTTCCAATTCTCACAAAACTCGGAACCGTAGCTGGCTACCATCGTGGGGCCATCCTGAAAAGAAACATCTGTGCCACGGTTAATACAGTATATCTGGTGAGCTGACACAAAGTAATCACAAAGAAAACTTTTTAAACACACATGCAATCAATGTTTTCATTCATTGAGTCAAAAATCAGAAGTCAGGGTCCTAGTGTATGGATACGTCGGCCGTCGTACCAACACTGGACTCCCTGGACTGATAACCACTCTCACTACTCTAAAAATTATTGTGTCACAGAGAAGAAATTATCAGAGTCCTATGTTTTACGGTAGAACCGACTCCTCTGATACCAATTTGTCACGACCTGTCCTCGGGGCCCATGCCGTGACTACCCCAATCCCGCCTTCCATAGGCCAGGGGCTGGAGACTAACACCAAAGGAGTAAATCCCGAGAAAATTGAAGGAATTGCCTTTATATAAGTAAACAAACACAACTGAGTACACAAGCTGAAGTAAACACTGATAAACTATGTACAAAAGTAAGTGTTGAAAAGTAAATGGTCCAGTATACAAACCCAACTGAAAGTACATTACAACTGAAAAGAAAGAACAACAGCAGTATAGTAAATCAGCAACCACCAAGTCGTCCTCCGGAATTCCCACCTGAAGGGTGGGTACAGATAGTCTCGTTGGCTCCTCAGGTCCGTTCGTCTGCTCCGTGTACATACCGCTTGATAGTCCACCTCCGGGTACCGTCCCGCTCCACAAGCCTCAACCACGATCATCGTTGTCCGTCTTCTACAATCAACACAATGTAGTGCGGGCATATCCCGTGCAGGGGTGAGTATACGATACTCAGTAGGGACCCCGAGACCCCCAAAGGTCTCCCAGAATCCACAAAGGATAGATACAAACACGAAGTATCATCCAACTCTACTTAGGTATGTGGCCATAAATATACCTACGTCATCATTTCCATTTCGTCTCCAACTCACAATCCCAAGTACAACCCAGTCCACACAAGAAAGCATGTCAATCATATCGATGATAATGATTGAAAGTCAAGACTCAGCTCACACAGGTATAATACTCACGAAGTGGGGTGGAGATGATAGATGTAGCCTCTGAATCACCTCCCCTGCCGAACCCACGTAGGATCTAAGTATAGAAGTCGTCGCTGCCGAACCCACGTAGGATCCAAGTACAGTAACCATCGCTGCCGAACCCACGTAGGATCCAAGTACAGTCGTCATCGCTGCCGAACCCACGGCGGATCCAGGTACAGTCTCCCTCACTGCCGAACCCATGTAAGATCCATGTACAATCTTCCTCGTTGCCGAACCAACATAGGATCCAAGTACAGTCGTCATCGGCGTTGCGGTCGCAGCCAGCTCTAAGGTTCTCACACACAGCATGCTCGATTGCGGGAGGGTCCACTCCACAAGACAAGAGGGTCGATACATCAACTTTCACGAATTCCAGTGTTGATGTATCAAAATGTTTTTTCTCGTTAATAGGAACTCAATGCGACAGACGGAACATCAATCGGATGCCCGGTCTGAGAGTTATTGGCTTTTTCGTCCTAGGGGCACGGTTGGTTTTTAAGCTAAAACCTACCCGACCGTACTCTAGCTACATCCAAACCTCAAGTGTAGTAAGCCAAAAGAACCGTCTCACTAAGAGAAATTCAACATAACTAGTGGCACATCATTCGGACGTCCGGTTGTTAGGTTATAGGCATTTCCGCTCCAAGGGTCCGGTTGGTTTCGGGTTCGAACCAACCCGTCCGTACCCAAAAATTGCCAATATCTCAAGTGTAATATAAATAAATGACCGTTTTGATACATGGATCCCAACACAACTGACAGTGCATTGATTGGAGGTCTGTATCCCAAGATATGGACGTTTAAACGAATCTGTCTGAAAATAGGGGGTTTGGGCCCGGACGGACCCAGACCAATACCCCATGGGTCGGCCCGAACCGGGTCGACCCGACCTAGGTCCGGGTCTGGCCTGGCTGGCGTGGCCCGGCCCGGCTCGGAAACCGGCCGAGCGGGGTGCGAAGGGGGGGGGAGCCCCCTGTTTCCGAAACAGCGGACCCTAAGGGGTCTGCCCTGCGTGCTGGTCGGGGGTTTCAACCCCCCGGTTTTTCTGAAAAAAGGCTGGCCATTATGGCTGGCAGGTTGAACCGCCGTGAGACCCGCGGGGGTCCAGTCTCCTGGAGCGCCGACGGCCGGCCGAGCCCGGCCGCCCCTGCTGGTGACCGCCGCGGCCTTAGGTCGTGGCTCCCATCCGACCGGCGCGGCGCGACGGCGCCGCGCCCCTCCACCGCGACCCGCTGCAGCCGCGGCCTCCTTCGTCCAAACCGGCACGGCGAGACGACACCATGCTCCACCGTCGCGGCCCGCTCCGGTCGCGGTCCTCCTCTTTCCCACGCGGTGCAACGGCAGTGCGCCGCCTTCACCAAAATCATCAACGAAGATTAACAATAAAAAGGGTAGGAGGATCGACCATGTTTGTGCAGTCCGATCTCCTCCTGTTAGGACGATAACAAGCAGTCATATTTAAATCCACGAAGATTGATAAATAAAACATGATCGAAGTTAACCCCTACATTGAAGGAAGTTCGTGGTTATCAAGCACCGCAGATGATGGCATCGTTCCAGTCGTCGTCGGTATCTCCTCCCCTGTTGCGGAGGAGGAAGAGGTTGAAGAATTTTGGGACCGCCAAGTCGACGTTCTTCGTCGGTGTCTTGGCGTTCTTCGACCAAGGTGAAGAAGTTCTTCAAGGGACTTAGAGTTCTCTCCCCAAAATCCTCATACAACCAGCCAACAAAATCAAATAAGGCCTCCCCTTATTTTATTATTTTTCCAAGCATTTCAAATTTCCAAAATTCAAACACATCATTCAATTAATTAAAAAGATTCAATTAATTAGATTAATGTGTGTTGGCATTAAATTAATGTGAGGAGAGGAGAATTCACCCAATTAATGGGGAAGTTAAACCAAGTTAAGATGAGTTACACAACTTAAAAGGGGGTTTATAGGAGTTAGCGAATATGAAGGGTTGGGCTCATGTGGGCCCACCCCACCTTTATCCTCTCATGGGTAGTTAGTAACTAGTGGGTCCCACCCCAACTCCTACTCCTAGGATTAATCCACTTAAGTTAGGAATAAAATTTGTACCACAAATTTTATTCAATTATTTATTAATCCCTAAATTTTAACAAATCCTCCCAAGAAAACACACATTTGATAAAGGTCCTCTTATGAAATTACCGTCGCTACGGTTTCATCGGTGCCCTCGGATTTCGATTCTGAGCACCGGTTCAAAAGATAGAAAAACTCGCGCGTTCATTCACTGAACGTACCTGAACTAAACATCGGAAATTGATTCCGGGCACACCGGGCCTCGGAATCAGGTGCCGTCAGAAACTGCGTACTAGTAAAATCCCAAAGAATTTATGAAAAGATTTTCCTTCAAATTTACAGGTCATTACATGAATGTAGAATTTATTTAAGAATTTTTATAAATTTTTTTAATGTACTATGTGTTGTGATCATCAAATAGGGAAAAATTGTTGATTAATTTAGAACATGACTAGCATGTTTTGATAAATGCAACACATGTTTTTATCTATTTAAAATATTTTATGTAAGTGCACTAAAATTGACATATGTTTATTATAACAGGAATATGTTAACCTTTATTGAACTGAGACCAACACAAGAAGACACCACTTCAACACTGAATATTCATCAATATATAACAACTCCTAGATTAAAGGTACAAGTCATTCTTTGCCAATACATTTCATATCTGCTTTTGAGGTGATACAATACTTTAAATGGAACATATAAGTAAATGTATCAATTTCAATACCTAGACACTTATAGCATGATGTTTTCCAGGTTTACTGACACTGCAAGAGAAAAAAACCGTATGAACCCGTCTCTCCCCTCTCTATGGTGTGTTAGTGACGTAGAGACAAAAACTAAAAACAACAAGCAGTGGCTTAGATGGCTGAACATCAGTAGTGAAATCACATAATAGTAGAGTGAATCAATGTCTGGTTCATTTTATAATGAAAAATGCATTGTATATGAATGTTGAATTAACAAATATTTTAGAACAGATCAAATAGACAAACATGGTAAGGAGTACCAATGAGTGACAATGAAAGGGGATACACTTGTAGTGTGTTGTTTTCAAGGTTTACTGACAGTGCAAGAAAAACATAACCCTGAAATCATTTTAAGACCATGGAATATGGACCTAAGAACTAATCTCTCCCCCTCTCCTTGGTGTGCTCATGAGGTATAGCCAGAGAATCAAATCAGCAATCAGTGTCACAACCGGCTGAAGATCTGCAATGCAATCACATAAAAGCATATAGCTTCAAAAGGGAAGTGAAGAAATATATGACGGAATTGAATCCAATATAGAAAGCATTGATTATTTAATACATTACAATTCCATTAACAAGGTGGGGGTTGGAGGTCTTAGTAGAGGACAATGTCGGCAGATGGGGGTGCAATTGGAATCGATGAGACGTGAGGAATCGGCATCGGTAGGAAGCAAAGAGTCGGTTAGTGGTGCAATGGGCGCATCGTCGAGCTTGGTAGGATACGAGATGCGGAAGAGGTGGGTGCACAATGGAGGTAGGTGCACGTCATAGTTGGGTGCGCGCCACTGGCTGTGGAAAGGGTTGACGATAGGAGGTTTGGTGGCGGCATTCTGTGTTGGATGATGGGGACGGACAATAGCAGCAGGCAAGGTCGATGACTGTCGTGAATAAATAATAATTAGATGATCCTCTTTTATTAGTAATAGTTACATTATTAGTTAAAAATAATGATTAAATTGCTATTATTATTTATAAATTATTATTATTTAAATTTCAACCTTTGTTTTCTATCTGAATTCAATTCATCCGACGTTGAAATGATTATTTTTTAGACTTCTCGCATAAGAATTGAAACTTTTAACCATTCAACATAGATTTTTTGGATAACCAACATAGAAAGTGTATGGTTTTTTTAAATATTTAGATACAGATTACTCAAACATGAGACATGCGAACTAAAAATTGCAGAATACAAAAGACAAAAAGAAAAATAATCGTAATACTTTGACTTACTTTCATTGCTTGTCGTTGTGTCCTTCAAATCGATATGTTTTTTGTTTATATTCCTCTTCTTTTGAGGAAAGAACTCATGTGTCATCCCAAATGGTGGTTGGTAAGACATTTTAAACATCAGTTGGAAAATCTCATTAAGAAAATTGGTCTCTCTTGTCATTGATTGAAGTTATATGCGTCCCAAATTAATTACCCGTTCTTAGAACATTAGTATAGCATAAGTTCGGGGTCGATCCACAGGGAACCGTGGCGTGCGTGAATTCGATTGAGTTAATACTTAATTTGGTGAAGAATGCAGAATTTAGAATCGATTTGGTTGATTTTGGGTTTTGATTGAAACTAAATTGATTTACTTTGAAGAAATGGATACAGTTTGAAAGAAAACAACATGTAAATTTAAAGTGTTTCTAAAATGGGAAGAAAAGACATGTTGGGGATGTGGTGATTAAGGAGTTCTTATGCAGATTGTTTAAATGGTTGTGTTGTTCATAATAATTCAATCATTCTGGATTTCATTTAGTTACAAGATTTTCTTGGTCTGGTTGCTCATTTTTTGAATTAGAGCAGTTGAATCCTTGGTCCGGTAGTCAGTGTTCTTAATTCATTATTACGTTCAGTCCATTATTTGAATTGGTGAAATCATTTCAATGGTCATGGATGTTTTCACCGTTACTTCTCTTTTGTATCGCTGAGAATCCTTCCCTTGGTCCGGCTAAGAATTCTCAGTTATATTAGACATCGGTTTAAGAAGACTAACATGAATTACAATGATTCAAACACAACTATATAAAACAACATAATAATTATGATCCCATCATCCACAACCCCAACATGAGGGGTTTAGTTACACATAGAATGTGGGAGAGAAAGACACACGTGATACCTGACGGATTCATCATGTATGTGTCGAGGTAGGGTGTCGGAAGGCGGAACGGCAGAGTGACGGAACCTTGGTAGCTTCGGGAATGTTGATAGCAGAGCTTCTCTTTCCTATCAATGGTTCTCCCCTAAAATCCGTAGGCCAAGACCTCTTTTTATAGAAAACTAAAGTACACGGCGTGAATAGAAAGTATATGCCGTGTACTTTTCGTCAACACGCTTTGGCGCCAATTTCTCCACGGGTAGGCGGCCTAACACGCCATCTTTGACTTTTGAACACGGTGCCGCCTGGTGGTTGGGTGTACACAGCGTGTAGCTCCTCCATACAAGGCGTGTAGCGCCACCATACATGGCGTGTAGTGTCATAAGTTTGGTCATCGACCCCTTCTAGAATAGCAGACACGACGTGTAGAAATTCAAACACGCCGTGTCTCCATTAACGGCCACATGGGCATGTGAACGTTTCGTCGGCAACTACCGCTTCTAGAATGTAGTACACGGTGTGTAGCTCCGCCACACACGGCGTGTATCTTCTACCTGGTGACATGGGCGTGTACTCCCTCCTTCAGTCTGTGTCCCTGCCTGGATGTACACGGCATGTATAAAAGTACACGCCGTGTAGATTCAAAATTTTCACAGGCTTCCCTTGATTCGTGTATTTAGCCAGAAAGCTCCTGAAAGTAAACAGAATCAACAAAATCAAATAATATGTTCATGAAACAATAGATATTTGTTGAAAACATGTTTTTATTGTCAACTATATATATGGAAATGTATTCACAAATCGGGTGCATCAAATTCCCCCACACTTAGTCATTTACTTGCCCTCAAGAAAAATCTCAACATCTAATTAATAGAGCCTATACTTTAAAAGGAAGACATTTAATTAATCAAATGTATAACTGATAAAGTTACTGAGGAAAAATTATAAAAGGCACAAACAAATTCAATTCATAAGATATTAAAATCATGCCTCATATATAATGCAATTAACTACTATCATCCTCTTTCAACACAGTTTTCTACATTTCAAAAATAAGCATGCCATTTGATGATTTACCTTACCAGTTAAAATCACACTCCACACTCAAGAAATTTTTATTAATAGTTATGCTCAATCGAAGGTATATACACTCTATCCATAGGTTTGCAAGATATCTTCTTCTCTACTTCAGAAAAATTGAATTACAAAAATCATGAGGGCTTTATCAATAAGGTTCAGATGTTTCTGTGGCTAAGGTTTGGTAGGTTCAGATGTAAAAATATATTCTGAGGCATGAAAAAGGAAGGCTAATTCATTTAAACAACATTGCATGATATTCAATGTAAAGTTCACTGAAAATACATCCTTCAAAAGCTCAGTCAAATTCTTTTGTAATCGTCACCATCTTCCTTAGGCAAGTAGGGTTCATGGGAAAATAAGCATAAGGTCTCCTTGTTGTTTGGTTCTTGTTTTTTTTAATTACAACAAAACACAAGGGAAACCCTTATTAATGCAATGAGTAGATGTTGGGAACCCATTCTGCCCCAAATAATCAAGAGGCACTCCCCCACACTTTATTTCATGGCTGTACACAAAAATATGTCATGTATTGTCAACTCCCTCTTTAAAGCTCAAACGAATAATCATGAAAAGTTTAAAAAGAAATAGGGTAGGAAGGGAAATAGGCTTGTAATGTGGCTTCCTATAAAGGTTTTTCCTGTCTTCTATGGGCTTAACGAAGATTAAATTTAGGGTAGGTCTCAAGATACAGGGGTTGAAACAATCTAATGCCTCGATCATTTTAATGTAATTCAAAACAATTCTTCATGTTTTGAAAAGAAAAACTTTCAAATTATGGTAGTGATGCATATCTTAACAATCTCTCAAGAAAGAGTGTATTAGAAAAGAAATACCAAAAAGGGTTAAGAATACCTCTCAGGAGTGGAAAAATAATAAAGGGACAATCAGGTCATGACATGCATATAAATGATTACCCTAATCAATATAATTTAATCAAGGATGAAAGGTTGCAATTGAAACTATATCTGCAATCATTTTAAAATACTTAATAACTAAAATAAGCATGAAACATTTCCAAAAGTTCCTACTGATAACCCTAGCATTTATAATATTGATTAACCAAAATTGCTTTACATTTTTAAATATAGAGCCTAATAATGATGTCTCCTAGGTTAGTTTAAGGGCATATACTAAGGTGAAAGATATAGATGCTCCCCCACACTTAATACTGCACATGGTCCAGAAAGTGAAATACTAATGTAAAAGGTGGGAAACGAAGAGAAATGGGGGACAAAATGAGGAAAAGCAGTGGAAGAAGTAAATCCAAAAAGAAAGAAAATAAAAATGGAAAAATACTCCCCTTGTGAAAAAGTGATTCCCAAGGTGCTCCATGATACCTGTGACTGGTGAGGAAAAAGAAAACTGCAAACATGCACAACATCACAGCACATAAAATGACAGAAGAGATATATAAGATAAAGAAAAATGTCACTATCTTGGGGTTGCCTCAGGGGAGGCATCATCCTGTACAGAAGTGGCCGGTAAAGAAGACTCGGGAGGCGTGGAAGTGGGAGGCTCTGACTCTGCATCGGGAAGCGAAGTTGAAGAAGTAGGAGACGCAGGTGCTAGACTCGGGATCGTAAGCTCAGCAGCAGGCCCTGGCTCGACAGAAGTGGCAGCAGCAGAGCTCACCGTAGTCATCAGAACGGAATCTGTGGCCGATGCAGGAGATAGCGGTGGAGTAGCAGCAGAAGGGCCAGGAATGGAGGCAGAGCCTGGTGGCTGAGGTAGTGGAACACCAAGATGTTGAGAAATATGTACCAACAGATGCTCCATCCGGTCCTGGCGGCCATCCAGACGAATCAAATGGTGTGCAATGGTGTCCTGGCGGCTGATGATACGAGCTAACTTCTTCTTCATCGTGGCTAGGAGGAGGGAAAGAGTCGGATCGACCGAGGGTGCGGGGGTAGGTGGGATAGGGGATGGGACAGAAGAAGGAAGGTCATAAGAAGTGGGTTCAGTAGGAGGTGGGTGAGGTAGAGAAGCTGGAGGGGGTGGGGAAGGAGGAGCGGGGTCAGCAGGTGGCGGAGCTCGAGCCTGAGCAAAGATGTCGGCACCCCCCTACTTCCAGACCAACCCCAGGCGAATGAGCATGAGGAAGTCTATCCACTGGGGTGAACATATCAAGTCATAAAGTAATGAGGGCTCGAATACCTCTAAGTGGTGGTCAAGACGGGTGGTGTAAAACCCGCCGTTCAGGTTGCCCTGACGGCCGGTAAACATGGAGTGGAAATAAGAGGCGGTAAGATTGGGGAGGTCCGGGTAGGCGTGCCGGATGACACAGGTATGAAGCTCCATGTCACGGCCGGTCACGACCCCCATATCCTCATTGCAGGGAAAAAGGATGGCGCTGGAGCACTGGTGGGTGAAGCGGAGGACGAGGTTGGCTATAAGAGTGCTCTTATGAGATGTGGGGGAGTATCGGTGGTCAGGCCCAGCGATCTCCCGCCACATGGAAACAAGGTCAGAGTGCTCGGGCCGGGTCAAGTCAGAAACGGGGGGTGGGGTGATAGGATAGGGGTAGAAGCCGCACCCTTGGCCAAACTCTGTCATAGTAAGAGAGAAATGTCGGCTGCCTAGCCGAAATCGGACTATGGGTACTGCATCGCCAGGTGTCTCCCGGTACTCCGCTCCATCGAACTCAAAGGAGGCCGCAAACTCCAAAAATAAAACACGGAACACAGGAGTGCTGACCTGGAAAATCTCTAAGAGTGCGGTGTTCCTGAGAAGAATCTCTAACTCCTCCCAAATACCGAGCCGTTGCGGAATGTTGCTATCAAGGTACCTGCCACTCAATGGTATCGGCCGATGAGAGAAGCGTCGGAAACTGTCATATGCGAGGTCGGTGACTGGGAATACCGTGCAGGGATAGGGAGCACCTGTAGGTCCCAGCCTAGGTGTCAGTGCAGCATCAAAATCTGGATCTTGAGGTGGATCTGCCGAAGAAGAAGGTGGCTCGGTGGAAGGTGTGATCGAAGAGGGACCAGCTACTGAGGATGATAGTACATGGAATGTGGCAGCTTCTGTAGCATAAGTAGGCCCAGCCTCATTTGAGGGAGTGAGTGGCGGCAGAATGGACAATGGAGGGAGCTCAAAGACCAGAGCGTTGGGGTCCGGCTGCGTAGGTGGTCGGAGTCAGATCCGACGATAACTGGGCCTCTCGCCCTTGGTGGTGGAGGTTTGCCACTTCCCGCGGGAAGGATCATGATCTGCCATATCGTGAAATAGAAATAAAAATAAAACAAAACAAAACCTATAGAAAAAGGAAGAAAATAAAACAAAGAAAATGTGAGAAAACTGGAAAATAAAAGTACACGGCGTGTACTCCAGAGTACACGACGTGTAGTCAGAATAGAGAGTATCCTGTGTTCTCTGGAAAGACACATCGAGGGTGGAAAACAGACCATGGAAATGTACACGGCGTGTACCGAACATACACGCCGTGTTCAATCAAAGTGTTGGTGGTCATGTGGAACAAATGAAACAACCATGTTTGTATCAGTTCATAGAAAACAATACACTCCATGTAAGTACAGGCCACGACGTGTACTGCACATGAAGAACATGGACGTGTAGAGGGTGAGACACGGGCCGACTAAACATCTGACAGACATGGCATGTACCAAACACACACGCCATGTAGGAATATAGGGTGAGAGACCATGTAGAGTGAAAACATGGGCCAACTACAGATATAAAGGACATGGCGTGTACCAATCATACACTCCGTGTTCTGGAACATGGGGTGACAGGCCGTGTTATCCTCCACACACGATGGGGCCAAAGGAAATGGTCTACACGGTGTGTACCGAACATACACGCAGTGTATGAAAACATGGTGTGTGAGTCCGTGTGCAAAGGAGTACTCGGGTACGACGAAAAAAAGGAACACGGTGTGTACCGAACATTCACACCGTGTATATGCAAAATTCGAAATATTTTGTGAGTGGCTGTGTACATATGTACACGACATGTGTTCTTCATTTTTTGGCTATGTACAGGCGGAAGCCAAACGGTCAGCCGATCCGATAAACACTTTAAACGATTCTAAAAACACTAAATAGAGGGTGCATAACGGTGTACCTGGACTGAGGATCACAATGTGAGAAGAATTAGAACTTCAAACTCCCCAAATCGACGGATCTGGCAAAGGGGGGTTCGGGTGGCATTTGGGAGAAGAAACGGAAAGAAAGGAGAAAGGATGGGGTGGTCGTGTGACACGACCTCAAGCCGGGTGGCCCGCGGCTTATATAGCCGCGGTACACGGCATGTATGTTTGGTACATGCCGTGTATCCCAATTTTTTTTAAACATATATATAAATATAATTATTATAGTAAACTATATAATAATTAATAAAATATATATATCTACAAATTCTATTATAAATAAACCTATACACGACGTATATTAAGAAATACACGTCGTGTATTTTAAAATGAGAAAAAGAGTAGTACAACCTTTGGTCTGATGCTTGGGGCGGGATTCAAACCGGTGATCAGCCGATTCGAACGGACGCCCTCGCCCACTGGAGTAAAGGTTTTTCTTTTGTTTATATTAGTGTTATATATATATTTATTCTATACGGCCTATACACGTGGAAAGAAATAAAAGCACGGTGTGTGGTTTTTATTTTGGAAAGGATGGGGGTGAAGCAGGGAGATTAGCACGATTCGAAACTGGGTCTTTTGAACCTAGTTCCGAGACATTGCCAATCTGCCAACTTCACCCGCATGTAATTTTTTATTTTTAAAACGTGTTTAATTTATATTTGAAAAATCATGGCGCACACGGCGTATATCGGAGTACACGTCATGTGGTTTTATTAAAAGAACAAATGATGGAAATGGGACGGTTTTCTGGATTCAAACTCAGGTCTTTTGAAACCGGATTACGATTCTAGCCAACCGGTCCATCCCCACCATGGGTTTTATTAAACACATTTATATATATATATATATGGAAAATACCACACACGTCGTGTAATTAAAAGGAGGAACCCTGTGCTGAAGGTATGTCAGAAGGATTCGAACTGAGGATGGCTGAATAAACTCCAGTGACTTTGCCATCGGCTTCGGCATCATACCTGTTTATTTATTTGTTATTTTAGAGATTTATACTATGAAGATTACAAATTAAAAAGATAAGTACACACCGTGTATTTAAGTGGGACACGACGTGTAACCTATGGGTTTCCTCCCAGGAAGCACCTTTGATTTAGGTCATTGGCTCAACCTACTTACCTTGCTTACCTGATATTTTCGGTGGATAATGGTCCCAATAGTGGCCGCCCTGGCCATCTAGAAGTTGCAAGTTCTCTGGATCTTCTTCAAAAGGAATTTCTGGATTGTTAAAATTATCAGAAATATAGGAACATACCAAATCATCCACCAGGAAGTCATCCAGTGTAGTTATTGTAGAACAATATTCATGATCGGACGATGATGCCTGCTTGATGGCTTTGAGAACATTGTATGAGACTCTCTCATCTCCTACCCGGAAAATAAGCTCTCCTTGGTGCACATCAATGAGCACCTTCCCAGTGGCGAGGAAAGTTCTTCCCAAAATAATTGGTGCCTCCGGATCCTCCCCCATGTCAAGGATGATGAAATCAGTAGGGAGAATCAGCCTACCCACCTTGACCATTACGTCCTCTAGTAGTCCCTTCGGGTGTTTGATAGATCGATCAACAAGTTGAAGGGCTACGTGGGCAGGCTTGAGCTCGTTGAGTCCCAGCTTCTTGAAAACTTCGAGGGGAATGAGGTTCACACTGGCCCCTAAGTCACAGAGGTCCTTTCCGAACTCACAGGATCCAATAGTACAAGGAATGGTGAAACTACCTAGATCTTGGATTTTGGGAGGAATGGAATGTTGAACCACCGCAGAGCACTCCTTTGTTAGTGCAATAACGCCCAAATTTTCTATCTTCCTCTTATTCGAGAGGATTTCCTTCATGAATATGGCGTAAGTGGGCATCTGAGTCAGGGCCTCTGCAAATGGGATGTTGATATGTAAATTCTTGAACACATCCTTGAATTTTCTGAACTGGTGGTCCAGCTTCCTCTACATCAATCTTTCCAGAAAAGGTAAGGCAAGCTTGAATGGTTGGATTACTTCCTTTTCTTTATTCTGCAAAGCCTCTTTCTGCAGGCTCTTGGATGAGGAGGGGTCGGTATTGGTACCTTTTTCATCAATAGTGGGTGTGGATGCACTTTTCTGTGCTAATTGGTTTTGTTGGAGCTCTTTTCCACTCCATAGAATGATAGCATTGTCCTCCTCCCTTGGGTTCTTTTCGGTGTTCCCCGGTAGTGTACCGGGCTGTCTCCCTGAAAGTTGGTTTTCCAGCTTTCCAATCTGATTCTCCAAGCCTCGAATCAAAGTTTCCTGATTTTGGAATCGAGTCTCAGAAGTATATATGAATTTTGTCATCAGATCCTCTAACCTTGAGGTGTTCTCCTGCAGGGGTGGTTGTTGAGCCGGTTGAGGTGGTGCTACCGTGGCTATTGTGGACGAGGGTTTTGATACCCTTGTTTATGATAAGAACCCTTCTGGGGTTGTTGAGACCTTTGGTATTGGTTCTAATATGGACACTGGTTGTAGCTGGGTGGTCACTGGGGCAGAGGATTCTGCTGATGTTGGCCCCAGCCTGTGTTTTGTTGATCTCGCCATGCTGGGTTCTGGTACTACTGGTATTGGTTGGGCCCTTGATATTGGGCAAGATAGCTCACCTCGCTTGTCAAAGGGCCTCTAGTCGATCTCGGGCATTCTCCCATGATGTCGTTATCACCACAGTCACCACATGCTGGATGGTTCACTGCATGAATGTGAGATGCTCCTTTGAGGTTCAATGCGTCGATTTTCCTGGATACAGCATCCAAATGAGCAGCTAGCATAGTGGTAGCATCAATATTGTGCATACCTTTCTTTTGAGTCCCCTGCTCGGAGTGCCACTGGAAGTTTTTGGCGGACATGTCTTCTAGTATTTCGAATAGTTCTTTGGGGGATTTTCGCATCACCGTGCCTCCAGCAGCAGTGTCCCCTACGGACTTGGTATTCGTGGTAAGTCTTCCATAGAAGGTCTGGAATTGCATACAGAGTGGGAGTCCATGGTGGGGGAATTTTCGTAACATATCCTTGAATCGTTACCAGGACTCGTACAACGACTCGGAGTCGTGCTACTTGAAGTTATGGATCTCATTCCGGAGTGTCACCGTCTTGGATGGTGGGAAGTACTTGGACAGGAACGCCTGGGCTAGCTCCTCCTAGGTGAGGATAGATCATTGTGGCAGCCCCTTGATCCAATCCTTCACCTTATCCCATAGAGAAAAGGGGAATAGACGAAAACGGATGTCATCCTCGAACACGCCATGGTACCGAAAGGTGTCGCAGATCTCTAGAAAGTTGGAGAGATGGGAATTCGGGTCCTCAATGGCCAGGCCTCCAAATTGGACTATGTTCTGGATCAGATGCATGATAGCATGCTTGATCTCAATGTGATGGGCCTAGACCGGAGGATTAATGATGCCCGTATCAGCTCCGTGAATCAATGGAAGTCCATACTCCATAAGGGTACGTCTTGGAGGTTGTTGTTGATGGGGGTGGAGCTTGCATGAACTGCTCCTGAGGGGCTAAGTATGGTCATGTGAAGAGTTTATGCGGCGGCCGTTGGTAATCACTTGGGAGGAATTACATGAAGGCTCCAGGAGGTTTCTCTGGTAGACCAGCAGCGGGAGGCTACTAATCCTGGTATTGATGCTCAGTCGCAGCATCTACGGCTGGTGCTCCCTCTTCCTTGTTCACCATGGGTCGTGGTTAATGGTTGTGAGTTTCTGTCCATGTACGCCGACGATAAAGCAAGGTCTGTTCGATTTATGGGTCAAGCGGAACTAATTCCGAAGACTCAACCCTTCTGGATCGTGTAAAACGTCTAAACATACACTTTAAGCTCTGCACAAAACAAAAAAAAACAGGCGTAAAAGGGAAAAACAAAAGAGAAAATTTGAAATGGTATTATAAAAAATATTTTTGATAATTTTTGATTTTCATTTTCACCTCAATGAATTAATAACAAAATTGAAATCTTAGCACTAAAACCAGACGTGTCCCTGGCAACGGTTCCAAAATTTGGCCTCTCTTGTCGTTGATTGAAGTTATATGCATCCCAAATTAATTACCCGTTCTTAGAAGTTTAGTATAGCATAAGTTCAGGGTCGATCCACAGGGAACCGTGGTGTGCATGAATTCAATTGAGTTAATACTTAATTAGGTGTAGTATGCCAAATTTAGAATCGATTGGGTTGATTTTGGGTTTTGATTGAAACTAAATTGATTTACTTTGAAGAAATGTATACAGTTTGAAAGAAAACAATGGGAAAATTTAAATATTTTTTAAAATGGAAAGAAAAGACGTGTTGGGGATGTGGTGATTAAGGAGTTCTTATGCAAATTATTTAAATTGTGGTGTTGTTAAAAATAATTCAATCATTCTGGATTTCATTTTGTTACAAGATTTCCTTGGTCCAGTTCCTCTTGTTTGGAATTAGGGAAGCTGGCTCCTTGGTCCAGTAGTCAGTGTTCTTAATTCTTTACTACGTTCAGTCCATTATTTGAATCAGTGAAATCTTTCCAATGGTCATGGATGTTTTCACCGTTACTTATCTTTTGTATCACTGAGAATCCTTCCCTTGGTCCGGCTAATAATTCTCAATTATATTAGACAGTGGTTTAAGAAGAGTAAGATGGATTATAATGATTCAAACACAACTATATAAAATAACATACAAATAATGATCCCATCATCCACAGCCCCAACACGAAGGGGTTTAGTTACACATAGAAAGTGGGAGAGAAACGACACACGTGATACCTGACGGATTCATCGTGTTGGCGTTGAGGTAGGGTGTCAGAAGGTGGAATGGTAGAGTGACGTCACCTTGGTAGCTTCGGGAATGGTGATAGCAGAGCTTTTCTTTCCTCTCAATGGTTCTACCCTAAAATCCATAGGCCAAGGCCTCTTTTTATAGAAAATTAAAGTACACGGCGTGTATATAAAGTACACACCGTGTACTTTTCGTCAATGCGCTTTGGCGCCAATTTCTCCACGGGTAGGTGGCCTAACACGCCGTCTTTGACTTTTGAACATGGCGCTGCCTAGTGGTTGGGTATACACGGCGTGTAGCGCTGCCATACGCAGCGTGTAGTGTCATAATTTTGGCCGCCGACCCCTTCTAGAATAGCAGACACGGCGTGTAGAAATTCAAACACGTCGTGTCTCCATCAACGGCGACATGGGCATGTGGACTTTTCTTCGGCAACTACCACTTCTAGAAAGTAGTACACGACGTGTAGCGCCGCCACACGTGTCTTGTATCTTCTACCTGGTGACATGGGTGTGTACTCCCTCCTTCGGTCTGTGTCCCTGCCTGGATGTACACGGCGTGTATAAAAGTACACGACGTGGAGTTTCAAAATTTTCACAGGTTTCCCTTGATTCGTGTATTTAGCCAGAAAGCTCCTAAAAGTAAACAGAATCACCAAAATCAAAGAATATGTTCATGAAACAATAGATATTTTCTGAAAACATGTTTTTATTGTCAATTATATATATGGAAATGTATACACAAATAGGGTGCATCAAAAATATATCTTCTTAAGTCAATCAGATGAAGTCTTCTTGGCCATAACAAAATTCATCAAAATGTTTATCTATAAGTGGAAAAAACACCTTTAATTTGGGTTTTTTTTGCATTCAACATCGATTATAACGAGACATTAATACATATGGTATCAATAGAGGCACTTTTTTCATTGGTTTATAAAATCTCAGGTTAAAAAACCTTCTAAAATATGAAATATAGAATACTTTCAATGCTCACCTTTTGTAAAACTGATTTTGAAATCCCTTCTAAAAGACGAAATTTACAAGGCTTTAGACCTCTGTTTTTAGTAGAACCAACATTGAAAGATGTGTTTTTTTAAAAAAATTTTCAAAAATACAAAATTCCATACATTTAAACACAAAGAACAGAACCAAACAACACAAATAGAATAAGGTGTAATAAAACTCATTAAAAACATTCGAATCATATTTTACAAATATATAGCAAAACGAAACTAAACCTTCAAATTAGTAAATCATAGAAAATAGTCTGAAAATAAATTTTGAAGTGCTTCATGTAATTTTATTTATTGAAAGAAACATCATAAAAAACCTACAATATAATTTGTTATTAATTTAATAATAAAACATATTTGATGAAATTATAAGTGTTATAATGAAACTAACCTTTTCAAAAAAAATTCTTACTATGGTCCTGTTTTTCTTATAAATGAAACACAAATCATAATAATCACATTCAACACTTCCTTGTTGAAGATGAAACATTGTTTTTTAAACAATATTTTAAAAATAAAAACACTATATTTTTAAAAAAAACATGTATACACTGATATAAGAGTCATCTGCCTGAATGTTCACATATTAAATTTTTATGGATCCACTATTGAATAGTGATCCATGTTCCACTCAATCCATGACCTATTGTAATTTTAAATATTAATTATAAAAACCCATATAAAATAAAAATATTAATATTAACAATATAAAATAATGGAATAAGGATTACTACATTAAAAACTTTTTGAATCTTCCTCGAACATCCCCCGATAAAAATCAAAACCAATATGCTATACATTCTTCATGAAAAATATTCATAACATCCAATGCCTACTAAAATATAAAAAATCCAGCATTAATAATGTCGGAGATTGTGTCCTAGGACCATCTTTTTGTACTTTTATTAAATATATATTCAATATATTACATATTAATAAAACTTCTTATACATGTTATTCATTTTTCTACACGAATATAATATAATAATTTCATAGATTTTACATCACATTGATAAGGTCGTAAAAGTTTCTCACTGTGATGATAACCTTGAAGTGCTATGATGATATTTTAAAATAATGTTATGTCGTTGGATAACATAGTATGACATGACACATAGTACATAGACTTTCAGGATTGAATACTCGTAAGCGGATGAGGCTTCTTCTCATGATGTTCACACTTGGTAATTTCCAAGATGATATATTATGATAATAGACCCTCTAGTAGGAATTCCACATGATTTTCTATCATCAGATATTCTTATTTGTGAGTGCATGTAATTTACTTTAGAACTTAAACTTATCATTGATGCATTTCATGACTGGATCACTTAAATATACTGACCAAAACCATCACACAATATGATGGTAGGAAATTGTGTATGTTGGGAGCGTCATAATTGACATGTCATTAATGGATAAATTGAGGAAGGATTAGTCCCTCCTGTCTTTATGGAAGATGATATATAAACCCTTTGATTAGAATAGAACTATCACCCTCAATTCCATGGACATGGTGTAAAGATGAGTTTACTTCAAATAGTTGATGAAAAACGTATTTGGCATATAGGTTGGTGAAATGGATGTAAAACCTATTGGATGAGATATTTTGATAAAGAGATTATATTACACAATGAATGTTCATATGTGGTCATGATCCTTATGATATTAAGATTTTTCTCTTGGATTCCCTGACCCATTTCTAGTCAGTCATCTTGGACTTTAGAGAGGACCGCCTAAAGCCAATAGGAAATAATCTTAGAGGGATACACACTTTGTGTTTCTGATGATATCGATTCAATTCTATTTGAATTTTATTATATGACTAAATATTATTCACAACACTAAGGAATAATTTTATTCATGTTTTATTGATCGCTAATATTGACATAGTACTAAATAATTATAAGATTATTAATAATTAATATATTTTATTATGTGAATATATATAAAATATTTAGTCACTGGATTGTCAATAAAATATTTATTTTATTTATTTAATATTTTAATAAATATTTATTCACTTGATTGTGAATAAAATATTTATTCAGGAATTCAATAAATACTGGAGGAGTTCGAATGGACCAAGACCGAGTCCAATGACAAATATTAATTAACAAGATGGTTAAATAATATTTGTTATCGTGGAAGTTTACATGCACTACAAAGTAATAATAATATAAATAATACTATTATATGGCATGATGATTATTAAAGGATTTAAATGTTATTTAATGGGAAATGTGCAATTAAATAATATTTTAAACTAAATCCAATATTTATAAATAGATGGTTATTTATATTGTATATTACATATAATATCAAGAATATAGAATCTTTGCATACAATGGATTCTCTCTCAAATCCTAATTTTCACTTCCTCTCAAGAACGAGAAATGTATGAGAGATCCCTTCTTGATCAATGTACACGAAATCCACATTAGTATCACAATATAATTTACTTGTCATGTGAGCACATAGGCATTGATTGACATATCTCATCAAAGGAGAACAAGTGGATCACTGCTAGTGGGATTTCATCCTTGGATCCCCACAATGAAATAAAGGCAATCTGAAATGATATTTTTTGGATGATTAACGTCATTTATGAAGAAAGGTCCCTAAAACGAGGTATTTTTTTCTTCCAATATTAAATAAATTAATTAAAAATTTGATTTCCAATATCCTTGCTCTTGGTTTCAAGCATCAAAATATTAAAATAAATTTTAATATATCTCCAACCACTACACGTTTTGGCTGTGCCCAAACCCAACAAGTAGTATTATAGTGGGAACATATAAATTTATAATTATTAATTTGATTGTAGATCCACTTGAAATAATGGTTGAATTTTTTATTTTTTATTATTATTTATATAATCCAATTTGAATTAACATGTTATGGACATATTAATGATGTTCGTTTAGTGATTCATTTTCATAATGTTTTATGAATAGATGAAGAATGACTAGAGATTCCATTGAGAAGTGCCAAAAAAATCTAGTAAAATTGGGTTACATGATGTGTAGTTTGAATAAACGCCATGTACCCATGCACATTTTACCTAGAAGAAACAAAAAATTAATTACACTTGATTCATTTATTGCACACTATGTGTTGATAGAGCCAACCTGACACATAGAAAGCAGATAGAAAGTCTGTAGCTAGAATATACACAGTGTGTTAAATGACTGAGTTAAGATGCCAAAGCTCCAAACATGTAACCTGTATACATGACAACTGAGGTACACATCCTGTAGCATGATTGTACATGCAGCGTAGTCTTTCAATTAATGTCATAATTAAATTACATTAAATTTAAAAATACAGCATTAAAACATTAATTTTTTGATTAAAACTTATTGTGTTTGAAAATTTAATATTAGTTTCAAATAATGTTAAATTATTCATTAATTTATTGTTACAAATATGCAACTATTTAATCTTCTGGTTATTTTCCATGAATACCAATAATGATTAGTATCTCCAAAATGAATATGGATGTCCATTAAGATAAAATATAATTTATTAATTCATTAATTCATTTATAAAAGGGAATTTATCATAATAATAAAGAATAGATAAATAAATAAATGTTATCCATTTATTTTTGTGTATACATTTCAGGTATAACCATTCATGAGCTTGACCAAGACTATTTTATTCATTGGGATTATTTTAATTTAATTTAATGAATGGTTGTCTAATTATTAATCATTATATTAAATATGATGGATTGTAAATCATCTCTCACTTTGTTATTATATAGGACCTGTATGTCTAAGGATATTTATGTAATCCATGAATAACCAGTCCTTTGGTTCCACTAACCTATATGTGAGATATTAATTTTGGTAATTTATGATGTTTCTCAATGCTTTTGGAGGCGGTTCAATATGGAACCATAATGATGTCAAACCAGGTGTTACACATGTGGATATATGGAATGTTGTAACTCATGCCAAGACCAACAACAAGAGTTATTTCCCCTAGGTCGAAGGTTTATTTAATGTTCACTCAATAAATCAACCATTAGGAAATTCTCATGAATGGGTCATTTAAGTAATTATTCATTTCAATATATGAAATTATTAATTTTTTTGGATGCAATATGATGATCACAAAAATAAATGAATTAATGTTCACAGATAAAAATTAAATAAAAGAATAATCTTTGAAAGTTTTATCCAATATTGTTAATAAATTAAGTAACATTCACTTAATATTAACAATACATATAAAGTATAAACCAAGATAAAAAAATTTCACATTTAATTAAAATAACTCAATAGAAAATTTAGTCATCCTAAGACTTTTGTTACTTCATTCGGAACAAAACTCAATTGAATGAAGTGTTTGTCCAACCTTTTTGGGACACTTACTTGTATAAGGGATGTTCTTATGATGGTTTTCGGTTGAATTCACCGTTTTACATAAGTAAGAGTATACCTTGAATGATTTGATGTAATTTGGAGGAAAGTGTTGAGAAAATCCAAATCAGTATTTCACGAATGTGGAATCTTCACAATGGATCAAGGAGCTGTAAGCCAACAGTGGGAAAATACGTATCTACCTAAATATATTTAGGTAGCTTGACCAACCCTTATAGGGTTTATGTTAACAAGATATGGATCATTACCACTCTAATTTCCTATAAACTATAAACTAATAGTTCAATGGTGAGGGTTATTGGGACATGATATAATAGTGGGAGATTTAATTATATCAATTAATTTATTATTTCTTGAAAAATTTGTAATCAAAAAACGTACTAACAATATACACTTTTTATTTTATATTAAAATAGAAATCTATGCATCCAAACTATCACTATGATCAATATTAGAGAAATAAAATCTCCACAATGTCATTAACTTCCAAGAGTGGTTTATATGCCTTTGAGTTATTTTTTATCATTGACAGAAACCTCACATCCTGGTCTGTCTGCACAAGAGGCGAGTGATAAAGAGTACCTTTTCTATGAAAAAAATTTGATTGAAGTAGTCAATGTTCAATGTTTGATGCCTTCATCTATGTCTAGTGAACTCATGAAGGCTTATCAATGTAGGGATGAGTATAATATTCTTGAGAACCTTTATGATCTTTATGACGAGAGAGATAGATAGATGTTTTTTGATATTTGAAAGGTGAAATTTCAGAGAAATCTTGGAGAGGTTTCACCAGATATACCTCATGAAGTCAAGTTAATTGGATACATTGAGTACTTATAGGTTCATGGGTTTAAACTCCCTAAAGAAATGGGCACCGATCTCATTTGGGCATCACTCCATCCGAGCTTATGTAGTTTTATTGTAAAGTTTTACATAAACAACATTGAGAGGTCACTATCAGATATTCAAACTCTTCTTCACCACTTAGATAAGGATATGAAGTGTGAAACGATTTCCTCCCTTGTAGTGAAAAATTGAAATGGAATGTGAAGTGCTTTAAACCCAAAATCTCTTTATTCCCTTCCAAGAATAAGAAGATCTAGGGGAATGTAAGGGAAAAATATGTCGTCTGTTTTTTATGTGGGAATAAGGTTCACTAGAAGAAAAATTACACCCAACCAAAGAAGCATGGGGAAGATTCAAATGCATTTGTTAATAAATTAAATTTATCTACTTTTAAAAATTGGGTATTTGACATTGCTTGTGGTGATCACATATGTATTCAAATATAGGAACCAAGTAGATTAAAAAACATTTATGGGGTGGGGGAGGTAGATCTATGAGAATCCAATTGAGCTAAACTTGCTATTATAACTATTGTATACTACCACCTCACATTTTTGAATGGAAAGATATTGGATTAAATTGTTTTTATTATGTTCCATTAGTTACTAAAAACATTATTTTTGTACCAAGACTAGATACAGTTGGTTTTATTTTCAAATTTGGGAATAAATGTTTCATATTATATATATATGAAATTATTTATGGTAAGACACATTTAAATAATGGTCATTATGTGATACATTTCATGAACCAAGTAGTGGAAATCGATATGATGTTACTTCACATGACTCATACCACACCCAACTTTGGAATCACCAACTAAGTCATGTAAACGATAAGCGATCAAAAAAAATACATCAAGATGGATGTTTATAGTTTTTTGAATTACAATCACTTGGTGTATGTCACACATGTTTACAAGGAAAAATGACCAAATCCTCATTTCAAAGGAATTGTTAAAGGGATAAATGTCTTCTTGAATTAGTTCATATCAATGAGTGCAGACCATTTCCTACTAGATTAAGGGTGGGTATTAATACATCATTACTTTTACCATTTTTTTTTGTAGATATGAATTTTTCTACATAATGTGGTATATGATATATTATTTTGATGAGTTCAAGGAATAAAAGAATGAAGTTAACAACCATATTGGTAAGAACATTAAGAAACTTCGATCAAACCATTGTGGAGAATATATAAATCAATAAATAATTGATTACTTATGGGATTTTTAGATTTTATCCCAACTCACCCCTCCTTACACGCATCAGTTGAATAGTGTAAGTAAAATGAGGAATCACACTTTTTCACATGATGATTTCAATGATGAATCATGGGAGTCTTCCATTATCTTTTTGGGTATATGCGTTACAAAAAACCCCACACATACTAAAATAAGTAACAATTAAATTGATAAATGAAATTCTATAAGAATTTTGGCATGGAAGAAAACCCATATTGTCTAATTTATATTTTTGGGGCAGTGAAGCATTTATTAATACCTGTTTAGGTAACAAAACTAAGGTACAAAGTTTACCTATATAGGATACCCCATGTAAATAAGGGGATATAACCTATAAAAATCCATATATAAAAATATAATAGTGGAAATACACATAATATTCCTTGAGAGGGAGAAAATATCTAAAAGAGATGGTGGGAGTGAGATAGACTTCGATAATGTTGGGGCTCAATGTGCACAAGTGTAGGTACATGAGAAGATTCCATAAAAAACAATGGAATAAGAAATAGTTCTAGAGATAGAAGTACTATGTAAGTGTACAAGAGTGGTTAGATAAGGAGAATAATATGGTTTTCCATTCACATAGTATGGTGACTCATTATTATTTGATAATAATGATCCTATAACCTACAAGGAATTAGTAAGTGGAACAGATGTCTTTATGTGGAAAGAATCTATGAATTCTGAAAGGGATTCTATGTACCAAAACCAAGTATGGATTTTTGTATATCCTCTAATGGAAGTAAATCCAATTGGTTGGAAATGGGTTTTTAAGAAGAAACTAGATATGGAAGTACAAGTCAGTACCTATAAAGTGTGAATGATTGCAAAAGGGTTTAAACAAAATCAAGACATTATATAAGGACCCGGCCTTAAACATTACTTATTATTGAATTAAATGAATAATTCACATTGTAGATCTTTTCAGGTTTAGAGTTTTAGAGAATTAGGAAATAACTATTACATCTCAAAGATTACAAAGTAGACACATCTACTCAGCTTCCATTTTTTTCACAAAATTAAAACTCTTGAACACAATAGTCATGTCTAGTTCCTTGTTTTAGACAGCCTGACATTTCATTGATCCCATCCTTGACCCTATTCATCTTTATGTCCTATGAAAAACATATCAAAAAAAACTTGGTATGAGCATAAAAAGCTCAGTAAGGGCTATAATAGTAAGGAATGAAAACATTAGTCCATGTATACATAATAATCAATGAAATCATACTTTACTCATAAAACATAATCAATTTAATCTACCTTATGAAATCATAAGTTTTATGAATAACTCATAGAAATCATAAAAAATAAAGGTAAATTGACACATTCATAACATTCTTACGTAGGGAGTAACCCTCATTGTTACATTTGGAATACCCATCACAATATATTCCCTAAATCTCTTCGGATAAACCTTAACGTTTAACTCCTTTGCGATACCCAATGCATTGGAGAGCTATATCGGGCTCACCCGCCCTCAGTTTATCACAGAACAACCCGTCTTCATAAATAATGCCCAAGAACCATAACATAATCATAGGACATAACTTAATAATAAATGAAAGATAACATTCCCAAATTTCATTAACAATATAACATTTTAAGATATTGAAATAATAAATCAATTCAAAAAACCATTTTCAAAACCAATTAAAACAGTTAATAATGAGACTTTTGAATCAAAGTGTCCCATACCACCTTGAAGATTTTAACATTTTAAACCATTAATATCAATATAAATAAATCCTTAAAACCATTTTGAAAAAATGGATATTAATGAGAAATATTTATATGAACAAATCATTAAAACATTTAAAGCGATATTTTAGTTAAAGGGTTTTTAAGATATTTAGAGACACTTGAATACAATAATTGAGGAATAACATTTAATCAGAACATTATAATATCTTGAGAATAAATGTATTCATGATATAATATTCCAAAGGATAGTATATACACCATATAATAGCGAATTAGTGCAGAACAACAATGAAGTATCAATAGAAATATAAAATGAGATGAAATCCCTTATAAAGAAGGTATCCTTAGATTAAGGATAAATCAATCTCATAATTATGTGTGACAAATATAAATAAACCCAATATAAGTGGATATTAAGTGTAAAACAATCAAATCTCATTCACTTATATTAAAATGATGACATATTCAATAACTACATGTTGAACCCAAATAAATCGAAATTGGGTTAAAAATTTCCCTTGGTAAAATTCGACAACCTAACGGCGTCACTTTAAAATTCATAAAAGTAGTTGATGAGAGAGAAAATGGTATCTCATCACTTGGACATAAAATTTACATCAATAATGATATATAATAACATATCCCAACATAAAAAGATTTAAATTAAAAGACATAACAAAATAAGTCTTTTAAAAAGAGTAGGGTGAAAGGTTCCCTTACCGATTTGGGTAACTTTCGAGACGTACACCCCATGAAAGAAGGACTATAAAAAATTGATGTAAATACTCATAAAAGAATTTATAATACACAAAGATTATAATAATGGGGAGTACATACACCACTCAAAAAAAATAGTGGCAAATGTAGCATAAATCTCACAGGATTAAAAGTGAGATGAAAAATCCCTTACGAAAACTCGGCAGCCTAACGACGCCACTTAAAACATCCAAAAAATGGATTGATGAAATAAAATATGGTCTCTCATCATATTAAAACATAATTTACAGTAATATTAATATAAAAGAACATCCCCCAACATATTAAATAGGAGGTTAAAGTAAGTTACATAAAAAGGAGTACTTAAAAGAAATAGAGAGGTAGGATCCCTTACCTCAAGTCTGACTTGTCTTGTTCATTTCATTATATTCCTGAATAATAAACCTTGGTAAATTCTTAAGGTCCTCCCTTAAAGATTATTATTCAGTTTATATCACATATTATAATGTTATAATAATTGGTTAATAATGTGAGTTCATATCAGACGTTTTTGTCGATGTTTGGTACATGAGTCAAAAATGAACTTGTTTAAAAATGATTTTCCATGTAGTTATAAGTAAATCATCTCCAGAATAGTATTAATGATTTAAATATCATATATATACAGTAAATATTCATTTTATACTATTCCCTAACATTTGTAGATAAAAAGAAATGAAATTCACCGCTCATGGAGACGGTAGGTCGTACGTACGCATGAACGCTACTTTCATTTCTTTGTCATATTAATGGAATTACAAATAATTGAGAGATATATATATTATAATTACAGTATAATATATATGTTTTATAGCTCACATAATTTCATTAATTTCATTCTTTATACATTCCATGTATTTCATGAACTAGTCACATCACTTGAGGGGGCGGTAGTCCACACTTCCTCGTATGAAATTATCGCATTTGGACAACATGGAAAGCATAAATTATGTTTTAAATATAAAATAAAAAATGATATAGAAAACATAAATACCATATATATCATATATAAAATACAGTGACATCATAATGTCCACCATGAAAGGTGTTATGAGAAGATTGAACAATCATTGTTTCGTGAGGCAGTAATTCACCATCCACAGAAACAGTATGTTCTTTAATTATTAGACGGAGGTGTGTGTAAGTGTAGCTCTAATAAATCACATAACAAAATCCTAGTATATTTAAGATACTTATGTTGATACAAAATAAGGGAATAAAAAGAGTTTAGGGGTTTGGAGAAGCAAAATAAAACAAAAGAACACAAGTGAGGACATTACCTTTCAATCAGGTAACTCCTCTTGGTTTGAACCAAAAGGGTTTCTTTAAGAGAAATCTGCCAAAGGTGAGGCTTCAATGATGAAAGGAGGGATGTGGATAGATGAAATGAGAAGGGTTTGGCCAAGCCAATGTTTTTAGAGGTGTGTGTAAGGTGGTAGAGTTGGGGGCCTTTTACATGAGAAGAGGAGGGGCACTCTTGGAAAGTTATAAAATATTACTTTATTATAAAATGCTTTTCGGATTTTAAAGGTCCCAAAAGAATATATTTATAGGATAAGGTGATAAGGTTTCTAAATACACCCATAAAATAGGTTTTTGACAAGTGTAAGACTTATATTTTACCATATCTTCTAATTTTATTTAAATCGTTCATTTATGAGGTAATCACTACATCATCACAGTGTCATAAATAAACTAATTTATTTGATATCTAAAAATTATAAAAAAATATCATAATGTAGGAAATATTTTTATATTTATAATGTATATTTATATTCAAAAATATTACTTGTATAACCCCATGTAAAAATTGTTTTAGTAAAATAATACATGTTTGTGACATTTTAATTTTAACTTTAAATAAAAAGTTATTAATGTCATTTTCCAACCAAAGTGGCTCCATTGGGTCCCCAAGTTGACCCACGGATTTTATTGGTCAGACATGTCTCATCCAATAAGCTTAGGACATTTTTCAAGGTCATTTCATATTATTATAACATTATATTTACCTTAAATTACACTAATTAACTTTAGTCGCAATTAATAAAACATAGAAGTTACTATTCACAAAAAAATTATTTTAATCTCATTGAACCACATATTACTTCCCAATGACAACCATGTATGTAGGATTTTTAAAAATCAAATCATAGAAGTGGTAAAGTTTCATTGAAACGAAAAATCAGTTTCTTTAACTACCACTTAGTGGTTTCACTATTCATCAAAAATTGAAGTTTTTCAGAAAAATACCAAAAATTCAACCTAAGCTATATTTGATATTCCGAATTCAAAAATGATGTCAATTTTAAAAAATTCAAAACATATAAGTCGAATTAATTATTTTAATAATTAATTCCCACTTTCAAAACAAATAACGTGTTTTTAAGAAACAATATCTATTAAAAGATTAACACTAGTTTAAGTCCAATTTCAAAGTGAAATTAATTACAATGACCACCATTTGATTAAATGATAAAAATATATTCTAAATACAATTTAATCTCAATTAAAAATATAATCTATCCATATAAATAAATCAGATGAAAAGGAGGTTTTGAATTAAAATGCTACATTTTCACTAACAATGATCTTTATCGGAAAAATAACAAAAATTTACACAAAGTAAATTTTGATGTCTAGATTCTAAAGAAGGATTTTATTTTGTCAAATAAAACACATAAAATTGTCAAAAGTATATTTAAAAAGGTTTCTCCATCAAAAAGAGGTTAATCGACCATTTAAGGAATATTAGTATATTTATGCTTAAAATTGGATTCATTTCCATTTTAAGCCTCTGACATTTATTGGATAAATGTAAAAATATTCGACAAACATATATAATCATTTTTTATTTAGTTCCATTCATTCCCTCCATTACAACGACTAGGCGTTAACTAACATTTAATATAATATTATTTTATTATTAGAGTGCAACGTAACATTTCAAAGAAACTCGTTGTTGCTTATTGGGTACGCCATCGAGCATAGCGTTACCTTTAAAGTAATATTAATATTTTATTCACAAATATGGATAAATATGAAAATGTAATATTCTTTATTTACCCGGGGTGTTACATTCTTCCCCACTTTTTGGAATTGCATCCTCACAATTTTAAAATTGGGCTTGGAAACATCATTGAAAATCCCACATCGAAACAAGAGTCAGAAAAACTATCACTTTAAAATAAATAAAGAGAAGTACAAAGGTCACCCGAGTTTACCCAAACTAGGATTCCATGTAGGAAAACATGGACATAGAGGAGAAAACAAAGGGTCATGTTCTAATGGAGAGTGATAGAAAACATGATTAGGAGAAATTTAAACACAAGAAAATCATAAAATTGTGATGGGTTAAATGGTATTTGATTCCCCAATAGGAAAAATTAACAGACAACATTTTTGTTTTAAGTTTCTTTTCATTGAAGAATTTATTTATGAGATAAACTAAAACATAAGGAATCATACTTACTTGTCAGGTTGAATTTCAAATTTTACTAGATTTCTTACACGAATTCATATTTTCTCCAAAAGACGACTATTTAGGATGACTTGTTCACATTAAGAGAGCTATAATCAACTTCCAGAGAATCACCTAATCCAAAAAAGAGAACTATATACTTCCCATGTCTTTAGACCTTAACCAAAACTAAAACAAAAATCATTATTATGAGATCAGATAATACCCAAAAAGGATAATCCTTTATAAAAAAAATCTATTCTTAATCTCCAAAATTTGTTAAACAATACCCAAAGTTCAACAAAGACCATTCAATAAACATCTATCCATAAAATTCTTCAAAGTAATAAAAACTAAGACTAAAACCTAAATCATTGAAGGATTTAATCACATAGTCTTCCAGGATAAACCTTAACATTTATCTCCAAATAACATCAGTTACTCTTGAAGTCTCTTCCAGAAAAGTAATTAACCTAATCACATATCCTCCATGATAGGTTAATAATTTCTATAGATAACCCAAAATCAACTTATTCTAGATTCCAAAGATCATCTAACTAAAAAGAATTAGTCAAAACAACCAGGGACTTCATGTAGTCCAGTGGTAGGCGATAAATACCAGTCACACTTTGGTTATGGGTTCGATTCTCGTAGCTTCGTTAGACGCAACAGGTTGTCACACGGTCTACGTGTTGTCCTTTTTCCAAAACTACATAATTCTTATAACATTCCCCAAAAATCGACAAAATCTTCAAAAATAACAATAACAGAATTTAACCTCAACTTTATCTCATGTCGTTCATATTCCACCATAACATATAGTAACCCATAATTACCTCAAAAGTAAGTATCATATAAACCCTAATGGTTACCTTTATAATTATTACCTAAACTTCCATGTCGATTTGGTTCTCTCATACATGATGCATTAGAGAACTCACCAAGGTTCCAGTGGTTGATCATGACTCCTAATAGTTGGTTTAGAATAACCATGAGATTTCTCACTGAATCGCCCATTTCATCCAGTCTCTTAATCAGAGAACCACCATAGTTTCCTTCAAACCCATTGTCACATTGGTGCCTACTAGATCCATCCATTTACTAAAACCAAAAATGTCAGTGTGAGTATATCAACAAAATCATCATGTACTAATTTGGAAGATAAACACTAAGATATACTTACTCATTCACTTTATCTAAAAACTATGACTCTTTCTGAAATCCTAACCATTATGGTAATGTCACTTATGCTTAAATAATACCCTAACCTCTAAAGTAATCTAAACCGACCTCTGATACCAACTATAAGGACCTGGCCATAAACATTACTTATTATTGAATTAAATGAATAATTCACATTGTGGATATTTTCAGGTTTAGAGTTTTAGAGAATTAGGATATAACTATTACATATCAAAGATTACAAAGTAGACACATCTACTCAGCTTCCATTTTTTTCACAAAATAAAAACTCTTTAACACAAGAGTCATGTCTAGTTCCTTCTTTTAGACAGCCTGACATTTTCTTGATCTCATCCTTGACCCTATTCAACTTTATGTCCTGTGAAAAACATTTAAAAAAAATTTAGATGAGAACAAAAATCTCAGTAAGGTTTATAACAATACCGAATGAAAACATTATTCCATGTATACATAAGAATCAATGAAATCATAATTTACTCATAAAACATAATCAATTTAACATACCTCATTAAAAATCATAAGTTTTACAAATAACTCATAGAAATCATAAGACATAAAGGTAACATGAGGCATTCATAACATTCTTACGTAGGAGTAACCCTCGTGGTTATTTTTGGAATACCCATCATAGTATATTACCTAAATCTCTTCGGAGAAACCATAACGTTTAACTCCTTCGCATTACCCAATGCATTGGAGTGATATATCGGGCTGACCCGCCCTTAGTTTATCACGGAACCACCCGTCTTCATAAACAATGCCCAAGAACCATAACATAATAATAGCACATATATTAAGCATAAATGAAAGATAACATTACCACATTGCAATAACAATATAACATTTTATGATATTGAAATAATAAATCCATTCAAAAAACCATTTTCAAAACCATTTAAAACATTTAATAAAGAGATTTTTAAATCTAAGTGTCCCAAACCACCTTGAAGATTTTAACATTTTAAACCATTAATATCCATATAAATAAATCCCTCAACCATTTTTAAAACATGAATATTAATGATAAATATTTATAAGAACAAATCATTAAAAAATTTAAAGTGATATTTTAGTTAAAGGGTTTTTAACAAAATTAGAGACACTTGAATACAATAATTGAGGAATAACATTTAATCAGAACATTATAATACCATGAGAATAAATGGATTCATGATATAATATTCCAAAGGACAGTATATACACAATATAAGAGTGAATTGGTGCATTACAACAATGAAGTCTTAATAGAAATGTAAAATGAGATGAAATCCCTTATAAAGAAGGTATCCTTAGATTAAGGATAAATCAATCTCATAATTATGTGTGACAAATATAAATACACCCAATATAAGTGGATATTAAGTGTAAAACAATCAATGGTCATTCACGAATATTCAATGGATGACATATTCAGTAACTACATGTTAAACCCAAAGAAATCAAAATTGGGTTAAAAAGTTCCCTTGGTAAAATTCGACAGCCTAACAGCGTCACTTTAAAATTCATAAAATTAGTTGATGAGAGAGAAAATGGTATCTCATCACTTGGACATAAAATTTATATCAATAATGATATATAATAACACATCCCAACATACAAATATGTAAATTAAAAGACATAACAAAATACGTCTTTTAAAAAGAGGAGGGTGAAAGATTCCCTTACCGATTTGGGTAACTTTCGAAACGTACACCCCATGAAAGAAGGACTATAAAACATTGATGTAAATACTCATAAACGAAATTTTATTACACAAAGAGTATAATAATGGGGATTACATACACCACTCAAAATAAATAGTGGCAAATGTAGCATAAATCTCACAGGAATAAAAGTGAGATGAAAAATCCCTTTACGAAAACTCGGCAGCCTAACGACGCCACTTAAAACGTCCAAAAAATGGATTGATGAAATAAAATATGGTCTCTCATTATATTAACATAGAAATTACAGTAAGAGGAATATAAAAGAACATCCCCCAACATAACAAATAGGAGCTTAATGTAAGTTACATAAAAAGGAGTACTTAAAAGAAAGAGAGAGGAAGGATCCCTTACCTCAAGTCCGACTTGTCTTGTTCGTTTCTTTATATTCCTGAATAATAAACATTGGTCAATTTATAATTTATTAAAGTCATACTTTAAATATTATTATTCATTTTATATCACATATTATAATCATATAATAATCTGTTAATAATGTGAGTTCATATCAGATATTTTTTGTCGATGTTTGGTACATGAGTCAAAAATGAACTTCTTTGAAAATGATTGTCCATGTAGTTATAAGTAAATCATCTCAATAATAGTATTAATGATTTAAATATAATATATATCTCTTAAATATTCATTTCTTATGATTCCTTAACATTTGTAGACAACAATAAATGAAATGCACCGTTCATGGAGACGGTAGGCCGTACGTACGCATGAACGCTACTTTCATTTCTTTGTCATATTAATGAAATTAAAAATAATTGAGAGATATATATATTATAATTAAAGTATAATATATAAGTTATATAGGTCAAATAAGTTCATTAATTTCTCTCTTTATACATTCCATGTATTGCATGAACGAGTCACATCACTTGAGGGGGCGGTAGTCCACACTTCCTCGTATGATATTATCACATTTTCACAAAATGCAATGCATAAAGATATGTTTTAAATATAAAATACAGAAGCATATGGAAAACATAAATAACATATATATAATATATAAATTATAGTGACATCATAATGGCCACCATGAAAGGTGTTAAGAGAATATTGAACAATCATCGTTTCGTGAGGCAGTAATTCGTCATCCACAGAAACAATATGTTCTTTAACCATTAGATGGAGGTGTGTGTAAGTGTAGACCGAATACGTTACATAACAACATCCTATTATATTTAATATACTGTTTTTGTTACAAAATAAAGTAATAAAAAGATTTTAGGGGTTTGTAGAAGCAAAATAAAACAAAAGAACACAAGTGAAGACATTGCCTTTAAATCGGGTAACTCTTCTTGGTTTGAACCAAAAGGGTTTCTTGAAGAGCATTCTGACAAAGGTGAGGAATCAATGATGAAGGGAGGGATGTGGAGAGATGCAATAGGCAGGGTTTGGCCGAGCTAAAGTCTTTATAGGTGTGTGTAAGGTGGTATAGGTGGGGGCCTTTTATAAGAGAAGACGAGGGGCACTCTTGGAAAGTTATAAAATAATACTTTATTATAAAATGATTTTCAGATTTTAAAGGTCCCAAAAGGATATATTTAGAGGATAAGGTGATAAGGTTTCGAAATACACCCATAAAATAGGTTTGTGACAAGTGTAAGACTTAGATTTTACCCTATCATCTCATTTTAATTAAATCGTTCATTTATGAGGTAATCACTGCAACATAACAGTTTCGTAAATAAATTAATATATTTAATGTCTAAAAATTATAAAAAATATATAATGATGTAGGAAATCTTTTCAGATTTCTAATTAATATTTATAGTAAAAAATATGACTTGTATAACCCCATGTAAAAATTGATTTAGTAAAACAATACATGTTTGTGACATTTTAATTTTAACTTTAAATAAAAAGTTATTAATGTCATTTTCCAACCAATATGGCTCCATGGGGTCCCCAAGTTGACCGATGGATTTTGTTGGTCATCCATGAATCATCCAATAATGGTAGGACATGTTTCAAGGTCATTTCATATTATTATAACATTATCTTTACCTTAAATTACACTAATTACCTTTAATCGCGATTAATAAAACTTAGATGTTACTATTCCCCAAAAAAATATTTTAATCTCATTGAACCACATTTTACTTTATAATGACAACCATGTATATCATATTATTGAAAATCAAATCACATAAGTGGTAAAGTTTCATTTAAACGAAAAATCAGTTTCTTTAACTACCACATAGTGGTTTCACTATTCATAAAAAATTGATATTTTTCATAAAAATACCAAAAATTCACCCTAAGCTATATTTGATATTCGGAATTCAAAAATGATGTCTATTTTAAAAATTCAAAACATATAATTTGAATTAATTAATATAATAAATAATTCTCGCTGTCAAAACAAATAGCGTGTTTTTAAGAAACAATATCTATTAAAAGATTAACACTAGTTTAAGTCCAATTTCAAAGTGAAATTAATTCCAATGACCACCATTGGATTAAATGGTAAAAATATATCCTAAATAAACTTTAATATAAATTAAAAATTTAATCTATCAATATAAATAAATCAGATTAGAAGGAGGTTTTGAATTAAAATGCAACATTTTCACTAAAAATGATCTTTATCCGAAAAATAACAAAAATTTACACAAGGTAAATTTTGATGTCCAGATTCGAAAGAAGGATTTTATTTTGTCAAATAAAAAATATAAAATTGTCAAAAGTATATTTAAAAAGGGTTCTCCATCAACAAATGGTTAATCGACCTTTTAAGGAATATTAGAAGATTTATGCTTAAAATTGGATTCATTGGCATTTTAGGCCTCTAACATTTATTGGATAAAAGTAAACATATTTGACAAACATATATAATCATTTTTTAGTTAGTTCCGTTCATTCCCGCCATTACAACGGCTAGGCGTTAACTACCTTTTAAAATAATATTATTTTATTATTAGAGTGCAATGTAAGATTTCAAAGAGACTCGGCATTTCTTATTGGGTACGCCATCGAGCATAGCGTTCCCTTTAAAGTAATATTAATATTTTATTCACAAAATATGGATAAATATGAAAATTTCATATACTTTATTTACCTGGGGTGTTACACATTAAATACTATGAAACCTTTTCACCAGTTTCGAAGCTAAAATATATCAGAATATTACATTTCATTGCAAATTACCATTACTATGAGATTTGGAAATTGGATATAAAAAATCATTCCTTAATAATAACATTTATGAATATGAATACATGATAAACCCCAATGGGTTTTTGAATCCATAGGATGCCAACATGATTTTCAAATTTCAAAAATAAATTTTTAAATTAAAGTAAGAATCATGGTTAAGGAATATTCATTTTAATAAAGATATAACATAATTTGGTTTCATAAATAATGGGTGTGAGCCTTGTGTCAAAAAATGGTTTGGTGGGGGTGCATTTGTATTCTTAATAGTATACGTTGAAGAAATATTACTCATTAGAAATTAAATACCAATCTTACAATCTATTAATTAGAGGATGAATAAATTCTTCCTAAGGAAATACAATATCAATGAAGTATATATATTTGGGATCAAGATCCATTGTGATAGATCCAAGAGATTGTTCAGCCTAAGTCAAAGTATATACATTGATAAGATTATAAAGAGATTAAATATGTCATAATCTTAAAGGGGATTCTTTCTAGTGTCACATTACATTCATCTTTCTAGGAAAATGATCCCTCAGACACAAGAGAAGAGAAATATAATGACAAGGATTCCATAAATGCCAACGATTGTATCAATAATATATGTTATGCTATGGACTAGGATAGATTCCTCTTATACGTTAAGTGAAATTGGAAGATATCATGATGAACTAGGTGACCATAGTAGGATGGATTTCAAGACTATCCCTATGTATGTGAGGCTTACTAAGGTTATATTCCTATTTTAGAAGTAGATGATGAACTATTCATCAAGGATATGTAGATGCTAGTTTAAAATCTAGTCAAATTGAAATGAAGTCACACATAGGATACATATTCTATTTGAATGGATGGTGAAATGATCTACAAGAGCTCTATGTAGGCCATGGTTGTAGATTCTACAGTTGATTCTGAGCATATTGTGGCTTCTAAGGTGACTAAAGAAGTAGTATGGATGCATAGATTCGTCCAAGATCTTTATTTGGTACCCAATATTAAAGATATAATCATAGACTATTGTGATAATACTGTAACAGTGTCTCTCAAAAAAGAGCCAAAGTCGCATCAGCGGATAAAGTACATACATCAGAACTATCATATCTCGAGGGATTTTTTAAAAGAGGTGAGGTTTCAGTGATAATTATTTATATGGATGAAAACACGGAGGACCTTTTTAATAAAGCCTTGATTCATAAAAAATATGATTATCATGTGAGGTCTAGAGGACTAAAAGTTATAGGTAGTATGCACTATTCAAAGTGTGATTTTTTAGAGTAGGTGTCCTAGGACCAACTGTTTGTACATTTATTACATATTTATTTAATATATTAAATACTAACAAAATTTTTTGTTATATATTTTTTATTTTGATTCATGAATATAATGTAATAATATCCTAGAATATATGTCTCATTAATAAGTTCATTGTAGATCCCCGATATGATGAAATCCTTGATGTTCTATGATAGTGTTCTGAAATAATGTTTTTTCAGTTGGATAACACACTATGATGGGAAACATAGTATATAGACTTTCATGAGTGAGTACTTGTAAGAAAATGAGGCTTCTTCTCATGATGTTTTCACTTTCACTACTAAAAAATAATGTTATAGACATGGTTTCAAACACTAGATATAGGCCTATAAATCATGGCTGGTATTGGAATTACTATAGGGAAGAGCCTATATACTGAGTTTGAAACCATGGCCATAAGGCTATAGCCATGGATTGAACTGTGGATACAGGGTTATTTCCATCGTTCAAAACCATGGAAATAACCTTGTTTCCATGGTTTGGAACCTTGGTAACAACCACCACAATATATAAAAAATAGAATAAAATTGAATCCTCCCCATCCCTATAGAAACTCACTTGAAATTCAAATCCTCCCCAGCTACAACTTCAAATCCTCCCCAGTAGCTCCCTGCATCTTCAAAACATAAATGGATGTCGAGGTATAAAAATTGCAGCAAGGAAAAAAATGCCCTGTTAAAAATCCAAAATGTCATCAGCACCAATGCTCCACCATAAAGAATCACAATTAATAAAAAACATTTATCATATCAAAACCAAAAGAAAGAATAAACATGAACAAAACCTTAACACACAAATAAAAAATAGAATGAAATAAGAAAATATAGGACATATAGATATGATTAGCTATTTTGATAACCATTTTCCATGACATCCAAAGTATATCCTTTTCATATTGTATCCATATCAGGCATAACAAATGGTTCTCACCACACGGACCTACCAAAGCCTCTCATAGAAAGTAGAACTAAATCGTTAGTCACATGAAAAAAATAGTGAAATAAAAAAATCAATCATATAAATCATGGAATCCAAACCATAATAGGAATCATATTATATGGTAAAAGTTAAGAGAATGTGACAATAAAAAGAAATTAATGGTATTGGAAGGATGATGGACATAGGTTCCCCTTAGTGGAACATAGTGGTCGTGGTAGGGGGATTGTTGTCCGAATGGTGGTTTTATACTGTGATTTATTTCTCTATTTTATTAGCTTATACCTAATTAACTATTTTTTGGTTTGTATTTTAAACTCTTCACTTTTATAGTGTAGTTTCTTACATAATTTTTTAATATTATAGGATTTATATTAATTTATTTTCCCATCTACTTACATTATAGATTATTGTAGCATATATAGAGATACATATGTGTGTATGTGTGTGTTTATGTGTATATTAGTAGATAAGGTTATGACCCTCTATATGGGTTATATGACTAATAATTCTATTCACCTACCCCTGTCTTATTGTACATTGACATTGGGTGTCATTTTTGATATTTTCCCAGCTAGGATAGGGCCTTAGTTGGTCGGGATGTGATAGGTATGGTGGTTTGGAGGAAGAGTGGCTCTCAACCCCACTTGCATCTATATTCTCATGTTTTCCTTTTAATAACTAAGAAGGATGGATTCTTTCTTAGGCTTTACAAATGATGTTTGTTGATTGGTTGTTTTATTTGGGTATCTAATTGATTCTATTCTTATGTTTTATTATTCATATATGATTTTTTATTCATTTCAATTTTTGGGTTTTTTAGGATAGTATGTGGTTCTCTATTTTCATCATTTTTGATTTTGTGTAGTTAAATTATTGGAAATGGTAGTTTTTCTAACCCACTGATTGTATAAAAGAATAATTATACCTAGATTTATATTTGAAATATTTTTTTCTAGGTTTTCATTCTATGGTAGATGATTCTATTGATGAAGAAGATGTTGTTCTGATTTTGTGTGTTTTCTTACCCCATTATCGGGATTTGTTTCATCGGGGAAGGGGACTATTGGGGTTATTCAATTTCAATGTTAATTTATTTTGATGGAACTAGTTATTTAGATATGTTTCATTATTTGATACCTATATATCTGACTAGAGAAAATAATCTAGAATAGAGTCTCCCATTATTTGAATGTACTGAAGGATTGTGTTGTAGATGATGATATGAGGGAATGGGGTTTGGCTTTATCTTTTCTTTCCCCTAGTTTTGGTGGGTCACCAATTAGGGTTTCTAACAATGTAGTTGGTAGTGATCATGGTAGAAATAATTCCTAGTATTTTTCAAATATAATGTGTCACATATAAATCCTACATCAGGTGCACAAGTTCTCAGATTCGAGAAACCAATAATCTATGTATGTCAAGAAAAATACCAAAATAGAAATCCCTCAATCATTTTCCTCCTATAAGGCATTAGAAAAATTGAAAGACTTCACTTTATTTTTCTCTTATCAATGGATAACACATGGAATTAAATCTCCAAACTAGGAAACAAAAAATTGGTTATGTTGTCAACATCACTTACCAGATGGAATGTTCTCAGGGACATTCGATTTCGGTTTTGACCAAACAATGGGCTTTGATTTGATGGGTCCTCTACCCATTACTGATTAGCCTCTAAGGATATATACAATTAAAAGTTGCAATTACCAATAAAAATATCAATTTAGAAGTCATTATAAAAGTTATTTTTTAAAATATTTTTGTAAACTAAATTAATAAACACAGGTGAAAAGTTAAAAAAGTGAAAAAAACAAATATAATGTTAATAGGGGACTCACTTTGTACAAATCGTTCATTGAGAATTCCAAGAGTTCTTTTACTAGTAGAATTCCATGATCATTTAACGCCCCATAATAAGATTTAGAATATGTCAAGAATAACTATAAAGTAAATTCCATGCCTGCAAGCCCATGAACACAACTGTTGAAAGATAATTTGATAAATAATAACACATCTTATATTACATATTAAGAACTTTTAAGTGTAAATTATTTTAAAGATCCCATAAAAGATGAAACAAAATTTAATGAAAATGAATCAAAATTCGGATCAATGTTAAGCCCCCCTTCTCTCAGATGAGTGAAAGGACGACCAGATCCCTTATCCTTCCTTCTTCATGGTAATGGAGGGATAATGAACCCTGATTCCCGCCTCCAGTATGACCCTGAGTGGTGACTAGCACCAATGGTATGGAATCTCACATAAATGGAAGTAATTACCCGTTTTATTGAACAAGATAGATAGATAATATGGTAAATACTAGCAACACCAAGGACTAAAAATAAAAGTAAATCAAAAAAATACATTCCTATATGCATGTTTAAAATAAAATAATAAAAAGTACAAGATAAACTCTAAAGGAAAATACGAAAAGAAAATAAAATCATCAAAGACAATTATACCAACGTTTAAGATATTAAGGTCGGTCACGGTCCCCAGAGTCCTCCGGGAAACGTGAAAGTAGTTTTATAGAGGTAGGGTGATTATACAGGTATACTCATTAAGGAAACCGAAATCTCTCATGCACAAGTGGGAATACATTACAATGCATTGTGAGAAAAGAGGTAAAAAACACCAAGAAAGGAAAACTATCCACCCAACCATTCCATGGAACACTCCCCAAGTAACACAAGTCAAGTTAAATAATAGTAATATCACATCGATATTTGGGTACGCCACACCGTTTTCCCATTGGTTATTCAGAACATCCTACACATCAGACCTCCCCCACCATTTCCACAATAGTCCCATGGATATACTCCACCCGCACACACCTAGTATACCACAACCACACTGCCCTCCCATAAACACTTGGACCACCACAAACCCACTTCCTTCCTGTAGAAACCTAGGCCTCACAACCACACATCTTGCTCGAAGACACCTAGTTCTCTCAACCACACATCTCACCCACAGACATTTTGGGCCTCATCCTAATGACACATGGGAAACAAACATTCCCACACACACCTGGTCCAACCCACCAAAACACCCCTTCCCAATGAGCCTTGGTCTATAATGGACCTCGAGGAGTCACAACATTCCCATATAATCTTGGTATTCCTAGGAGAGGGAGCAGAATAGATATAATAACTAGAAACGCATAGGAATATTGGGAAAAACACCCTCCCCCATGGCATAGGGATGTTCGACATGAAATGATCATCATTGGTGGGGTGCATATAAGAATGAAAATAACTAAATTTAATTCATATACATTATCAAGAACCCATCCAAACCTAAGGGTCCCAAAACCAACAACCATTCCTCACACAACCACTCTTTCTTCTACTCTTATATGCACAAGTATACAACATTCACTACTAGACAAAAAACCATTTCTATAAAATAGATTTCCATTGTACCCATTCTCGTTATCATGATCTAGTGATTCCATTTAAATATTCCTTAACTACCAGGAAGGTAATAGGCATAACCACAAGACCAAACAAAAACTGAAAGAAAGCAGACAAAAAGGTGTTTAATCATTCCTTCCCAGTTCTCCTGTAAGTAACAACATCAAAATGGGATTCGTGAGATCCCTCGAAGTACTATACAAAACCAAGACCCAACCTACCAAGTCCAAAACATTTACCACCAGCTCCACACAGCCTCAGGTTCACACACCAATAACCAATAAACAATAGATTTCATTACCCTATATGTCAAACCACAAACATTAAATAGAACAACCATGAATATCACCAAAACAGATCATGGGAGTTTCAGATTTGGAGAATGCCATTTATTATTTTCCATATTTTGGTTCGATTAACCAGGGTGATCACACAAGGTTATTATCCATCGGGAATCCATTTAATCAACCATGATTACTAGATTAATCTGTTTCCAAGTTACAATCATTCATTCACAAGATTATCCATAAAATCAAGCCACATTATTGCGCAAGAAAGGGCTACCAACAACCATAATTTTCAGTTGACATGAACCCATACAATTCACATAATAAAAACAAACTTAAAATATAACAACATCATCATCTTTTCCACCCCCTTCATTCATTAAAATCAAGTATATTATCTTTTTAAAAGTTGTTTCATCTACATATCAAGGGAACATCACCATACCCACCCATCATGATGTACAGTAAAGAGAGACAAAGGATGAACCCCTACATGGATGATCAAGGATCAAATTTTTCTCCTTGTGCCAAGAATTGGGGATGACACAACTTGTAGGAATAACTCCAAGGATGAGAAGGAAGGGATCCGGAATGGGTGCACGATTCATCTCTTGAGTAGATACTCTTAACGTACCAAGGGAATATAAATAGACCAAGTAAGAAGATAATCTTAGTGTGATTAAAGGCCCAATCCTATAGTTAGGTTATGTGTAATCCCTATGTTCTTTAAAAGCAACTCATTTTTTGACCACACGACTGGGTGGTTTCGCATGTTGGAATTAATTGAGATTTAATAATTCCCATAGAGACATGGTGAGATAGACCATTGCACGAAGAAGAGTCAATGGGTTACATTTCAATCGAGAGAAATGCATAACATGAGCGTAACTGGACACACAACAAGTGTGTGAAACTAATTAAAAGGCAACACGTTTTGGTAAGTCAAGGGTCTCTCTACTCTTAGGGGATTTAAGATATCCTTTACCAGCCTTAAAACGGTATTAAGCCACATTAAAAGTTGTATTAAAAATTAAAAGATGCATTATAGAAGGGAAACTGGAAAGGAAACCTGACACCCCATGGTGGCACCGATTGGTGAAACTAATCGATGAGTCCAATTAGTGGCACTGATTGGTGACACCATTAGGACACCCTGCCACTGACACTGATGCCCTCCTGACACACTAATGGGGTCCAGGACACCTCAAACACCATAATTTGACAATGTAATGGACTATGAAGGTACTAAACATTACATCAGATACCTATCAAATTATTCTCATCCTAGAAAATCAATACTAAACTTAAATAATGATGTGTTTGAAAAAACACCTCTTAAGATACATCTCAAAGATAAGCTGCCCTCAGTTGCTCGAAAGTGGGATTAAAAATCTCAACATACAAGAACGCCACTCCCATCTATTTCCTAAATAACTGTAGTAACACTACCACTCATCTCCCTCAAGTAACAACAAAAAAATGTCACAACATCGATACACATGGATTAGAGAGCTCCTTCATCCTTATCAAGATACTTTCTGCTTTGTGTGGCACTAACTCGCCCACACAGGTTCAATCACATCCATGATAATGCGTCTTGATTAGAGATCAGTTCTTCCCCTCCTCAAAATCAGGATATTTCACACACAATACAGAATTGGGAAACAACTTGTCATACAACAAGATTGGAAAAATAATACATCATAAGAAAGGCATAATGAAAACAGAAGATCAAAAATCATAAAATCTCTAGGTACTGGGAATGAATGTGTGATTCTCACACCCAAGTACTCTCCTTGATGTCACCATGCCTCTATAATACATGAACCAAGGGAGTCACAATCCATGAATCACCTTCTCTTTATGATCCTCAATTATCACTGGTCATTCCTTGAACATCACATCTCCCTTGATAATCAACTCCCTACAATAGATGATGTGGGAGTCATCGTGTAGATACCGACAGAGCAAAGATACATGAATGTTTTTTGGATCCTCGCCAAACATGATGGTAACTCCAATTGATATGTCATCTCACCGACTCTTCCTAACACCTCGAAGGGTCCGATGAACCTTGGGGAGAGCTTACTCCACCTACCAAACCTCCATTTTCTATGCTGAAGGGAGACCTTTAAGAACACATGGTCCACAACCTCAAACTCCAAGGGTCTCCTCCAATGATCAGAATATGACTTTTTCCAGTCCTGAGCTACCTTCATCCTCTCACACATTTGCTGAACCTTCTTCCTTGTGCTCTACACTACCTCTGGGCCAGGAACTCATACCTCCCAAACCTCTGTCTAACACACAGGTGAACGACGCAGTGTCCCATATAAGGGTACAAATGGTTCCTTTCCAATGGTGAGTGAAATATATTATTGTTGGAAAAATCCACTAGGGTATAGTGTCATACCCACATTAATTAGATGTCTAGAACACATGCTCGTAACATATCCTCTAATGTATATATGGTCTTATCTATCTGACCGTCCATCTGAGGGTGGAAAGTTGTGTTAAGGAAGATCTGGGTGCTAAAATCACGATGTAATCCCTTCCAGGCATGTGAATTAATGTAGGTATCCAAATAAAAATGATGGTTCTAGTAATTATATGCTATTGTAGGACTTCACCCATGTACTTCATTGTTAAGGCATCTACTATGATCGACTCCTTAATCACTATAAAGTGAGCTGATTTCATCAATTGGTCCACCACTACCAAAATGGAATCATATCCTCCCTCATCCATGGATAGTCATATGACTAAATCCATCAATACTTCAACCCACTTCTATTTTGGAACATCTAAGGGCTACAACATACCACTGGAAACACGGTGTTCAGCCTTCACCTGCTGATACATGAGGCACTTTTCCACAAACTTCCCCACTACCTTCTTCACTTCGGGCCACAAAAACTAACCTCTCATGCCATGTTACATCTTTGAAACTCCTTGGTGTAATACCAAGGGTGAGTTATGGAACTCATCGAGAACTATCTCGTGCATTTCCACCGGGACAAATAGATTCCCACATAACAACATCCAATTCTAACCATCCTTTGACCATCCTTTCGGAGCTTCACCCTAGCTAACACGATCACACATCACATCAGTCTCTAAGTCCCCCCACTGAGACTCCTCCTCCTACCATACCAAGGAAAACCGCACTATCATATGAAATAGACCACCTCTACCATCCTCCACTCTCATGCCCATATGTAAAGTAGCCAACTCCTCCATCACCATCTAAGCATCTACTGACTCCTAAACTACATCCTGATGTGACTTTATGCTCAAGAAATAAACCACCACATTACCCTTTCCTGATGTATTTGAGATCTCAATTTTGTAGTCATGAAGAAAATCCATCCACCATCACTATTTCATGTTCAGTTCTCACTGGGAGAAGACATATCTCAAGCTCCTGTGATCTGTGAAGACCACAAAGTCTCCCCGATGAGGTAATGCTAACATAGCTTCAGCACGAACACAATCACTGCAAGTTACCGGTCTTGGGTATAATAGTTACATTCATGAGGAAGTAACTGCCTTGACCCATAATAGATCACTTCACATTGCTTCATCATCACACGCCCCAAACTGATACTGGAAGCATCATAGAACACTTTAATCATTACCACTTCTTTTGGAAACCTCAACATTGGGGCACCAACAAGATTCCCTTTCAGAGAACTAAAATTCTCCTGGCACTACCCACTCCATAAAAAATCATGATATTTTCTAGTCAAGGTTGTCAAAGGGGCATAAACTTGACAGAAGTAGGGTCCGAACCTTCAGTAGTAACCTAACTGTCCTAGGAATCTACGAACCTCTGCCACATTCTTGGGTGCTTCCCAATAAACAACAACTTTGACCTTCGATGGGTCCACTACTATTCCATGCTAGGACACCATTTTACCAAGGAAATACACATCTCATGTCTAAAACATGCACATTGACAAATTCCTGCAGAGTTGGTGGTGTTAGAGGACATCTAAAACCATCCTTATATGCTCGACGTGATCCTCCTCTGATATTGAGTTATCAAGATGTTATTGATGAAAACAACAACGAATCAGTCCAGATACTCACAGAACACGGAGTTCATGTGTCCCATGAACAAATATAGTGCATTCATAATGAAAAATGACATGAACACAGACTCAATGTTCTCGTACCTGCATCTGAAAGAATTCTTCGGGATGTCACCCTCCTTCACCCTTAACTACTGATATCTAAACTGAAGTTCAATCATAGAGAACCTACATTCTCCCTTCAACTATTCAAAACGGTCTTCGATCCAAGGGATGGGTAATGGTCCTTGGATATCACCTAATTAAGTCTTTGGTAGTCTATGAACATCATGAGACCACCATCTTACTTCTTCGTGAACAAGACTAGAGCACCCCATAGTGACACACTTAGTCAGATAAATCCATTTTTATCAGGTCTTCAATCTGAATCTATAAATCTTGCCACTCATAAGGTTTTATCTGATAGGGAGACATTTAAATAGGATGGGAATTGGGTTGTAAGTCTATCCTGAACTCAACATCATGATAAGGGGGAAGAGTGACAACATATTCTGGGAAGACGTCTAGGTACTCATTGACAATACCTGGAACTTCCACCATCCTTGAGTTAGCTGATTCCAATGGAAACTTTGATAACAAGGAGAGAAGGGGATGCATATGCCAGTTGCCCTCTTAGAAACTCCACTCACCAATGAAAGCTACACGTTGTCTTCCGATATATGAGAATACGACCCTTCTCTGGAAGCATCCAATAACAGTGTGTAGGGGAAACAGTCATTCGATGCCTAGTATGACATCGTATGGAAGCCTTTATAGAAGAAAGAGATCCCCACTTTACTGATGTGGACCCAACATCAGTATGTATCCTCAAAAATCATCAAACAGGTTGGTCTAACCTCTAACTAGCATTATCAACACCTGGGGCATTGAATGTCTATCTATGTCTAGACCAAAATATTGGGATAGAATGGGTGAAATGAAAGAGTTAAATGATACTAAACCAAACATGTCATGTGTAAGAGTACTAAATAGAATGATCATACCTCAAACGACCTCTGGCCCGGCTGGAACTGGTACCCATGTGGCGTGAAACTACCCACACCCAACTCCCCTGCCCATCGGTTGTAGACTGCCTCCTCAACCATTCCCAAGTTGAGGTCCCTGACCACCATGAGGTTGGCCTCCCCCTACAACGTCTACTCATGGAGGCTGTTTCTGCTGCAAGAAGGGCCTAGTTGGCAACTACATCTACTGGTGAGGTGGGTGATAAACATGACGACCCCAACAATATAGTACTCAGAAGGTCACCAATTCCGAATGTTCCCACAATTACCATAGGTAATGCACCTCCTTCATGTATCAAGGAGAAAGGGAAAGGGTTGGTAGATCATAACTAGAACTACTGAAGCCAGCTCCATGCAGACCGAAACCTATAAGGACATGATGCTAGAGGCTTGCTGCTGGCAACCTTCCCCTTTGATGTACCAAACAACATCCCTTCTTGAAGAACACCTCCCAGTGTGTGCATCCTCTCCACCACTCCATCCTTCTTACGAACCTATAAGTACATCTGTAGAGTGAAGGGAGTAACAACATACTAAAGAGAAGGTCTGAGTACCTCCTCTATGTAACATCCCAGGTAAATAAAGAATATGGAATTTTTCATATTTATTAATATTTTTAAATAAAATTTTAATTTTACTTTGAAGGGGATGGTATGATTGAGGGAGTACCTGATACAAAGCAATGGGTTTCGTAGAAAACCTACGTTGCACACAACGTTGAGCTTTACAGAACAATAATATAATAATAATATTAATTTATATTGTAGTTAATGTCTAGATGTTGTATCTGTGGTAATAAATAGAACTAACTAAAATATGATTATATATGTTATTTAAATTTTTTTACATTTATTCAATAAATTTTAGAGGATTAAAATGAGAGTTAGTCCAATTTTAAGCATAAATAGTCTAATATTCTTTAAAAGGTGGAATTACCGCCTTTTAATGGAGAACCCTTTTAAATCTAGTTTTGTTTATTTTATATGTTCTATTTGAAAAAATAAAAGTATTATTTATAATAGGAACCTTAAATTTTACTTTTGGTAAATTTTTGGAATTTTTCTAAAAAAGATCATTTTTTAAGGTATTGGGACAAATACTGTATTTTAATTCAAAATAGCCTTTTAATCTAATTTATTTATTTGGATAGATTATATTTTTAAATTATTTTAAAGATTAATTAGATTATATTTTTACCATTTAATCCAATGTTGATCATTGGAAGTAATTTAACATTGATATTGGACATAAATAAGTGTCAATCTTTTTATAGTTATTATTTCTTAAAAACATGCTTTTTTTTAACAAAGGGGATTAATTTTAAATTAGTTTTTTCCACTTTTCTGTTTTGAATTTGTAAAAATAGATAATATATTTGGAATCATGGGGTCCAAATTATGTAAATAGGTAACTTTTTTTTGACATTATGAATATTTACATCAGTAAATATTTTATTTACCATGGTTAAAAGGTAAATCTGGTAAATAAGGGTAAAAAATAATATTATAATAATATTAAATTACCCTAACATGTGTCCTAATCTTATTAGTTGATACATTTCCGACCATGGTCATTTTTGGGTTGATTTTGGGACCCCATGTCGCCACTTGGGAGTGACAATGACACTTTATATTAATTAATTTAAAGTAATGTCAAAGATGACTTAAACATATATCTTCTAGTAAATAAATTTTTACGTGGGGTTATATAAGTTATCTCTTATACTATAAATATTAATTTGAAATATAAATAGATTTCATATGTCATGGTATTTGTTTTATAATTTTTATACATCAAATAAATAAAACTATTTACCACCCAATAATGATGCATTGTTTTCCTCATTCATTAATGATTAAAATAAATAAGATTATAAAAATTTGAACCTAATTCAATACCTATCCAATTATTATTGGATGATTTTATTTCGAACATGAGTCATCTTAACTTCTACTTTAATTAGTTTTGGACCTTTAGAAACATAAAATAATTATATAATAAAATAATATTTTCAGACATTCCTAAAGAGCCCCTCCTCCCCATTATAAAAGGACACCACATATAACCCATTCATCACACCCATAAATCCCCTTGGATCATCTATACTCTAAACAATTAATCTCCCTACATATCTATATTTCTCTTATAATCCTTACCATAGGCATAAGTCACTTCAAGTAAACCTTTTGGTTCAAACAAAAGGGAGCTACCCGATTTAAAGGTAATGTCTTCTCTTAATTTCATTTCTTTTATTTTTCTTCTCCAACACCCTAAACTCTATTTATTAATTTATTTTATATAAACACTACTATAATAAATATTTTAGGTTATTTTTATGAGAACTATTCTTACTACACTTGCACAGACCTCAATCTAATGGATACGAACATACTCTTTCTATGGATGGCGAACTAGTGCGTCACGAAACGATGATTGTTCAAATATCTCCAACTGCCTCTCATGGTTTCTATTATTATGGAACTGTATTTATATGTGATATATATTATATTTTTATAGTCTATTTACTTCAGTATTTTTCCTTTATTTCATACCTTTATGTTTACCATAATGGGTAAATACAATAATTTCAATTCAGAAGTGCTGACTACCGCCCCCTCAAAGTGATATGACTCATTCATGCCATATTTGGGACATATAAAGGAGGGAGTTAATGAAATTATATATGATAATATAATATAATTAATATATATATATATGTATCGTTGTATTTTCAATCCATTAAAATGTGAAATATAAATTAAAGTAGCATTCATTCGTACGTACGACTTACCGCCTCCATGAACGGCGCATTTCATTTCTAATATCCAAATGTTATGTACTATTATAAATACATATGTATACCAGATATATATGATATATATTATAATTAAGTTGTGAATATGATTTTGGAGATAATATACTTTTTGCCACATTGACAATTGGTAATTATAACAGGTTCATTTTTGACTCAAGTTCTGAACATTGAAAAAATATCCGATATGAACTCAAATAATTAACTAATTTTTATTAAAAGATAATAAGTGATATAAATGGAATAATAAAAAAATAAAATGTGTTTTAATAAACTAGAAATTTACTTATGTTAATTATTTATTAATAACAAGGAACATACAAGACAGGTCAAACTTGGGGTAAGGGGTTTCTTATCTCACTTTTAATTCTGTGAGATTTCCATTTTTCGACACTTATTTATTCCATGTTTTGTATTGTGTACAGCAATTTTATATATATTAGCATGATTATATTTATATTAATGTTATTATGTGATTCATTTGGTGGTTATTTACTTTTGATCATACTACTAAATTGATTTAAACATGGTAAGTGGTTTCTAATCTCACTTTTAATTCTCTGAGATTTACATTGTTCGCCACTTATTTATTGCATGTGGTGTATTGTGTACTACCATTTTATATATATTAACATGATTCAATTTATATTCATGGTATTCTATTATTAATTTTATGTTTATTAACTTTTGGTCCTACGACTCAATTGATTACAACGTGGTAAGGGGTTTTCGGCACACTTCTTATTCCCGTAAGATTCATTCAAAATTGCCACTATTTCTTTTTGTGTGGTGTATTTATAGACCATAATGGTATTACGTGAGTAATATAATTTAATTTATGTTTATTTACTTCTTTATTGAGTGATACTTCTTTCCTGGGGTGTATGTTTCATAAGTTACCAAATCGGTAGGGAAATTTCTAATTTCGATTTCCACTCATTGAGTTTTATGAACACTTCATTGATTATTTTAATCCATGATTTGGTATGAAATCACTCTTTATTTATTTATTTAGTAATTTAGAATCCCCTTTTTGTGGATATAATTTTCATACACATAATCACACCACTGATAAATTCTCAATTCAGCTATATGAACTTGATAAGAGTAATCTTAACTCAATTTCCATTCATTGAGTTAAAAATCCAAGTCATTGGTGTTGTTGTTAGAAGAATATGTTTGAATGTATTATGTAACTCCCTGACCCCAGTTACCCAGAGTTGGTGCATTATTACATAACATTGGCATGATCACAAGAATGATCAAGTCTCGAATGACCGATTAGATTAGTAGCCTTGGAAACACTACATACATTCTTAAAGTTTTACATTACATAAAAAAAATCTTGTCTTCATATCCCCTCATACTATCCATGCAGGTCATTCATAAATTACTTCTTCATAATCCTAGGAAAAATAAAAAAAATTGAAAGGGGTGATCTTAGATGCTCAGTAAGGATAAAATTATAGCAAAAGATTTCATAGATAAGAATAAACATTTAAGGCAATTTATAACTAAAACAAAAGCCTTTTAAACTTGAACTTCAGCATAAAAGTGCAAAGATAAAATGAAATAATGCAATTTACTTATTCACATGGATATTCTACTAGTCGAATGATCACATGCAATATCAATAACCACTTTCATAATGATGTAATGCATAATGCCAGACTATCATAATCACATAGCCAAGGCCTCGTGCCAAGACTAAAAATAAGATTTTGCCAAGGCCTTGTGCCAAGACACTAGTTTGTCTCATTAGACCTACCGATGCATCGAGGAGCTATAGAGGGCTCCACCCATCACTTATTAAGTCCAATGCATTCCCATATGAAAATGTTTAAACATAACATACACATTCGTATTAAAACTAGCATACTAAATGTCAATACTTTAACCACAAACCATGAATGGTATAAAAATAGCACATCCACAGTCAAACATGACCCATTTGATACAATATGGAAGATTTTATTGTATCACATTAACCTCAATCAATAATAATGAAGGATGTTTCCATAGATGAAAATAATCATCAAAACTATTTGAGAAAAATATCCCCCTTTTTCTTGAAATCATTTAAAAGTCACACTATTTGTCAAGAAGCCATTTAAAAATAGATTTTTGAATCAAAGTGTCCCATACCACATTGAATCTTTTTAGAAGGAGTATTAATTTTAAAACTTTAATGTCCATATAAATAAATCCTTAAAACCATTTTCAAAACATGGACATTAATGAGAAAGATTTAGATGAATAAGTCATTAAAACATTTAAAAATGGTATTTTAGTAAGAGATTCTAACCAAAAGAGAGACACTTGAATACAAATAATTGAGGTAATAAAAACTTTTTAATATCATGAGAATAAAGGGATTCATGATATACTATTTAAAATTACATTATATACACCACATAAAAGTGATTTGGTGTATAACAACAAAGAAGTCTCAATGGAATTTAAGTTGAGATGAAATCTCTCATAAAGGCCGTATCCTTAGGTTAAGGATAAATCAACGACATATTTATGTGTGAAAAATATAAATACAATAAATGTGATTGGATATTTAGTGTAAAACAATAAAAGGATATTCACACATAATCTTGTAAAAACAACACCAATGAATTGGATGTTTAACTCAACAAATGAAGAATGAGTTAAAATTCCTCTTATCAAATTCATATCGATGACTTGAGAAATTATAAATAGTTTGATTATGTGTATCAAAATTATATCCACAGAATATGTGAGTGGAAATTATGACATAAGTAAATGAATAGTTATTCCACACATAATCTCGGAGTAAAATAATCAATTATGTTTCCGTAAATCCGAATAAATGGAATTGGAAATTTTGAATTCCCATATCGATTAGGTAACATAAGAAACATACACCCATGAAAGAAGGATCATAAAATGATGATGTAAATACCCATAAATTAAACTATATTACACAATGAATACAGTCATGGGTAGTACACATACACCACATGCAATAATTAAGTGGTGAACAATGGAATTCTTACGAAACTAAGAGTGAGTTAAGAAACCCCTTACCTTGTACTTTTCCTTGGTTGGGGGTAGTTTAAACTCCTGTATAATGTTTAAATTAATTGTTATTAAATTATTCATTAATCATATACATTAATATGATATCATATATGATCTTTTAACATTGCTTTGTTAATAATATCTTAGAATTATCGTCGTATTGGGTGTTAACTTACTCGTTTTCTTTTATATGTTTTTTTATCTAAGCCATGTTTTTCATGGATAGGTTGTATCTTATTCATATCCAGAATTATATCAAGTCCTTAAACATTATTTTTAAATCATCAAATGATAATTATACTTGAATGGATATGATAGAGAATGAATCTCATCGCGTTCGTGGAGACGGTAGTCCGTACGTACGCACGAGCAACAATATCATTCTTTTGATATTAAAATAATATATAATTGGATGGTATATAATATATACAGAATCATTATCATGTTATATTTATTATTTTCATGAGTTAAAAATCATTATTATACCCACAAAAATAATAATATATTGAATAACAATTACACCACGACGTGGAGACGGTAAGCCGTACGTACGCACGTATGGTGAAATGTTATTCAAAGGGTGGATAGAATACTGAATATGGTTATACAATATTTATAATAACATCACATTATATATAATATACTGGATTTATTATTTTATAATTTTAATAACAAAGAATGAAGAAGTGGAAGAAGAAAGGAACTTGAAAAGGGGTGATGAAAACATTACCTCTTCTTCGGGTTCTTCCTTTTGATTTGATCAAAAGGGCTCATTGGGTTGGATTTCTGATAAAACTAAGTCCTCTAGGTTGTATTGAGGGATGTTGAGAGAGTATATGGGGAGGGGTTGGCCGAACCAAAAGGCTTTTAAGGTGTGAAGAAATGAGAAGGAGGAGTGCCCCTTTATAATAGGGGTGAGGGGCACCTTTGGAAAAGCTAGAAATATTAATTTATAATAAATTCATATTCGGTTTCTAATGGCTCCAAAGTTTATTATTAAAATATTAAGGTGGGGATAGGTCAAAAACAATTAAAAGAATAGAATTTAGACAGTTTTGGGTCATTATATTAACCTTATCTTTTAGTTTTATCTCTTAGTTAATTAGTTTGACATTTACCATGTCACTATGTATTTTTATATTATATAGTTAATAAACTTATTATATACAACCAAGAGACCCCCAAGTGGTCCGTTAATGATACACCTATCATGGTATAAGTCTCTTGGCCGAACCTTATATTTTTAAAAATTTAATATCAATTAATAATATAATATTTGTTTTAAAAACTCTTTTGTGTCAATTTTGACACTATTCAATAGTTGTTTTTTTAAAACTCATAAAAGAATTATTACTTCGAACAAAGTTAATTAAACCATTACTAACATGTCATATTAACCTATAAAATTTGTTTAATTCATTAAAAGTCTCAAATTATATTTATTTGGGTATTTATAATATCCATTATTTTAATTTTTCACTATTATGGTAATTATTGCATCATCATTGTGTCATAAATAAATTAACCTATTTAATATCTAAAATTTTTAAATAAAATTCCATTATGTAGGAAATCGTTTTAGATTTCTAATTAATATTTACAATCGAATTTATCTTATGTATAACCTTATATTAAAAATGTTTTATTAAATAAACATTGATTTTAACTCTTTTAACTCTTCTTTGAATTAAATAATAATAAATGTCCTTATCTAATAAAAGTGGACCTAAATGATAATATTTTATTCCTAAGGTTGTTTTTGTTCTAGATACACTTGTCTAATAGAATTAGGACATGTGTTAGGGTAATATTAATATCATTTTTACCCTTAATTACCCTATTTACTTTTAACCGTGGTAAATAAAAGTAAAAAAATACTATTCACAAAAAATTATTTTCATCTCATTAAACCACTTTTTACTTCTTGATATTAACCGTGTCTCTCGTATTTTTGAAATTCCATTCACAGAAGCGGTAAAATTAAGTTTTATTAAATATTCAGTTTTTTTAACTACCACTTAGTAGTTTCACTATTCATCAAAAATTGATGTTTTTCAGAACAATGCCAAAATTTCACCCTAAGCTATAATTGATATTCCAAATTCAAAAATGATGTATATTTTACAAAATTATAAACATATATGTTGCATTAATTAATTTTATAATTGATTCCCGCTGTCACAACAAATAGCGTGTTTTTAAGAAATAATATATATCAAAAGATTGACAATTGTTTCGGTCCAATTTCAATGTGAAATTAATTATAATGAAAACCATTGGATAAAATGGTAAAAATATATTCTAATTATACTTTTAAACCACTCAATAACATAATTTATCACTATAAATAATTTTGATTTAAAAAGTTGTTTTTAATTAAAATTTAGTAATTTTAACTATTCATCAAAATATAAGTGTTATCTGAAAAGTTCCAAAATTTCACCCTGGGATAAATTCGATATTCCGAATCCAAAAATGATGTCCATTTTGAGAGATAGAATTTATAAAAATTCAAAAATTAGGTATTAATATTCATAACGGAAAGTTTGATTGGTTGTGGTGTGTTAGAATCTCGAAGTTGCATACAATGCACACTATTGCATTATTCGAAGGGAAATGTACCGTGGAAGCTTGGGGTGTTACATTCTCACCTTCATCAATAAATTGAGTCCTCACAATTTTTAAAATTGTGCTTGGGAATATAATGGAAAGTCCCACATTGGAAAAAGAGTCAATAAAACTATCACTTTAAAAGAAAGAAAGAGATGTATAAAGGTCAACCAAGATAACCCATACTCGGATTCCATGTAGGAAAACATGGATATGGATGTTAAACTAAGTGTTAAGTTCTGATGAAGAGGGATAGAAATCATGATCAGGAGAAAGTTAACAATAAGAAAACCACAAACTTGTGTTGGGACAAACGACCATTAGTCTCCTAGTATGAAAGTAAACAGACAACATTTTTTTTGTTTTAAGTTACATTAAATAAGGATGAGGAATTTATTTATGATATTTACTAAGAATATAAAGATATATACATACATTTTAAGTAGAGTTTCATTCTCTAATAAATTTCCACCACTAACTCATTTTTTTTAAACGATTAGTATTCAAGAAGACTTGGTCACACTGGAAGAGCTAGAATAAACTTCTATAGAATCACATGATCCATGCAGGATGAACTATATATTTACATTGTCTTTAGAGATTAATCAAAACCAAAATGGTTAGTACAAGATCTAATGATCCCCAAAAAGGATATTCCTTGAGATAAATAAACATTAATCTTAATTTCCAAAATTAAACCAACAATACCCCAAAGTTAAATAAATACCATTCAATAATCAATTGTCTTTATAATCCTTTAATATAATGAAAACTAATATTGAAAACCAAAAATTATTAAGAATGTAGTCTTCCACATTAAATTGTATCTCCAAATGACATTAATTACTCTTAAAGTCACATACTTAAAAGTAATTAACCTATTCATTTCCATAAATAACCCAAATCATTATAAATCCACAATAAAAACATAGATAAAAATCCACCATTACTCATAAAATGAAATCCCATACTACTCTATTTTCCTTTGGCATATAGTGTTCTCAACAAAGCGAACAACTTCCAAAATAACATTTATCACTTAATCACCAAATCATTTTCCTATACTAAGGGTATTCATTTGATAAGACATAAGAACCCAAATCAACTTATTATTGATCAATAAAATCATTTAACTAAAAATATTTAGTCACACTATCCAGGGACTCCATGTAGTCCCGTGGTAGGCGATAAATCCCAATTGCACTTTGGTTGTGGGTTCGATTCCCACAGCTTTGACGACGCGACGGGTTGTCACACGGTCTATGGGTTATCCTTTTTCAAAAACAATATTTTATAACAATACCAAAATGAGATAAATTCCTCAAAATAAGCATAACATAATTTAACCACAAATGTTTTCTCATACCTTTCATTTTCATCCCAATTTATAATAATTTGTAATTTCCTCATACCCAATGATCATATAAAACCAAATGGTTATTTATAACTATATCCACAAGAGAAAAGATAATTCTTCCATAAATATCATTCTCACATGGCAAACGTTAGGGTTACAAATACAAGAGAAAATTATTCCAAAGTAAACCCTTCAACAAGGATCACTAATAATTTTTTAACATTTATCCAACCATTTATTTCCACATGGCTTCTTCTCTAACCAAGAAAATATCTTATAGAATTGGACATTCAATCGGGTAATGGCCAGGTCTTCTATATTTACGGCAAATGACTGTAAATGGATTCTTGGGACCATTTTTATCTTCTTTTATAGTACTCTTCATTTTTCTTCAGCAATTATTCACTTTATGTCCTTCCTTCCCGCACGTAAAGCATTTCTTTGTCCCATTGAGACACTTTCCTGGGTGTCTCCTTCCACATTTCCTGCATGATGGAAATTGAGGATTTCTTTCTCCATGGTCTCCACTACTGGAGCTCTTATCATTCATCACCTTTCTCTTCTTTGATGAGTCCGGTAATTGGTTAATATATATATTGTTGATCATATTTTTGAAAAATTGATTTGGCATAAAGACGATATCTTTTACGCCTATCAACATTCCATTTTGTTGCTCATTTCCACCACCATTCCCACCTTGTACATCATTCTCAAAGTCACTATGACTTCCTTAGAATCCAGACATTGACTAAAATAAGAAAGCATTGTGTGAGTAATAGTATTCATAAAATCATTTAGAGATTAACATGTCACCATATTCTCAATTTAAAAACCATTAGGATTAACCAAGGTCATTTACTCTCATCTTATATATATAATACTTTAAATCGGATTGTAAATAAAATTTAAATTATCCTAAGCATATCCCCCGGGAGTGTCGTAACCAAGAGTGCAGCAAGGCCCGTTGTCGTGCACCAGTTCCTATTCGAGTCTAGCTCAAAGCGGTGTTCTCGGGTTTTACCCCTAGGTACATCTGTGCCAGAGCCTCCTCTTCCTGCTCATATCCAGACAGGGATGTATTGCTCGGAAAACTCACAAAATCTCTACAATACCAAAATTCTAGGAAGTTCTTCTATACTAATCCTCAAAGTTCATCTTAGGTCTACGTGCTCTAATCAGAGTTTATTTAAATCTTGCTTCCAAGGTTTGTACTAAACTTCCTCTGATACCAACTGTAACGCCCCGACCCTAGTTACCCAGAGTTGGTGCATTATTACATAACATTGTCATGATCACAAGAAAGATCATGTCTCGAAATACCGATTAGTTTAGTACCTTGGAAACACTAGATACAATCATAAAGTTTTAAATTACATCAAAAAAAACATCCTGTCTTCATATCCCCTCATACTATCCCTGCAGGTCATTCATACATTACTTCTTCATAATCCTGGGAAAAATAAAAAAAATTGAAAGGGGTGAGCTTAGATGCTCAGTAAGGATAACATTATAGCAAAATCTTTCATAGATAAGCATAAAAACTTAAGGAAATTTATAACTAAAACAAAAGCCTTTTAAACATGAACTTTAGCATAAAATGGAAAAGATAAAATGAAATAATTCCATTTACTTATTCACATGGATATTCTACTAGTTGAATGATCACATGAAATATCAATAACCACTTTCATAATGATGGAATGCATAATGCCATACTATCATAATCACATAGCCATGGCCTCGTGCCAAGACTAAAAATAAGATTTTGCCAAGGCATTGTGCCAAGACACTAGTTTGTATCATGAGATCTACCGATGCATTGAGGAGCTATAGCGGGCTCCAGTCGTCACTTATTAAGTCCAATTCATTCCCATATGAAAAGGTTTAAACATAACATACACATTCGTATTAAAACTAGCATACTAAATGTCAATACTTTAACCACAAACCATGAATGTTATAAAAATAGCACATCCACAGTCAATCATAACTCATTTGATACAATATGGAAGATTGTATTGTATCACATTAACCTCAATCAAGAATAATGAAGGATGTTTCCATAGATGAAAATAATCATCAAAACTATTTGAGAGAATTATCCCCCTTTTCTTGAAATCATTTAAAAGTCACACTATTTGTCAAGAGGCCATTTAGAAATAGATTTTTGAATCAAAGTGTCCCATACCACTTTGAAACTTTTTAAAAGGAGTTTTAATTTTAAAACATTAATGTCCATATAAATAAATCCTTAAAACCATTTTTAAAACATGGACATTAATGAGAAATATTTAGATGAATAAGTCTTTAAAACATTTAAAAATGGAATTTTAGTTAGAGATTATAACCAAAAGAGAGACACTTGAATACAAAAAATTGAGGTAATACAAACTTTTTAATATCATGAGAATAAAGGGATTCATGATATACTATTTCAAAGTACATTATATACAACACATAAAAGTGATTTGGTGTATAACAACAAAAAAGTCTCAATGGAATTTATGTTGAGATGAAATCTCTCATAAAGGTCGTATCCTTAGGTTAAGGATAAATCAATGACATAGTTATGTGTGAAAAATATAAATACACTAAATGTTATTGGATATTTATTGTAAAAAAATCAAAGGATATTCACACACAATCTTGTAAAAACAACACCAATGAATTGGATGTTTAACTCAACAAATGAAGAATGAGTTAAAATTACTCTTATCAAATTCATATCAATGACTTGAGAAATTATCTATGGAGTGATTATGTGTATCAAAATTATATCCACAGAAGAGGGGAGTGGAAATTATGACATAAGAAAATGAATAGTTATTCCACACATAATCTCGGAGTAAAATAATCAATGAAGTTTGCGTAAAGCCGAATAAATGGAATTTGAAATTTTGAATTCCCTTATCGATTAGGTAACATACGAAAGATACACCCATGAAAGAAGGATCATACAATGATGATGTAAATACCCATAAATTATAGTATATTAACCAATTAATACAATCATGGGCAGTACACATACACCACATGCAATAATTAAGTGGTGAACAATGGAATTCTCACGAAACTAAGAGTGAGTTAAGAAACCCATTACCTTGTACTTTTCCTTGGCTGGGGGTAGGTTAACCTCCTGTATAATGTTTAAATAATTGTTATTAAATTATTAATTAATCATATACATTAATATGATATCATATATGATCCTTTAACATTGCTTTGTTAATAATATCTTCGAATTATCGTCGTTTCGGGTGTTAACATACTCGTTTTCTTTTATATGTTTTGTTACGTAAGCAATGTTTGTCATGGATAGGTTGTATCTTATTCATATCCAGAATGATATAAAGTCCTTAAACATTATTTTTAAATCATAAAATGATAATTATACTTGAATGGATATGATCGAGAATGAATCTCATTGCGTTCGTGGAGATGGTAGTCCGTACGTACGCACGAGCGACAATATCATTCTTTTGATATTAAAATGATATATAATTAGATGGTATATCATATATACAGAATCATTATCATGATATATTTATTATTTTCATGAGTTAAAAATCATTATTACACCCACCAAAATAATAATATGTTGAATAACAATTACACCACGACGTGGAGACGGTAAGTCGTACGTACGCACGTATGGTGACATGTTATTCAAAGGGTGGATAGAATACTGAATATGGTTGTACCATATTTATAATAACATCACAGTATATATAAGATACTGGAGTTATTAGTTTAGAATGGTAATAACAAAGAAAGAAGAAGTGGAAGAAGAAAGAAACTTGCAAATGGGTGATGAAAACATTACCTCTTCTTCGGGTTCTTCCTTTTGATTTGATCAAAAGGGATCCTTGGGTTGGAATTCTGATAAAACTAAGTCCTCTAGGTTGTATTGAGGGAATTTTAGAGAGTATTTGGTCAGGGTTTGGCCGAACCAAAAGGCTTTTAAGGTGTGAAAAAATGAGAAGGAGGAGTGCCCTTTTATAAGAGGGGTGAGGGGCACCTTTGGAAAAGCTAGAAATATTAATTTATAATAAATTCATATTCGGTTTCTAATGGCTCCAATGTTTATTATTAAAAGGTTAAGGTGGGTATAGGTCGAAAACCATTAAACCAATATAATTTAGACAGGTTTGGGTCATTATATTAACCTTATCTTTTAGTTTTAACTCTTAGTTAATTAGTTTTACATTTACCATGTCACTATGTATTTTTATATAATATAGTTAATAAACTTACTATATGCATCAAAGAGAGCCCCAAGTGATCCATTAATGATAAACCTATCATTATATAAGTCTCTTGGCCGAGCCTTAGATTTTTAGAAATTTAATATCAATTAATAATATGATATTTGTTTTAAAAACTCTTTTATGTCAATTTTGACACTATTCAATAGTTTATTTTTTTAAAACTCATAACAGAATTACTACTTTGAAAAAAGTTAATTAAACCATTACTAACATGTCATATTAACCTATAAAATTAGTTTAATTCATTAAAAGTCTCAAATTATATTTATTTGGGTATTTATAATATCCATTATTTTAATGTTTCACTATTAGGGTAATTACTGCATCATCATTGTGTCATAAATAAATTAAATTATTTAATGTCTAAAAATTATAAATAAAATTCCATTATGTAGGAAGTCTTTGTATATTTCTAATGAATATTTACAATCGAATTTATCTTATGTATTACCCTATATTAAATTTTTTTTATTAAATAAACATTGATTTTTACTCTTTTAACTCTTCTTTGAATTAAATAATAATAAATGTCCTAATCTAATCCAAGTGGACCAAAATGATAATATTTTATTCCTAAGGTTTTTTTTGGTCTAGATACACTTGTCCAATAGAATTAGGACATGTGTTAGGGTAATATTAATATCATTTTTACCCTTAATTACCCTATTTACTTTTAACCGTGGTAAATAAAAGTAAAAAGTTACTATTCACCAAAAATTATTTTCATCTCATTGAACTACATTTTAATTCTTGATATTAACCGTGTCTCTCGGATTTTTGAAATTCCATTCACAGAAGCGGTAAAATTAAGTTTTATGAAATATTCAGTTTTTTTAACTACCACTTAGTAGTTTCACTATTCATCAAAAATTGACGTTTTTCAGAACAATGCCAAAATTTCACCCTAATCTATAATTGATATTCCAAATTCAAAAATGATGTATATTTTACAAAATTCAAAACCTATAAGTTGAATTAATTATTTTTAAAAATAATTTCTGCTCTCACAACAAATAGCGTGTTTTTAAGAAACAATATATATCAAAAGATTGACAACTGTTTAGCTCAAATTTCAAAGTGAAATTAATTATAATGAACACCATTTGATAAAATGGTAAAAATATATTCTAATTATACTTTAAAACCACTCAATAATATAATTTATCACTATAAATTATTTTGATTTAAAAATTTGTTTTTAATTAAAATTTAGTAATTTTCACTATTCATCAAAATACAAGTGTTATCTGAAAACTTCCAAAATTTCACCCTGGGATAAATTCGATATTCCGAATCCAAAAATGATGTCCATTTTGAGAGATATAATTTATAAAATTTAAAAAATTAGGTATTACTATTCATAACGGCAAGTTTGATTAGTTTTGGTGTGTTAGAATCTCGAAGTTGCGTACAATGCACACCATTGCATTATTCGAAGGGAAACGTACCGTGGAAGCTTGGTTTGTTACATATTCTGATTGATTTACACTTAATATCCATTCATATTGAGGGTATTTATATTTTTCACACATAATTATTACATTGATTTATCCTTAACCTAAGGATATGTGCTTTGTAAGATATTTCATCTCAATTTACATTCTTTTGATACTTCTTGGTTGTTATGCATCAATTCACTTTTATATTGTGAAAATACTATTTTTTGACATAGTATATGATGAATCCATTTATTCTTATGAAATTGTAATGTTTTGATGACCTCAATTATTTTTAGTCAAACATCTCTCATTTGGTTAGGACCTCGAACTAAAATATCATTTTAATTTTTTTAATGATTTATTCTTCTAAATATTTCGAATTAATGTCCATGTTTTAAAAATGGTTTTAAGGATTTATTTATATGGACGTGAATGTTTTATAATTAAAATTTATTTAAAATTATTCAAAGTGGTATGGGACACTTTGATTGAAAAAAACTATTTTTAACATCTTATTGATAAATAGTGGGACTTATAAATGTTTTCAAGAAAATGGGATATTTCTCTCAGATAGTTTTACTAATTATATTCATCTATGTCAATATCCTTAATTATTCTTCATTGTGATTGATTTATTATAATAAAATATTACATAATATTTTGAATGAGTTATGTTTGACTATGGATGTGCTATTTTTATACCATTCATGGTTTGGGGATAAAATATTGACATTTTTTATGCTAGTTCTAATACAAATGTGTAGATTATGTTTCAACCATTCCATTTAAGGAATGCATTAGACATAGTAAGTGACTGGTATATCCATATATAGCTCCTCGATGCATCGTTAGGTCTCACGAGACAAACTAGTGTCTTCGATCAAGGCCTCCACAAAATCTTATTTGTAATCTTGGAACGAGGCCTTGACTATGTGGTTATGATGTCCGGCAATATTCATTCCATCATTATGAAATTAGAAACATATATTATATGTGATTATTTGACTAGTCTAATATCCATCTGAATAATTAAATGGAATTATTTGATTTATATTTTCTATATTATGCTAAAATATATGTTTAAAAGGCTTGGGTTTTTTGTCTTATACATTACCTTAAATTTTTATTCTTTTTTATGAAAGTTTCCACTATATTTTTGTCCTCACTGAGCATCTAAAGTCACCCCTTTCCATGATTTATTTTTCCCATTATGTGAATAATTATATCATGATTATCCTTGACGGATATGCTAAGGGATATTAGTGTGTTCAAAGGGGAGACAATGTTTTTGTTTTTATTTCATGATGTAATGTAAAACTTATGTATGTATCTGGTACATCCAATGTTACTAAACTAATAGGTCTTTCGGGACCTCATTTATTGTGATCATGCCAATGATATATAATAATTCACTGACGCTAGGTTACTAGGGTTGGGGCATTACAGTTGATATCAGAGTAAGTTTAGTACAAACCTTTGAAGATAGATATAGAAATACTCGGATTAGATAACATTACCCTAATAGAGAATTTGAGGATTAATATAGAAGAACATCCTATAATTTTGGTAATGTAGATATTTTTTGTCTTTTCCATGAAATACATACCTATTTGGATACGATTAGGTAGAGGTGGCTCTAGCATATATGTACCTAGGGGTAAATGTCATGACCCGACCCTACCTGGGCTTGATCCGCAACTACCCCAAGCCTACCTCCATAGGCCAGGGGCTGGCGACCAGCGACGAAGGCACAAAAACTCGGGGAGGACATTGCCTAAGTACCTGTACACACACGCAAAACACTCAATGAAAAAGTGAAAAGTAAAAAATAAAAGAAAAGTACCAACTTCTATATATAAACCACAAAAGTGAATCGACCTTTAACAGTACAAAGAAAGTGCTGAAATTAAACTGAAAACAAAAGGGGAAAACACGTGCCCTACCAGAAAAGTGCCACAACCCGGAAATAGGTGAACAAAAGTAAATAGCTGGAAGGGTCCCCCACCTGGAACCTGACTATAACCACTGCACGTGGTCAAAGATCCCGATCTCCTAAGATCCTTTGATGTCACGACCAACCTATCTGTTGTCTGGAAGAGTACACCAAGTGTGGAAAAAGCCCAAGCAGTGGTGACTATAAAAATAATCAGTAGGATACCCCGAAGGCTTGAGGGAGAAAAAAAGGAGGTACCAAAGGGTGAGTAGTAGATCTAATAGGGGAAAGTAAAGGAGTACAACCAAGAGTGCAGTAAAGAGTGCACCAAGGAGTGCACTTGAGTAACAGTAGAGAGTCCAGCTCAACCCAACAATAGAAAGGAGGTAGACTCTTCCAGACACAAAGAGCCGAAAATGGTGAGAAGATTAACTTCTCATCAAGTCATCGCTACCTATAGCAGGAGAGTAGACTCATCCAACCATGAGAAGCTAGACATGGAAAGCACATGGCATACCTCTCGCGTCTTCACATCTCTTGTAAGGAGAGTAACCAAACCCAAGAAGTGGGTATTGGAACAAGGTGTATACATATCCATATGCTCAATCAAGAAGCCTGAACAATATTGTAAGGGGATATCCATCCCGTAGCTCAGCCCAAGAAAGTGAGTAGCCAACAGTCCCAGAAGTAAACACCATCGATGCCCATCATTCCTCACATTTTCCCCGAACTGCAAGTCAAGGGGATCAAATCCTCGCACCTTGACACTATCCGCTTTGGGTGGCACTGACTCGCCCGCACAGTTTTAGGTTTCATCACAAGGATGTGTCTTAGTGGGTAAATCACCCCTCATACTTGAGAGTTCTGGGGGAACGTCAAGCCACACCTCATCACTGCCCCGTAGTGGAGAGGTCTCCTCAAAGTCGACAGGCGACCCCCTGCCCAGCCCCGCTGGAGGGTAATCCCTAGATGTTGACGGGTTCCCACTGGAGGGAGATCCGGAAAAAGTCAACGGGTGCCACACTGCCCAGTCCCATAAAAGGGTAATCCAGTGGAGGGAGACCCAGCTAAATTCGTTGACGAGTCCCAATGACCAGTCCCGTAAAAGGTTCCTCCACTGGAGGGAGGCTCAGAACCACCATCAGGGACCACTTCCCAGCCCAGCTAGAGGAAAACCCGGCATTAGGGACCACTTTCCAGTACCTCACTAGCCATCCCTACTGGATGGTACCTCACTGGCCAGCTTTGCTGGAAACAACCTCCTGGGTAAAGGATTGGTGCCCGCGTAATGTGTTGGTCACATCGAATTCACAAGAACTCTTCCAAGGAATATGAAGTAACTCTGTCAGCCAATCCATCGAGAATAGAACCATGGGAAAACCACTCACCCTGCTGGTCGAAACCATCATGAACAGGACTAGGGGAAAACCCACTCAGTCCTGCAGGTCGAAACCATCGTGAACAGGACCTGGGGGAAAACTCAACCCTGCTGGTTAAAAACGAGAACAGAACCAGGGGAAAACTCAACTGTGCTGGTCAACAAACTAGAACCAAACCAGGGGAAAACTCAACCTTGTTGGTCCACAATCGAGAATAGAGGGACCCTCTATGTCACGAGAGGTCAAAGGTATGTAATGCAGAACACGACATGCACATAGGTCCCACATGACGTGTGGCCCCAAGTCAACTCCAACCAAGCGCACAAACGTTCTCAGGTACAAACAACCACATGTACCTCCAAGAATTCTCGTATGCTCCTAGATTATACCACGTTTCCAGCCCAAAGGCTATCGTGCACAAGACACCTAATGTCAATACGAAGGGCATAAACGTAACAACTCCAACTTTCCACCTCAACGGCCCAAGCACGACCAACTAAAACTCTTCAAACATTTACTTCACTCACATGGGAGTGAACGCGATCACACGCCAATGGTTCGCTTCCAAACACAGCAAGCTGAACCACCACCGAATCACCCTTCATATTTCCACATTTAATAAGATCACGTAAGAGGCTCTGCACGCCTGAACAGATTACACCGTTGTAATCCTTGCAGAAAAACATACGGTATATACTATTTACTCACCTCAAATAGATATCCGACGTAAAAGCTGTTAACACCGCTTTACACCTAAATGGCATCCTGTGATCCCGAGCCTCGGGCCTGAAAACAGTCGGGCACATCGCACCATTGCGATCTCCTCAGAAAGACACGTCAAAAAGACTGCTCACTTGAGTGGAACAGATATCAGGAGAAAAGGATGTATTCCGGCGCACCGCACATGAGTGGTGCTACGTGGGGCCCATATCCTGATCCCGAAGCACAATGAACAGATCACACTGTTGTGATCATCTCAAAAAATTACACAAGATAGACTATTCACTTGTGCAAAACGGACACCCGGTGATAAAGCTGGAAATCACAGCCAACTCCCAAAACGGCCATCGTGGGGCCCGAACCATCCTGGAGAATTAAAGTAGGAGGATTGAGCGATTACAATTCCCTCAGAAAAACACCCAAAAAAGACTGCTCGCACGCCCCAAACGGACGCCTGATGAAATATTTACAAAACACTGCTCGCATCTCAACAGACGGGCCGTGGGGCCCACGCCTCAACTCTGGCATCAATTCCCGAAACCACACTAGAAACCTACGCCTCATCACCAAGGTCCCAATGCCGCTAACAGTGCTCAAACTGGACGTCAGATGTGTCCGCGCCGCTCAAAACACGAACCCCTGGAAAAACGTCAATCCGCTCAACGTACGCGTCGTGGGACCGAGCCCCTCGTCTCAAGAATTAAAAATTCCCGAGACCATCTCAAAAAGTTCACCTAGAGCCAAGGAACACGTCTCCACTGACCGCACGTGAATCCGACACCTAGTTCGCATTTTATGGGCGTTTTAAATTTTGAAGAACGAAAACGGGTGGCTCGGGCCGGTTCGGCAAACCCACCCTTCTTGAACCAGTCCGTAAGCGTGCGGGCCGACCTGACTTGCCCGGACTGGCTCAGCCGGTCCGGTCTCCTGAGTGGACCCGCATGGTGCGGGTCCTGTCTGCCAGCCGGGGTCATGAGGACCCCAGTCATCCTCTCACGTCAACCGACAAAAAGGCTGGTTCCCTCCCTGTGTCACGCGCCCCGACGACCCCGCTGACCTCCGCTCAACCGCGAGCCCCGTACCACCTCCGCCCTGCGCCGACGCCTGCTACGCCCTGCCATCTGCCAACTGTACCTCGCCGTCCCATCTTCCGAGAGCCCCGCTGGAGACTGATGCCTCCGCCTGGTCCCCTGTCGGGCCGCTGCACCAGCTCACCGGACCGCCTCGCTGGGCCGCCAGAATACACGCAAAAACTTCTGAACTTCGACTCGCTGCTGCGGAGGCCATGGAACTCCAAAATAAAATCCGAGACATGTGTCAGCAAGCTCAGAAAAATTACTACACAACCGTGGGCTTTGTTCGAAGATCAAACAGAAATTCAACACCAAAATTGAACTTGAATGAAATGTTTAAGAATTAAAATGCAAAAATGAAACCTCCTACCTGTGAGGGTGTAGCCCAGAGCATCGCCGCACGTTCCGTGCCTTGCCGCTGCCACTCTCATCTTGATCGGAGGAGGAGGACGAGGAGGAAGTTGAGGGTGATATGGCTTTACCAGGGGATGAAAATGAGGGAGAGGGGGAGAGTTTGTTTTAAGTAGGAAAAAAATTAATTAAAAAGTTTTAATTAATTTATACTACAAATTAACCCATACCCGAAACTCTTCTTGGGGTCAAGATTAAACCTCCCCTAGGGTAAACACCACCTCCCGAGCACAACAGAGGTCTCAGAATTTTAATCTGAGACACTGTTAAAAAGTTATAAAATTTAACGTCTAAAGTCGCTAAATTATGAAAATTCCCCTGGCGGTATTTTACTAAATGGCAGGCGCCCGGGAAATTTACACCCCTCCTAGGGTAAACGACACACTCCAAACTCAACGATGCCCTCTGTTTTCTAATCTAAGCCACAGTTTAAGAGATACTTATGTTAATCCACTAAACGAATAAATTTATTTATTTATTTATCTGTTTAATGTTTCGTTAACGGGCGAGGGGTCCCAACGTCCCGCGCCAACATGCTTTATGTCATTCCTAGGGTAGACACCTCATTTAGGACCCATACGTACACTCAGATATCTAATCTGAAACACCGTTTAAAAGTTATCCTATTTATTTGGTGTCCTAGTGTGAACGCACTGAAATTTTAATTTCGGCCACATCGGGGCTCGAAATCGCACGCCGTCTGAAGGCGTTTCTCTGAAATAACATCAAGAATATTCCAAAGTCTTTTATTTCAAAAAACAGGGTTCTTACATAATTCTATATTTCAAGCCTGGCGTCCCCGAAAAGAAAAACTAGGGAACAATGCAGGGTACTAAGCCCACACCTGGCTCTCCCGTACCCAGATGAAATCTTGCACAGTCCCGCGTCACCGCACACAGACCCAAGGATTTGATTTATTCACGCGAGGGCTACCCTTGCCGACAACGTGCACAAGAGCACGCACAACTTCTTCTCAGTTGAGTCACACGGGAGACGCTATACACCCACTTCATACCTTGGGGGTTAGGTAATGGACGTAAAGAACCTCGTCATCCCTTCTCACGGTCTCGAACGGCCCGAAGGCCCTCAGGGGAAGCCCACATCCCCGATCGAACCTTTACATTGCAATTCGTGACTGGAATCACCATTTAGACTTGGGACAAATCCCGGTGATTCCCTCCTTAAGAATATCCATATCGTGAAACACCCAGGGGTATCTGGTCACGCAAGGTTTCACAGTCGATGTACCACTCCCCAGAATCTCTTACACACTCGGAGATAGAAGGAGTCGACACCATAGACAAAAGAAAAAGGTCCCACACCTTTTAACATACAAACACAAGGTTACACTGATGCCCCGTGCCACCCTGGTAACAACTCAAACAAGGAGCTGGGAGAAAAATAATTTCACACACAGAGTCTGACAATTATACTTAAAAAAGTAGAAGAGTTGTAGGGAATACCTCGTATCACCTCATGCTCTGCATGATCGTAGACATCCAAAGCTTGTGGCTATCTGTGGTCCCAACTGTCAGCTCCCAGAGCCTGATGTTGACTACCTGGTGGTGATGGGAAGACCTCGTAAGGTCATCCTCCAATTCTAGCTCCTCCCGCCCCTCTTCTAGAACCACCTCTCTGGGCGCTACTCTGATAACGGCATTTCCTCTACCATGGTGGTGCACCTACTGCCTGCCCGATATTCTCCACGGGCCTGGTCGGGCAGTCCCGTGCCAGGTGACCTCCCCCGCTGCAACCATAACACCGACTCTCTCTGGGATGCATTAGGGCCCTCTGGCACCACTGTGGTGTACAACCATGCCCCTGAGTCCGGTTATCGAAAAGCCACCTACGTCGAGATTCTGCTTGCCGATGCCCGCTCACTGCGGGAGACGTCTCAACTCTGTCGAGCCTGCTGCCACCACTAACTGCAGAACGTGATAGGAAGCTCTCTGTCACCAGCGCCTGCTCTAGCACCCCAATATAAGTGGAAATTCCCATGGGTACTATGACAGAATGAATCTCTCAGCGGATACCCTACTAAAACTCCCATGCTCGGAAGTTTCCGTCATGGACCAAGTCCAGGTAAAAGCATGCACGGTCTGCAAAACTAGCCGCATACTCGGCCATCGTCATCCCTTCCTGCGGAAACTGCAAGAGATCATGAATCCGAACGGAGTGTATGAAGGAGGGGAAAAACTCCCCACAGAACAACAACTGAATGTTTCCCCATGAAAGAGACTACTCTTCAAGAAACTGAGTCACCGGACTCCACCAACGCCAAGCTGCTCTGTGGAAAAGGTTGGCGTCCAAAGCCACCATAAGATCTTACGACGTCTGCACAAGCCTAAAAAGGAGAACCACTATTTCCAGCCAAACCATGGCTGCCTGAGGGTCTGGCTCACCACTGAACCTCAGCTGTCTCTTCCACTGGAACTCGTGGAGCACGCTCAACCTACGCTCAAGATCAGTTTGCTCTACTGAAGCTATCTACTGCTCAACTGGTGGGGGTACTGCTACCGGCCCACCCGAAAAAAGGGGCTCGCATTATGGGTCCTATACTGAGGCCTCTTAGCTCACAGGGTCTTCATCATGCACCAAAGATGGTATCCTCGCTTGCTGTCTTCGCAGAAACATCCTGAATATTATCAAGGAGTGTCTCGTTCAGATGATTATATATGTATATAACAGTGACAACAACGTTGTGGAGCTAACTCAAGAAGTAAAATCAATGAATCAATCTTATGTGATGCACAAACCAATTTTCCATGCAACAAGTGTCTCATCATTCTGAGTCGACAAGCGGGTTATCAGGGTCCTGGTGAATGGATAAGTCGGCCGCCGCACCATCACTGGACTCCCTGTCCTAAGAGCCTATCTCGAGACACGTTAACACCGTTTCCATAAATCCCAACCAATTCCTCTTTCGGGATGCCCGAAAAACGTCCCAAGGAACAAACCACCTTTGATACCACTTTTTCATGACCTGACCCTACCCGGGCTCGAGCTTCAACTACCCCAAGCTCGCCTCCATAGGCTAGGGGGTGGCAACCAGCAACGAAGGAAAAACAACTTGGTAAGTCCTTTGCCTAAGTACCTGTACATACACACGCAACACACTCAATGAAAAAGTGAAGAGTAAAAACAAAAGAAAAGTACCGACTACTATATATAAACAACAAAAGTGCATTGACCTCTAGCAGTACAAAGAAGGTGCTGAAAGTAAACTGAAAATAAATGGGGAAAAACATGTGCCCATCCATAAAAGTTCCACAACCCGGCAACAGGTGAATAAAAGTAAACAGCTGGACGGGTCCCCCACCTGGAACCCGACTACGACCACCGCACACGATCCAAGATCCCGATCTCCTAAGCTCCTCTGACGTTAAGACCAATCTGTCCGTTGTCTGTAAGGGCACACCAAGTGCGGGCAAAGCCCATGTAGGGGTGAGTATAAAAATACTCAGTAGGATACCTCAAAGGCTGGAGGGAGAAACAATAGAGATATCGAAGGGTGAGCAGTAGATCAAATAGGGGAAAGTAAATGAGTACAACCGAGAGTGCAGTAAAGAGTGCAACAAGGTGTGTAGTAGAGTAATAGTAGAGAGTCCAGCTCAACCCAACAAGATAAAGGAGGTAGACTCGTCCAGACACAAGGAGACGGAACCGGTGAGAAGATGAACTTCTCGTCGAGTCTTTGCTACCTATAGCCAGAGTGTAGACTCATCCAACCACGAGAAGCTAGACACGGAAAGCACGTGGTATACCCCGCACATCTTCACCTCTCCTGGAAGGAGAGTAACCAAACCCAAGAAGTGGGTACTGGAACAAGGTGTATACATATCCATATGCTCAATCAAGAATCCTGAACAAGATCGTAAGGGGATCTACGTCCCGTAGCTCAGCCCAATAAAGTGAGTAGCTAACAGTCCCAGAAGTAAACACCATCGATGCCCACCATTCCGCAATGCTGCCCCGAATTGAAAGTCAAGGGGCTCAAATCACCACACCTTGACACTATCTGCTTTGGGCGGCACTGACTCATCCGCACGGTTTTAGGTCACGTCACGAGGACACATCTCGGTGGGGAAAGAACCCCTCGTACTTGAGAGTTCTGGGGGAACGTCAAGCCACACCTCGTCACTGCCCCGCAGTCGAGAGGTCTCTTTAATGTCGATAGTCAACCCCCTGCCCAGCCCCGCTGGAGGGTAATTCCTGGAAGTTGATGGGTTCCCACTGGAGGGAGACCCGAAAAAAGTCGACGGGTGCCACACTGCCCAGTCCCGTAAAATGGTAATCCACCGGAGGGAAACCTGGCTAAAGTCATCGACGAGTCCCAATGCACAGTCCCGTAAAAGGGTACTCTACTAGAGGGAGGCTCGGAACTGTCATCGGGGACCACTTCCCAGCCCAGCTGTAGGTAAAACCGACATCAGGAACCACTTCCCAGCCCAGCTGGAGGTAAACCTGGCATCGCAGACCACTTCCCAGCCCCATTGGAGGTAAACATGGAACCGTTCTGGCCATCCCTGTTCGATGGTACTACTCGGTGAACACTGCAGTACTGGCCATCCCCACTGGATGGTACCCCACTGGTCATCTCTGCTGGATGGTACCTCACTAGCCATCCCTGCTGGATGGTACCTCACTGGTCATCCCTGATGGATGGTACATCACTGGACAACCCTGCTGGAAAAAACCTCATGGGTAGAGGATCGATGCTCGTGTAATGTGTTGGTCACACCGAATCCACAAGAACACTACCTAGGAATACGAACCAACTCTGTTGTCAAACCATCGTGAACAGAACCATGGAAAACCCACTCACCCTGCTGGTCGAAACCATCGTGAACAAAAGCAGGGGAAAACCCACTCAACCCTGCTGGTCGAAACCATCGTGAACATAACGAGGGGGAAAACTCAACCCTTCTTGTCAACAGAGGAGAACAGAACCAGGGGAAGAACCAACCCTGGTGGTCAACAAATGAGAACAGAACCAGGGGAAAACTCAACCCTACTGGTCCACAATCGAGAACAGAAGGACCCTCTACGTCACGAGAGGTCAAAGGTATGCAAAGCAGAACACAACACGCAAATGGGTCCACACGACGTGTGACCCCAATTCAACTACAACCAAGAGCACAAACTTTCTCAGTTACAAACAACCACATGTACTTTCAAGCGTTCCCATATGCTCCCAAAGTATACCATGTTTCCCGCCCAAAGGCTATCGTGCACACGACACCTAACGTCAACATGAAGGGCGTAAAGGTAACAACTCCAACTTGCCACCTCAACGGCCCAGGCACGGCCAACTACAACTCTTCAAACATTTACCTCACTCACACGGGAGTGCACGCTATAAAATGCCAAGGGTTCGCTTTCGAAAATAGCACGAAGAACCGCCACTGGAGCACCCTTCATATTTCCACATTTAATAAGATCATGTAAGAGGTTATGCTTGCCGGAATAGATTACACCGTTGTAATCCTCACGGAAAAACATGTGGGATAGACTATTTACTCTCCTCAAATGGATATCCAACATAAAAGTCGTCAACATCGCTTTACGCCCGAACGACGTCCCGTGATCTCGAGCCTCGGGCCCGTAAAATTACAAAAACGCCCCTGGAAGCATTTTTCCAAAAGGCCCGTGCCCGCGAAACATACACCCCACCTTGAGTAAACTGCATGAGCCGAACTCAACGGTGCCCTCGGGTTTCCAATCTAAGCCACCATTTAATAGATACTTGTGTTAATCCATTAAACGAATAAATTAATTAATTTATTTATCCGTTTAATGTTCTGCTAACAGGAGAGGAGTCCCAAAATCCTGCGCCGACATGATTTATGTATTTCCTAGAGTAAACACCCCATTTAGGACCCATCTGTACACTCAGATTTCTGGTCTGAAATAGCATTTTGGATTTATCTCATTTATTTTACGTGCCCAGTGTGAACGCACTGAAAATTTATTTCTGGCCACACTGGGGCTTGGAATCACACGTCGTCTAAAGGCGCTGCTCTGTAATAAAATCAAGAATATTCCAAAGTCTTTTATTGCCAAAAACTAGGTTCATACATTAAACCCTAAAAAAACAATTTCAGCTAGACTTGAACACGAACTGGTGGACGACAATGGGCCTTATTTCACTCTTGGTTACGACACTCTTGGGGGATATGCTTTGGATAATTCACATTTTCATTAAAAACATATTTGAAGGATTTTATTGTATGATGAGAATAAATAAACTTGGTTATTCCTAATGTGTCATTATATTCTCTAAATGATTTTATGACTAATGTTACTCACACAGTTATTTCTGATTTCAGTCAATGGCTGGATTCCAAGGAAGTCGTACTAACATTGAACGTGATGTACAAAGTGGGCATAGTGGTGTAAATGAGAAACAAAATGGAATGTTGATAGGATTAAAAGATATCGTATTCATGCTGAATCGGTTTTCCAAATATATGATCGTCAAGATATATAATAACCAACTCTCGAACTTAATAAAGAAGAGAAAGGCGGTGAATGATAAGAGATCTAGCAATGGAGACCATAGAGAAATAAAAGATCATTTTTTACCATACAAGAAATATAGAAGGAGACACTCGGGAAGGTGTCTCAATGGAATAAATAAACAAGTTATGTGTGGGAAAGAAATACATAAAGAAAAGAATTACTGAGAAAAAAATCAAGAGTACTATGGAAGAAAAAATGATCCCATGAATCCATTTACAGTCATTTTCCGTAAATGTAGGGGAGCTGTGAATTACCCAATTTAATGTCCTATTACATAGGATAACTTCTTGGTCAAGGAAGAACCTTTGTGGGAATACATGGATGAGGAAATGCTTAAAATTATTAGTGCTCTTTGTGGATGGGATTACTTTGGAATACATTTCTCTTGTATGTGTAACCCTATAGTTTGTTATTTGAAAATTATATTCAAGGAATAATTATCTTTTATTTTTTGGGTATATTTATAAATAACCTGTTGGGTTTACATGATCCTTGAATTTGAGGAAATTATAAGTTATAATTTTTGGGCTAAAAATTCTAGGTATGATGTAAATTTTGCGGTTAAAATGTGTTATAGTCATTTTTTAGGTTTTTATCCCATTTTTTAGAATTCTATAAAGTTATATATATATTTTAAAAAGTAAAACACGCAGACCATATGACAACCCATCCTATCGGAAAAAGTTGTGGGAATCGAACCCACAACCAAAGTGCGACTGGGATTTATCGCCTACCACTTCATACATGAAGTCCCTGGTTAGTTTGACCAATTCTTTTAGTTAAATGATCTTATTGATCAATAATAAGCCTATTTGGGATCTTATGTTTTATCAAATGGATATCCTTAGTGTATGAAGAAGATTTGGTGATTATGTGATAAATGTTGTTCTGGAAGTCATTCGCTCTATTGGGAACACTATATGCCTAAAGAAAATAGAATACTATAGGATTTGATTTAAAAATTAATGGTTTATTTTTTTCTATTTTTTTATTGTGGATTTATAGAAATTTGGGTTATTTATGGAAATGATTAACATATCATAGAGAATATTTCATTATGATAATTACTTTAAAGTACGTGAATTTAAGAGTAGTCGATGTTATATGGAGATATATTTTAATTTGGAAGACTATGTAATCAAATTATTTTGAATTTTGGGTTTTAATATTTGTTTGGATTATATTGAAGTATTTTATGATGAATTGTATATTGAATTGTATTTGTCGAACTTTGGGTATTGTTTGTTCAGTTTTGGAGTTTAAGAGTGGTATTTCTTTTTATAAATATTTATCCTTTTTGGGGATTATTTGATCTTATACTAACCTTTTTCGTTTTGGTTTGTGTCTAAATATGGGATAAATATATATTTCATCTTTTGTAGATTATGTAATACTCTAGAAGTTGATTCTAGAACTTTAGGTGTGACCAAACAATCTGGAATAATCGTCGTTTGGAGAATAGATGAGTTTTTTGTAGGAATTTAGTAAAGGATGAATGTCTACATGACAAGTAGGTATGATTCCTTAAATTTTAAGTTATTATCATAAATAAATTTCTCAACATTATGAAAAGTAACATAAAAAAAAAACTTTGTGTACTAAATTTTCCTACTGGGGAATCAAAGACCGTTTAACCCAACACAATTTTGTGATTTTCTTGTGGGTAACTTTCTCCTAATCGTGTATTCTATCACTCTCCATCAGAACCTGACACATAGATTCTCCTCTATATTAATTGTTTCATGGAATACTAGTATGAGTTATCATATTTGACCTTTGTAAATATATTTATATCCTTTAATGTGATAGTTTTATTTACTCTTTTTCTGAAGGTGGACTTTCAATGAAGTTTCCAATCCCATTTTTAAAATTTCGATGACACAATTTCCAAAAGTGGTGAAGGATGTAACATCCCAGGTAAATAAAGAATATGAAAATTTTCATATTTATTAATATTGGTAAATTAAATATTAATTTTACTTTAAAATGGATTCATTGATCATTGGGTTACCTAATACACATCAATGTGTTTCATTGAAAACCTACGTTGCACGCATCATTGAGTAATACCGAAATATAATATAATAATTTTATTAATTTAAATTATAGTTAATTCCTAGACGTTTTATTGGTGGGAATGAATAGAACTAAATAAAATATTATTATATGTGTTTTTTAAATTTTTTTACATTTATCCAATAAATTATAGTAGCTTAAAATGTAAAAGAATCCAAATTTAAGCATAAATACTCTAATATTCTTAAAAAGGTCGATTTACCACCTTTTATTGGAGAACCCTATTTAAATCCAGTTTTTTTCACTTTTATATATTATATTTGAAAATATAAAATTCTTATTTATAATAGGAACATCATAATTTACTTTGGGTAATTTTTTGGTATTTTTCTGATAGGGATATTTTTTAATGAATAGTGAAAAATACTGTATTTTAATTTAAAAATTCCTTTTAATCTAATTTATTTATGTGGTTTGATAATCTTTTCAAATGTGTTTAAAGATTAATTTGATTTTATTTTTATCATTTTATACAATTTTGGTTATTTTATGTAATTTCACTTTGAAATTGGATATAAACCAATGTCAATATTTTGATAATTACTATTTCCTAAAAACATGCTTTTTGTTTCAACAATAAGAAATAATATAAAAACAATTTCTTCCAATTCTGTGTTTTGAATTTGGAAAAATGTATTCCATATTTGGAATTAGGAGGTCCAAATTATATAAATAGGTAACTTTTAATTTTAGACATTATGAATATTTACTTCAGTAAATATTTTATATACCATGGTTAAAAAGTGAATCTAGTAAATAAGGGTAAAAAATAATATTATAATAATATTAAATTACCATACATATTCTTTAATATTATTTTTTGACACATTTCTGACCATGGTCATCCTTGGGTCGATTTTTGGACCCCATGGAGCCACTTGAGAGGGATAATGACTCTTTATATTAATTCATTTAAAGTAAACACAAAGATGACATAAACATATATCTTTCAGTAAATAAATTTTTACCTGAGGTTATATAAGTTATCTCTTCTACAATAAATATTCATTGGAAATAACATATTTTTTCAATGGACGGTGAACTACTGCCTTACGAAACAATGATTCTTCAAATATCTCCATAGGCCTCTCATGGTAACCATTATTATGGAACTGTATTTATTTTTGATATACATTATATTTATATTGTATCTTTACTTATGAAATTTTCATTTATATCATAACATTATGGTTTTGAAAATGGTTAAATACGATAATTTCATTTGAGGAAGTACATACTACTGCCCCCTCAAAGTGATATGACTCGTTCATACCATATGTGGGATTTATAAAGGATGGAGTTAATGAAATTATATATGATATTATACTTTAATTATAATATACATATGTATCATTAATTTTTCAATCCCTTAAAATACGAAATATAAATGAATGTAGCGTTCATGCGTATGTACGGCTTACCGTCTCCATGAACGATTCATTTCATTTTTTATCTCCAAATGTTATATACTATTATAAATAGAAATATATATATATATATATATATTAGATATAGATGATATATATGATATTTATGTAATGAATATTATTTTGGATATAATATACTTTGGACCACAGGGATAATTTTGAATTATAACAAGTTCATTTTTGACTCAAGTTATGAACATCGTCAAAATGTCCGATATAAACTCAAATAATAAACTAATTGTTATAAAAAGATAATAAGTAATAAAAAAAGGAATAATAAAACATGGAAAGGATATTAATCAAGTAAAAATTAACTTATGGTTATTATTTAGGAATAATAAGGAGTATACCAGACATGTGGGACATGAGGTAAGGGGTTTCATATCTCACATTTAATTCTGGGAGATTTCCATTGTTCGCCACATATTTATTGCATGTGGTGTATTGTGTTATGCCATTTGATATATATTATCATGATTATATTTATATTCATGGTACTATGCGATTAATTTGGTGGTTATTAACAATTTTTCATATGACTAATTTGATTACAACGTGGTAAGGGGTTTCTAATATGGATTTTAATTCCGTTATATTTCCATTTTCTGCCACTTATTTATTGCATGTGGTGTATTATGTAATGCCATTTCAAATATATTATCATGATTATATTTATATTTATGGTATTATGTGAGTCATTTGGTGGTTATTAACTTTTGGTCATGCAACTCAATTGATTACAACGTGGTAAGGGTTTTTCATCTCAATTCTTATTCCAATAAGATTCATGCTATATTGACACTATTTAATTTTTTGTGGTGTATGTACTAACCATGCTTCAATTCCTTGTGTAATATAAATTAATTTTTGGGTATTTACATATTCATTGTATGATCCTTTCTTCATAGTGTTTATGTTTCATAAGTTACCAAATCGGTAATGGAATTTCTAATTTCTATTTCCATACATTGAGTTCTACGCAAACTTATTTTATTATTTTAATCCAAGATTATGTGTGAAATCACTATTTATTTATTTATGTAGTAATTTCCACTCCCCTTTGTTTGGATTTACTTTTGATACACATAATCACTCCATTGATAAATTACCAAGTCATCAATATGAACTTGATAAGAGTAATCTTAACCCAATTTCCATTCACTGAGTTAAACATCCATGTCATTGGTGTTTTTGTTACAAGAATATGTGTGAATGTACTCTTTTTTATTTACACTAAATATCAAATCATATTGAGTTTATTTATATTTTTCACACATAATTGTTTCATTGATTCATCATTAACCTACGATACTACCTTTATAAGGGATTTCATCTCAATTTACATAATATTGAGACTTCTATGTTGTTATGATCCAATTCACTTTTATATGTTGTGTATAATGCACTTAGGCATAGTATATTATGAATCCCTTAATTATAATGATATTATAATGTTTTTATCACCTTAATTATTTTTATTCAAATTTCTATTATTAGGTTAGGACCTCTAACTAAAATATCATTTTAGATGTTTTAAAGATTTATTCTTCTAAATCATTCTCATTAATGCCCATGTTTTAAAAATGTTTTTAAGGACTTATTTATATGGACATGTATGTTTTAAAATTAAAATTCCATTTAAAAGTTTCAAATTTTTTTGGGAAACATTGATTAAAGAAATCTATTTTTAATAGCTTATTGATAAATAGTGAGACTGTTTTATGTTTTCAATAAAAAAAGGAATATTTATCTAAAATATTTTTGTATGTTATATTCATCTATATCAATATCCTTTATTATTTTTTATCTAGTTTAATTTATTATAATAAAATATTCCATATTGTATTGAATGAGAAATTTTTGACTATAGAAGTGATTTTTTATACCATTCGTGGTTTGTGGTTAAAATATTTACATTGTATATGCTAGTTCTAATAGGAATGTTTATATTATGTTTCAACCTTTTCATATGAGGAATGAATTGGACATAGTTTGTGATGGGGGATTCCGGCTATAGCTCCTCGATGCATCGGTAGGTCTCATAAGACAAACTAGTGTCTTGGCACAAGGCTTTGACAAAATCTTATTTGTAGTTTTGGAACAAGGCCTTGACTATGTGGTTATGATGTCTAACATTATGCATTACATGATTATGAAATTATCAATTGATATTAAATGAAATTATTTTACTAGTTGAATATCCATGTGAATATGTAAATGGTATTGTTTGATTTTTTTTCCATATTATGATGAAATTTATGTTTTAAAGGCGTTTGATTATTTCTTATACATTGACTTAAATGTTTATGCTTATTTATGAATGTTTCTGCTATATTGTTATCCTTACTGAGCATCTGAGTTCACAACTTTCCATGTTTTATTTTTTCAAGGATGTGAAGAAGTATATAATGATTAACCTGCAGGAATAGGATAAGGGATATGAGTGTGTTCAAAGGGGACACAATTTTTTTTATTTCATGATATAATTTAAAACATATGTATATATCTAGTACTTCCAAGACTACTAAAATAATTGGTATTTTTGGACTTGATCTCATGTGATCATGCCAACGATATGTAATAATTCACTGACTCTGGGTAACTAATGTCAGGGCATTACTATTTAAGTGTCTTGCCTGCGACTCCTTATCTGAAAAAGTTCCGAAGGAAAATGAAAGAGGTACTTGAACTTGATCCCCAGTTCCCTCACAGTTATAATCCCTTGTTGGAGGGAGAGAATCCCTTTCCTCTTTTCGGCCCTCATCATGGAAGAAAGGAATTCCTCCTGGAACTCCTTCTCATAGTTAGTCCACAAAACCCCAACTTTGTTTTTCTCCCTGAGATAGAACATCCACCACTGATGTGCCAGCCCTCACATCAAGCTTACTGCCAGAGGAACCTTGCACTCTATCAGAGCCCAGATCATGCTAAAAGCAATCACTAACTACTCAATCCAGCTCTCCATCTCCAATTACAAGAAGATTCCCTCATACTTTCTGATAGTTTTCCGCTAGTTGGCCCAAAGTGTCTTCTGCACTGGTCATCCTCCTCCCCTATATCATCCCTGTATTGATCAATCAAATCAACCTTTTGGGCCTTGACTGCCCACATTACTCATGAATGTCGTCAGGGTAACATAACAGCATGGTAAACAAGTAATTCCCAAGACCGAGTAGTATGGAATTTACTTAGGGTCTTATTTATTATTTATTTTGATTTTCTTCCCAAGATACCCCAATTCAAGAAAGAACACAATTCATTATGATGAATGTACCTTTCCTAGACTCTCTAAAATGAAATCAATGTAGCCTAACCTTGTCATGTGGTAGGCTTAGAGTCCTTGCGTTGGATCATGGGGGTCCAAAAAACTCTTTCCCTATCCGGTCTTCCTTGGACTATTTGACACAACAAGACTTCCTAGCATTGTTTCTCTACCATCCAATGAAATTATCATAGTGCCTAACCCCAAACTCTATCCTATCTCTCAACCATTAGCCTCTGATACCATTCTATCATGACTGCCTTCTACTAGACAAGGGGAAGGACAACAAGATGCTCTTCCCTTCCTTCTTCAAGGTGAAAGAGGGATAACAACCCCCCCCCCCCCCCCCCGAGTCCCCCCCTGTAGGCCTCGGAGTGGTGACTAGCACTAAGGGTATAAAATCTCACATGAATTGAAGGATTTACCCTTTTTATAGAACAAGATCGGGAGATAAGATTGTAAATATCCACAACACCATGGACTAAAGATAAAAGAAAATCCAAAAATCCATTCTTATATGTATGTTTAAAATAAACTGATACAAAGAACAAGATAAAATATGAAGTAAAGATCCAAACAAAAAGAAAACCACCACTAATAACTCTCCCAATGTCTGGGATAGTAAGGTATGACATGGCCTTCAATGTTCTCCTAGAAACATAAATTTAATTTGATATATGTAGGGTGAGAATATAGGCATAATATGTAGGGAAACCAAAATCTCTCGTGCAAAAGTGGGGAGACATTATAATGACACATGATAAAAGAGGGAACCAAAACACCTAGAAAGTGAAAATATCCACCCAGCGTTAGCAAGTTACACTCCCCAAATAATGCAAGTCAGGTAAAATAATTGTAATATCAAATCAATATTTGGGTACCCCGCACCACTTTCCCACTGGTTATTTAAAACATCCTACGCATCAGACCCCCAACCATTTCCACTACAATCCCACTAATATACCCCACCCACACACACCTGGGTTACCACAACCTCACATCCCGCCCACAAAAAACTGTGCCACCACATCCACACTTCTTTCCCACAAACAAAAATGCCTCACAACCACACATCTCACCTACAAACACCTGGGCCTCAAACCACACATCTCACCCATAGACACCTATGCCTCATCCTGATGAAACTTTTGAAACAATCCTAGCCACACACACTTCAGACAACCCACCACAAAACACCCTTCCCAAAGAGTCATGGGCTATAATGGACCTCATGACATCACAACCTTCCTGAAAAATCTTTGGATACCTGGGAGAGGGAGCAGAAAGAAGCTAATAACCAGCCACTCATAGGAATTTTTGTGAAAACACTCTCCCCTTTGAAATAGTGGTGTTCGGCTCAAAGTGATCAATATAGGTGGGGTGCATATAAGAAACACAAGAAATAAATTGTATACATATAGGTAATCAATCACTCATCCCAACCTAATGGTCCCAAAACCAACAACCATTCCACAGACAACCACTCTTGATGAAACTCCTACATGCACAAGTATACAATAGACACAACCAAAGCACAACCCATTACTAAAAAATGGTGTCCCATTGTACCTATTATCATTATCATGTTCAACTAATTCCATTTAAATATTCTTTCACTACCAGGCAGCTAACAGACACAACTACAATCCAAAAAAACAACTGAAATAAAACAGCCAAGTATATGTTTAAGATTTCACTCCCAGTTCCCTTGTAAGTAACAACGTCAAAATGGGATCTATAAGATCCCTTGAAATAATAGAACCAAACAAAGACACAACAAACCAGGTCTAGAATATTTACCACCGGATCTACACGACCTTAAATTCAAAATCCAACAACCTCTCAACCAGAGATTTCATTCGCTTCTACGTCACCACAAAATATTTAAACAAAACGACCATCCATATCACCAGAACAAAGTAAGGACATTAAAAATTTATCCAATGCCATTTATTTAGTTCTTTCTTTCCATTCAGTTAAACGGGGTGATAACACAAGGGTTCTTATCAATCGAGTATCCATTTAACCAACCATGTTTATGTGATTAACAAGTTTCCATGTAACACTTATTCCTTCACAAGATTATCTAGAAAATAGTGCCTCAATAGTGTGCATGAAAGGAACACCAACGACCATGATTTTCAGTGTACATGATCCCATAAAATTCACATCATAAAAAGTAAGGTAAAACAAAACAACAACATCATCTTTCTGACCCCCTTTATTGTTTAAGAGTCCATTTGTTATCTTCGTTAAAGTTGGTTTCATCTATGTCCAAGGAGAAAATCATCATAATCACTGTTAATGAAGCACAATAAAGAGAGACAAAGGAAGAAACCCAACTTTTATGATCAAGGATCGAAGATTTCTCTTGGTGTTAAGAATTTGGGATGACATGACTAGCAGGAAGAACTCCAAGGATGAGGGGGAAGGGCTCTCGAATTGGTAGACGATTCATCTCCCAAATAGGGAAACCAAGCACACTAGGGGAAAATAAATAGACAAAGTTATAAGAATACCTCGGCGTGATAAAAGGCCTGATCCTAGAGTTACAAGATATGAAATATTGAAGTGCTTTAAAATAGGAATGTGGTTTGGCCATGTGGTTGGGAGGTTTCACACATTGTAATTAATTGATATTTAATAATTCCCTCAGAGACACAGGGAGATATACCATCACATAACAGAGAGTCAGTGGGTTACATTTAAACTGAGAAAAACACATAACATGGGCATCACCAAAAACACAAAAAGTGTGTGAAACTGATTACATTGCCACATGTTATAGTATGTGAAGGGCCACCCCACTCTTAGGGGATTTAATATATCCTTTAACGGACTTAAAAAACTCTTAATAAACTTTAAAATTGGCATTAAAACATAAAATAGGTGTTACGGAAGGGAAACTGGAAAGGAATCCTGACACCCCATAGTGGCACCGATTGGTGAGATTGATCGGTGAGACCGATCAGTGACACCATGGGGACACCCCGCCACTAGAAACGATGCCCTTTGGACTCACCAATGGGGTCTAAGACACCACAAACACTATAATTTGACAATGTAATGGACCACGAAGTTCCCGACCATTACAAACACGAGATTGAAAATCATTTTCCAATTATTTGTATAGCTATCGAAGGAAAATATAAAGCAACAGAGCTAAAACATGGTCATATGAATGGTGAGAAATAAAAAAATCACCCCCACCTGTACCCCCACCCTGCCCCAAACCAGCACCCCCCCCCCCCACTCCAACCATCACCCCCTACCCCCACCGATACAAGAACCCCATTCCCCCCACTAGCACCCCACCCCAACCCTTCCCCACATCAGCACTGCACCCCACTCCTTTACCCTATTCCCCCAACCAACACACCACCCCCTTCCCCCACCCTTCCTCACACCAACACCCCACCCCTCTAGCACCCCCTGCACCCCTACCACCACCTTGGCCCACACTAGCACCCCCATGCACCACACAAGCACCCTACACCCCTTGGCCCTCACGACCACTCCCCCCCCCTCCAGCACCTCCCTACACAGGCTTGGTCGAAGAAGTATCACCACCTGGTGATAATCTAGGGAGTACGTCCCTTGTTGGGAGAAAAATAAATTCCAAATATTTTTTTGTTCTGGATGACAATGCCACATCAATTTGAGAATGATCATAGATAGATCTTATAATATGTGTAACCTTATCAACTAGGAAGGTGGAAATAACAATTATTTTTATGAGGGGGTCATTAAGATGAAACCATGTGTGGTTAGTGTGCCTCTTATTATTTCACTAGGTGAAATGGCCACCTGTGTAACCCACGTCCAGTAGCCTATTATCATATCATAGGGAGATAAAATTGTGGATGGCCTTCCGAGAAAGTGGACTGAAACCCTTTATTTAATTTATTACATTATCACATTGACGTCTCCAAAAATGATCCAGGGCACATTATCTATATTTAATTGTCCTATATCATAACATAAGGCCTCATGTTCTTGAACCTCGCATTTTTTCAAAAACAAGGGTAACGAAGAAATAGTGTATCCTCGTATTAATCTTTGTGGTTATAATCTGATTCTATACCATTATCATCTACACTTTGATGTTTGGTTTCCTAAATATCAATATATGATGGTTTTTAAGATTGAAATGGAAATAATCATGTACACCTATTCTATTTTTTATTAATCTATTTTTGTAAGTCTACTGCTTATGCTCAAAGATTTCCACTAAAGAGGAGTTAGAGTTGTGGAGAATACACAATAAAAATTCAGTTTTTACCCACAGTCCGAAGCCACATTTATTATATAATAGGAAGGAAATCATGGTAGAATTGATTTAGTGGCCTCAGAACCTGTAGAACAAAATGCTGATTTGATGCACACCATTAAGGATTTTGAGGCTTTTTAGGCTTGTTTTGATCATATCTTAGAGGAGAAGGAGGAATGACTATATCATTATACAAGAATTCTGATTCATCAACATTTCAAGAAGGTATATATAATTTAGAGAAGGCATTGCATAAAGGGATAGAATGGATACCAGAAGACGTTATGAATTTAGGGAATGTGTCTTGCTCATACAGTTTAATGTATTTTAAAGAAAATTTTGATTTGAAATAAGGGGAAAAGTATGGTATTCTAGGAAGATATTAAATCACTAGTGACCGATCTAACAATGCTTATTCTAGATTATGGGGAGAGAAACTACATGAATATACATGAGGAGGGTCATTCGAAGATGAAGGGGTATCAGAAAGGAGATGGGTATGATTAAGAACATTATCAGGTATTGTAACTAAGATGTTAAGGATATAAATAAGAGTGTGGGATAGAGTTGGAGACAAAACATGACTAATAGATGAAAAGAAGGATGGGAGGTCAAAGAAGAAGCAAGTGTAGGAGCACGAATAAAATAGCTTCTATTTTTGCATGTTGTGGTAGAATTCAATTGAAAATAAATGTGTGAGCCGAAGCATTCACAGGAGGATGGAAAATTTTTCTAATACCAAGAGAAAGACTCTCCTTCCCTCAATAGAATGTGCTCAAGAAGATGCATGTATAGGTCCACTTGAACACATATCTGATCCATTGATCTATTGAGCAATTAAATGAGTAAAATCACAATAAATAATCTATTATTGAGGCTACTCACAAGGTATCCAACTCATCCAAACACCATTTCCATTATTTGATACTTCTTTTGTAACTCTAATAGTAGTATTCTATTTTTATTTACCCATAATTCATTGCTAAATCTCATTGTTTCCTTTGGTTGGTCTAATATAATTTTAGTACCCATTGTTATATGAAATAAATTGACATGGAAAATGATGATAAAGATAAACATAATCAAAGGGGAACATAGTATATATATATATATTACATGCATGGGGATTATTCTAGTTGAGTTGGACAACTCTTTCATAGTATTCTATTACCTAAAAAATAATGAGAACTATCAATTATATATCATTTTTGTGAATTGATTCATAATCATAGAGTGCTTAATATATATAACCTATTTCCACTACTATTCATCCTATTTAGTATGACCATGCATTTTTTCTCGATCGGATATTTCTATATCCCCAATATAATAAGTTGCGAACAAAAAAGAGAATATTTTCATAGAAAAAAGGCAGATACAAATCAAAAATTAAACTAATTTATGGAATCTTATATATTTTAAAATAAGTCTATGATAGTGAGGTTTCATGAAACAAAAAAATATTTCATCAGAGGTGTGTTAGAATGGGTTCACCTACAAAATAAATTTAAAATATTGAAAAATTAGGGTGAGAAAATAAAAGTAGAAAAAGAAAATAATCAGAAAAAATGGGAAATTAGACTATATACCATCAGAGGATTACCGGAGGAGAATGAGGGGATGCCTCGGAGCAGCGTCGGAAAAGAGGGACAATGGTTATGTTAGAGGAAGATATAATTAAATATAATAATAACAAAACATAACTACTACATAAAAATGATACATCATAATACAATAATTCATTATATGTTGAAAAAGACTGAAATACCACAATACAATTCAATATTACAATAATAAAACTTCACTACATAATAAAATTACACATATTAATAATCCACAAATACAATTTACATCAATAGTGAGTCTCAATATCAGTATCATCAAAATCATGATAACACTCATCCACGCCTCCTATAGAAACACCATCACCACCTCTCACGGCACCAGCATCATCATCATCATCAACATTAGTACCTGCACCGACACCGACACAAGGTTTGGCTCCAGCTCCGACATCAACTCCGTATTGGGAAAAAGAATCTACATTATCATAATGCATCAACATAAAACAAGGATCAAAATCTATAGCTACTTATGGTGGATGTGTAGAAGAAATGGCAGACCTAACATTCATCATATTTTCAGTTATCACCTTTTTGAATTTTTGATTTTCTTCATTTATTTCACCAATAATGTGTTCCACTATAACCAAATAAGAACTTGTACTCGAAGAAATTTTGTCTATAGACCAGTATCAAGATGTAAAAATATTCTACCTAGGTTTACAATGCACTCTTCCCTAAGGATCATCTCCAAAAACCTGATGTAGATAATCATTCAGGCCTAAATTGTCAGGTTATTTTTCTGTGAATACCTCCAATGAATACTATTGAATGATATATAACATAACTTAAAATAATAATGTAACATAAGGAATTAAATTCAATTAAAATAAAATAAATTGAAATATAATTACAATCACCCTCTTGGCATCAATATTTCTCACAGTACCATCTTTCTTTTTTCTGCATGTACAAAACAAAGTAGAGTGAGGAACACATACCTCGATATTCAATACCCTTTTCTGGAAAAAATTAATACAAAATTGAAATTAAAAAAATTAAATTAAACAAATATTAATATTTAAATGATTAATTACATGTGCTTTCTCATGATCTGGGAGTGAAGTGTGTCCATGAGTATGAATGTGTTTCATTCCACTCTTATTTATTTTATTTCTATATGATTTCTCCTATAAAAAATAATTATATAATTTCAATATCATAAATAAAACAAGTAATTTATAATGTAAAAATAGTTTGTAAATAAATAAATGATTGTATATATAAATTTAACAAATACCTTAAACCCATGACTCTTCTAATAGCCGATAATCTCTTTGAGTAGGGATATTAGGCAATCATTAGTCACATGTACTTCTTTAAGCTCCAAACCAACTCTTTTTTTTCAACCATGATATAATTCATAAGTGAATTCTCACCACATTTCACCTAAATACATTAACCTTATAGCCTTGTAATATTTTCCATAAGGAAAGTTATATCGAAGATGAAATGGACAAAATATTAGTTAAGAAAATATTATAAATTAATATATATATATATATATATGGTGATTGAAATTACTTACCCAGATCTTAACCAATGACTTATTATTTATTTATTCTCTAGCTTCCCTACAACTTAATGGTTGAACAAGAATGTTATTGCAGTGTATAGAATGTTTTACCACAAATAATTGACATTTTGTACCGTTTTTTTATTATAGCACTATCCTCATTGTATTCAACCATGATTTTTGTTTTTTCGATTCCAAAACTCTCTCATTTTTTTGCAGACTCATTTTTTGGTAGAGGCTTGATCTAATAATGAAAAAAATTAAAAATTTATAATTAATCACTAACAGTAATGTTTAAACACGTACCAGTAGATGGGGGATCTATTGACCCAAAAAGTGATATGTCTAGAGGGGGAGTATCTTCTGTGGTAGGAGGGATATCTACAATAGGAGTAATCTGTATAGTAAATGATGATAAGTGTAATGATGGAGGGAGAAAACCCAATGTATAACTATGTATAAATGAGGGTGGATAAGGATATGGATATGGTGGTGGGTTATATGGGGGCACAATGCCCGATATAGTGGATGTTGGGAATAGAAACTAATGAGCGATGAGAGTCTAAGAACTACCATCTGATGTGGGTGTGGGTAGAAAGGGATTTGTAAAATTTTTGTATGGATCATTAAGAGGTGGCATAATGAGAGGATGACACCCTGGTGACCCATGTAGCAAAGAAATAGGATGATCTCTAAAATTAGTACCCCCACAATTCTATCATCCGCAGAAACAAAATCCAATTATCTCCTCAATGATGCTTCCTAAAGTAACAAAGATGATAAAATAAAATGAACAAAAATAAGATAAATAATATGAAATACCATATTATTCAAACATAAATTATACTTACAGTGTTTCCCAGAGGATACATCTGTTGTTAATTTCTATATATTCTTCTATTTCATCTAGTATCATCATAATCCAACATTTTGACCTAGAAATATAAAATAATATTATCAAATAAATTGAAATAATGAAAAATGTAAAATATCACAATTGTATAATAATAAAAATGAGATATATTTTTTTTGTGATATATATATTGATAAAATAACAATAATTATATATGTTCATGAATTACTAGAGACGTTCTTAAACATAAATTGGTCAAAAAGTTAATATTTCTGTATTCAAAATCGGTATAAAATAATGTAGTTAATTTGATATCATGTATGAAAGTTTTAAAAAAAATTCATACAATATTGCGATAATATCTGGTAAATACTTAAAAAAATTCATTGTTATGTGTGCTCTGTGACAATTTCTTGTTCAAAATCTGTTCTAATAATTGAATCATTTGTGGCATCAAATGCTACATTCGAATAAAGACTGACAGGTTCATCAAAAAAATCATTTTCATCCATATATTCATAAAAAATATTTCTAGGAATGACATTAACAATAATAAAAAATTGTTGATGTAACATGTTATTTACCTAAAACACCTATGTAGATTATGACATATGAATATTAGGTTCATCGATATGAAGTTGGTGGTTCATATCAATCACTCTAAATAGATAGTTATCAATATTCATTCCTTGTTGTTTCATTGAATCAAACCACTTTCATTTCATCATTGCTTTATGACCATGTTAATAGTAATTTTATAAAATGATTCTGTCACAACACTATAATATGATAAATTTTCTGATCAAGGTTTTCTGTCTGATGCACTCGCATAGTAATCTGTTGTGGTGCTTATCACGACACCGTCATGATGTGTTTCCATTTTTTCATATTTATTTATTAAAAATTTAACTCCATTGAAAACCATTGCATTAATATCATGTACCAAATTGTTTGGACAAAAGGACAACAATCTAACTTCATCTGATACTTCTTTCATTGGTAGAGATAAAACCTAAAAGATACCAACATCAAATATTAAACAGATACATGTGATTATTTAATGTGATGAAGAAAAATAAATCTATTACATTTTACTTTAACCTTGAAGAAAATTTTTTTTGTGAAACAATTCCTTTCTCTTAATAGATAGAGAGAAATGTCACTTATTTATAATTTATAAATGTTCTCTACAGATATGAAAGCATTAAAATTTCAGAAGATTTGAAGAAATAACAAAATGAAAAAACGAATATTTATTAGTGTACATACGTGATAAAATCATCAATTACACCATAGTTGAATAATACGTTATGATGAACCATTTCCCACTCTTCCCTACTTAATATACACAACGAGTATGATCCAGATATCCCACCTTGTTTGGGTTAGTGAAGGAAATTCAGGCTCAATGGGATCATATTGATCATCATCAGTTCGTATTAGTCAATTAGACCTCTTAGTGACATTATCCAAGTATGATGAACATAAATCCTTGCATTCTTGTGATAAATAGCATATCAAAATAGGGCCTTCGGGGTGATATTTTTTCCCACATAATATTTCAATGTAAAGATTATTTTTTCTATAGGATACATAAACCAACTCAAAACAAGACCACCAAAAAGCAATTATGGGACAAGATTTATAGGCAGATGTAACATACATGTGAAAAAGATGGTGGGAAAATTTTCTTCAAGTCGCAAAGAATAATCAGTGTGTCTCTCTGCAATTTTTGAACGACACTTATACTTAGTATTTTTTCAAAAAGTTCTTGATGAAAATTAAATAACATAATCGTAACAACTCTAACATTATGTGAATGTAAATTCCAAATGGAAATTGGAATCATATCATGTAACAAGGCATGTTAATCATAGGTTTTAAGAGATTTAAATTTCACATCTTGTGTATTAACCCTTTTCGAAATAATAGATGAATAACAATTTGGAACCTTTAAACATTCCACGACCTGAAGAAATTGTTTATTCTACACATTTTCCATAGAATAACAGGCCAAAAGGACATTCTACTTTTTTTGAAAAATTAACTCAGGATGAAGTCTTGCTATTATACCTGAATCCATCAAATCATGAAGAGATCCCAAATCGGCTTTTTTTCATTTGACTTTAAAAATGGAAAAAAGTAACATATCACAAATTTTTTTATCTATAGGCATTACATCCAAACAATGAATCATTAAATATGATGACCAATTATATAACTCAAAGAATATGCTTTTCTTTATCCAATTTCTATTGGAATTAAAATTAATAGGATATCACTTTTTGATATTTTATTGACTTTTTCCATGAACATAATTCAAATCATCATGTTCTTTAACAATATCATTCCCTGCCATTCATTGAGGTGTTTCATCTATCTCGACTACATTATCAAACTGTCTCCGATTTTTCCGGAATGGATGATCCATCGGTAGAAATCATTGATGCCCTATGATGCTAAAATTTATTAAAACATTAAACTTTAGAAATGTGCAATTTTCATTAAAATAGGGTATGGTAATTTCCCATTAGTAATCCAACCAGACATCATTTTGTAGGTAGGTAAATAATTTATCATTCATAAAAAAGCTACACAAAACATAAAGTTCTCCTTCCTGAATGCATCGTACACTTGTGCACCAATAATAAAAAGCTCCTTTAACTCCTCTATTAATGTATTCTAGTATATATCAATATCATTTCTAGGATCACTAGGTTTAGATATCAGTATAATCAGGATAGTAAATAGACTCTCTATACACATCCATAAAGTAAAGTTATGAATGTGAAAGAAAATAGGCCATGTAATGTGTGCAGTATACATTTGGTGAGATGGGTTGAAACCATCACAAGATAATCCAAATCTTACATTTTCAAGGTTAGTTTCAAAATCAAGATGTAACCTATCGAATTTTTTTCAAGACAAAACTTCTACAGGATGGACTATTTAATCATTATCTTTATTTATTTCATCTTCATGCCATCTCATATTCCTTTCCATTTTTTCTGGCATAAAAAGTTTTTGAAGTTTGGGAATTAAAGGTAAGTGCCACATAATTTTCTCTATTATGTGATATTGAGTTCATTCTTTATTATTCTTCCACCTTGATGTGCCACACTATTTCTATTGACTGAAATCTGCATTTTCCTTCCCAAATAAGAAATAATATTTGGGGAAAGAATGAATCTTAATAGATGAAAATCGAATTTTTTCTACCAACATGGATGATATGTATTAATTTTTGGGAATACATGGGTCATTAAGAAATACTTCCTTAATAAATTTACAGATATAGTCAACCATAGTATTACAAAATCAATACATTTTTTCCTTGATATAATCACATTAATAAATCGGGTTTTGTCATTTTTTTCACATGCCTGATATACCGGGGTATTTACATATTCTATCATCATTCTACCACACTCAATATCATCACCCTGATTAATAGTTGAAAATTATGTTCTGGTATTTATTCACTATTTCACTAGTATACATGAGGAGCACAATTTGAAAACAAAAGGAAAACGATCAAAAATCATATTTTCCCTTACAATACTTTATGTGGAATCGATGTCATTCACCACATGATATTTATCTCCATTGTGATACCAAAGATGATAAATTTTTTGTATACCATGTTTATTGATAAGCTAACTCACTTCCTAATGAGTTAACCATTGTCTTTCAACATAATAAAAACACAGTCATCGAAGCAACTCTCAATTTCAATCATTAGTGATTGCAAAGTCCAAAAAATTCCGTAACTCCTTCTGAAATTCATCAGTGATCTAATCAACATTGTACATCAAATATCTATCTATTCTAAGGAATATAAACATACATTAAATAAATAACCAATAAAATTACTTAACATTATATTTATTGTTTCATAATAAAATATGAAATCATCAATATTTTTTTAATTAATAAATCATAACAAATATATTAAAATTATGGTTTATTTATTTCATAAATAATTAAATTATAAAAAATCATGAATATTCACTCATAATATCCAAGAATGAGGATTCATTATAGTAACAATATATTTTATTAAATCTAAGAGATAATAAAATTTTATTCCCAAAATTGTTTGGATGGATTAACAATGAGTTGTCATGTTTTTTATTAATTCTAAAGAGATTTATTAAAATTTTATGAAATTTTGAAAATATAAAACATATCATATACCAAAATGTGTAGAAGGATGCCAATTTATCATAAATTTGTAATATGTTAAATAAAATCAAAACCTAAAATTTTTTTGGGGTTTGTTTTAATCAAAGAAGTGTTATACAACGTATGAATTTAATATATGCATTCTATAAATGGTTTGGTCCATGATCTCAATAATCATTAACAACTTCCATAAATAATTTTTCATGTGATTTAATTATAGAATAGTTTATTTTTATTATTAAATTGAAATTAATTATGAATAAATCTCTATTTTAATCTCCTATTAATGGTATTTATGACATTATATCCAACTATTCTAGGTCACTGCTTCTTCTATTTGTGAATATTTGAATTTATCGTAAACCTTAATATATAAAAATCTTAACGGTCACTGTATAATGGCTATATTATCAATGTTTATGACTTCTGTTATTCTTTTTAATCTAATTGGATATATCTTATAACTGTCTAATAAAAAAGATAAGTTATTTTACTTTTATATAGTTATTACATTACCACGAATTTATTAATTTTAAAAGAAACTTTAATTTATAAAAGAAGCAGTTCATTATAGTGTCCCTAAAAAATACCAATATAAGTTGGTTTATTTATAATGTTAAATGAGTTAATGTAAAATAACAGGAAATGGAAATTATAATAATAATTTTTTCCCAACCATTGGAACTACATAACCATCTTATTGTGGATATACGTTCTTTAGTAATTTTTATGATGTGTCATAATATATCACCTGGAAACAAACTCAGAATCATGTCCAAAGTCAGAACCAATTGGTATAATGTCCCATAATAGTATAATTATTGGTGTATGGAAAATTAATCCCCAAATAATATCCACAATGATTTTAATAACATTAATCTTGTAATATAATCATCAATACATGGGAATCATATCCTTATTGCATGACTACAACTCTAATATTATCATCCACTAGAAATAATACACAATCAGTAATACCATATCTATTATATTAACCTAATAGTCCATAAAAACCTATATCCATTTTATATTGGTGGTAATCATATCCTAAAAATATCATTAATGCAAAAACATAACATCCCTAGTTGAAGGAATAAACCCAGGAGAGGAAAATGAGTCTATAATTATTGGCCACATCTTAAGATAGAGCATAAAATACCATTATATCTATTCAAAACAAAGATCTAATTCCCTTACATATAATAATCATTCCATTTGAATGAAATCCCACTTTTAAGGGTAATTTATTGTAAATGGGATAATAATTCCATGCCTTATGTGATATCAATTTAATTGGGAATTTTCTATGATACTAACCATATAAAAACATGTAACTCATTCACTTCCTTGGAAGCATTGTATCATGGGTAGATGATCCCACTAATAAAAGAAACAACAAATAACTATGAATTAGGGCCCACAACCATCATCACTAAGTCCACATGAGCATCATCTTCCATGTATTGAGTGCAATTACATAACACAATAAGTGGGTGATGAAAATTATATGGTAAAAATATTCCATATCAAGATTAATGATGAAAATGGAATGTATTCCCCTCACCATGTAGAGAGTAAACACATTATCAAGGTCAACACATGTCATCTGTCTCATTAAAACAAATTTCAAATATCATCTTAGGACATAGGATTTACATACTAAAATGGATGAATGACTCATAATTGAACAACACATCAAACAATGAATGGAATACATTGTTGTATATAGACACCCTCAAGTGATGAATGAAACACATCAATCGATATAGTATCAAAGTATATAAAATTTGACTCCAAACATATCCATTATTGTATATAGACACCCTAAAGTGATGAATGGAATAAATTAACTATAGGATCTTGCTAATCATCCAAATTTATAGATCTCTCCTATGATAAAAGAGGCTAAATACACCTAATGAATTTTATTGGCATCATAACTTCCCTCGATGTATTCTATATTATGTTCCATGTATAAAATCCAATGCCCTCTATTTTATTCTTATGATATTATGCAGTCAATGAAATAATGTATTCATTATGAGGACGTTCATGTACATTGAAATAATTACACAACATATACAGGTCAAAGGAAAAACACTTTCTTTAATTTACCACCATTCACAGAAGGGTTGCAAGAATTTACATCAAACATTTAATTATTATTAAATAAAACATAGGGATTAGTTATGAAAACCCAACCTCAAGTGGATTTATACCTTTATGGGAATGTATTACATCATCTCCAAATCCTAAAAAACCCAAATCAATCATTATTAACCATATTCCGGTTAAATGAGACCTGAAGATGATCAAAATATATGCCAGTTATTTATCAAATTGATATAATCATGGAGGTGGATGATCACCGAGATTGGGGGTGGCTACGTCGGAGGTGAACCAGATTAGGAGGTGGTGAGGCCACCTAGGAGAAGCGTTAGTGAGGGGAGGTGAGGTCGTACATTCGGTGGAAGCATCAGGGGAGGAGGGTTGGAGATAAGAGATCACGGTGGGGATTCCTTGTTCTGTGGTAGCATGGGGAAGTATCATGAGGGGCACCATCATGAGGGACACCATTGGGGGAGGAGGATCTAGGAGAGGAGAGATCCTGGATTGCACTATTGGTAAATAAGGGTTTCATATAGAGGGTATCGTGAGAGGGGGTCATTTAAATCTGAGGAGAAACTATTTGATTAAATGCTACTACTATGAGTTTAATTTTAACTACGGATATAAATTAACATATAAACATGAACCTCAAATACTATGGATATAGGTCCATGCTATAAGTCATTTTTCAACTAGTGATGGTAATTTCCAAGATATGAGAATTTGAGAATAGACCCACCAGTAAGAATTCCACATATTTTGATGTCATCAGATATTCCTATATACGAGTGTGTGTAATGGTCCTTATACATTAATATTATCATTGAATCATGTCATGACTGACTCACTTAGATTTACTTACCAAAATTGACATGAAATATGTAGGTGGGAAGAATTTTATGTTGGGTGTATCATGATTGGAATGTCATTTATGAAAAATTTGAGGATGCATTTTTCCCTTCCATATTTATGGAAGCTGATATCTCAGCCCTTCTATTGTAATAGAATCATCACCCTAAATTTTATGGTCCTGGTTTAATGATGTGTTTATTCCAGATCATCAAATAAAAGCATATTAATCATATAGGTTGGTTACCCAATTGTGTAACCTTCTTGATGAGATACTAATACAAAGGGATTCAATTACACAGTGAACGTTTGTATGTGGTTGTCATTGTTGTGATATTATGTTCTTTTTATTAGGGGATTTGTCCAACTAATATACAGTAATCTTGTAATTTAGGAATGCTTTCCTAATTCCAATGAAAAATAATCCTAGTGGGTCAAAAACTAAGTGTTTCTGAAAATCACGATTAAATTCGATTTGAAAATATTAATATTAATAAATATTATTCCCACAACCAAGGAATAATTTTATACAAATTTTATTGATCACTAATATTTAAAAGGTAATAAATAATTATTTTTTATTTATAAATAATTTAATTTGATTATGTTAATATATATGAAATATTTATTTGTTGTATTGTGAATAAAATATTTATTTAATTTATTGAATATTTTAAAAAATAGTTATTCACTAGATTGTGATTAAAAAATGTATTAATGATTTGGGTGTCCAATTGATGCTAGAGGAGTTTGAAAACACTATGACTGAGTCTGGTGAAAAATACTAATTAACAAGATAGTTAAATAATATTATTTATCGGAAAAGTGGGTGCACAACAAAGAATAATAATAATAATAATGACAATAATATATGGAATGAGTATTATTAATAGTTTTAAATTTTATTTAATGGCATATATAAAATTAAATAATATTTTAACCCAAACCATATCTCTATAAATAAATGGTAATGACTATTGTGTATTGCATCAAATATCAAGAATAGAGAATTTTTGCGCAAAACAAATTCTCTCTTGACTCCTCATTTATATATTCCTCTCAAAAACTATAAACACAAGAGATATCTCTTTACGATTAAAGGATGAGTGATCCAAACGAGTAACACAAGACAATAAACTCGACCTGCTAGCATCCAGACATCGGTTGGAATTTCTCAAAGATCATAGGAGCACATGTGGATCGCCGCTAGAGGGATTCAATCCTAGGATCCACAAAACGCAATGAAGTTAATTTGAAAGGGAATTTTTTGAATTATAAACATCATCAATGAACAAAGATTCCTAATTCAAGGGAATCATTTCTTCATATATTAAATAAATTAATTATAAATTTGGCATGCAAGATCATCTATCTTGGTTTCAGGCATTGAAATATTAAAAAAAATTAATATATCTCCCACTACTACACGCTTTCACATTGACCAAAACCAAAAAATAATTTTATAATAAATATTGGTTCATAATTGTATATTTGATCTTAGAAACAAAGGAATAGAAGAATCCAACATGTAATCTATGTGTTTTTAATCTTTCATATAATTATTCAGCTTTGACATTTTTTTCATGTATTTCATAACTTTTTAAATGTATTCTAGATCCATAAAACAAAAACCAATATGCAACTATATCAGATGAAAAGACTATGGATATTCATGATATGAAAAGTAATTAATTAAGTCAATATAACATATGATAACTTAAATAAATTCATATAATAATTTAAATTAAATTACATGGAAAACAACTGCCACATAGGTACAACGAGTTCCTCTCCCTTTACAACATCCATGATGTTCATTTTATCAATATTTAATGTATAATATTTTCCACATATATCATCACTCAACATAAATGTATAATAATTATCTGATATATAAAAATTTGTGTAAACTTTGTTACCCCATCAACTTCTTGAGGAGTATCTGAAGGCACCAAAATGTGAAACTATCCTTTCCTTTACAACAATTCCTTTGATTTTAGATACTTATATATAATTTAAGTGCAATGAAAATTGATAATTATTTTTAAATGTAATGCTAAATAAAAAATAAATAAACCTACCTCATATGTCAACTGACATCAAATATTAGATATCCAAAGTAAAAAATGACCAATACTTTGTCCAACTATGAACACCTCCTCAGTAGGTAGTCACACTATAGTAGTTGAATCAATGATATCAATTACTGCTAATCTTACTTGATCTGAATGCATATGATTATCATGTACATAATCCCCCAGATAATGTACAATTCTTTATACTACAACACATACATGGGGATCCCCAGCATGCAACCCACAATATATAGCGGAGGTTGAACAAGGTTGTTACAGATCTGGGTAGGCAGGAAACATAGGTTGTATATATCTCATATCTTCTGAAAGTGTACATGATATGGATGAATTAATGCTCTCCTCTACCAACACATTGAAGTGTCACATTCTAGCCTTTAAAGAATCTATTTTTATTTTTTATTCTTTCCTCATTGATGTTGTGCTAGTGGCACGACCAATATCTTTTTTAAAACTAATACCTTCTTTATTCCCTCTAACATGAATCAAGTGTTCCCAATTTCCTAAAGTAGTGGTAAGAATATTCATCCTACCCTCAGGGATAAAGGCACCCTATATCATTTACATTTAAAGTGAATATTCAAATAATAATATCAAAAGTCATAATGGGAAAATAAGTTTAAAAAATTTAATGTGGAATAAAATCAATAATAAATTAATTGCAATATTATCAGCCACTTCCTTGGTGGTATTGGTAACATATTTCCCCGTTTTTATCATTATCATGGTTTTAAATTCTTATAACACTGGGGAGTAGATATATGGTCATATATAACATCTTTGGAGCCACTACATGTCCTGGATCATACTTCACTAATTTTTTCTAATTATTTTCTCCTCTAATAAAGGATACCCTCTATGTAAAAATCTATGATGGTATCGATTTTGAGACTGTATCTACTATGAATTTTTACAAGAGTCTATTTACATAAAGAAAAAATAAATAATTTATCAATTAAATAAAATTAATTAAACAAATAAATTTTACAAACAACAAAAACATATTGTAACAACATCCTACATTCGATTGGGGACAAAATTCTTTCATGAATCTGTATTTATAAACTCATACTTAAGTCATGCATTTTCATTTTTACTCCCAAAAATATAAAATAATGTTAAATGTGACATAAAATCTCCTTATATAACTTCCAAAAAGGAATGACACTTTTTTTAATTTCTTTTGTCTTGTGAAAGTAAAATTTATTCTATAATTAAATATATGAAATATTAAGAAATTTATAAAATTTTAACCACTATAAAAGTAAATAAACAAGTCTATAAATTTTACCATTATGGACTCCCATGACAGATATTTCACCAAATGTTTGATGATCCACTAATCATGGAATGAAATATATATCCCACGAAGAATCTATATATTTATGTAAGTCCTAAACCGTATGGAATTTGGGCAAATTGGGGGGCCATTCTCATTAATGATAATTATCAACATGCAAGTGAGAATTTTGGAAAACATGTAATTCCATGCCTAAAATATTTATGTATTATCCTCTATATAAATGAATAATATCTTCATAAAATATTAAGAAAAAAAGTTCAATTTCATTAAATAATTTAATTACTACAGATATATATATTTATATAAAGAACTATATAAAACTAAGTTCCCCTACCCCTATGTCTATCATTTTGAAAGATGCATGCTATTGGAAAATATTATGAGTACTTGTATTTGATTAAAATTAAATAATTTTAATAAATAAAAAATATATTGTTCATAATAGAAAATAAAACATTGAATGTTGGTTTTTTAACAAAAAAATGATTAACTAAAACTAATGAATATAAAAAATTAACAATAAAAAACAACTGAAACGATTATAATGTAAATGCGTGTAATTTTGTGCATCTATATTTGATTATAAATAAATAAATGTCATATTTAAAAAATGTAACTGTTTATGAGAGGAAGAAAATTATAAATATTTTTATTTAATAAAAGAGTATAGCACTGAAAATGAACAAACTAATAAGTAATGACTAGATGAAACAAAGAAAATAGAACCACTCAAATTATTGATCTACTTGTTATCAAACAATTCCTTCAAATGGAATAATATAGTTGAACAAAAAAATGGTGAGGTAAAATTTTTTAACCATAAAATAGATATGTAAATGTAATTTGTATAAATAATATTAAAAACATTAGGAATGATAAACATTTATATATTTAAATATCAAATTTGAAAAATAAAATATTGAATTGATTCATTTTCACAAAAAAAACAGATTTCATGATTCATTAGGAGAGTAATGGAGTTTTTTCCCATATCCCTTCTACATGATCATTTCTTATCACATAGGCAATTTCCACAAAATAGTTATTGTTATCATTGATTAATCATGCAATAGATGAATAAATTTTAGATAAGTCTTCAACCTCATCAATAATCTCATCACCGAAATTAATATTTTCCCCTTTAAAATAACAAACCATTGATCATTTGATGGGTCAAAAACATAAAATATTTGTTTTTCATGTGTCTCCATGATAAATTAATCCTCCCTGTAACTAATAATTTTTAAAATTAACAAGTGTAAATCCCTACTCAACATGTTTTACACCAATTTCACTGTCAACACAGTTACACATAAATACCGATACTTGAAATTTAATATAATAAATTTCCAATATATCCTCAAAAACTATAAAATGTTATGTTGATATAAAAATTTGGTTTTTATCTTTAGCCCTCGAAAAAAGCAGTGCATCAACGAAATCCATTACTAAACTGTTTTAACCATTAGTTTTATCATCCTGTTTTATTTTTGTGTGAAATATGTAACCATTAATATAAAAACTGGACCATAGGATCACATTAACACTTAGTCGGACTCTTAAAAATTTCATTGTTTCTGATACATATAATCCAGTGTTGATTTTCTCCTTAAACCATGATGAAAATGTTTTTTTATGTTCATTCATCAACTAATTTTCTTTTCCCATTGAATATCATACCTTCAATCTAGTAATATGTGATTATTTATATGGAATAACCTCACCTATGTTGTTCAAAATTTATAAATGTATATTCATCACTACATCACATGGAGTTAACTTTAACTTTAAGACACAAATCCCTTTAACTTCACTATAAACTATCAAATTTCATGTTAACTGGAGACTGAGGTTCTCCACTTCATACAAATAATATGAATAGAAATCAATTACCTATTCTCATATATATTTATGAACAATAAATACCTATGGTCAATATAGATTCTTAACATAACCCTTTAATATTTTCATATATCATTGAAAAATATGCATCTAATGTAAATAAACAGCCCCACATATTTTTATCTCTCCTACTAAATGAATTAGAATATGGACCATTATATCAAAAAACAATAGTGGAAAATACACTTTAATTTGAAAAATTATGAGTAAATCTTCATTATCCAACATATATAACAAATATTGATTTATTCCATTGTAGGGAATTGAATTTAAAAGGCAACACAACCGGATTATTGAGTTTTTAATAGGTATAGAAAATATGACACACAATGCCATCAATAGAAATTCTTACATCAATACATCATAAATAATATATTCCATACCATTAGATTTAAATCCTTCAATGACAGCAAAATTTTCACATTTAAAAAACCCCACTTGGTACTTTAATACCATGAAAACTTGGAAAGAAATTTATCTTCTCACTCTTGATTAATATGTAACAAGATGGAGACAAATATGTTATACTTACTTTCATTATGGGAGCTAATTCCATACATATTCACATGGTTATAAAGTCCAGTATTACATCCAATTATTCTTTTATCTTTCTTTTTATGTTTAACAACATTTCAATTAGAATTTTGTAGAAACATTTATCAACATAAAAAATATCAATGTTATGTTTTATGTTAAAAAATATCCAATAAGGTATCTTGAATAAAATGGATAGTTTATTCCATTTATTTGATTAACGATCCAAACATTCTTTCTTTACAAATATGGAGTCAATATTTTTCACCTTTTTATAATATTGTTCAGCTGATAGTGGTTGTGGGTAAAAACCATACTCTTGTAAACCATTAAATGTATTTTTATTATTTCATAAGGTTGATCAATTAAAAAAATCTTTGATGTCTGATATACATTGTTTTCCTTCCATTATACAATTCTTGATATGATTTCCCCTCTAAAAGAATTGGAAATTATTTATTTCTGTTAGGACTGTATCTATATTAGTTTACATATATAGAAAATTGATTTATAGTAAACATGAAAAATAAAATACTCTTTCTAATATGTATAAAATAAAATAACACATTTATCCAAAAACATTAAATCATTAATCAATAGTGATAGATAAACATTAATATAATTTATAACTTGTAGTGTTCTATAAATCATCATGTTTTTCATCACATATTTCCTCTTTATGCATATATATGGGGAAAATTGTCGATAACCAACATAATAGTCCACAAACTATGTTGGATATCGATACATCGATATAGATTCATTCTATCTTTGAAAAACCTATTCGAATATTTACATATTCATTTAAAAAATCCAAAAAATAATAAAATGATTTCCATTACGAGGAATTAGTGGGGTGATATAGGATTAAATCATATATGTGCTCATTTTTCTATCATCTTATCCTCCTAAAATCATTTTAATTTGAAATGATACACATTAAACATGGAATATTGGAATATTCTAGATTAAATTAGTGGGAGGATTAGTGCCTATTCTTGAGAAAGGATCACATTTGGATTTTCCATCCATGTTATATTATGATATCCCACATTTAAGTATTTCTGATAAAATTTTATATTTGATCCTTTACAACACAATGTTGTTAGGGTAAGAATGTATATTTATATACCTCAATATCATTGGACATGAAATTTTTCCCTAATAATTTGAATGTGGAAGCCCATTGCCTTCTGGAAGTATCCCTTTTAAGAATTTGATAAATTCCATGATACTATTATCACTCCAACCATGTCTTTCTTTGAATTTAAATAATCTCATCCCAACTAATAACACTATAAATTTATTGAAACATTAGAATAATGGTTTCTTAATATCTTTGTACAATCATTCATCATTTGTTTTTTCAGTGTTTTCCACACCTACACCATGAATTAATTTCTAAATATGATCCTTTATCTCATGATAAACATCTTCATCATCGTTATATTAATAGTTGTTTGTTTATTTCACCATTCTAGATCCAATATGTATAATTATGAATAGAACCATAACAAATCGTATAGTCTTGGATTTCTCTATACCTTAATTCACTTACTTTTAAACACTTCAAGCATAGAAAAAAAAATTGAAGACATCATTTAGAGAATTATAAGAAATTGTCAACCCTTTTATGATATTCATCACTAATTCTTCATGAAGTTATCTGATTATTTTCAATTAATTACTTAAAATGCCATAATATAATGGATGGATATATTAATAAATATAAACATCTAAACACATTTATAAAAAATAAAATTAAAACATATAATCATATAATTATGTAAACATGAATATATTTTTTTACTAATAATTTATATATTAAAAACAATTTAAAAACGAAAAACAATTTACAACCATAAAAAAATTTAATAAAAAGAAATTATAACGAAAAAAACAATTTATAAATGAAAAAAACAAAAACAAATCAACCACAAACTAATTATAATGTTAAAAAAATTATAAATACAAAAAATTATAAATAAAAACAGTTAAAAAAATAACAATAAAAAAATTAATCACAATCAATTTATAACATTGAACAAATACCAAAAAATTTAAAATTGACAACAACTTGCATACAAATAAATTAATGGATGAAAGTAATTTATAATTAACAAATAGTTAATTTATTTTCAAAAAAAACTTACAAAATATCAATGTCGACAATGGAAAATAATTTTTGAATTGAAATAAATTCACATGAGGGTGGTGGAAATAGGGTGATCACTTTAATATTTTAGTGAAACATTTAAAAAATGATAATGACAAAGAATTTTATCAATAGAATTTTCCTTCGAATAATTGTGTCAAATTTAGTGATGTAGTATAAAGCACATACACCATATGATGCAACCAAAAATAGTTTTTTAATTTGAAAATGAAAATAATTGAATGAAAATGGAGATAAGAATTAAAAATATTACAATGGAATAAAAATAGATTATAAGGTATTTGATATATGAAAATGTTGATATGATCGATCCACCTGAATAAGAGAACTCGCGAATAACAATGTCAAAATGAAGTAGAATATTAGTAATGCGGTATGAAATTTTAAAAATAAAATATATATAACCATGAGATAAAATATATGTGATTTAATAATGAATGGAATAATATGCCTTTATATGAACTAGGGAACTCATATGACCGATACAAATCTAGTTGATGAAATTGTAATCTGACAGTTGTAATAGTAATTGAACTATTTTGAATAGTAAATAGACTGATAGAATAGTATATTTAAATATGTAAGTGTAAAATAAAGTTTCGGAATCCTATAAAATTAAAATATGACATATTTATAACATTCTACAAGTAAATAAATGTGTTAAAAATACTAATTTAATTTTTTGATTTTTTTGTAAAACCTAAATGTTTTATTTGCACTTTTATAATAAATATAATGATTTAAAATAAATTTTATTTTCTTAAATTGATATATGAATTAATATTATGAATAATTATAATGATAAGATAATTTTTTGAGACCATAGGTTTTTTTTCAAAGGATCGGAACATCAATTATAATATTAAAATTCAAATTTTTCAATTAAATAAGGATTTTATTTAAAAATTAAATTTACCTTACTCTTAGTCTATATAGTAAAATAATATCTCAACTGAAGTAAATGGATCATGGAACAATAATATTTTCATATTACTTTCATATCAAATGAATAAGTGATCTTTTAATTCACCACAGTTATGTTGTTTTGTGGTTGTTGACTTTCTCATGATCAGTCACCTTCTTGTGATCGATGTCCTTAATCACTCTTCACAAATATTAATTCTTTTACTCCATGTATATATTTTTACATCCCATCAATGTTCTAATATGTGGAAAACAAGTTATTTTATGACCTTTGTGTTTCCATTTCCCTCTTTTTAAGAGAATGTTTTATTAACCCTTTTTATGATGTGGTTTTTTCACAAAAAATTCAAATGTCAATCCATTAATTACCGAGAAAAAGACCAAATTATGAGGTTGAAATTTTTTTATGGGGTAAAATTTGACACTGTGATATTTTTTGATATATTTATTTATAAATAAATTCAACATCTTCGATATCTTGTGATACACATATAATTGGGTTCAAAAAATGTGATGCTCTATTAAAATATTATTATTTTAACATGGTCATTATGATTTTGGAATAAAGTTAGTGGGTATGAATACTAATTCTTAAATTAGGAAAATTATATGGTTTAAACATTCATAAAATAAATTCAATGGTCATCTACTGATTAGAAATAAAATAAGATCCATTTAAAGGAAAAATTAATTTTTTCTGAAAAATAGTTTTCTTGTTAAAGGCTGTTTAGTTGTGCTTTTACACATAATTAAAAATTAATTTTTACTACTTATATAAAATTTATTTTACAAAATTAACTTAATTCTTGAAATCACAATTTCAAAATTATCGTGCGGTTAATTGTTTGGATTTTTCGAAAAAGTATCATTTTTTGATAAATAGTGAAAATACTGATTTTTTAACTGCCTTTTTGTTTAAATAATTTAGAGGTCACATTTTATTTTAATTTAGGTTTTAAAGAAAAATAAGGTCACTTATATATTTATTAATCCAATTTAGGTCATTGGAATCAATTTCATATGGAATTTTGAAAATAAAACATTATCTATGTACAAGAGTTTCCCTTTGGAAACCCGCTTTTTTTGTCGAGACTGTGGGTTTGATTTTTACTTACATTTTTCCACTTATATGAATTTAATTTCATGAAATGTGTTACAAATTTAAAATAAGCATAATTTATATTATATAATAAGGTCAATTTAATTTTTTTCCATATACAATAGTGAAAAGTGTAAAAATTATTTTTCGTGATTATGGTAAAAAATGGTATACCACGGGGTTAAAATAAAAAGATTAGGGTTTAAATGATCCTAAAAATTATAATTACTATTTAATGGTCATATTTAGAACTTATATATTCTATTATTATAAAATTTACAATTTTGGATCCTTTGGGCATGAGAAAAATATGGGTGAAATTCTATCATTTTAATATTTCAAAGTTTGTCCTCTCCCTCGCTTTTAGAAGGTCACCTCCTCTCCTCTCCAAGCTACACTTCCAAAACCCATTAGTTTAGAAAACCCTATCCAATCCACTTAATTAATTCCCTCATCTCATCCAAAAACTCTGTTATTTATTATAAATACAACCTAGGAAGGCATTTAGTGAAAACCTAAATAAATTGTTCGAATAAATTTTAACATCCTTAATCGAGTTTATATTTTATTTTTAGTCAACATTATTATAATATTATTAAATCATGATCATATAATAAAATAAATATAATCCATATAATAAGATTATTTTATGTTAAGTTCATGATCTACAACCATCTCCTGATCCCCCAAATGCGAAATGAAATCATTGATCTTTTGCATGGAGAACTATCATCTCACGAAACGAAGTAATTAATTTTTCATCGTCGCTTCTCACAAGTGGATATAATGATGTATTTAAAGTTTATATATGAAATTTATGATATAATTATATTTTTTTTTAATATCATACACGCCCTCTAACATTCCATTCTGTATATAATGTGATAACGTCACTCATGTGTGCGGCGGATTACCCCCACGCTAAGTGATATGATTATTTTTTCACTTCTTTTTACATAAAAGATAATAAATAATAATTTTATGTTGATATATGATAATAATGAAATATTAATCATTATAGAAAATAAATGTATCATATTCTTTCTTACCTTATCATCTATTGAATAAATGATAATGTTGTTCGTGTGTACGGTGGACTACCACCTCGCGAAGTGATGCGATTAATTTTTACTACCACATAACATGAATGGCATGGGCGAGTATTATTTAAAAAATAATAATTTTTTTGGCATAATTATAATACTATAAATCTTAAATAACAGTTACCTTCCTTCCATCATAGTCATCAAAAAATGTAAAAGTTACTCATGTGAACGTATGACCTACCATCTCCATGATTGTAACATAGTTCATTTTTCTTAACAATATTTCATTAATGGTTTGAAAAGTATAATTTATGAATTAAAATTATAATTATGTCATGATTAATATTCTGTATATAATTAAATAATAATCTCTTTGACTGTATTCAACATACCAAAGTGATTCTAGACATATGTGTCGTTTATCTTCAAAACGTACAATGTGAAATTAATGGTTTAAGTAATTTAATAAATAATCATAAAAAAATAAAATAAAAGGAATAATAAAAATGAAAAATATTCTTAATAAATTAAATAATTAACATAAGATTATTTTTTGGTAGGATAACGAATGCATGTGTTGATTCGGCCTTGAGGTAAGGGGTTTCTTAACTCAATTTCATTTCATTAGGATAAAATTATACTTCAATGATTATGATATGATTATATTATTTTTGTAATTATATCAGATTATTTTATATTATACTTAAACTTTTTTAATATAGATATAAATTTGATACACATAATCTATTCATAAATTAATCCCTACTTCGATAGTATGATCTTAGTAGGGGTTTTGTCTCAAAACAGCATTCTTTGAGACACATATTCTTTTAAGAAAATAATTTATTTTACATTATGTATAAATTTACCCTTTACATATTAGATCATGAATCAATTATACTTTATGATATTTTAAGTTATAATTAATTTACTTCTTTCACAGTAATTATGATTCGAAAGCTACCATTGTGGTAATGCTTTGTGTTTCAATCTCATTTTAATCGGGATTGTTTATGCTCAAATTTCCATTATTCAAAATTATTTTATCATTTTATTCTAAAAACCTTCTATTTTTTTATCCTCTAATTATTCATGAACTTTTAATTTAATATTACCATTTTCCTTTCTTTGGTTCTTAAAAATATTGATAAAATGATTTTAAGGAAAATTTACTTATTTTCTCTCTTAGGTCAAAAACCCTTTCTCTTCCTTGTCCATGTATTCCTTAAAGTTTATTAAAAAATGTTTAGAAAATTATTCTATGATTTTTTAAATCCATTTTTACCCTTGTTTAATTTTTTAGTAAATGGTTTAAAATTAATCTTCTTTTCATTTTATGAACAAGGTACTTCTTGACTTTTTACTAAAAATGTTTCAATAAGATTTGTTTTAATGTGTACGACAAGGAAAGTGTTTTCTGCCATCATTTTCATTAATCTTCCATTATATTTTTCGAATTTTATTTTCAAATAAATGTATTTCAACAATATTTCGTTATTTTTTGTTTTTTAAAATTGATTTTAATAGTGGAAACATTATTTCTCTCAAGAATGTTTTTTATTATTTTTAAAAGTATTTCTGTTTATCAACAATAATAACATTTACTATTATGAAAGGCTTTAAATACTATATATATGACTCTTACATATATACCATTCTCACTCTCCCTTACTGGGGGTAATACATGTCTTATTCTCATCTCTCAAATGTCTTCAACGTGATATTTTCCATTTAATATGATTTGAGACAAGATTATGAACCTCATATCTTTCCATGAGTAATCTTATGTTAACACCTTATGATTAATTCACTTGTTGTGGAATACATTAATCATGAAAATTCTAGGATGGGTGCATCAAGATAGCTCTCAATGGATTGGGTAAATATTTAGTCTCATGAGATATCATATATGGTATTTGGGAGTAAACCAAATCCATTATGGGACTTTCTCCACCACGTGACATTGTCTTGGAAGTTAGAATTGAATCATGTTTGTGTCAAGTTATATGTTGTTTCCAAATTCTCTATAATGATATAATCTTATGATATAATGTTTTTTATGTTAATCTCTCACATTTTTATTCATGAGACTTTACTTCTAGGATATCAGTTTATACTCTTGACTCACATGTCATGTTTCTTTACCATGTATATTCTCTTACTAGACTTTTTTAAAACTAATGTTAAATTTTTATTAAAATGTATATTTTGTGGAAAAATTGAGAAACCAACAAGGGAAAATAGATTTCAGAGGCTAAATCATATAATAGGATACTTAAATACCAACTTAAGGCAATTAGACACAACATCCCTAAATAGCATCCAAGAAAAATATGTTCCCTCTGTATTTGGTTCTTTTGTGATAGCCACTTAAAAATGAGAATCGTATTTGTCTCATGCTTACAAGAAGTCCTCCACAATTGTCACGACCCGTCCCAGTGGGGCCCATGCTGCAACTCCCCAAGCCCGCCTCCAATAGGCCAGGGGATGGTGACTAGCACCGAGTAGGCATGTAACTAACATGGGAGGCATTTCTTATAAACCTGTACACACACACACACATCTCCAAGCACACAAAGCTGAAATGTAAAAACTACTGAAAATGGAAATGCATGCATACACTAAATTCTGAACCAACAGAGTACGACAAGAAAGTAATGTACAGTAAGGTAAAACCTTGGGCCAAAAGTACAAGCCCACCAAAAGAGAGTCTGTAACAAAGTCCAACCTGTAAAGAAAGGTAATAGGACATCAATAAATAGTCGTACGAACACACCTCGGCCTTCCTGATCTTACTGAGCACCATCTGGTCTGAGTCCACCTAGAATAATGTAAAAGGCTTGCTCTTCTACACAAGACATGACACGTGCGGGCAAAGCCCGTGCCGAGGTGAGTATAACAATACCCAGTAGGACACCTTGAAACCACAAAGGAATACAACAAGGGAAATACCTCAAAGGAAAGATATAGTCAGCTATACACAATATATGTCTATAGAACATATAACAGGAATATCCAGATATACTCATACACAGTCTACTATCGCGAAACCAGCACTAAGATCCCGCTCGAAGATTCCACTAAGAACGTAACAAGGAGAACATACAACTAGGTCTGAAGAGAGAGATACGAAGTACTCATTACGGGAGGACACACACCACATGTACTTGAGAATATGATGTTTAGATGAGGATCACAACCAATGACTATGGGGTGATTCCAACAACTCAGTCTGAACTAATCTGCTAAGTAGAGGATCGGCGCCCGGGTAAATTTGGTCACGTCGATACAAATAATTCTACCTTGGTTACCAGGAAGGAATAGAGGATCCAGCTCCAAGTCTAACAGAGGGTATTCCCACAACTATATTCAAGAATTTCTGCTAAAGGGATCATACTTCTGTACATAGGAAATGATACCAGAAAATTTTAGGGGAAAGACCAAGGGTACGAACCCTAAGAAAGCTAGTCTAAGTCACAGAATACAAATGGCTCAAGCCATGTAAAACAGGTTACATGGCGTGTAGTAGGATCATACACCATGTTCCTTGAATCCAGGTACTTCCTGTGTAAACGGCTTGTGTCTCTAGTCCAGGAGTGTAAAACTAGACTATACGGCATGTAGAAGGATCACACTCCATGTTCCTTGACTTCGGGTACTTCCCTTGAAAATAGTCTGTGTCTCTAGTCTTGTCATATAAAAGTAACGAAATGGCGTGTAGTAGGATTACACACTGTGTCTGAGCACCTGGGGTTCACTCTGTGTACGCTGGCCATGTGCTTGTACACGGTCTTTATCCATGTCGCTATGCCCGTGTACCAGTACATGGGGTATCCCATGTATCTGGTCGGGTCTGGCCGGGAAAGGTATACATGTCGTGTCCTTCACCGTGTACCCTACCTGTGTTCGTGTACTCCCGAAGTACATGCCAGGAGGTACACTGATGAACACACGTCGTGTATCCCATACTACACGACGTGTGGTTGGGATATCTCTAGAACCTCTGCCTTCCTCCTCGCACCTTGGTCGAATCTTCATATCTCATTTCTCATGTTCATTTGCCGCAAAACTGAAGATCACAGGTTGCCTCATCACCGTGACGCCGAATCCATGGGTTTCGGGCCTTCGATCGGCTCCGAAATCCAATTCTGGTCACCCATGCGGAAATCGTTCGAAGAACGATATCTTTCGATCTGCTTCGATCCATACATCGCCACCACATAAGCACCTCATGGGGTTGTACTGACACCAGATCTTCAATTTGGGATCGTTGCATCGCACAACGGATGTGCAACGATCCGTCGTTCATATCTCCGTGAAGAATGCGTAGAACTCACATGAAGAACGCGAGAAATTGGGGAAGAAAGGAACAACAAATCGAGAGGGACGAACCTCGATCGATGTTCGTGTCGATCTTGGTTCGTCACCGTTATAAGGCTAATGGAAACCAAAATAACCTTCAAGAATCAAATCCCCAAAATCCCCACAAAATCCCATCCTACAAAAATGATCGATCCGCGGGATAATCTGTGTGTGGATTAGTCCGCGTTCGTCGTTGGAATCAAGAATGGGGAAAGGAAATAAAAATCAAACATCCTACCTGTATCTTTGGTGTTCGTTAGTGAAGATCTGGTAGCCACGTCGTCGTCACCAGTGAAACCCATCAAGAATGTCGTCTCCTCATTAGGGTTTCTTCCAGAGCCTCCAGAGCCTCCAAAGGATTCTGGGTTATGTGGTCTGTAACCCTGAACCCCTGTGAAAATCTATATTTAAAAAGATAAAAGATATTTGCTGCAACAAGATTTAATAAAATATTTTTATTAAATATTTTACTACAGTTACGTCCAAAAACTAGATTTCACCACCGACCTGCGTCGTCCGATGTTAGGCCTCACCTAATGTAAAATAGCTGCTCTGAATGCAACGGTGCCCTTGGATTTCTGATCCGAGAAACCGTTCAGGAGTTATTCTACTTTTTCAGGAAAACCACTTGCACACGTAATTTAATTATTTAATTAAATTCATTCATTTTTTCCGGGATCTCTGGGCCTCGAAACTGCACGCCGTCACATCACCTGGTCTCAAACGAATTCCCACATAATGTTAAAATAAAATATGAGAAATCTGAGACATTACATCACACCCACCTTAGGGCATTACATCGTTGAAAAGCCAAAACAAAGGCTACTCAAAAAGATGTGGGTACTGCACACAAATCTGAGCCTCTCACTCCCATGTTCTCTCTTGGAGATTCTCGTGCTGCCATCGAACACACACCAAAGGAATAGCTCACCCATGAAGGATCTTCTCCTGCCGATCCTTGATCTCCACTGGGTACTCAGCAAAGGTCGTTCCATCATCGATGTCCAGCTTTCCCTAGTCAATAACGTGTGATGGATCATGCACGTACCTCCGCAGCTGCGACACATGGAAGATGTTGTGTTCCCAGTCCATCTGAGGAGGTAGAGCCAAGCGGTATTCCACCTCACCAACTCTACTCAAAATCCGAAAAGGGTCGATGAACCTCGGAGATAGCTTGCTGCCTCGGTCAAATCTTCGCAGTCCCCGTCGAGGTGAAACCCGAAGGAACACATGGTATCCCTCCTTGAACTCCAAGGGTCTATGTCTCCTATCGGCATAATATTTTACTGACTATGTGTAGTCCTCATCTGCTCCTGGATGACCTGCACATTATCCGTAGTTCCTCTCACCATCTTCAGGACCATGAGTGTTGAATCTCCTGGGTCAGTCCAACAAAGTGGTGACCTGCAAGGTCGCCCGTACAAAGCCTCGAATGGTGCCATAACAATAGTGGAATGATAAATGTTGTTATAAGAAAATTCCACCAGTGGTTGGTGATCCTCCCACCTACGGCCAAAGTCAAGTATGAAAGCCCGTAGCATATCCTCTAGAACATGGATGGTCCACTCTATTTGACCATCAGTCTGAGGATGAAACTTTGTGCTCAAGCGTAATTAAGTCCCCAAAGCTTCTTATAATCCATTCCACAACCGGGATGCGAAACGAGCATCACGATCTGAGACGATCATGGATGGAACTCCATGAAGTCGAACTATCTCTTCCACGTAGAGGTGTCCCAAGCTCTCTAATGAACTCTACTCCTGTATGTCTAGGAAGTGGGCCAAAATGGGAGTCGGTCAGAGATCACCCAGATGGAATCGTGTCCCCAAGATGTACGTGGAAAACCCGTCATGAAGTCCATGGATATCCTATCCCACTTCCACTCTGGCACCTTAAGGGGCTGAGTCAATCCTGCTAGAACCTGGTGCTCAGCCTTTACTTGCTGACATGTAAGGCACTGAGAAACAAACTTTGCGACACTCTTCTTCATTCCTGTCCACTAGAACTGACGTCAGAGGTCCTCGTACATATTTTCCACACCTGGATGCACTGCCAAAGGAGATGTATGGAACTCCTTCAAAACCTCCTCTCGCTACGTCACTGGTACTACTATTCACCCTCTAAAAAGAAAAATGTGCTCCCCACCTTTTGAATATCCATTAGAAGCATTGCCTGTGGATATCTGAGCACGTAAAGTCATACATCTAGCATCCTCGAACTGTGCTTCCCTTACTTGCTGTAAGATTGGAGGGGTAACAACCATCGATTGAAGGTAAGCACCCTCATCTTTATCCATAAAGGATATCTTTAAAGAGTCTAATTGCCTCATCGCCTCATCCACCAACCGCAAACTGGATTTTCTACTGAGGGCATCTGCCACAATGTTCCCCTTCCCAGGAGAATAAATGATCTCAAAGTCATAATCCTGGAGGAACTCAAGCCACCGACTATGTCTCAAATTCAAATCCTTTTGAGAAAAGATATATCTAATACTCTTTTGATCAGAGTAGACGATAAACTACTCGCCCATCCGGTAGTGCCGCCACATCTTCAATGCGAAGACTAAAACTGCCAACTCAAGATCATGGGTCACATAGTTCTACTCGTGTGGCCTCAGCTGATGTGAGCCATAGTCAATCACCACTTGCCTTTGCATCAGGACATAACCAAGCCCGGTTCCTGATGCATCGCATAACACCACGTACTCGACACCCTCTTCTGGTAGTCTCAAGATCAGGGTACTCGTTAGACTCTGTATCAACTATTGAAAAGCCTACTAGCATCTCTCGGTCCACAAGAAAGGCTTCCCCTTTCAATTCAAATATGTCATGGGTGCTGAAATCCTCAATAAATCAATATTGAATCTATGATAGTAGCCTTCCATCCCAAAGAAACTTCTTACCTCTGTTATGATCTAGGGTGGCTCCCATGTTAACATGGCCTCTACCTTGGCTGGGTCCATTCCTACACCATCTGCTCAGATAACGTGTCCCGGAAAGTGGACCTCCTATATCCAGAATTGACACATTGAGAGTTTCTCGTACAACTGGTTCTCTCAAAGTGTGTCTAGAACCATCCTTAGGTGCCTTGCGTGCTCCTCCTCGGATGAAGAGTACACAAGGATGTCATCGATGTAGACCACCACGAACTGATCTAGATAGGGCTGAAAGATCCAGTTCATGTGTCCCATAAACACCACAGGGGCGTTCGTCATGCCAAAGGGAATCACCAAGTACTCATAGTGACCGTAGCGACATCTAAACGCCGTTTTCGGTATATCCTAATCCCGTAATCACAACTGGTGATAGCCTGATCGTAGATCAACCTTCGAGAACCATTGTGACCCTCTTAAATGGTCGAAGAGGTCATCGATCCTCAGTAGTGTAAACCGGTTCTTCACGGTCACCTGATTCAAGAACCAGTAATCCACACATAGACTTAAGCTCCCGTCTACCTTATTAGAAAACAACACTTGGGCCGCCCAGGGTGAAACACTGGGTCTTAGAAATCCCTTCCTCTGCAAGACTTTCAGCTGGACTCTTAGCTCGCGAAGCTCTGTAAGAGCCATCCTATATGTTGATTCGGATATCGGTGTCATCCTGGTTTGCAACTCAATGTAGAAATCTATCTCTCAATGGGGAGGTAGTCTGAGGACATCCTCCAGAAAGACATCCTCGTACTCAGCCACTACTGCTGGAAACTAGAAACTCGTAACATCTACTGTGCTAAGGGCTAGGCTAGACAACTAGTGTGAAATCGGCTGTACCTTCCTACGCACGAGTCCATCCTGCGCTGCCTGGGTCTCGTTTTCACTAACGAAGGAGAACCCCATTCCATCACTACGGACAAACATCACCCTTTGCCTAAAATAGTCAATCTGGGCATGAAATGTGGATAGAAAATCCATACCAAGAATGACATAGTAAGGCCTCGATGCTACCAGCAAGAGGTTCCAACCGAAACTCTCACCTCCACGGGTCATGTCACACTGTCTGCAAAGGTTTTTGATCTCTGAATCTTCTCCTTTCGGTGTTTCTAAGTGTAAGGGTTGATTCAATGGCTGAGATGGAATCTCAAGGTCTCAAACAAGACAAGAAGACAGAAAATAATGACTAGCACTTATGTCTATCAGTACGGAAATCAATGTAGAAAAGACACATATTGTACCTCTAATCATTCCAGGAGTACCTGGCTCATAAGCCTCTGCTGCCTGCAGCTGCCCCTGCCTCTTTCCACAAGCTCCATAAGCTAGGGGTGGACCTCGTACGGCTGGTGGTGGTAAAGGGTCAAAACAACGACCACCTCCAGCTTCTCTCCTAGCTTCTCTACCATTTCCATCACCCCACAGATCTATCTTCTCCACACGTTTCCTCTTCCTCGGTGGTCCATCCACCTCTCCCATGTCAGTAGTATGACAGGTCGGACAATCTCAAGAGAGATGTCCCCTTCCATCACAAGAGTAGCATCGCCTCTCTCGAGGCTGGCTGGATGCACCCTGCGAACCCTATAGGGGAGATCCCCTATCATGGGATCTCCTATGAAAATGTCTCCCATGCCTGGGTCCCCGAAGTTAGCTCCCTTCTGTCGAGGACTCTGCTCCAGCCCGCTCACTAATGAAAACTGTCGGTTGTCTCTGATCTAACAAGAAGCTTTCAACCACCGAAGCCCACTCAAGCACCCCAACATAAGTAGGAATTCTCATAGGGATGATGCTAGATCAGATGTCTCTACCCAAGCCCCACCAAAAAGTACGAGCTCTATAGTACTGATCCCTGACCATATCCATCGAGTACCGTGGGAGGTCGGTAAACCTCGATGAATAGTCAGCCACTGACATGGTTCCCTGGTGTAGCTGAAGAAGCTCCTATATATGTACTGCTCTTAGGGTAACCCATGAAAACTATTATCTAAATAGATACTAAAACTCTGACTATGCAAGAGGCTCCTCGTCATGAGTCTGGGTAACCAAACTCCACCATCGCCCTGCCGAGCCCTACAGAAGGCTTGCTGCTCGGATCACCATCTGTTCTGCTGGTGTCCTGACCAAATGGAAGACTCTGGCCACTACCTCAATCCAGTCCTCTGCTGCCTAAGGGTTAGGCATACCATGAAACCTGAGGGGTCTCTGTCTCTGAAACTCGTGGAGTTCGCTCAGTCTTTGCTCCTCCTCTACTGGTACAACAAGATCTAAACACTGCTCCACAGGTGGTGGGATAGCTGGCACACCACCTGAAGGTAAAATATTGGGATCTGGTCCCTATATCGAATCTTTATCACTGAGGGGGTCATCCTCTTGATCAGGCTACTAGATCCTAGCAGGTGCGCGTCGTGGAGGCATCCTATAAAGAAACAATATTTATCTCAATCACTGAGTATTTCTGGAGAGATGACTCAAGAAGGAAATAGAAACCACAACCCATTCCTATATGATGCATGTACCATTATTTTCCCCTGTAACTAGTGTTCTCAAATTCTGAGTCGAAAAGAAAGTTATCAGAGTCTTGGTGTATGGATACGTCAGCCGCCTGCACCAACACTAGGGTCCCTGACCTGAAATCCGATCTCGAAAAACTTAACAATGTTTCCCCAAACTGACTCACAGACTCTTGGTCCTACGGTAGAACCGACCAGCTCTGATACAACTTTTTCATGACGTGTCCCAGTGGGGACTATGCCGCTACTCCCCAAGCCCACCTCCAATAGGCCATGGGCTGGTGACTAGCACCGAGTAGGCATGTCACTAACATGGGAGGCATTGCCTATAAACCTGTACACAAACACATAAACATCTCCAATCCCACTAAGCTGAAATGTAAAAACTACTGAAAATAGAAATGCATGTATACACTAAAATCCCAACCAACAGAGTACAATAGGAAATTAATGTATAGTAAGGTAAAAACCTGGGCCAAAAGTATAATCCCACCAAAAGAGAGTCTGTAACAAAGTCCAACCTGTAAATAAAGGTACTGGGACAAAAATCTGTAGCCTTAATAACACACCTTGGCCTGCCTGATCTCACTGAGCACTGTCTGGTATGGGTCTACCTAGAAACCTATCAAAGGATCACTCGTTTGCACAAGACACAACACGTGGCGGCAAACCCATACAGGGGTGAGTATAATAATTCCCAATAGGACACCCCGAAACTACAAAGGAATACAACAATGGAAATACCACAAAAGAAAAGATACAGTCAACTCTATAGAGTATATTTCTATAGAACATATAACAAGAATATCCAGATATACTCATACACGTTTGACAATTGCGAAACCCCCACTATGATCCAGCTCGAAGATTCCACTTAGCATGCAACAAGGAGAAAAAACTCCTAGGTCTGAAGAGATAGATAAAAAGTACTCGTTCCAGGAGAACACACTCCACAAGTAATTGAGAATATGATGTTCAGATGAGGATCAAAACCAATAGCTATGGGGTGATTCCAACAACTCAGTCTAAAATTATCTGCTAAGCAGAGGATCGGCGCCCGAGTAAAGTTGGTCACGTCGATACCAAGAACTATACCTAGGGTACCAGTAAGGAATAAGGGATCTGGATCCAAGTCTCACATAAGTGATTCCAACAACTCTATTCAGGAAGTACTGCTAAAGGGATCATACTCTTGTACATAGGAAATGATACCAGAAACCTTCAGGGGAAAGACCAAGGGTACGAACCCTAAGAAAGCTAGTCGAAGTCACAGAAGACAAATGGATCAAGCCATGTAAAACAGGTTACACTATGTGTAGTAGGATCACAAACCGTTTTCCTTGACACCAGGTACTGCTTGTGTAAATGGCTAGTGTCTCTAGTTTAGGTGTGTAAAAATAGACTACACAGCATGTAGAAGGATCACACGTCGTGCTCCTTGACTTTGGGTATTGCCCATGAAAATGGCACGTGTCTCTAGTCTTATTGTATAAAAGTAACTGCACGGCGTGTAGTAGGATTACACGCCATGTTCGAGCAATTGGGGTTCGATCCGTGTACGCTGGCCATGTGCCCATACATGGTCTATGTCCGTGTCGCCATTCCCGTGAACCAGTACATTGGGTATACTATCTATCTGGACGGTTCTGGCTGGGGAAAGGTATACACGCCGTGTCCTTGGCCATGTACCCTACCCATGTCCATGTACTCCCGGAGTATATGCAAGGTGGTCCACCGACAAACACATGTCGTGTAGCCCATACTACATGTCATGTAGTCGCGATTTTTCCAGAACTGCCTTCTTCCTCATCATGCCTCAGCTGAATCTCCAGATCTCGTTTCTCTTGTCCGTTTGACGTGAAACTCAAGATCTCAGGTCTCCTCAATGTCGTGATGCTGACTCCGTGGGTTTCAGGACTTCGATCGGATCCAAAATCCGATTATGGTCACCCGTGCAGAAATTGTTCGAAGAAAGATATCCTCCAATCCGCTTTGATCCATCCATCGCCACCATAGTCGCACCTCCATGGGGTTGTACCGATTCCGTGACTTCAATATGGGATCGTTGTGTAGCACAACGAATGCGCAATGATCTATCTTTCAAATCTCCATGAAGAACGCGTAGAACGCACATGAAGAACACGATAAATCAAGGAAGAAAGGCATAATAAATCGAGATGGACGAACCTTGATCAATGTTTGTGTCGATCTTGGTTCATCACTGTTATAAGGCTAAATGAAACCAAAATATCCTTCAATAATCAAATCCCAAAAATCCCCATAAAATCCCATCCCACAAAAATGATCGATCCGCAGGCTAATCTGTTCGTGGATTAGTCTGCTTTCATTATTGGAATCAAGAACGGGGATAGGAAATAAAAATCAAACATCCTACCTGGATCCACATCATTTGCTGGTGATGATCTGGTCTCCACATCATCATCACCGGCAAAACCCGTCAAGAACACCGTCTCCTCATTGGGGTTTCTTGTAGAGCCTCCAGAGCCTCCAAATGTTTCAGGGATATGAGGTTTGTAACCCTGGAATCCTGCATAAATCTCTATTTAAAAATATAAATGATATTTTCTGGAACAATATTTAATAGAATATTTTTATTAAATATTTTATTACAGTTACGTCCAAAAACTAGATTTCACCACTGACATGCACCATCCAATGTTAGGCCTCACCTAAGGTAAAATCATTTCTCTGAACACAACGGTGGCCTTAGATTTCTGAATCGAGTACCCATTCATGAGTTATTCTACATATTCAGTAAAACCACACGCTCGCGTAATTTAATTATTTAAATAAATTCAAACATTTGTTCCGGGATCACTGGGGCTCAGAACTGCACGCCGTCACATCGCCTGGTCTCTAATGAATTCCCACATAATATTAAAATAAAATACAGAGAAATATGATATATTACAACTATTTTCTTCTACTCATTATATCCTCAATTCAAAATTAGATGTTATGTGTTAATCGAATCACTATGTTCGGTTTTTGTATCCTCCTTCATTGGTCCCCCATTAATCCTCTCTATATCCTCCATAAAAACATGAATGATAAAAACAATATCGATAATTGCTTCCTCTGAATCAATTATGAGGTCCCATAAATCTTCCTTAGAGATTACATCCACACCTAGTAGCAGATCATCCAAGATCAATAGTTGAGCTTTGGAGATTTCATCCTTTGGTCTAGAAAACACCTTTATCCCCTCCTCCTTATCTTTAGTAGAGACCGTACTCTCCCACACCTCAACTTCACCTATAGGAGACTTATATCCCTCAGAAGGGATCTTATTTAACCTAATAGGTACGAAATCTATATTTATGTTCAAAGTTGAGTCCCCTGAATTTTCCTCTGAGCCATTAACCCTTTCCTTGCTTTCCTATCAAGTTACTATAGTAATTAGGGTATTTGAGTAGTCTATGTTGGGGTCTTGGTTTTCCCCACCCCCCTTGAGGGCCGGGAGATTTCCATTCAAGATGTTCCCATTCTTCCCATTCCTTGATCTTGGTCAAACCAGAGCCTCCATCTTAGTCTGAACTTGTCTGGGATACCCCATCTTGAACATTGGCCTCCTCATCTTCTGAATATTGACATCCAACCTACTTTCATTTCCATCTTGGGATGAAATGTTTCCACCCTTCGGTGTCCTCATTTTCATTCCCTTCCGGATTTTGGGGTGAGAAGCGATTGTGCACCGGGGTTGGCTTTGTAGGCTTGCCTAATCTGGGAACTCGTTGACGCAGGGACATTGCCTCATATGTGTTAGATACTTGAGAATACTTATGCACCCTAGCAGCATCAAGAGGATCAGAACCACCGTGTTTAGATGGGAAATCCCACACCTGAGGTGGAATCCCCCTTCATGGCCGAATAGTGTCATAAAATGAAGAAGGATACCTAGATAAGGGACCTCCTCAGGTCAATTCTGATAGATTTAGCACACCTATATCAAGAAACAATCAAGAAAAAATTTCTTCCACTCTCGGGTCTTGAGGACACAGCTTAACCGACTAAAGAAGGGAAGACGGACCCTCCAAACTTGTCTCTAGACCTATTACTCTAATTTTTTAGCTCACTGATTTCTTTATGTATTCTACTAGTTATCATATGTTGTTCTAGGAGATGAATGTGATCTTAGGTGCTCAATTGGGAGAATTAAATAAGGATGCCATGTTTTAATATCCTTTTGATGTAATATAAATGTATTTATCAAAAGACACTTCATGTTTACGCTCCATTTATAGTATTAATGGATATTTATATTTAAGAATCAAATAATAATATGTGTAAAAAGAAGTGGGTCACTATAATGAGGGATTTATTTCATACTGTAACTCATATGATATCCATTTTTCATTATAGATGGCATACAGTTATGGGATAATGTTTTTATTTTCGAAATATTTCATGAAAAGATAATGAATGTATTTGCAAGAATTATAAGTATCATCACTCATACTCTTGGTACTTACATTCATGGCTAGGATGTGTATAAGGAAATGTGAGTTTAGGAAAAAAAATCACTCTATATTTTATGTTCAATGAATGCATGTAATACTTATTGTTAATCATTCCTTAATGATATCATTAGTCTAATGTGTATATGGAAATGTGAGTTTAGGAATAAATCTAATCTAAATTTTAATTGTAAATGAATGTTTGGTTAAGATATTGTTTGGCTCACTTCTGATGCATCTAAAATCTTTTTACTAATTATATTCATTTCTTTACTTTTATATTCCTCTTATTTCTTATCAGAATATCAAGAAGAACATGAATCTACCTCAATATTCTACTTGAAATAGGTCGCACAATTTTATTGAAGTTTTTATATCAGCTTTTCAACTTTATCACCTTAAACACTTAAGGTGTTTTTGTCATTATACCTTATATGAAATCATGTCTTATATATAAGATTTTTATCTCATTAAGAGTGTAAAACCCCTTCATGGCCTTTCCCATACATTTTATTTTCAATAAACATGACCAATATTTATTTTTCCATTACTCAGTAGTACTATGTCATACATTTTATATTCATCATCAATTACAAATGATTAAATTATCAAATAACTAGTAGCTGAGTACGACCCATCACAAACAACTTCCCTTCAAAAATTAAAGTGTCTTGGTCTGTTGAATGTACATATAAGATAAATGTTTTGGTTATGTTAAAAAAAGTAATAATTCAACTAGAATAAAAAACTTGGAAAAAAAGAAGTCATGTTCTTCTCATCGCTAACATATGAATCATCCGTTCTCAGTTATTTGGAGAGTACATCTTACTAAATGTAATGTTTCTGAACCTACATGGTTACTGTATTTGGATGAAAATATGTGACACATATCTAGTATCTAATAACTAGTAAGTAATAATAAAATAATACATTAAATGATAAATACACATGAAGTTAAATCTTGTGCCTGATTATACTTCAATTCATTATGGTTTCTCTTCAAGTGAATTTTCTTTCAATATGCGAAGGAAATAAGAACCCATTATATGTGATCCCTATTTTTCTTTGGTTTATTATAAAGTAATTTTTAATAATACATTGACTTAGAAATATTTATAGGTTGTCAAAATTTTATTTAAATGTGTACACCATAATAACTAAACATTTGACTTTTTTAAGTTCTTATTAACTTGTAAAACCATACCCAAGAAGATAATAAAGTAATTTCTCCATAAGTTATGTTTTATAATCCTTAAAAAAACTTGATTAATTGATTTATAATGATGAAATAATGGGATATAATAGGAGATCAGGATTCAAATTACAATTTATCTATGTTCAGTGTAATAATAATATCATTCATTTCTAACATAACTTTCTCCTCAGACACTTCACAAATATCATGATTCATCTTTCAGAAGGCTTTGGAAAGTATGATTCATTTAATTACTTTTTAATGTTCTATCTGTGGATATTTTTAATCTTTATTTGATTTATTTATGTTTAGAAATGATGTAATGAATTCCCTTTTAGGTACAATCCCTTTTAATTACCTGTTGGTGAGACAACATTGTGTTTTATCAATAGAAAAAAATATTGAATTTACTGTAGTGGGTGGTTTGTGAATGAAACTATCACTTTTATACATTTTTCACCACTCCATTAGGAGTGATTGTATAAATTTATGCCTACACCCTTCATGATTTTTCAAAAAAAAATTGAGTCTATTCATTCTCCTCAAAGAATCATTTTAGTTCATAACATGTGTCGCATACTCACAATTGATCAAACCTGCTTGGATTGATTTTTATGACAAAAATACATCGTTTACTTTTTATGAGTATAAATTAACCGCACATAAATCTGATACACAATGTTATTGGTATGAATGAAAATATGCGTTTTCATTTAAAATTGATATTTTAGTTCAAAACACAAGGCATATACTCAAAGTCTATAAAACATACTATGATTGTCTTAATACTTTAGGAAACTAATTTATGATTTATTTTTTATGTGTATGAATCAACTACAAGTAAATTCGATTCATGGTGTGGTTGTAATGACTCAAACTGTGTGTTTTCAGTATAAAAGTAACATTTTATCTCACAATGCATGTCCCTTAGTCCAAATCAAGAAAATGTGATCGTATTTTCATGATAATTTTGGATAATGAAATGTGATTCATTTTTGATGGATAATAATCAACCACACATAAATATAACACACTGTGTGAACATTATGACTCAAATTACATGTTTTCATTATAAATGTAACATGATTTTCTCAAAACATGTAGTAGATAATCAAAATTGAGCATACACACTCAAATTGTCTTGATAATTTATGAAAATGATTCATGATTCATTTTTAATGTATATGAATTAACTAAGAATCCATATGACACACTACATGACCAGATTTACTGAGAGTACATGTTTTCAGAATAAAAGTGGCATTTTATTCTAAAATGCATGTAACATACTCAAAACTAAGAAAGTGTATTTAGATTTTAAATATACATTATAAAACTGATCTATGATTAATTTTTGATGTGTATGTATTAATCTCAAGTTAATCATATACAGGGTGTGTCCAATATGATCGGAAGTGAATGTTTTCATTTAAAAATGACATTTTAGTTCAAAACGTGCGTCACGATATCAAAGATAAGAAAATAAACTTTTATTACCTTGATATTTAAGTAAATATAATGATAATTCATTTATAGTGTGTATGAATTAATTGTGTATTAATTTGACAAACAATGTGGTAGATATGACTGAAAGTGCATGTTATCATTTAAATGTTACATTTTAGCTCTCAACATGTGTCACATAGTCAAAATTGAGCAAACAAGCTCAAAATTTCCTGATGTTTTAGTAAAATGATCTGTGAATCATTTATGATGTAAATGAATCAAATGCACGTCAATCTAACATAAGGTGTGTCCAGTATGAATTAATGTGTATTTTCATTTAAAAATGACATTTTTGTTCAAAATGTGCATCACATACTCAAAACTAAGAAAACATACTCATATTGTATTGATATTTTTTTTCCAATTATTGCAAATTTATTTGGGATGTGTAAAAATTAACCATATATAAATCTGATGCATAGTGTTACCGATATGATTGAAATTACATGTTTTCATTTAAAAATGTCATTTTTTAAAAAAGTGTCACATTCTCAAAATTGAGAAAACAAACTTGGATTGTCATGATATTTTATAACAATGATCTAAAATTAATTTTTGACGTGTAGGAATCAACCACATGTTAATATGACACACATATTTCTGAATTGATTGAATTTGCATGTTTTCATTTAAAATTGACATTTTAGTTCAAAATGTGAGTCACATATTAAAAATTACACAAACACACTCTAGCTGTTTTGATACTTTATGGAAAAAATGATAATCTATTTTTTAAATGTAGGAATTAACCTCATGTAAATCCGACACGTGTTATTGCCGATTAGACTAAAATTGTGTTTTCACTTAAAATTGACATTTTAATTTAAAACACACATCGCATAATAAAAACTGAAAAATGTGATCTGGTTTTCTTGATAATTTAGGAAAAATGATTCATAATTAATTTGAGAGATGTAATAATCATCTATACATCAATCCAGCACATGATGTGGCCAATTTGTTTTCTTTAAGTACAAAAATAACATTTTAGCTCAAAACATAAATCACAATTTCAAAACTGAGCAAACAAGATGAAATTATCTTGATAATTTATGACAATTATCTATGATTCATTTTTTATGTAATGAAATGGGCATCATTCTGACACACAATGTGTCTGAATTGAATGAAATTTCATGTTTTGAGTTCAAAAGTGACATTTTTGTCTAAAATGTGCATCACATACCCAAAACAAATCAAATGTGCTCGAATTTTCATGATACTTTAGGACAATGATATGTGATTCAATTTTGGAGAGTGGAAATTAACCTCAATTTAATCTTATACATGATGTAGTTAGTATGACTGAAAGTGTTTGTTTTCATTTATAAACAATAATTTAGTTCAAAACGTATGTCACATATATAAAACTGAGAAAACGTGCTTGGATTATCATGATATTTTAGGACAATGATCGATAGATCATTTATAATGTTTATAAATTAACAACACGTCAATCCGACACACCGTGTAAATGGTATGAATGATAGTGTGTTTTCATTTTAAAATATCCTTTTAGTTCAGAACAGGCATCATATACTCAAAACCATACAAATGTGATTTGATTGTCATAATACTTTATAAAAACTGATATTCATTTATGACATATTGGAATTGACCACATATCATTCTAATTGAAATTTATAATGGATTATAGATCATTTCAATTAAAATTTGTTTTAGCTTTTAATATGTACTATTTCTAAAACAAACAGTAATTTTATTACAGGCACAAACTTCTTTTGTACAGGGTTGTTTTGATCATTGGAGAATCATTACTGCGAGAGTTGTTTTTCATATTGGTTGTAATTATTTTTTTTATAATTAAATGTTACATCAATGTGATTGTATTGGAGTAAAATTATTTAAAGATATATTTATATTATAAGGATGAGGAAATGTAAATTTAAATTGTTTTTTATATTTTATGTAATATTTTTACTTCATATCAAATTTTTTATAATGTTCTTTACCTACTGCTGAAAAGTGTTGCAAATATCACTATTGAAATTTTATAGTAGCTGAAAAGAGATTTTATTAACTCTATCATTAGAGATGATAAACACATTCCGAATGAGATTGGTCAGTTTTTCGTATGTCAGTTGTTGTTTTCACTTAAAAGTAAGTCCATTTTAAACAAAAGAGAGACACTTTGAGTGGTGCTGGCCACACTGCACCTCGTATTGAGGAGGGGTTGACTCGTACACGTCACATATGACCCATAGAACGTTGTTCTAAAGTATCAACACGATTAGAATCTGTTTGGTCTATTTTCTGTATGTACTTAAAATGTTCTGCATTTTAAAAATACGTGACACTTTGGGTGGTGTCGGCCACACCGTGCCTCGGATTGAGGTTGTATAAAATTATACACGTCACATATGACTCATGGATCGTTTCCCTAAAGTTTCAATGGAATCCGAATGTGTTTGGTTAGTTTTCCGTATGTCTGTTCTTGTTTTCACTTAAAATGATGTCCTTTTGAAACAAAAGAGAGAAACTTTTAGTGGTGTCAGCCACACCGGGTCTCGGATTTAGGGGGGGTTGACTCATACACATCACATATGACTCATGGATCATTTTCCTAAAGAAAAAACACATTCCAAATGCGTTTGGTTGGTTTTCTGTATGTCAGTTGATGTTTTCACATAAAACTAAGTCAATTTTTAACAAAAGAGACACTTTGAGTGGTTTCGGCCACACCATGCCTCGGATTGAGGCTGGGTTGACTCTTCCACATCACGTATGACCCATGGATCTTTTTTTTAAGTATAAACACAATAAGAATATTTTGGTTGATTTTCCGTATGTACTTAAAATGATGTCCATTTTAAACATAAGAGACACTTTGGGTGGTTTCGGCCACACTGTGACTCAGATTGTGGAGTGGTTTAATAGTACATGTCACATATGATCCATGGATCATTTTCCTAAAGTTTCAATAGAATCCTAACGCGTTTGGTCAGTTTTCTGTATGTCAGTTGTTGTTTTCCTTTAACATAAAGTCCATTTTAAACTAAAGAGAGACACTTTGAGTGGTGCCAGCCAAACCGCATCTTGGATTGAGACGGGGTTGACTCATACACGTCACATATGACTCATTCATCGTTTTCCTAAATCATCAACACATTCCAAATTCATTTGGTCAGTTTTCCATATGTTAGTTGTTGTTTTCACTTAAAATTATGTCCATTTTAAGGAAAAGAAAGACACATTGAGTGGTTCCAGAAACACCATGCCTCGGATTGAAGTGGGGTTGACTCTTACACATCAAATATGACCCATGGATCATTTTTCTAAAGTATCAACACAATCTGAATGTGTTTTGGTTAGTTTTCCGTATACTAGTTGTTATTTTTACTTAAAATATTGTCCATTTCAAATAAACCTGAGACACTTTGAGTGGTGCCGGCAACACCGCATCTTGGATCGAGGATCGGTTGACTCGTACACGTCACAGAAGACCAATGGATTGTTTTCCTAAAGTTTCAATAGAATCTGAATATGTTTGGTTAGTTTTCCATATGTTAGTTGATGTTTTCACTTAACAAGAAATCCATTTTAAACTAAAGAGAGACACCATGAGTGGTGCCGGACACACCGCATCTTATATTGAGACGGGGTTGATTCATACATGTCACATATTACTCATGCATCATTTTCCTAAAGAATGAACACATTCCAAATGTGTTTGGTCAGTTTTCTGTATGTCAGTTGTTTTTTTCACGTAAAATTATGTCCATTTTTAACAAAAGAAAGACATCTTGAGTGGTACTGGCAACACTTTGCCTCAGATTGAGGTGGGTTTGACTCATACACATCACATATGACCCATGGATTGTTTTTCTAAAGTATCAACACAATCCTAATGCGTTTGGTCTATTTTCCATATGATAGTTGTTATTTTTGCTTAAAATGTTGTCCATTTTAAACATAAGAGACACATTGGGTGGTGTCTTCCACATAATGTCTCATATTGAGGCGTGGTTGACTCGTACACATCAGATATGAATCATGGATCGTTTTATTAAAGAGACAACACATTCCAAATGTGTTTGGTTGATTTTCCGTATGTCAGTTGTTGTTTTCAGTTAAAATTAAGTCCATTTTAAACAAAAGAGAGAAATTTTTAGTGGTTTCGGCCACACCGCGCCTCGTATTGAGGCGGGGTTGATTAGTACACGTCACATATTACTCATGGATCGTTGTTCTAAAGCATCAACACAATCAGAGTCCATTTGGTCGATTTTCCGTATGTACTTAAAATGTTGCCCATTTTAAACATAAGAGACACTTTGGGTGGTGCCGGCCACACCCTGACTCGGATTGAGGAGTGGTTGACTCTTACATGTCCCATATGACCCATGGATAATTTTCCTAATGTTTCAATAGAATCCTAATGCGTTTGGTCAGTTTTCAATATGTCAGTTGTTGTTTTCACTGAACATGAAGTCCATTTTAAACTAAAGAGAGACACTTCGAGTGGTTCCGGCCACACCGCATCTTTGATTGATATAGGATTGACTTTTACACATCACATATGACTCATTCATCATTTTACTAAAGCATCAACACATTCCAAATGTGTTTGGTCGGTTTTCCGTATGTCAGTGGTTGTTTTCACTTAAAATATTGTCCATTTTAAACAAAAGAGAGACACTGTAAGTGGTGCCGGCCACACTGCACCTCAGATTGAGAAGTTTTTGACTCGTACACATCACATATAACTCATGGATTGTTTTGATAAAGTATCAGCACAATCATAATCTGTTTGGTCGGTTTTCCGTATGTACTCAAAATGTTGTCCCATTTAAACATAAGAGACACTTTGCGTGGTTCCGGCCACACTGTGACTTGGATTGAGGCGCGGTTGACTCATACACGTCACATATGACCAATGGATCATTGTCCTAATGTTTCAACAGAATCCAAATGTGTTTGGTCAGTTTTCCGTATGTCAGTTTCTGTTTTTACTTAACATGAAGCCCATTTTAAACTAAAGAGAGACACTTTGAGTGGTGTCAGACACACCGCATATTGGATTGAAACGGGGTTTACTTTAACACGTCACATATTACTCATGCATATTTTTCCTAAAGCAGCATAACTTTCCAAATGAGTTTGGTCAGTTTTTCGTATGTCGGTTGTTGTTTTCACTTAAAATTATGTCCATTTTAAACAAAAGAAAGACACTTTGAGTGGTTCCAGTAAAATCGTGCCTCACATTGAGGTGGGGTTGACTCTTACATGTCACATATGAACCATGGATTATTTTTGTAAAGTATCAACACAATCCATATGCATTTGGTCAGTTTTCCATATGCTAGTTGTTATTTTCACTTAAAATGTTGTCCATTTCAAATAAACCAGAGATACTTTTAGTGGTGCCGGCCACACTGGGCCTCAGATTGAGGTAGGGTTGACTTTTACATGTCACAAATGACCCAAGGATCATTTCCTAAAGTATAAACACAACCTGGATTCATTTGGTTAGTTTTTTGTATGTCAATTGTACTTTTCACTTAACATGAAGTCCATTTCAAACAAAAGTGAGACACTTCGAATGCTTCCGGCCACACCATGCATCGGATTGAGCCAGGTTTGACTCATACACATCACATATAACCCATGGATCGTTTTGATAAAGTATCAACAGAATCCGATTGTGTTTGGTTGGTTTTCCGAATGTCAGTTGTTCTTTTCACTTAAAATCCCATCAATTTTAAACAAAAGAGACACAGTTAGAGTGCTACTGGCCACACCACGCCTCGTATTTAGACAGGGTTGACCCGTACACATCAAAAAATGACTCATGGATCATTTTCCTAAAGTATCAACACAATCTTAATGCAATTGGTCAGTTTTCCGTATGCCATTTGTTATTTTCACTTAAAATTTTGTCTATTTTAAAAAAACCCGATACATTTTGAGTGGTGTTATCCACACCTGAGGCATGGTATTAACATCTTGAAAAATAGACATATCCTCGGTGTATCTTCAAGGAACCAATATCACTCATGAGTAATAGAGACCATCCTGGTAGCCCTCACCTAGAAACCAAAGCATACATCCTCGAATTTCAATTCTAAATTCCCTAAGCATGACAAGTCCATCCATGAGTCCTTAACGTGTAACCCATGTCTTATCCTAACAATTGAAAAGTAAACCAAATCAAACAAGTCATAATTCACATAACATGGAGAATATACAACAAGGATTTGTATTCAAATTAAAGAATATCATCACATGAATTTGATGAGCATGAGATAATAATCTTACCAAGACATTCATATAATTCAAGACAAACAAAAATGGAATAATCCTAAATAACATTGCATGATCATTGAAATAAAAAATGGCAGGTGAAATCAATGAGGGTGGGGGCTGTCCGGGGGGGCTGTCCGGGGTGTTGTCCGGGGTCCAGGGAGGAGGGTGGGGGTGCTGTCCGGGGGGCTGTCTAGGGGGATGTACAGGGGGTGTCTGGGGGGTTGTTTGAGGACCACTGAGGAGGGTGAGGGGGCTGGGTAGGGGGATGTCTGGGGGCTGTTCGGGGGGTTGTTCGGGGTCAAAGGAGGATGGTGGGGGGTTGTCCCGTGGGCTATCCGGGGGATGTTCGGGCGGCTGTCCAGGGTCGAGGAAGGAGGGTGCGGCAGGGCTGTTCGAGGGGCTGTCTGGGGACTACGGGGGAGGGTGGGGCTGTTTGAGGGGGATGTCCGAGGTACAAGGAGGATGGTGGGAGGTTTCCCAGGTTCCAAAAAGGAGGGGGGCTATCCAGGGAGTTCCCAGACATACAAAAATCTATAAACATGCTCACGATACACTTCAAACACTAAAATTCATCAACATCCATGAAAACAGACAATATATATAAATAAATCAACTCCAATACTATACTATGGGTCTAGATAAAACCAACAAATATAATAGATTTAACATCAAATCTCAGTTATATTAGTCAAAAATGTAACGGATCAATTTGTCCCACATCACCATCACCATCATCACCACCATCATCCTCATCCCCATCATCATCCTCGCCCTCCTCAATTCCCTCCTCGCCCTCGCCCTCGCCCTCCGCCTCACCCTCCTCCTTCGCCTCACCCTCCTCCTCTCCTTCCTCTTCCACATCAATCTTCTCACCATCATCATCGTCAGGCTGGACATTATCTTGAACAACATTATAACTTCCACCTGGTGCACCATATATAGAATGTATCGATGACATATATTCGTCAAAAGCTGGGTTGGCCTCTGGTGGAGATGTTGGACGGAGAACTTCAATAAATTTCATAAATGCACAATTTTCCCTTGCAGACTGTTCTGTCGTCTCTATGTCCCTTTTTTCAGCCTGTTCTTCATGTGCCCTAACTTGCTGCAGCTTGGTGGCACTACAATTCATACCTGAGGGGGGCCAATACTTCGTCAGGGCTATCCTAGGTCGGCAGCATACTCTGCCAGAATGCTCCTCTCCCAACACCTGATGTAAGTGATCAGTTGGCCAAAAATTGTCTGGTTCTTGTTCATCGAGGTCCTCTAAAGCATCCTGTTACAAATATAAATATATTATTAAGTCAAAAAATAGATATTAAAATATAAAATCAACATATTAAAACATACAATATGCTACTGAGTCGGTTCGTTGACTACACTTCCACCCTTTTTCCGTCTACTCGAGCAAAACAGTTTTTCTCGAGGCACACATCCTTCAATATTTTGTTGTTTCCTCTACAATGACATTGAAAACTAAATTTATATGATAACATTAGAAAACGATTAAATAATTTAGGATACAAAAAGAAATTTTATGTCGTAACGAAAACTTATAAACAATTGTCATACCAACTTCCTCTCATGATCTGACATTGTATTACGTCCTAGTGTGTAGAGGTATTTTTTTGTATCAATGTTTTTTTTATTTTTTCCAGATGAATCGTAAAAAAAATTCGATAATGACAAGGATAATATTAATGAAAAACATGAATGTTAATATTTAAATACCTCAAATGTAATTTAAACCTTAAACTGAGTAGTTGTCCAATAGATATTCATCTGTCGATACTTCTCTATAGAAAAATCATCCATGACAGGTACCGCCTCTAACTCAGTTCCAACTCTAGAACACCATCCAATATAAAACTCATGCTTGTAGGCTCTCCAAATCTCACCTAAATCTTTCAGACGTGCCGGTCGTGCACCCTCACCATCGGGAAAATTAAATCAAAGTTGACACCAAAATATTAATTCATATAAATAAAAAAATAATTCATGGAATTAAATACAAAAGATTTTTTTACCCATACCTCTGCCCAAGCTCTATCCTTGACCTCATGTGGAAACTGTCTCCACAATAGCGTGCTGACGGGAATGATGTCGGAGTATTTGGTAAGTGTCACCAAAAAACTCCGACATTGCTGCCATATTTTCTCAACCATTTCGTTATCTTAATTATAATCCACCATTACTTATGTGCGACGGTTCCACACTGCACGTATGCGTGTACGCCCCCGCCCCTGCCTCTTGTCAATAGATGTATCATTCATGAATGAAAAACAAACATTTTATCAAAACATGTTATAATGAAAATAAAAATTGGTATAAAAATTTGTTAGGGTTCTATAAATATACATGCGCCAGTCTGATCGCTGAGCACCACTGGATCCACAGAAACTGATGAAACACCATGTGGTGGAACATGAGTTGAAGACGATGGAATATATAAGATCAGAGAGACAGAAGTAGAAGGAAAAGAAGATGGGATAGATGTATGACCAGATTCTGGCTGGGGAGTGGGAATCATCATGGGATTTGAAAAAGATGGGTCAGAAGATGAAAAAGGTGGAGAAAACATGGGAGGCCTAAATATCTTGTGTGACCCTAACGACACACTGGGATCAGAATGTGGGAAGGATGACATGTCAGTGGGAGGGGCATGGTCTAGTCGGGTATGCGAAGCTGCTCATCCACCTCTGGTACGAACCCTCCTCATACCACTGACATGAGTACTAGGACCAGTACTAGGCTCCTCGTCAAATTACTGTCAACGTATAGGTAGATCCTACAAAAATGTTTACAAAAAATTAATCACATGACATTATATATTATTTAATTATATATATTTGAAATAAATTACTCACTATAGGAACTAATGGTGGAAATCTCATCTCCACCATTCAACGATTGTTCCCCATCATTTTTTTCCTTTGTCTCTCTTCAATTGGCAGCATTTCCTGCTTTTGAAAACAAGTATGTAATTAATTAGAAAAAGGAACTAATATGTATCCCAAAAAACTAAATATATGAAGGAATAGGGGGATTCGTTGGTTATTTAGCTATCAATTGTTTTAGAAGAACTTTAATGGATTTAATAAATCATACAAGTTTTAATGTTCACCAAGTTAGAAATATTTTTTTACTAGGTTTGAATATAGTTCAATTCTATATTAGAAAATTCAATTCAAATAAAACTAGAACCAATAAAAATTGAAAATTCACATAACGGTCAAGTCAACTAAAACATATTTGTGATCAATACTAAATCAATTTGAATATTACCATCCTTAGAAACCCAACTCGAGGGAAACCAAAAGAATTGAGAACATGGATGAATGATTCTATATATTTTTAACCACAACATCAGGTTCACAATCAACTCTGACAATTAAGCTATTGGAGTCATAAAAATAAATAAATGGATTGGTTCCAATGGCACTTGGGATAGTTTCAATTCCATCATCACCATGATCAAAAATATATCTTGGAATTACTTTAACTACGACACCAAAGTCAGGTCTAATATGGTCTTTGACATAAAAAACTTGTTTAGCCATTGATGCCAACACATATGGTTATTTGGTAGCAAGAGTGTGAGTCATATTAATTACTCAAAATCCACAATCATCAATAAATGTGCATTGTCTCATCATTAAATCAAACCATTGTAATTTCATCATTGTGACATGTCCATGAGAGTAATAATCCAATATTATTATTTTCACAATGACTCCATAATAACCCACATTTTCAAATCACGGTCTACTATCTGATGCACTGGCATAACAATCTATTGTGTCAGTAACCATAACACCATAATGTTGTGTTCTCAGGTTCTTTTCTTGTTCAGTGGGAATAAATTTGTACCCATTGATAAAAATTGATATGCAGTCACGAACCACGGTATTAGGACTAAAAGCCAAAGATCTTATTTCCTCAGAGACAGAGTCAGCATACAAACTCAATACCTGCAATATAAATGACTATTAAACTTAATTATATATTGAAATAATTATTTTAAATAGTAATATTTTTACCTTCAATTTTAACCAAGCAGAAAAATCTTTGCTATGCAAAGTCTCTCTCCTTATCAAAGATAAAGAATGATGATTTCTATTTATCATTGTTTTATGTTCCCTGTAAATAAAAAATATGAATAGTTTAATAGATATATGTAAGATATACATATTCAATGTAGTTACCTGATATAGTCATCAAACAAATAACAATTGAACAAAACTGTGTGATGTGCCACCTCCCGCTCTTCATGGCTTAATGTCTTCAATGTATATGATCCGGGAATTCATCCTGTTTGAGGAAGTGATGGAAAAATGGGTTCAATTTTCTCATACTGTTCTACATTTCTCATTGGTCTGTTCATTCTTGTAGTAAGATCAGACAAATACATTGAGCAAAAATCCATACATTCTTGAGACAAGAAAACGTTCATGATAGAACCTTCGGGATGATTCCTATTTCAGACATATGACTTTAATGTGTACATATTTCTTTTAATTGGATACAACCAATGAAAAGAAACAGGTCCCCTGAGAAGTATTTCAGTGAGAATATGGACAGTCAAATGTATCATGCATGTGAAAAATGATGGAGGAAATATTTTCTCCAACTCACACAAAATTAATGGGGCATCTATCAACATTTTTTGCAAGAAAGACTTTGACAACTTCTTAACACAAAGATCTCTAAACAAATGGCACAACTAAATAATAGTCACCCTTACATTATTGAAAAAAAAAATGAAGGATTGTTATTGGAAGAAACTCATGCTATAGAACATGATAATCAAGAGTCTTCAAAGATTTTAGCTTCAAATCTCTTCTATTGAACTGTTTAGATATGTTTATTGAATAGCCATCAGGAACTCTAATAGTCTCTAATACTTCCAGAAATTGTTTTTTTGTAGGTTTCATAGCATAATAAACACATAGAAGTTGCCATTTATTTTCACTGATACGCACAAGATGCAATTCTAGTCTGATGCCCCAATCCACCAAGTGACGCTGAGATTGTAAATCATCTTTTGTCTTCCCCCTGACATTTAGAAGAACCGAAATAAACATTTTGCATATATTCTTTTCAATATGCATTACGTCTAAGAAATGACGTAAAAAATTAGTTGACCAATATAGAAAATCAAAAAATATATTACTCTTCATCCAATTGTAACAGGTTTCAGTGGAAACATTATTTCCCTTTGCAGATTTCATTTGACCCTTCTCGAATGAAAAACTAAAATATTTGAATTCATTAAGAAAATTAGTTCCAGACATACGCTGAGGTGGATCATCGGTCTCTATGGTATTATAAAATCTTCAACAATTCATTCTATATGGATGATCCTTTTTCAAGAATCGTTGATGTCCCATAAAACTGAAATTATAGCGATGTTTCAGTCTTCTGGATCATGTATTCTTCATAAGAACTATACATGACAATTTTCCCTTCGTGCTCCATCCAGACATCATTGCATAAGATGGAAAATCATTGATCATCCACATAAGCATAACATGCATATGAAATATGTCTTTCGAACATGCATCGTATGTGAGAACACCCACATCCCAAAGAAGTTTCAACTCTTTTATTATAGGTTTCATATATACATCAATATAAATGATGGGATCAGAAGGAAAAGATATGAGTATACTCATGAAAGTGAAAGTTTTTTTCATACACAACCATGGAGGAAGATTATAAATGTGTATAGAAATTGGCCATGTGCTGTGTGAAGAAAGCATCTTCCCAAACGGATTAAAATCGTCACTTGAAAGACCCAGCCTCACATTACACATGTCATCTGCAAAATCAGGATGTCGAGCATCAAATCGTTGCCGTGCAAATCCATCTGTAGGATGAACCAACTCATAATTAGTCTTCTTTCTCTCGGTATCATTCCATTTCATTTTTATTGATATGTCATCATACATAAAAAGATTCTAGAGTATGGGGATTAATGGAAAGTGCCACATTACTTTTTGTGGAATGCGAGATGGTGTTCCATCAGATTTTGACTTCCAGTGGGATGTGCCACATTTTATACAATCAGTTCGTTCAGCGGTTTCCTCCCAGAATAAACTGCAATCTTTTGGGCAAGCATGAATTTTGTTTCATGAAAATTCAAGTTTCTCAACTAACTTTTATGCCATATAGTGGTTTGAGGGAATATTTGCATCATCTGGAAGTAAATCCTTCCAGTGGGTAAGAATATAATTGATTGCTGTATTAGAAATCCCATACATAGTTTTCCCAAGAAACAATCAGATTAAAAATTCTAGCTTTTTCATTTTATCACATTGTCGATATAATGGAGTTGTGGCAGCATCATTCAATTTTATCACCCTATCAATATCATCATTTTCACAAGATGTATCATCTGTCCTCATGTCAATGTCTTCATGAGTTGAAATCCTTTTTTCATGATGATGATTCAACGGAAACTGATCATCTAACAAATTCTCCATTCCAGTCCTTTCATTTTGGTCATCACCAATTTGAGATTTCATTTTATCCCCATTGTGATACCACACAAAGTAGTTTGCTTGAAAACCATATTTGTTAATGTGGTAGATGACTTCTTCACGGCACAACCAAGGTCTACAAACACAATTGGAACTTGGCCAGTGTATGTGACCACTATCTCAAGCATTGTGAAATGAAAAATCTATAAAGATCTCCAAATTGTTTTGAAAATCGCTTGAGATCCGATCCATTTCATACATCCAACTTTTATCCATTCTGTAAAAAGAATATATATAAGTCATTTTTTATAAACAATTCAATAGGATTGAACTTTTATAGAAAGTAAATTTCAGAAAATGATAAAGGAAGAAGTTTCTAGTCGATGTAGTGAACTATTAAAATAATTTAAAGAACAAGTACTCATAAATTAAATTAAATTTTTTTATATTCATTTTCATTATGTCTATAAGAGGCACATGCCTCAGGTCCCATTATGTGTTATAGGCATCCCAAATCATTCACTCATGTTCAATAACTAATTATTGGCACCTCTATAGACATACCTTTCATTGCCCAATTACTTCCCTAAGTCAAGCGCACCCCATGGGTGAATAAATTTTAGGAATCTACAATAATAGTTTGTTCATGGCTTGTAAAAATATTTAATTTCATAAAGTATAGAAAAAACATTTATTTTAAAATTTGAGATTAATAATAAAGTATGTCAATGATAACAAAATTATTGAATTAAACTTGTGACTTATCTAACATTTTTATGGATGTCTACACGTGCCATCATGGATAGTGAAAAGCACCCCACCCTCATAAAAGTGAGTATTGGCCAAGAAGGGCACATAATATACAACGTACAATGAGAACCATATTTAATTGACCCAAATGTAATATTAGTACAGTCATCTTGGGGGAAATGGAATATATAATCCTGGTTAACTGATGAATTCAAAAGCCTATATTCCATATGTTGGACACTATCTAAGGTAAGAAATCATGTGAGGATGGGTTTACATCATTCAATTTCTTACATAATAGTGATAATGAATTCTTGAATTAATGAATTGAGTTCATTGATTAAATGAGGGTAGAGGTTTCATAGGCTGTATAAATAGAATGATTAAATAAGTGTAGAGGTTGCATACACTGTGCATGGTGGGGGATTCTCAGCTGATTTATAATCTAAAATAAATTCCCATCATAGGTATCAGTAAGAAACATCATCATCAAAAAAACTCCAAATAAAAAAGGACCAAAAACATCAAAAATTTCCAGAATTCACTACTATTCATGGTTTATCCACGTGTTTAGCAGTAATTATATGTATTAATCATGAACCGACTCTACAGCTCCCAGTTTTCACTAATAAACATAAGGTAATTATCTCAAAATATCTTTAAAACAACTCATTAATAGGATCAAAACGTAAATATAATCTTGAACCAACCATGGAATCTCTTTTACAAAAAATTCTCACACACCAGCTATCTCATGTGTTACTAAATACCAAACATAGTCACATAACAAGTGTACTATAACAAATTACATTACACAAGACTTATTAAAAAAATTCTCATTTTTATAAAATAGTTTCCTCAAGATTATATCATTTCTAAAATATCTTTCATAATACATTTTAAATCACCTATGTCTTCCTTTACCAACGGTTTTAAGAAACCATTGGTAAAGGCCTCCTTGTTGAACCGTTCTTATAGGAGGATTTGGAATACCCAGATTTCCAGTAGTGGATTTCACTAGATGAGGTATGAGTTCACTAGTGAATCATAAATCTAGATTTTCCCATGTAACAATCTAAGTCACCATGACTAGTCAAAAGAGGTGAGTAACATAATGAAGTTATGAGGATCACAATAAGGATCCTTATCAATATCAATAATATTATTCATACCTCAAATCATATCTCAATCTCACCCCAATCTCAATCGATGTGAATATTCCCATTTTCAACATCCATCAATTATAATTACAAGAATTGAGCAAGTCACATTAATGAATTATTACAATTGAGTATCTTCATAAAGTTCCAATTGAGTGGTAAAAAATCATCAATTCAATTCGAAACCCCTTATTTAATTCAATATTTAGAAAGGTTATCTATACCAACTTCCTTCCAAAAACTAACATGTAATTCTAAATAGGTCTTTAAAAAATTCTTTTATTTCAAAACATCCCAAAGGAATTAAAGGATGTTTTACAATAAATAATTCTGAATATTAATTAAAAACATGGGATTACAACCTATTTCCACATGAATATATACTTAATTTAAAATTACCAAAGAAATATCATTTGAAAAAAAAATAATTCCAAGAGGCTTCATTATCATTTCACAAATTAAATCATTTGAAACTACTTAGAAAACATTAAATAGGTCAACTCATTTCATGAAAACCAATTTATTTCAATCTTTGAATAAAAATTTGAGATAAAGACACAATTTCACCAATTCAATCATTAAATATTCTTTTAAAATAAATCTAAACAGTCATGGAATTGAATAGTTAATAAATAATTGATAGATGTCAAAATTATAGTCATCAAATTCATGAAATATTTAATTCAATGATAATAGGGTTAAATAATATTTCACAAGGAATTTTAAGGAAAACATTCATAGAAAATTTGCTAAAAGTTAATAACCACATATAAATAAATTTCCAAGTAACAATTAATTACAAGATGAAGAAAAATCCTAAAAACACATACATAGAAAATATGGAATCCAACCGCAATGAATTTGAGATGTTTCTTCTTCAATGGAGGGTTAAAGATTTAATTAATTAAATGGATCGGAATGGATAAATTCTAGATTAAATAAAAACACAAAAAATGATATACACATCAAAATCAAAACTTAAAACTAAAATATTAGTTGAATAAAAATAAAAACAAGGTATCACATAAATAGTTTATGTGTATAAAGAAGAAAAAACCTGATTTGAGATGATTCTAATGGAGTTTAGTGGTTCAGATTGGGGAATTCGTGAGAGGAGAACTGTAGCTGTAGATTTAGGGTTTTGTCTCGTGAATGGGTGAGAGGAGCGGCCGAGCGTATTTGGGTAAACTTTACCAACGGTTCACTAGAACCGTTGTTAAAGGGTGTCCTATCACTTCTTTACCAACGATTTAAGCAAACCATTGGTAATGAATCATGAAAAAAACCTCCCATTCCAGTAGTGTATGATTTTCATTCCCTTGATTCATTTCATCTAGAACAAATAACGCAGATCAACTTATTATCAAGCTGATCCACAGATGTTTTCCTTGCAGGTTGGGAATAAATTGTTGTCGGAAGTTGTATGGGTTTATTCATTATTTGATTAACACTTCCATGTTCTCCCCTCTTTTTCATTTTCGGGGTTGGGAATAGAAATTATGGAGGTATTATGAGAATTGATGTTTTAAAATATCTACCATGATCTTTCATTGTTTATGTTCTTAAAGACTGCTTACTACCACTCCAAACGTGGAGGGTACGGGCCAAACTAACATGGCCCGACTCCCTCCACCATAATTTTTTGTGATGTTATTCAGAATAGAGGAAGGCGATGAAGGCGATGAAGGAAATGACGTTGCCACCCAAAACTACCATGACCTGTGCCGCCCCCGCGACGCTCCAACTTCACGGCTGAACCAGCCGCACCTCCAGCCGGCTGCGCCTCCCACCGACAGTGCCTTCAGCTGGCCGTGCCACCCCAGCTGAATAGGCTTTGTCGTTCTAGGATGAACCGCATCGCCCATCAGCCGTGCCCCCCCACCGTCTCACCCCACCCGACGGCCTCCCGAGCTGCCCTGGCCGAACCGGCCCGGCGGCCTCCCGATCCACCTGGTCGCACCAGCCTATCAGCCTTCTGATCCCCTGGCTGAACTGGCCCCTCATGACTCCCCGGATGAACCGGCTTGTGCCCTCTCGGCACCCCAGCCAAACCGGTCCGCACCCTCATGGCGCCCCGGCTGAACCGGCCCCACACCCCGGGCCAAGCCGCCCTTGTGGAACCATCTGGGACGAGCCACACACGCGTCTCCCTCAAGAAATAACCGCCCTCGCATCGATTTTCAGTCGGTTTTCATCCTCGCAGCCGGTCCACACCCTCTCGGCTCTCCACGTCCCTCGTGGCCTGCTGGGCTAGGCCCATTAGGCCAGGTAGAACCCAATGGATTGGGATCTCTTAGTAGCAGCGTCGAGGCCTTATGACGTCATCTTGGGTATGGACTTGTTATCTACTGTCCATTCTTAAATTAACTATATTTGGCACAAAGTGCGGTGTTTCTGCACGGATGGGACCAGGTTTACCTTCACCGGTGAGAAGGGAGCCTTGGAAGCACATGATGGATTTACCCAGAGGAGTGTGCAGCCGATTACTCATCAGCTTCCAAGCCTTACCCTCAGAGCTATTGATGTGGAGAGTCTGAGCTATCTAGTAGTGGTGGATTAGTACACGGATGTTTTCCCTGATAATGTGCCAGTTCTATATCCTCATAGAGAGGTGGACTTTTACATTCCATTTTACACCGGGACCACATTGATGTCTACACCAGCATATCAGATGCCTCACGGGTAACTTCGCGAGCTGCAGGTACAACTACAGGACTTCCAAGGGAAGAGATTCATCCGGCTCAGTGTTTCACCTTGGGAAGCCCTGATTTTGTTTATCAAGAAGGGAGATGGGAGCATGAGGTTTTGTGACGACTACCAGCGCCTGAACCAGGGGACCGTGAAGATAAAGTACACACTCTCGAGGATTGACGACCTCTTTGATCAGCTGAAGGGAGAACGGTGGTTATTGAAGATAGTCCTCAGATTAGGCTATCACCAGATCGGAGTTTGAGATGAGGATGTGTAGAAGACCGCTTTAAGATGTTGGTATGACCACTATGAGTTCTTGGTTATGCCTTTCAGTATAACCAACACTTTCACAGTGTTCATGGGACTCATGATCAGGATCTTTCAGCCATACCTTCACCGCTTTGTTGTAGAATTTATCGATGACATTCTGATCTACTTGAATACTGAGGAGAAGCATGCGTATTATTTGCAGGTAGTACTGGACACACTCTGAGAGAACCAGCTTCATGGTAATCTCTCGAAGTGCCAGTTTTAGATCTAAGAGGTTCACTTCCTGGGGCATGTCATATTGGAGGCTGGAGTTGTAGTGGATCCAGTAAATATTGAGGAGGTACTTTCTTGGGATCCACCCATGAGTGTGACAGAATTACGGAGTTTCCTGGTTTTGGCTGGATACTAATAGAGATTTGTGCCACATTTCTCCAGAGTTGCAGCACTACTATCATCCTTAATGAATGAGGGGAAACCCATTGTGCAGTCGGAGAGATTCCAACAGAGTGTACAAAAGATTTGGTAGAGGCTGACTATTGCCCCCATTCTGAGGCTTCCAGAGGAAGGTGTAGGGTACGTAGTCTACTGCGACGCATCAGGGACTGGAATCAGATGTTTCCTGATGCAAGATAAAGTAATGATCACATACGTCTCTCAACAGTTGAGACATCATGAGCAGAACTACGCTACCCATGACCTGGAATTAACAGCGGTGATCTTTGTATTGAAGATGTGGCGACACAATCTGATGGGTTAGAATTTTACCATGTACTCTGAGCACAAGAGTCTCAGGTATATCTTCTCTTACAAGGATCTGAACCTGAGACAATGAGGTTGGATTGAAATCCTCCAGGACTATGACTTTGGGATATTCTATACTTCTAGGAATGAGAACTTCATTGTAGATACACTCAGTAGGAGATCTGGTATACAACTGCTAGGTGAGGCGACGGAGCAGCTAGCTGCATTAGATATATCCTTTGTGGATAGATATGGATCAACTTTTCTACAGTCTCTTACAGTCACTCCCCCACTTCTTCAGCGAGTTAGAGAGGCACAGCGTGGGGACGCTGACTGTGAGACATGACGTGCTCAAATATCCACAATGTAGGCGCCCAATGGATTTTCTGAAGGTGGGGAGCATGTCATCCACTTCAGAGGACGTACCATGGTACCAGTGTCACTTCAAGAGGAAGTGTTGAGGGAGTTCCACATTTCCTATTTAGCGGTACATCTAGGAGTGGAGAAGATATATCAGGATCTCTGAAGACAATAATGGTGTCCAGGAATGAAGAATGCAGTTGTAGAGTTTTCCTCTCGATGCCTCACTTATCAGCAAATGAAGGTAGAGCATCAGGTACCAACAATCTTGGTTCACCCTTTAGAGGTCCCAGAGTGGATGTGGGATGGGATATCCATGGACTTCATGATAGGAATTACACGTTCATCTAGGGTTCATGACTCTATTTGGGTGATCATCGATCAATTCACTATGTTGTACCACTTCCTACCGATCAAAGAGTAGGGTTTAGTAGAGAGATTGGGACGCCTCTATGTTCAAGATATTGTGCGGAAACATGGAGTACCTTCGAGTAATATCTCAAATAATGATGCACGATTTACTTCCCAGCTATGGAATGGGTTGTAGGAGGATTTCGGGATGCATCTTCGTTTGAGCACCTCCTTCGATCCTCAAATGGATGGCCAGACTGAACGGACCATTCAGACCCTCGAGGAAATTCTTCGCGCTTGTGTCCTCGACTTCAGTCGCAGCTGGGAGGATCACTTACCTTTGGTGTAGTTTTCATACAACAAAAATTATCACTCCACCATTGGGATGGCACCTTTCGAGGTATTGTATGGGCGACCCTGCAGATCACCATTGTGCGAGACAGACCCCAGGGAGTCTGCACTAGTGGGACCAGAGATGGTACAGGCTACCACCGAGAAGGAGCAGATCATCCAGGAGTGGATGAAGATTGCACATAATTTGCATAAGTTGTATGCTGACAGGAGATAGAGACCTCTGGAGTTCTAGGATGGTGACCACATCTTTCTACGGGTCTCACCCTGACAAGGCCAATGGAGATTTGGCCGAGGGGGCAAGTTATCTCTGAGATTCATCAGACCTTTCCAGGTCCTCAGCAAAGTTGTCGTGGTGGAAGACCGCTTAGCTCTTCCACCTCAATTACATCGGGTGCATGAAGTCTTCCATGTATCCTAGCTAAGGAGATACGTGCATGAACCTTCTCACATCATTGACCATGGTGAGCTGAATGTCCACGATGGGGAAACATTTATGGAGGTTCCGGTAGAGATCAAGGATCAATAAGAGGAAGTTTTTTGTGGATGGTCGACACTAATGGTGTGCGTTCCCTGGCAGCACAGGAACCTATGGGAGAGCATATGGGAGCTGGTGTAACACCCCAACCCCAGTTACCCAGAGTCGGTGTGTTATTTTAATACATTGGAATGATTACAATGAATCAATTCCAAAAAGACCGATTGGTTTAGTAGTCTTGGAAAATAGATTACATACTTTATATATACATTACAATTTGAATCATAAAACACAACATAGATAGTTATTTGATAATTTCATTTTTCCCTTTATCTTAACCCGGAATATCAATCATAATACACTTCATGGAATCCTCGAAAAATAAAACATAAGAAAGGGGTGAACTCAGATGCTTAGTAAGGATAAATAATTTAGCGGAAGCTATAAACTTTTAAGGCAAGATGTGTAATAAAAACAACAGATCTTAAACATAAACTTGAACATAATATGGTAAAAATAAATGAAACATTACCATATAAACATGCACATGGATATTTTACTAGACGAATAATCACATGTAATAACTAATTTCACAATGAGGGAATTCCTAATACCGGACATCATTACCACATATTCAAGGCCTCGTTCCAAGACTACAAATAACTTTTTTTTGAAGGCCTTGTTCCAAGACACTTGTTTGTCTAATGAGACCTACAGATGCATCGAGGAGCTATAGCACACTCCACCCGTCACTTACTAAGTCCACTACATTCCTCATATGAAAAAGTTGAAACATAACATAAACATTTGTATTAAAACTAGCATATGAAATGTCAATACATTACCCATAAACCATGAATGGTATAAAAATCGAACATCCACAGTCAAACATATCATAACTCATTCAATAAAATATGTAGGATTTTATTATAATAAATCAACCTCAATAAAAAATATTATCCAGTAAAGGATGCTGACATAGTTAAAAATGAGGAGTAAAACATTTTGAGAGAAATATCTTTTTTGTAAAAATCATTTAAAAGTCACGCATTTATAAAAGAATTAATTTAAAAGAGATTTTTGAATCAAATTGTCCCATACCACATTGAAACTTTTGAAAATAATTATCATTTCAAAACATTCATGTCCATATAAATAGATCCTTAAAATCATTTTGAAAACATGGACATTAATTCAAATGATTTAGAAATATAAATCATTAAAACATTTAAAATTATAATATTGATAAAGAGTACCTTTCACAAATCCCTAAAATATTCATTTTGAAATACTTTTTATGAAAAATGGACATGGATGATAAAAATTTCCTAGTAAATACTTACACATAAACAGTCTCAGATAATAATGAGATTGTGAAAAAACCCCTTACCAATTTGGTAACTTACGAAACATACACCCCAAGAAGGAATTATCATACAATAAATATGTAAATACACATAAATTAAAGTGTATTACACAATGAATACAATTATGGGCAGTACATACACCACAAAAAAGGTAATAGTGGCAATATTTCATGAATATCGTGGGAATAAGGAGTGAGATGAAAACCCCTTACCTTGCAATTTTTTTAGTCGAGGGTATGTTAAACCTCATATATGAGGACTATAGTATGTTATTAAATTATACCAAAACCATATTAATATTTATTATATCATACATTATTCATTTATGACTTTATACTACCCATTTAATGATAATTTACATGTTATATTAATATTTTCAGTAATAATCGCTTTCTTTATCGTACGTGTTTTAACTTGTTACTCTTGATTGTATCACTTAGATTGTGACAACTCGGGCCCACCCACCAGTTGCCCCGCAGGGTTATCTGACTAATGACAGTCCCATAGGCCAACACATATGCCTTTTCCAGTGTGTTTTGTCCTCACTCACACACACCCTGAGAATCTTCCTAGGAGGTCACCCATTCTAATAACTACTCTAGGCCATGCATGCTTAACTATGAAGTTCTAATCAGACAGGCTCCCAAAAAGGAAGGTTCACCTTGTTGACATGAGTCATATCATTTAGTCATTAAACTCTTTATCATTTAGGGATGTTATAATCACCCCCCCCCCCCTTAGAGCACAACACCCTCATTGTGGGCCCTACATCTCAACCCATGTAGTGCACCGCACTTAAGGCTGGGTACCACCTCTGATACCAAATGTGACAGTTGGGCCCCACCCACCAGTTGCCCTGCAGGGTTATCTGACTAATGAAAGTCCCCACAGGACAGCACATGTCCTTTCCAGTGTGTTTTGTCCTCACTCACACACACACTGAGAATTTTCTTAGGAGGTCACCCATCCTGATCACTACTCCAGGCCAATCACGCTTAACTGTGGAGTTCTAATCAGACATTCTCCTGAAAAGGAAGGTGCACCTTGTTGACATGAGTCATATCATTTAGTCATTTAACCCTTTATAATTTGAGGATGTTATATAGATCATGATTTAAATACTTCTAGAATATAAAACATGATTTATATATCATATATATTTAGAATTTAAATATTTATAATAGACGTATATATGAAATGTAAAACAACGTTTATAGAGACGGTAGTCCATACATACACATAAATGTTGTTTCCGTTTTCATATAGCATTGAATGGAAGTAAGTGAATAAGATATATGTAAGTACATAAATACTTATATATATAAATATATATTTCTAGTAGCATTATTATTTCATATATTACATACTTATTAGTAATATATGTTTTTATAATCATCGATTAATGGTGAACTTGGAAATTAATCTCATCGTGTCATGGAGATGGTAATCAGTATGGACGCACGATTAAAAATATCATTCTTTTTATGTTAAAATAATATATAATTGGATGGTATATAATATATAAAAAATCCTTATCATGTTATATTTATTATTTAAATCAAATACAAATCATAATTATACCCATCCAAATAAAAATGTATTGAATTACAATTACACCACGACGTGGAGACGGTAAGTCGTACGTACGCACGTATGGTGACAGGTCATTCAAAGGGTGGATAGAATAATGAATTTGGTTGTAAAAATTTTTAAAAACATCAATGTATATAGTATATATTGGATTTATTATTTTAAAATGGAAACAATAAAGAAAAAGGAAGTGGAAGAAGAAAGGAACTTGAAAGAGGGTGGTGAAATCATTACCTCTTCTTTGGGTTCTTCCTTTTGATTTGATCAAAATGGTTCCATGGGTTGGATTTATGATCAAAATAAGGCCTCTATGCTGAAGGGAGGATAGTTGATAGGGTATTTGGGCTAGGTTTGGCCGAACCAAAAGGCTTATAATGTGTGAATTAGAGTGAAGGTGGAGTGACATTTTATAAGAGGGGTGAGGGGCACCTTAGGAAAAACTTAAAATATTATTTTATAATAAATTCATATTCGGTTTATAATGTCTCTAAATTAATTTAATTTGAGTCTAAGGTAAGTATGGATCGAAATCCACTCAACCAATAGGTTTTAGACAGGTATGGGTCACTTTATTATCCTTATCTTTTAGTTTTACCTCTTAGTTAATTTGTTTGACATTTACCATGTCTCTTTGTATTTTTATATTATATGGTTAATAGACTTACTATAAACTTCCAATAGACCCCCAAGTGGTCCATTAATGATACCCCTATCATTATATAAGTCTTTTGGACAAACCGTAGATTTATAGGAATAGAATATCAATTAATAATATAATATTTGTTTTAAAAACTCTTTTATGTAAATTTTGACACTATTGTGTATTTTGTTTTTGGTAAATTCATAAAAGCATTATTACTTAGAAAAAAATTCAGATAACCAATCCTAATATGTCATATTAAACTGAAAAATTACTATAATTCATAAAAATTCTCAAATTACATTTATTTGGGTATTTATAATATCAATTATCTTAATCTTTCATTAATATGGTAATTACTGCATCATCATTGCATCACAAATAAATTAAATTATTTAAGGTCGAAAAATTATAAATAAAATGCAATTATGTAGGAAATATTTTCATCTTTATAATGAAAATTTATAATTGAATTTATATTATGTGTGAGTCTATATTAAAAATGTTTTAGTTATTGAACATTGATTTTAACTCTTTTAACTCTTCTTTGAATTAAATAATAATAAGTGTCCTAATCTAATCCAAGTTCACCTAAATGATAATATTTTATTCCTAAGGTTGTTTTTGTTTGAGATAAACTTGTACAATAGAATTAGGACATGTTTTAAGGTAATATTAATATCATTTTTACCCTTAATTACCCTATTCACTTTTAACTATGGAAAATAAAAGTAAAAAAGTTACTATTCACCAAAAATTATTTTTATTTTATTGAACCACAGTTTAGTCCTTGATGTTAACTGTGTCTCTCCGATTTTTGAAATTCTACTCACAGAAGCGGTAAAATTATTTTTTATGTGAATTTGCAAATTCTCCTAAGAGATGGGTAAAAGATAGTGAAAACATCAAAAAAAAATTTATATATCTAAAATTATTATAAACTGACTCCAATGAATTAAATTGAACTTATTTAGGTATTATGTATCTATTTTTTACGTAAAATTAATTTAAATAAAATAAATAATTAAGTAAATAAAAAGTCGGTTTTAACCAATAATTGTGTGTTTTTCACTATTCATCAAAAAATGAAAGTTTGCAGAAAAATACCAAAAATTCACCCTAATCTAATTTTGATATTCCAAATCCAAAAATGATGTCTGTTTTACCAAATTCAAAACATAGAAGTTGCAATAATTAATTTAAAATTATTTCTCATTGTCAAAATAAATAGCGTGTTTTTAAGAAACAATAACTATCAAAATATTGACACTTGTTTATGTATAATTTCAATGTGAAATTAGTTCCAATGACAAACATTGGATTAAAGGGTAAAAATATAATTTAATTATAATTCCAAAACAATAAAATTTATAATTCAACACTATAAATTATTTTCATTAAAAAAGTTGTTTTCAGTTAAAATATAGCATTTTTCACAATTCACCCAAATATGAAAGTTATCAGAAAAAACCCCAAAAATGTATTAAAAATAAATTCTTATGTCCCAATTCAAAATAAGAAGTTTATTTTGTCAAATTTAATATATAAAAGTTTCAAATATTGTATTTAACAAGGGTTTTCCATTAAAAGGCGTTAAAATTGCATTATTTGAAAAATAATTCTTTTATCTGAAAAAAATGAATTTGTTCTTACATTATGTCTAATAAACTCATAATATGGATTATATAATTATACGGATTATATTATGTTCAAAATTCAGTTAATACTATTCATAGCCGCTTTTTAACGGCTAGTTTGGTAAGTCGTGATGCGCTTGAACTCAGTGTAGTGTGTAGTGCAATTTATTGCATTACATTAAAGAAATAAAGTACTATGAAATATTGGGGTGTTAAATTATCCCCTAATTCAATAAATTGTGTCCTTGAAATTTTAAATTTTTCTTCGAAAATAAAATGTTTAAAATAGAAAATTCCTTTTATGGGAAAACCCACATCGGAAATTGGGTTAATAAAATTTAGTCTTAATAAGAAGAAAAAAGGGAATGAAAAAGTCACCACAAAATTAGTGTTTCTGATAAAAGAAAATTGGTGGTAATTATAGACACGTAATCGGAGGAAAACATAAATATTTATAGGGAGTGATTGAGCTCATCAATCACAAAAAATTGTAAAATTGTGGGTCTCAATGCCACCAATCTATGATGATTTAAAATACTATCGGTTCAAATAAAACGTAAGGTATTGGAATAGAAAATTTTTGGTTTTAATATGCCTTACCTAAATTTTAAGAATTTATTTCTTCATAGAATAAGAGAAGAAAAAAATGTATACTTGTCAAGTAGAATTCCATCCTTTAACTAATTTCTACCACAAACTCATCTTTCACTCCAAAATATTTAAAAGAAATCTATTTATCCTAATCATATAGTGTTCCAAAAAAATGAATTTATAATTCATTTATCATACTATTTAAAAAAAGATAAATTTTACAAACTAGAACATCACATAGTCCAGTTGTATGCGATGCACCCTTGTCTCTCTTCGGTTGCGGGTTTATGTCTCACGGCCTTGTCGGATGCGACTAGTTGTCGCCCGAACTCTGGGTTGTCCTTTTATAACAATCCAAAAATAACCTTAACAATAGTATCCAATTTAAAACATAATCCATTACAACCTTTAGACTTGTCCAAAATACTTATATCCAAAATCTCAGTCCAAAATTTATAAGGAATTTAAACACAATGAAGATCCTTTTTTCTAGGTACTAACATGTGAACGTCTTCATCATGTATTCTTTTAAAACACTACAACATCCTGAATTACCATAAAACCTTATTGATTACATTCATGCTCACTTATTCCTTAGAGAATACTGGATACACTCCTTCTATCCAAAAATGTTGTAAACTCCAACAATGATGAAATATACATATCATTAATTAGTTTCAAGGTAGTCAATAATATCCAATACAATTTATCCAAATCAATCATCTCTTATTCTCAAATCACTGCCTCATTATCAGGACCATATTAAGGATTACATTTCCTTAAACCATTTATTTGTCCAAAAAGTGTAGCTAAATATTAAGTCACTTTTCTTAGAACCATATAATCTTAAATCCTTAATAAAATAGTACTACAGTACAATCCTTATTTATCTCCATAATTCATGTAACCAATATACTGTTGATACAACACTCAGATGAAATAATTCTATAATAACAACATAAGAACACTAGTCATTCCTCTTCGTCTGAGGTAGTATCATAACTTGTTTATTATCCAATAACATCATTTGCAGTATATTCCTATTAATGGGACATTGATTCACGTAGTGTCTCAACACCTTGCAGATGAAGCATTTTAAATTTTAAAACTTTTTTTTACCCTTGAAATCACGTACTTGGTGTCCTTTTTCTCCACACTTATAAAAAACTTACATTCCCTTCATGAATTTTCCAAGGTGATTCTTTCCACATTTATCACATATTGGAAAATCCTTCTTTTCCCTCTTCCCTTTATCCATATTTCTCTCCTCCATCCTTTTCTTCTCTAGAATCCCTTCAAATCCATAGGACTCAGAGAATTCTTTACGTATCTTATTAACACATGACACTATTTCTTCATATGTTGAGAATACATGGGAGACTATTTCCCTTCTAAATGATGGCTTAATAATGTGAAATATATGATCCTTCTTACTCTTTGGATCATATGTATTATTGGAGTTCACATTCCTTCTACTAGGCGCCATTTCTATACAATGGCATACACTAGGTCAGTTTATGAATTGAAATAAATAATAACAAACTTGTAAAATTCCTAACATAAATTGAACAGTTTATGGATATAATCCATAATCACATAAAGGTTTTCTTTGAGAAGATATGTACACATAAACCCTTCAGAGTTGTTTGTAATGAAAATGAGAATTATCCTAAGCATATCCCCTAGGATTGTCATAACCAAGAGTGCAGTAAGGCTCGTTGTCAAGCACCAGTTCCCATTCAATTCTAGCTCAAATCGGTGTTTTCGGGTTTTACCCCTAGGTACATCTATGCCAGAGCCGCCTCTTCCTACTGGTATCCAGACATGGATGTATTTTCCTAGAAAACTCACAAAATATCTACATTACCAAAATTCTAGGAATTTGTTTTCTATTCTAATCCTCAATGTCTATCATAGGACTATGTGCTCTAATCAGAGTTTATCTAAATCTAGATTCCAAGGTTATTGCTAAAATTCTTCTGATACCAACTGTAACGCCCCAACCCCAGTTACCCAAAGGCGGTGCATTATTTTAATACATTGGAATGATTACAAGGAATCAAGTCCCGTAGGACCGAACAGTTTATCAGTCTTGGAAAGTAGATTACATACATTAACATTAAATTACAATTTGAAGCATAAAACACAACATAGATATTTGAAGCATAAAACACAACATAGATAGTTATTTGATAATTCCATTTTTCCCGTTATCTTAACCCTACATATCAATCATAATACACTTCTCGGAATCCTGGGAAAAAAAACATAAGAAAGGGGTGAGCTCAGATGATCAGTAAGGGTAAATAATTTAGTGGAAGCTATAAACTTTTAAGGCAAGATGTGTAATAAAAACAACAGCCTTTTAATCATAAACATGAACATAATATGGTAAAAATAAATGAAACATTACCATATAAACATTCACATGGATATTCTTCTAGTCAAAAATCACATGTAATAACTAATTTCACAATGAGGGAATGCCTAATACTGGGCATCATTTCCTTATAGTCAAGGCCTCGTGCCAAAACTACAAATAAATTTTCTATCAAGGACATATTCCAAGACAAATTTGCCTCAAGGGACCTACCGATGCATCGAGGAGCTATAGCGGGATCACCCGTCACTTACTAAATCCACTGCATTCCTGATATGAAAAATTTGAAACATAACATAAATATTCGTATTAAAACTTGCATACGAAATGTCAATACATTAACCATAAACCATGAATGTTATAAAAAAATAACTATCATAACTCATTCTATACAACATGGAATATTTTATTATAATAAATCAACCTCAATCAAAAATAATATCCAGTAAAGGATACTCACATATTTGAAAATGATGAGTAAAAAATTTTGAGAGAAATATCCTTTTTGTAAAATCATTTAGAAGTAACACATTTATAAAGGATGTAATTTAAAAGAGATTTTTGAATCAAAGTGTCCCATACCACTTTGAAACTTTTGAAAATAATTATCATTTCAAAACATTCATGTCCATATAAATAAATCCTTAAAATCATTTTGAAAACATAGACCTTAAATAAAAATATTTAGAAAGATAAATCATTAAAACATTTAAAATTATGATCTTGATAAAGATTACCTTTCACAAATCCTTAAAATATTAATTTTGAAATCATTTTTATGAAAAATTTATATTGATGATAAAAATGTCTCAGTAAATACATACACATAAACAATCTCAGATAATAATGAGATTGTGAAAAAAAAACGGTTACCAATTTGGTAACTTACGAAACATACACCCAATGAAAGAAGTAGCATACAATTAATATGTAAATTCACATAAATTAAAGTGTATTACAAAATGAATACAATTATGGGTAGTACATATACCAAAAATAAGGTAATAGTGTTAATATGGCATGAATCTCATGGGAATAAAGAGTGAGATAAAAACCTCTTACCTTGCAATTTTCTTTAGTCGAGGGTATGTTAAAACTTTTGTATGAAGACTATATTGTGTTATTAAATTATACCAGAACCATATTAATATTTATTATATCATACAATATTCATTTACGACTTTATACTACCCATTTAATAATAGTTTCAATGTTATATTAATATTTTGGGTAATAATCGCTATCTTTATCGTACATGTTTTAACTTGTGATTATTGATTGTATCACATAGATAATGATTTAAATACTTCTATAATATAAAACATGATTTATATATCATATATATTTACAATATAAATATTTATAATATACATATATATGAAATGGAAAAACACCATTTATGGAGACAGTAGTTCGTACGTACACATAAAAGATGTTTCTGTTTTCGTATAATATTGAACAGAAGTGAATAAGATATATGTAAGTACATAAATACATATATATAAATATAAATATATATCCATTAGAATTTTTATGTCATATATTAAATACTTATTAGTAATATATATTTTCAGAATCTTAGATTAATGATGAACTTGGAAATGAATCTCATCGCGTTGTGGAGACGGTAATCCGTACGTATGCACGGGCGAAAATATCATTATTTTGATATTATAATAATATATAATTGGATGGTATATCATAAATACAGAATCCTTATCATGTTATATTTATTATTTAAATCAAATAAACATCATTATTATACCCATCAAAATAATAATGTATTGAATAACAATTACACCACGACAGAGAGATGGTAAGCTGTACGTACGCACGTATTGTAACGCCCTGAAACCAGTTACCCAGAGTCGGTGCATTATTACATAACATTGGTTGATGGTAGGTTAACCTCCTGTATAATGGTGAAATAATTGTTATTGAATTATATAATAATCATATATATTAATATGATATCATATATTATATTTTAACATCGCTTTGCTAATAAAATCTTAGTATTATCGTCATTTTGGGTGTTAACTTACTCATTTTCTTTTATATAAGCCATGTTTTTTGTTGATAGGTTGTATCGTAATCATATCCAGAATGATATTAAGTCCTTAAATATTATTTTTAATCATCCAATAAATCTTAATCTTGAATGGATACAATGGGGAATGAATCTCATCGCGTTTGTGGAGACGGTAATCCGTACGTACGCACGAGCGACAATATCATTCTTTTGATATTAAAATAATATATAATTGGATGTTATATCATATAGATAGAATAAATATCATGTTATATTTCTTATTTACATGAATTATACATCATTATTATATCCATATAAATATTAGTATATTGAATAAAAATTACACCACAATGTGGAGATGGTAGGCCGTATGTACGCACGTATGGTTACATGTCATTCAAGGGATGGATAGAATAATGAATTTGTTTGTTCCATAATTATAATAACATCATAGTATATATAATGTATAGTAGTTATTATTTTATAATGTAAATAACAAGGAAATAAGAAGTTGAATAAGAAAGGAACTTTAAAGAGGGTGGTGAAGACGTTACCTCTTCTTCGGGTTCTTCCTTTTGATTTGATAAAAAGGGATCCTTAGGTTAGCTTTATGATCAAACTAAGGCCTCTAGGATGAAGTGGGGGATGTTGGGAGGATATTTGGGCAGGTTTTGTCCGATCCAAATCGATATGAAGGTGTGAATTAATGAGAAGGGGGAGTTCCCTTTTATAAGAGGGGTGAGGGGCTCTTTAGGATAAACTTAAAGTATTATTTTATAATAAAATAATATTCGGTTTCTAATGGATCCAAAGTGGATTATTCAAATTATAAGGTTGCGATGGGTCGAAATCCATTCAACCAATAGATTTTAGACAGGTTTGGTTCATTATATTAACCTAATATTTTAGTTTTAACTCTTGGTTAATTAGTTTAACACAAACCATGTCACATTGTATTTTTATAATATATAGTTAATAAACGTACTATATACATCCAAGTGACACCCAAGTGGTCCATTAATGATACACCAATAATGATATATGTCATTTTGCCAAAACTTAGATTTTTAGGAATAGAATATAAATTAATAATATAATATTTGTTTTAAAAAAACTCATTTATGTCAATTTTGACACTACTCAATAATTGATTTTTTTAAATTATTAACAACTTTATTAATTAGAAACAAATTCATTTAAGAAATCCTAACATGTCATATTAACCAATAAATTTATTTTATGTCATCAAAACATTCAAATTATATTTATTTTAACATTTATAATACCAATTATTTGATTCTTTCATTAATTAGAAAAATACTGCATCATTATTGTGTCATATATATTTTTACTTTTTCAATGTCTAAAAATTGTAAATAAAATCTAATTATGTAGGAAATAGATTTATATTTCTAATTAATATTTATAATCTAAAATATAACATATGTAACCCTATTTTAATAATTGTTTTGCTAAAATATATAAGATTATGTCATTTTTTGTATTTACTTAAACTTAATTAATATAAAGTGTCCCTATCACCTACAAGTGGCTTCATGGGGTTCGAAAATCGACCCAAAGATGACCATGGTCGGACATGTATCCAACAATAAGGTTAGAACACATTTTACGGTAATTTATTATTATTATAATATTATTTTTTACCCTTATTTACCGGATTTACCTTTTAACCATGGTAAATAAAATATTTACCGAAGTAATTATTCAAAATGTCTAAAAATAAAAGTTATCTTTTTACACAATTTGGAAATCCTGATTCCAAATATGGAATCCATTTTACCTAATTCAAAACAAAAAAGTGGTAGAAATTAATTTAAAATTAATTCCCGCTGTCAAAACAAAAAGCGTGTTTTTAAGATATAATAACTATCAAAAGATTGACACTTGTTTATCTCTTGTTTAATTGTGAAATTATGTCCAATGACAAACATTGAATTAAATGGTAAAAATATATTATAAATATACTTTAAAACCACTCAAATTAATAATTTATCACTATTAATTATTTTGATTAAAAAAGTTGTTTTTAATTAAAATTTAGTAATTTTCACTATTCATCAAAATATAAAAGTTATCCAAAAAGTACCAAAATTTCACCCTAGGATAATTTCGATATTACAAATCCAAAAATGAAGTCCATTTTGAAAGATAAAATTTATAAAATTTCAAAAACTACATATTACTATTCATAATGGCTACTTTGATTGATCGCGGTGTGTTAGAATCTCGAAGTTGCATATAATGCAAGCTATTGCATTACTCAAAGGGAAATGTACCGTGGAATATTGGGGTGTTACATTCTCCCCTCCTTCAAATAATTTCATCCACGAAATTTCTATAAAATTACTGTATAAAAAGACTCGGGTGGTTCTTCATCATAATTTCCTCAGGTTCTCACGTTGCCTCTTCCATATTATGGTTTCTCCATAGAAATTTTACCAGACGAGTCGTCTGGTTTCTCAGCACTTGTTCTCTCTTATCAAGAATTTTGATGGTCTCTTCACAATAAGATAGATCGGGTTCCAGTTCTAATTCCTCATAGATGAGTACATGTGTTGGGTCAGGCATGTATTTTCTCAACAGTGATACGTGGAACACATCGGGTACTTTAGAGAGACTTGGCGGAATTGCCAGTAAGTAAGCTAAAACCCCAATTCGTTCTAGAATTTCGAATTGTCAGATGTACCTGGGACTCAATTTAACTTTCTTACCGAAACGTATAACTCCCTTCCATGGAGATACCTTCAAGAAAACATGAACTCTTACTGTAACGCCCCGACCCCAGTTACCCAGAGTTGGTGCATTATTACATAACATTGGCATGATCACAAGAAATATCAAGTCTCAAAAGACCGATTAGTTTAGTAGCCTTGAAAACACTAAGTACATTCATAAATTTTACATTACATCAAAAAAAACATCTTGTCTTCATATCCCATCATACTATCCCGGAAGGTCATTCATAAATTACTTCTTCATAATCCTGGGAAAAATAAAAAAAATTGAAAGGGGTGAGCTTAGATGCTCAGTAAGGATAACATTATAGAAAAAGCTTTCATAGATAAGCATATACACTTAAGGCAATTTATAACTAAATCAAAAGCCTTTTAAACTTGAACTTCAGCATAAAATGGCAAAGATAAAATAAAATTATGCCATTTACTTATTCACACGGATATTCTACTAGTCGAATGATCACATGAAATATCAATAACCACTTTCATAATGATGGAATGCATAATGCCAGACTATCATAACCACATAGCCAAGGCCTCGTGCCAAGACTAAAAATAATATTTTTCCAAGGCCTTGTTCCAAGACACTAGTTTGTCTCATGAGACCTAGTGATGCATTGAGGAGCTATAGAAGGCTCCACCCATCACTTACTAAGTCCAATTCATTCCTCATATGAAAGGTTTTAAACATAACATAAAGATTCATATTAAAACTAGCATACGAAATGTCAATACTTTATCCACAAACCATGAATGGTATAAAAATAGCACATCCACAGTCAAACACAACTCATTCGATACAATATGGAAGATTGTATTGTATCATATTAACCTAAATCGAGAATGATGAAGGATATTCACATAGATGAAAATAATCATCAAAACAATTTGAGTGAAATATCCCCCTTTTTCCTGAAATCATTTAAAGGTCACACTATTTGTCAAGAAGCCATTTAAAAATAGATTTTTGAATCAAAGTGTCCCATACCAATTTGAAACTTTTAAAAGTAATTTTAATTTTAAAACTTTAATGTCCATATAAATAAATATTTAAAACCATTTTTAAAACATGGACATTAATGAGAAAGATTTAGAAGAATAAGTCTTTAAAACATTTAAAAATGGTATTTTAGTTATAGTTTCTAACCAAAAGAGAGACACATGAATACATATAATTGTGTTAATCAAAACTTTTGAATATCATGAGAATAAATGGATTCATGATATACTATGTCAAAGTACATTATATACACCACATAAAAGTGATTTGGTGTATAACAAGAAAGAGGTCTCAATGGAATGTAAATTGAGATGAAATCTCTCATAAAGCCCGTATCCTTAGGTTAAGGATAAATCAAAGACATAATTATTTGTGACAAATATAAATACACCAAATATGATTGGATATTCAGTGTAAAAAAATCAAAGTACATTCACACATATTCTTGTAGAAACAACACCAATGAATTGGATGTTTATCTCAACAAATCGAGATTGAGTAAAAATTACTCTTATCAAATTCATTCCGATGACTTGAGAATTTTTCAATGGATTGATTATGTGTATAAAAAGTATATCCACAGAAAGGGGAGTGTAAATTATGACATAATCAAATTAATAGTGATTCTACACATAATCTTGGAGTAAAATAATCAATGAAGTATGCGTAAAGACGAATGAGTGGAAATTTAAATTTCAAATTCCATTATCGATTTGGTAACTTATGAAACATGAACCCATGAAATAAGGATCATACAATGATGATGTAAATACCCATAAATTAAAGTATATTACACAATCAATACAATCATGGGCAGCAAACATACAACACATGCAATAAATAAGTGGTGAACAATGGAATTCTCACGAAATTAAGAGTGAGATAAGAAACCCCTTACCTTGTACTTTTCCTTGGTTGGGGGTAGTTTAACCTCTTGTATAATTTTGAAATAATTTTTATTAAATTATTCATTAATCATATACATTAATATGATATCATATATGATCTTTTAACATTGTTTTGTTAATAATATCTTAGAATTATCGTCGTTCCGGGTGTTAACTTACTCGTTTTCTTTTATATGTTTTGTTACATAAGCCATGTTTTTCATGGATAGGTTGTATCTTATTAATATCCAGAATGATATCAAGTCCTTAAACATTATTTTTAAATCATCAAATGATAATTATACTTGAATGGATACGATAGAGAATGAATCTCATCGCGTTCGTGGAGACGGTAGTCCGTACGTACGCACGACCGACAATATCATTCTTTTGAAATTAAAATAATATATAATTGGATGGTATATCATATATACAGATCATTATCATGTTATATTTATTATTTTCATGAGTTAAAAATCATTATTATACCCACCAAAATAATAATATATTGAATAACAATTACACCACGACGCGGAGACAGTAAGCCGTACGTACACACGTATTGTGACATGTTATTCAAAGGGTGGATAGAATACTGAATATGGTAGTACCATATTTATAATAACATCACAGTATATATAATATACTGGAGTTATTATTTTAGAATGGTAATAACAAAGAAAGAAGATGTGGAAGAAGAAAGGAACATGAAAAAGGGGTGATGAAAACATTACATCTTCTTCGGGATCTTCCTTTTGATTTGATCAAAAGGGATCCTTGGGATGGATTTCTGATAAAACTAAGTCCTCTAGGTTGTATTGAGGGAAGTTGAGAGAGTATTTGGTCAGGGGTTGGCCGAACCAAAAGGCTTTTAAGGTGTGAAGAAATGAGAAGGAGGAGTGCCCTTTTATAAGAGGGGTGAGGGGCACCTTTGGAAAAGCTAGAAATATTAATTTATAGTAAATTCATATTCGGTTTCTAATGGATCCAAAGTTTATTATTAAAAGGTTAAGGTGGGTATAGGATGAAAACCATTCAACCAATTGAATTCAGACCGGTTTGGGTCATTATATTAACCTTATCGTTTAGTTTTAACTCTTAGTTAATTAGTTTGACATTTACCATGTCACTATGTATTTTTATATTATATAGTTAATAATCTTACTATATACATCCAAGCGACCCCCAAGCGGCCCATTAGTGATACACCTATCATGATATAAGTCTCTTGGCCAAACCATAGATTTTTAGAAATTTAATATCAATTAATAATATAATATTTGTTTTAAGAACTCTTTTATGTCAATTTTGACACTATTCAATAGTTGATTTTTTTAAAACTCATAACAGAATTATTACTTCGAAAAAAGTTAATTAAACCATTAATAACATGTCATATTAACCTATAAAATTAGTTTAATTCATTAAAAGTCTCAAATTGTATTTATTTGAGTATTTATAATATCCATTATTTCAATTTCATACTATTATGGTAATTATTGCATCATCATTGTGTCATAAATAAATTAAATTATATAATGTCTAAAAATTATAAATAAAATTCCATTATGTAGGAAATATTTTTATCTTTCTAATGAATATTTACAATAGAATTTATCTTATGCATAACCCTATATTAAATTTTTTTATTAAATAAACATTGATTTTAACTCTTTTAACTCTTCTTTGAATTAAATAATAATAAATGTCCTAATCTAATCCAAGTGGACCTAAATGATAATATTTTATTCCTAAGGTTGTTTTTGGTCTACATACACTTGTCCAATAGAATTAGGACATGTTTTAGGGTAATATTAATATCATTTTTACCCTTAATTGCCCTATTTACTTTTAACCGTGGTAAATAAAAGAAAGAAGTTACTATTCACCAAAAAACAATTCATCTCATTGAACCACATTTTACATCTTGATATTAACCGTGTCTCTTAGATTTTTTAAATTCCATTCACATAAGTGGTAAAATTATGTTTTATGAAATATTCAGTTTTTTTAACTACCACTTAGTAGTTTCAATATTCATAAAAAATTGAAGTTTTTCAGAATAATTCCAAAATTTCACCCTACGCTATAATTCGATATTCCGAGTCCAAAAATGATGTCCATTTTGAGAGATAGAATTTATAAAATTTCAAAAGGTAGGTATTACTATTCATAATGGCTAGTTTGATTGGTTGTGGTGTGTTAGAATCTCAAAGTTGCGTACAATGCACACCATTGCATTATTCGAAGGGAAACGTACCGTGGAAGCATGGGGTGTTACATTCTACCCTCCTTCAATAAATTGCATCCTCGCAATTTTTAAAATTATGCTTGGGAATATAATGGAAAGTCCGACATCGGAAAAAGATTCAATAAAACTATCACTTTAAAAGAATGAAAGAGATGTATAAAGGTCAACCAAGATAACCCATACTCGGATTCCATGTAGGAAAACATGGATATAGATGATAAACTAAGTGTTATGTTCTGATGGAGAGGGATAGAAATCATGATCAGGAGAAAGTTAACAATAAGAAAACCACAAACTTGTGTTGGGACAAACGACCATTAGTCTCCTAGTAGGAAAGTAAACGAACAATATTTTTTTGTTTTAAGTTACATTACATAAGGATGAGGAATTTATTTATGATATTGACTAATAATATAAAGATATATACTTAAATTTTAAGTAGAGTTTCATTCTTTAATAAATTTCCACCACTAACTCATTTTTTTAAACGATGAGTATTCAAGAAGACTTGGTCACACTGGAAGAGCTAGAATAAACTTCTATAGAATCACATGATCCATGAAGGATGAACTATATATTTACATTGTCTAGAGATTAATCAAAACCAAAATGTTTAGTATAAGATCTAATGATCCCCCAAAAGGATATTCCTTGAGAGAAATAAACACTAATCTTAATTTCCAAAATTAAACCAACAATACCCCAAAGTTAAATAAATACTATTCAATAATAAATTGTCCTTAGAATCCTTTAATATAATCAAAACTAATATTGAAAAACAAAACTTATTAAGAATTTAGTCTTCCACGTTAAATTGTATCTCCAAATGACATTAACTACTCTTAAAGTCACATACTTAAAAGTAATTAACCTAATCATTTCCATAAATAACCCAAATCATTATAAATCCACAATAAAAACATAGATAAAAATCCAAAATTACTCCTCAAATAAAATCTGATACTACTCTATTTTCCTTTGGCATATAGTGTTCTCAACAAAGCGAACAACTTCCAAAATAACATTTATCACTTAATCACCAAATCATTTTCCTATACTAAGGGTATTCATTTGATTAGACATAAGAACCCAAATCAACTTATTATTGATCAATAAAATCATTTAACTAAAAATAACTAGTCACACTATCCAGGGACTCCACGTAGTCTAGTGGTAGGCGATAAATCCCAATCGCACTTTGGTTGTGGGTTCGATTCCCACAGCTTTGTCCGATGCGACAGGTTGTCACACGGTCTACGTGTTGTCCTTTTTCAAAAACTATATTTTATAACATTACCAAAATGAGATAAATTCCTCAAAATAAGCATAACATAATTTAACCACAAATGTTTTCTCATACCTTGCATTTTCATCCCAAATTATAATAATTTGTAATTTCCTCAAACCCAATTATCATATAAAACCAAATGGTTATTTATAACTATATACACAAGAGAAAAGATAATTCTTCCATAAATATCATTCTCACATGGAAAACGTTAGGGTTACAAATACAAGAGAAAGTTATTCCAAAGTAAACCCTTCAACAAGGATCAATAATAATTTTTTAACATTTATCCAACCATTTATTTCCCCATAGGTTCTTCTCTAACCAAGAAAATATCCTATAGAATAGGACATTCAATCGGGTAATGGCCAGGTCCCCTAAATTTACGGCAAATGACTGTAAATTTATTCTTGGGACCATTTTTATCTTCTTCCATAGTACTCTTCATTTTTCTTCGGCAATTATTCACTTTATTTCCTTCCTTCCCACATGTAAAGAATTTATTTGTCCCATTGAGACACTTTCCTGGGTGTCTCCTTCCACATTTCCTGCATGATGGAAATTGAGGATTTCTTTCTCCATGGTCTCCACTACTGGAGCTCTTATCATTCATCACCTTTCTCTTCTTTGATGAGTTCGGTAATTGGTTAATATATATATTGTTGATCATATTTTTGGAAAATTGATTTGGCATAAAGACGATATCTTTTACGCCTATCAACATTCCATTTTGTTGCTCATTTCCACCGTCGTTCCCACATTGTACATCATTCTCAAATTCATTATGACTTCCTTGGAATCCTGCCATTGACTAAAATCAGAAATCATTGTGTGAGTAATAGTAGTCATACAATCATTTAGAGATTAACATGTCACCATATTCTCAATTTAAAACACATTAGGATTAACCAAGGTCATTTACTCTCATCTTATATATATAATACTTTAAATCGATTTGTAAAGAAAATTTAAATTATCTTAAGAATATCCCCCGGGAGTGTCATAACCAAGAGTGCAGCAAGGCCCGTTGTTGTGCACCAGTTCCCGTTTGAGTCTAGCTCAAAGAGGTGTTTTCTAGTTTTACCCCTAGGTACATCTGTGCCAGAGCCTCCTCTACATGCTCATATCCAGACAGGGATGTATTTCTCGGAAAACTCACAAAATATCTACAATACCAAAATTCTAGGAAGTTCTTCTATACTAATCCTCAAAGTTCATCTTAGGTCTACGTGTTCTAATCAGAGTTTATCTAAATCTAGCTTCCAAGGTTTGTACTAAACTTCCTCTGATACCAACTGTAATGGCCCAACCCCAGTTACCCAGAGTTGGTGCATTATTACACAACATTGGCATGATCACAAAAAATATTAAGTCTCGAAAGACCGATTAGTTTAGTAGCCTTGGAAACACTAGATACATTCATAAAGTTTTACATTACTTCAAAAACAACATCTTGTCTTCATATCCCCTCATATTATCCCTGTAGGTCATTCATAAATTACTTCTTCAAAATCCTGGGAAAAATAAAAAAAATTTGAAAGGGGTGAGCTTAGATGCTCAGTAAGGATAACATTATAGCAAAAGCATTCATAGATAAGCATAAACACTTAAGGAAATTTATAACTAAAACAAAATCCTTTTAAACTTGAACTTCAGCATAAAATGGAAAATATAAAATGAAATAATGCCATTTACTTATTCACATGGATATGCTACTAGTCGAATGATCACATGAAATATCAATAACCATTTTCATAATGATGGAAAGCATAATGCCAGACTATCATAACCACATAGCCAAGGCCTCGTGCCAAGACTAAAAATAAGATTCTGCCAAGGCCTTGTTCCAAGACACTAGTTTGTCTCATGAGACCTAGCGATGCATCGAGGAGCTATAGCGGGCTCCACCCATCACTTACTAAGTCCAATTCATTTCTCATATGAAATGTTTTAAACATAACATAAACATTCATATTAAAACTAGCATACGAAATGTCAATACTTTATCCACAAACCATGAATGGTATAAAAATAGCACATCCACAGTCAAACATAACTCATTCGATACAATATGGAAGATTTTATTGTATCATATTAACCTAAATCAATAATGATGAAGGATATTGACATAGATTAAAATAATCATCAAAACAATTTGAGTGAAATATCCCCCTTTTTCTTGAAATCATTTAAAGGTCCCACTATTTGTCAGGAAGCCATTTAAAAATAGATTTTTGAATCAAAGTGTCCCATACCACTTTGAAACTTTTAAAATGAGTTTTAATTTTAAAACATTAATGTACATATAAATAAATCTTTAAAACCATTTTTAAAACATGGACATTAATGAGCAAGATTTAGAAGAATAAGTCTTTAAAACATTTAAAAATGGTATTTTAGTTAGAGTTTCTAACCAAAAGAGAGACACTTGAATATAAATAATTCAGGTAATAAAAACTTTTTAATATCATGAGAATAAATGGATTCATGATATACTATGTCAAAGTACATTATATACACCACATAAAAGTGATTTGGTGTATAACAACAAAGAGGTCTCAATGGAATGTAAATTGAGATGAAATATCTTATAAAGCCTGTATCCTTAGGTTAAGGATAAATCAACGACATAATTATTTGTGACAAATATAAATACACTAAATATGATTGGATATTCAGTGTAAAACAATCAATGTACATTCACACATATTCTTGTAGAAACAACACCAATGAATTTGATGTTTATCTCAACAAATCGAGATTGAGTAAAAATTACTCTTATCAAATTCATTCCGATGACTTGAGAATTTATCAATGGAGTGATTATGTGTATAAAGAGTATATCCACAGAAAGGGGAGTGGAAATTATGACATAATCAAATGAATAGTTATTCTACACATAATCGTGGAGTAAAATAATCAATGAAGTATGCGTAAAGACGAATGAGTGGAAATTGAAATTTCAAATTCCCTTATCGATTTGGTAACTTATGAAACATGAACCCATGAAAGAAGGATCATACAATGATGATGTAAATACCCATAAATTATATTATATTACACAATGAATACAATCATGGGCAGTAAACATACACCACATGTAATAAATAAGTGGTGAACAATGGAATTCTCACGAAAATAAGAGTGAGATAAGAAACCCCTTTCCTTGTAATTTTCTTTGGTTGGGGGTATGTTAACCTCCTGTATAATGTTGAAATAAATGTTATTAAATTATTAATTAATCATATACAATAATATGATATCATATATGATATTTTAACAGTTCTTTGTTAATAATATCTTAGAATTATCGTCGTTTCGGGTGTTAACTTACTCGTTTTCTTTTATATGTTTTGTTACGTAAGCCATGTTTGTCATGGATATGTTGTATATTATTCATATCCAGAATGATATCAAGTCCTTAAACATTATTTTTAAATCATCAAATGATAATTATACTTGAATGGATACGATAGAGAATGAATCTCATCACGTTCGTGGAGACGGTAGTCCGTACGTACGCACGAGCGTCAATATCATTCTTTTGATATTAAAATAATATATAATTAGATGGTTTATCATATATAAAGAATCATTATCATGTTATATTTATTATTTTCATGAGTTACAAATCATTATTATATCCACCAAAATAATAATATATTGAATAACAATTACACCTCGACGTGGAGACGGTAAGTCGTACGTACGCACGTGTGGTGACATGTTATTCAAAGGGTGGATAGAATACTGAATATGGTTGTACCATATTTATAATAACATCACAGTATATATAATATACTGGAGTTATTATTTTAGAATGGTAATAATAATGAATGAAGAAGTGGAAGAAGAAATGAACATGAAAAGGGGTGATGAAAACATTACCTCTTCTTCGGGTTCTTCCTTTTGATTTGATCAAAATGGCTCCTTGGGTTGGATTTCTGATAAAACTAAGTCCTCTAGGTTGTATTTAGGGAAGTTGAGAGAAAATTTGGGCTGGTTTTGGCCGAACCAAAAGGCTTTTATGGTGTGAAGAAATGAGAAAGAGGAGTGCCCTTTTATAAGAGGGGTGAGGGGCACCTTTGGAAAAGCTAGAAATATTAATTTATAATAAATTAATATTCGGTTTCTAATGGCTCAAAAGTATATTATTAAAAGTTTAAGGTGGGGATAGGTCGAAAACCATTCAACCAATAGAATTTATACAGGTTTGGGTCATTATATTAACCTTATCGTTTAGTTTTAACTCTTAGTTAATTAGTTTGACATTTACCATGTCACTATGTATTTTTAAATTATATAGTTAATAAACATACTATATACATCCAAGATACCTCCAAGTGGTCCATTAATGATAAACCTATCATGATATAAGTCTCTTGGCCGAAATTTAGATTTTTAAAAATTTAATATCAATTAATAATATAATATTTGTTTTAAAAACTCTTTTATGTCAGTTTTGACACTATTCAATAGTTGATTTTTGTAAAACTCATTACAGAATTATTACTTCGAAAAAAGTTAATTAAACCATTACTAAGATGTCATATTAACCTATAAAATTATTTTAATTCATTAAAAGTCACAAATTATATTTATTTGGGTTTTTATAATATCCATTATTTTAATTTTTCACTATTATGGTAATTACTGCATCATCATTGTGTCATAAATAAATTAAATTATTTAATGTCTAAAAATTATAAATAAAATTTCATTATGTAGGAAATATTTTTATCTTTCTAATGAATATTTACAATCGAATTTATCTTATGTATAACCCTATATTAAATTTTTTTTATTAAATAAACTTTGATTTTAACTCTTTTAACTCTTCTTTGAATTAAATAATAATAAATGTCCTAATCTAATCCAAGTGGACCTAAATGATAATATTTTATTCCTAAGTTTGTTTTTAGTCTAGATACACTTGTCCAATAGAATTAGGACATGTGTTAGGGTAATATTAATATCATTTTTACCCTTAATTACCATATTTACTTTTAACCGTGGTAAATAAAAGTAAAAAGTTACTATTCACAAAAAATTATTTTCATCTCATTAAACCACATTTTACTTCTTGATATAAACCGTGTCTCTCTGTTTTTTCCAATTCCATTCACAGAAGCAGCAAAATTAATTTTTATGAAATATTCAGTTTTTTTAACTACAACTTAGTAGTTTCACTATTCATCAAAAATTTAAGTTTTTCAGAACAATGCCAAAATTTCACCCTAAGCTATAATTGATATTCCAAATTCAAAAATGATGTCTATTTTACAAAATTCTAAAAATATAAGTTGCATTAATTAATTTTATAATTAATTCCCGCTGTCACAACAAATAGCGTGTTTTTAAGAAACAATATATATCAAAAGATTGACAATTGTTTAGGTCCAATTTCAAAGTGAAATTAATTCTAATGAACACCATTGGATAAAATGGTAAAAATATATTCTAATTATACTTTAAAACCACTCAATAATATAATTTATCACTATAAATTATTTTGATTTAAAAAGTTGTTTTGAATTAAAATTTAGTAATTTTCACTATTCATCAAAATATAAGTGTTATCTGAAAAGTTCCAAAATTTCACCCTGGGATAAATTCGATATTCCAAATCCAAAAATGATGTCCATTTTGAGAGATAGAATTTATAAAATTTCAAAAAGTATGTATTACTATTCATAACGGCAAGTTTGATTGGTTGTGCTGTGTAAGAATCTCGAAGTTGTGTACAATGCACACCATTGCATTATTAGAAGGGAAACGTACCGTGGAAGCTTGGGGTGTTACATTTACATGAAATTCCAAATCCTTCCTTCGATTGTTGGCATAGCTCTTCTGCCTACTTTGAGCTGCTTTGATGTGGTTTTGGATTACCTTTACCTTTTCCATCATTTCCTCCACTAGTTCTGGGCCAACAAGTTTTCTTTCACCAATATCATCCCAACAGGTTGGTGTATGACATCTCTTTCTATACAACGCTTCATACGGTGCCATCCAAATACATGAATGGAAGCTGTTGTTATAGGAAAATTCCAAAAGAGGTAAATATTGAGCCCACATACCCTAAAAGTCCAATGAGCATGATCTCAACATGTCTTCTAATGTTTGAATAGTCCGTTATGATTGTCCATCTATTTGAGGGTGGTAAGCAGTGCTCAAATGAAGTTCAGTATCCAAGGCCTTCTGAAGACTTTTCCAGAATCTTGATGTAAAACGGGGATCACGATCCGAGACAATCGATAGGGGAACTCCATGAAGTCTCACAACTTCATTAATATATAGTCTTGCTAGACTTTCAAGTGGTAGATATTATCTTATAGAAAGAAAATGTACTGACTTGGAATGATGATCAACAATGACCCATATTGCATCGTTCCTTCTAGGAGTCTTTGGTAGCCCCATGACGAAGTCCATCGTAATATTATCCCATTTCCACTCAGGTATGGGAAGGGGTTTCATGAATCCTCTAGGATGTTTCCTTACAACATTCACTTGTTGATAAACCATACATCTTGACACAAATTCAACAATCTCCCTCTTCATGTTGTCCCACAAAAAATGTTCCTTTAAATCTCTATACATTTTGGTGCTCCGATGGGTGTATAGAGTAATTGGAACTATGGGAATCATCCAACAATTCCCTTTTTAGATCAGGTATATTGGGAACACAAAGTCTCTTCCCAAACTTCAAAATTCCATCTTCATACACAAAGTCATTCAATGTCCCATCATTCGCAGCTTTAATCTTTTTTTGAAACTCTTCATCGCTAGTCTGAGAACTCTTTATCCTTTCTAGTAAAGATGGTTTGGAAACTATTTGAAAAAGTATTGATGTTTCACCTTCCATGGTGATTCCTATATCCATCTTTACTAGATCCATGTATATAGGATCCTTTTCTACTATCATCTTGTTCAAAATTCCATGATCCTTTCTAATCAAAGCATCTGCCACCTTATTTTCCTTCCCTAGGTGGTAGTGTATCATGAAATCATAATCCTTGAGTAGTTCAAGCCATCTCCTTTTCCTCATGTTAAGATCTTTCTGTGAGAAAATATATTTCAAACTCTTGTGATCAGTATAAATATCACATTTTTCACCATAGAGATAGTGTCTACAAATCTTCAAAGAAAATATTACTACAGCTAACTCAAGATCATGAGAAGGATAGTTTTGCTCATGAATTTTCAGCTGTCGTGATTCATCGGCAATAACTCTATCATTCTGCATAAGGACACAACCAAGACCTTTCTTCGATGAATCACTATAAATAACGAACCCATCATTCCCCGATGTTAGAGTCAATATAGGATAATTTACTAATATTCTCTTCAGTTCTTCAAAACATTCTTCATACTCTTTTGTCCAGAAAAATTTAACCCCTTTACGTGTGAGCTTTGTTAATGGGTTAGCCAACTGGGCTAAGTTTTGGATGAAATGTTGATAATAACCTGCAAAACCAATAAAACTGCGTACCTCTGTTATACTCATTGGTGCTGGAAATTCTTGGATTTCCTTGGTCTTAGAAAGATCAATAGAGATTCCATCCTTAGAGACAATATGGCCAAGAAAAGAAATCTCCAGAAGCCAGAATTCACACTTGCTAAACTTCCCATATAATTAATGTCTTCTCAGAGTCTTCAATATAATGCACATGTGATTTTCATGATCTTTTTAGATTTTGGAGTATACCAAGATATCATCAATAAATACCACTACAAAGTCATCAAGATATTCCTTGAAAACTATGTTCATTAGATCCATGAATACAGAGGGTGCATTAGTCAGCCCAAAAGGCATTACTGTAAACACGTAATGCTCGTACCTAGTTCGAAATTCTATCTTCGAAATTTCTTCCTTCTTCACACACAACTGATGATATCCATATCGAAGGTCAATCTTTGAAAAGTATTGAGGTTCATGAAGTTGGTCAAATAAATCATCAATGTGAGGTAGGGGATACTTGTTCTTTATTGTTATAGCATTGATCTCATTGTAGTCAATGCACAACCTCATAGATCCATCTTTCTTCTTAAAAAAAGGACAGGGGATCCCCATGGAGAAACACTAGGGGAAATAAATCCTTTATTACTCAATTCCTTCAGTTGTTCCTTTAGTTCAACTAATTATACAGTGGCCATTCTATAAGGGGTTTTCGATATGGGCCTTTAACCAAGAATTAAATCAATGGAAAACTCATCTTCTCGTTGTAGAGTATGTCCAGGTAAATCATCCGGAAACACATCAACATATTCTCTCACAATAGGTACATCCTCTATTTGAACATTCCTTTCCTCACCCATAGTTATTTCTTTCTCTTCCTCCCTGATAATTGAATTTAGTTGAGCTACTGGGGGTGGATCTAGATAAGAATTAGGTGGTGACGATTCTTCTCTAAAGATAAGGTGTTCCTTATCATCATCATCAAGAATCATAACCTCCTTCTTCTTACAATAAATCTTCACATCAGGGTCTGAAATCCAATCCATACCAAGGATTATATTAAATTCAATCATAGGTATGATGATGAGATTTGCGGATAAAGAACATTTATGTGCTCTAATGGGGAATGATTCTTAAAACATCGATGCAATGATACTTCCCTTAGGAGTTTTAATTAAAAACTCCCTTTTTAAATCAAATTAGAAATATCAAATTTTATTACCAAACTGGGAAGATATGAAATAATTTGATGATCCAAAATCAAATAATGCATTTTCTAAACTTGAGGAAACCATTAAATTACCTGTGACCACGTCTTTCAGGGCTTCAACCTCAGCAGTAGTGATTTTATAAGCTTGGCCTTGATCCCATGGCCTTTTCTAAGGTATGTTTCCTTGACGTTTAGGACATTGATTTGCATAATGTCCCATCTCCCTGCAATTATAGCATTGAAAATCGGTAGCATATTTCTTTCCTTTACAATCACCAGCTAGATGGCCTTTCTGTCCACATTTGTAGCATACTCCTTTTCCTTTTAGACAGGCACTAGGGTGCTTCCTTCCAAAATTATCACAGGGTGGAAATTCAATTCTACCCTTCTTCCCTATTTCCTTATTTCCTTTCCCAGAGTGTTCAGCAGATCTTTTCTTCTCTTTCTTTGATTTAAAGTGATAAGACTTAGAGAATTTCTGTTCGTTCTTGATAGCACACGATACAATATCTTCGTATGATGAGAAGGTTTGTGAGACTAATTCTCGATGGAAAAATGGTTTTAACCCATCAAATAAACGATCAATCTTACTCCTTGGGTTACGTATATAATCAGCATCATGCCTCGCTAACCTTGTAAAGTTAGCCTCATACTTTGTGACATTCTCATCCTCTTTCTACCTCAGGCTCAGAAATTGTCTTTCCATATCTGCTCGATGGTCTCAAGGAAAGTATTTTTCTAAGAACAGCTCTTTGAACTCCCTCCATTCTATATCTGATACTTCATCATCTTCCTTTGTGTTTTGTATCAATGACCACCATTGATCAGCATCTCCATTGAGGCGAAAAACTGCCATGAAAACTTTTCCCTTTCACTACTCCCTAAGGCATGGAATATTTTCTATAAGGAATTTATCTATTGCTCAAATACTATGGGATTTTTACTCCCATTGAATGTTGGTGGTTTTTTCCTCATGAAGCGATCTAACATTGATCCTCCACACTGTGGATCTGGGTGCTCCATACGGGTAAATTTATTATTCATAACCTAAGTGAGTTGTCCCGGTATGGTGATAAGCTGATCAGCACCAGTTGCATCACTAGCTCCACTATAATTATCTTGAGCAGGAGGGAAATCCCTACATGGAGTGCGTGCGTTGATACGGTTTCCATTCCTTCCACTAGGCGCCATTTCTAAATAATGGAATAAACTACATTAGTTTATGAATTGAAATATATAATTCCAAACTTCTAAAACACTTAACATAAATTCAACAGTTTATAGATATAGTCCATAATCATAAAAAAGTTTTCTTTGAGAAGTATATACTCATAACCCTTCATAATGGTTGGTAAAGAAGATGAGAATTATCCTAATCATATCCCCTGGGAGTGTCATAACCAAGAGTGCAACAAGGCACGTTGTCGTGCACCAGTTCTCGTTCGAGTTAAGCTCAAAGCGGTGTTTTCGGGTATTACCCCTAAGTACATTTGTTCAAGAGACGCCTCTAGCTGCTCGTATCCAGATAGCGATGTATTTCTCGGAAAACTCACAAAATCTCTACAATACCAAAATTCTAGGATGTTCTTCTATACTGATCTTCAAAGTATATCTTAGGGCTATGTTCTCTAATCAGATTTTATCTAAATCTAGTTTCCAAGGTTTGTAATAAACTTCATCTGATACCAAATGTAACGCCCCGACCCCAGTTACCCAGATTCGGTGCATTATTACATAAAATTGGCATGGTTACAAGGAAAATCATGTCTTGAAAGAGAGATCAATTTAGTATTATTGTAAACAAGATTCATACATATTATCCACTTTACAGCTTGAAGAGAAATAAAACAATAATATATTTCATTAAAAGCATCCAAGCCTTCTAGATTATGCCTGCAGGTCACTCATAACTAACATCTTCGTATCCTGGGAAAATGAAACATAAGAAAGGGGTGAGATCAAACGCTCTGTAAGGGTAAGTAATACAGTGGAAATTGACATAAATATTAAGCATGGTAAATAATTGAAAACCACATCCCTTTACCAATAATAAATATGAATACTTTTATGGAATGATTATGAGTTGAGTAAATAATTTCATAATAAAACATATTCATGGGTATTCTACAAGTCTTATGACCACATGAACCATCAATATTATTTCCATAATGAGGGAACGTAAAATGCCAGACATTCTGAAACATTTTGTCAAGGCCTCATCCAAGATGTCTAAAATGATTAAGGCCTCGGCCAAAACCATAAATCAAATTGGGAAAGGGCCTCAGCCAATTCCACATCTAGTTGTCTCATCAGACCTACCGATGCATTGAGGAGCTATAGCGTGCTCCACACGTCACTAACTAAGTCCAATACATTCTTCATATGAAAAGGTTTAAACATATTATAAACATTCGTATTAAAACTAGCATATGAAATGTCAATACTTTAACCATAAGAAATTAATAGTATAAAAATAGAACATCAACAGTCAAACATATCACAAAAACTTCAATACCAAATGAAAATTTTGTATCATAATAAATCAACTTCAAATAAACTTAGAATCCATCAACGTATGTTGACATAGATGAAATAAAAACCTTTTTTTGAGACATATCTCTTTATATTTTGAAATCATTTAAGAGTCACATAAAAAAATATTTATTTTGAAAATATTATTATAATCTTGTAAGGGAAGCTTCAACGATGTTATAACGGAGAAAAATAGCCGCACCCTCCGTATAAGTTAAAAAAACATTCTTACCTTAATATTGTCGAAAAGGTTAAAAAGGACCTTGTTTGGAAAACGATGGAAAGATTCCTTTATAAACATATTATAAAAATTCAAACAAGGGTATAAATTAATTTTAACCCATATTCTGTAAAATAGTAATATTTTTTTGAAATACATTTTTAAGAACATGGATGTGGATGATTAAGAGGTCCCAGTAGATAATTACGTATAAACCACCTCGGATAATGAAGAGATTGTGAAATAAACCCTTACCTTGTAATTTTTATTGGTTGATGGTAGGTTAACCTCCTATATAATGGTTAAATAATTGTTATTGAATTATAAAATAATCATATATATTAATATGATATCATATATGATCTTTTAACATTGCTTTGTTAATAAAATCTTAGTATTATCGTCGTTTTGGGTGCTAACTTACTCGTTTTCTTTTATATAAGATGTGTTTGTTATGGATAGGTTTTATCATACTCATATACAGAATGATATTAAGTCCTTAAATATTATTTTTAATCATCCAATAAAATTTAGTCTTCAATGGATACGATGGGGAATGAATCTCATCGCGTTCGTGGAGACGGTAATCCGTACGTACGCACGAGCGACAATATCATTCGTTTGATATTAAAATAATATATAATTTTATGGAATATAATATAGAAGGAATCATTATAATTTTATATTTATTATTTACATGAATTATACATCATTATTATATCCATCTAAATAATAGTATATTGAATAACAATTACACCACAACATGGAGACGGTAGGCCGTATGTACGCACGTATGGTGACATGTCATTCAAGGGATGTATAGAATAATGAATTTGTTTGTTCCATAATTAAAATAACATCATAGTATATATAAGGTACTAGAGTTATTATTTTATAATTTAAATAACATGGAAATAAGAAGTTGAATAAGAAAGGAACATTAAAGAGGGTGGTGAAGACGTTACCTCTTCTTCGGGTTCTTCCTTTTGATTTGATCAAAAGGGATCATTAGGTTGGCTTTCTGATCAAACTAAGGCCTCTAAGATGAAGTGAGGGAAGTTTGGAGGATATTTGTGAAGGGGTTGGCTGAGCCAAATGGCTTTGAAGGTGTGAATTAATGAGAAGGGGGGGTGCCCTTTTATAAGAGGGTTGTGGGGCTCTTTAGAAAAAACTTATTATTTTATAATAAAATCATAATTGGTTTCTAATGGATCAAAAGTTGATTATTAAAAGTTTAATGTGGTCACTTGGTGTAATTCAATCCCAACAAGAATGAATTTTCTAGTGTGGCGGATCCAAAACCGAGTTGTACCCACAGAGGAAAATATTCAGAGTAGAGGGGTCTGCATGGCATCGTGCTGCTACTATTTTGAGAGGTCGACCTCGGAATCAACACTGCATTTGTTTTTTCAGGGGTGATGGGAAGTGTTCCTTTGGTCTCTGTTTTCTCAATACAAGTTTCATTTTGGGGAGTGTCTTTTGGTTCGAGAGAATCTTGTGACATGGTTTTCTGTTGTTGGTAAAAGAACAGGGGAGCGTACAACAGGTATTATCATTCTGATATCTATATACTGGAAAATCTGGGAAGCACGAAACCAGGTATGGTTGGGATGCAGTAGATCTCTGTTAGCTCTCCAGGACCAAATGAGATCTATCATTGTGGAACTATCCTCCCTTTTCACGAATGGAGTGCATGCAGGTATGCTGGGAAACCTCGTTAAAAGACTGTGTACACAGATCTTGTAGAGAGGGAGACGGGTAAGGTGGCAGCCTCCAGCTCGTGGGATGAAACTGAATGTGGATGGTTCATGTTTGGGAAGAATCCTGAGGGTCGGTGGTGTTCTTAGAGATTTTTGGGGTCATTTCACATTGCTTTCAGTGCTTATTATAGACATGGTACTTCTATGGGCGCGGAGTTTAGAGCCCTACTCTCGGGTGTGACTCTTTGCAGGAGGAGAGGACTTCGGGTGACAGAGGTAGAATCTGATTCGGAGGTTCTGGTCAGATCTCTTCAGGGAAAATTTGACATCGCTTGGGATCTGGTGTATATTTATAGAAGATGAAAAGTGTAGACCAACCAGGGAAGGATGGTCCATCATAGTGTAAGGGAATCCAACTAAGCGGCGGATGTGATGGCTCATGGGGGCAGGCCAGAGGAGACTTTGTTAGTTTATGATAGTCTTAACTCTCTTCCATTTGAATGTGTCAATGTGATCCGGAAGGACTCACTTGGACTTCATTATTTCCGTCCTTCGTGACGTGTATCCCTGGGTTTTAAGGTTTTCATAATAAAAAAAATAACTTTCAGCATTAATAAGGAAAATACTGCATCATTATTGTGTCATATATATTTTTACTTTTTTAATGTCTAAAAATTTTAAATAAAATATAATTATGCTGGAAATATTTTTATATTTATAATGAATATTTATAATCGAAAATATAACATATATAACCCTATCTTAAATTTTTTTTTCTAAAAGATATAAGCTTATGACATTTTTTGTATTTACTTAAACTTAATTAATATAAAGTGTCCCTATCACCTACAAGTGGCTCCATGCTGTCCCAAAATCGACCCAAAGATACCCATGGTCGGACATGTATCCACCAATAAGTTTAGGATACATTGATGTGTAATTTATTATTATTATAATATTATTTTTTACCCTTATTTACCGGATTTACCCTTTAACCATGGTAAATAAAATATTTACCAAAGTAATTAGTCAAAATGTCTAAAAATAAAAGTCACCTATTTACAAAATTTGGACATCCTGATTCCAAATATGGAATCCATTTTTCCAAATTCAAAACATAGAAGTGGCAGAAATTAATTTAAAATATATTCCCGCTGTCAAAACAAAAAGCGTGTTTTTAAGATATAATAACTATCAAAATATTGACACTTGTTTATGTCCGGTTTAATTGTGAAATTATGTCCAATGACCTAAATTGTATTAAATGGTAAAAATATATTCGAAATATACTTTAAAACCACTAAAATTAATAATTTATCACTATTAATTATTTTGATTTAAAAAGTTGTTTTTAATTAAAATTTAGTAATTTTCACTATTCATCATAATATAAAAGTTATCCAAAAAGTACCAAAATTTCACCCTAGGATAATTTCGATATTACGAATCAAAAAATGAAGTCCATTTTGAAAGATAAAATGTATAAAATTTCAAAAAGTGGCTATTACTATTCATAACAGCTACTTTTATTGATCGCGGTGTGATAGAATCTCGAAGTTGCATACAATGCAAGCTATTGCATTACTCAAAGGGAAACATACCGTGGAAGCTTGGGGTGTTACACGTATGGTGACATTTCATTCAAAGGGTGGATAGAGTAATGAATTTGGTTATACCAAAATTATAATAACATCAAACTATATAGAAGATACTGGAGTTTTTATTTTAGAATGGAACGAACAAAAAAACAGGAAGTGGAAGAAGAAAGGAACTTAAAAGAGGGTGGTGAAATCATTACCTCTTCGTCGGGGTTTTCTTTTTGATTTGATAAAAAGGGCTCCCTAGGATGGATTTTTGATCAATATAAGGCCTCTGGGTTGAAGGTAGGATATTTTAGAGGGTATTTGGTCAGGGGTTGGCCAAGCCAAATGGCTTAGAATGTGTGAATTAGAGTGAAGGGGGAGTACCCTTTTATAAGAGGGGTGAGGGGCACCGTAGAAAAAACATAAAATATTATTTTATAATAAGTTAATATTCGGTTTATAATGTCTAAAATTTGATTTATTTCATGGCTAAGGTGGGGATGGGTCGAAATACACTCAACCAATAGGTTTTAGATTGGTTTGGTCACTTTATTAACCTTATCTTTTAGTTTTAACTCTTAGTTAATTAGTTTGACATTTACCATGTCTCTTTGTATTTTTATATTATATGGTTAAAAAACTTACTATAAACTTTCAATCAACACAGAAGTGGTCCATTAATGATACACCTATCATGATATAAGTACTTTTTCCAAATCGTATATTTTTAGGAATAAAATATCAATTAATAATATAATATTTGTTTTAAAAACACTTTTATGTCAATTTTGAAACTATTGGGTATTTTGTTTTTGATAAAATAATAAAAGCATTATTACTTCAAAACAAATTCATATAACCAATACTAATATGTCATATTAACCTATATAATTATTTTAATTCATAAAAAGTCTCAAATTGAATTTATTTGGGTATTTATAATATCAATTATCTTAATCATTCATTAATACAGTAATTACTACATCATCATTGTGTCACAAATAAATTAAATTATTTAATGTATAAAAATTATAAATAAAATACCATTATGCAGGAAATATATTTATATTTCTAATTAATATTTATAATCGAATTTATATTATGTATAAACCTATATTAATATTTTTTTAGTTATTAAACTTTGATTTTAACTCTTTAAACTCTTCTTTGAATTAAATAATAATAAGTTTCCTAATCTAATCCAAGTGCACCTAAATGATAATATTTTATTCCTAAGGTTTTTTTTGGTCAAGATACACTTGTCCAATAGAATTAGGACATGTGTTAGGGTAATATTAATATCATTTTTACCCTTAATTACCCTATTTACTTTTAACCGTGGTAAATAAAAGTAAAAAGTTACAATTCAACAAAAATTATTTTTATCTTATTCAACCAAATTTTACACCTTGATGTTAACCGTGTCTCTCAGATTTTTGAAATTCCACTCACAGAAGCGGTAAAATTAAGTTTTATGTGAATTTTCAAATTCTCCTAGGAGATGGGTAAAAGACAGTGAAAAGTTCAATAAAAATTTTATATATCTAAATTTATTATAAACCGACTGCAATGAATTAAATTGAAATTTTATAGGTATTATGTATCTATTTTTATCTAAAACTAATTTAAATAAAATACTTAATTAATTAAATAAAAAGATGATTTTAACCAATAACTCGGTGTTTTTCACTATTCATCAAAAATCGAACGTTTTCAGAAAAATACCAAAATTTCCCCCTAAGCTAATTTTGATATTCTGAATCCAAAAATGATGTCTATTTTACCAAATTAAAAACATAGAAGTTGCACTAGTTAATTTAAAATTAATTCTCGTTGTCAAAATAAATAGCGTGTTTTTAAGAAACAATAAATATCAAAAGATTGGCACTTGTTTTTGTATAATTTCAATGTGAAATTAATTCAAAGGACCAAAATTGTAGTAAAGGGTAAAAATATAATCTAATTATACTTCCAAAACATTAAAATTTATAATTCAACAGTATAAATTATTTTTATTAAAAAAGCTGTTTTCAGTTAAAATATTGTATTTTTCACTATTCACCCAAATATGAAACTTATCAAAAAAACACCAAAACAATTTGAAACAAAATTATTATGTACCGATTCTAAAGAAGAAGTTTATTTTTACAAATTTAATATATAAAAGTTTCAAATATTGTATTTAAAAATGGTTCTCCATTAAGATGCGGTAAAATTGCATTATTTGAAAAATAATTCTTTTATCTGAAAAAAATGAATTTGTTCTTACATTATGTCTAATAAACTCATAATATGGATTAAAAAATTATAAGGATTATATAATTATCAAAAATTCTATTAATACTATTCATAACCTCTTTTGAATGGCAAGTTTGTTAAGTAATGATGCGCTTGAACTCAGTGTTGTGTGTAGTGAAAGTTATTACATTACGTTGAAGAAATAACGTACTATGAAATATTGGGGTATTACAGCGGGAGGCTCAGATGCGTGCTCAGTACCCCTACTTTTTCCCTTAGTTTGAGTTATAGCATACAGGGATGTAATTCCCAAAGGAGGGGAGAATGTAAAAACCCAGAATTTCCATGTATTTTTTTAAATATATGGGAATTTTACGAGTCCGTGGAAGTTGATGACACATGATTCTAAAGTCCGATGTGCCTGGAATCAATTTATGACGTTTTGTTTGGGTACATTTAGTAAACATATGAGTGGGTTTTCATAACATTTGAACTGGTGCTCAGAATTAAAATCTGAGGGCACCGTTGAACTCACCGCGCCGATATTCGCTTAAGGAGACTTTCACCTCGATGGTATATGGATGAGGGCGAAAGTAAGTTATTGGGTTTTTCTTGGAAATAATAAAATAAAATAAACCTCATTTTATTTTATTTTGATATTCCATGTGGATATTTTAGGCGGGGTCTACCAGAACTAAACCTCCCTGTGGAAGTTGCAAGTGGGGACCCCAAGCCTTAACCTCCCATGAAAGGTTAAGGTGGTGGGGGCCACCCAAACCATAACCTCCCATGATAGGTTATGGTGGTGGGGACAACCGGGGATTAAACCCCCTTGAAACCACCCATTAATTGGGAGAAACCCTCAACTCTTGTAATTAATGGGAGGAGAGGAAAACCTATCAATCTACCTCATAAATGTGGGGGGAGCCTCTTAAACACCTCCATAATTTTAATTGTTCCAACGCACCTTATTAATTGTGCCAAATCCTCCCCATTAATTAATTGAGCCAACACATCAATTAATTATTTTAAACCTTTTTTATTTTTATGCCAACGCCTTAATAGATATTTCAATATATTATTTTGGCTATGATTTCACTAGGGTGGAATTAGGGAGAGGAAATTGGGAGAAAGCTCAAAAGGAAGAACAATCCACCGATAAAGAACACCTTCGACTATGAATAATGACCTCAGCTACGAATTTCTTTCTCAGAACTTCCTCCGACGTAGGAAGTGTTCATCTACAACGAATCGGCATCCCCTTTCTCGTGAAAACATCAACCAACATCGAACATGTAGGGATTTTTTCTCTAAGTATGATTTTGATTCCCTTGATTCCTTCCTTAAAAAATAAAGAACACGGATCAACTTATTATCAAGCTGATATGTGGATGTTTTCCTTGCGGGTTGGGAATAAATTATTCCGGGAAGTTGTAGGGGTTTATTCATTATTTTATTAACACTTACATGTTCTCCCCTCTTTTTCCTTTGCGAGGTTGGGAATAGAAATTTTCGACGAATTATGGGAATTGATGTTTTAAAATATCTTCCATGGTCGTTCTTTGTTTATGTTCATGAAGACTGCTTGCTACCACTCTAAACTTCAAGGGCGTGGGCCAAACTAACATGCCCCGACTCCCTCCACCGTACTTCTTTGTGACGTTCTTCAGAATGGAGGAAGGTGACATAGGCAACGGTGCTGCCACCCGCAGCCACTGCGACCCGCGCCGCCCCCGCGGTGCTCCGACCTCATGGCCGAACCTTCCGGACCTCTCACAGGCAGCGTCTCTTACCAGTCGCGCCTCCCGCTGACCATGCCGCCACGGTCGAACCGGCTCCACTACTCCGGGCCGAACCGCGCCGCCCGCTGCTCTCGCCCCCGCCGACCATGTCGCTGCCAGCCGCAGAACCTGCTGCCTCGCATCGGTCGTCAGCTGCCCGAGCCAACCCCGCCGTGCTAGATCCCTCGCCTCCCCAACCGCCCCAGCAGTGTCCACCCGTCGGCCTTCCGAGCCCCCCGCTGAACTAGCCCCTCACAACGCCCTTGCCGAAACGGCCTGTGCCCTCGCGGCGCCCCGACGGAACCAGCCCGCGCCCTCGCGGAGCCATGGCCGAACCGGCCCCGTACCCTGGGCTGAGCCGCCCTCGCGGCGCCCTCTAGGCCGAACCACCCATGCGGCGCCCTCCGGGCCGAACCACCCTTGTGCTGACCCGCAGTCGGTTCCTACCCTCTCAGCTCTCTGCAGCCCTCATGGCCTGCTGGGCTGGGCGCATCAGGCTGGGCCGAACCCAATGGATGGGCCCTCCCAATAGGTCGGGCCAGACCCAGCATGTCAGGTCAAGTCATCCCAAACCAGGTCGGCCTAGGCTGGGTCGGGATGGGTTGGTCCGACTGGGTCAGACCGAACCCTAGCCCACTACGACCCTTTACTTTTTTTAACCATATTTTTGGCACCTGACGTCCGATTGAGGAACCATCAGTGGCTTTCGTAATCCTGTAACATGAAGGTCCCTTTGAGTATACCCCACTAGAAATTGGGTTATATTTGAGATACAGTCGGGTTGGATCGAGCACGAATCTAATCGGGCCCCTGGGTCTAAAAGGCTAATAACTCATAGACCAGACATCTGATTGACATGCCATCTATTGCATTGAGACCCCTTTGACGCGGCGGTCCATTGAGATACTTCTTCATGGGACTTCATGACAATTGGAGTATTCACCAATAGTTCATCGAGCAGATCCTCCCGGAGACGAGTGAGCACAGTGCGGAGACCTAGTAGCTGGCTGAGACCTGACGACTACTGACCATTTGACTCGGAGTGACTGTACTAGCCCAGTGGGGAGATCCTTGGTGTTGTGGCAGACCCATGGTGGAGGAGCATGCCTGGTGTAACGTCCCGGTCCCCAGGTTCCACTCAACGGGTGCCCCGAAGCCGGTTTTCCACAAGACCTCAAGCACATTTCCCCAAATGCCAGAGGCTGCCGACTAGTATTGAGGGCCCAGGTCTGATAGTGGGGAAACTATGCCCTCATTTGTCAAAGTTTAGCACAACAGAATACAAAATAAACATACAACGTTAGTGGAAGAAGTAAACCATACACAAACTAAATAAACTACAGTAGTGGATATAACCAACAATATATAAATGATGACGCTACATGTTTCAAGTTCTATGAAAACATCCAGAACATGTTATACATCAATACAGTACAACAAAATACAGGGTACAACAAAACAAACAAAACAGCTGGCAGTGGCATCGCGAGCCTGGGCTTTGCCCCATGCCCTTATACTCCTTAGAAACAGTCATGTACCTGTATAGGGACTCATTACCCTATCTAAACCCACAAAAACATAATCAGTTTGGGCCAAAAAGCGTGTCCCAAACAGGGTGTGAGAAATATATCTCAGTAGGCACCCACCAAAGGCTCGTGTCCAACTGCGTGTAAGCATGCAACAACATTGTGAAATAGTAAAATGTAATAAATTAAGAATTACTAAAAAGTAACTAACTTAACAATTAAATTTCCCTTTTATTATTCATTTAATTTATTTAATTTAGTGACATTCTTGTGCTCAACAGCACCAAGCCCTCAGGCCAACTAGAACCGTGCCCTCAGGCTAAAATAGTAAACCACGCCCTCAAGCTTTCCCTCAGGCTATACAAAATCTTGCCCTCAGGAATTGCCCTCAGGCATATCAGAATCACTCCCTCAGGCATACAAAGTGTCGCCCTCAGGCACAGAAGTCAATCCCTCAGGCACGAAAGGTTGCCCTCAGGGGAAATGGAGTGTCGCCCTCAGGCTAAAACAGTCACGCCCTCAGGCTAATCACAACAACGCCCTCAGGCTAAACAGGTAACCAGGCCATTATCAACATGTCAAAGCAGTAAATAATCAATTCCTCTCAAGGAAATTCTATGATTACTACTTTAAAGGCATACCCTCGGGTATCCTGGCCAAATGGCTAAACAGTGAAACACACCCCTGGAGTGGTTCCGGATCCAAGCGACGATCCCAAACATCATTTTATTATCACAATTTAATCACCTATGCAATTATAGGCATGAAATATAGAAATAGACTCAGCCACACGACTCCCCAACATGGGTTCGTGGCACAAAAACGCACAAAAACACACAATAGTTAGAAAATAAGCACAAATCCACCTTCATTATGTGCCAACAAATGTTATACCTGAATGCCGACTCCAGAAACGCCCAAAAACGACATAGATCTGACGAAGAACAAAACCCATTAAAATGTAAATAACTTCCCCTAGGGAAAGAATTGGTAAGAAGGGTACTAGGAGAGAATAGGGATTACCCGTGTGGTTCCAACGAGATCGTCCGAAGCCGAATCAGATTCCAGACGAACACCTGATGGATCTTCAAAGGTTCGGTCGTCCTCCTTGGCTCCAAAACGGATCAAACGCCTCCTTTTCCAAATGATGAGGCTACATCTTGTTTTAAGCCAAAAAAACAAAGTACACGGTGTGTACTTTTGAGTACACGGCTTGTACTTCTTTAATTTACCTGTTCATTTGGCGGCACCGCCACACTATTCAACCATCGACATGAGTACACTGCATGTACTCTAAATTACATGGCGTGTACTGTCGCCCAGCTGTCGTCTGCTCCACCGCCTTACTGTTTAGGCTTACCGACTGACTACACGGCGTGTAAGGTATGACTAAACGGTGTGTAGTCGGTTCCTACACCCTTCATCGCCGGCATGGCTACACACCCCATGTACTCATCCCCACATGGCCAGAAGTACACAACGTGTGGAAAAAGAACATGGCGTGTAGTTCCAAAAATTAGGATTTTCCCTATTTTCCATATTATCTCAAAAACACTTAAGGAAAAGGAAAAAGAAGAAGCCCATACCTCAAAAATAAGAACCAGGTTCTTACAAACTTCCCCCTTTATAGCAATTTGTCCCCGAATTTCCCTTCCCAGGGTGGTGAAGATAAAGCTCAGAACATCTCTAGCCACTGAGCACGTACGTCGGCCTCCCGCTCCCAGGTCTCGTCCTGCACTCGTCCGTGCTGCCACAACACCCATATGAGAGGAACTGACCGGACATAGAGAACCTTCATTCTCCTGTCAACGATACGAATCAGATGCTCCTCAAAGGACGCATCTTCTTCCAGCTCAACCTCCTCAGGCTGAAAAATGTGAGACCGGTCTGAATGATAGCGACGCAACTAAGACACATGGAAGATGTCATGCATGGCTCGGTACCGCTATGGTAACTGCAACCGATAGGCAACCATCCCAACTCTCTCTAGAATCTCAAAAGGCCCCCACATACCTTGGTGATAGCTTCCCCTATCTCATGATCCTCTTGTGTCCTAGCCTCGGAAAAACACGCAATAAAACCTAATCCCCGACCATGAACTCCAAAGGTCATCTGCGGTGATCAGCATAAGACTTCTGACGAGACTGCACGGTAGCCATCCGCTTCCGAATCAACTGGACCTACTCAGATGTCTCCTACAGGAGCTGTGTCCCTAGTAAAGCTGCCTCACTTGCCTATAACTAGAACAAAGGTGATCGACATGGTCTACCATATAAAGCCTCATATGGTTCCATCTCAATAGTCACCAGAAAACTATCGTTATAGGCAAACTCGACTAAGGGTATATGATTCTCCCAATAGCCCCCATAGTCTAGGATGCATGCGCGCAACATGTCCTCCAGCACCTGTATCGTATGCTCCGACTGTCTATCTGTCTGAGGGTGGTATGCTGTGCTCAGAAGCACCTGAGTATCCAGTGCCCTATGAAAACTCTTCCAAAAACCAGATGTAAAGTGGGAATCCCTATCATAAAATATAGAACGAGGGACCCCATGAAGACGTACGATCTCTCAGATATACAGCCTTCTGAGCTCGTCAACACCGAAGGTCTCCTTGATCAGCAAGAAGTGAGCTACCTTCGTGAGTCTGTCCACAATAACCCACATGGCGTCATTGGCTCGAGGTGACCTCAACAATCTCGTCACGAAATCCATCGTGACATCATCCCATTTCCACTCTGGAATGGTCAAATGTTGTAACAGCTCAGCTGGGATCTGGTGCTCTTCCTTTACCTGATGACAGGTGGAACACCTCGTAACAAAACCAGCTATCTCTTTCTTCATACCCGGCCACCAGTACTGACGCCTCATGTCAGGGTACATCTTGTTAACCCCGGGATGAACTGCCCAAACTGAAGCATGAAACTCCCGCATTAGCTCCTCGCGTATATCCCATGGAACCCATACTCATCCATGGAAACTCAAAACCTCATCAACGCTTATCGTCCAACTGGGAGGAGGGTCCTCACTTGCCACCGACTCCCGTATAACTATACCTTCTGAATCTGATAGTTGTCTCCTCCTCACTCTGTCCAAGAGGGTAGATGTCACAGCTAATGAGGAAATAGAAGTCTTCCTCTGACTTTAATGCACCTCCAGATGCATCTCGGAGAACAAATCCATAAGCTCCCACTCACCACTGGCCTCCTGCACTGCCTATATCTGAGTCTTCCTACTCATTGCATCAGCTACTGCATTACCTTTACCAGGTGTGTAGGAAAGATCAAAATCAAAGGACTGTAAGTACTCAATCCCCCTTCTCTGCCTCGGATTCAGGTCACGCTGAGTAAAGATATACTTGAGGATTTTGTGGTCGGTGAAAACCACAAATTCTCTCCCAACAGATAATGTCTCCAACCGCGCAACGCATGTACAACTGCAACCAACTTGAGATCATGCGTCGGGTAATTCCTCTCATGTGGCCTCAACTTCCGAGACCCGTACGCAACAACTCGGTCACCCTGCATCAAAATGGCTCCCAGCCCAATCCCTGATGCATCACAGTAAACTGTATATCTCTTCCCCTACTATGGGAGTATCAGGATAGGTGCTCGTGTCAACCTTCCCTTCAGGTCCTGAAAAGTTGTCTCGCAAGCTTCTGACCAAACGAACATCACACCCTTCTTAGTCAGACCCGTCAACGGTGCTGCTAAGCGAGAGAAGTCTTGTATGAAGCATCTATAGTAACCATCTAGCCCTAAGAAACTCCTTATTTTAAAAACGTTCTTAGGCTGCTCCCAGGAAACTACTGCTCTCACCTTCTCTGGGTCTGCTGCAACTCCTGCCTCTGAGATGATATTACCCAGGAAGTAAATCTGGTCCATCCAAAAGTGGCACTTTGAGAGCTTAGCATATAGATGATGCTCTCTCAGTGTACTCAATATGATCTCAATATGGGTGGCATGGTAATGTTGAGTGTGAGAGTACACCAAGATGTCGTCCATGAATACCACCACAAAAGAATCAAGATACAGATGGAACACACAATTCATCAGAGCCATGAAATCCGCTAGCATTCTCGTGAGTCCGAACGGCATAACCAAGTACTCATACAGACCATATCTCCTCCAAAAAGATGTAAACGGTATATCTGATGGTCTCACGCGCAGCTGATGATATCTGGATCTCAATTCAATCTTCGAGAATAAACATGCTTCACGAAGCTGATCAAATAGATCATCTATTCTCGGCAAGGGATATGGGTTCTTAACCATCAACTGGTTCACCTTGCGATAATCCACGCAATGTCTGAGGGTACCGTCCGCCTTTTTCGCAAAAGGACTGGGGAACCCCAAGGAGAAGTAATGGGTCGGATAAATCCCTTTGCCTGTAACTCCTCTAACTGCCTCTTGAGCTCCTACAGCTCAAGTGCTTCCATCCTATAATGAGGAATGGACATCGGTGCTGCACCTGGCACGAGCTCAATATGTAAATCCACCTCACGCACCGCAGGTAGGCCGGAAAAGTCATCCGAGAAGACATCTCAGAAACGATCAACAACTGGAGGGAAATCTGTCTGACAAGTCCCCTGATCATCCAGATACAAACTCACAATCTGGGTTGTGACTCCACCTCGCCCATGATGCTCTGGTCCCGCTCGACTCACCTGAACATCCAACTCACCCTTGTATAGAAACTATCCTCCCTCTGGTGATGTGAAACACACCCTGCGACGATAGCAGTCTACAAAGGCTCGATAAGGAACCAACCAGTCCATCCCAAGAATGACATCATAGCTCATAATCTCCAAGACATAGAGGTTCCAAAGGAAGTGACACCCCCCAACCTCAAGGGGCACTCCTTGCACTGACGTACACCAACCTTCCTACTCCCCAAAGGAGTGTCTAGCGTCATGATATCAGAAGAAGAAGAAACACATAGCCCAAGTCTCTCCACAACGGGAACAGATATGAAAATATTTGTAGCACCCATATCAAAAAGCACTGATGATAAGACAGAAGCTACTAAAATAGTACCTCTGACTGTAGAAGGTTTGGGATCCTACTCCTGCTGGGTCTTTTGCACTACATATTTTTGCTAGAGTCGCGGGCCTACGACATAGCCTGGATACCCTGAGCTGTCCCGCCCTACTACCTCTACGATCCTGGTGTCTAGCTACCACGACCACGACCACCATCTCTGCCTGCACGTCCTGGCGTATTCTAGTTCCCCAACTGGTAAGAAGCCACTGGTCCTACCCCCACACACAGTTTCTGCACAAAACCCCTCTCACTATCCACTGGTAGAAACACCCTAAAAAAGCACTGCAGATGACCCAACTTGCCGCAAGCTCGGCACTCCACTGGGTCTCGTGGACACTGCTACCTCTTGTGCCCCTCTCTTCCACACTGGTAGCACCTGATCGGGTCACCTGAAGAAGCTTCCTGGCTGGTACTGCCACCCTGAGAGAATTCCATATGTCTCTTCCTCTTTCCAGTAGAAATAGTACCAGTAAATGGTGCTGAACTTCCCTAGCCCAAACCACTAGATTCATGCAGGTTCCTCTCAGAAATCAGCGCCGGGTTTACAATAGCGTGTACTAAAGGAAACCTAAAAAAATTCACCAGTGCTCAGATGTCATACCGAAGACCATACTCAAAATGTCTGGCTCTCAGGATCTCATCACCCACTAGCACGGGTGCAAAACTTTGAAGCTCGGTGAAGCGAGCAAAATAGTCCATCACTGACATAGCGCCATGCTGCAGATTCATGAACTCTCGAGCTCTATCTGCCCTCAGTGTCTCGGGAAAGAAGAATTAATAGAATACCGCCTGAAAATCTTCCCATGCCATGTCTCTATGATGTTCTGACTGGGTGTTAACATCCCACCACCTCTTGGTGGAATCACGCAGCATGTAAGTCGCGAGCTTGACCCTCCACCCTGGATGAATCTCCAAGTGCTTGATAATAGTCTGCATCGATCCTAGCGAAGACTCCGTAGCCTGTGGTCCGCCATCCCCTGAAAATGTAGGCGGATGCGGCTACTGAAAGATACATTTAATCTAGTCCATAGATGTGGTAGCCTGCAGTGCTCCCTGAAAGGTCTGCATGAACTGCATAAAGCCTTCAGGGAACTGTGCCTCCGCGCCTATGTCCGGTATAACAGCTGGCGCCGCATCTGGCTCTGCTGGAGGATCAACTAGTAGCCCATGGCCCACCATCTCCGGAGTATAATCGTCGACGCTCTCCTGGCGACCAACTCGCGGTCGTCTAGGCAGCATGACACTACAAGGTCAAAAGAACGTCTCAGATTCAAGATTATTAAGACTGAAATGAAGGAACCACAAAGGAACAAGAGGAAGAAGGCATTTCAAAATTTGCAAAACAAGACTACACAGCGTGTTCACTGACTACACGGCGTGTACTTGACTTCTCTTCCCCTTCCCGGGTCCTTACACACAGCTAAGCCACACGGTTTCCATCGAACAAAACTACACGGCGTGTATAATATCTACACGGTGTGTACAGTGTTATTTTCCAACTTCCTGTGTCGTCTGTGACACGGTCGACTACTCGGCTTGACACTACACGACGTGTTACACCCACACACCGCATGTACAACACCTAGTTTCCTATCCACATGGCTAACTCCACACGGTCTATCCTCGGACAAGACTACACTGTGTGTCCCACAGGTACACGGCGTGTCTAGGGAGAGGTGACACCGGCCCGTGTTGTTAGTTACACGGTCGAGTCCCCAGGTCACACTACACGGCGTGTCTTTCATTAACACGGAATTTCTGTCATGGATTTCACCAACCCGTGTTGTCAGTTACATGGCCGGACTCTGGTTCAACACTACACGGTGTGTAGAAAACCACACGGCATGTTTTACCGAAGCCTTTCCCTACCCCGTGTCGTTGCCCACACGGTTTGTGACACGGGAAGAGACTACACGGCGTGTACTCAGGGTACACGGCGTGTACTAAAAAATTTTAGTTTTCTTCCTAAAAATAAGAGCATACATGGCATGTATAAAAATACTACACGTCATGTATACTAGGTTTCTGGATAGTATACCTCCGAAACTTCTCCGGAACCCAGAAAAACAACACCTAAGTGTGAAATTCCGAACCGTGGGGGCCCATACTCCCCACGAATCAAATTTTGACATCTTATATGTGTTATAACCAATAAACAGTCAATGATCCACCAAATTCCGGTCAATGGAGGACCATACTCTCCAAAAACCAAAGATTGGCATCCATTCAATTACCAGGCTCACATAAAATTACCCTATCAAATAGCAGGTACTTTATCAAGCAGTTATCACAACAACATGCTTTTCCAGCACAACAACTATCACAACAACATTGAAATTTCTAATGCACCTACATGGCATGGAAACTATGCATGGAATGTGATATCTAACATGTGCCTATATGATGCATGAGATGGAATACCCTCCTCTCATCGAGTTGCAACTAAATAGAACCCAGAGAAAAATATAAACAGCATAATCCAAGTGCGTCACCCAATGGTGAAAATATATCAACTGTAAAATTTGAAAAATCAAAAGAATTGAAAAATATGAGGTTGACTGGATTTTCCCTATACACGAGTTTAGCTACACCCGGGCACAGATTATTACCAACTATCGTTCATCCTATCCCTGACTACGACTCCAAATAGTAAGTCAAAGAAAAGTACATCTTTGATACCACTTTGCAACGTCCCGTTCCCCGGGTGCCACTCAACGGGTGCCCCGAAGCCGGATCGCCACAAGACCTCAAGCGCATTTCCCCAAATTCCAGAGGCTGCCGACTAGCAGTGAGGGCTCAGGTCTGATAGTGGGGAAACTATGCCCTAATTTGTCAAAATGTAGCGCAGCGGAATATAAAATAAACATACAACGACAGTGGAAGCAGTAAACCATACAAAAGTGAAATAAACTACAATAGTGGATATAACCAACAGTATATAAATGATGATGGTACATGTTTCATGTTCTAAGAAAACAGCCAGAACATGTTATACATCAATACAGTACAACAAAATACAAGGCACAGAAAACAAACAAAACAGCTGGCAGCGGTATCGCGAGCCTAGGCTTGGTCTCATGCCCTCCTAATCCTCAGCTACAGTCATGTACCTGTATATGGACTCTTTCCCCTATCTACATCTGCAAAAACGTAATCTGTTTGGGCCGAAAAGTGTGGCCCAAATAGGGTGTGAGAAATATATCTCAGTAGGCACCCACCAAAGGCTTGTGCCCAACTGCGTGTAAGCATGCAAAAACAGTGTGCAATAGTAAAATTCAATAAAGTAAGCAGTACTAAAAAGTAACTAACTTAACAATTAAATTGCCATTTTATTATTCATTTATTTTATTTAATTTAGTATCATTCTTGTGGTCAATAGCACCAAGCCCTCAGGCCAACCAGAACCGTTCCCTCAAGCTAAAATAGTAAACCACGCCCTCAGGAATGCCCTCAGGCTATACAGAATCTCACCCTCAGGCATTGCCCTCAGGGATATTAGAATATCACCCTCGGTTATACAAAGTGTCTCCCTCAAGCACAGAAGTTAGGCCCTCAGGCATGAAAGGTTTCCCACAGGTGAAATAGAGTGTCGCCCTCAGTCTAAAACAGTCACGCCCTCAGGATAATCACAAAACACCCTCAGGCTAAACAGGTAACTGGGCCATGCCCAACATGTAAAAGCAGTAAACAAGCAATTCCTCTCAAGTCAATTCTACGATTACTACTTTAAAGGCATACCCTCAGGTATCCTGGCCAAACAGCTAAACAGTGAAACACACCCCTAGGGTGGTTTTGGATCCAAGCAACAATCGCAACTAGCATTTTATTATCACAATTTAATCACCTATGCAATTCTATGCATTAAATATAGCAACTTCCATAGCCACACGACACCCCAACATGGGTTCATGGCATAAAAACGCAAAAAAAATGAACGATAGTTGGAAAATAAACTCAAAGCCACCTACCTTATGCGCCAGTGAATGTTATACCCGAACGCCGACACTAGAAACATCCAGGAATGGCGTAGATATGATGAAGAACAAAACCCATTCAAATGTAAATAACTTCCCCTTGGAAAAGAATTGGTAAAAAAGGTACCAGGAGAGGAGAGGGCTTACCCATGCAGTTCCAATTAGATCGTCTGAAGCTGAATCAGATTCCAGACGAACACCCGGAAGATCTTCGAAGGTTCGGCTGTCCTCCTTGGCTCCAAAACGGCTCAAACTCCTCCTCTTCCAAATGAGGAGGCTACTGACTGTTTTAATCAAAAAAACAAAGTACACAGCGTGTAATACTTTCATTTAACTATTCATTTGGCGGCACCACCACACTATTCAACCGTCGACATGAGTACATGTCATATACTCTAAATTACATGACGTGTACTATCGCCCAACTATCGGCTGCTCCACCGCCTTAATGTTTAGGCATGCCGACTGACTACACGTCATGTAAGGTACCTCTACACGGCGTGTAGTTGGTTCCTACACCCTTCATCACTGAAAAAGCTACACGCCTCATGTACTCATCCCCACACGGATAGAAGTACATGGCATGTGGAAAAAGTACACGGCATGTAGTTCAAAAATTTAGGATTTTTCCCCATTTTCCATATTTTCTCAAAAACACTAAGGAAAAGGAAAAATAAGATGCCCTTACCTCAAAAATAAGAACCAGTTTCTTACACTTGGTGATGCGGCAGACCCACAATACTCGACCGATGGAGTACCTCCACAGGCTATGAGAGGGAGCTCTCTTGGTGACGCAGTAGACCCACATTGTGGAGCGCCTCTGTGTGATGCGGAAGACCCATGATACTCGACAAGAGGAGTACCTCCGTATTCCAAGGTTAGTGGGAAGCACACTTGGTGTTGCAGCAGGACCACTATACTCGATTGAGCAGGAGTTCTCCAGCAGCCTAGGTTTCGATAATGTGAATAATATCCTAGTTGAGCTGAGTGAGCACATTTTTGTTTTCCTCATGATTGAGATGGATCATTTAATTACATAGTTATATGTATGGTCATATACTTAAATAATATTGTCTGTTGATTTCATACTTTGTGGTTTATCCATTTTGGATTTTGTGAGACCTTGAGGGTCTCAGGGACCCTACTCAGTATCGTTATACTCACCCCTACACGGGCTATGCCTGCACCTTATTGTGTTGGTTGTAGATGATGGAAAACACTGACTGAGGTTGAGAGTACCAGGACTGGATGGTGCCCATAGGTGGACCATACAACATTTCGGTATCTGGTGGAAACAGACAGACGCAGAGTGCTGAGGAGGATATATGTACCTACCCTTCAGGTAGGAATCTTGAAGGACGACCCAGTAGCTACTTTTATTTCTTTTTCTTCGGTTTTATTGTTTTTAGTTGTAATTATACCTTTACTATTTGACTTTTATTCCATCCTGCTTTACTTTCAGCACTCTTTTGGTTATACAGTTTAGTCTTGTTCGTATCTTGCTGTGTGTGTTTACAGGTTAAAAAGGAAATTCCTTCCAAGTTTTATGAAATTACGCCTTTGGTGCTAGTCGCCAGCCCCTGGAATATGGATGGTGGGATTGGGGTAGTCATAGCACGGACCTTGGAGGACAGGTCATGATAGTCAGCGTGCCATTTGGGCAAGAAACATTCAGCTCAAACATCACCTGAAGAGGATCAGGCTACACCAATCCAACATATCTCTCCCTCTCTCTCTCAATATATTTCCTTTATCTTTGAGAGTTATATAGAATTATGGGTGAAGATAATTTCTTCAAATTTGATCCAAGATAAACAATGTTGTTATATCTCTTTAGATGTTGCATATCAATTGATGGTTCTTGTGGATTTTATCAATCTCAAAGAAAGTTGTAAGAAACTTAGTAAGTGTTATTAGCCAATCCATTTTATCTAAAAATTCATCTCTGGACCAATCCTTTTGGTTTAGATTTTTGTCACTAGTTTTTATTAATATAAGATGTCCAAAAAATACAATAATGAAATTAAATAAACTACAGATAAAATTATTTGATCTAGAAATGAAAAAAAATAAGAAGCGAAGTATCGTATATTATTATATGGGAAAGTCATGTGTGACGATGTGATGTTGTTAATTGTTACTAGATTAGATCATTAGTCCTATAGTATGATTGGTCTTATACTATTATAAACTATGTGGAAAATATAGTGTTATGATAACACTTAGAGCAAGAATGGCGAATGATCTTAGGAAAGAGAGTAAAAGGGACCAACAGAACGAAGAACAAGAACATGGGACACAATGATTTACATGGTTCAGGAATAATCTATACTTCCACAGAGAGGGAAAAGCACATTACTAAAATCAAGAGTATAATTACATATCGATTTGGGGGCGGGGTTCATAAGACCCTATCTTGAATGAGCTATTAAAGCAACACTATGAATAGTAACCCAAGTTGCTATAGTACATGCACAGTAAGTCCACTGTGATGTAGTGCCACACCCACCCATGTCCATGATACTACAATATTTAAGACATGAAGTTCCCGGAGATGTAGTACAACTATAACATGCTACCACTATGGGTCTGCACTACAAAAATGCCCTGTCGACATCAATGATCAGCTTTGCTACAGTACGCGGGAGTTGATGCCTAGTGTGTAGTATTGGAAAATAATAATTGTCTTGACTTCATTCAAGGATCATAATACACTGGTCCAACATCTATAATTATATAAAATATATTCATATAAGGTGATTGAGTAATGTTTCATGTTATGGAACATTGAAAAATATTTTTTAAAAACATGTTGTATTCTATAATACATGCCATAAATTTTTTACGAATGTCTGTAATAGCTAACAACTTGTGTGGAAAACCCCCTATGACTAAGGGATGTTATATAATCATAGAAAATTATGTCCAATACTCATATTATGTGATCCACAATCACCATGTATGACATATTCCTTTGTGATCCATTTATGACTTGTTCACAAATTTTATATTTTGATTATATGAAATGTTCATATTATTTTTATATGATCATAAAATTATGGGTCTCTTATAATATGAGATTTCAAGATTCTCACATTTTTAATACTTATGAGATATTTAATTAATTAATATAAATTATTTCTATTTATGCACTATAATATATGACCTCATCTATGTCACCACGTAGGTCTCGCACCAAGCATCTAGGTAACATTACACCATATTAAAATAATTTTGGATATAAAATTTAGGTTTCAAAGTGAATACATTACATTAAATTTGATCATATATTAATAAATGAAGTATTCATATTTTGATTTCATAATTGTTAAAGAATCATGAAAAAATTATGAATTGTTCATATTTATATCTTTTTTATTATTGAATGATTAATCAAAATTTTCATACCGTTCATTTAAATTGATGAACGCTAGATATTTCATTTGATTTAATGTAATTCAATCCTAATTAATGATTTTTCTTCCTATAATTAAAGACTGATTGGAATATTTTAATATTCCAACATATTTGGAATTAAAATAATCAGTTAAAACCTCTTGAATGCAGAGTATGGTTATTAGGGTTCCATGTTAGGTTTTTCAGTGGCCTGAGTTCTTATCCTTTTTCTAAAAAGTTGTAAGATGGCTAAATTCATCATCACACATACTTAAGATTAGGATTTCTATTTTCTAATATTATAATCACTTTCATGAAATGATTTTTGTAAAAAAATTCATATGTATTAATTGGGTATGATGTCTACTCTTTTAATTAAATATTTTTTTTCCTGTGAAAAAAAATAATTAATTATATAAGGGATTTTTACTTAATGGCTATAAATCTGGTTTTATATGTATAAGATTCATAAAATGAATGAATATAATAATGAATTCATATATATATATATATATATATATATTATGTGAGATTCAATAAGATGAATATTTAAGTTAGATGATGGGATCAACTAAATTCACTATGAAATACCAAAGTGTTAGATTCCTCCCAATAATCATACTTTTCTAGATATTAATCAACCAAGTGAACGTTTCATACCAAAATTGGGCTCTCATGATTTATATTATGTAAGTCTCGTATGAAAATTGTTATTTTTTTATGAGAGAGAGACTTCACTTGGGTAAGTGACCCATAGTAGAATTAGATGCCCACAGAAATATACAGTGGATGATACATAATATGAATTTGAGAAATCTGTCATCCAAATGACATGTTAACACCATGTTCTAAATGTGTGAACGATCACCCCCTAAGAGAGGGTGAATCAGGTTGAATACAAATTTTAAATTCCATTCCATAATTTAAATTTTTTTAGATCATGTCCCATTATTAAAATTTGAAAACATATTATGTAAATATTGAATATAAATTCAACACCAATTAGAAATTAAAAGATTACCATAGTAGATTTACATGGTTTATATTTCAATATGAGTCTTCCAATCAATGGTGCACATTCGATAAATCCTTCCTAAAAATAATCACTCACTCAATGATGGATAAAAAAGGATTCATATGGATTCATTATTAGAGATTAAAAGATGAGATATCTGATTACAAGATGATATATTTGATGGCATGCTTTTTGTGGATGATAGAGTTCCCATTACTGGATCGAAATAGATTATCAATTTAAATTTAAATCTTTGTATATGGGATTTATAATAAAAAAATTCTATCTTAGTAGAGATAAAAATATATATATATAGACTTTTTTTAGTAAATCATTGTCCGGTAAAGCATTAAATGTGATATTGGGAGAGCACATTATTTTAAAAGATGATCAATATTTAGACACATTTCTTCAACGTTATGGATATATTAATTGAGATGTCCCCCGTAAGATTCAAACAGATTGTATAAAATGGAGAAAGACTTCTCGAGTGCATTGTGGTCATAAAATTCTTTTGAAATTGAAGAGTAAATTTTATAATACTCTTTTTTAACAAACTATTCAAGACAGTTGTTGTAACACCCCAGGTAAATAAAGAATATGAAATTTTCTTGTTTATCCATATTTGTGAATAAAATATTAATATGACTTTAAAATGGACGCTATGCTCGATGGCGTACCCAACACGCCACAACGAGTTTCTTGGGAACCTTACATTGCACTCTAATAATAAAATAATATTATTTTAAATGGTAGTTAACATGTAGCCGTTGTATTGGTAGGAATGGATAGAAATAACTAAAATATGATTATATATGTTTTTAAATGTTTTTAAATTTATCCAATAAAAGATAAAGGCTTAAAATACGGAAAGAATTCAATTTTAGGTGTATATGACCTAGTTTTCACTAATGGTTCACTTATCTCCTTTTGATGGCGAACCATCATTAAATATAGTTTTTTCACTCTTATACATTCTATGGGACCAAATAAAACTCTTCTTGAGAATTGGGACATCAAAATTTACTTTGTGTAAATTTTTGGTATCTTTCTAATAAAGTTCATTTTTTAATGAATAGTGTAAAATGTTGTATTTTAAATTCAAAACCTCTTTTTAATATAATTTATTTATATGATTAGATTATCTTTTTAATTGGTCTTAATGTGTAATCTGAATATATTTTTACCATTTAATCCAATGGTGGTCATTGGAATCAATTTCACTTTGAAATTAGACTTAAACTGGTGCCAATCTTTTGATACTTATTGTTTTATAAAAACACGCTATTTGCTATGACAGCGGGAATTAATTGTTAAATTAATTAATATGACTTATATGTTTTGAATTTTGTAAAATATACTTTATTTTTGAATTCGTAATATCAAATATAGCTAAGCGTGAATTTTTGGTAATTTTCTGAAAAACTCCAATTTTTGATGAATAGTGAAACCACTAAGTGGTAATCAAGCAAACTGATTTTTCAGTTAAATGAATGTTTACCACTAATGTGTATTGAATTTTTGAAATCCTACATAAATGGTTGTCATTAGTATGTAAAATGTGGTTCAATGGGATGGAAATAATTTTTTGGTGAATAGTAACTTTTTTCATTAATTGCGATTAGAGGTAATTAATGTAATTTAAGGTAAAAATGATATTATAAAAATGTGAAAACACCATGACACTTGTCCTACCCCTATTTTATGAGTCATGGCCGACCAAGACAACCCATGGGTCGATTTAGGAGACCCTATGGAGCCTCTTGGGTGACATAATGACTTTAATTCCTTTTTTTTAAAATAAAGGTGAAAATCACACTAACATAAATTGTTTTACTAAAACAATTTTTAGAATGGGTTATACTAATCATAATTTTGTCTATAAATACTCTTTGTAAAGATAAAAATATTTCATACATCATGATAGTTTTATTATAATTTATAGACATTAAATAAATTAATTTATTTATGACATCATGATGATGCAACGATGACCTCATTAATGAACAGTTTAAATAAAATGAAATGATAATATAAAATCGAAGACCTACACTTTTCCAAAAACTATTGGATGGGAATATTTCGAAGCTGTATCATCTTATCTTAGAAATATATCAATGTGGGGCCTTAGAAATTCGAAACACTTTTGAAAATAAAATAATAGTTTCATGATTTCCAAAAGTGCCCCTCCTCTCCTCTTATAAAAGGCCCCCACCTCTACCTCATTTCACACACTCCTCAAGCCTTTGTCTCGGCCATTTCCTGCCCATATACTCTCTCCACATCCCTCTCCTCATCCTAGAGGATTCCCTTTGGGCAGAATCCTTTCAAAGGAAGCCTTTAGGCTCAAATCAAAAGGAGTTACACTTTTAAAGGTAATTCATTCTCTCATGTTCATTTGTTTTATTTTGCTTCTCCAACCCCATAAACTCTTTTTATTTACTTCTTTTGTAACAACTCCAGTATCTTCAATATAATAGGATGTTGTTATAAGATTTATTCAAGCTAAACTCTCACACAACTACATCAAATGGTTAAAGAACATACGGTTTCCATGGATGGCGAAATTCTGCCTCCCGAAACGATGATTGTTCAATACTCATTTAACACCTTCAAAGGTTTCCATTATGATGTCACTATTTTTATATATGATATATAATATTTTTATTATTTCCTTAAGGTTCTGTATTTTTCATTTATGGCATATCATTATTGTTTCCGTTATGGGTAAACACGATATCTTCATTTTAGGAAGTGCAGACTACCGCCCCCTAAAAGTGATTTGATTCGTTAATACCATGTGTGGGATGTGTAAAGGATAAAGTTAATGATATTATATATCTTATTATACTGTAATTATAATATACTCTTATATCATTATGATTCCATTCCAGAAAATATGAAATAGAAATGGAAGTAGTGTTCATGCGTACATACGGCTTACCGTCTCCATGAACGGTGTATTTCATTTCTTAAGTCTAAATGTGATGTAATATTATAAATACATGTATATGATTAATATATATGATATATATGTTATCCAAATCATTAATATAATTATGGATATAATGAACCTTTGACCAAATTAACAACATGTAAGTGTAAGAAGTCTATTTTTGACTTAAGAACCAAATACCGACAAAATGAACTTTATTAACTTAAATGATTACATGATGTTCATAACATGGTATAAAAGGAATAAAGAACTTGAAAAAGGTTCTTAAGCAAGTAGATATTAACTCAAGTTTATTATTCCGGACATTAAAGAACAATCGAGTCAAGTCGGACCCGAGGTAAGGGATCCTACTCCACTCTTTCTTTTTAAGTACACTCTTTTATGTCATTCCTTTTAAAGCTCATATTTCTTGTTATTGGGATGTTATTTTATATTAATATTACTGTAATTTTTATGTTCATGTGATGCGAGACCCTATTCTCTCTCATCAATCCATTTTGTAAGTTTTGAGTGGCACCGTTAGGCTGCCGAATTTTCGTAAGAGATCCAACCTCTCTCTTTCTTTTTAAGTACTCTCTTTTATGTCACTTCTTTTAAGATCCTATTTGTTATGTTGGGGGATGTTATTTTATATTCCTCTTTCTATAAAGATTAAGTTAATATGATGAGATACCCTATTTTATATCATCAATCCATTTTTGTAAGTTTTATATGGCGTCGTTAGGCTGCCGAGTTTTCATAAGGGATTTTTTATCTCACTTTTATTCCCGTGAGATTTATTCTACATTTGCCACAATTTCCTTTTAGTGGTGTATGTACTGCCCATTATTTTACTCATTGTGTAATATACTTTCTTTTATGAGTATTTACATCAATGTTGTATTTTCATTCTTTCATGAGGTGTATGTTTCGAAAGATACCCATGTCAGTAAGGGAACCTTTCACCCTCCTCTTTTTAAAAGACTTCTTTTGTTGGGTCTTTTAATTTACATATTGTTATGTTGGGATATGTTATCATATATCCTTATTGATGTAAATTTTATGTCCAAGTGCTGAGATACCCTTTTTTTATCTCTCATCAACTTATTTTGATGTGACGCCATTAGGCTGTCAAGGGAACTTCTTAACCCAATTTCGATTTCTTTGGGTTCAACATGTAGTTATTGAATATGCCATCCTTTGAATATGTGTGAATGACCTATTATTGTTTTACACTTAATATCCAATTATATTGGGTGTATTTATATTTGTCACACATAATTTTGATATTGATTTATCCTTAATTTAAGGATACCATCTTTATAAGTGATTTCATCACATTTTACATCTCTATTGAGACTTCATTGTTGTTATGCACCAATTCACTCATATATGGTGTATATACTGTCCTTTGGAATATTATATCATGAATCCATTTATTCTCATGATATTATAAATTTCTGATTAAATGTTATTCCTCAATTATTGTATTCAAGTGTCTCTAATTTTGGTAAAACCCCTTTAACCAAAATATCACTTTAAATGTTTTAATTGTTTGTTCTTATTAAGATCCATGTTTTCAAAATGGTTTTAAGGATTTATTTATAGGGATATTAATGGTTTAAAATGTTAAAAGCTTCCAGGTGGTATGGGACACTTTGATTCAAAAATCTCTTTATTAAATGTTTTAAATGGTTTTGAAAATGGTTTTTTAATGGATTCATTATTTCAATATCCTAAAATGTTATTGTGATTGAAATGTGGAAATGTTATGTTTCTTTTATTCATGTTTTATGTGATACGATTATGTTATGGTTATTGGGCATTGTTATGAAGAACGGGTGGTTCCGTGATAAACTAAGGGCGTCTGAGCCCGATATAGCTCTCCAATGCATTGGGTAACGCGAAGGAGTGAAACGTTAAGGTTTATCCGAAGAGATTTAGGGAATATACTGTGATGGGTATTCCAAACGTAACCAAGAGGGTTACTCCCTATGTATGGATTTTATGAATGCCTCAAGTTACCTTTATGTCATATGATTTCTATGATTTTATGAGGTATGTTAAAGTGCTTATGTTTTATGGGTAAAGTATGATTTCATTCTTATGTATACATGTACTCATGTTTCCTTTCCATATTTTTATATCCCTTACTGAGCTTTTTATGCTCATCCCAAGTTTTTTTTTGAAAATTTTTTCACAGGTCAAGGGAAGGGTACATGATGTGATGATAGTGTCAAGGATGTGTCAAGAAAGAATCCATGTTATATTTTAAATATGTTTCCATTGATGGGAAGAATGAATACTGTCTTTTATGTAACCACTTTGTTTAAATGTGGAATGTAATGCAAGTTTAATCATCTAATTCTCTAAAACTCTAAACCTGAAAAGATCCTCAATGTGTAATCTTGTAATAACTCAAGATTAAGTAAGGTTTAAGGCTGGGGCCTTATAGTTGGTATCAGAGGTCGGTTTAGATAACTTTAGAGGTTAGGGTATTCTCTAAGCACAAGTGACATTACAATAATGGTTAGGATTTCAAAAAGAGTCCTAGTTTTAGATAAAGTGAATGAGTAAGTATATATTAGTGTTTATCTTCCTCATTAGTACATGATGGTTATGTTGATATACTCACACTGAACTTTTTGGTTTTAGTAAATGGCTGGATCTAGCAGGCACCAAAGTGACAATGGGTTTGAAGGAAAGTGTGGTGGTTCTCTGATTAAGAGACTGGATGAGATGGGGGATTCAATGAGGAATCTCATGGTTGTTCTAAACCAACTATCAAGGAGTCATGATCAACCACTTAAACCTTGGTGAGTTCTCTAATGCATCATGTACGAGATGGCCAACTCGATGTGGAAATTCAGGTAATAATTATTAAGGTAACCATTAGGGTTTATATGATCCTTACTTTTTAGGTAATTATGGGTTGCTCTATGATATGATGGAAAATGAAAGGAATGAGATAAAATTGTGGTTAAAATATGTTATCATCATTTTTGAAGATTTTATCTCATTTTGGGGGATGTTTTAAGAATTATATAGTTTTGGAAAAAGGACAACACGCAGACCGTGTGACAACCCGTCTCGTCGGACAAAGCTGCGGGAATCGAACCCACAACCAAAGTGCGACTGGTATTTATCTCCTACCACTGGACTACGTGAAGTCCCTGGTTAGTTAGACTGATTCATTCTATTTATATGATTTTATGAATTAAGATTAAGTTGATTTTGGGTTATTTATGAAAATTATTAACCTATCATGGAGGATGTGTGATTAGGTTAATTACTTTTCAATACGAGACTTTAGGAGAAACTGATGTTGTTTGGAGATAAATGTTACGATTTAACTTGGAAGACTATGTGACTAAATCCTTCAAATACTTGGGTTTCAACCTTAGTTTGGTTTACGTTGAAGAATTTTATGGACAAATTGTTTATCTAATGGTCCTCGTTGAACTTTGGGTTTTGTTGGACAAATTTTGGAGGTTAAGAATAGATTTTCTTTTTATAAAGGGTTATCCTATTCTGGATTATCTGACCTTGTACTAACCGTTTTGGTTTTGTTTTTGGTTAAAGCCTAAAGACATGGGATGTATATAGTTCTCTTTGGTGGATTAGGTGATTCTCTAGAAGTTGATTATAGTACTCTTAATGCGAACAAGTCTCCCTAAATACTCGTCTTTTGGAAAAAAATATGAGTTTGATTAAGGAATCTAGTAAAAGTTGAAAGTCAACATGATAAGTGATTATGTTTCCTTATGAATAAATTCCTCAATAAAAAGTAACTTAAAACAAAAATGTTTTCTATTAACTTTTCCTACTGGGGAATCGAATACCGTTTAAACCATCACAAGTTTGTGATTTTCTCATGGTTAACTCTCTCCTAAACATGTTTTCTATCACTCTCCATCAGAACATGACCCTTTGTTTTTTTCCTCCATGTCCATATTTTCATACTTGGAATCCTAGTATGGGTTAACTCGGGTGACCATTGTACTTATCTTTCTTTATTTTAAAGTGATTTTTTTACCGACTCTTGTTCCGATGTGGGACTTTCAAGGATGTTTCCAAGCGCAATTTTAAAATTGCGAGGATGCAATTACCAAAAGGGGGGAAGGATGTAACACCCCAGGTAAATAAAGAATATGACATTTTCTTATTTATCAATATTTGTGAATAAAATATTAATATTACTTTAAAGGGGACGCTATGCTCGATGGCGTACCCAACACGCCACGGCGAGTTTCTTGGGAATCTTACGTTGCACTCTAATAATAAAATAATATTATTTTAAATGGTAGTTAACATGTAGCCGTTGTATTGGAGGTAATGGATAGAAATAACTAAAATATGATTATATATGTTTTTAAATGTTTTTACATTTATCCAATAAAAGACAAAGGCTTAAAATACAGAAAGAATTCAATTTTAGGCGTATATGACCTAGTTTTCACTAATGGTTCACTTATCTCCTTTTGATGGAGAACCATCATTAAATATAGTTTTGTTCACTCTTATACATTCTATTGGACAAAATAAAACTCTTCTTGAGAATCGGGACATCAAAATTTAATTTGTGTAAATTTTTGGTATCTTTCTGATAAAGTTCATTTTTTAATGAATAGTGTAAAATGTTGTATTTTAAATTCAAAACATCTTTTTAATATAATTTATTTATATGATTAGATTATCTTTTTAATTGGTCTTAATATTTAATCTGAATATATTTTTACCATTTAATCCAATGGTGGTCATTGGAATCAATTTCACTTTGAAATTAGACTTAAACTGGTGCAATCTTTTGATACTTATTGTTTTATAAAAACACGCTATTTGCTTTGACAGCGGGAATTAATTATTAAATTAATTAATGTGACTTATATTTTTTGAATTTTGTAAAATAGACTTCATTTTTGAATTCGGAATATCAAATATAGCTTAGGGTGAATTTTTGGTAATTTTCTGAAAAACTCCAATTTTTGATGAATAGTGAAACCACTAAGTGGTAATCAAGCAAACTGATTTTTCAGTTAAATGAAAGTTTACCACTAATGTGTATTGAATTTTGGAAATCTTACATACATGTTTGTCATTAGTATGTAAAATTTGGTTTAATGGGATGGAAATAATTTTTTGGTGAATAGTAACGTTTTTCATTAATCGCGATTAGAGGTAATTAGTGTAATTTAAGGTAAAAATGATATTAAAAAAATGTGAAAACACCATGACACTTGTCCTACCCCTATTGGATGAGTCATGGCCGACCCAGACAACCCATGGGTCGATTTAGGGGACCCTATGGAGCCTCTTGGGTGAGATAATGACTTTAATGCCTTTTTTAAAAATAAAGGTAAAAATGACACTAACATAAATTGTTTTACTAAAACAATTTTTAGAAGGAGTTATACTAATCATAATTTTGTATATAAATACTATTTGGAAAGATAAAAATATTTCCTACATCAGGATATATTTTTTTATAATTTTTAGACATTAAATAAATTAATTTAATTATGACATCATGATGATGCAACGATGACCTCATTAATGAACAGTTTAAATAAAATGAAACGATAATATAAAATATAAGACCTAAACTTGTCAAAAAACTATTGGATGGGAATATTTAGAAGCCTTATCATCTTATCTTAGAAATATATCAATGTGGGACCTTATAAATTCGAAACACTTTTGAAAATAAAATAATATTTTCATGATTTCCAAAAGTTCCCCTCCTCTCCTCTTATAAAAGGCCCCCACCTCTCCCTCATTTCACACACTCCTCAAGCCTTTGGATCGGCCATCCCCTGCCCATTTAATCTCTACACATCCCTCTCCTCATCCTAGAGGATTCCCTTTGGGTATAATCCTTTTAAAGGAAGCCTTTAGGCTCAAATCAAAAGGAGTTACACTTTTAAAGGTAATTCATTCTCTCATGTTCATTTGTTTTATTTTTCTTCTCCAACCCCCTAAAATATTTTTATTTACTTATTTTGTAAAACCACCAGTATCTTAAATATACTAGGATGTTGTTATAAGATTTATTCGAGCTACACTCTCACACAACTACATCAAATAGTTAAAGAACATACGGTTTCTGTGGATGGTGAAATTATGCCTCCCGAAATGACGATTGTTCAATACTCATTTAACACCTTCAAAGGTGGCCATTATGATGTCACTATTTTTATATATGATATATAATATGTTTATTCTTTCCTTATGCTTATGTATTTTTCATTTATGGAATACCATTATTGTTTCCATTATGGGTAAACACGATATCTTCATTTTAGGAAGTGCGGACTACCGCCCCCTAAAAGTGATTTGATTCGTTAATACCATATGTGGGATGTGTAAAGGATAAAGTTAATGATATTATATATGTTATTATACTTTAATTATAATATACTCTTATATAATTATGATTCCATTCCAGAAAATAAAAAATAGAAATGGAAGTAGTGTTCATGCGTACGTACGGCTTACCGTCTCCATGAACGGTGCATTTCATTTCATACCTCTAAATGTGATGTAATATTATAAATACATGTATATGATGAATATATATGATATATATGTTATCCAAATCATTAATATCATTCTGGATATAATGAACCTTTGACCAAATTAACAACATGTAAGTGTAAGAAGTCTATTTTTGACTTAAGAACCAAATACCGACAAAATGAACTTTATTAACTTAAATGATTACATGATGTTCATAACATGGTATAAAAGGAATAAAGAACTTGAAAAAGGTTCTTAAGAAAGTATAGATTAACTCAAGTTTATTATTCAGGACATTAAAGAACGATCGAGTCAAGTCGGACCCGAGGTAAGGGATCCTACTCCACTCTTTCTTTTTAAGTACACTCTTTTATGTCATTCCTTTTAAAGCTCATATTTCTTGTTATTGGGATGTTATTTTATATTCATATTACTGTAATTTTTATGTTCATGTGATGAGAGACCCTATTCTCTCTCATCAATCCATTTTGGAAGTTTTGAGTGGCACCGTTAGGCTGCCGAATTTTCGTAAGAGATCCAACCTCTCTCTTTCTTTTTAAGTACTCTCTTTTATGTCACTTCTTTTAAGATCCTCTTTGTTATGTTGGGGGATGTTATTTTATATTCCACTTTCTATAAAGATTAAGTTAATATGATGATATACCCTATTTTATCTCATCAATCCATTTTTGTAAGTTTTATGTGGCGCCGTTAGGCTACCGAGTTTTCGTAAGGGATTTTTCATCTCACTTTTATTCCCGTGAGATTTATGCTACATTTGCCCCAATTTCCTTTTAGTGGTGTATGTACTGCCCATTATTTTACTCATTGTGTAATATACTTTCTTTTATGAGTATTTACATCAATTTTGTATTTCCCTTCTTTCATGAGGTGTATGTTTCGAAAGATACCCATGTCGGTAAGGGAACCTTTCACCCTCCTCTTTTTAAAAGACTTCTTTTGTTGGGTCTTTTAATTTACATACTTTTATGTTGGGATATGTTCTCATATATCCTTATTGATGTAAATTTTATGTCCAAGTGTTGAGATACCCTTTTTTATCTCTCATCAACTTATTTTGATGTGACGCCGTTAGGCTGTCAAGGGAACTTCTTAACCCAATTTCGATTTCTTTGGGTTCAACATGTAGTTATTGAATATGCTGTCCTTTGAATATGTGTGAATGACCTATTATTTTTTTACACATAATATCCAATTATATTGGGTGTATTTATATTTGTCACACATAATTTTGAGATTGATTTATCCTTAATTTAAGGATACCTTCTTTATAAGGGATTTCATCACATTTTACATCTCTATTGAGACTTCATTGTTGTTATGCACCAATTCACTCATATATGGTGTATATACTGTCCTTTGGAATATTATATCATGAATCCATTTATTCTCATGATATTATAAATTTTTGATTAAATGTTATTCCTCAATTATTGTATTCAAGTGTCTCTAATTTTTGTAAAACCCCTTTAACCAAAATATCACTTTAAATGTTTTAATTGTTTGTTCTTATTAATATCCATGTTTTCAAAATGGTTTTATGGATTTATTTATATGGATATTAATGGTTTAAAATGTTAAAAGCTTCCAGGTGGTATGGGACACTTTGATTCAAAAATCACTTTATTAAATGTTTTAAATGGTTTTGAAAATGGTTTTTTAATGGATTCATTATTTCAATATCCTAAAATGTTATTGTGATTGAAATGTGGAAATGTTATGTTTTTTTATTCATGTTTTATGTGATACGATTATGTTATGGTTATTGGGCATTTTTATGAAGAACGGGTGGTTCCGTGATAAACTAAGGGCGGGTGATCCCGATATAGCTCTCCAATGCATTGGGTAACGCGAAGGAGTGAAACGTTAAGGTTTATCCGAAGAAATTTAGGGAATATACTGTGATGGGTATTCCAAACGTAACCAAGAGGGTTACTCCCTATGTATGGATTTTATGAATGCCTCAAGTTACCTTTATGTCATATGATTTCTATGATTTTATGAGGTATGTTAAAGTGATTATGTTTTATGGGTAAAGTATGATTTCATTCTTATGTATACATGTACTCATGTTTCCTTTCCATATTTTTATATCCCTTACTGAGCTTTTTATGCTCATCCCAAGTTTTTTTTGAAAATTTTCTCACAGGTCATGGGAAGGGTACATGATTTGATGATAATGTCAAGGATGTGTCAAGAAAGAATCCATGTTATATTTTAAATATGTTTCCGTTGATGGGAAGAATTAATACTGTCTTTTATGTAACCACTTTGTTTAAATGTGGAATGTAATGCAAGTTTAATCATCTAATTCTCTAAAACTCTAAACCTGAAAAGATCCTCAATGTGTAATCTTGTAATAACTAAAGATTAAGTATGGTTTAAGGATGGGGCCTTATAGTTGGTATCAGAGGTCGGTTTAGATAACTTTAGAGGTTAGGGTATTCTCTAAGCACAAGTGACATTACAATAATGGTTAGGATTTCAGAAAGAGTCCTAGTTTTAGATAAAGTGAATGAGTAAGTATATATTAGTGTTTATCTTACTCATTAGTACATGATGGTTATATTGATATACTCACACTGACCTTTTTGGTTTTAGTAAATGGCTGGATCTAGCAGGCACCAAAGTGACAATGGGTTTGAAGGAAACTGTGGTGGTTCTCTGATTAAGAGACTGGATGAGATGGGGGATTCAATGAGGAATCTCATGGTTGTTCTAAACCAACTATCAAGGAGTCATGATCAACCACTTAAACCTTGGTGAGTTCTCTAATGCATCATGTACAAGATGGCCAACTCGATGTGGAAATTCAGGTAATAATTATTAAGGTAACCATTAGGGTTTATATGATCCTTACTTTTTAGGTAATTATGGGTTGCTCTATGATATGATGAAAAATAAAAGGAATGAGATAAAATTGAGGTTAAAATATGTTATCATCATTTTTGAAGATTTTATCTCATTTTGGGGGATGTTTTAAGAATTATATAGTTTTGGAAAAAGGACAACATGCAGACCATGTGACAACCCGTCTCGTCGGACAATGCCGCGGGAATCGAACCCACAACCAAAGTGCGACTGGTATTTATCGCCTACTACTGGACTACGTAAAGTCCCTGGTTAGTTTGACTGATTCATTCTAGTTATATGATTTTATCAACTAAGAGTAAGTTGATTTTGGGTTATTTATGAAAATGATTAACCTATCATGGAGGATATGTGATTAGGTTAATTACTTTTCAATACGAGACTTTAGGAGCAACTGATGTTGTTTGGAGATAAATGTTATGATTTAACTTGGAAGACTATGTGACTAAATCCTTCAAATACTTGGGTTTCAACCTTAGTTTGGTTTACGTTGAAGAATTTTATGGACAAATTGTTTATCTAATGGTCCTCGTTGAACTTTGGGTTTTGTTGGACAAATTTTGGAGGTTAAGAATAGATTTTCTTTTTATAAAGGGTTATCCTTTTCTGGATTATCTGACCTTGTACTAACCGTTTTGGTTTTGTTTTTGGTTAAAGCCTAAAGACATGGGATGTATATAGTTCTCTTTGGTGGATTAGGTGATTTTCTAGAAGTTGATTATAGTACTCTTAATGCGAACAAGTCTCCCTAAATACTCATCTTTTGGAAAAAAAATATGAGTTTGATTAAGGAATCTAGTAAAAGTTGAAAGTCAACATGATAAGTGATTATGTTTCCTTATTAATAAATTCCTCAATAAAAAGTAACTTAAAACAAAAATTTTGTCTATGAACTTTTCCTACTGGGGAATCGAATACCGTTTAAACCATCACAAGTTTGTGATTTTCTCATGGTTAACTCTCTCCTAAACATGTTTTCTATAACTCTCCATCAGAACATGACCCTTTGTTTTTTTCCTCCATGTCCATATTTTCATACTTGGAATCATGGTATGGGTTAACTTGGGTGACCATTGTACTTATCTTTCTTTATTTTAAAGTGATTGTTTTACCGACTCTTGTTCCGATGTGGGACTTTCAAGGATGTTTCCAAGCGCAATTTTAAAATTGCGAGGACGCAATTCCCAAAAGGGGGGAAGGATGTAACACCCCAGGTAAATAAAGAATATGACATTTTCTTATTTATCCATATTTGTGAATAAAATATTAATATGACTTTAAAGGGGACGCTATGCTCGATGGCGTACCCAACACGCCACGACGAGTTTCTTGGGAATCTTACGTTGCACTCTAATAATAAAATAATATTATTTTAAATGGTAGTTAACATAAAGCCGTTGTATTGGCGGTAATGGATAGAAATAACTAAAATATGATAATATATGTTTTTAAATGTTTTTACATTTATCCAATAAATGACAAAGGCTTAAAATACAGAAAGAATTCAATTTTAGGCTTATATGACCTAGTTTTCACTAATGGTTCACTTATCTCCTTTTGATGGAGAACCGTCATTAAATAAAGTTTTGTTCACCCTTATACATTCTATTGGACAAAATAAAACTCTTCTTGAGAATCGGGACATCAAAATTTACTTTGTGTAAATTTTTGGTATCTTTCTGATAAAGTTCAATTTTTAATGAATAGTGTAAAATGTTGTATTTTAAATTCAAAAAATCTTTTTAATCTAATTTATTTATATGATTAGATTATATTTTGAATTGGTCTTAATGTGTAATCTGAATATATTTTTACCATTTAATCCAATGGTGGTCATTGGAATCAATTTCATTTTGAAATTAGACTTAAACTGGTGCAATCTTTTGATACTTATTGTTTTATAAAAACACGCTATTTGCTCTGACAGCGGGAATTAATTATTAAGTTAATTAATGTGACTTACATGTTTTGAATTTTCTAAAATAGACTTCATTTTTGAATTCGGAATATCAAATATAGCTTAGGGTGAATTTTTGGTAATTTTCTGAAAAACTCCAATTTTTGATGAATAGTGAAACCACTAAGTGGTAATCAAGCAAACTGATTTTTCAGTTAAATGAATGTTTACCACTAATGTTTATTGAATTTTCGAAATCTGACATACATGGTTGTCATTGTTATGTAAAATGTGGTTCAATGGGATGGAAATAATTTTTTGGTGAATAGTAACTTTTTTCATTAATCGCGATTAGAGGTAATTAGTGTAAATTAAGGTAAAAATGATATTAAAAAATGTGAAAACACCATGAAACTTGTCCTAACCCTATTGGATGAGTCATGTCCGACCAAGACAACCCATGGGTCGATTTAGGGGACCCTATGGAGCCTCTTGGGTGAGATAATGACTTTAATGGCTTTTTTTTTAAAATAAAGGTGAAAATGACACTAACATAAATTGTTTTACTAAAACAATTTTTAGAAGGAGTTATACTAATCATAATTTTGTCTATAAATACTCTTTGGAAAGATAAAAAGATTTTCTACATCATGATATTTTTTTTTATTTTTAGACATTAAATAAATTAATTTAATTATGACATCATGATGATGCAACGATGACCTCATTAATGAACAGTTTAAATAAAATGAAACGATAATATAAAATAGAAGACCTACACTTGTCCAAAGACTATTGTATGGGAATATTTAGAAGCCTTATCATATTATCTTAGAAATATATCAATGTGGGACCTTAGAAATTCGAAACACTTTTGAAAATAATATAATATTTTCATGATTTCCAAAAGTGCCCCTCCTCTCCTCTTATAAAAGGCCCCCACCTCTCCCTCATTTAACACACTCCTCAAGCCTTTGGATCGGCCATCCCCTGCCCATTTACTCTCTCCACATCCCTCTCCTCATCCTAGAGGATTCCCTTTGGGTAGAATCATTTCAAAGGAAGCCTTTTGGCTCAAATCAAAAGGAGTTATACTTTTAAAGGTAATTCATTCTCTCATGTTCATTTGTTTTATTTTGCTTCTCCAACCCCCTAAACTCTTTCTTTTTACTTATTTTGTAACAAACACAGTATATTCAATATACTAGGATGTTGTTATAAGATTTATTCGAGCTAAACTCTCACAAAACTACATCAAATGGTTAAATTACATACGGTTTCCGTGCATGGCGAAATTCTGCCTCCCGAAACGATGATTGTTCAATACTCATTTAACACCTTAAAAGGTGGACATTATGATGTCACTATTTTTATATATGATATATAATATTTTTATTCTTTACTTAAGATTCTGTATTTTTCATTTATGGCATACCATTATTGTTTCCATTATGGGTAAACACGATATCTTCATTTTAGGAAGTGCGGACTACCGCCCCCTAAAAGTGATTTGATCCGTTAATACCATGTGTGGGATGTGTAAAGGATAAATTTAAGGATATTATATATGTTATTATACTTTAATTATAATATACTCTTATATGATTATGATTCCATTCCAGAAAATACGAAATAGAAATGGAAGTAGCGTTAATGCGTACGTACGGCTTACCGTCTCCATGAACGGTGCATTTCATTTCTTACCTCTAAATGTGATGTAATATTATCAATAAATGTATATGATGAATATATATGATATATATGTTATCCAAATCATTAATATAATTCTGGATATAATGAACCTTTGACCAAATTAACAACATGTAAGTGTAAGAAGTCTATTTTTGACTTAAGAACCAAATACTGACAAAATGAACATTATTAACTTAAATGATTACATGATGTTCATAACATGGTATAAAAGGATTAAAGAACTTGAAAAAGGTTCTTAATCAAGTATAGATTAACTAAAGTTAATTATTCAGGACGTTAAAGAACGATCGAGTCAAGTCGGACCTGAGGTAAGGGATCATACTCCACTCTTTCTTTTTAAGTACACTCTTTTATGTCATTCCTTTTAAAGCTCATATTTGTTGTTATTGGGATGTTATTTTATATTAATATTACTGTAATTTTTATGTTCATGTGATGAGAGACCCTATTCTCTCTCATCAATCCATTTTGGAAGTTTTGAGTGGCACCGTTAGGATACCAAATTTTCCTAAGAGATCCAACCTCTCTCTTTCTTTTTAAGTACTCTCTTTTATGTCACTTCTTTTAAGCTCCTCTTTGTTATGTGGGGGATGTTATTTTATATTACTCTTTCTATAAATATTAAGTTAATATGATGAGATACCCTATTTGATCTCATCAATCCATTTTTTGTAAGTTTTATGTGGCGCCGTTAGGCTGCCGAGTTTTCGTAAGGGATTTTTCATCTCACTTTTATTCCCGTGAGATTTATGCTACATTTGCGACAATTTCCTTTTAGTTGTGTATGTACTGCCCATTATTTTACTCATTGTGTAATATACTTTCTTTTATGAGTATTTACATCAATGTTTTATTGTCCTTCTTTCACAAGGTGTATGTTTCAAAAGATACCCATGTCGGTAAGGGAACCTTTCACCCTCTTCTTTTTAAAAGACTTCTTTTGTTGGGTCTTTTAATTTACATATTTTTATATTGCGATATGTTCTCATATATCCTTATTGATGTAAATTTATGTCCAAGTGATGAGATACCCTTTTTTTATCTCTCATCAACTCATTTTGATGTGACGTCGTTAGGCTGTCAAGGGAACTTCTTAACCCAATTTCGATTTCGTTGGGTTCAACATGTAGTTATTGAATATGTAATCCTTTGAATATGTGTGAATGGCCTATTATTGTTTTACACTTAATATCCAATTATATTGGGTGTATTTATATTTGTCACACATAATTTTGAGATTTATTTATCCTTAATTTAAGGATACCTTCTTTATAAGGGATTTCATCACATTTTACATCTCTATTGAGACTTCATTGTTGTTATGCACCAATTCACTCATATATGGTGTATATACTGTACTTTGGAATATTATATCATGAATCCATTTATTCTCATGATATTATAAAGTTCTGATTAAATGTTATTCCTCAATTATTGTATTCAAGTGTCTCTAATTTTGGTAAAACCCCTTTAACCAAAATATCACTTTAAATGTTTCAATTATTTGTTCTTATTAATATCCATGTTTTCAAAATGGTTTTAAGGATTTATTTATATGGATATTAATGTTTTAAAATGTTAAAAGCTTCAAGGTGGTATGTGACACATTGATTCAAAAATCTCTTTATTAAATGTTTTAAATGGTTTTGAAAATGGTTTTTTAATGGATTCATTATTTCAATATCCTAAAATGTTATTGTGATTGAAATGTGGAAATGTTATGTTTATTTTATTCATGTTTTATGTGATACGATTATGTTATGTTTCTTGGGCATTATTATGAAGAACGGGTGGTTCCGTGATAAACTAAGGGCGAGTGAGCCCGATATAGCTCTCTAATGCATTGGGTAACGCGAAGGAGTGAAACGTTAAGGTTTCTCCGAAGGGATTTAGGAAATATACTGTGATGAGTATTCCAAACGTAACCAAGAGGGTTACTCCCTACGTATGGATGTTATGAATGCCTCAAGTTACCTTTATGTCATATGATTTCTATGATTTTATGAGGTATGTTAAAGTGCTTATGTTTTATGGGTAAAGTATGATTTCATTCTTATGTATACATGTACTCATGTTTCCTTTCCATATTTTTATATCCCTTAATGAGCTTTTTATGCTCATCCCATGTTTTTTTTGAAATGTCTCTCACAGGTCAAGGGAAGGCTACATGATGTGATGATAGTGTCAAGGATGTGTCAAGAAATAATCCATGTTATATTTTAAATATGTTTCCGTTGATGGGAAGAATGAATACTGTCTTTTAGGTAACCACTTTGTTTAAATGTGGAATGTAATGCAAGTTTAATGATCTAATTCTCTAAAACTATAAACCTGAAAAGATCCTCAATGTGTAATCTTGTAATAACTCAAGATTAACTAAGGTTTAAGGCTGGGGCCTTATAGTTGGTATCAGAGGTCGGTTTAGATAACTTTAGAGGTTATGGTATTCTCTAAGCACAAGTGACATTACAATAATGGTTAGGATTTCAGAAAGAGTCCTAGTTTTAGATAAAGTGAATGAGTAAGTATATATTAGTGTTTATCTTCCTCATTAGTACATGATGGTTATGTTGATATACTCACACTGACCTTTTTGGTTTTAGTAAATGGCTGGATATATAAGGCACCAAAGTTGCAATGGGTTTGAAGGAAATTGTGGTGGTTCTCTGATTAAGAGACTGGATGAGATGGGGGATTCAATGAGGAATCTCATGGTTGTTCTAAACCAACTATCAAGGAGTCATGATCAACCACTTAAACCTTGGTGAGTTCTCTAATGCATCATGTACGAGATGGCCAACTCGATGTGGAAATTCAGGTAATAATTATTAAGGTAACCATTAGGGTTTATATGATCCTTACTTTTTAGGTAATTATGGGTTGCTCTATGATATGATGGAAAATGAAAGGAATGAGATAAACTTGAAGTTAAAATATGTTATGATCATTTTTTAATATTTTATCTCATTTTGGGGGATGTTTTAAGAATTATATAGTTTTGGAAAAAGGACAACACGCCGACCGTGTGACAACCTGTCGCGTCGGACAAAGCTGCGGGAATCGAACCCACAACCAAAGTGCCACTGGTATTTATCGCCTACCACTGGACTACGTGAATTCCCTGGTTAGTTTTACTGATTCATTCTATTTATATGACTTTATTAATTAAGAGTAAGTTGATTTTGGGTTATTTATTAAAATGATTAACCTATCATGGAGGATATGTGATTAGGTTAATTACTTTTCAATACGAGACTTTAGGAGCAACTGATGTTGTTTGGAGATAAATGTTACGATTTAACTTGGAAGACTATGTGACTAAATCGTTCAAATACTTGGGTTTCAACCTTAGTTTCGTTTACGTTGAATAATTTTATGGACAAATTGTTTATCTAATGGTCCTCGTTGAACTTTGGGTTTTGTTGGACAAATTTTGGAGGTTCAGAATAGATTTTCTTTTTATAAAGGGTTATCCTTTTCTGGATATCTGACCTTTTACTAACCTTTTTGGTTTTGGTTTTGGTTAAAGACTAAAGACATTGGATGTATATAGTTCTCTTTGGTGGATTAGGTGATTCTCTAGAAGTTGATTATAGTACTCTTAATGCGAACAAGTCTCCCTAAATACTCGTCTTTTGGAAAAAAAAATATGAGTTTGATTAATGAATCTAGTAAAAGTTGAAAGTCAACATGATAAGTGATTATGTTTCCTTATGAATAAATTCCTCAATAAAAAGTAACTTAAAACAAAAATGTTGTCTATTAACTTTTCCTACTGGGGAATCGAATACCGTTTAACCCATCACAAGTTTGTGATTTTCTCGTGGTTAACTCTCTCCTAAACATGTTTTCTATCACTCTCCATTAGAACATGACCCTTTGTTTTTTTCCTCCATGTCCATATTTTCATACTTGGAATCCTAGTATGGGTTAACTCGGGTGACCTTTGTACTTATCTTTCTTTATTTTAAAGTGATTGTTTTACCGACTCTTGTTCCGATTGGGGACATTCAAGGATGTTTCCAAGCGCAATTTTAAAATTGCGAGGACGCAATTCCCAAAAGGGGGGAAGGATGTAACACTCCAGGTAAATAAAGAATATGACATTTTCTTATTTATCCATATTTGTGAATAAAATATTAATATGACTTTAAAGGGGACACTATGCATGATGGCATACCCAACACGCCACAACGAGTTTCTTGGGAATCTTACGTTGCACTCTAATAATAAAATAATATTATTTTAAATGGTAGTTAACATGTAGCCATTGTATTGGCGGGAATGGATAGAAATAACTAAAATATTATTATATATGTTTTTAAATGTTTTTACATTTATCCAATAAAAGATAAAGGCTTAAAATACGGAAATAATTCAATTTTAGGCGTATATGACCTAGTTTTAACTAATGGTTCACTTATCTCCTTTTGATGGAGAACCGTCATTAAATATAGTTTTGTTCACTCTTATACATTCTATTGGACCAAATAAAACTCTTCTTGAGAATCAGGACATCAAAATTTACATTGTGTAAATTTTTGGTATCTTTCTGATAAAGTTCATTTTTTAATGAATAGTGTAAAATGTTGTATTTTAAATTCAAAACCTCTTTTTAATCTAATTTATTTATATTATTAGATTATATTTTGAATTGGTCTTAATGTTTAATCTGAATATATTTTTACCATTTAATACAATGGTGGTCATTGGAATCAATTTCACTTTGAAATTAGACTTAAACTGGTGCAATCTTTTGATACTTATTGTCTTATAAAAACACGCTATTTGCTCTGACAGCAGGAATTAATTATTAAATTAATTAATGTGAATTATATGTTTTGAATTTTGTAAAATAGACTTCATTTTAGAATTTGGAATATCAAATATAGCTTAGGGTGAATTTTTGGTAATTTTCTGAAAAACTCCAATTTTTGATGAATAGTGAAACCACTAAGTGATAATCAAGCAAACTGATTTTTCAGTTAAATGAAAGTTTACCACTAATGTGTATTGAATTTTGGAAATCCGACATACATGGTTGTCATTAGTATGTAAAATGTGGTTCAATGGGATTGAAATAATTTTTTGGTGAATAGTAACTTTTTTAATTAATCGCGATTAGAGGTAATTAGTGTAATTTAAGGTAAAAATGATATTATAAAAATGTGAAAACACCATGAAACTTGTCCTACCCCTATTGGATGAGTCATGGCCGACCAAGAAAACCCATGGGTCGATTTAGGGGACCTTATGGAGCCTCTTGGGTGAGATAATGACTTTAATGCCTTTTTTTAAAATAAAGGTGAAAATGACACTAACATAAATTGTTTTCCTAAAACAATTTTTAGAAGGGGTTATACTAATCATAATTTTGTCTATAAATACTATTTGGAAAGATAAAAAAGATTTACTACATCAGGATATTTTTTTTATAATTTTTAGGCATTAAATAAATTAATTTAATTATGACATCATGATGATGCAACGATGACCTCATTAATGAACAGTTTAAATAAAATGAAACGATAATATAAAATCTAAGACCTACACTTGTCCAAAAACTATTGGATGGGAATATTTAGAAGCCTTATCATCTTATCTTAGAAATATATCAATTTGGGACCTTAGAAATTCGAAACACTTTTGAAAATAAAATAATGTTTTCATGATTTCCAAAAGTGCCCCTCCTCTCCTCTTATAAAAGGCCCCCACCTCTACCTCATTTCACACACTCCTCAAGCCTTTGGCTCGGCCATCCCCTGCCCATTTACTCTCTCCACATCCCTCTCCTCATCCTAGAGGATTCCCTTTGGGAATAATCCTTTCAAAGGAAGCCTTTAGGCTCAAATCAAACGGAGTTACACTTTTAAAGGTAATTCATTCTCTCATGTTCATTTGTTTTATTTTGCATCTCCAACCCCATAAAATCTATTTATTTACTTGTTTTGTAAAACCACCAGTATATTAAATATACTAGGATGTTGTCATAACATTTATTCTAGCTATACTCTCACACAACTACATCAAATGGTTAAATAACATACGGTATCCGTGGATGGCGAAATTTTGCCTCCTGAAACGATGATTGTTCAATACTCATTTAACACCTCAAAAGGTGGCCATTATGATGTCACTATTTTTATATATGATATATAATATTTTTATTCTTTCCTTAAGCTTCTGTATTTTTCATTTATGGCATACCATTATTGTTTCCATTATGGGTAAACACGATATCTTCATTTTAGGAAGTGCGGACTACCGCCCCCTAAAAGTGATTTGATTCGTTAACACCATATGTGGGATGTGTAAAGGATAAAGTTAATTATATTTTATATGTTATTATACTGTAATTATAATATAATTTTATATCATTATGATTCCATTCCAGAAAATACGAAATAGAAATGGAAGTACCGTTCATGCTTACGTACGGCTTACCGTCTCCATGAACGGTGCATTTCATTTATTACCTCTAAATGTGATGTAATATTATAAATACATGTATATGATGAATATATATGATATATATGTTATCCAAATCATTAATATCATTCTAGATATAATGAAACTTTGACCAAATTAACAACATGTAAGTGTAAGAAGTCTATTTTTGACTTAAGAACCAAATACCGAGAAAATGAACATTATTAACTTAAATGATTACATGATGTTCATAACATGGTATAAAAGGAATAAAGAACTTGAAAAAGGTTCTTAAGCAAGTATAGATTAACTCAAGTTTATTATTCAGGACGTTAAAGAACGATCGAGTCAAGTCGGACCCGAGGTAAGGGATCCTACTCCACTCTTTCTTTTTAAGTACACTCTTTTATGTCATTCCTTTTAAAGCTCATCTTTCTTGTTATTGGAATGTTATTTTATATTAATCTTACTGTAATTTTTATGTTCATGTGATTAGAGACCCTATTCTCTATCATCAATCCATTTTGGATGTTTTGAGTGGCACCATTAGGCTGCCGAATTTTTGTAAGAGATCCAACCTCTCTCTTTCTTTTTAAGTACTCTCTTTTATGTCACTTCTTTTAAGCTCATCTTTGTTATGTTGGGGGATGATATTTTATATTCCTCCTTCTATAAATTTTAAGTTAATATGATTAGATACCCTATTTGATCTCATCAATCCATTTTTGTAAGTTTTATGTGGCGCCGTTAGGCTGCCGAGTTTTCGTAAGGGATTTTTCATCTCACTTTTATTCCCGTGAGATTTATGCTACATTTGCCACAATTTCCTTTTAGTGGTGTATGTACTGCCCATTATTTTACTCATTGTGTAATATACTTTCTTTTATGAGTATTTAGATCAATTTTGTATTTTCCTTCTTTCACGTGGTGTATGTTTCGAAAGATACCCATGTCAATAAGGGAACCTTTCACCCTCCTCTTTTTAAAAGACTTCTTTTGTTGGATCTTTTAATTTACATATTGTTATGTTGGGATATGTTCTCATATATCCTTATTGATGTAAATTTTATGTCCAAGTTATGAGATACCCTTTTTTATCTCTCATCAACTCATTTTGATGTGACGCAGTTAGGCTGTCAAGGGAACTTCTTAACCCAATTTCGATTTCTTTGGGTTCAACATGTAGTTATTGAATATGTCATCCTTTGAATATGTGTGAATGACCTATTATTGTTTTACACTTAATATCCAATTATATTGGGTGTATCTATATTTTTCACACATAATTTTGAGATTGATTTATCCTTAATTTAAGGATACCTTATTTACAACGGATTTCATCACATTTTACATCTCTATTGAGACTTCATTGTTGTTATGCACCAATTCACTCATATATGGTGTATATACTGTCCTTTGGAATATTATATCATGAATCCATTTATTCTCATGATATTATAAGGTTCTGATTAAATGTTATTCCTCAATTATTGTATTCAAGTGTCTCTAATTTTGGTAAAACCACTTTAACCAAAATATCACTTTAAATGTTTTAATTGTTTGTTCTTATTAATATCCATGTTTTCAAAATGGTTTTAAGGATTTATTTATATGGATATTAATGGTTTAAAATGTTAATAGCTTCAAGGTGGTATGGGACACTTTGATTCAAAAATCTCTTTATTAAATGTTTTAAATGGTTTTAAAAATGGGTTTTTAATGGATTCATTATTTCAATATCCTAAAATGTTATTGTGATTGTAATGTGGAAATGTTATGTTTATTCTATTCATGTTTTATGTGATACGATTATGTTATGGTTCTTGGGCATTGTTATGAAGAACGGGTGGTTCCGTGATAAACTAAGGGCGGGTGAGCCCGATATAGCTCTCCAATGCATTGGGTAACGCGAAGGAGTGAAACGTTAAGGTTTCTCCGAAGAGATTTAGGGAATATACTGTGATGGCTATTCCAAACGTAACCAATAGGGTTACTCCCTACCTATGGATGTTATGAATGCCTCAAGTTACCTTTATGTCATATGATTTCTATGATTTTATGAGGTATGTTAAAGTGCTTATGTTTTATGGGTAAAGTATGATTTCATTCTTATGTATACATGTACTCATGTTTCCTTTCCATATTTTTATATCCCTTATTGAGCTTTTTATGCTCATCCCAAGTTTTTTTTTTGAAATGTTTTTCACAGGTGAAGGGAAGGGTACATGATGTGATGATAGTGTCAAGGATGTTTCAAGAAAGAATACATGTTATATTTTAAATATATTTCCGTTGATGGGAAGAATAAATACTATCTTTTATGTAACCACTTTGTTTAAATGTGGAATGTAATGCAATTTTCATGATCTAATTCTCTAAAACTCTAAACCTGAAAAGATCCACAATGTGTAATCTTGTAATAACTCCAGATTAAGTAAGGTTTAAGGATGGGGACTTATAGTTGTGAGTGTTGACCTTTGGATAGATATCTTGAAAAAAACAAAGGTAGTATAAATGAATATGTTAAGACTTGTACATACTAAGATGGAAAACATTAGAAATAAATGTGTTCAAGAGAAAATTGCAGTGATTCCAATTGATGAGAATATGACTGAGACTACAATAAGATATTTTATACATGTTACAATAAGACCTAGGGATCCATATATTAACATATTAATCTTTATGAAAAATTCGCTTAATAAAATAAGTGTTGGAAGACCTAAAATGAACCTTAAAAAATTATTCAAGACGATCTTGTTTTAAATGATTTCAATGAAAATATGTCCTTCAAAACATCAAATTGGAAACATTCAATCAATATATTCAAACACATTTAATTTTATTTAAGTATTTTTTTCATTGTAGATTGTATTATACACTACCTCTTTTTAACCACCACTCATTTCAAGGAAGACTTCTTTTCCCTCCAATTTACCTTTTTCTAGTTGCATCTTTAAAGCATTGATTTTGAAGTGCTTTTTTGGAAGGAGGAACAAATGTTTAGTGCCCTTAAGAAGACAAGACCAGATATTTCTACTCATATGAGGATTGAAATGAGTTGGAGTATATAGATAATAGGATGAGAAATTGATTCAGGAAAAGGATATGCTGGTTATAATCTCGTAAATTACCCCACAATACCAGATCATGTGTTGGATCCCTTGTTGGGTGTAGTACCACCAGATTGAGGTATGTAACCCTTGATGATGTCTTCTTTATGTATGTTAAATGTTTGGGTACTTTTAGGGAGAGGTTTAATGGTCTTGGGAAGGTTTCGGTATTTTCTAAGGGTGCACCGTTTGAGCATGGTTTGAGGAAAACATGTGTTTTCTCCAAGACATTGTGCATCTTGAGGAATAGGGCTATGGGATGGCGCACAGTTTGTAAATTGGATGTCCACCCTAGGTAAAGTGTGAAGCATGTGACAATGAGTTTCTAAATGATTAGAGCACGGTTTTTCTAACTATGTGGTCCAATCATGCAGGGCACCCTATGGTATAGTAGTTGTCTCATGGTTTGTCAAACCGTGAGCAGTTTTAAAAAATGGGTTTTTAAAAACATGTTCACTTCGGATATACCCTAAAACACTCATTTCTCCCCCAAATTAAACCAAACATGGGATTCACTTTTTTCAGTTGTTTGAGGGGATCTCACACCCATTTTTAAATCAATTCAAAGGCTTTTATTTGTGTTTTAAAGATGGTTATTCTTTGGTTGGTCACTCTCCTTGGTTGTTTTTGGGTTTTCTCTAGATATAGTTCTCTCTCTCTATCTATCTCTCTCAGTTTTCTATATCTACTATCGTCACATGTAGATCTACTATTTTTGTTACCTAAAATGATGAGATTTGGGCTTGTTGATGTCAGGAAAGGAGATCTAGGGTGGTTTTGTGGAGATTTCATGTGGGTTTATGGTGCAGTTTTTCATTGCATGTTTTCGCCAAAACCTGAAGGTATGTGGCCTCTATCTCCACTATATTTTGATAGAAGTTTAAGACCTAAATTTCAAATTAATAGTTTTTACTTGATATTAGTGATGTTTTTGATGTGTGAATCTTGATTGAAACCATTTTTTTGATGATTTCTAGATTTTAAGGAAAATGGGGTTTTGTTTTTTAGTGTGCTTTGTGTTGGTTTTTAAAATTGTGATATTGAAATTGGTGGGTTGGTTTTTTTTATGGAAATGAGTTGTGAAAAGGGTTTTCAATGAAATGACGGTTTTTCTGAAATGAGGTTGGGAATGGATGTGAAATAATGGTGTTTTCAATAAATGTGATTTTATTGAATGGTTTAAGAAAATTGATGAAATTATTGTTTTGGTTTAAAGGGTTTTTTTTGTTTACAACTGTTGGTTTATATGATGTTGTAAATATTGGATGGAATGTTGTTGCGATTTGGAAAATGTGAATTGCATGGTTATTTACCTAAGTGGTTAAGAACGAGTTGGATGAGATGGATCATGGTTTTGAATTACCACCATCATGTGGGTGTGAAGTACCACTATAAATAGGGGATGAGTTATGGATGTGAAGATCCACCATCAATGAACACTGAGCTCATGTGGTTAGTTTGTGGACATGGTTGTGTTTTGCATGTAGCCTCGCAAGCGAATTGGGTTATGCCAATAAGTGTTTAGAAAATCGGTATGGATGGTATGGTTTCTTCTTGTAAACATGTGTTGTTTGGGTTGAAATGGTTACAGTAATTATGTGTTTGGCTTTCTAAAAATTATAAAGTTGTTTTAATGGATTTATAAAAAAAATTATATATATTTTTTAACTGATTTTATCATAGTAGCATGTGTAAGGATGTAATTTTAGGTAAAATGTAATGTATTATTACTCGCCCCCTTATTTATCACTTTGGTTCTTTTGAAGAAGATGTATTCTATGTAATAGTTAAAGGTAAAACATCTCATTCACTTTGTGATTCATCGTGATTCTTTGGAGGTCTTATGGTGCTTGGAGCATGAAACATGGTGTGGAGCCATGTAGTTGTGTCATGGATTATTTGGTTTTTTTATTTAGTTATCATTTTGGTACTCTGAATATGGTATTGTGATGGTTTTGGATTTTCTATTCTTTAAAAAATGTCGAATTGTAATACATTGTTAACATGCATCATGTATTTTTCATATTTTCAGGTTTGTTGTTTTTTATCATTCAAAGGAAAAATTGATCCCCAGTTGTTATTGAATCCCTTAGCATTTATTTTTAGCCTTTGGCACCTTGGGAACGTTGTTTAAGGCCAAGTAGAACCTCTGGCTAAACTCAAGGCAACGAGGAGGGGCGGGATGTTACAAGTGGTATATGTTTATTCAGTCCTTGACTATCAAGTGAAAGTAGTTTTTTCGGTTGTTGTGAATTCATTGTTAGTCTTGCATTTGGTACTCATTATTGTTTTATACCTCAAGTTGGAATGGTTTAAAGGGGTATTATTGTTGGAAAAATAAATGTATACCATAAAAGGACATATCTAATCCATTTTTGTTGAACTTCATGTTACTTGGAAGTTGGGTACATAACTGTTTTGGAGAAACTTATAGAATAATGTTCTCATTGTCTTGGTTATAGCCAATAAGAACAGAAGGACATGCATGGTAGAAATTACATCCCACTAGGATGTCATATTTCATTTGGCATAATGATTTATGTGTGTTACAAATGTATTTATTTTTGAAAAATATGACAATTGTTTTTTTGGAGTCTGAATCCCTCATCAGACTTATGGTCTAATGTGGTCCATATTATTCATTATAAAATAACATCAAGTCATACTTTATAGATCACCTTGAGGATTAGGGTCTACCTATTTTATACTTTAACATGGTATCAAAGGAGGTTTTCTAAACCCAAACCCCCTCTCATCCCCCCCCCCCCATTTAGGGTTTCCAATAATTCCCCCTGTGGGGGGAGTTGACCTCCAGATCCTGACTCATTTGTCATCGCCCACTCTAACATTGTTTTCCTCAGCGGCGCTCCACACCTACCCTACTAGTTTCATTCCTCCTACCCTATTAAATGGACCTACCTTCCCCTATGTTACTCCTTAAGGAAGCCTCTGTTACTCACGCTCCTCCCATGGTCGCCTCTCTATGAGGACTTCCTAACTGCCTCCCTATTCCACCTCCAGTTCCATCGCCATTCATCCCTGCGTGATAGATCCTACAGGGTCGTCACTAGTGAGTGATTCATTCCGTATGACTCCTCCAGTGACGACTGATTCCCCATAGGGGACTCCCTACAGAATTACCTCCAACCTTCAGCTCTTTTGTCCGGGGATCCCCATCTTACGTGGCTCCTCCGGATGGCCACCTTTGGGGGCCCATATCTACGTGTGACTCCCACCCATCTGACCCTCTAGTGCACCAATCCCATTCCCAACACCGCCTCCTTGTTTGTGACTCCTCTTGAGCTTCCACACACCTCCTCCACCTCTCGGGAGACAGCGCTTCCCCACGTCATTCTTCGTGTGTCACCTCCTTCCTTGCTCATCGCCCCCTACTACACCTAGCTTTCCAAGACACCAAACCCCCATGCAGAACCTCCAACTCCTCCTTCGGCTAATCCCTCTTGCTCCTTCACCGTGTCCTGACTGACGATGTTGGCTCCCTAGACATCACTTCTCCCAATCATCTTCTTGTGATGGATCGCTTCTATACCTACATCTTGTCATTGGTCTATAGTGTGGCTATTGTGTGTCTTTCCCAACGCTCTATCGTCTGGAACCTCTAGCTTGGTTTTCCTGGAACTCTATCTGACCCCACTAGTTAGTATTTCCCGTTGCTCTATCATCTCTCCCGACTAGTTCGGGTTTTGTCGGCGATTTGATGATCGGCCCTGCCTGTGCGGTTCCAATGTTGTGACTTGATGACATGTCGCACCACTGATTTAATCTGGCCTTTCAGTGCCATCTTTAATCATCCATCATTTTTATCTCAAGGGGGGATGCGATCTTTAGGGGGAGCTACAATCTTGAGGGGGAGCAGTAATTGCAGATGATTTGCCTTTTTTTTGTTTTGTATTATTTTGTAATCAATCTGGGTATATCAAGCTTGAGGGAGAGAGTTTTCATATTTTCTTGTTTTCTTTGTATTGTCGTTTCTTTTTTCTCCTTTCTTTATGTTTCTAAAATATCTACACCTAGCTTGAGGGGAAGTGTTGGAGTCTGTATCCCACATCATGCTTATGGTATGATGTGGTCTTTATTATTCCTTATAAAAGAACCTCAAGGCCTAATTTAGAGAGCACCATGAATATACATGTCTACCTATTTTAGAATTTAATATTTTTCGAATGTGTGAATTTTGAAATAGAATGGATGTGGTATTTTTAAATTGGGTCAATTTTCAAAATAAGGTGGATTTTTAAAAAATGGTTGAACATGGAAACTATTGAATTTTGGAAAGCATGGTTATTATAGTTTCAAGGAGATATAATTTGAAATTGTAAGCCTTTAGTTTCTATGGAGTGAGGCTTATAATTTTTCTCATGTAGATAGAAATGGAACTGGGTAGACATGGTATAGACCAATCAGAGGATGCTCCCAAATATCTGGTTGCACCTAAGTCCCAGGTGAACTAGCAACTAGTGCAAGTATAGTGAATGCATTCCGTGCTTTGGAAAATGTTGATGGAAGCGATGATCTGAGGCATGTGGATCACTCATTTCTATTTCAAAAGAAGAACCCTCCCATTTTGGGGGTGATTCAAAACCAAAAGTGAAAAACATGGATAAAAAGGATGAATCGAATCCTAAATTTCTATGGCACATCAGTAGAGTTAAAACTAAATTTGGTAACATATATATTGGAAGACCTCATATGTCAGTTGTGGGAGTTGGTTTTATATGCTAGAATGGACCAAGGTATAACAATGGAATGATTTGAGGAATTGTTCAACAAACAATTCTAACTCCACATGTTCAAGATTCAGTGAATTGTTTTTATGCCTGATGCAAGAGGACATATTGGTAGGGGAATATGTGGCTAAATTCATGACTTTAGTCTAGTTTTCACCTGAGATAGCAGCTCGTGTGTCGTTGAAGGCTCGAATCATTGAATTGGGCTTGAGGTAAAAAAAATCTTCAAAAATAGAGATTTTGTGTATAAGGGATTATATGAAAATGGTGAACAGATCAATAGAGGATGAAAGGGAAATTTTTGGGGAAACGAGCAGGGGAATCATGTTGATACTGACAGGAAACAGTGGGAACTCTAACGCGAGGATCAAGCACAAGAGAGACACTTATTTCCACGATGGGAGTGTGGATTAGAATCTAATGCTAGGATCGTTAAACCTTCATCTAAAACCTAAAACCAAGATAATGATTCCAGTTTAGCTCTCTAATACACTTGAAGTGGGATGGTATAGAATAAATCAAGTGTGTCATAAATACAAGTAGATGAGGAATCTCCTGTGCTATTTTTGCAGTGCTCTGAGATCAGGTTTTTTTGGCACTCCTCAGTTGGGGTGTGTTCTCATGCAAGAGGACCATGTAGTTGCATGTGGATCACGGAAGATGAGGATGTATTAGAAGAACTACCCAACAAATTATTTGGAGTTTGTGGTGGTGGTTCATGCATTGAAAACATGTCATCACTATCTCTTCAGGTAGAAATTCATTGTATTTATCAACAATACGATCATGAAGAATATTTTCTCACAGAAAGATCTAAATCTAAGGAAATTTAGATGGATGGAGTATCATCACATGTTTACCTTTTAACTGATGTACACACATTGTAATGGGTATTTTGTGGCATATGTATTAATTAGAAAGTCATACACTAAAGTGAGAAAACAACCATTAGATATGTGGAAGTTTATGTTGTTCATAGTCAATATGCAGTTGGAATGTGAAGACCGAGAAAATATAGTGGTTTTCTAGTTTCGTTAGATCATCACTTGGTTGGTTTATTTATAGAGGCACAATGGTCAGATTCATATTTTGTGACTATGAGGTCGAAACTCAATGGTGGGGAGACCATTAAGTGCTAGAAACTAGATGTAAATTCAGTGTTGTAATTTTGGAATTGGTGGTTTGTACCAGTGGCTTTCCAGGAGAAACTTCTTAGTTCTTATCATCATTACTGATAGGTTGTTCATCATAGAATTCAGAAGATTTATAAGGTTTTGAATGCACAATTTTAGTGGCATAGTATGAAAAGTAATATATCTGAGATTGTTTCAAGATTCCTAACTTGTTGGCAAGTCAAGATAGATCATCAGCAACTAGAAAGTATGTCACAATCTTTACCTATCCCAGTGTGGAAATGGGAGTAGATAGTGATTGATTTCGTTACGGGTCTCCCCTGAATGTCCAAGAAACATGATATCATATAGGTGATTATGGATCTCCAAAAAAACTTGGTCTATTTCATCCCTATTCGTGAATCCCAAACGATGGAGGATCTGCCCATAATCTATACCTGCAAGTTGGTAAAGAGGCATGGTGTACCAGTTTCAATAGCATCGAAAAGAGATTCAATGTTCACATCCTATTTTTTGACATCCTTCCAAAAGAACCATTGGGATGAAATTGATGACAATCACAGCATACCATCCTTATATTAATGAGAAATCCAAGAGGCCAATACCAACGGTATAAGTTATGTAGTGGGCTTTTGTGATTAATTTTAGCGGCTCATGGGAGGACTTTCTATTAGTGGAATTTTCTTATAAAATTAGCTATCAAGACTCGATATATATGTTCCCATTTTAGGCATTTTATGGGTGTCCATTTCGTTATTCACTATTTTGGGTGGAAACATGAGAATTTTTTCTGTTGGACTGAGCCTTTTCCAAGAGAAAATAGATAAGATCATGTTGACTAAGAAAATATTGGAGACTGCTCGAAGTCCTTAAAAATCATATGCAGACCATCGTCGATAGTCATTGTCATTCGAAGTGGGTGATCATGTGTTCTTGAGAATCACTCCCATGTTGGGACATTATCAGTTTTTGAAAGCATGTTTTGTTATCTCCAAGGTATTTTTGGCCATTAGAGATATTGACCAGGTTGGAGAGGTGACATATTGGGTTGGTTTTCCACTACGGCTTAGTGTGGTGCATAATGTGTTTCATGTGTCAGTTGAAAAAGTATCAATCAGATCATGATCCTGTGATTCTTTGGGATCATATTGAGGTAGTTTTGTATGTTTCATTACTAAACATGTCAATATGGATTTTCGATAGGAAAGAGAAAGTATTTCACGGGAAAAACCTCAGTTTAGTTTGGGTTGTGTGGCAACAAGGTTAGAGTCAGAAGGAGACATGGGAATGGGAAAAAGAGATGGTCAAGCAATGACCTGAAATCTTTTATAAAAATGATAGTTTTATACTTTCTAAGGATGGAAAGAACAATTGTGTGGAGAATATATTACTGATTCTCACTCAAATTTACCCAAGAGAAGAAGATAAGACGGTCCTTGTAGTTTAACTTGGGTTGACGAATCCTCAAAGACCTAAGAAGTAACCAATAGACACGTACATTCTATGGACAGTTTTTGGATATGAAGTGTCCAAATTGGGTTGATTTTGGATGGGTTTAAAGGAACTCTAAGAGACTTAAGTTAATTCAATTTAAAAGAATGAGTTGATCCTAGGTTATCGCTCGGGGTGGATTGGACGTATTTCCTTTTTAATGATTTCAATTTTTTATATTTGAGATGAGTTCATTTAAGAAGATAAAACAACATCATAACTTACTGGTTTAATGACTAAACCCTTTAATACTAATCACCTATACACTTTAAGGATCAATGTTTTGAGCACTTCATGGTAAAGGTTCGTATTAGCACTTGAAGTGTGTGGCCTTAAATTCAACAAGGACGATGAAGTTTAAAAATCATCAAATAAAAATCTCAATTAAAGAAGTGATTATACATTAATGAGGTGATAAATAACATCCAATCCATCCCCTTGCTAATTCCTTGGATCAACCCATAAGTGTGTTAACCCTCCATTGATCACATGGTTTCAATGGAAGCGGAAAGTATACTAATGAGGGAGGAAATGGAGAAGTAAAGAAAACAACAAAAATAAAATGATCACTCCACCGTTGTGTGAATAATTTCAAAAGGTTTGGTCTGAATAAATTCACACCTTGATCCAATGGTATCATAGTGATATTAATAACAACAGAATAAGAGTAGAAGAAAAACTTTTATTAAAAAACTAAAGTGAATTGAACAACTTACATGTGAAATACAAATTTGTGACAACAAAACTGCAACATAACATTAAAATTGAACAAAGCATCACAGATCCTTCAATAATCCAACACCACTACCTTAAATAGGCATTTTGGAACCCTTGGGTCAAGCCTCCAACAGTCCAAGTCTCCTAAATTAATTGTGGTAGGCCATAGGTGGGTGGAAAGTATGGGAGAGATGATTTTTCCACCCTTGACCCGAGGTGGCAGCCAGCTTTCTTTTACCGAACAGACGCGCATGGAAGACATTCTATATGGCCTCATCAGAGTGGGTCATAGAAGAAGGAAATGGAGCTCCGGATGTCTTCTAACCGTCTGTAAAATTTGGGCCCATTTGGAGTTGTGTATTCCAAGATATGATCATATTAGTGGGATGTTTTTCTGGGCCCCAGAATCTAGCACAGAATTTTATCTCTACCTTGGGACGCCTAAATGACTACCATGGAGGCCTAATTAGCATTGTTACCTGAAGGGTTATTTGTTCCTATACATGTATTATTAAATCTCACTAAATATCGGATTAATTGTGCCTTTATGTTAGGCCCCACAGTCTGATCAGTGGGATGATGTCCAATCTGCCTTCTCCAGAATTGATTCCTTTCATTGCCAAATATCTCCACCATCCTCCATGAATTCTCCATTGATCCCTGAATCAAACATGTTCATATTTATGTTTACATAAATTTTCAAAAATATAAAATTAAAATATGTATAATTATATTCCTTAAAATCAGATGAATCATCGGGTACTTTAAATGATGTTCAAAAATGTACCACACAATAGTGCATTTTAAGAAGGTATTACAATCATAATGTGAAATGATGTTCAAAGTGTAAAATGCACTAAAATGGTGTTTATGAATAATAAATAACATGAATATTATATATATTAGCAATGAATATTATCCTAATTTAGTGGGTAATCACACCCCCCTACTTGAGTTTTGCTAGTCCTGAGCAAAATATATCTCAACAAAATGAAATTTGAATTCCCTTTTCCAAAAACATTTTAATAAAAAATGATCACCAGAAACACTTATACCAAACAATCATGAAACCCATAAAAATATTTTAATAAAATATAGTTTCATAAGAATATCCCAATCCCAATCCCATCCCTTTGTTCAAATTCATTGTCATTTTTAATCCAATATCAATTAAGTATGAGGATGTGTTGTCCATCACGATAGACATGGGGGTTCATTTTTATCAAGGGGGAATGATGGAAGTGCTAGGTGGAATCAAATTTCAATATTAAGATGAGTATTCATTTTTTTTTACTATTTTGTTTTGTTTTTGTTTTTTCAATTTTTCCATGGTAATTGAAGTTGCACTCAAAAGAGTCAACCCCTGTAGCGAGACTTTGCTGATAACTCCCAGGCTCAAAGACCATAGGGCACCAAGTTAAGCCCACACACTTGGGCATCATCTCGAGTTTACTCAATCAAAAAAAATTCAAATTACCAAAAATATAGATAAAATTACTAACTCTGGGCCAGACAACTATAGAGTCACGATCCCCTAGTGCCAAAAGCCACACATTAGGTCATTTCATTGATATAAGCGCAATTTTTTTTTGAATACTCATATTAAACTAAAATTATCACCAAAACTATGCTATTTATTTGGGGGACCCCATGAACTAAAATAATACCCCACTATCCAAAGGACGTGCATTGTGATATTTTTTTTTATTTTGATGAAAATATAAATGATGAAATATCACATTGGACAACCACACTTTGCAAAATCTTTGCTCATGAAATTATACAAGGATTAAAATCAGAATCAAGGCATGCTAAATTATTTGATATTCAGTTTCAATGTTTGCAATGTGTATTACCATGTTCAAATTTACTAGAATTTTTCCTTCCATTTACACATTTGTTTTTTCAAATCATTCATTTTTTTGACACGAAATCATTTTTTTTATCTCCCCCCACAACATAAAATAACATTGTCCCCAGTGTTTAAAGAAACAAAAATTTATAATGGGATAGAGGTAGAGAATAAAAGTTCAAAAAGAAAATTGAAAATTAGGATCATGGAATGAATTCACCTGGTGGTTGAAGTTTGAAGTTCGTGCTGCTTCCTTTCAATCCTTTGATATCCATGTCACTTGCAGAGTTCCCTAGTAGAAAAAGGAAAAACAAAACAAAAAAACAATATATATATATATATATATATATTTATATAATAAAGGAAGTAAAATATAAGTATATATATAAAAATTATAGAATATGGAAGCACAAAAATATGTAGGTCAGTGGTAAGTGCGCGCCCCTTTCTCCCTTCGGTCCCGGGTTCGAATCCCCGCGGCTTCGCCGGTTGTGATGGGGTTTTCCCCACGACCTACGATATGGACTTTTATTATTATTATATTTATTTTATTTTTTTCTGTTTTTATTTTTTTAACCTACAAACACATAAAAATAAAGTAAATTAAACTGATGATACATTTTCTTCTTTTTAAATTTCTGGGTAAGGTATTACTCAAGGATCACACCACGTGACATGTATGAATATGGTGCTCCCCTTTTGTACCCTTCCATACTCATTATAGAAGAACAAGTCAACAGTTTATTTTTCTTATTTCTAAATATCAAAATGTCTCATTAATCTTATTTAAAATATAAAGTTGATTAAAACAATGAAATTATTAAAAAAATGAAAACCATGAGTTGCCCCCCATGCAGTGCTTTGTTTAATGTCGTTAGCCTGACATGGACCCTAAATCTATCAATTTTTTCCTGTTTCATAGGTTGGCTTAGTTAACTCAACCTCTATTTCCTATTTATTGAATGATTCAATGAATGGTTTTAACCTTTGACCATTGACCTTGAAGATGTAACCACTTATGGGATCTTGAATCTCTACTGCCCCATGGGGGTACACATGATGCACTATGAAAGGTCCTGACCATATAGACCTTAACTTTCCCAGGTGTAAATGATGTTTTGAACTATACAAGAGCACAAGTTTTCCTGGTTCAAAATGTTTGACCTTGATATTCCTAGATCGGTAGCCTTGAACTCTAGCTTTATTGATCCCTGAATTTTCATAAGCCTCCATCCTTAATTCCTCTAGTTCATTGAGTTCTAATTTCATTTTTTCTCTGGCCAATGAGAGGTCGTAATCCATTTTCATAATTTCCCAAAAAGTCCTTATGCTCAATTTCAACAGGTAAATGGCATGCTTTTCCATAAACCAACCTATATGGTGACATTCCTAGAATGGTTTTGAATGTTGTACGATATGCCCAAAGAGCATCCAAGAGTTCCTTAGACTAATATTTCCTAGAAGTATTGACAGTTTTCTCATGAATTTTTTTGATTTCACGATTGGCTAACTCAGCATGACCATTGGTCTGTGGGTGGTAAGAAGTGTAAACTTTGTGAGAAATTCCATATTTTTCCACGAGTGATGAGAATGGATGATTGGAAAAATGAGTTCCACGATCACTTATGATAACCCTAGGAATTCCAAATCAAGAGAAGATGTTTTCTTTTAGGAATCTAATCACAGTATGATGATCATTGGATTTTTTGGGAATGGCCTTAACCCATTTTGAGACATAATCAAAAGCTAAGAGAATGTAGAGGTATCCCCTAGAGTTTGGGAAAGGACCCATGAAATAAATTCCCCAACAGTCAAATATTTCAACCACTAAGATAGGATTGAGTGGCATTTGATTCCTTTTTGTGATGGACCCTACTTGTTGACACCTAGGACAGCTTTGACAAAATGTGTAAGAGTCCCTTGAATGGGTGGGCCAGAAGAGACCACATTCAAGAATCTTAGAAGATGTTTTCTTAGAGGAAAAGTGACCTTCACATGCCTCACTATGAAAGAATTTAAGGATGGACTCTTGTTCAGATTCCAGAACACACCTCCTAGTGACTTGGTCAGGATAGAACATATAGAGATATGGATCATCAAACACACAGTGTCTAACATCAGAAAGAAATTTCCTTCGAGCATGAGTCCTTGAGAATTTTGGAATGACTCATGTATCTAAGAAATTGGCTATGTCGGCATACCAAGGGTTGTCACTCACAGAGTATAAGTGTTCATCTAGAAATAAATCAGACATAGAAAGGTGATTTGAGTTGTCTTTGAATTCCATCCTAGAGAGGTGATCAGCTTCAAAATTTTCAACTCCTTTTTTATCCATGATTGTGAGGTCAAATTCTTGTAAGAGAAGGACCCACCTAATCAGTCTAGCCTTAGCATCTTGTTTTTGGAAGAGGTATTTTAGTGCAGAATGGTCAGTGAACACAGTGATGGGGGATCCTAAAAGGTAGGACCTAAAATTATCTATGGCAAACACAATAGCAAGTAACTCATTTTCAGTGGTGGTGTAGTTGATTTGGGCATCATTTAAGGATTTTCTTGCATAAGAAATGACATGAGGATTTTTATCACAATGTTGTCCTAACACAGCTCCTACATAAAAGTCACCGGCATCACACATAAGTTCAAAAGGAAGGTTCCAATTCGGAGATTTCATAATGGTAGGAGAGGTGAGAGAGGATTTGAGGGTTGAGAATGAACCCTCACAGATTTCGTTCCAAACAAACGGAGAATCCTTTACTAGGAGAGCACAAAGGGGATGTTATATTGAACTAAAGTCCTTGATGAATCTTCTATAGAAACCAGCATGTCCTAAGAAAGACCTCACTTCCTTGACAGTTTTGGGTGATGGAAGGTGACGAATGATGGCAACCTTTGCTTTATCAACTTCAATCTCCCATACTCGAGACCAGATGGCCTAGAACAAGTCCCTCTTTAACCATGAAATGGAATTTTTCCCAGTTTAGGACCAGATTCTTTTCTTCACATCTTGACAAGACTCTCTCCACATTCTGCAGACATCCCTCAAATGTATCCCCAAACACAGAGAAGTCATCCATGAAAACCTATAGAAAATCCCCTACCATGTCTGAGAAGAATCCCATCATGAATAGCTGGAAGGTTCCAGGGGAATTGCATAACTCGAAGGGCATGCATTTGAAAGAAAAGGTTCTGAATGGACATGTGAATTTAGTCTTCCCTTGATCCTCTAGGGAGACCTCAATTTGATTGTACCCCGAGTACCCATCTAAGAAACAGTAGAAGGCATGACCTGCCACTCTCTCAAGGACTTGGTCAATGAATGGTAAGGGGAAATGGTCCTTCTTGGTGAATGATTTTAGCTTCCTATAGTCAATGCAGACCCTCCATCCACTACTCACCCTTGTTGGAAGAATCTCTCTATCCTCATTGGTTATCACTATGATTCCACCCTTTTTTGGAACCACTTGGATTGGGCTCACCCATTCACTCTCAGCTATGGGATATATGATAGCATCTTTTAACAATTTCAGAAGCTCTTTCCTTACTACCTCCATGAGATTAGGATTGAGTCACCGTTGAGGATAACGACATGGCTTTGAATCAGATTCCAGAACAATCCTATGAGTCCCGATAAGTGGGCTAATCCCAGGAATATCAGAAAGGATCCAACCAATGGATTTATTATGCTTCCTAATGACATCTAGAAGCATCCTCTCATGATTGGATTCAAGATAATAAGAAATGACAATAGGATTTGTTTTATTGTCCCCTAGGAAAGCATACATGAGTGTAGTAGGAAGTTCCTTCAATTCAAGATCATGTTGGTTCATAATTTCAAAAGAATATTGGGACATTGGATCAAGTTAAATTTACTTTTTTAGAGTTTCAGATAGGATTGATTCCCCACATGTAAAAGTTTTAGCTTCTATATTGGCTTGATCAGATTTAGGGAAGGAATTTATAGTGGTCTCCATGAAAGTGGTTTCTTGAAAGGTTTCACTGACTATTAGACCTAAGACTTCATCATAAGATCAATTTGAAAATGATTCAAGCCAAGGAGATAAACATCCTTCATATGAACAAAGGAAATCAATCTCATCCTGACTTAAACATTCATCAAATATTCCTTGATGTTCCATGGATTCATTATCAATGCTTCCTATCATGTTTACTAATGAATGTCCTTGTCATCCCCTATTTGTGATCTTGCATTATATATGTTCAAGTATAGACTCATGTTCCCATAGGTGATGGTCATGTTCCCATTTCAAACTCGGATAACAGAGTTGATTGTTGCAAGGAATGGACGACCAAGGATGATTCGGGTTTGTTCCTTATTTCCTAATTTTGGATGGTTGTCAAGGACAATGAAATCAGTAGGTTAGATGAACTTTTCAACCTTTACTAGAACGTCCTTCAAAATCCCCTCTGGAACCCTAATGCTACGATCATCAAGCTGAAGTATGACAGATGTGGGTTGGAGTTCATCTAGGCCTAACTGGCAGTACACAACATATGGGATGAGATTGACACTAGCACCTAGGTCACACAAGGACATGACAACTTTGCTCTCTCCTAGTTCAACATTGATGTAAGGGAAACCCGTGTCTTTCATCTTAGGAGGAATTGTCCCTTGAATGGTGGTACTCACATTAGCTGCCAAAAGGACTTGGTTTTTATCTGAAAATTTTCTTTTAAAAGTGCACAAGTCTTTATGTTACTTTGAGTAGGAAGGTAAGGTTTGGATTTCATCTAGAAAGGGTATGTTCAACATGACTTGTGGAAATCTTTCCCTCAATGTTTCACTCAGTTCAGGCTTGGGTTTCCCCCTCATGCGTTGAGAAAATGGTGCAGGTTGTGGGGTTGTTTGTTGAAGAGTTGTATCTTTGACAATGTTATCATGTTTTTCAATTTGATCATTTGGTTTATTTGAATTGTCATCCATGTTTGAATCTTCAGGTGGGTTCTGAATTAGTTGTTTAGGTTTCTCAATTGATTTCCCACTTCATAAAATAGTCACAACCTTTAGTTGTTCATGAGTTGTTTGAGAACATCTTGACTCTCCCCTTGAAGTTGAGGATGGCACCGCCTGAGTAGGCATGGGTGCCTTTCCAGTTTTTATGGTTTGAAGTTCTTGTTTAAGGGAAGAGACTTCTGATTTCATCCTTTCCATTTGTTTGCACAGTTGTTCTTGTAGGCTTTGTGTAACAATTTGGGTCGGTGCTTTAGTAGGTTGGTTTATCCAAGGAAGGATATTTTGGAGGTGGGATGGTTTGTTGAAAATGGACCGGTGGATGTTGGTATTGGATAGGTTTGGTTTGGAACTGGTTATGGGTTTGGTAGTTCTGCTGGGGGTAAGGATTTTATCCCTGTGGTTGGCTAGGTTGTCGGTTATCCTTCCAGCGGAAGCCTGGGTGGTCATTATATCTTGGGTTGAAGTTGTTTTGGTATTGAGGCTTTTGAAAGTTCAAAGCATTTACATCCGATGTATGTCCTCCAAAAAGAACATACTTAATGGATGGAATAGTTGGTCAGTTGTCTGTCTTATGGTCATGTTTGTCACAAATTGTGAAAACAAGGTCTATAGTTTGGATTTCATGGACATTCCTAAGGTCTATCTCTTCAACCTTCCTAGAGAGTGCTGCGAGTTTAGCCCTAAGGCTTTCCTCTTCTCTAAGTGTATGAATTCCAGTATTTCTTTGTGGCTTTGCAGAATAAGGTGAAGATCCCCATATTTGGTTTTGTTCGGAAAGGCTTTCTAGATAATCGTAAGCATCATTTGGGGCTTTGTTTTTAAAGGTTCCATTACACATCATGTCAATTAATTTTTTGTTCCCTAGACCCAACCCTTCATAGAAAATTCTCACTTGTTCAGTAATAGAAAAACCATGGTGTGGAACCATGTTTAGAGTGTCTTTGAACCTTTCCCATGTTTCATATAACGAATCTCCCTCTTTTTCAAAAAGGTTTTGGATACTCTTTTTAAGTGCAATTGTTTTGTGGTAGGGAATGTATTTTTTATAGAATTATCTTTTTAGTTGGTCCCAAGAGTTGATGGATGATGGTCTCAAATTGTTTAGCCAATTTTTAGCTCGATCCTTTAAAGAAAAAGGAAATTTCCTCATCTTAGCTGATTCTATTTGATGTTGGGGACACATGGTTTCTACAATGTCATTGAACTCCTTAATGTGCAGGTATGGCATCTCGGACTCCATTCCATGGAATGTGGGAAGGTGGTTTAGGACATGGGGTTTAAAGATGTAGTTGGTATCTCCTAGAAAATTGTGTCTAATGCATCAGGGGGAATTGGTCCAGGAAGGTGTGAGGTAGTCATTCATGGTTTGATCAATTACATTCCCCATGTTTGGGGCTGCCTCATTTGGGTTTCCATTTGGGTTCCCACCCAGGTTTATGAGTTGGTTTCGTTGAATACCTTCCATTGAAATGCCCTCAATTTTTGACTCAGGGGTGTTTGGAAGATTAGGATCTAATGGAAAGAGTTCTTTTGGTGTACTTGACTCCCCAACCCCAGGACTATCCACCCTAACTAGATGGTTTGATTGATCTCGGGTGTAGGCGGACATGCACCAAAAGGAAAAAACGAGAAAGGGACAAGATAAGAGAATTTGGATGAGAAAAGAAGAAATGGGGGAGAATAGAATGTGTGTTTAGATGAATTACTTGGGTCCCTGGAAATGGTGCCAAAATTTAATTCTCACTCAAATTTACCAAAGAGAAGAAGGTAAGACAGTCCTTGGAGTTTAGCTTGGGTTGTCGAATCCTCAGAGACATAAGAAGTAACCTATAGACACGTACATTCTATGGACTGTTTTTGGCTATGAATTGGCCAACATGGGTTGATTTTGGATGGGTTTAATGGATCTCTAAGAGACTTAAGTGAATTCAATTTAAAATAATGAGTTGATCCTAGGTTATCACTTGGGGTGGATTGGACATATTTCCTTTTTAATGATTTCAATTTCTTATATTTGAGATGGGTTGATTTAAGGAGATAAAACGACATCATAACTTACTGGTTTAATACCTACACCCTTTAATACTAATCCCCTATACAGTTGAAGGATCAATGTTTTGAGGACTTCAAGGTAAAGGTTTGTATTAGTACTTGAAGTGTGTGGCCTTAAATTCAACAAGGACGATGGTGTTTAAAAATCATCAAATAAAAATCTCAATTAAAGAAGTGATTATATATTAATAAGGTGATAAATAACATCCAATCCAGCCCATTGCTAATCCCTTGGATCAAACCATAAGTGGGTTATCCCTCCATTGATCCCATGGTTTCAATGGAAGCGGAAAGTAGACTCATGAGGGAGGAAATGGAGAAGTAAATAAAACAACAAAAATAAAATGATCACTCCACCGTTGTGTGAATAATTTCACAAAGTTTGGTGTGAATAAATTCACACCATGATCCAACGGTATCAAAGTGATATGAATACCAATATAATAATATTATAATAAGAACTTTTATTAAAAAAACTAAAGTGAATTGAACAACTTACATGTGAAAGACAAATTTGAGACAACAAAATTGTAGCATAACATTACAATTGAACAAAGCAGCCCAGATCCCTCAATACTCCAACACCACTACCTTAAATAAGAATTTTTGATCCCTTGGGTAGATCCTCCAACAGTCCAAGTCTTCTCAATTAATTCTGGTAGGCCATAGGTGGGTGGAAAGTAAGGGAGAGATGATTTTTCCACCCTTGACCCGAGTTGGCAGCCAGCTTTCCTTCACCGAGCAGACGCGCTTGGAAGTCCTTCTATATGGCCGAATCAGAGTGGTCCATAGAAGAGGAAAATGGATCCCCAGATGTATTCTAACCTCTTGTAAATTGTGTGCCTATTTGGAGTTTTTTATTCCGATATATAATCATATTAGTGGGCTGTTTTTCTAGGCCGCAGAATCTGGCCCAGAATTTTAAATCTAACTTGGGCCAACTAAATGACCACCATGGAAGAATAATTAGCATTGGATCTGGAAGTATTATTGGTTGCTACACATGTCTTCTATCATACCACGAAATTTGGGATTAATTGGGATTTTATGTGGGTCCCCACAGTCTCATCAGTGGGATGGTGTCCAATCTGCCTTCTCCAGAATTGATTTCTTTCATTGCCAAATATCCCTGTAATCCTCCATTAATTCTCCATTGATCCCTGAATCAAACATGTTCATATTTAATGTAGATAACGTTCCAAACATATCAAATTAAAATATGTATAATTATATTCCTTAAAATCAGGTGAGCCATTGGGTACTTTAAATGATGTTAAAAAATGTACCACACAATAGTGCATTTTAAGAAGGTATTACAATCATAATGTGAAATGATGTTCAAAGTGTAAAATCCACTAAAATGGTGTTTATGAACAATAAATCACATGAATATTATATATATTAATAATGAATATTAGCCTCATTTAGTGTCTAATCAAGTACCATGTTCTGAGGTATGTTACGCTTGTTTTTTGTCTTTTTAGGTAAAGTGGTTGGTTAATGTATGGGTGAGTTGGGGAAGGTTTGGGGGTTCTTCTATGGGTGGACAGTTTGGAAGTACCAAGTATCTTATCCCAAAAACCATGTATTTTGAGACATATTATAAGGAAACAACCTTAAACATTACATAATATTTAATTAAATGAATAATTAACATTGGGGATCTTTTCAGGTTTAGAGTTTTACAAAATTAGGACATAACTATTACATCTCAAAAGATTAAAAGGTAGACACTTCTACACAGTTTCCATTTTTTTCATAAATTAAAAACTCTTGAAAAAAAGTGTCATGTCTAGTTCCATGTTTTAGATTGCATGACTTTTTCTTGATCCCATCCTTCACCCTATTCATCTTTAAGTCCTGTGAAAACATTTCAAAACATGGGATGAGCATAAAAAGCTCAGTAAGGGTTATAAAACAAATAATGAAAACATTTGTTCATAAATACATAAAAAACATGATATCTTTTACTTACCTCACGAAATCATAATATTTATGAAAGACACATAGAAATCATAAATCATAAAGGTAACTTGTGGAATCCAAATCATACTTACATTATAGTTATCACAACTACATAGGGAGTTACTTTGGAATAGCCATCACAGTATATTACCTAAAATATCTTTGGAGAAACATTTACATTTACCTATGTCACGTTACCCAATGCATTGGAGAGCTATCTAGGGCTCACCCACCCTAGGTTTATCACATAACCACCCGTATACTTAAATAATGCCCAAGAACCGTAACATGATCATAACACATAATATAAGCGTAAAAGAAAGATAATATTTCCACATTGCAATAATAAAATATCATTTCAAGATATTGAAATAATAAACCCACTCTCAAAATAATTTTCAATACAAAAATACACAAAAAGAGTATATGGTATTTATTTTTCCTTTTAAAAACATTCCGTCTTGTCAAGGAAGCCAAAGATCAAATAATACCGGCGGCGGCGGAAAAGTCGTTGTCACCGCTTACGTAAAAAAAATTCCCTTTTTTCATTTAGTAAAATGCTTCGTATAAAATGATTTCCTTTGAAGGAAATGAAAATTAAAAGGTGGTTATACAACGTATAAAAATAAATCGTGTATTAAAACAAAATATGCCTCAATGAAAGGAGATTTAGACGAAATCCCTTACCTCGTGTCCGACTTGACTTGATCATTCTTTAATCTCCTGAATAATAAACTAAAGTCAATTTCTACTTGCTTAAGAACCTTTTTTAAGTTTATTATTCCTCTTATATCACTTATTACCATTTTATAAATATTATGTAATCATTTAAGTTAATAGCGTCCATTTTGTAGATATTTGGTACTTGAGTCAAAAATGAACACCTTATATTTAAAAGTTATCCATGTGGTCAATAGTTCATTATATCCAGAATGAAATTCATTATTTAGATATCATATATATAATATATATCCAGTATACACATTTATTTATAATAGTACATAACATTTGTAGGTAAGAAATGAAATGCACAGTTCATGGAGACGGTAAGCTGTACGTACACATGAACACTACTTTCATTTATATTTATTATTTTAATGGTATTAAAACATAATGATACATAGGTATATTATAATTACTATATAATATCATATATAATATCATTAACTCTATCTTTTATACATCCCAAATAAGGCATTAACGAGACACATCACTTTAAGGGGGCGGTAGTCCGCACTTCCTCAAATGAGACTATCATATTTACCCACTATGGAAACCATAAAGACTTGATATAATTAGGAAGTACAGAAACTTAATTAAATCAAAAAAATGATATATATCATATATAAATATAGTTCCATCATAATGGCCACCATGATAGGCGGTAGGAGGTAATTGAACAATCATCGTTTCGTGAGGCATTAGTTTTCCAACCAGAAAAACATTTTGTTCTTTACCCATTAGATAGAGGTGTGTGTATGTGTAGTTTGAATAATTAATATAGAAATATCCTATTATACTGAGGATACTGGTGTAGTTATAATATAAAGGAATAAAAAGAGTTTAGGGGTTGGAGATGTAAAATAAAACAAAATAATTTAAGATAAATTGTTACCTTTAATTTGGGTAACTTCCTTTGGTTTGAACCAAAAGGCCTTATTGATGTGTCTTATGCCTAAGGTAAGGCTTCTAGGAGAAGGAGAGAGATTTATGGAGCTTAATTGGTCAGATTTTGGATGATCCAAATGGCTTGAGAGGTATGATTAATTGGTTAAAAGTGGTCTTATTTTTTAAGGGGGAGGAGGGGCTCTTTAGGAAAGTGTAAAAATATTATTTTATTATAATATTATATTCGGTTTCAAAAGGTCCATAAATCATTACGGTCAAAGATAAGATGACTCATATTCTAAATAAAATCATCCAATTGTAATTGGACATCTTATAGATAATATTTTAATCATTATAATATTATTTATTTAAATCATTTATTAATAAGGTAAATACTGCATCATTATTGTTTCATGAAGAATTTAATTCATTAGATGTCTAAAAATTATAAAAAAAATTCTATCATGTAGGAAATCTTTTTAGATATACATTTAATTTTTATAGTCGAAAATAGGACTTATATAAAACCATATAAAAATTAATTACTGAAAGATTTTTGTTAATGTCAATTTTGTCTTTACATTAAATTAGTTAATCTAAAGTGTCATTATCTTTCATAAGTGGCTCCATGAGGTCCCAAAATAGACCCAAGGATTACCATGGTCAGAAACTACTCATCCAATATGGTTAGGACAAGTGTTATGGTAATTTTGAACTATTATAATATTCTTTTAACCTTAAATTACCCCATTTACCTTTAACCGTGGTAAATAAAAGTCAAAAGTTACTATTTACCAAAAATTGTTTTCATCTTATTGAACCAAATTTTACTAACTAATAACAACCATGTATGTCGTATTTTTAAAATTTAATCCATAAAAGTGGTAAAATTTCATTTAAATGAAAAAGTCAATTTTTTTTAACTACTACTAAGTGGTTTCACTATTCATCAAAAATTGATGTTTTTCAGAAAAATACCAAAAATTCAGCCTAAGCTATATTTGGTATTCAGAATAAAAAAATGATTTTTATTTTACCAAATTAAAAACATAAAGGTTTCATTAATTAATTTTAGAATTATTTCATGTTGATAAAATAAATAGTGTGTTTTAATAAATAATAACTATTAAAAGATTGACACTTGTTTATGTCCAATTTCAAAGTGAAATTAATTCCAATGACCAAAATTGGATTAAATGATAAAAATATATTCTTATTACACTTTAAAAACAATTAAAAATATAATCTATCCATATAAATATATTATATTAAAACGTTGTTTTGAATTAAAATAAAATATATTTATTATTCATTAAAAATGATCTTTATTGGAAAAATTCCAAAAAATTTACACAAAGTAAATTTTGATGTCCCCATTCTAAAGAAGGATTTATTTGGTCATATAGAATGTATTAAATTAATAAAAACTAGATTTAAAGAGGTTTTTCCATTAAATGGCGATAAATCATCCTTTTAATGTAAATTATGCTTAAAATTATATTCATTCACATTTTAAGCCTCTAACATTTTATTGGATAGTGTCAATACATTTAACAATCATGTATAATCATATTATAGTTAGTTTTGTTCATTCCATCCAATACAATGGCTAGGAGTTAACTACCATTTAAAATAATAATATTATATTATTAGTGTGCCACGTAAGATTTCAAAGAAACCTGTTATTGTGTATCGGGTATGTTATCGAACATAGAAACCCTTTTAAAGTAAAGATAAAATTTAATTCACAAATATTAATAAATATGAAAATCTGTTATTCTTCATTTACCTGGGATGTTACATCCTTCCCCCCTTTTGGAAATTGCGTCCTTGCAATTTTTATTAACTTATCAAAATAAGTGGGGGTATTAATCCCTCATAGCATTTTCAGATTCCCACATTGCCTCTTAAACCATATGGTTTTTCCAAAAAACCTTTACCTAGTGAATTAACTTATTCTGAAACACTTTCTCTCTATGGTTAAGAATCTGGAATCATTGTTCTTCATAAGTGAGATTCTCTTCCAACTGAACTACCTATGGGCTCAAAACATGAGATGGATCTGGTATATACTTTCTCAACATCGAAACATGAAAAACATTGTGTACCTGGGATAAACATGGAGGTAAAGCCACTCTATACGCAACTGATCCAACTTTCTCTAGAATTTCTTAAGTTCCAATGAACCTCGGACTCAACTTTCCCTTCTTACCTAAATGCATCACACTTTTCCATGGAGAAAATTTGAGAAAGACATGATCACCTACCTCAAAGGAAAGATCCCTCCTCTGGTTATTTACATAACTTTTCTATCTACTCTGAGCTGTTCTCATGTGCTTCTGAATCAACTAAACTTTCACTGCCATATCTTCTACCAATTCTGGTCCCATCAGCTTCCTTTCACCTACTTCATCCCAAAAATTTGGAGTTCGACATCGTTTTCCATATAATTCCTCAAATGGAGCCATATGTACATCAGAATGAAAATTGTTATTATATGAAAATTCAACCAAAGAAATATGTTGGTCGCATATTCCATAGTAATCCATCAAGAAAGCATGTAACATATCCTCCATGTTTTAAATTTTTTGTTCTGACTGCCCATCTGATTGAGTATGAAAAACTGTACTAAAATTTAATTCACTACCCAGTGACATCTGAAGGCCTTTCCAAAAGTTATAAGTCAACATGGGATCACAATCAGATACAATGGAGAGGGGAACTCCATGCAACCTGAGTATCTCATTAACATACAACCGAGCAAGTTGATCTAGAGACAAAGTATCTCTAATAGGAAGTAAATGAGCAGATTTAGTCAATCGGTCAACTATAACCCAGATTGCATTATTACCTCGAGATGTCTTTGGTAATCCCACAACAAAGTCCATTGATATATTTTTCCATTTCCAATCTGGCACCAATAAAGGCTGAAGCATTCTTTTCAGTAATTGTCTCTCTACTTTAACTCGTTGACAAGTAAAACATTTCACATTAAAATCAGCAATATCTCTTTTCATTCCATCCCACCAGTAATACTCTCGAAGTTCTCAGTACATCTTAGTACTACCAGGATGAACTGAAAATGGAGAAATATGAGCTTCACATAACAACTCATTTTTCAACTGTGAATCATAAGGTACACATAATTTCTTTCCAAATCTCAAAACAGAATCATTATCCACATTAAAATCAGGCAACATACCCTTCTGAACCAACACAACCATTTTCTACAACTCACTGTCTTCCTTCTGTGCTTGCTTAATTCTGTCTAATAGAGATGATTTCACTAACACCTAAAACAAAACAGAATAATTTCCTTCAACAACAAATTCTATGCCAAAGTTCATCTGTCTTGTGTTCAATTATTTCTAAGTGAGTATATACTTCAAGCTTTGGTGATCAATATATATTTCACACTTCACTCCATACAAATGATGCCTCCAAATTTTTAAAGAAAAAACAACAAAAGCTAATTCAAAATCATGTGTAGGGTAATTTAACTCATGTGGTTTCAATTGACGTGAAGAATAAGCAATTACTTGATCATTTTGCATTAGGAAACAACCCCGTCCTTTCAACGAAGCATCACTGTTGATAACAAACTCACCATTTCGGGAAGGCAGTGCCAAAACTGGAGCATTCACCAATCTTCTTTTCAATTCTTGAAAACAATCATCACATTCTTCTTTCTAGATGAACTTAACACATTTTCGAGTTAACATAGTCATTGGACTGGATAACCGTGCTTAATTTTCAACAAACCTCTGGTAATAACCTGACAAACCAAGAAAAATACGAATCTCGGTTATATTTGTGGGTCTTGGCCATTCTTCATCAACTTTCGTTTTAGCAAGATCAAAAGTTATGCCATTTTTTGAAACAATTTGACCAAGGAAAGAAATTTGTTGTAACCAAATCTCACACATGATGAATTTCCCATAAATATTATTTTCTTTTAAGGTTTTAAAGATATCCCTTAAATGACTTTCATGTTCCTCCTTACTTTTGGAATAAAACAAAATATCATCAATGAACACAACCACAAACTTATCCAAGAACTCACGGAAAATTCTATTAATAAGATCCATGAATACAACAGGTGCATTTGTTAGACCAAAAGGCATAACTATAAATTCATAATGGCCATATCTAGTATGAAACCCAATATTCTGAATTTCTACTTATTTTACTTTCAACTAATGGTACCCCAACCTCAAGTCAATCTTCGAAAAATACTGAGCTCCCTGGATCTGATCAAAAAAATCATCGATATGAGGAAAAGGATATTTGTTCTTAACAGTAATGTTATTAAATGCTATATAATCAATGCAATGTCTCATTGAAACATCATTATTTTTAACAAACAAGATAGGAACACCCCATGGTGATGTGCTAGGTCGAATGAAACCTTTATCTAATAACTCATGCAATTGCTTCTTTAACTATAAAAGTTCAATTTGAGCCATTAAATATGGGGGTTCTGAAATTGGATTAGCATCAGGAACTAATTCAATAGTAAATTTAACTTCTCGATCAGGTATAATACCAAGAAAATAATCCGGGAAAGTATCAAGGTACAAATTTACCACTAGCACATCATTAATCTGAACAATCCATTTGTTTTCAACAATATGCGCAAGGTAACATTCATTTCCATATTTTACTAGTTTCTCAGCTTCCTGATATGTTATCAACATCATGGGTTCATTTTTTTATACAAACTGAAAATCATTCTGAAAAGAAACCTATTTTGCTCTGCAGTCAATCTTAGCATGATAAACAAAAATCCAATCCATTCCCAATATAACACCAAACTCTACTAGAGGCAAAACAATAAGGTTTTTTGGTAGATTCTTTCCACACAAAAGGACAGGAATATTCTTATGTTTTCTTTTTTGACTTATAATTTCCTCTAGGTGTTTTTACCATAAGTTCAGTATTCATATCATGAGATGGAATTCCTAATTTACTAAAAAAATCCTCATAAATGAAAGAGTGTGTAGACCCTAAATCAAACAACACATTGGAATAATCTGAACAATGAAATAGTGTACCTGATACTACTTCATTTGATGGAACAACATCTCCTGAAGTAGTTTCAAAGGATATCACCACCCCTTTCTGCTTGTAGTCTTGCTTCTTTCCTTCTGTTGAGTTCTTTTTTGGACACTCATTTGCATAATGACCCATTAAATTGCACATAAAACATTTTACTGACTGTAAATCAGATTTTCTCCTACCATTACCCTGATCTTTTTCAGCGAAATTACAAGCCTTATGACCCATTTTACCACATCGGTGGCACTTACTAGAATTCAAAAGACATTCCCCAACATGTTTTTTACCGCAATTTTCAAAAACTGTAATCTTTAGTTTCTTACCATCAGACTTTTTTGAAGAGTTCTTCCCTTTCTCCTGCCACCTCGACCTCTTATTCTGTTGTTTGTCAAAGAATACCTCATAATCAGCATACTCCATTTCCACCTTCTCCGCAAAACAAACAAGTTTTTCATAACTTTTGAACTCACGAGAAGCTAAAGACCTTAGATACATTGGATTTAATCCTGATTAAAAATGGTTGATTTTACTATTAATATCTCATATGAAATTTGTAGAATACCTTCCTTGTCGAGTGAATTTTTCTTTATAAGCAGCCACTGAATCATCCTCCTACCTCAATTCTAGGAATTTTTTCCATCCTAAGAAGAACCACCTTAGGAAAATATTTCTCAATAAACATACCTTTGAATTTATCCCAATCTAGAACATCAATCTCCTCACTATCCTTGATAATTTTCACCATCGACCACCACTGTTCAGCGTCACCTTCAAAACGGTAAACAACAAGACTAACCTTTTTATGTTCTGAACAACCCATAACATCAAAAATCTTCTCTAGTTCTTTAATCCACCCTTCATCTTGCATAATTTCAGATGATCCTCTGAATGATGTGGGATTTTACTTCATGAAATGCTCCACTACTGAAATGTTTCTCTGCGGTTGATCTGGATGATCTCGTGCATGGATACCACCACCATTTATAGCCTAAGTCAATTGTGCCATCACTGCAAAAAACTATTAACTTCTGATTCTTACCATCTCAGGTTGCTGATATAGAAGGTTTTCTTCTTCCTGATTTCATCCCAACATAGCTGCCCTATTTTCTATGCGGAAAACCATTTTGAAGAAAGAAATATCTTAGGTGAAGAAACATGGTAATATGTAAATTCTATATGATATCAATATTAAAATAAATTAATTTATGGATATTAATTTAACAATACCCTAACTCCTAAAGTTATATAAGATGACATCTAATACCATCTATATGGACTCGGCCTTAAACACTACATAATATTGAATTAAATGAATAATTCACATTGAGGATCTTTTCAGGTTTAGAGTTTTTGAGAATTAGGACATAACTATTATATCTCAAAAGATTACAAGGTAGACACTTCTACACAGTTTCCATTTTTTCATAAAATAACAACTCTTGAAAAAAGGGTTATATTTTGTTCCATGTTTTAGACAACATGACTTTTCCTTGATCTCATCCTTGACCCTATTCATCTTTAAGTCCTATGAAAACATTTCAAAACTTGGGATGAGCATAAAAAGCTCAGTAAGGTTTATAAAACAAAGAATGAAAACTTTTGTACATAAATACATACAAAACATGATATCTTTTACTTACCTCAGAAAATCATAATATTTATGAAAGACACATAGAAATCATAAATCATAAAGGTAACTTGTGGCATCCAAATCATACTTATATTGTATCTATCACAGCTACATATTGAGTTACCTTGGAATACCCATCATAGTATATTCCCAAAAATATCTTAGGAGAAACATTCATGTTTACCTTTTTCACGTTACCCAATGCATTAGAGAGCTATCTTGGGCTCACCCGCCCTAGTTCTATCACGGAACCACCTGTATATGTAAATAATACCCAAGAACTATAACATGATCATAGCACATAACATAAGCATAAAGGATAGATAACATTTCCACATTCCAATAATAAAATATCATTTCCAGATATTGAAATAATAAATCCATTCTCAAAATCATTTTCAATACCAAAATACGCAAAAAGAGAATATGGTATTTATTTTTCCATAACATTCCGGCTTGTTAAGGAAGCCAAAGATCAAATAATACTCACGGCGGCAGAAAAGTCGTTGTCACCACTTACATACAAAAACATTCGTTTTTGTCATTTAGTAAAATGATTCATATAAAAAGATTACATTTGAATGAAATGAAAAGTCAAAGGTGTTTATACAATGTATAAAAAGAAATCTTGTATTGAAACAAAATATGCCTCAATGAAAGGAGATTGAGATGAAGTCCCTTACCTCGTGTCCGACTTGACTCGATCATTCTTTAATCTCCTGAATAATAAACTGAAGTCAATTTATACATGCTTATGAACCTTTTTCAAGTTGATTATTCCTATTGTATTACTTATTACCATGTTATAAATATTATGTAATCATTTAAGTTAATAACATCAATTTTGTCGATATTTGGTACTTGAGTCAAAAATGAACACCTTATATTTACAAGTTGTCCATGTGGTCAATAGTTCATTATATCCAGAATGACATTTATTATTTAGATATCATATATATCATATATATCCAGTATATACATGTATTTATAATAGTACATAACAATTGGAGGTAAGAAATTAAATGCACCGTTCATGGAGACGGTAAGTCGTACGTACGCATGAACGCTACTTTCATTTATATTTATTATTTTAATGGAATTAAAATATAATGACAAATAGGTATATTTTAATTACAGTATAATATCATATATAATATAATTAACTCAATCTTTTATACATCTCACATAAGGCATTAACGAGTCACATCACTTTAAGGGGGCGGTAGTCCGCACTTCCTCAAAAGAGATTATCGTATTTACGCACTATGGAAACCATAAAGGCTTGATATAATTAGGAAGTATAGAAGATTACAGAAATCATAAACATAATATATATCATATATAAAAACAGTTCCATCATAATGGCCACCATGAGAGGCGGTAGGAGGTAATAGAACAATCATCGTTTCGTGAGGCGTTAGTTTGCCATCCACAGAAACATTATGCTCTTCACCGATTAGATGGAGGTGTTTGTAAGTGTAGTTCAAATACTTCATATAATAACATCATATTATATTGAGGATACTGGTATTGTTATAGAATAAAGTAATAAAAAGAGTTTAGGGGTTGGAGAAGTAAAATAAAACAAAATAATTTAAAAGAAATTGTTACCTTTAATTTGGGTAACTTCCTTTGGTTTGAACCAAAAGGACTTCTTGAAGTGCCCTCTGTCTAAGGTAAGGCTTCTAGGAGATGGATAGTAATTTAAGGAGCTTAATTGGGAAGATTTTGGATGATCCAAATTTCTTGAGAGGTGTGAGGAATTGGTTAAAAGTGGTCTCCTTTTATAAGGGAGAGGAGGGGCTCTTTATGAAAGTGTGAAAATATTATTTTATTATAAACTTATATTTGGTTTCAAAAGGACCAAAAATCATTAAGGTAAAAGATAGAATTACTCATATTCGAAATAAAATCATATAATCATAATTGGACATGTTTTGTATAATATTTTAATCATTATAATCTTATTTATTTAAATCATTTGTTAATGAGGTAAATATTGTATCATTATTGTGTCATAAAAACTTTAATTTATTCGATGTCTAAAAATTATAAAAAAAATTCAATCATGTAGTAAATAGTTTTATCTTTCCAATGAATATTTATAGTCTAAAATAGAAGTTATATAACACCATATAAAAATTAATTACTGACCGATTTTTGTTAATGTCAATTTTTTCTTTACATTAAATTAATTAATCTAAAGTGTCATTATCATTCATAAGTGGCTCCATGGGTTCATAAAATATACCCAAGGATTCCCATTGTCGTCAAATACTCATCCAATAAGGTTAGGACAAGTGTTAAGGTAATTTTGAATTATTATAATATTCTTTTAACCATGAATTACCCTATTTACCTTTAACCGCAGTAAATAAAAGTCAAAAGTTACTATTCACAAAAATTACTTTCATCTTATTGAACCAAAATTTACAAACTAATAACAACCATGTATGTAGGATTTTCAAAATTCAATTCACAGAAGTGTTAAAATTTCATTTAAATGAAAAATTCGATTTTTTAAACTACGACTAAGTGGTTTCACTATTCATAAAAATTGATGTTTTCCAGAAAAATATCAAAAATTAATCCTAAGCTATATTTGATATTCTGAATTCAAAAATGATGTTTATTTTTCTAAATTCAAAACATAAAAGTGTCATTAATGAATTTTAAAATTTATTCCTGTTGTTAAAACAAATAGCGTGTTTTAATAAACAATAACTATCAAAAGATTGACACTTGTTTATCTCCAATTTCAAAGTGAAATTAATTAAAATGAACAAAATTGGATTAAATGGTAAATATATATTCTAATTACACTTTAAAACCAATTAAACCGAATATATAACCATATAAATAAATTATATTAAAACATAGTTTTGAATTAAAATACAATATTTTCACTTTTAATTAAAAAATGAACTTTATCGGAAAAATTACAAAAAATTACACAAAGTAAATTTTGATGTCCCCAGTCTAAAGAAGGATTTTATTTGTTCATATATAATTTATTAAAGTAACCAAAACTAGATTTAAATAGGGTTCTCCATTAAAAGGTGATAAATCGGCCTTTTAATGTAAATTATGCTTAAAATTAGATTCATTCACATTTTAAGCCTCTAACTTTTTATTGGATAATGTAAATAGATTTTAAAATTATGTATAATCATATTGTATTTAGTTTTGTTCATTACCACCAATATAATGGCTATTAGATAACTATCATTTAAAATAATAATATTATATTATTTGTGTGCCACGTAAGATTTCAAAGAAACCCATTGTTGCGTATCAGGTACGCTATCGAACACATCAACCCTTTTAATGTATAATTATTATTCAATTAAAAAATATTAATAAATATGAAAATATCTTATTCTTCATTGACCTAGGATGTTCCACATAAGGATATGGGATGGTGCATGGTTAAGGCGCATGGTTTGAAAACAATGTGTTCATCCCATGTAAAGTGTGCATCTTGATACATTGGGCTTTTGAACGGTCGAAGAATGGTCTGTCTAACCATGTGGGTCAACCATGTAGGGAACCCTTTGGGCCAATAGAAGTCATAATGTTAGCACACAATTATTATATCCATGTGTGGTTTAAGAAAAAAGTAGTTTTCAAAATGGGTCCAATCAAGATTTTCTCTAAAACACTCATTTCTCCCCAAAAATGAACCCAACTCGAGATTCACTGTATTCAGGGGTTTTAGGGGATCTCACACCAATTTTGTAAAAAATTAATAGGGTTTTCATTGTCGTTTGATGTTCTTTCTTCCTTGGTAAGTCTCCATCCTTAGTTGTTTTGTGGTTTTCTCTAGATCTAGATCTCTCTATCTCTCCCTGGGGTTTTTAGATCTACTTTCATTGCATGTAGATATAAGTTTTTTGTTTCCATAAATTATGAGAGATGAGATTTTATGATTTTAGGAATGAAGATCTAATGAGGTTTTGTGAAGATTTCACCCATATTTGTGGTGCAGTTGTGTGTTGCTCATTTTTACTGAAACCCTAAGGAAGATGGCTTCTCTCTCGACTCTGTTTTGATAGAACATAAAGGGATAAATTTTAAATAGATAATTATTTCTTGAAATTAGTGGTGTTTGTGATGTTCGAAGCTTGATAGAAACCAATTTTTTGATGATTTGTGAAATTTATGGAAAATGGGTTTTTGTTGTGCAATGTGATTTAAGTTGGATTTTAAAATGGTGATATTAAAATTGGTGCGTTGGTTTGTTTTAGGGAAAATGTGTTGTAAAAATGGTATAAAAAATATCAGTTTTATTGAAATGAGTTTGGGAATTGATCTAGCATATTGGTGTTTTTAATAAATTTGATTTTATTGAATGGGTTTGACATATTTTTGAAATTGTGGTTTTTTCTTAAAGGGTTGTTTGGTTGAAAATTATTTGTTTATATGTTGCAGTAATTATTGGTGGCATGTGGTTGAGATTTGAAAAATGTTATTGGAACGACTTTTTTCTTAAGTGGTTAAGCAAGATATGTATGGGATAAATCATTGTCATAAAGTACCAACATCAAGTGGTCATGAAGTACCACTTTAAAAAGGGGATTGGTTATACTTGTGAAGTTCCACCCTCAATGAACATCAAGCTCATATGGATAGTTTGTGTACATGATTGTGTTATGTGTGTGACCATACAAGATGAATTGGTTTATTCCGATAAGTTTTTGAGAAATGGGTATGGCTTGTTTGGTTACATATCGTGAAGATGTTTTTTTTGGGTCAAATGGTTACGATAATTCTGTGTTTATGTTGATAAAAATTTCTATCTTGATTTAATGGATTTATATAAATTGTTTTATATAAATTGTGCTAACTGGATTTATCTTAGTAGTGTATATAGGGAAGTCATTTGGGGAAATCCTACTGAGTATTATTACTCACCCAGTACTTTGGAACTTTTATGCTTTTGAAGATGTTGTATTCTGGGACACAGTTAAAGGTAAAACAAATCATGTCCTTAGTAGTTCATCATGATGTTTGGGTGGTCCTGTGGTGCATGGACCATGGATCTTTGTGTGGAGTAATGGAGTTGTGCCATGAATTCTTTAGTATTGTTATTTAGTCTTATATTTGGTACTCTAATTAAGGTATTGTGATGGTTTTGGATTTTTTGGCCTTTGAAAAATGTTGAACTGTAATACATTGGTGGCATGCATCATGTAATTGTTTTGGTATTAGTACATTGTCTTGTTGTTTTCATTCCGTGGGAAAATTGTTCCCCTATTATTCTTGATGACCTCGACATTTATTGTCAGCCTTTGGTGCCTTGGGAACATCACTTAAGGCCAAGTAGCACCCCTGTAACCAATGATAGGTGGGATGTTATAATGGGTATGGATGAAAAAAAAATAATTTTAGACTAGATGACCAGAGCGAAGAAGAAGTTCTTGAATCAATAGTAGACCCCACAATGGTAGTTAAAGAAGAGGAAATTTCTTGTGGGATACTGGTTCAAGTAACTCGAGAAGAGTTTCCTCAAGGTTTTATTCAATAATGTGGTATTCAAGAAGCTACATATACTAAAACCAATAAACAAAAAAATAAATATGATATTTAGTTTGGAGAAACTATCCTAGAAATTGAGGTAGAAGCAGCAGTTATTCAAGAGACTCATATGGCTCAAAAATATATTATAGTGGTTTTCGAGACAACATTTCAAGAAGATGATCATTGTGTTCATGCTTTTGAAGACACACACATTCTGGATGGGATGGTTGATATTGGATTTTATTATATATTAATGTTCCTGATGCATCCTTTCTAGAGGAATATATATTTTCACTTATTCATGATGATTATCAAGTATATGATCCAAGAGTTGAGGGAGGATTAATAACATATTTGGACAGAAATAATATAAAGATAATGATGACATACCTATCATTTCACATCTATCTTTGGAATAATTGCACTGATTCATTCAATAATTTTAATCTCACCATGATCTAGTGGTAAAAATGGACCTCCTTTAGTGTAGAAGTGTCTATAGAATTTTATTTAGAAGAAATAATACATTTAATGAATGTTTTAGAGGACAATGTACCTATTTTATCATCTCATTTTCCTGATTTGTAAAACCTAGTTACATAAGAAGATTTCAAAACCATTCACCCAAAATTAAGAGGTATATTTGATGTCAAATTGCCATCATATTTCAATATCATTAGTTAAGATGGTGCCTTCATATCAAGGTGTAAAACTGGTGTTGTGGTAGCCCAAATCCTACCAATGAAGTATTGGAAAACTGATATTCACCAGTTATTGATTCTTTATTTTAGATATTATATTAACAATTAGGTAAACAAATGTTAGTAATAGCTTATCATAACTTTAAAATAACTTATATAAATTTACAATTGAAATAAAATATTAAATTATAGTGAAATTGAAAGAAATTTGGTTTTTAGTGTGTCTACAGAAAGTGTTTTTCAACCAGAAATGCAGAATTTGGTGTATCTAACAACATCTAATGCTGAGAAAGGAGTGGTTATTCAACTCAACCTTGTGTCTAGAGTATTTATCAAACACTTTTTTGGATTAGTAAAGAAAATATTCAAACAATTATTTTATTAATGACTAACTCAAGAAATGATTGATATAAGAAAGAGGCTATAGAAAGAATGGGATCAACAAGTATTTTCTAAGCCTTACTAGGAACCTAAGGATATCACCTCTCACTTTGAAGTTTAATGATAAGGTGCCAAAAATTGAGGAATCATCTACATCTATTGAAAAAATTATCCCATATGGCATTTATTTGGGAAAGGGAGAATGATTCTAATATAGAGGCTTTGGCTAGTTTCAAAGGCTTCAAGTGGTTTTTTTATGATGCAATAAGGGAGATGATCATCTAAACATAACCCTTTCCGCACCTGACCATGTTTTTTCTTCATTCTAATGTTATTTACTATCTATTTTTCCTTTTGAAACTCATAACAGTGTTACTCAACCTAAATTTACTAATTCACGTTCACTAAAATTGTGCTTAAATGCTTTTGTACCCAACATAGATATATATTTTTCCCCTCTTTCAACTGAAACCTCTAACATAAATGAGAATATAGAGTTAAATAAAATTGGTCCAAAGGGTATTCGTGATTTCAATGATATTTAATGGGAAAATTTTGTTTGGAATTTTATACTTTAATTGTTGTGGTTTTTTGTTATTACAGTCTAATAATCCAAGTTTCCTTGTATTTTTACTCCTCTCTCTAGGCCATGAACCCATTTATGGAATAAAATATTGTCTCCCCTTCCCAATATCTTGTGATAAATATTATTTTTGTTTCATGCAATTACTATCTACTCATTTAATTTTTCAATTTGTAAAAATAGGTAATTATAACATTGAATATATTCTGGTTTATCTCTTATTCCCTTGTATCTTCTTCTTTTTTCTACTTTCAAACTCTTTTTTTAGCGTTGGTTTTTTATTGTAAGCCTTGGGATATGTTTTAAAATTGTTAATTTTTAACAAGGAAAATGGTGTAAAATTTTACATATTTGATGTATTTTTAAATTATGATTCATTCTTTTCCTTTTCAATATTTGATATTTTATGTTTTTCAATGCTCTGGTTCTTTATGTTTAAAACACATCAATTTAAAAGCTATGATTTTAATTTACATAAATTCATTGAGAACTAACTGTTGTGTTCCATAGTATAATCTTTAAAATTCAATTTTTTATTGAAATCTGGCTTTACTTTTCTCATGTTTCATATTATATTCTAATTTGAGTGATGAATTTTTATTTAGATTTTTTTAAGATTTTATTAATTTCGTGATTTTTTATCATAAAAAAGAAATAAATGTTAGGTTCGCTATTCTTTGATTCTCAGAAATCATTATTTTTGTGAAATTAATATATTTTATTATGATCATAAAGATTTATTATATTTTTTTTTTTAATAATCTTAGAATTATTTATCAAATTTATAGTCATGGTGACCATTTTATAAAAGTTTGTTGAGAGAATAATGAATACATTCATCCATAGCTCTTAAGAGTTTATCAAAAGCTCGATGGGATCCTATAAACTTCTCTTCAAAACCCTCTAAATAGCTTCTATCTTCAATCAAAGAAGCTATGAAAATCTCAAATGACCAAAAATATTATTTGTAATGGTTCATTGATGGATCATTCATCCTTATTGATAGCTCATCAAAAAAAAAATTCAAATATTTAAAGATCATTTTAATCATAGTCTATGGGCTTAAACGGCTTCTAATAGTTTCTTTAATGATTACAAAAATCACTAAATAGTTTCAACTAAAACGAATTAAATAGAGTTTTATTTTCATGTATTTGAAGATAGAGGGGCAGGTATCCGTGGTAGAGATAGAAGGCTTCCATGCAAAGGTCAATTTTACCCCTTCCAGTGACTATATATATGGAGGAATCTAAAAATATATAGGATAGGCACTCATGAAATATATCTAAGATCATTCATTCATCATTTTTATGTACTATCTCTCACACATGGTTTACATTTTCAATTTCTGGAAAGCGTACCAAATTTGTTATGTCTAGAAGATTGTTTTAAAACCTTGAATAAACTATGTTGTGACCAGTGGGTGTTCCAATATTGTCAATGTTATTAAGACATTTTGGCATTTCATCTAGTTTTAGCCACCCTTAACCAATGTCGAACGAGTCGGATCAACTATTTTTTTCATTTTTTTTATTTTTTAAACTTTTTCTTATTTTAAAATAAATAAATATATATATATATATACTGGTTTGGTCATCCAACATAATCGACCAGACCTAGATAACATTAAACTGCCCCCCCCCCCCCTCTATTTTGATCACCAATCTAGTTCTAGAAACATTCATTCAGACATTCATCTTCTTGTTTCCTGTGTTTACATGTCAATTTTTCTCTCTCTTTGTATTAAAATGGATTATTGTAAAACTATATTATCTGCTTTTATTTATCCTTTTAATTTATTTCTTCTGGAAGTAGTTATCACTCCCCTTTGAGTGCAAAATCTTCAAAATTTACATATTGTTTTTCTTGGTTATTTTGGTCAGCAGGAGACAACGTTCAAGCTCGAATATGAACTCCTCATTTAAATATATATAACTCGAGGGCCAAGAGCATCTGTTTGACACCCTGTGGGTATTTCAAGTAGAAGTCTCTATCCCACAACTTAGTGTTCACATACATAAATATATATAACTTGGGGATCTAGAGCGTAAGACTTTCACCCTGTGGGTATTTAAGAAAGTCTATGTCCCACAATTAATTGTTCAAATCATTCACCAAAATCACATCACATGGTTCAACATTCATAACTCATTTATCATCAATTTCCACAATCCATTATTCAATCAATTTCATAATTCCATTTATTAAGAATTTCCATAATCCATTTTTCAACCAACATAATAATTCCATTATTTCCCTTTTTTATATTTCATAACTATCATAAAATGATATTTGGCACACCCCATAGGATTTTTGTCAATCTAGTATCATATTGTCTAATGGTTCGAATGGGATCTGTGAAGGGTATCATAATAGAAAGGAAAATAAATTAATTACTTCAATTAAAATTCAATTTCCAAATGTGGAAATTTCAATTGCACAATTATATAAACACAATTAAAATCATGATTATTGGAATTGACAATTAGACCACTTAAATCAAGGTTGGTGACAAATGATAATCACTGCACAACTCTCAATTTGATGGAGAATGTTCAAAATTACAACGACATAGGAGATCTATAATCAAAACCTAGGATCAAGATCCAGCTAAACCAGATACATCAAAACCTAGATCTAAACCTATTTCCAATGGAGTAAAACCATTCCTCTCTAATAGTAGTGAAATTAAAGAGAGGGAGTTGAATCAAAATGATAAAGGAATCCCTTCTCAAATATGTGTTATTCTTCTAAAGGATTCTTTGATTCACCATGAAATGGGTATGATGAGCCTTAGAATCCTTTTTGAAGCCTCCAAAATCAAAGAAGACAATTTTATATAAAAACAAGGGATTTGAGAATATTTTATAGAAATTTTTAGGTTTATTTTTCACATGCTTGATTTCCTGGGTGGAGGCGCATGTTTTTTCTTAAGTGGCGCAACGTTTGAAAAATCATGCCCCAACCATGAAAACCCCCACTATCTCAAGGTGCATGGTTTCCCCTATGTAGTGCACTGTTTAAAAACCCGTTCACCAACCATGAAACCCCCCATAATCTTAGGGTTCCGGGTTCGGGGAGGGTGGAATCATAGTATGATCAAACCATGTGCAATCTCCAGTTACACCAAAATGGGGTGCACAGTTTCCTGAGACAGACCACATAGTTTTCCCTAACCATGCGCCAACATTCAACCACCCCACATGCTTCCATATATATATATATATATATATATATATATATATATATCCAATTTTACCCAAAACAACCCCTGAATAAAAAACAACCAATGTATAACCAAAATAAGGTTAAAAGAGTAACTGAAAATGAGAATTACACATCTCCAAAAAGGTCAGGACCTTACAATCTCCCCATGGGTTTCATCCAATCCAGTCACATCATCTCTATCAGTTCTAATAGGATCAATGAAGGGGATCATAATCACAAGGGAAATCAATTAATTAATTAAATTTAGAATCAAATTGTCTAATTTTACAATTTCATTGGCACAATTACATACACACAATTAAAATCATGACTATAGGAATTGAAAAATAGACCACTTAACTCAAGACATTAGTTGAACGCTTGATAAACAACCACCCTAAATATTATGTAGAACGGTCAAAATCAAAATGGAATAGGTGATATAGCATAAAAACCTAGGATCAAGAACCAGTGAATCAAGATCCATCAAAAAATAGATCTAAACCAATTTTTAATGGAGAAAAAAATCATTCCTCTCCAACATGGGATAAATATTTGAGAGACGTGTATCAAAATGCTGAAGGAATCACATACCAAAACGGAGTCGATCCTTGAACTGGATCTTTAATTTTCCAAACAAAAAGAATTTGAGGTGCCTTAGAATCCTCCTGGGGGCCTCTAAAAATGAAATATATCATATGAGGTCGGGTTTGGAGGATTTTGGGTAAAAACTGGGGGGTTCAACAATTTTTTATAAAACTTTTGAGGGTTTAATTTCCACGCAGATGATTTCCTGAGTGGAGTCACACAGTTTTCCAAACATGAACCTTAACCATGTTCCCGTACTCATGGAATGCAAATTTTCTCCTATGTGGCACATGAAAACTCAACCAACGTATAACAAAAAAAATGGTAAAAGGGAACCTGAAAACAAGCACGATACCTCTCCAGAGAGTTTGGGATATTAAAAATCCCCCACTCCTAGAAATTTTTTTATGATTTGTGAATACTACATTGTGTATGATAAGTAGGAATATCATTAATCACATATATTCATGTAAAAAGGATCATGATATATGAGTAATGATCATGGTAACCCACTACGGTGCCAACAAGTTACGAATGAAAACGTGTTTCATGCTTAAATAAAAATACTAAAATGTTGAGATGGTATATAAAAAAACTATTTCCCAATCAAGAAAACACATCACTAACATTGAAATTGATTAAATGGTATTATTTGAATAATTTTTTCATGATACTTTTGTGAAGAAGACAATTTGTTCCTCCCAGTTTCATGTGTAAAAGATCATTAGTTTATTTGGTTCAACCCTTTTAGTTTACATCCAAGATTGACCCTTGTGGTTCAACCCTTTCATTTTATAGGGTTCCATGATACATTTTATGTGGTCTTGTATATCAATGAAAACCAAGGCAACCACTCTATCTTGTGAAAAAATGGGACAAGAAATAATAATTGAAAAACAAACATCAATAAGTGACATTAAATCTAATAATATTAGAAAATGTAACTTAAAGGGATACCAATCAATTCATCAAATCACCAAAATAACATCTTTGAACTTCATAAACAATTTATGCATTCCATGTGAAGGTAACTGGGATGAAGTTTATATTATTTTCAACCCCCATTTCATAATTACTTAAAACGAAAAATGAATTCACTCACAATGCATTTGTTTGAGAAGATTCCAATGAAAATAATCAGTCAAAAGTTATTTTTCATACAATTTAAAGGATATCAGTGGAATAATAGTTATAAATTTTCAATGATTCTTCATCATCAAAGCCTTGCAAAAAAAATTCTATTGTAAAAAATAATATATTAGAGTAATAGATTATAAATGAGTCCATAGTACAGAGTATTCAAATATTCTATAATCCGTAATGTATATATGTTACTATTTCATATAGAATCATCTTTATTGAATTCTATGAAAATGGATATTTTGTAAAATGAATTTCATTTTCAGTACATGGTTATATTTTTTCAATGTACTTTCATATCATATATTATTCGGCGATGTACTTCTGAATATTGACTGCATATATAGAATACGAGACAAGATGTATTTGAAAATACATGTATAAATAATAAATGAATGTGTGTTCATATTAAATGAAAGATGAAATTTCAGTACCTGAAGCTGCATACATACAAAAATTGTGTTTTACAAAATGAAATGGAAAAGTTTTCATGAAAAATAATGTATATGTAGAAAATTAGATGCATGCATCCATACTATTAAATTGAATATATATTCAGAAAATGATAGTGTGGACATATATTATAGTCTATGTATATAAAATGTGGAGTAAAATTCGTGAATATAGAAGACATTTCTGTATATGCATTGTTATAACATATATTTATAGATTCTACATATTTTATAGTACTTGTATAAAATATATGTATACATATTACATTAAATAGATTACATTACATTATATGAATTACAATATATGCATTTTTATAGTGAATATCCCTAGTCGTACACATGGATGTAGGGTATATATATATGTGTATTTATATTATATAAATATAGATGCAAAGAATATATATGTTTTGAAAGTATTGTTATGTAATATATATATATATATATATTGTGGAACACATGGATGCAGTGTATATATGAATGCATGTATATTATTCTATAAGTATAGATTCAGAGCATATAAATGTTCGAAAAGCATTGTTATACATGTCTGCAAAACATATATATCATAATGAAATAGTTCGTGTTGGGTTATAAAATTAAACAAGGAATAAATGATTCAAAAGTGAAAATGGTAAACAAACAATAAATCATAATATAGAGATAATATGAAAAAAAAGAATAACACCAACAATAAAAATTAATAAACCATTTGTTGATTTTTTTTAAATTGTAATTCAACTAATATCTGACCTCCATTTTTTTTATAAAAGTTTGCATAGCAATATGAAATTAGGAAACCTACAATCTCAAAAAATGAATAAAAACATTAAATAACAAGAAAAAATAAAATTACACAAAAAAATCAATTTTTTTAATTGTATTATATGATCTCAGTTAATATCAATTGAATGAAATGATTTAATATATTTTAATAGCAAAAATAAAAAATAGAAAAAAATTATCAAGGGAAACTAGTTTTTCATACCTGAAACCAAATAGAACTGGATTCACTTCTTGAGATCATATGACCAAAAAAATGTTTTACCTTGTGAACTGTCTAGAAGTGAAATAAGAAAATTATAATGGGAAAGAATTTAGTTCCAAAACTATGTGTTTCTCTACCGTGAAATAGTTAATGGGAAATCGACAATGATGAAGAAAAAATATTTGTCAATTGAATCATAGAAAAGAATAATTTTAAAAAATCAAGCTTACAAAATCATATTTTTTGGATATATATATATACATTTATTTAACACATATATCATAATGAATCAGTTAATGTTGTTAACAAAATTAAAAAAGGAATACATGATTCAAAATTGGAAAAAAGTAAACAAATAATAAATTAGATTATAGAGAGAATATGAAAAAAAAATATTAAATCCAACTATGAAAATTTAAAAAAAAAGTGAATTTTAATAAAATATTGTAATTCAACTACCAGGTGACCTCTATTTTTTTCATAAAACACTGGCATAGAAATAAGAAATTGAAAAACCTGTAATCTAAAAAAATGTATAAAAATATTAAATGACAAGAATATGTAAAATTACTAAAAAAATTGCACAAAAAATTATTAGATGCTATGATTGCTGACAATATCAATAGAATGAAATATATTAAAGGTTTTTAATAGAAACAATGAAAATTAGAAAAAAATTTAGTGAAGCTACTTTTTCATACCTGAAACCAAATAGAAGTAGATTCACTTCATGAGATCACATGAAAAAAATGTTCTCCCTTGAGAACTGTCAGGAAGTGAAATAAGAAAATCATAATGGAAAACAATTTAGAACAATAAATATGTGTTCCTCTACCATTGAATAGATAATGAGAAACCTACAATGATGAAGATGAAATATTTTTCCATTGAAAGATAAAATGATGAATTTAACAAAAATCAGGGTTTCAAAATCTTAATGGTGTTCTATGATCTGTAAGGGAAGAGAGGCACAATACATATCTATTATATCACTATATAGGTCGCTGATCATGATTGGGAGCTCAATTTTGAGTTATTAAGAAATAGAATGATGAAAGGGATATCTCCACTCTCTAGGAAAGATTTTAGGGGAGTATATGAGAAATAATAAAATTTATAGTGGGTCAATACGGTGGGAGGAGTGGTCATACTCTAGGAATTGATGATTTTGGGTTTTCAATTGGATATCACCCAAAAATGGTGGGAGGAAATAGAATATAGGGTAAAAGGAGGTGGGGACGGGGATGTAGGGAAGTTGAGGTGTTAGGAGGATGGGATGCGTTGGAGGGCAGGATGAACCAAGAAACAAGAGGAGGTGGAGAGGATAAGAGTTGAAGAGGAGGGGAGTCAGAGAGGAGAAATAGAGGAAGGATCGAGATTCAGGACGGGAAAAATAATGAATCGGGTGGAAGGGGAGGGTGAAATTATTTGGAAGAAAAACATGGATGGAAAATCTACCAAGTGTATGAAGAGAAATCCTTTTTTTATATATACTATATTTTAAAATGTTTTGATGTACTTTGTATTGTGATCATCAAATAGAGAAAAATGTCAAGTCTATCTGGAATCGTGACTAGTGTTTATTGATAATTTAAACACATGTGTTTATGTATATATCATATTTTATATAATCCCACTAAAATTGAAATGTTTCTTATAACAAGCATATGATAACCTCATACTAACCAAGAAAAGTACATGAAGACACCACTTCAACAGAAATTTTCCATCAATGTTTTTCAACTCCTTGATTAATAATAAAAAGTCTTTCTCCACTAAGACTTTTCAACTCTACATTTGAAGTGAGAGAATCCATTAAACATGGAATATAAGTCAATGTATCAATATCAATATGAGTACACTTTATGTGTGTAGTTTTCAAGGTTTTCTAATACCACAAGTGAGACATAGCCCGGACATCATTTTAGGAATATGGTATATGGACCTAATGACTCATCTCTCCCCCTTTCCATAGTGTGATAATGGCGTACAACCAAAAAGTTATATCAGCAAGTAGAGGCTCAGCCAGATGAACATCTGTAAGGAAATCACATAAAGGTAGTGAGATTTAATAGGATAACAAACCAGTATGTGAAGAATTGAATTCTATATAGCAAGAAACAAATCTTTAATGAAAACAATACAAATATCAATGCAACAAAGCTTTAACAATAACATTATAAAAAATATACAATGATCTCAGCAACAAAATGCACCATGAATACAACCCTAAAAAACAATATAACGAAAAAACATTTAATAAAGTCACCAATTTGGATCACAAAGTGTTCTTTTACTTCCTCACCATAAATTGATGTCCAATTGTCATATATAATCTGAAATAAAGTGAAATAATCCCTATGGGAAATTTAATAACAATTCATTGAATAATAAGAAACAACTTTATTCTAAGATAGGCTTACAATTCACCTTAATTTTACAAAATTAGTCTAATATGACATATTCATTCCATAAACCATGAAAGGAAATAAAATTAACCCATTCCAAATTGTGTAAGAGACACTTAATCTTTCAAAACATCAACCGAGAAATTCTTGGAGTGCATTGAAAAACAATTATAAGATCATGGGGGATGGGCTGTCATAGCTTATCAATGGTTGGTTTGATTTATAATGAAAATGCATTGTTTTTTTGTGGTGAGAAATATAAGAAAAAAATGCATTTAATTTTATTTTTGGTAAATGTAATTCATGAAGAATATGGTGTATGAAGTTTGAATTAAAGGATATTTTAGAAAAACCAAAAAAAAATTAAGGAGGAACAATAAGTGACCGCAAAAGGGATTTAAAAAACTTGACAAGCTAGATTTTCCCCTATTCTATGTGAGAACTAGGCTTTCTTGCAGTCCATGATGCTTTGAAAAGTCTGAGGAAGTCCATCACCTTGTGAGGATGCCCTATGAAAATTTATTTAAAAATTGTTGGGAACACTCATCGGATTATTTATCCTTTTAATTAAATTTTTTGGAATAATTTATCACTCCCATTTGAATGTGGAATCACCAATATTTACATATTGTTTATCTTGGAAATTTTTGTCAAGAGAAGACTAAATTCAATTTTAGACCCTATCTCCTCATTTATATTTATTGTTTCTATCTTTCAATTTATTTTCATCATTGAATGTTTATCTGTAGTTAATTTATTTAGTTAGTTATTTCATTGTTCTTTTCATTATTTTCTATAGAAATGTATGTTTCAATATAAAAATTGTTTTTAGTTTTTATAGCTAGTGCTTAGAAGTTTAAAAATATAATTAAAAATATTATAGTAGTTGTGTGGTTTTATTTACATTATGAAACTCAGTTTCCTCAATTTCACAAAAAAATGTTTGGTTTTATTTATAACAATTTTCATAAATATTTCCAAAGATTAGGTTGTTTTTGAAGAGAGTTATAATTTGTTAGACTGTTTAAATTGTCATATTAAACCCATGTCAGCCTCAAATTATGCTTTTGTAAGAGTTGTTACAAATTGATTCTCTTTCTAGTATATACATTATCTCGGGATATAAATAAACATTATTTCCATCAAATCCCCCGCTCCCAAAAATATTTTTTAGGCATTTTGAATACCATGTTGAGTATGATAAGGAGAAATATCAACAATGACATCTATTCTTTTAAAACTGATGGGATATATGAACAATGATCAAGTTCACCCAGCATGGTTCCCACAAGTTATGAAATTAAGTGTTTCATACTTGAACCAAAATAATAAAATTTGGAGATGATATCTAACAAAACTATTTCCCAAATACAAAGCAGTTCACTAATATTGTAAACGATTATAAGTTTTTTTGAGAATGATTTTTGGATGATACTATTGTGAATAAGAAAGTTTTGTCCTCATAGTGTCATGTAAATGATCATCAGTTTATTAGGTTTAACCATTTCAGTTTACATTCTAGATTGTCCACTGTGGTTCAACCCTTTCAATTTTTTTTCTTTAATGGTACACTTTATGGGGGGATGTATATCCATGAAAATCAATGCAACCACCCTATTATTTGAAAAAATGGAACAGGTAATAATAATTTTGAAACTAAAATCAACACATGGGTTTAAAACAATAAAGTTATTGAATGAAATGAATATTGTTCCCTCAATAATGAATACTAAGGATGAAGCATCGTTAAGGTAAGAAAAATGAATGGTATGCTGAAGAAGTGTCAAATGAAGAAAACATTGAGACTGGGGCATAAGAAGAAGAATTAGAAGAACTATAAGAGGGACTGACACAAAATCTTTTCCATCGTTTTTAAATCTATTGAATTATGTAACATCCCGGATCCGGGTGCCACACAACGGGTGCCCCGAACCCGGTTGGTCACATGACCTCAATTGCATTTTCCCAAACGCCAGAGGCTGCTGACTAGAAGCGAGGGCCTAGGTATGATAGTGGGGAAATTATTACCTTATTTATCAAAGAGTAGCACAGCCGAAAAATATAACCACACACAAAAGAGGAAGCAGGAAATAATATAGAGCAAAAATGGAAAACTGAATTTTAGTAAAAGATAATCAATAGTCATATTTAAGATAATGCCACATGTCCTTAATTCTAAGAAAGTAGGCAGAATAGGATACAGTTCAATATAATACAATACATGGCCAGGTAGAAAATACAGTGAAGCAAGACTATTGCAGTGAAATAGGAACTCAGCAACACCGCAAGCCTACGCTCGATCCCATGCTCTCCCACTCTTCTTCAACAATCATGTACCTGTATAGGGACCCTTTCCCTTATTTACACCTTCCACAATATAATCTGTTTGTCCCAAGACATGACCAAAATAGAGTGTGAGAAATAAATCCCATTAGGCAACCACCAAATTCTCATGCCCAACTGTCAGTAAAAATGTGCAACAACAGTACGCAATAAGAAATGCAGTAAGCTAGGAAGTACTCAAAAGCAGCTAATTCTAACAGTTCCATTACCTTTTAACTTTTATTTAACAATTAAATATAATTTAATTATAATTTCTCGAGACTCGGACTCAACCGAAAATCTCCTATACAGTGCTACTAAAAAAACCACAACATGTTATATAAAAATTAGAAGGTAATAACAATACAAAGCCTGTGATTTAGCTTGGAAGTATAAAAAAAGAAAGAAATGCCATGAATATTCTAGTAAACGTTTTCCTCAGACATACAAGTCCTTACCCTCAGGCAATTTGAAAAGAAACCCTCAGGTGACTTCATTCATTCATAATGAATATTTCCATCAGGCATATGAGATATCACCCACAGGCATAGAAGCTACTACCCACAGGTATAAGAAATATTTCCCTCAGACTAAACGAAACATTCCTCTCAGACTAAGAAAAACACTGCCCTCAGCCTAAGCAAGTTTCAAGGCCGAGCCCAACACATAAGCAAGTAATTTAGATATGTTTTCTCTCAAGAAAACTCAATCATGAAATAATCATGGTATACCCACTGGTATCCTGGACAAACGGATAAACAAGGTAAACACACCCTCAGGGTGGCCCTGGATCAATGCAACAATCCCATTAAATAATTTATACATGTTCATTAAATTATCTATGCAATTTTAGATATCTTAACAGCTAAGGCCTCAGCCATAAAACATCCCAAACATGGGAACATAGAAAAAAGGTTAAAAAAATGAACTCAATAGTTATAAATAAACACCAGACCACCTACCTCGATCTCCTCTGATCGATATACTCGAACGATGTGTCCCAAATCAAACCAGAATTATGTAGATATGAGTTAAATATTTAACAGTTAAAACTCAAATAACTTCCCTTCAGGAAAGAATTGGAAGGAGAGACTCAAGGAGAGGGAAGACCTTACCTGCGCGGTTCAAACAAGATTGTCGGCAGAAGAATTGGATTCTCGGTGAGCGTTTAAAAGATTTTCCAAGCCTCAACCACCTCTCCCGGTGCTGTTATGGAGTTTTCTACCTCCTCTTCTGAATGAGGAGACTAATTTCTATTTTTAACAAGAAAAACATAACTACACAGTGTGTACTTTCTTTTTAACTTTTCACTGGTGGCAACTCTCCAATTCCTTACTGTTCATCTACCGACTGGTTACACGGTGTGTTTTACCAAGTAAACGGCATGTAATATCCTTTTTAAAGTTAATTTGGAGACTACTCTCCTCCGCCTTACTGTTCACTTTCTGATTGATTACACGATCTGTATTACTATGTACACTGTGTGAAGTTAGTTTTTTACACCCTGAATTACCGACAAGCCTACACACCCTGCATTCTCATCCCACACGGGCAAAGTACATGACATGTATAAAATTACAAGGTGTGTACCCATAAATTTGGTATTTTCACCCCATTTTCCTTATTTTCTCAAACACCAATGTAAAAGGAAAAGAAGAAACTCGTACCACAAGAATAAGAACTGGGATCTTACAAACATCCCCCCTTAAAGCAATTCGTCCCTGAATTTCCCCTCTAAGGGTGGTGAAGATAAAGCTGAGAACAACTCTAGCCACTGAGCACATACATCGTTCTCTTGGTCCCAGGTTTCGTCCTACACTCGGCCATGCTACCATAGCACCCATACGAGAGAAACTGACCGACCTCGTAGAACCTTCTTGCTCCTATCAACAATAAAAATTAGATGCTCCTCAAAGTATGAATCAACATTAAGTTTAACCTCCATAGGATTAAAAATGTGAGATGAGTCTGAGTGATAATGGCATAGTTGAGATACGTGGAAGCCGTCGTGCATGGCCTGGTACCTTTACAGCAACTACAACCGATAGGCAACTTGCCCGACTCTATCCAGAATCTCAAACGGCCCCACATAATTCAGTGAATATTTACCCTGTCTCTTGATCCGCCTGTGTCCCAACCTCGGTGAAACATGCAAGAAAACCTGATCCCCGACCAAGAACTCCAAGGGTCATCTGCGGCAATCAACATAAGATTTTTGACGAGACTATGTAGTAGCCATCCGCTTCTGAATAAACTAGACCTACTCTGATGTCTCCTGCATGAGACGTGGTCCCAGTAAAGCGGTCTCACCTGCCTCCAACTAGCACAAAGGTGATTGGCATGACCTACCATATAAATCCTTGTATGGTTACATCTCAATATTTGCTTGAAAACTGTTATTGTAGGCCTACATGACCAGGGGTATGTTCTTCTCCCAAGATTCGCCAAGGTACAATACACATGCACGGAGCATGTCCTCTAGCACATGTATCGTATGATCTGACTGGCCTTCGGTTTGATGGTGGTAAGCTGTGCTCAGAAGCACCTGTGTACCCAGTTCCCTCTGAAAAATATACCAGAAAAGAGACGTAAAACAGGTGTCCCTTTCTGAAATGATAAAAATAGGGACCCCATGAAGACGTACTACCTCTCAGATATACAACTTTTTGAGCTCGTCTACACCGAAGGTCTCCTTGATCATCAAAAATTGAGCTACCTTCATAAGTCTGTCCACAACAACCCATATGACATCATTGCCTTGAGGTGACATCAGTAACTCGGTCACAAAGTCCATCGTGACATCATCCCATTTTCAATCTAGGATGGGTAACTATTGTAACAGTTTGACTGGCCTCTAATGCTCTGTCTTCACCTACTGACAGGTAGAACAACTTGTAACAAAACCAGATACTTGTCTTTTCATACCCGGCCACCAATACTAATGTGTCACACCCCAACCACAGACTCCCATTTTTTATCCTTTTCTCGGTCCTTCGACTTTGGGTAGAGTTGGGTTTGGGTCCGGGTTTGAAATTTTCGAAGCTTTGATTTTTTCGGTGGGTCTTCGGCTAGTGCGCAGTCACCGCACTACTAGCGGTCACTAAACATTCGGTCCGGGTGGGTGCACAGTCCCCATGCATTCGGTTCGATCGTGCGTTCGGACCTGGTTAGTGCGCAGTTACCCACTTGTTTAGAAAAATAATAAAATTAAATGAATAAATTAAATTGAAAAGAATTTTATAAAATGTTTAATAAGAATAATAATGACAATTTATAATATTGTTGTTATTATTATTATTATTAATATTATTATTATTAGGGCATTGAAATTAATATTATTATCTTCACTTAAAATAAAATAGATATGAAATAATTAAATTTATTGGTTTTATTATTATTTTTTACTTAAAATAAAATGGATAAGAAATGATATCTATTATTTGTTTTATTTTTAATTTTTTAATTTTTTATTATTATTACAATTTATTATTATTATTTTTTTAGAAACCCTAAACCTACCCTCCCCCCTTCCCGTATTTCTTCCCCCCAACCTGCGGCCTCCGACGCAATGTGTACCAGAACGCCGCCACGGGTTTTCCCCCTTTTTCTCCTTCACCGTTCTGCACCACGAGCCCCTGGCCAGCGCTCACCCTCGCCTCCTAATGCTCCGGCCTCTACCATGCGTGGTCTCCCCCTCATGCGCATCGCCTCCCGCCACTCTTCCCATCCAACGTAGCTCCCCCTCTCGTCCCGACCCCGCCTCCCTGTCTGGCTCGCCCTCCATGCTCGCCTCTCCACATCAGCCCAGGATTCGGCCTCCCGCCTCCTACAGGTCGCGCGCCAGCCGACCCCCTCTGCTTGTCCAGCCGACGCGAGACCCCCCCTGCACCTCTTTTTTTACTATTGTCGCTACCCACCGGCAGAAGCTGCTCCCCTCCCGTGCGTTCGGCATCTGCATAGACACCTCGCGTCTGACCCCTTTTCTTCCGGTCAATCGGACTTCCAACTCACGGTCATCTTTCCCTCTTCAGCATGAACCCGTGTTCCAGCCAGCCTCATCCCTGTCATGTGTGGCTCTCCTAACTGACCCTCCCAGTGGCCACAACTCCCCCCCCCCACGCCAAATACACCGGTGTGTGCGGCTCCTCCGAAAAACACTTTTCTTGTCGGTAGCACCTCACCAGATAGCTGCTTTTCCTCCAACGGTATTCCCTTATGTGGGGCACCCCCTTCATGGACTCTTTGATTGCGCTCGACCAGGACGGTTTCCTATTTTTCAACACGCAGCTCCCCTTTGTGTGTACGATGGGACCATGTTTCTTGGTTCATCTTTTTACTGGAGCGTCACTGCGTTCACATGGGTTATGGTACATATTTCAATGCCCTTGCTCACTTTTTGTCATTTAATCCTTTTAACGCTTGTTTGAATCAGGCTATCCCATGGATTTAAATCCTTTTGGTAATTATTGGTTTTTCATTTGGTTTATGTGAGTCCTGAATATCTTTTTGGTCGTTCTTTGGTCCTTCCGAATTAATTTTTTTTGGTTCTTGTTTAATTTTTGTAGGGTGTTTCTCCGACGTGGCTGCGAATCCCCTCGCTGGGTTCGAAAAGGGTGTCTTGGGTCACGTCGGACCACGCTCCATCCATTACCACCGAAGGAAAAGTGATTCAGATTGCTTCGGATTGTTCTCCTTTATTTGCGGGGCACACCTTGTTTTACCGCATGTTTTGGGTTCGTTCTGTTTCTTCTGCACTAGTTTCAAGGTGGTTTTTACTCTGTTTATTCATTTGTATTATTTTTAAGACAGTGTCTCGGTGTTTTAGATACTCTTCACTGTTTCAGGGCATTGGAAAGGCTTTTTTGTGATATTACAGTCATCGGCAAGTGGCGCGTGCTTGTGTGTAAGTTGGGACGTACCTCATCGTCGTCGTAACCGAGCTGCGAGTCGAGGAAGGTCCCCCAATTCGCTCACCGTTAAATTTTGAATTTATTAATTTCTTGATGTTTTATTAATTTTAATGAATGAGAAATAATATAAGATTATTAATTTTTAAATGATTATTTGGTGTGAATATAGCCTTTTATTTTATACTGAACACTTGAAAAAATTTCTTGACGAGCAGACACCCAGTGTTGATAGAATTCTCGTTTAGACTTTAAACATAATTCATGGTATTTAAAATGTAGTTCTAGTTTTAAAGATAAATTAATTCTTTTGAACAAGTGTTTTGGGTTTTCTAGAGAAATGTGGTTTTTCTTTAAAATTGGTGAAGGCTCGTTCATCACTTTATTGAAATAAATTATTTTGGAAAACCCACTCAGTGGTGACCTTTCGTTTGCATTGATTAAGTGAGTTGTATGCGATGTTTGTGCATCGTGATTGATTGATTTACATTGTGGACGCACCCCTTTTATTTCTTGTGTTTACATGGGAACCTGACATAGTGAGTGAATCTTCTGAGAACGATTGTTGCACTAGTTTAGATTATGCACTGGATAGTGGCCCCATAGTAGGGGAATACTATGTTATTACAACTATGGGGATTGGGCCCCTCGGTTAGGGAATATAGGTCTATACAGAGAGTTAGGGAGTTATAACGTCATCGAGTTAGAGCATGCTTTCAGGATGAGTCACATGTATGGTATGTTCTGGATTGTTCACGATCTCCTAGGTTTAACCCTTATTTCATTTAGTGTTTATTTGTGTGTGGCACACGATTGAGAAGTCTAGTTCAGTTGCTGGGTCGTGTGTGCCACTTTTCCCATTGCTCTTGGCATGTGTTGTGTGTTATGTGTCGTTTTCCGTTTTGATTAATAACTAAATTTTGGTTTTCTAATTGTTCGCAAAAATGTATTAAAATGCAATGCAACTGTTCCTTTCAAACATTAAAAATTGTTTTTAAATTATAAAGGGCAATGGGCTTATACTTGTTTTAGAAATGAATGTGTGTGTGTGAAAACCAATATATTGTACATTTAGTTCAAACCTGGAATTAATAAATTTCTTTATTTAAAGGTAGTGCATTGGGAATAGTTTCTTGGGAACATCTACTGAGTTTTAATACCCACGCCTATAGTTCTTTTCTATTTTAGTGTTTGTGCAAGCTATAGTTTGGGTGCGTTCACCTTGGGAGACGTTTGGTTGTGGGTTGGAGAGTGATCTGCGAGGTCACACAGAGATAGTGGTTGTCTCTTTCGGTTAGTTTTATTTTTATTTTATTCTTATTTAGATACTTTACTTTGTTTATTTATTTTGTGTTACTCTGTTTTATTTCTGTTACTTTATTTATTTATTTTAACTGGGTGAAATCGTTCCCACCGCCTTTGTTGATGCCCTGGCGCTTGTCACAAGCCCGGGAGGATCGATAATTCCTCTCAGGCCATATCGCTGACCAGCTCGGGTGACTGGTTCAGGTTCAACCCGGGTTGGTTCATGAAAAAATGGTATCACAGGATGTCGACTCTTAGCAGAATTTGCTTTTCAGAGCGCCCTTTGTTATTTGGGAGGTTTGATAAAAGGATATTAGGACAGTCGGGGATCAGGGGGTTGGTTACGGGTCGGTTCCTGATCACCACCAATCATGACGAGACCTGAGTTACCGAGAATAGTTCGGGTTTTGAGTCTCTTTTCCTAGGTTGTTTCGGATTGAGGGATGACAATGGAGGTGAATTGGTTCACTTTGCGGCCTCACATGGGGTGGTGACCCATGTGGACTTCATGTGTCTGCTTTAAGGTCCTCTTAGTGTTATGCTTTACTTGGGGCATGACTCTCCACCATGTCGCTGGGACAGACATATGCACTAGTTCCTCATTCCAGTGGGTTATTATTGCTTTATATTGTTTTAGTCTCAGTTTATTTGAGTCTGCATTAAAAAGTTAAAATGGTTTTTAAATGGAAAAGTGTTTCTTCCAAATTTTTTTTGAAATTACTAAAGTGGTTTTTTAATGAGAAGGTGTATCAGTTTGGAAAAACATGGTATGGGGTTGGATTTGGTAAGAAAAAGAAGATTTTGAACCTTGGCACTCTTTATGGAGGGTCACACGTGCATGGGTATGTATAGAAAGTGAATGGGTCACTTGTTTGCAGGTGATGTGATCAGGGTTGAATAAATGAAAATGTGACGGTTCATAAAGTGTCGTAGGTGAGTTTTTAAAATTGAAAAGAAATAATGGTTTTGGAAAAGTTATTTCTCCATGTGTTGTATATGTTTGGCTTATGTACCTATTGACCTTGGCTTCTGTTGTTGCTTTGATTGAGTTTTGGCTTATGCCGGTTTCGATGGTGTTTCTCGTGTTGTCTTGAGTATGTCACCTAGAAAACCTCCAAAAGTTGTCAATGAGTTATGCTCAGTTATCAGTTCCATTTGTGAGTTGCTTGCTTTTCAAGGTAATTGATGTCTGTTAGAGGTAGTGGTATTGTTCTAAAAGATAGTTTGTCTTTGGGTTGTTGGTAACTCCCATGATAGTTAAGGTTCGTACCACCCTAGAGTTATTTGAGGGTTCAGTTTTGGACTAATAAAGATGAGATGTCTCATCATCGTTAGATTTTTGGGTTTGATTAACGGTGGTCAACTTCCGCGAAGGTTCCCCACCTGGAAATGAGTGTGGGCTGGTGGATCCTGTCTCCAAGAAACGATCCTCGTCGGTACCGGCTCCTAGATCGTTGGACTGCTCTTTTGTGCACCACCAGTATGGCCTGTCCAAATATTCTAAGTCGTCATGTTGAATCCCTTTGAAAATGTACAGCCATCATGGTTGTTCGAATCATCGAACGGAAGGGGTTAGAGACCAGAAGATGAAAATGCCTGACTATGAGGCAGGAGACGCTTCAACTATCTGGGCCCCAGCCACAGGTCTCGGGGTGAAGCTCACACACAGTCGGGAGTTGTTAAGGGTGTGTGGATCCTCGGTCTAGATAATGTCTTCGGTTTTGGAATGGAAATTTCCAAAATTTCCCTTGTTCTATTATCATCGTTATCGTAAGATCATCCTTGTTGTGGTGGCATGATGAGCTTGTTCCCCCACAATACAAGTGGTCTTATCTGCTCTCAGTGTGGTTCTTAAGTTGTTTGGTCTCTCTGAATGGTGTGGGCCCATGAATAAATAGACATGTTCTAATTTTGAGTTTGTCTCAATCGTGTTCGTTAGGGAGGTGTTCGTTTTTTGAAATTGATGGGAGGTGTTGAGTTAATTTCTTATCCTCAAGTTGCTGGATTGTTCCGTATCAAGACTTTTGTCAATGTCTCAGGTGTGTTGTCCTGTTCATGTGGGGAAAATATATGATTTTGGTTAGGGAGTTCCCACACTGCCCCCCCCCGGGGGTTGTTTGTTCGGGTTTCAAGGGTTTTTTTGTATTAGTGAATTCTTGTGGTGGGGAGAACCCTCTCATGTTCTTCCCTTAATCTCAGGAAGTGGTTTTTCTTGAATTGGTCAGGTGTGATGTTTGTTGGGAATGGTTACCCCGAAGCTCTCGGTTCTCTATGATTTTGTCTGGGAATGAACTCAAGTTGTGTCAACTATTGGCTTGGTGACATTCTAGGGGAATAAAGTGTCTGTAGTGGAGAGAATTGTTATACCCCGACCACGGATGCCCATGTTTTTATCCTTTTCTCGGTCCCGCGACTCTGGGTAGAGTCAGGCTTGGGTCCGGGTTTGAAATTTTCGAAGCATTGATGTTTTCGGTGGGTATCGAGCCAGTGCATAGTCACTGCACTGCTAGCGCTCACCGCACATTCGGTCCGGGTGGGTGCGCAGTCACTGTGCATTCGGTCCGATCGTGCGTTCAGACCTGGTGAGTGCGCGGTTACCCACCTGTTTAGATAAATAATAACATTAAATGAATAAATTAAATTGAAAATAATTTTATAAAATGTTTAATAATAATAATAATGATAATTTATAATATTGTTATTATTATTATTATTACTATTTTTATTATTTTGGAATTGAAAATAATATTATTATCATCATTTAAAATAAAATAGATATGAAATAATTAAATTTATTGGTTTTATTATTACTTTTTTACTTAAAATAAAATGGATAAGAAATGATATCTATTATTTGTTTTATTAATATTTATTTATTTTATTATTAATATTATTATTCATTATTATTATTTTAGAAACCCTAAACCTACCCCTTTTCCCGCATTTCTTCCCCCTGAACCTGAGGCCTCCTGCGCACTGCGTACCTGCACGCCACCGCTGGTTTTACCCCTTTTTCCCCATCACCGTTCTGCATTGCAAGCCCCTGCCCAGCGCTCGCCCTTGCCTCCTGATGCTCCAGCCTCTGTCATACGTGGTCTGCCCCTCTTGCAGATTTCCTCCTACAGCTCTGCCCGTCCGGCGTAGCTCCCACTCTCGGCCCGACCCCGCCTCACTGTCCGGCTCGCCCTCCATGCTCGCCACTCCACGTCGGCCCAGGATCCAGCCTACCGACCCCTGCAGGTCGCGCGCCAGCCGACCCCCTCTGCTTGTCCAGCCGACGCGAGACCCCCTGGGCCTCTTTTTTTTTCCTTTGTTGTGACCCACCGGCAAAAGTTTCTCCCCTCCCGGGCGTTCAGCATCCACTTCGACACCTCACGTCCGACCCCTTTTCCTCTGGTCGGTCGGACTTCCAGCTCCCGGCCAGCTTTCCCTCCTCGGCACGAACCCGTGTTCCGGCCAGCCTCATCCCTGGCGTGCGTGGCTCTCCCGACTGACCCTCCCAGCGGCCGTAACTCCCCCCCCCCCCCCCCCCCCGCCAAAACACCAGTGTGTGCGGATCCTCCAGCATCCACTTTTCTCATCGATAGCGTCTCACCAAATAGTTGCTTTTGCTCTAGCAGTCATCCCTTACATGGGACACCTCCTTCGTGGTCTCTTTGATTGCGCTCGACTATGCCAGTTTCCTCTCTTTCAACATGCATATCCCCTTTGGGTGCGTGAAGGGACCATGATGCTTGGTTTGTCTATTCACTGGAGCGTCGTTGCATTCACGTGGGTTATGGTAGGTATTGTCATGCCCTTGCTCCCTTTTTTCATTTAATCCTTTTAATGCTTGTGTGAATCGGGGTATCCCTTGGATATAAATCATTTTGGTAATGCTTGGTTTTTCATTTGGTTTATGCGAGTCTTCGAAACCTTTTGGTCATGCTTTCGTCCTTCCTCATTAATTGTTTTGGGTGTTGTTTAATTGTTGTAGGGTGTTGCTCAAACGTGGCTGTGAATCCCCTCGCTGGGTTCGCAAAGGGTGTCTCAGGTCATGTCAGACTGTGCTCCGTCCGCCACCGTCGTTGAAGGCGAAGCGATTCAGATTTCTTCGGATTGTTTGCCTTTATTTGCGGGGCACACCTTTTTTTACCGCATGTTTTGGGTTCGTTCTGTTTTGTTTGCACCGGTTTCAAGGTGGTTTTTACTCTGTTTATTCATTTGGATTATTTTTATGATATTGTTTCTATGTTTCTAGATACTTTTTGTCATTGCAGTGCATTGTCAAGGTTTTTCGGTGATATTACGGTCGTCAGAAAGTGGCGCGTGCTTGTACGCAAGTTGGGACATACCGCATCGTCGTCGTAACTGAGCTGCGAGTCGAGGTAGGTCCCCGACTTCACTCACCTTTAAATTTAGAATTTATTAATTAATTTATGTTTTACTAATTTTAATTAATGAGAAATAATATAAGATAATTATTTTTTAAATGATTATTTTGTGTCAAAAGAGTCATTTATTTTATACCGAACACTTGAAACATTTTCTTGATGAGTGGAAACCCAGTATTGAAAGAATGCCCATTTGGACTTTAAACATAATTTACTGAATTTCAAATGTAGTTCTAGTCTTAAAGATAAATTATTTCTTCTGAACATGTGTTTTGGGTTTTCTCGAGAAATGAGGTTTTTCTTTAAAATTGGTGATGGCCCATTTGGAACTTTAATGAAATAAATTATTTTGGAAAACACACTCAGGGGTGATCTTTGGTGTGAATTGATTGCGTGAGGTGTATCTGATGTTTGTGCATCGTGACTGATTGATTTAAATTGTGGATGCACCCCTTTTATTGCTTGTGTTGACATGGGAACATGGCATAGTGAGTGAATCTTCTAAGAATGATTGTCGCACTAGTTTATATTACTCACTGTCTAGTGGACCCATAGTAGGGGAATACTGAGTTATTGCTGCTATGGGGATTGGGCGCCTCGGTTAGGTCATGTAGGGCTATACCGAGCGTTAGGACGTCATGTCGTCATCGAGTTAGAGCATTCTTTCAGGATGAGTCACATGTATGGTACGTTCTATATTGTTCACAATCTCTTGGGTTCAACCCATGTTTCATTTAGTGTTTATTTGTGTGTGGCGCATGATTGAGAAGTATAATTCGGTTGCTGGCTCGTGTGTTCAATTTTTCCCATTTCCCTTAGCATGTGTTGTGTGTTATATGTAGTTTTCCTTTTTGGATAATAATTAATGTTTGGTTTTCTAATTGTTTGCAAAACTGTTTTAAAATGCAATGCGCATGTTCCTTTCAATCATTAAAAATTGTTTTTAAATTATAAAGGGAAATGGACTGGTACTTGTTTTAGAAATGAAAGTGTGTGTGTGTGAAAACCAATATCTTGTATATTTAGTTCAAACCTGGAATTAATAAATTTCTTTATTTAAAGGTACTGCATTGGGAATAATTTTTTGGGCACGCCTACTGAGTTTTAATACTCACTCCTATAGTTCTTTTCTGTTTTCGTGTTAGTGCTGGCTACAGCTTGGGTGCGTTCGCCTTGGGCGACGTTTGGTCATGGGTTGGAGAGTTAACCGCGATGTCACACGAAGATAGTGTTTGTCTCTTTCGGTTATTTTTATTTTACTTTGTTCTTATTCAGTTACATTACATTGTTCATTTATTTTGCGCTACTCTGTTTTATTTCTGCTACATTATTTATTTATTTTAACTGGGAGAAATCGTTCCCACCACCTCTGTTGATGCTCTGGTGCTTGTCTCCAGCTTGGGAGGATTGGGAACGCCTCCCAAGACATGTCGTGGACCGGCTCGGGCGACCTGTTCCGGGTCGACCCGGGTTGGTTCGTGACATGACTTCTCAAGTCACGGTACATTTTGGTAAATCTGGGATGCACTTCACAAGCTGAATCAGGAAATTACTGCATCAACTCCTCGCATATATCTCTTGGAACCCACACTCATCCATGGATACACAGTTCCTCATCATCTCATATCGTCCAACCAGGAGGAGGGTCCTCACTTGCCACTGACTTCCATAGAACTAGGCCTTCTGAATCTGATAGATGTCTCATCCTCACTCTATCTAAGAGTTTGAGGTCACAACCAGGGATGAAAGATAGTGTTTCCCCTAACTGTCATGCACCTCCAAATGCATCTAAAAGAATAATTCCATAAGCTCCCACTCACCACTGGCCTCCTGCACAGCCTGTATTTGAGTCCTCCTACTCAGTGAATCTGCTACTGTGTTAACCTTACTAGGTGTATAGGAAAGCTCAATGTCGGAGGACTGAAGGTGTTCAACCAACCTCCACTATCTAAAATTCATGTAATGTTGGGTAATGATGTATTTAAGACTTTTTTGGTCCATAAACACCATAAAACGTTCTCCTCAGAGATAATGTCTCCAACAGCGTAACACATGAACAACTATAGCCAACTCAAGATCATGCATCAGGTAATTCCTCTCATGTGGCCTCAACTGCCGTGACCCATACCAAACTACTCGATCACCCTACATCAACATTGCTCCTAGCCCAATACTTGATGCATCATTGTAAACTGTATACCTATTCCCTTGCTCTAGAAGTATCAGGATTGGTGCTGATGTCAACCATCCATTCAGCTCCAGAAAGGCTGTCTCGAAAGCTTCTGACCAAACGAACATCACACCCTTCTTAGTAAAACCCATCAAAGGAACTACTAAGCAAGAGAAGTCCTGTATAAAGTGCATGTAGTAACTATCCAGCCCCAATAAACTCCGTATTTCAAACACGTTCTTAGGCTTCTCCAAGGAAACTACTGCTCTCACTTTCTATGGGTCTACTGCAACTCCTGCCTCTGAGATAATATGACCCAGGAAGTGAATCTGGTCCATCCAAAAGTGTCACTTTAAGAGCTTAGCATATAACGGATTCTCTCTCAGTGTACTTATTAATATCTCAAGATGGGTTCCATGGTCATGTCGAGTGTGAGATTACACCAAGATATCGTCCATGAAGACTACCACAAAATAATCTAGATGCGTGTGGAACACATGATTCATTAGATCAATGAAAACTGTCGGCGCATTCGTGAGCCCAAACGACATGACCAAGTACTCGTATAGATCATATCTACTGCGAAAGGTTGTAAGTGGTATGTCTGATGGTCTAACGCACATCGGATGATATCCAGATCTCAAGTATATCTTCGAGAAAAATCATGCCCCTTGAATTTGATCAAAAATATCATCAATCCTCGGAAAGGGGTATCGGTTTTTAACCATCAATGGGTCCAGCTTTTGATAATCCAATCAGATTCTTAGTGTACCATCCACCTTCTTCGCAAACAATACAGGTGAAACCCATAGAGAAGTATTGGTTCGGATGAAACCCTTAACTTGTAACTCCTCTAACTGCCTCTTGAGATTCATTAATTCTAGCATAGACATCCTATAAGGAGGAATGTACATCGGTGCCTCTCCTTCCACAAGATCAATAGAGAAATCAACCTCTTGTTCCAGAGGTAGACCTGAAAATTTTTCTAGGAAGACATCCCTAAAACGATTAACCACTGGAGGGAAGTCCTTATGAAAAGTTCCCCGGTCATCTAGATGTAAAATCACAATATGGGATGTCACTCCACTCTCTTCCACGATGCTCGGGTCCAGCTCGGCTCGCCTGGATATCCCATTAGACATTTTATAGAAACTCTACACCCTCTGTTGGCGTAAAACTCACCCTGTGACGATAGAAATACACAAAATCATGAAAGGGTACCAACCAATCCATCTCAAGAATGACATCATAGGCTGTCATCTCTAAGACATAGAGGTCTCATACAAAGTGACACCCACCAACCTCTAGGGGGAGCTCCTTGTACTGACGTACACCTACCGTTCATATTCCTAAAAGAGTGTCTAGATTCATTATATCAGAAGAAGAAGAAACATAGAGTCCAAGGCTCTCTACAAAGAGCATAGATATAAAGCTATGGGTAGCACCGGTATCGAAAAGTACCAAAGATAAAACTTAATCAAATAGAATAGTACCTCTTACAGTGGATAGTCTAGGATCCTGCTCTTGTTTGGTCTGTTGCACTGCATATTTCTACCCAGTTTCGTGGCCCTACGACACGGCTTGGCTACCCTAAGCTGACCTGCCCTGCTGTCTCTGAGATCTTGGTGTCTGGCTACCACGGCCATGACCACCTCCTTGTCCTGAACATCCTAACGTATTCCAATTCCCCAACTAGTAAGAATCTGTTGGCCCTGCCCATGCATGCAGAGTCTGCACAGAACCCCTCTCACTAGTCGCTGGTGGAAAAGACCTGCAAAAATTTAGAAGGTGACCCATCTTGCCGCAAGCTCGGCACTCCACTGGGTCACATGGACACTAAGGTCTCTTCTTCCCCTCTTTACCATAGTGGTAGCACATTACCTGGACACCTAAAGAATTTTTCTGGCTTGTACTACCACCGTGAGATAAATATATCTTCCTCTTCCTCTTACCGGTAGATATAGTACCAGAAACTGGTGTCGAACTACCCTGGCCCTCACCACTAGCTTCCCATAGATTCCACTTAGTAATCAACACTTGGTTCAAAATATCATGCACTATAGGCAACCTAATAACATTCACCAGTGCTCAGATGTCATGTCATAAACCATCCTCAAAGTGTTGATCCATCAACGTCTCGTCTCCCACCAGAACAGGTGAAAAACGTTGTAGCTCGGTGAAGCAGGCAAAATAGTCTGTCGCTGATATGGCGCCCTATTGCAGATTCATGAACTCTCGAGCCCGATGAGCCCTTAGTATCTTTGGGAAGAAAAATTCATAGAAGACTGCCTGAAAATATTGTCATGCCATGTATCGGTGATGCTCAAACTTGGTGGTAACATTCCACCATCTCTTGTAAAAATCACACAGCATGTAAGTAGTGAGCTTGACCCTCCTCCCAGGAGGTGTCACAGGATGCTCAAAGATTGTTAGCAATGAATCCAGCCATGACTCCGTAGCCTGTGGTCTATCATCCCCTGAAAATATAGGCGGATGCTGCTGCTGGAATATACATGTCAGCTCTTCCATAGATGTGGCAGCCGAAGGTGCTCCTTGGAAGGTCTGCATGAACCACATGAACACTTCATGGAACTGTGCATCCGTGCCTCCAACCAGTATAATGGCTGGCACCGCATCTGGAACTTCTGGAGGATCCATCTATAGCTCATGGCCTACCATCTTTGGCATATAATCATTGTCTCTCTCATGGTGAACAACTCGGGGTTGTCTTGGTGGCATGACTCTACAAGGTCAGACACACGCTTTAGATTAATATCATCAAGGACCAAGAACTGGAAACATAAAAAGGGATAAGGAGAAAGAAAACATTCAAGTTTTACAAAACACGACTACACGACGTGTATAATTACTACATGACGTGTTCCCTTAAGTCCTTCACATGGGCGTGTACTTTTTCCAAAACCGGTCGTGTAACCCCGCAAACACAGGACTTGTTGTCCACACACACGGGGTGTACTTCAATTTTCTTACCATGCCTGAGTCCTTCTACACGGCTAAGCCACACGACTCTCTTTTGAATGAGACTACACGACGTATATAAGGTCTACATGACATGCACCTTTAATCCCTTACATGGTCGTGTTCTGAAGCTGGCTGGGGAATTTCTCAACCCTCAGTACATGGCATGTTACACCCGCACACGTCATGTAAACGACTCTGTCTCCCCAGCCACACGAACAAGTCTACACGGCCTCTTAACGGTCAAGACTACACGACATGTCCCATAGGTACACGACATGTACTAGATGAGCTTTTCCGACCTGTGTTGTTCATGAAACGACCGGATACACGACTCACACTATAAGGCATGTTCCACACGAACACATCAAGTACAAGAAGAGGTGACACCGACCCATGTTGTTAGTGACATGGTCGGATCCCCAGATTAAACTACATGGCATGTTTGGCATTGACACGTCATGTTTATGCAAATATTTCTCCGTCCATGTTGTTAGTCACACGGCAGACACTAGTTCAACACAACACAGCGTGTACAACCGGTACACGACATGTTTACCCAAGGACATCCCTATCCATTGTTTCTGCCCACACGGCCTATGACACAGTTAGAGACTACATGGCGTGTACATAGGGTACACGGTGTGTACTCATTTTTTTCATTTCTTCTCGAATAGAAGAGTATATGGCGTGTGTTCATAGAACCACACGACGTGTTGTCTGGGTTTCTGGATATTAAACCTCAAAAACTACTCTGGAGCGCCCTTTTTCTTAATTTCAATCATCCGTATTCCAAATTCCAATCAGTGGGGACCCATACTCCCTGTGAACCAAAGTCACCCGACCATTCATATTATAGTAAAAAACATAACAAAAGGCAAGATCATGATCCACTAAATTCTGATCCAAGAGAGCACATACTTATCAGGAACCATAGTTTATCATCCATCATCCCAACCATAACTTGTACCAATACCCTATAAATAGCAGGCATATCTATTAAGGTACCTATCACAACAACATGATTTTTCTAGTACAACATCTATCACAAAAACATTCAATTTCTAATGCACCTACATGGCATGGGAACTATGCATGGCATGTGATTCTAACATGTGCCTAATTGATGCATGAGATGGTATGCCCTCATCTATTCAGGATGCGACTAAATAGAACCCAGAATAAAAATATAAATAGCACACCACAAGTATGTCACCCAACGGTCAAAATCAGATCAACTGTAAAGTGAAAAATCAGTAAAATTGCAACATGAGGTAAATTGGCTTTTCCATGTACACAGGTTAGCTACTTTCGCGCAAAAATTATTAACAAATAAACTTTTTTCCTATCCTGTACTATAAGCTCCAAACCGTAAGTCCAAAATAAAATAAAAAACTCTAATACCACATTGTAACATCCTGGATCTGGGTGCCACACAATGGATGCCCCGAACCCGGTTGGTCACATGACCTCAAGCACATTTCTCCAAACGCCAGAAGCTTCCGACTAGTAGTGAGGGTCTAGGTCTGATAGTGGGGAAACTATGCCCTCATTTTTCAAAGTGTAGCGTGGTGGAAAAATATAACCATACACAAAAGTAGAAAAAATAAACAATATAGGGAAAAAATAGAAAACAGAACTAAAGTAAAAGATAATCAACAGTCATATATAAGATGATTCCACATGTCCCTAATTCTAACAAAGAAGCTAGAACAGGATACACTACAATCTAATACAATAGGATACTAGGTATAAAATACTGTAAAGCAAAACTACAATAGTGCAACAGGAACTCAACAGCATCACAAGTTTAAACTCGGTACCATGCTCTCCCACTCAACATCAACAATCATGTACCTGTATAGGGACCCTTTCCCTTATCGACACCTGCAACAATATAATCTGTTTGGGTCCAAGACATGACCCAAACAGGGTGTGAGAAATAAATCCTAGTAGGCAACCACCAAATCCTTGCGACCAACTGTCTGTGAAAATGTGCAACAACAGTATGAAATAAGAAATGACGTAAGCTAGATAGTACTCAAAAGCAACTACTCCTACAAGTTCCTTTACCATTTAATTTTTATTTAAGAATTCAATATAATTAAATTATAAGTTCCCAAGACATGGCCTCAACCGAAAATCTCCTATAAAATGCCACAGAAAAAACCACAACAGGTTATCTAACAAGTAGAAGGTAATAACAATACCAAGCCTGTGCTTTAGCATGGTAGGTATAACTTAAGAAATCACCACGATGAATATTCTAGTATATGTTGTCCTCAAACATACAAGTACTTACCCTTGGGAAAGCTGAAACAAAACCCTCATGTGACTTCGCTCAGTCATAATGAATATTTCCCTCAAGCATACGAGATATCACCCATAGGCATAGAGGCTACTGCCCACAGGCATAAAAAATATTTCCCTCAGGCTAAATGAAACACTGCCCTCAGGATAATAAAAACACTACCCTCATGCTAAACAAGTAATCGGGCTGAGCCCAACACATAAGCAAGAAATTTCAATATGTTTCCTCTCAAGAAAAGTCAAACATTCTATAATCACGGAATACCCACAGGTATCCTGGCCAAATGGATAAACAAGGGAAACGCACCCTTTGGGTGGCCCTAGATCAATGCAACGATCCCATACAACAGTTTATACATGATCATTAGAATATCTATGCAATTCTAGATATCTTAACAGCTATGTCCTCAGCCATACGACACCCCAAACATGGGTGCGTAGCACAACTATACACAAAATCAACTCAACAGTTAGAAATAAACACCAGAACACCTACCTCGATCTCCTCTGATCGATATACACGAACTACGCCTCCTGAAACAATCGAGAACGACATAGATCTGAGTTAAAATTTTACCCATTAAAACTCAAATAACATCCCTTCAAGAAATAATTTGATGGAGAGATTCAAGGAGAGTGAAGACCATACCTATGCGGTTCAAACGAGATCTTCGGCCGAAGAATCGGATTCTCGGTGAGCATTCGGGAGCTCCTCCAAGCCTTGACCGCCTCTCCCGGTGCTCCTATGAAGTATTCTGCCTCCTATACCGAATGAGGAGGATACTGCCTATTTTTTACAAAAAAACATAACCACATGGCATGTACATTCAAGTACACGACATTTACTTTCTTTTGAACAGTTCACTGGAGGCAACTCTCCACCTCCTTACTGTTCATCTGGCGACTGGTTACACGGTGTGTTTTATTAAGTACACGACGGTACTATCCTTTTTACTATTCATCTGGCGGCTACTCTCCACCGCCTTATTGTTCACTTACTGACTAATTACATTGAATTTATTACTATGTACATGACATGTAGTTAGTTTTTTACACCCTAAATCTCCAACAAGCCTACACGCCCTACATTCCCATCCCACACGGCCAAAGTACACGGTGTGTAGAAAAGTACACGGCGTGTACCCACAAATTTGGGAGTTTTCCCCCATTTTCCTTATTTTTTCAGAAACACCAAAGGAAAATGAAAAGAAAAAACCCACACATCATGAATAAGAATTGGGTTCTTAAATATTCAATTATCCTAGGTGATTTAAGATATGAAGGGGGAGATCTCTTCCATGTGCACTGACATTTGGAAGAAGTTTTTCTTTTATAATGTATATCATATTTACATAACCAAAATAATGTTCTAGTAAAGTCGTTTTCTTTTAATTTTCCTTTTTCAGGTATGTTTATTTTTTAAAATTCAAAAGTGTGTGAAAGAATAAAATGTTGTAACTGAGAGATATGAACTTAAGTGTTATACTATTTTACAATAGCTCTAACTAATACATAAAAAACCTTTTAGTTTGATATAGTCTAAAACAAGTTTTTTACCTTTCCTTGATGAACTAAAATTTGAATTTATTTAATAATTTTAGTAAAAAGTTTTGACGTACTATGTGTTGTGATCATCTAATCGAGAAAAGTTGTTGAATCTTTCAGAACAAGAGTAGCATGTTTTGATAATTGCAACACATGTTTTTAGATATCTAACATATTTTATGTAAGTGAACTAAAATTGACATACGTGTAGTATAACAGGCATATGTTATCTTCTTACAAACCAATACCAGTACCTAAAGATGTTAGAATAACTCACGTGATACGTGATTTAATTTAATATTATTATAATGGGATATTAAGGGATAAAAAACTGTCAATTGATGGACTTTGACGGTTTTTAAATAACCACCTCTATAACTGCTTTATCTCTATTTAAAGGTCTTGTCCTTGCCAATTAAGTCTCAATCTGATTCCGTTACGTTCCATAAATTTTTACTGCGGAAGAGAAAAGAGGCAGAGGATAGAAATCCTTTTAAGTGGGAGAAAATCAAGGAGATTCAACTAAAAGATCTCATGGATCAAGGTATGTTTTATCTTATTTTAAATTTTCTTTATCTATGTGATAAACACAGAATTTAATGATCCTAAATTAAATGAAATTTAATTTACATGTGGTATTAGAGGAGGGTTATGAAATCTGTGTTTTTTCCATGTATAAATTTATTATGTATTGCGTTAAAATAAGAATCAAAAATCGGGACTACATTCTACAAATAACGTGTTGCGTTAAATCTGAATTCTTTTTTTCTTATTTTAAATGGTCGTTAATATTAAATGAGAAGATGTTGCCTCTCTCTTCAATAATGGGGTGTTTTTTAGTGTTGTTTCATTGTTTAATAATCGTTGTGCAATTATTATTATTTTTTAAATTATGAAATCTGTTGTGCATTTGTTTTATCTTCCAAAATATTATGTGCCTATTTTTGGGAATCACAATTTGGTGCATCTTCTCCTTGATTTTAGATTTTGAAATTTCCCTTTAGTTATTTATTATCTTTGATAATAAAATGAATTTTATATTTAAAATTTTTTTAATGATTAAAAAAAATTGATAAGGTTGCCCACCTTTAGGAAATGGTTTTAAAGGTGACATGTTAGAATTTATTTATTTATTTATCACATTTTTCTCATGGGTTTTTCAAACCTTAACAAAATTGTTATAAAAATATATATATATATTGATTTATCATTATTTGAAATAATTATTGGAGTTTTAAATTTGACGCCAAATCAAATTAATGAAAGAGTAAAAAAATTTTTGGATTTATGTTTATTACAAAAAATTATAACTATGTTATGATTATGATATTTTTTTGAAAGAATATTTCATGAGATTTTTTAATCACCAAAGTGGTCAAATCATAAAGTTAAAATTGTTTCAAAAAAAATTATGTTAAAATGATATATATTGATTGCTCAAAAATTTGATACTATTATGATATCTTATGAGTAATTAAAATTCATTATTATAAGATATTTATTAATTGCCCAAAGGCAATTTTCATATTCTTATAATTTATGAATATAATTTTTGGTAATATATATTATTCATTATGAGATTTATTTATATATCCAAAGATAATAAATAAATCTAATTTATGCATATATTATTTCCCAATAAAGTTATTTTTATTAGTATCAAATATGTTTGTGTATTAGTGTTTTACCCAAAGGAGAACACTAATACACATTTATGTTAAATAATATGTCTGAATAATTGTATTATTATTATTTCAAAGCATTAATTTTAAACATGTATTTATTGCAGTTAGCTTTTCATCATCATTGCACTCACAGAAATCATCTGTTCTGATCTATAATGGATTAAATTTCTCTGATTGGAGTGAGAAAATCCAATTTCACCTTGGTGTATTGGATCTTGATTTAGCACTCCGAGTAGAGAAACCTACTACTACAACTAATGACAATAGCGATGATGATAATGTATATTATGCATCATGGGAAAGATCAAACAGATTAAGTTTGATGTTCATGCAAATGAGCATAGCAAGTAAAATCAAGTCAGGTCTCCCTAAAATTGAAAGTGCTAAAGAATTTATAAAATCCGTGGGAGACCAATCTCAAACTGCTGACAAATCTCTTGCTGGAACATTAATGAGTACATTGACCACCATGAAGTTTGATGGTTCTCGTACGATGCATGAGCATGTCATTGAAATGACAAATATTGCAGCAAGACTTAAGTCTTTAGGAATGGAAGTGGATGAAAGTTTCCTTGTACAATTTGTCCGAAAATCATTACCGTCTGAGTATGGACCTTTCCAAATGAACTACAACACCATGAAAGATAAATGGAATGTGCATGAATTTCATAGTATGTTAGTTCAAGAGGAAACACATTTAAAGAGTCAAGGAATCCACTCCATCCATTATGTGCATCATCAAGGAGGAAATAAGCATGGAATACAGAAGCATGGAAAAGAAAAGGGACCATTGAAAGTTAATGAGTCTTTTAGCAAGAAATAGAAGAACACAAATAAAGATAAATGTCATTTTTGTGGGAAAGATGGAAATTTCCAAAAGGATTGTCTGAAATGAAAGGCATGGTTTGAAAAGAAAGGTAAACAAAATGCTTATACATGTTATGAATCAAACTTAGCTGAAGATCCACAAAATACATGGTGGGTTGATTCTAGTTGTATGACTCATGTTTCAAATACAATGTCGGGATTCCTTTCAACCCAAATCACAAGCCCAACTGAAAAGTTTATCTTCATGGGGAATAGAGTGAAGGTTCCAGTTGAAGCTGTCGGGACTTATCGTTTAATCCTTGATAGTGGATATAGTTTGGAATTATGTGAAACCTTTTATGTACCTAGTATATCTAGAAATTTGGTTTCATTGTCAAAACTTGATGCTGCTGGATACTTTTTTATTTTGGGAATAGATATTTTAGTTTGTTTAAGCATACACGCATGATTGGATCTGGTTTATTATATGATGGTTTATATATAATAAATCTTGATAATATGTATGCTGAAACACTTATGACCTTGCATCATGATTCCGGTACTAAACGTGGTTTAGTAAATGAAAATTCTTCTTATTTATGGCATAAATGTTTAGGTCATATTTCCAAAGAAATATTAGAGAGATTGATTAAGTTTAAAATCCTTCCAAAATTGGATTTTACCGACCAAAAACTTTGTGTGGATTGTATTAAAAGAAAAAAAACACACACAAAAAAAGGTGCCACAAGAAGTACTCAACTCCTTGATATCATACATACCGATATATGTGGACCTTATAATGTCAATTCATTCGGTAAAGAAAAATACTTTATCACCATTATTGATGATTTTTCACGTTATGGATATGTCTATTTATTTCATGAGAAATCTCAAGCAATAAATGCCTTGGAAATTTAGGTAAATGAAGTTGTGAGGAAATTAGACAAAAAGTTGAAGGTCATAAGGTCTGATAAAGGTGGTGAATATTATAGAAAATTTGATGAAAGTGGAAAAATCCCTGGTCCATTTGCAAAGTTTCTAGAAAGTCATGGCATATGTGCACAATACATTATGCCTAGTACACCACAACAAAATGGTGTAGCGGAAAGGCGTAATAGAACATTAATGGATATGGTTAGGAGTATGTTAAGTAATTATTATTTACCCTTATTTTTGTGGATGTATGCTTTAAAAACTATTGTGTATTTACTGAATAGGGTTCCTAGTAATGATGTTCCAAAGACTCCTTTTGAACTTTGGAATGGTAGGAAAACTAGTTTAAGACACCTGCATGTATGGGGTTGTCAGGCAGAAATAAAATCATATAATCCACAACAAAGAAAACTGGATGCAGGAACAATCAGTGGAAATTTCATTGGTTATCCAGGGAAGTCAAAGGGGTATATATTTTATTGTCCTAACCATAGTATGAGAATTTTTGAAACTAGAAATTCTAGATTTATCGAGAATGGTGAATCCAGTGGGAGTGAAGTTCCACAAAATGTGGAAATTAAAGAAGTTAGAATTCAAGTTCCATTTTCATGTATTCCAAAATCACATGTTGTTGTTCCTCAAATTATTTCATCACAAAACAATCAAGTAGAACCACAACAGAATGTTTCCCAAATTCACAATGAATAAATGGTTGAAGAACCACAAGAAATAGTGTTAAGAAGATCCCAAAGGTAAAGAAGGTCAGCTATTTCTGATGATTATGTGGTATATCTGCAAGAAATAGAAAATGATATTGGCATTAATAATGATCCAGTTTCATATTCTCAAGCCATAAAGTGTGGTAATTATGATAAATGGTTAGATGCCATGAAATGTTATTTGAATTCCATGGAACAAAATAAAGTGTGGGACCTTATGGAATTTCCAGAAGGATTCAAGAGAGTTGGATGTAAATGCGTCTTCAAAACCAAATATGACTCTCTTGGTAACCTTGAACGTTACAAGGCAAGACTTGTTTATAATGGATTCACTCAAAAGGATGGTGTAGATTATAAGGAAACCTTCTCACCGGTTTCTAAGAAAGATTCGTTCAGAATTATTATGGCATTGGTAGCTCAGTATGATTTATAGTTACATCAAATGGATGTTAAAATAGCCTTTCTAAATGAAAACATAGAGGAAGATTTTTATATAGATAAACCAATGGGGTTTTCCATTGATGGAAAGGAACACATGGTATGTAAATTAAAGAAGTCAATATATGAACTTAAACAAGCATCCCGACAATGGTATATTAGGTTTAATGATACCATTGTATCTTTTGGATTTAAGGAAAACATCGTTGATCGGTGTATATATCAAAAGATCACTGGGAGTAAATTTATATTCTTGATTCTATACGTTGATGACATATTTCTTGCTTCAAATGATCTTGGTCTATTATATAAGACCAAGAAATTCATCTCTAATAATTTTGTAATGACAGACATGGGAGAAGCCAATTATGTGATTGGAATAGAAATATTTCTTAATAGAACTCAAGGTATATTGGGCTTATCTCAAAATTCATACATAATTAATATTTTAGAGAGGTTTAGGATAGAAAAATGTTCACCATCACTGGTTCCAATTCAGAAAAGAGATAAATTTAATCTCAATCAATGTCCTAAAAATTATTTTGAACGAAAACAGATGGAAGAAATTCCTTACGCATCTATTGTTGGAAGCTTGATGTATGCTCAAACATGTATAAGGCCAGATATTAGCTTTGTAGTTGGAATTTTGGGAAGATACCAAAGTAATCCTGGACTCGATCATTGGAGAGCTGCAAAGAAAGTTCTGCGATATTTGCAAGGAACAAAGGATCACATGCTTACTTATAAAAGATCCAATGATCTTGAGGTGATTGGATACTCTGATTCAAAAATTTCCGGTTGTGTTGATACAAGAAATTTCACTTTTGGTTATGTGTATCTTCTATCCAAAGGATAAATATCATGTAAAAGTGCAAAGAAATCAGTTATAGCTGCTTCGACCATGGAAGCTAAATTTGTAGCATGTTTTGAAGCTACAATTCAGGGCACCTGGTTGCGGAACTTTATTTCAGGACTTGGAATTGTCGACAATATCACCAAGCCCTTGAAAATTTATTTTGAAAATACCACAACAGTATTATTTTCCAAGAATGACCGATATTTCAAAGGTGTTAAACTCATGGAATTAAAGTACTTTGCAGCTAAGGAGGAAGTTTAAAAACGTAAGGTGTCAATTGAACATATTATCACAAATCTTTTCATTGCTGACCCTTTGAAGAAAGGGTTTCCACCCAAGACATTTATTGGACATGTTGAAAGTATGGGAATTATCATTGAGTATGTTTCTTTGTATGTATTGAATGTTATGATTATTACAGTTGACACTTGGACTTATAAATGTTATGATCATGTTGCCTATTTTTTAATAAGTATACATGATTGGATTGAATAATGATAGAAGACACATTCTTTAATAAATTTATTATTGTTGGACCAATATATATATATATATATCCCATTTTAATTATGATATGGAAAATACTCATAACGTAGTACATGGAAGGGAGTATATTAATAGAGAATATACGACCGCGATGACTCATGTGGTCATTATCCTTTATTATGATGAATGTTGTATACATGATACAATAGATATAAATGCGCCTAAATGACCAATTGAATATTAAATATCATAAGGAAATATCACATGAGTTATGTGGGAGAATGTTAGAATAACTCACGTGATACGTGATTTAATTTAATATTATTATAATGGGATATTAAGGGATAAAAAACTGTCAATTGATGGACTTTGACGGTTTTTAAATAACCACCTCTATAACTGCTTTATCCCTATTTAAAGGTACTGTCCTTGCAAATTAAGTCTCAATCTGATTCCGGTACATTCCATCAATTTTTGTTGTGGAAGAGAAAAGAGGCAGAGGATAGAAATCCTTTTAAGTGGGAGAAAATCAAGGAGATTCAACTAAAAGGTCTCATGGATCAAGGTGTGTTTTATCTTATTTTAAATTTTGTTTATCTATGTGATAAACACAGATTTTAAAGATCCTAAATTAAATGAAATTTAATTTACAAAATACACCACTTCAACACAAAAGCTTCATCAACATATTTCACCCTCTTGATTAAAGGTAGAAGTATTTCTCATCCAAGACTTTTCATCTCATCTTTTGGAGGGAGAAATTCATTTAAATAGAAAATATAGGCCAATTTTTCAATGTAAATACCATGACACTTGCTGTGTGATGTTTCCAAGGTTTACTGTAATCAAAACAAAACCCTAGGTACCAATTTCTCCCCCTCTCCTTGGTGTTCTCATGACGTATAGCTAGAAACTCTCCGCCAGCTAAACATCTTCAAGGATATCACATAAAAATATAGAGCTTAAATTTTTGGTCCAGTTTACAATCGAAAAGGGAATGGCATATGAATGTTGAATTAAAGGAAATGTTAGAACAACTGAAATAGGAACACATGGTAAGGACGACCAATAAGTGACAACGAAAGGGGGTACACAAGCAGTGTGTTGTTTGAAAGGATTACTGACAATGAAAGAAAAACATAACCTAGACATAATTTTAAGACCATGGAATATTGACCTAAAAAATGCATATTTCCCCATCTATTTGGTGTGCTCATGACGTACATTTAGAAGCTCAAATCAGTAAGCAGCGGTGCACCGACTGAACATCCGTCAAGAAATCAACTAAAAGTAGAGAGCATCAACAGGGCAGTGAAGCAATATTTGAAGGAACAAAATCAAATAGAGCAATAAATAATGATTTTCTCATTGAAATAAAATAACAATCAAACAAATCATTAACAACAAAAATATAAACAAATACAAAAATAGGTCAGAAAAAAAATGCCCCATGAATGGAGCCTTTAAAAAACCAAACCACAAACAAAATGAAAAAAAAGAAACAAGCCTCTTCTGTGATAGGATATTATTTCCCCTTATTTGTATGGTGTTCTTCTAATGGGACCTATGCATGCCATAAACAACAAAATAAATTTCACCAATTCCAAATAGTGGAAGCAACACAATTTATCTTAAAAAAACATCAACCATATTCAATTCCTGGAGTGCATTGAAAAACATGTATAAGATCATGAGGGATGAGTGAGCTTAGTATTTCAATGTTTAGTTCAGTTTGTAATGAAAAATGCATGGTGTAAAATATATTAATGTAGAATTAATGAAAATTTAAGAACACCTCAAATAGGCATACATGGTATGTTGAACCAATTAGTGACAATGAAAGGGAGTAAAAGATACCTGAGAAGCTGATTTTCCCCTATTCTATGTGAGGATAGGAGCATTTCTCCATCCATGAAGCTGTTAGAGGGCAGAGGAGTTCAATCACCTTGAAAGAGAACTGTAAGAAATTTTATTTTAAATTGTTAAGGGAAACCCATAAAACAACTCTATAATCACCCTAGCAATCCAGGTGAACAACTAAGAATGATCCTCTTCGGGCCGGAGATACCCTCGAAGAGAGACGTCAGGACAGTAATCATGCTTTGATAGAATAGATCATGTTCATGCAAGGTCATGATAATTATATTGGCCAAACTCGCTTATAAACCGCAGGAATTTTATAAACCATATTTGGTTAGAGATGAATGGAATCATTTTAACAAAAAAAAAGTAGAGGGCCACGTCGGTAGACAGAGTGAGATTAGCATCGACGTGCAGTGAGGAATCAGCATCTGCAGGTGGCGAGGAGTCGGTCGGTGGTGCGGTGGGTGCATCTTCGGGATAGGCGGCCGTAGGAGACGGGAGACGGATGAGGCGGATGCACGGCGTCAGCCGCTCGCAAGGTCGATGACTGGTGGTTTGGTGGCCAAGGCCGGCTCAGAAAACCCTTATAAATTGTGTTGCCCAAGACCAGGAGCCAAAATGTTGCCCCTTTCAAGGTGCTACAGTGCATATATAGTTCATGTACAGTGAAAATCTCCTTGGTTTCCCTAGCCCAGGGGCTTGCTGGGCTTGCCCTAGGGCCGGCTCTATTGGTGGCAGTGGGAAATCTAGTATGATGGTAAGGTTTACGACTTTCATGAATAAATAATAATCCCCTAATAATTATTTTTTATTATTAATAGTTATATTTTTAATTATAGATAACAATATTGTAGATAATAATAATTAAATTACTATTATTATTTATCAATTATAATTAATTAAATTTTCAACCTCAGTTTTCTATCTGACCTCAATTCATCCAACATTTTATGTGTTATTCTTAATATTGTTTGAATAAATTGGCATTGAATAATTATTTTTGAGACTTCTGACATTGATTATTCTATTAATCGGCATCAAAAGTGAAAATTTTAGACTTTCAGTGTCGATTTTTTGGATGACCAACACAAAAAGGGTATGATTTTTTTATATATATAGATGTTTATTTCCCACTTGGAATAAAACACGAGACATGTGAACTAAAATTTTTAGAAATCAACTGACAAAAAGAAAAATAAACATAAATCATTGACTTAATTTCATTGCGTGTGGCAGTGTCCTACAAATCGATATGTTGTTTGTTGATATCACTCTTCTTTTGAGGAAATAACTCATGTGGCATCCACAAGGGAGGTTGGTAAGACATTTTAAACTACAGATAGTAAATCTCATGCATAAAATTTATCTACCTAACTCGATAAGAATAAGTCTTCTTCATAATAAATAAATTCATCACAAAGTTTATTTAATAGTTGAAAAACATCTTTAATGTTGGTTTTTATTAATTCAACTTTGATTATAAAAGTGATAATAATACATATGGAATATAAAGAGGTACATTTAGCATTAGTTTATATAAATAGATGTTGAAATCCCTTCTAAAAGATGAAATATACAAGTATTTCCACATCCATTTTTACTAAAAATGACTTTGAAAATTGTTTTTTTAATATGAAATCAAATAATTCCATACATGTAAACACAAATCACATAACCAAACAACACAAATAAAACAAGGGTTAACAAAACACATTAAAAACATCAATTTTTTTACAAATATATAGCAAAATGAAACAAAATCTTCAAATTAGTCAATCATAGAAATTAAACTGCAATAAATTTTGAATGAATTTGAAGTGTTTTTTGTATATAGAGAAACATCATAAAAAACCAACAAAATAAAGTGTTATGAATTTAATAATATAACATATTTGTTTAAATTATTATTTTTATAATGAAACTAACCTTTTTAAAATATGTTCTTGTTTTGGTCACAATTGTCTTATAAATGAATCAAAAAAACATAATAATATCATTCAAACCTTACATGTTGAATATTAAACTATTCTTTTTAAACAATATTTTAAAAATAAAAACACTATACTTGTTAAAAAAACAATTATTCACTGATATAAAAGTTATCTAATCGATCTTTCACATATTCAATTTTTTATGGATCCACACTACCACAAAACTGGGCAAAGCCAGCGCCACCCCCTTATCTGCGCTAACAAAAAAGCGCTGATAGGGGGGGGGGCCTTTATCAGCCCTAAAAAAGCGCTGATAAAAGTACCCATCTATCACCGCTTTTTTTAGCGCTGATAAAGGCCCCCCTTTTATCAGCGCTTTTTTTAGCGCTGATAAAGGGACCCCCTTTATCAGTGCTTGTTTAGTAGCGCTGATAAAGGGGGGGGGGGGGGCTTTATCAGTGCTTTTTTTAAAATCGCTGATAAAGGGTCGAATTCAAAAAAAATTAAAAAAATATATTAATATATTAATATAGTTATATAGTTATATTGATATAAATATAATATATAATTTTTTAATATATTTTAGATAAGTATAAATGTACATTTACACTTATTATACTTAATATATAAGATATTTAGTGAAAATGGCTTATAAAAAAATTTAAAATTTTTTTTTGTTAATAATTTTCTAATTATTATGGAGTAATAGTCATTTAATAAAAATTTGAAGACTAAAAAATAAAAAAAATTAAAAAAGATCCAAAATATGTTGAAAACGCAACTCGAACATCAAACGACCATAACTTTTGATTCGGGTGTCCGTTTGAGCTCTATCACATATCAAATCGAAGCCTGCAATGAGCTCTACATCATTGTGACCTTGGGGGACCTCATTCAAGCGTTTTTCAAGGCCAAAAGAGGCCCAGAAGGCCTCCAAAACTGAGTATTTATTCGGGGTACCCATATTTTTTATCATTTGGTGGATTTTCAGCCTTGTTTAAGGGGGTATTATTGGATTTTTTTGGTGGGAAATGAACTTATTCCAAGGTATTACATTCATATTGATATTATTTCTTTGAAATTTCATCCTTTTTTATAATGCACTGCTATTTATAATCAAATATATAACTATATGTTCATATTTTTTATATATTCACACCTAAAAATTAAATTTTTTAAATAAATAATTAAACATATTTACATATAAAATATATTATCTTTATCTAAATAATAACTAATATTCATTTTATTTAAAATACCAATATATTAATATTTATATAACTACTGTATATTAATATAACTATACATATATTAATATAACTATATATATATATATTAATATAACTATGTGTATATATTAATATAACTATATATATATATTAATATAACTATATATATTAATATAAATATATATTTCTATAAGAATAAATATAACTATATATATATATAAATAAATAGATATATCATGAATAAGAAAACAAATCAATATAGGTTTGTGGTAAAGGCTTTAGGTGCACAGGGCGGAGGTCTCAAGATCAAATCCCGGTGGAGGCACGGGTGCGCACGCAAGGGTGATTTAAAGGGATAGAACTGATAAAGGGTGTAGGTGGTGCGGGCGGGCGCTGGAGGTTTGGGAAAGCGCTGATAAAGGGGGGCTCAAGCACTGTAAAAATCCCCCCCCCCCCGAGATTGGTAGTATTTTTTTTATTTTTTTATTTTTTTTTAATTTTTTTATTTTTATCAGCGCTAAAAAAGCGCTGATAAAGGGGACCGCCCTTTATCTTCGCCAGAATTAATATCATTTTTTCTAGCGCTGTTAATGGCCGTTTTTAGCGCTGATAAAAGCCATTTTTGTATTAGTGCCACTGTAGAATTGTGATCCCTGTTAAACTCTATTTATAAAATGTTGTAATTTCAAATATTAATTATCATATCTTATATAAAATAAAAATATAAGGATGAAAAATATAAAATAATAGAATTAGGATTACTACATTAATAAAATTTTTAATCCTCTTCGAACATCAACCAATGTATTAAAAACCAATTTGGATTACATTATTTTCGGAAAATATGTGTATCATTCAATGTCGACTAAAATAAAAAAAAATCAGCATTATTAATGTTGGATTTAGTGTCCTAAGACCAACATTTTGTACTCTGATTGCATTTATATTTGATATATTGAAAATTAATCAAAATTATTATACAAATTTTTTAGTTTTTTTACATGACTCTAAAGTAATAATGTCTTAGATTATACATTGCATTGATAAGGTCATAGAAGTTTCTCTCTATGATGGGAACCATGAAATCCTATGATGATATTCTTAAATAATGTTTTATTGTTGGATAATGTACCATGATGGGACACATAGTACATCGAATTTCAGGTGTGAGTACTCATAAACGAATGGGGAATCTTCTCATGAAGTTCGCACTTGGTAATTTCTAAGACGAGAGATTTTGATAACAGACCCCCCCCCCCCCAGTTGGAATTTTGTATGTTTTTTGGTCATCAGATATTCCTATTTACGAGTGTGTGTAATTTCATTCAGATTTTAAGTTTTTCATTAATGTATGTCATGACTCACGCACATAGATTTACTAACCAAAACCACATGCAATATGTTGGCATGAAGTAGGGTATGTTGGGAGTGTCACAATTGACATTTTATTAATGGATAAGTCCAGGAAGGATTGTCCCCTTCTATCTTTATGGAAGTTGATTTATCAACCCTTTGATTGGAATAGATCTATCACCCTAAATTCCATTTACATGGTTTATCGTTGAGTTTATTTCAAAGTGTCAATGAAAAATGTACTGAATATATAGGTGGGTGACATGGATGTGCAACCTTTTCGATGAAATATAGAGATATAGATATTATATTACATAGTGAACATTCATATGTGGTCATCATCATTGTGATATTATGTTCTATCACTTGGGTGCATTGACACATTCCTAGATGGTGATCCGGGTCTTTAGGTAAACCCGCCTAACCCCAATGAGAAAGATTTTCAGAGGGCCACAAACTAAGTGTTTCGAATGATATCTATTAAATTTATTTTAATTTAATTATTTGAATAAATTTTATTCTCAAGGTAGAGGAATAATTTTATTCAATTTTTACTGATCGCTAATATTCACAAGGTACTAATTAACTATTTGTTTATTAATAAATGATTTATTTTATAATGTGAATATATAAAAAATATTTATTCAGTAGACTGTGAATGAAATAATTATTTCTATTTATTGAATATTTTAATAAATATTTATTCACATGATTTTGAATAAAATATTTTTTCAGGCATACATCGAATACTAGAGGAGTTCAAATAGACTAAGATCGAGTCTAATTAAAAATATTAATCAACAAGGCAGTTAAATAATATTTGTTATTGTGCATGTTTTCATGCACAACGGTGTAATAATAATATTACTATTATCATATGGCATGAGTATTATTAATGGTTTTTAATGTTATTTAATGGCCTAAATGTAATTAAATAATATTTTAACCTAAATTTTATTTTCATAAATATATGGTTATTTTTTTTTATTCCATATAATATAGAGAATATATATTTTTTGTGCACAATAACATCTCTCTCAACTCCACATTTCTCACTTCTTCTCATGAATGTGAAACTTAAGAGAAATACCATCAAGATCAAAGATTGAGGGATCCACATGAGTAACACAAGATAAAAGACTCATCATGCCAGCACCCGAACATCGATTGACATTTCTCATAGATCAATGCAGCATATGTGGATCACTACTAGAGGGATTTCATCCATGGATCCTCACAAATCAATAAAGGTAGTCCTAAAGGGTCCTTTTTGGACAATTAACTTCATCAATGATGAAAGATCCCAAAGCCAAGTAAATTTTATGTTCCTATATCATGTAAATTATTTATAAATTTCATATTCACGATCCTTTCTCTTTGTTTTAGGCATTGAAATATTAAAATTAATTTTAATATATTAGTGACCACTACACGTTTCCACAATTCCCAAAACCAACAAGTAGTATTAGAGAGGCAACAGCTAATTTTATAAATATTTATTTGATTGTTGATCCATTTTCAATCACGGTTGAATTTATTATTTTATATTATTCTTTCATAAATATGATTTGAATTAACATGTTCTAGACATATTAATCATGTTTGTTTATGGTTTATTTTTCTTAATGATTAAAGAACATATGATGAATGCCCAATGATGCCATTGGGAAGTGCCAAATTTATTTCCAGTAAAACTGGGTTACACAGTTTGTAGCCGGAATACACGTCGTGTACCCATGCACATTCTACATAGATGCTACGAAAAATTAATTACACATGATTCATTTATTGCAAACTGTTTATTGACTGAACCGACCTGACACATAGAAAGAGGACACACAGTATGTAGCTGGCATGTACACACCATGTAGTCTGTCCGAATTAACATGCCAAAACACCAAACATGTAACCCTGATACACAAAAAATAATGTACACATCATGTAGCTAGATTGTACATGCCCTGTAGTCTCCTAATTAATGGCATAATTAAATTGCATTAAATTGAAAATTACAGCGTTACAGCATTAATTTATTGATTGATACCAATTTTGTTTGAAAATTTAATAATAGTTTTAAAGAATTTTAATGGAATTATTAATTTATTCAAAAAAATCTGCAACTATTAAATCTACCATTTATTTTCCATGAATTCCATTAATGATGGGTATCTCCAAAATGAATTCGAATGGTCATTAAGATAATAACTATTTAAATAAATAATTAATTAATTAATTAATACAAGCTTGTTTATCATTATAATAATGAATGGATAAATCAATAAATGTTATCCATTTATTTTTGTGTATACATTTCATGTATAATTACTCATGAGCTTGACCAAGACCAGTGTATTTGTTGGAATTTATTTAATTTAATTTAATCCATGGGTTTGTAATTATTTATTATTAAATTACATATTATGGCATGAAAATCATTACTCCCTCCATTATTTTGTAGGACCTGTGCGTCTATGGATATTTATGTAACCCCCCTTTAACCAATCCTTTAGTTCCCGTCACCTTTGTGTGAGTTATAAATATTTTTAATTAATGATGTTTCTCAAGGCGTGTGTGGGTGGTTCACGAAATAAACCATAATGATGTCATCCTAGATTTTACACAGGTGGATATGTGGAATGTTGTAACTAATGCCAAGACCGACAACAAGAGTTATTTCCCCTTGGTCAAAGGCTTATTTAATGTTCGCTCATTAAATCAACCATTAGACAAAGCTCATGAATGGTTAATTTAATTAATTAATAATTTATATCTGTGATATTATTTATTTTATGGATGCAAGACCAATATCACATAAATAAATTAATCAATGTCAAAAGATGGAAATTAAATAAATGAATTATCTGTGAATGTTTTATCCAATATAGTTAATTAATTAAGTAAAATCCACATAAGATAATAAAAATGTAAATGATAAAACAAGATAAAATTTATTCATAATTATTTAATATAACTCAACCCAATATCAAGTCAGAATAAGACTTACGTGACTTTTTAGGGACAAAATTCAATAGAACAAAGAGTTTACCCAACCATTGTAGGGACACATACTTTTATTTGGGGAGTTCTTATTAAGGTTTGAGGTTGAATAAAACATTTTACATAAATAAGAATACCCCTTGATATATTTGATATTATTTATATGAAAGTGTTAAGAAAATCAAAGTCAGGATTTCAGGATTGGGGAATCTACTCAAATGATCAAGGAGTTTCAAGCCTATAGTGGGAAAAGACTTGCCTACCTAAATAAATTTAGGTAGCTTGACTAACCCTTATTGGGATTATGCGAAGGGGGATGTGGATCATTAACTCTATAATTTCCTATAAAATATAAATTCATAGTTAAATGGTGAGGGTTATTGAGATAAGATAAAATAGAGGGAGATTTAATTATATCAATTATTTATTATTTCTAACAAAAACTATAATCAATGAAAGTACTAAAAATTTGTTATTTTAATTGTATAATAAAATTGAAATATCTTCATCCATAGTATCTCTATGATCAATGTAAAATAAATACAATCTCATCATGGTAAGTAACTTCTAGAAGTGATTATGATGCATTTGAGTTATTTTGCATCATGAACAGAAATCTTACATGCAGGAATCCCTACATCTAGGTTTGTCTCTACAAGAGGTGAGTAGTGAAGAGCTCCTTTTCTATGAAAACAAATATGAGTAATGCCATCAATTTTTGATGTTTGATGCTTTCATCTATATCTAGTGAACTCATATATCCATATGAAAGCATGGATGAGTATAAAATTCTTGATCACCTTCTCTATCATTATGCGGAGAGGGATAGATAAGAACTATTTAATATTTACAAGGTGCTAGAAAGGGGTGAGCTCAGGTGCTCAATGAGGATAACAATATAGCGTAAACATCTACAAATAATCATAAACATTTAAATAATTTTATAAGGATAAAACACAATCCTTTTAAACATAATCTTCAGCATAATTTAGAAATGATAAATCAAATAATGCCATTTACTTATTTACATTGATATTATAATAGTTGAATAATCACATGCAATATCAATATCCAATTTCATATTGATTTAATGCAAAATTCCAAACATCATAACCACATAGTAACAACCTCATGCCAAAAAAACAAATAAGATTTTTTCAAGGCCTTGTTCCAAGATAGTAGTTTGTGTCATGAGAGATACCGATGCATCGAGGAGCTCTAGCGGGCTCCAACTGTCACTTACTAAGTCCAATGCATTCCTCATATGAAAAGTTTGAGACGTAACATAAACATTCATATTAAAACTAGCATATGAAATGTTAATACTTTAACCATTGTCATGACCCATCCTCAGGGCCCGTGCTGTGACTACCCCAAGCCCACCTCCCATAGGCCAGGGGATAGAGACTAGCACCAAAGGCATAAATCCCAATAAAAGGGAATACATTGCCTTTATAATAGTAAACAACATAACAGAGTACGCAATAGATGTAAGCAAAAAGTGATACTGAAAACAAAAGTAAGTGCTGAAAGGTAAATGGGACAGAATACAAACCCCACTGAAAGTACAGTACAACTGAAAGTCTAGTACAACAGCAGTAAAGTAATGCGAAAACCATCGGGTCATCCTCCGGGAATCCCACCTGAAGGGTGGGTACAGATAGTCTCTCCCAGCACTACATGTCCATCCTTCTGCTCCGTGTACGTCACAACATGTCCTCCACCTATGGGTACCGTCCTTCTCTATAAGCCTCTACCACAATCAGCGTTGTCCGTCGTCTGCATCCAACACAATGTAGTGTGGGAAAATCCCGTGCAGGAGTGAGTATATGATACTCATCAGGGACCCCGAGACCCCTGAAGGTCTCCCAGAATCCGCAAAGGATAAACCAAATAAGAGAGATACAAACACGAAGTATCTACCAAACCTACTAAGGTATATGGCCATACATACACCTAAGTTATCAATCATAGTTTGACTCAAACTCTCGAGCCAAAATACAACCCAGTCCACACAAGAAAGAAGTCAATCACATCGATGATAATGATTGAAAGTCAAGAATCTACTCACACAGGTATACATCTTTCATATAGCGATAGAGATGATCAGATGTAGTCACTGATTCATCTAAGCTGTCGAACCCACACAGGATACAAGACCAGCTAAGCTTTCGGACCCATACAGGATACAAGACCAGCTACTCTGCCAGACCCACGCATGATACAAATACAGAGGTCAATACTATCAGACCCACACAGGATACAAGAACAGTAGTCATCGCCGTCGAACCCACAGAGGATTCCAGTACGGTATTCATCGTTGTCGAACCCACGGAGGATTCCAGTACAATAGTCATCGCTGTGGAACCCACGGAGGATTCCAGTACAGTAGTCATCGCTGTCAAACCCACGGAGGATTCCAGTATAGTAGACGTCGCTGTCGAACCCACGGAGGATTCCAGTATAGTAGTCGAGGCAGTCACAGCCAACTCTAGGGTTCCTGCACACAGCACGCTCGATTCTGGTAGGGTCCGCTCCTCGAGGAAAGGTGTTGATACATCAGCTATCACGAAGTCCTGAGTTGATGTATCCCGATGTTCCGTCTCGTATAAATAAACCCAACGCGATGGACGACACGTCAATCAGACGCCCGGTCTGAGAGTTATTGGATTTTCTGTTCTAGGGGCCCGGTTGGAATTACGCTCGTTCCAAACCCGGCCATTTTTCAAAGTCATAAAAAATTACTTAGAGTATCTCAAGAGGACTGCCACGTCACGAGGGTCCCAGTGCTGCTGACGGCACATCGATCGGACGCACGGTCTTCAAGATATTCACTTTTAAGTGGAAACGGGCATGGCCCGTCAAGCCTAGTGGGCCGATGGGTCGAATCGACCTGGTCTTGGTGGGTACGACCTAGCAGAGGGTCGGACTGGCCTGATGAGTCACGCGGCGCGGCCCGACCCAGTAGGGCGCGTCCTGGCTAGCCGATCATCTCAGCTCGGAGGGCCGAGTGGTCCGAGGGGGGGGGGCGCTTTTCCGAACCGGTGGCGCTAAGCAGCACCGCCCTCCCAACCCACCGACCTTCTTGGCGCGAGTGGCCCAAGCGACCGCTCTACTTCCGCACGACACCTGCGGGTGCCGCGACCTTCTCTATCCTGGCTGGTTGACGAGACGGTCGGTTCGCCCGCCGAAGCGGCCCGTGGAGCGTGGGCCGCGGTTTTCCGCAGCGCGACGCCCCTTGTGGCGCCACAGTCTCCCTTCGGCCCCGCCAGCTTTTTCAGGCCGGTTCTTCTTTTTTGATCGAGCAACCCACATATGCGGGCCGTGGTTCCTATCCCCGCGGCCGGCGTATTGACGCCTCTTTCTCCGGTCTCCACCACCACTTCTATCACCATCACCATAAAAAATAGAATGAAGATCAACGGAGGGTCGTCGGTCCATGTTCGTTCGGCCCGCACCCTCCGCGTTAGGCGGTAACAGATGGACGGTGATAATCCATGAAATTCAACAATGAAAGGGGGTACAATTTATTCACTTAAAGAAAATACAAAACCCCTACCTTGAAAAAGACGTCGCACGTTGTCGATCCGCGGAAGAGAAGCATCATGGTAGAACGATGTCGTCCTATCAATGACGGTGGAAGAGTCGTTGTCATAGGCGACGTAGACTCCTTGACATCGAGGTGCATCCGAGGAAGAAGCGTCACTGGAATAAGTCCTTTGCATTCTTTTTTTGGGGATGTTCTTCGTCGAAGAAGGATAACCTCTCTTGAATTCTCCATAGCCTTTCCCCAAAAGTGATTTTTCCGACACAAAGAAATAAGGCTCTCAAATTAATAGAATTGCTATGAAATTCATTTTAATTCAAAAGAGGTGTAAATTAAATTAACACTGATATTAATTAGATAGGTTGGAACATTTATTGGGTGGAAGGTGGAGAGGCTCCACCATAATAAATATGAGGAGTTGTCAAGATTAACAGTAGGGAATTAATGGGGAGTTGAGGGGAGGTGGAAGGGTTCGGGTTCGTGTTGGACCCACCACACTAAATCCTCTCAGGGGAGGTTATGTGGGGTGTGGCCCCACCCTGAACTTCCCCATTTAGGTTATAACTACCAAAAAATAAAGAAAATTGTGCACAACAATTTTATATAATTTATTCTAAATCCCCAAAAATTATCTTTCAACCCGCATAAAACACAACTACGGTAAAGGTCCTCTTAAGAGAATACTGGCGCTGAGAGTTCATCGGTGTCCTCAGATTTTAATTCCAATAACCGGTTCAAAATATTGAAACACCCACTCATACGTTTACTAAACGTACCCGAACAAAACTTCACAAATTTACTACGGGCACACCAGGCCTCAGAATCAGGTGCCGTCAGAAACTACATACTCATAAATTCCAAAGTAATTAAGAAAAAAATTTCCTTGAAATTTCCGGGTCTTTAAATTACCCCCACCTCAGGGATTTATGTCCCTATAAATCTACAATACACACATGGGGAACAAATGGGGGTACTGAGCACGCATCTGAGCCTCCCGCTCCAAAGTGCTCTCCTGGAGTTTCCTGTGCTTCCAGAAAATGTGCAACAGAGGAATCGATCGTCAATGTAGGACCTGCTCCTATCGATCCTCGATCTCTACTAAGACCTCCATGAATGTTGCCCCTTCATCGATGTTAATCTCCCCATGATCGATGATGTGGGTCGGGTCGTGCACGTATCTACTTAGTTGAGATACGTGTAAGACGTCGTATACCCGATGAAACTGAGGTGGAAGGGCCAGACAGTAATCCACCTCACCTACTCTGCTGAGGACCTAGAAAGGTCCGATAAAACGTAGAGATAACTTTCTACCCAGCCAAATTTCCATAGACCTCATCGAGGTGAGACTCGTAGGAAGATGTGGTCGCCGTCCTCGAACACCAGTGGTCTCCGTCTCCTATCAGCATAGGACTTATGTCTGCTCTGTGAAGTATTCATCCGCTCCTGGATGATCTGCACCTTCTCCGTCGTATCCTGCACCATCTCTGGTCCTACAAGTGCTAACTCCCCTGAGTCAGTCCAACATAGAGGTAATCTGCAAGGTCGGTCATATTTTGCTTCACAAGGTTCCATTCTGATGGTGGAGTGGAAACTGTTGTTGTACGAGAACTCCACCAAGGGTAAGTGATCCTCCCAGCTACGACCAAATTCGAGGATACATGGATGGGGCATGTCTTCGAGAGTCTGAATGGTCCTCTCAGTCTGGCCATCCGTCTGAGGATGGAAGGCGGTACTCAGATGTTGATGCATCCCAAATGATTCCTTCAACCCCTTCCAAAGCCGGGAATTGAAGCGTGCGTCCTGATCGGAGATGATCATCGATGGAAAACCATGAAGCCATACGATCTCCTTCATCCCATGATCTCTATTGAGCCATACTCTCTGATCGGTAGGAAGTGTGCCGACTTGGTGAGTCGGTCTACGATCACCCAGATTGAGTCGTGTCCTCTGGATGTATGTGGAAGCCCCATCACGAAATCCATGGAGATCTCATCTCACTTCCACTCTGGGAACTCTAAGGGTTGTACCAAGACTGCTAGTACCTGGTTCTCCGCCTTCACCTGCTGACAAGTGAGGCATCGTGAAATGAAATCTAATACATCCTTCTTCATACCCAGCCACCAGTGCTATCGTCTAAGGTCCTGATACATCTTCGCCACTCCTGGATGTACCGCTATAGGGGAAGTATGGAACTCCCACAAAACCTCCTCCTATAGTGAAACTGGTACCATCGTACATCCCCTGAAGAGAATGACGTGCTCCCCTTCTTCAGAAAATCCATCAGGTGCCATCTCTGAGGATATCTTAGCACGTCGTGTCTCGCATTCAGCCTCTCCTCGTTGTGCCTCTCTAACTCATTGAAGAAGTGGAGCAGTGACCGTGAGAAACTGAAGAAAGGCTTCTCCATCTGTATCTACAAAGGATATCTGCAACGTGGCTAGCTACTCTGTCACCTCTCCTAGCAGCTGAATGCTCGATCTTCTGCCGAGAGCATCAGCTACAACGTTTCCCTTGCTATGAGTATAGACTATCTCAAAGTCATAGTCCTGGAGGAACATGAGCCATCACCGCTGTCTCAGGTTCAGGTCCTTCTGTGAGAAGATGTACCTGAGACTCTGGTGGTCAGGGTAGACTATAAAGCGCTCGCCCATCAGATAGTGCTGCCACATCTTCAAGGAGAAGACCACCGCTGCTAACACCAGGTCATGGGTAGCATAGTTCTACTCGTGCTGTCTCAACTGCCATGAACCATAAGCGATCACCGCTCGCTCCTACATCAGGACACACCCGAGTCTGGTCCCTGATGTTTCGCAGTAAACTATGTACCCAACGCCCTCCTCCAGTAGCTTCAAGATAGGCGCACTTTTCAATCTCCATCTCAGCTTCTGAAAGATCTGCTGGCATCTATCTGACCACACGAAAAGTTTACCCTTATTCATCAAAACTGAAAGTGGTACTGCAATACTGGAGAAGCCTGGAACAAATCTCCAATATTATCCATCTAGACCCATGAAACTCCGAACCTCCATCACACTCCTATGTGGATTCCAAGCAAGAACATCCTTGATCTTTGCTAGATCCACTTCTACCCTCACCTCTGAGATGAAGTGTCCCAATAAGTGAACCTCTCGAATCCATAACTGGCTCTTCGAGAGCTTACCATAAAGCTAGTGCTCTCAGAGTGTATCCAGTACAACCCGTAAGTGGTAGGCGTGCTCCTCCTCAGTAGTCAAGTAAATCAGTATGTCGTCGATGAAGACTACAAAAAACGATCGACGTAAGGCTGGAAGATCATGTTCATGAGACTCATGAACACTTATGGAGCGTTGGTTACACCGAAGGTCATAACCAAGAACTCGTAGTGGCCATACCGACACCTGAAGGCCATCTTCTGCACATCCTCGTCTTGAACTCTGAGCTGGTGATAGCCTGACCTGAGGTATATCTTCAAGAACCATCATTCTCCCTTGAACTGATCGAAGAGGTCATCAATCCTCAGAAGTAGGTACTTTTTCCTTACGGTCACCTAATTCTGGTAACGGTAGATGACACACAGTTACAAGCTCCCATCCACCTTCTTGGAGAACAAAATCGGAGAAGCCCATGGTGAAACACTGGGTTGGATGAATCCCTTTTCCTACAAGTCCTCCAGTTGTACCTGCAGCTCACGAAGCTCGGTGGGAGCCATCTGATATGTTGGGGTAGATATTGGTGTTGTACTGGGGTATAGATCTATGTAGAAGTATACCTCTCTACGAGGAGGTTGTCCTGGAACATCGTCAGGAAAAACATCCGCATACTGATCCCCCACAACACGAAAACTCAGAATCCATGCATCAACCACTCTGAGGATGAGACTAGCCATCTGATATGTGATCGGCTGCCCTCTCCTCTGCGTTAGTCCATCCTGCGCTACAAAGGTTCCCTTCTCGCCGTGAAGGTGAACCTGGTCCCATCCGTGCGGACACACTGCACTTTTCACCTAATACAGTCGATCTGAGCATGGACTTTAGATAACCAATCCATACCCAAGATGACGTCATAAGGCCTCGACGCCACAATAAGAAGATCCCAGCTGAAGCTCTCTCCTCCTAGAGTATGCTCACACTGCTGGCAGTAGTGCGCAATCGTCGATTTTTCTCCCGTTGGAGTCTCTAGCCACATGGATTGAGCCAACGGCTCTGTCGGAATCTTCGAGCTCCGAACAAGGGCAGTAACAATAAAATAATGACTCACATCGGTGTCTATAAGAATTGCAATAAGGGTGGAGTAGAAATAGATAATACCTCGAATCATCTTAGGTGTGCCATGGTCGTAGGCCTCGACTACCTAGAGATGAGCCCACCTCTGTCCACCAGCTCCCTGTGGTCGGGGTGGACCTCCTGGTGGTGCTGGTGGTAGAGCCTCGAAACGTCGTCCACCACCCGCTACTCGTCCAGCTCCTCTGACTCGTCCACCCGCTCCCGGCGGACAACCATTTTCAGACCTATGCCTCTGCCTGGGAGGTCCCTCTACTGTCTGCTTCTCGTCTGCATGGTGGGTCGGGAACTCACGAGCCATGTGGCCCTACCCGCCATATGCATAGCACTACTTGCACCACGTAAGGCTGACTCTGTTTCATGTTCCCAGCACAACAGAACCTGTATCCTGAAGTCACCCACCTGATGGCCTGGTCCGCTTAGACCCCTACGAAATCTGTCTACTACCGGCTGCTGAAGATTCCGCTACGTGTCGCCCTGTGGTGAGTCTTTCCACTGGTGACTACTCAGTGAGAAAGCTCTCCACTAGAAGGTCTCGCTCCAGCACCCCTGCCTTCGTCGGGATGCTGAGGGGAATCATAGAAGCCCTGATCTCGTGTCTCCGTCCCTACTCAAAGGTACGATCCCTAAAGAATAGGTCCCATACCATATCTGTGGAGTAGCGTAAGATGTCAGTAAACCACGCTGAGTACTGAGCTACTGTCATGCTACCCTACTGCAGATGTAGTAACTCATGAAACCGCACCACACTAAGGGTGGTTGGAACAAACTCCGAGTGGAAGAGACTCTCGAAGTCTGTCCATAACAAAGATGCCTCTTCATTCACCTGGAGCCTCAGGCTCCACCATCTACCTGCTACTGCATGCAAGAGACTCGCGGTAAGGATCACCATAAGGTCGGTTGGTGTCCCTATGAATCTGAAAACTCTAACGATAGCCTCCAGCCAATCCTCAGCTGCCTGGGGGTCCGTCTCCCCATGGAACCTGGGTGGCCTCTATCGTTGAAACTCGTGCAATGCACTCAGGCAGCGTGCACTCTCTGCTACTGGGGATGGTAGTATCGTTGTCTCAGCGGGTAGTGGTACCGTTAGTGCCTCCGCTGTAATGGGGCCCTACACCGAGGCCTCATCGCTCGGTGGGCTGCCATCTCACACGTAACTCGGAACCCTAGCTGGCTGCCTTCGTAGGGCTATCCTAAAAATAAATAGGTGTGCCACGGTCAAACAGTATACCTAGTGATCTGACACAAAATAATCACAAAGAAAACCACACTCAATACTCTTAACACTATTTCTTCACAGAAAGGAAAGATCAGAGTCCTAAGTTCTGCGGTAGAACCGACTCCTCTGATACCAATTTGTCACGAACCATCCTCGGGGCCCATGCCGTGACTACCCCAAGCCCGCCTCCCATAGGCCTGGGGTTGGAAACTAGCACCAAAGGCATAAATCCTAATAAAAGGGAAGGCATTTAATTTATAATAGAAAACAACACAACAGAGTACCCAAAAAAATGTAATCACAAAGTGATACTGAAAAAAAAGTAAGTGCTGAAAGGTAAATGGGCCAGAATACAAACCCAACTGAAAGTACAGTACAACTAAAAGTCTAGTACAAAAGCAGTAAAGTAAAGCAGCAACCACTGGGTCGTCCTCTGGGAATCCCACTTGTAGGGTGGGTACATATAGTCTCTCCCAGCACTACGGGTCCATCCATCTACTCCATGTATGTTACACCAAGTTCTACACCTCCGGGTACCGTCTAGCTCTACAAGCCTCTACCATGATCAGCGTTGTCCGTCATCTGCATCCAACACAATGTAGTGCGGGCAGAGCCCGTGCAGGGGTGAGTATACGATACTCAGTAGGGCCCCCGAGACCCCTAATGGTCTCCCAGAATCCAAAAAGGATAAACCACATACGAGAGAAACAATCACGAAGTATCAACCAACTCTACTTACGTATATTCCCATACATATACCAAAGTTATCAATCATAGTACGACTCAAACGCTCGATCCCAAATACAACCCAGTCCACACAATAGAGAAGTCAATCACATCGATGATAATGATTTAAAGTCAAGACTCAGCTCACACAGGTATACATATTTTGTATAGAGATAGAGATGATCAGATGTAGTCATTGATTCATCTATGTTGTCGGACCCACACATGATACAAGACCAGCTATGTTGTTGGACCGACACATGATATGAGACAAGATACTCTGCCGGACCCACACCAGATACAAGTACAGAGGTCAATACTTCCGGACCCACACATGATACAAGAACAGTAGTCATCGCCATCGAACCCACATAGGATTCCAGTACGGTAGTTATCGTTGTCGAACCCATGGAGGATTCGAGTACAGTAGTCATCGCTGTCAAACCCACGGAGGATTCCAGTACAGTAGTCATCACTGTCAAACCCACAGAGGATTCCAGTATAGTAGTCGTCGCTATCGAACCAACAGAGGATTCCAGTACAGTAGTCGACTCAGTCGCAGCCAGCTCTAAGGTTCCCGCACATAGCATGCTCGATTCCGGGAGGGTCCGATCCTCGAGTAAGGGGGTAGATACATCAACTGTCACAAACTCCTGAGATGATGTATCTTGAAGTTAAATCTCATCAAAAGAAACCCAACGCGATAGAAAATGTGTCAATCAGACGCCCGGTATGAGAGTAATAGGTTTTTCCATTCCAGGTGCCCGGTTGGAATTATGCTCATTCCAAACCCGACAGTTTTCCAAAGTCATCTAAAACTCACTTAGAGTATCGCAAAAGGACCTCCACATCACGAGGGTCCCAGTACTGTAGACGGCGCATCGATCAGACATACGGTCTTCAAGATATTCACCTTTATGTGGAAACGGGCCTGACCCGTCAAACCTAGTGGGCTGATGGGTCAAGTCGACCCGGTCTTGGTGGGTCTGACCTAGTAGAGGGTCAGACCGGCCCGATGATTCGCACGGCCCGACCCGTGGGGCGTGGCCTGGCCCGAGGGGATGTGGCCTGGCATGATGGGGCGCGGCCCTACACCGCAGGGCGCAGCCGGGACGACACAACATGGCGCGGCCCAGCAAGGCACGGCCGGGCCCGGCACGGCGTGGCCCGGCCCAACAGGTCACGGGCCGGCTGGCCGTGTGGCCTAGCCCGGAGGGCCGAGCGGTCCAGGGGGGATTTTTTGAACCAGTGGCTCCGCCCTCCCAACCGACTGGCCTTCCTGGCACGAGCGGCGTGAGCGGCCTCTCTCCTTCCATGCGACACCTGTGGGTGCTGTGGCCTTCTCCAACCAGGTCGGCTGATGAGCTGGCCGGTTCGCCCGCTGAAGCGGCCCGTAGAGTGCGGGCCCCTGTTTTTCATAGCACGACACCCCTTGTGGCGTCGCGGTCTCCCTTCGGCCTGACAGGCTTTTTCCGACCGGTTCTACCTTTTCGATCAAGCGGCCCACATATGTAGGCCATAGTTCCTCTCCCCAAGGCCGGCGTACGACCGCCTCTTTCGCCGGTCATCGCCACCCCATCCGTCACCGTCACCATCAAAATAGAATAAGGATCAATATAGGTTCATCGGGCCGTGTTCGTTCGGACCGCGCCCTCCACGTTAGGTGGTAATAGATGGCCAGTGATATTCCAAGAAATTCAAAAAAGAAAGAGGGTACAATTTATTCACTTATAGAATATACAAAACCCCTACCTCGCAAAAGAGGTCACACGTCGTCGATCCACAGAAGACGAGTGTCGTGGTAGAACGGTGTCGTCCCGTCAACGATGGCGGAAGGGTCGTTTTCGTAGGCGATGTAGACTCCTTGATGTCGAGGTGTGTCCAAGGAAGAAGCGTCGTTGGAAGAAGTACTTCACGTTCTTCGTCAGGGATGTTCCTCGTTGAAGAATGGTGTTCTTCATCGAAGAAGGATCACCTCTCTTTAATTCTCCAGAGCCTTTCCCCAAAAGTGATTTTGACAACGCAAAGAAATAAGGCTCTCAAATTAATATAATTTCTATGCAATTCATATTAATTCAAAATAGGTGTCAATTAAATTTATGCTGATATTAATTAGATAGGTTGGCACATTTATTTGGCTTAAGGTGGAGAGGCTCCACCATAATAAATACGAGTTGTTAAGAATAACAGCTGAGAATTAATGGGGAGTTGAGGGGAGGTGTAAGGGTTCGGGTTCGTGTGGGCCCCACCACACTAAATTCTCTCAGGGGATGTTATGTGGGGTGTGGGCCCACCCTTAACTTCCTCGTCTAGGTTATAACTACCAAAAAATAAATAAAATTGTGCACAACGATTTTATTTAATTTATTCTAAATCCGCAAAAATTAGCTTTCAACCTGCATAAAACGCAACTGCGGTAAAGGTCCCCTTAAGAAAATACCGGCGTTGCGAGTTCATCGGTGTCCTCGGTTTCAATTCCAAGAACCTTTTCAAATGATAAAAAAACCCACTTGTATGTTTACTTAACGTACCTGAACAAAACTTCAAAAATTGATTCCGGGTACACCAGGCCTCGGATTCAGGTGCCATCAGAAACTGCGTACTCATAAAATTCCAAAGTAATTAATAAAAAAATTCATTTAAATTTTAAGGTGTTTACAACCGTAAACCCTGGATGGTATAAAAAACACTTCCACAGTAAAAAAAAATATCACAAAACCTTCAGTACAATATGGAATATTTGTATCATAATAAATCAACTTCAAATAAGTCTAAAAATCAATCAAAGGATGTTAACATAGATGAAATCAAAACTATTTGAGTGAAAAATATCTTTCTATTTTGAAATCATTTAAACGTCACAAAATAATAAAAGAAAAAAATTATTTTGAACATATTCTTAAAATCTTGTAAGGGAAGCGTCGATGGTGTTTTAACAGTGTAAAATAGATGTACCCGCCGTATAAGTTAAAAAACATTCTTAAATTAATTCATCGAACAGGACATAAAGTACCTTATTTTGTAAATGATAGAAATAATCCAATCAAAACATTTTATAAAAATTCAAACAAGGGTATAAATGAATTTAACCGATATTATAGGAAATTGTAAAAATGTTTTGAAAATTTTTTTTATGAAACACGGATGTGGATGACAAAGAAGTCCCAATAGATACTAATGTATTAAAAATCTCATATAATAAAGAGATTTTAAAATTAACCCTTACCTTGTAATTTTAATTGATGAATGGCACTTTAAAATCAACTATAATAGTTAAATTATTGTTATTGATTTATTCATGAATGACATACATAAATATGATTTCATATATGATCTTCTCATATTTCTTGGTTAATAATATTTTAGTAGAATCATCATTTCGGGTGTTAACGGATTCGTTTTCCTTTATATGTTTTGTTATGTAAGTAATGTTTGAAATGGATAGGATGTATTAGATTCATATCCAGAATTATATTAAGTTCTTAGAAATTATTTTTAATCATAAAATGAAAATTATTCTTGAATGTTTATGATGGGGAATGAATTTCTTTGTGTTTGTGGAGACGATAGTCCATACATACGCAGAGTGACAATATCATTCTATTGATGGTAAAATCATAGGGAATTGGATTTTATATCATATATACAGAATCCTTAACATGATATATTTATTTTTTACATCATTTATACTCATTATTATACACATCCAAATAATGAAGTGTTTGAATAACAAACTACACCACGACGTGGAGACGGTAAGCCGTTCGTACGGACGTCTGGTGACTTGTCATTCATAGGCTGGATAGAATAATGAATATGGTTTTACCATATTTATAATAACATCACATTATATATAAGGAACTGTAGTAATTATTTCGGTATGGAAACGACAAAGAAATAGTATGTGGAAGATGAAAAGAACTTTGAAAAAGGTGGTGAAATTATTATATCTTCTTCGGGTGTTTCCTTTTGAGTTGATCAAAATGGATACTTGGGTTGGCTTTCTGATCAATGTTAGGCCTCTAGGTCGATTTGATTTTAGTTGGAAGGATATTTAAGTAGGTTTTGGCCGAGCCAAAAGGGTTTGGGGGTGTGATTTTGAGAGAAGGGGAAGTACCCTTTTATAAGAGAGGTGAGGGTCACTTTGGAAAAAGATTTAAATATTATTTTATTATACAATCATATTCATTATATAATGGCTCCGGAAAGATTTATTTAGGATATAAGGTGGGGATGGGTCGAAAAACAATCAACCAATAGGTTTTACATAGGTTTAGTTCACCATATTATTCTTATCTTTTAGATTTAACACTCAGTTAAATAGTTTAACTTTTACCATTTATTAATGTATTATTATAATAAATGATTAATAAACAAACTATAAAATCCAAGAGAACCCCATGTTGTTCATTATTGATTTTTCTAACCTTAAATATGTACTTTTTCCAATCCTTATATTTTTAAGAATATTATATTAATTAATAATATAGTATTGTTTTAAAAATTAATTTATGCCAATTTTGACATAATTTGGTATTTTGTTTTTCTAAAATTCATAACAACTTTATCACATTGAACAAAATTTATTTAATCAACCCTAACATGTCATATTAACCTAGAAAATTAGTGAAATTCATCAGAAGTCTCAATTTAAATTTATCTGGATATTTATATTGTCAATTATTTTAATATTTAATTAATAAGGTAATTATTGCATCATCATTGTGTCATAAATAAATTAAATTATTTAATGACAAAAAATTATAAATAAAATACCATTATGTAGGAAATATTTTTATTTTTATAATGAATGTTTATAGTTGAATTTATTTTATTTATAACCTGTTATAAAAAATTGTTTATTCATTAAACATTGAATTTAACACTTTTAACTCTTCTTTAAATAAAATAATAATAAATGTCCTAATATATTGCATACGGACCAAAAAGGATCATATTTTATTCCTATGAGGTATTTTCGGTCAAAATACACATATCTAATAGAATGGGGATGTGTTTTAGGGTATATAAAATATCATTTTTAACATTAATTACCCTATTTACTTTTAACCGTGGTCAATAAAAGTCAAAAGTTACTATTCACCAAAAATTATTTTCATCTAATTGAACTAAATTTTACCTTCTAATTTCAAACTTGTATCTCAGATTTTTGAAATTCAATTCACCGAAGCTGTAAAATTATGTTTTTTGCAAATTTTCAAATGTGCCTGGAAGGTGGGTAAAGATGGGAAAAAGTTCAAAAAAACTTTATATATCTAATATTATTATAAAATGGCTTGAATGAATTAAATTGAACATATATAGGTATTATGTATCTATTTTGACCTAAATTTAATTTAAATAAAATAGTTAATTATTTAAATAAAATGGGTTTTTAAATAATAACTCAGTGTTTTTTCACTGTTCATCAAAAATTGAATGTTTCCACAAAAATAAGAAAAACTCACCCTAAACTAATTCTCATATTGTGAATCAAAAAATGAAGTCCACCTTGAAAATTAAAATGTATTAAATTTCACAAAGTGTGTATTACTATTCATAATTGCTTTTAAAATGACTAGTTGGATTTGGCATGGTGTGCTGTAACTTAAAGTTGCATACAACACAAGATATTGTATTAATCAATGGTAAAAGTACTATGGAAGATTGGGGTGTTACATTCTCCCCTCATTCAAATAATTTCGTCCTCAAAATTTCTAGAATATGACAACAACAAAATATTTGGGTGGTTCTTCATCAGAATTTCCTCGGCTACCCACGTTGCCTCTTTCATGTTATGGTTTCTCCATAGAACATTTACCAGACGAGTCTTATAGGTTTTTCAACACTTGTTCTCTAGTATCAAGAATTATGATAGGCTCTTCTCAATAAGATAGGTTGGGTTCGAATTTTATTGCTTCATAGGTGAGTGCATGCGTTGAGTCTGGCATGTATTTTCTCAACAGTCAAATGTTGAACACATCATGAGCTATGGAGAGACTTGGTGGCATTTTCAAACGATAATCTATAACTCCAATTCATTCTAGAATTTGTAAATGTCCGATGTACATAGGACATAATTTTCTCTTCTTACCAAATTGTAAAACACCATTCTACGGAGATATCATCAGGAAAACATGATATCCTTCTTAAATTTATAAATCATTCATGTGGTTTTCAGCATATCTCCTTTTCCTACTTTGAGCATCTTTGATGCGGTTTTGGATAACCTTAACCATTTCCATTATTTCATCAACAAGTTCGGGGCCTACGAGTTTTCATTCAACAACAGAAACCCAACAAGTTGGTGTGGGACATCTCTTTCCATATAATGCTTCATATGGTGCCATATAAATACTTGAAAGGAAGCTATTGTTATATGCAAATTATACCATAGTTAAATATTGATCCGACATACATTGAAAGTCAAATGAGAAAGATCTCAACATGTCTTCTATGGATTAAATACTCTATTATGATTGTCCATCAGTTTGAGGGTGGTAGGTAGTGCTCAAATGATGTTCAGTATCCAAGTCCATCTGAAGACTTTTCTAGAATCATGATGTAAAATGGGGATCACCATTAGAAACAATCGATAGGGGCACTCCATGAATTCTTACATATTCATTAATATATATTCTGGATAAACATTCAAGTGGTAAATCTTCTCTTATTGCAAGAAAATGTGCTAACATGGTAAGATGACCAACAGTGACTCATATTTCATAATTCCTTATATTATTCATTGGTAGCACCATGATAATATCCATCAAAATATCATTCCATTTCCACTCAGGTATGGGAAGAGGTTTCATGACTCATTTAGGATGTTGTCTTCCAGACATAACCTATTGAAAAACCATACATTTTGACACATTATAAGAAATCTACCTCTTCATGTTGTCACACCAAAAATTTTCCTTCAAATAACTACAAATCCTAGTGCATCCAGAGTGTATAATGAAAATGGAGCTATGGGAATAATCCAACAATTCACTTTTTAGATCTGGTATATCAAGAACATAGAGACTCTACATAAATTTCAAAATTCCATCTTCGTATACAAATTCAACAAATTTCACATCATTCATAGCTTAAAATTTATTTTGAAACTCCTCATCATCAGTTTGAGAACTTAATATACATTCTAGTAAAGATGGTATGGAAACCATTTAAAAATTTATTGATGTTTCACCTTCTATGATTATTCCCATATCCATTTTTTCTATATCCAAGTACATAGGATCCCTTTCAACTATCATCTTGTTCAAAACACCATGATCCTTTCACCTCAACACATCTTCCACCATATTTTCCTTCCCCAGGTGGTAATGTATAGTGAAATCATAATCCTTGAGTAGTTTGATCCATCTCATTTGCATCCTGTTGAGTTCTTTTTGCGAGAAAATATACTTCAAGCTCTTGTGATCGGTATATATCTCATATTTTTCACCATTGAGATAGTTTCTCCATATCATCAATGAAAATATTACAGCTTCCAACTCAATATCATGAGTGGGATAGTTTTGTTCCTGAAATTTTTGTTATCTTGATGCTTAGAAATTAAAACTATCTTTCTACATAATGACATTAAAAAGTCCTTTCTTTAAAGAGTCACAATAAATAACTGAACCATCATTCCCCAGTGGTAGAGTCAAGATAGGTTCATTTACAAATATTCTCTTAAGTTCTTCAAAACATTATTTACACTGATTTTTAGAAAACATTTAACCCCTTTACGCGTGATCATGGTTAATGGGTTTTCCAATTCGGCACAATTCTGGAAACAAATGCCGATAATAACCTGCTAAACCAATAAAACTGCGTACCTCAGTTATACTCGTAAGTGCTAGTAATTATTTTATTGCTATTGTCTTAAAAGGATCAACAGAGATTCCATATTTTTATACTATAGGTCTGTGAAAATGAAATTTCTTAAAGAGAGAATTCACACATTCTAAACATCCCATATAATTCATTTCGTATAATGGTTTTCAAAATAGCGCCCAAGTGATTTTCATGATATTCGTAGCAGTTTTAGTATACCTAGATATCATCAATAAATAAAACTACCAAGACCTTAAGATATTCCGTGAAAACTCTATTCATTAGATCAATGAAAACAGAGGGTGATTTAGTTATTACAAAAGGCATTACTATAAACTTGTAATGCTTGTACCTAGTTCGAAATAATGTTTTCAGAATGTCATCCTTCTTCACACACAACTGATGATATCCAGATCGAAGGTCAATCTTTGAAAAATATTGATCTCCATGAAGTTGGTCGAATAAATTAGCAATGCGATGTAAGAGATTCTTGTTTTTTATTGTGACATCATTGATCTATCAGTAGTCAATGCACAACCTCATAGATCCATATTTCTTCATAACAAAAAGAACATGGTCTCCCCATGGGGAAAGACTACGGTGAATAAATCTCTTATTACTCAATTACTCTATTTGATTCTTTAGTTCAACTAATTCCACAGTGGACATTCTATAAGTTGTCTTCGGTATGGGCATTGAACCAGGAATTAAATCAATGGAAAACACAATTTATCGTTATTGAGGATGTCTAGGTAATTCCACTAAAAACACATAAACATATTCTTTCACAATAAGGAAATCCTCTATTTGTAAATTATTTTCCTCACTCACAATTATTTCATTCTATTCCTCCACAATAGTTGAATTTAGTAGAGATACTAGGGGGTGGATCTGGATAAGAATCAGATTGTGATGTTTCCACTATAAAGAAATGATACTCTTTATCATCCTCAAAAACTGTAACCTCCTTCTTTAAACAATAAATTTTCGCATCATGGTCCAAAAAACGATTCTATACCAAATATTATATCAAAATAATTCATGTGTATAACGATTATATCTGTGGATAAACAACATTAATAAGGCCTAATGAGAATTTATTCCCAAAAAATTATTGAAATGATACTTCCCTTAGGAGTTTTGACGGACAAATCCCTCTTAAAATCAAATTGGAAATAACTGATTTTCATAGAAAAATAGGAAGATATGAAATAATGCGATGATCCATAATCAAATAAATCATTTTCTATACATCATTAAACCATTAAATACCTGCCACCACATCTGTCGGAGGTTCAACCTCAGTAGTAGTGATCGCATAAGCATGGCCTTACTCTCTTTTCCTTTTCAAAGGTACGTTTTTTTGGATCTTAGGACATTCATTTTCATAATTCCCCATTTCTCTACAATTGTAGCACTCAACATTTATAGCCTCTTTCATTCCCTTGAAATCATGATCATGGAGGCCTTTTTCAGCACACTTGTAACAGACTCTCATTCCTTTCAGGAAAGTACCAGGGTGTTTCATCCCACATTTACCACATGATGGAAATTAAACTATTCCCTTCTTCCCCTTCTTTCTGTTTTCAGAGTGTCCAAAATGTCTCTTCTTCTCTTGATTTTCATTAAAGTCTTAAGTCTTAATGAATTTCTTTTCTGTCTTGATAGCATATGATACAATATCTTTAAATGATGAGAAAGATTTTGAGACTAATTCTCAACGGAGAAATGGTTAAACCATCAAATAATTAATCAATCTTACTCCTTGGGTAATGTATACAATCTTCTACATGCCTTTCTAACCTTGTTAAGATTGCCTCATTCATTGCGACATACTCATCATCATCTTGCCTCAGAATTAGAAATTTCCTTTCCATATCTTCTCGTTGGTCATGAAGAAAGTATATTTCTAAGAAAATCTCATTAAACACCCTCCATTCCATATTTGATACTTCTTCATCCTCCTTTCTGTTTTGATTTAATTACCACCATTGATCTGCATCTCCTGTGAGGCGATAAATAGCCATGACAACTTTTTACCTTTTGATACTCCCCAAAGAATGAAATATTTTCTCTAAGAAAGTTATGCATTGCTCAGATACAAATGGATTTTTAGTCGAATTGAATGTTGGTGGTTGTTTCCTCATGAATCTATCTAACATTGATCCTCCGTGTTGTGGATCAGAGTGCTCCATATGGGTAATGTTATGATTCATAACCTAAGTGTGTTGTCCTAGTATAGTGATACACTGATCAACACTAGTTTCATCACCATCTCCACTATAATTATCTTGAGTAGGAGGGAAATCCCTACATGGATTACATGCATTGATACTATTTAAATTCCTTCCACTACGACCCATTTCAAAACAACGTCATACACTAGATTAGTTTATGAATCGCAATATGTAATTCCAAACTTTTAAAACACTTAACATAAATTGAACAGTTCATGGATATCATCCCTAATCATAAAAAATGTTTTCTTTGAGGTGGTATATACCCATAAATCAGTCATAATGGATTGTAATGAAAATGTGAATTATCCTAAGAATATCCCCCAGGAGTGTCGTAACGAAGTGTGCAGCACGACCCGTTGTCGTATACCCAGATACCCCGGGTCAAGCCTGAAACTCCTTGTCAGAGTTTTCACTCCTAGGTACTTCTGTGCCAAAGCGGCCTCTACCTAATCGTATCCAGAAAAGGATGTATTTCTTGTAATATACACACAAACTCTATATTACCAAAATTCTAGGATATTCTCCTACACTAATCCTCAAATTCTATCTTTGTGTAATGTTTTTTAATCAGATTTTTTCTAAATTTTGCTTCAAAGGTTTGTACTATGATTCCACTGATTCCAACTGTAATGCCCTGACCCCAATTACCCAGTGTTAGTGCATTATTATATAAACTTTCCTTGATCACAAGGGTTCAAATACTAAAAGACCGACCATTTTAGTATCTTTGGAAGTAGCAAATACATACATATGTTTTAAATTACATCATATAATGAAAAACAACTACAACATTGTATCATTTATAAACATTCATATCCTTTAAAAAATACCTTCATGTAAGTCATAATATACATCTTCGCAACCTAGGAAAAATAAAACATAGAAAGGGGTGAGCTCTGGTGCTTAGTATGGATAAAAATATAGCAGAATCTTTCATAAATAAGCATAAACATTTAAGGCAGTGTATAAGACTAAAACACATGACTTTTAAAAATAAACATATGCATAATATGGAAATGATAAATTGAATAATTCCATTTACTTATTTGAATTAATATTCTACTAGTCTAATAATCAAATGCAATATCAATAGCCAATTTTATAATGATAGAATGCATAATGTTGAACATCCAAACCACATAGTCAAGGCCTCGTGCCAAGACTACAAATAATATTTTCTCAAGGCCTTGTTCCAAGACTCTAGTTTGTCTCATGAGACCTAAAAATTCATCAAGAAGCTATAGCGGGCTCCACCCATCACTTACTATATCCAAAGCATTCCTCATATAAAAAGGTTAAAACATAACAGAAACATTCGTATTAAAACTAGCATACAAAATTTTAATACTTTAACCATAAACCATGAATTGTATAAAAATAACACATCCACAATAAAACATATCTCAGAACCTTAAATACAATATGAAATATTTATATCATAATAAATCAACTTCAAACAAATGTAAAATCTATCAACGGATGTTGACATAAATGAAATCCAAAAAATTTTAGAGATACATCTCTTTCTATTTTCAAATAATTTAAAATTCACATAATTATAAAAGAAAATATTTTTTTTAAAATATTATTATAATATTATAATGGAGGCTTCGAAGGTGATATAACAATAGAAAATAGATGCACCTGCCGTATAAGATAAAAAAAAATTCTTAGCTTAATTCGTTGAAAAGGTCATAAAGTACCATGTTTGGAAAACAGCACAAAGATTCCTTTCAAAACATTTAATAAAAATTCAAAAAAGGGTATCAATTTATTCAACCCATATTATATGAAATATTAAAAATATTTTGAAATACATTTTTAAGAAACATGGATGTGGATGATAAAGAAGTCTCATTAGATACTTACATATTAACAACCTCTGATAATAAAGATATTGTAAAATGAACCATTACCTTGTATATTTCATTGATCAAGGGTATGTTAACCTCTTTTATAATAGTTAAATCATTTTTATTAAATTATACAAGAACCACATACATAAATATGATATCATATATGATCTTCTAATATTTCTTTGTTAATAATATTTTAGTAGTATCATTTTTTCGAGTGTTAACTAATTCATTTTCCTTTATATTATTTATTATGTAAGCCAAGTTTGATTTAAAAAAAATTATTTTATTCTTATAATTAATGATATTAAGTTCTTAAAAATTATTTTTAATCATAAAATAAAAATTATTCTCTAATGGTTATGATGGGGAATGAATTTCATTGCGTTTATGGGGACGGCAATCCGTACATACGCACGATCGACAATATCATTCTATTAATGGTGAAATTGTATGTAATTGGACTTTATATCATATATATAGAATCATTAACATGCTATATTTATTATTTACATCAGTTATACTCATTATTATTCCCATCCAAATAATAGAGTGTTTTAATAACAAAGTACACCACAGCGTGCAGACGGTTAGTCGTAGGTACGCACGTATGGTGACTTTTCATTCATAGGATGGATAGAATAATGAATATGGTTGTACCATATTTATAATAACATCACATTATGTATAAGGTGATGGATTTATTATTTTTTTATGGAAACAACAAAGAATTATGAAGTGGAATAAGAAAACAACATTGAAAAAGGTGGTGAATGTTTTACATCTTCTTCGGGTGTTTCCTTTTGAGTTGATCAAAAGGGCTCCTTATGTTGGATTTCTAATGAAAGTAAGTCCTATAGATTGATATGATGGTAGTTGGAAGAATATTTGATCTGGGTTTGTCCAATAAAAAAGGATTTTAAGGTGTTATTTTAAGAGAAGGGGCAGTACCCTATTATAAGAGCGGTGAGGGTCACTTTAGGAAATGCTTGAAATATTATTTAATTATACAATCATTTTCTGTTTATAATTTCTATAAAATGATTTATTTATAGGATAAGGTGGGGATGGGTCGAAAAACACTCAACCAATATTTTTTTTACAGGAATAGGTCACCATATTAACATTATCATTAATATTTTACTCGTAGTTATATAGTTTAACTTTTACCATGTATTCTGGTATTATTAAAATAAATGGTTAATTAACAAACTATAAAAAAACAATAGAACCCCAAGTTGGTATTTATTGATATATCCAACCATATATATGTCCTTTATCCAAACCATATATTTTTAGGAATATAATATCAACTAATAATATAGTATTTGTTTTAAAAATTCATTTATGTCAATTTTGACACTATTAGGTATTTTGTTTTTTGTGAGTCTATCACATTGAAAAAAATATATTTAATCAACCCTAACATGTCATATTAACCTAGAATATTAGTGGAATTCATAATAAGTCTCAATTTACACTTATTTGGATATTTATAGTATCAATTATTTTTATATTTCATTAATAAGGTAATTACTGCATCATCATTGTGTCATAAATAAATTAAATTATTTAATGTATAAAAATTAAAAATAAAGTACAATTATGTAGGAAATATTTTTAGATTTCTAATAAATATTTATAGTCAAATTTTACTTATGTATAACCCTATATAAAAAAAGGTTTTTTTATTGAACTTTGAATTTAATACTTTTTACTCTTCTTTAAATAAAATAATAATAAATGTCCTAATGTAATCCAAGTGTACCTAAAGGTTCATATTTTATTCCTAAGGATGTTTTCGATCTAAATACACTTATACAATAGAATTAGGACATGTTTAAAGGTAATTAAAATATCATTTTTAATTTTAATTACACAGTTTAATTTTAATTGTGGTAAATAAAAGCCAAAAGTTACTATTCACCAAAAATATTTTCATCTTATTGTACCACATTTTAATTACTGATTTCAATCGTGTCTCTTGGATTTTTTAAATTTAATTCATAGAAGTGCTAAAATTATGTTTCACACAAATTTAAAAATATGCCTAGAAATTGGGTAAAAGAGGGTAAAAATTCCAACAAAATTTTATATATCTAATCTTATTATAAAATGACCCCAATGAATTACAATGAACATATATAGAAATTTTGTATCTATTTTGACATAAATTAAATTTAAATATAATAACTAATTATTTTAATAAAAAGTGGGTTTAAAATAATAACGTAGTGTTTTTTAACTAATCATTAAAAATTGAATTCTTTCAGAGAAATACCAAAAATTCACCCTAATATAATTTTGATATTCTAAATCCAAAAATGAGGTCCATTTTAAAAAATAAAATTTATAAAATTTTAAAATGTTGGTATTACTATTCATAACTATTTGGAAAACATGTAGTTTGATTTGTCGTGGTGTGCTAGAACTCAAACTGGAGTATAGTATAAGCTATTGTATTATTCAACGTGAAATGTACCGTGGAATATTGGGGTGTTACATCTCATCCCTTTGACTGGAAGAGAATCTTCACCCTACTTTTCATGTTAATTTTGTGACGATGTTTTTATTCTATATAGTCAAATAAAAACGTATCAATCATATAATTTTGTGTCCCCAATGTGCAACCTGCTTTATTAGTTATTAAGAAAATGGGATTATATTATATAGTGAATGTTCATATGTGATTTCCATTATTGAGACATTATGTTTTTTTCTGGGGTGCCTTGTCCCACTTCTAGATAGGAATCATGTACTTTAGGAAAACCTTCTTAATGCCAACCAGAAAGAATCCTAGAGGGTCACAAACAAAGTGTTTCTTATAATCTCGATTATATACAATTCAAATATAATTATATGAATAAGTATTATTCCCAACACCAAGGAAAAATTTTATTCAAATTTTCTTGATCACTAATATTCAAAAGGTAATAAATAATTATTTTCTATTAATATATAATTTTATTTGATCATGTGCATATATGTGAAATATTTATTAGCTATATTGTGAATAAAATATATATTTAATTAATTAAATATTTAAATAAATATTTATTCACCAGATTGTGAATAAAATATTGATTTATGATTATGGTGTTCAGTGGATGCTTGAGTAGTTCGAAAAAACTGAGACTATGTCTGGTGAAAAATATTAATTAACAAGATTGTTAGTTGGTGCACGCCATAAAATAATAATATTATTATTATTATATGTAATGAAGATTATTAAAGGTTTTAAATGTTATTTAATGGATTAAATAAAATCAAATAATATTTTAACTTAGACTATATCACTATAAAAATTAGTAATGTCTATTATGTATTGCATCAAATATTGAGAATAGATAATTGTTCCACACAATGAATTCTCCCTTGAATCATCATTTCTATATTCTTTTCAAGAACTAGAAACCTAAGTGATATCTCTTTTTGAATGAAGTATGAGTGGTCAACATGAGTAACGCAGTACAACAAACTTTAACGTGCTAGCACCCAGACTTCAATTGGCATTTCTCGAAGATCAAATGAATACATGTGGATAATCGCAAGTGGGATTCTAACATTGGATCCTCATGATGTAATAAATAGTAATCTGAAATGGTATTTTTTGAATGATCAACATCATCAATGAAATTGTTTTCCTAATTCAGGGGATTTGTTTCATCATATATTAATTAAATTAATTATAAATTTGACATTTAAGATCATTATTCTTGGTATCATGCATTAAAATATTAAAAGAAATTTTAATATATCACCCATTACTGCATGCTTTCACAGTTACTGGAACAAAAAAAATAGTACAATTAATATTGGTTTATAATTGTATATTTGATATTACCAACCATGTAATGGAATAATCCAGCATGTAGTCTATGTGTTTTTTAATATTTCAAATATATATTCAATTTTTACTTTTTGGTTCAAGTATTTCATAACTTTTTAAATGTATTCCAAATACATGAAACAATAAATAGATTTGAAACCATATAAGAAGCAGAGAGTGTGGAAATTCCTAATATGAAAAGTAATTATTTAATTCAATATAACATATGTTTTCTTATGTAAATTAAAATCATAATTTAAATTCAATTACATGGAAAATAAATACAACATGGGAATAATGATCTCATATCCCTTTAAAACATTCATGATGTCTATTTTAAAAATATTTAAGGTATAATATTTTCCAAATATATCATGCCTTATCAAAGAAATATAATAATTATCTAATATATAGAATTTTTTGTTAGCTTTAGTTCCCCATAAACTTCTTGAGGAATATCTGAAGGCATCAAAACCTAAAATTTTCCTTTTCTTTACAGTGATTCCTTCGATTTCAGATACTTAAATATAAGGTAAGTGTAAGAATAATTATAATTAATTATAAATTTAAGGACAAATAAAAAATTAAAAACAACACATACCTCATCTCTCAACTAATGATAAATATTATATATCCAATGTAAAAAAAATGATTAATACTTTGCCCAACTATGGAAACCTCTTTAGTAGGTAGTCTCACTAGAGTTATTGAATCGTAGATATAATTTACCACTACTCTTACCAGATCCTAATAAAAAATATTATCATGTATACAATCCCCCAGATACAGTTCATTTTTGTATACTACAACACGTACTTCGGTATCTCCATCATGCAACCCACTGTACATAGTTGGGGATGAATGGGTAGGTGGAAGATCTGGGATGGCAGGCAATATAGGTTTATATTTCTCATATCATCTGCAAGTGTACATGATATGGATGATTTAATTCTACACTCTACCAACATATTTAGGTTTCACATTCTAGCATTCAAAGAATCTATTTCCCTTATATATTCTTACCTCAATGATGTTACACTAGGGGAACGACAAAAAACTTTTTAAAAACTGATACCTTCTTTATGCCCTCTATCATGGTTCAATTGTTCCTTATTTCCTAAATCAGTTGTAAGAATATTCATCCTATTTTCAGGGATAATTTCCCACTACATTATTTTTTATTAATGGGAATCCAGAAATAATATGGTTAAAATTCAAATTAGTGAAATAGTGTTGAAATTATTAATATTGAAGAAAATTAACAATTAATTAATTTCAATCATATCAGCCACTTTCTTTGTTGAATTGGTAACATAGTTCCCCCGTTTTATCTATCTTACCCATTTCCATTTGTATGATGAGGGAGAGAATATATAGGGTCATGTGGAATCTATATGGACCCCCTACATGGATTGAATCTTAATTCACTAAATTTTTTAGCAATTCTTTTCTCCTTTAATAAAGGATACCCTCCATGTAACAATGTATGAGGGTATAGATTCGTAAACTGTATCTATTGGGAAGTTTTCTATTGTCTTATTATATAAAAAAATAAGTTATCATGTAATTTAAAATAATTAGAAAATAAATTTTACAAAAAAAACATATTTAAAAGGCTTCCTCCCACTGATTGGAGACAAACTTCTTTCATGTCTCTGTATTTATAAACTCATAATTAAGTCAAGTATTAATATTTTTTTACTCCCAAAAATATAAAATGAAGTCAAATTTGACATAAAATATCACGATCTAGTTTCCACAAAGGATAGACAGTTTTTATTAATTTATTTCATCTCATAAAAGTAAAATTATATCTATAATTGATTAGTTGAAATATTAAGAAATATATAACATGTAAACCATTATAAAACTATATAAATAATTTTATAAATTTTATCATTATGGACTCCCATAACATATCATTCATCGACTGGTCATTTCTCCACTAATCGGGGAATAAAATACTTATCCCAAAATGAATCTTTATATTTAGGTAAGTCCTAAACCACATGGAATTTGGGCCAATTGGGTGGTCATTCTAATCAAAGTTAATTATAAACCTCTAATCTCAATGTGCAAGTGACAATTTTGTAAAACATGTAATTCCACACCTCACATATTTAGGTATTATCCTCTAGGGAATGGAAGAAGTGCTTCACATAATTTTAAGAAATGAAAGTTTAATTTCATTATATAATTTAATTACTATTGATACGTATTTATATTAAGAACCATAGAGACATCAGTTCCCCTATCCCTATTTCTATCATTTAGAAAGATGCATGATACTGTAAAAAATTATGTGTACATGTATTTGATTAGAATTAAATAATTGTTATATATAAAAACTAGATTGTTCACAATAGTACAAAAACATTGAATGTTGTATTTTTTAAACAAAAAAATGTGTATCTTAAACTATTGAAAATAAAAATTAACAATAAAAAAATGACTGAAATGATTGTCATCTAAAAGTGTGAAATTTTGACACCTATATTTTTTTATAAATAAATAAATGTCATAAGTAAAAAAAATTAATTGTTCATAAGTGGATGAAAATTACAAATATTTTGTTGAATACTAGTTTATGAATGAAAATTAAAGAATTAACATGTAATGACTAGTTGAAACCAATAAAAGATATCCACACACATAAATAATATACTTATGATCCAACATTTTCATCAAATGGAATGATATATGTGCACATGAAAAGGATGAAGGTTAAATTTGTTAACCAAAAAATGGATATATGAATCTAATTTATATAAAATTTCTAAAAAATATGTAAGAATGATAAACATTTATATATTCAAATATCAAATAAAAAAATTAAAATATTGAATTATTTCGATTTCAAAAAAAGATACAAATTACCTAATTCATTAGTATAATCATGGAGTTTTTTCCCATATAACTTCTATATGATAATTTCATATCGCATCAAATATTTCCACGTAATAGTTATTGTTATCATTGAGTAATCATGCAATGGATGAATAAATTTTAGATAAGTCTACAACGTCATCAATATTCCCATCTCCCGAATTAATACTTTCCCTTTCAAAATAAAATCCCATTGATAATTTTATGGGTCAAAAACATAAAATATTTGTTTTTCATGTATCTCCATGATAAATGATTCCTCCATGGAACTAATTCTTTTTCAAATCAACAAGTGTAAATCCCTACTCATCATATTTAACATGACATTCACTACCAACCTAGTTATACTAAAATAAAAAAACTTGAAATTTAGTATACTCAATCTTCCATATATCCTCAAAAACTAAAAAAATATGATGTTGATATAGAAATTGTAATTTTATCTTTGTCACTCGAAAAATGCAGCACTTCAATGAAATCCATTACTATATATTTTTAAATAGTAGTCTTGTCATATTATTTTTGTGTTTGTAAATTATGTAACCCTTAATATCAAAACCAGACCACATGATCACAACAACACTTAGTCTCCCTATTAAAAATTTCATTGTTTCTAATACATATAAATCGGTATTCATTTTTTCCTAAAACTATGAAGAATATGTGTTTCTTTATGTTCATTCATCATTCAATTATAAATTCTTTTTGGATACAGTACGTTCAATCCACCAATATGTGATGATATATTTGGAATAACCTCACCTAAGTTGTTTAAAATGTATAAATGTACATTCATGACTTTATTACATGGAGTTAACATTACCTTTAATCCAAATTTCCATTGAACTTCACTATAAACTATAAAATTTTGTGTTATAGGGAGACCAAGGTGCAGCATGTTAGACAAATAATCAGTACAGAAATCAATTAACTATTTTGATATATATTTTTGAATAATAAAGGCCTCTGTTCTGTAGTGATTCTCAACATATACCTTCAAAATATTCTTCTATCTTTCAAAAGGATGCCTCTAATATAAATGTATAGCCCCATATATTCTTATCTCTAATACTAAAAGAATTTTTATATAGACTATTATATCAAAAAACAATGGTGGAAAATAAATTTTTATTTGAGAAAGTATGAGGAAATCATCATCCCCCAACATATATAACAAATATCGATTTTTTCCTCTTCAGTAAATTGACTTGAAAAGCCAACACAACCCGATGATATAATTTTTGACATCTATAGAAAATATGCCACACAATGTAATCAATATCAATTTTTTTCATCAATACATGATAAACATTATATTTCATACCATTTAATTTAAATCCTTCAATGAAACCAAAATTTCAAATATAAAAAACCCCACATGGTACTTTAATACCATGAAAACATTGAAAGAAATTTATCTTCCCACTCTTGATTAATTTGTGATAAGACAGAGTCAAATATGTTCTATTTCCTTTCATCGTGGGAGATGACTCCAAACATATTCCCATAGTTATTAAGTCTAGTATTTCATGCAATAAATCTTTCTTTATTTACTTTTATGTCTAACAATGTTCCCATTAGTGTGTCGCAAATTTTTTTCTCAACATTAACAATTTCAATGATCTTTTTTAAATCTAAAAATTTCCAATAAAGTAGATTGAATAAAAAGGATAGTTTATTTCATGTATTTGTTTAACAACCAAAGCATCCTTTCTTTCTAAACAAGACATTAATAATTTTAACCTTTTCATAATATTCTTCACCTAATGATGGTTTTGGGGAAAACCATACTCTTGTAAACAGATAAATGTCTTTTTAATCTCTGATAAGGATGATAAATTAAAAAATATATTTGATGTTCCATGTAGAAAATATTTATTCCATTTTAAAATTGATGATATTATGTCCCCTTATAAAATATTGGAAACAATTTATGACCTTTGACACAGTATCAATATTATTTTACAAATACTGGAAACTCATTTATAGTAAACAAGAAAAATAAAATAATATTTCCTATATGAATCAAATAATATAACACCAGCCTCCCACAAAAAATTGAAATCATCAATCATTGGTGATAGATAAACATTAATATAATTTACAAGTTGTTGTGGTCTAGAAATAATCAATCTTGTCATCACATATTTCATCTTTATACATATCTATGGGGACAAGTTATATACGACCAACAAAATAGGCTATAGACAATGTTGGATATCGAGACTTCGATTTGGATTTATTCAATATTTTCAAAATACATTGTATGATTTACAAAAACTTTTCAAAAATCAATAAATTTGTAATAAAATATTTTAAATTACGATGAATAGGTAAGGTGATATAAGATTAAATCAGATATTTGATCACTTTATGTCATCTTATTCTCTTTAAATTATTTAATTTTCAAAAATACACTTAAAACATGGAATTATTGGTGGATTCCAGATTAATTTAGTGGGAGGTTTGGTGCTTATTCTTGAGAATAGATCATGGTTGGATTTTCCATTAATTTTATATTGTGATGTCCCACATTTAAGTCATTCTAATAAACATTCATATTCATTCCTATACAACACACAGTTGTTAGGGTAAGTATGTATATTTTTATACCTCAATCTCTTTGGACAAAATATATTTCCTTAATAATTTGAATGTGGAAGTTTGTTTCCTCCTAGAAGTGTCCCTTTTAAAAGTTCTAGAAATTACATGAAACATGTATCCCTCCAACAATGTCGTACTTTCTTGTTAACTAATCTCATCACAACCAATAACACAATAAATTTGGTTAAACTTAAGAACAACCGTTTCTTAGTATCTTTGTACAGTCATTCAACACTTGTTTTTTAGTGGTTTCAACACCAACACCAGGATTTATTTCTTCAATATGATCCCTTATATAATTTTAAACATATTCTTAATCATTATATCATTACTTGTTGTTTATTTATTCATTCTAGATCCAATGTGTATATTTATGAATAAAACCATAACAAATCAAATGGTCAATGATTTTTCTATACCCTAATTCACTTATATTCCAACACTTTAAGCATGGAGAAAATCACAAATTTGTTTTCAATAATTCATTTAGATAATTCTACTAAATTGTTTACCCATTTCTCTTATTCATTGAAAATTATTCATGAATTTATTTGATTAATGTCCATTAATTATATAAAATTCCTGAATATAATATATGGATATATTAATACATATAAAAATTTAAACACACATATAAGAAAAATAAAATTAAAACATATAATCATATAAATATGTAAACATGAAAAAAAAAATTAACAAATATTTTATATATTAAAAAAAATTAAAAATGAAACGCAATTTACAAACATAATTTTTTTTAATCAAATGAAATTATAAAAACAAATACAATTTATAAATTGAAAAAAATTTAAAAAAATTGCCATAAAATATGTATAACATCAAAAAATTTATAAATAAAATAAATTATAAATAAAACAATTACAAAAACATACAATAAAAAATTAATCACAATAAATTTATAACATTAAATAAATAAAAAAATTATAATTGAAAGTAAGATTCATACAAATAAATTAATGGATTAATGTAATTTATAATTAATATAAATTTAATTGATCTTAAAAAAACATAAAAAATATGGAGGTCGACAATAGAAAATAGTTACTGAATTCCTATCAATTCACTTGAGGGTGGTGAAAATAGTACGAACACTGTAATATTTAAGAGAAACATTTGAAAAAATCTTAACGAACACGTATTTTATCAATGGAATTTTCCTTCTTATAATTGTGTCAAATTTAGTGATGTAATATAAAACACATGCACCAGAAGATGAAACCAACAACATTTTATTTATATGAAAATTAAATTTATAGAATTAAAACAACAATAATAATTAAAAATAATAAAATGGAATTACAAAATAGATTATAATGTAACTGAAATATAAAAATTTGGATATGCTCGATCCACTAGAATAAGCGCACTCACAAAAAACACTACCGAAATGAAGCTGAATGTTAGTAATGCATTATGAATTTTATGATTAAAATATAAATAACCTTGAGATACAATGTAAGTGAATGAATATTTAATCAAATAAGAGGTATTTGTGGTAATAAGGGAACTCCTATGACCATTACAAATTTGATTGATTAAATTGCAATTCGACTGTAGGAATAGTAATTCAACTATTATGAATAGTAACTAGACTGATAGACTAGTATCCTTGCCTATGGAATTATAGAATAATATTTAGGTTTCCTATAAAATGAATATACATCATACTTATATCATGGTACAATTAAATAAATGTGTTAAAAATAATCATTTAACTGTTTGATTTTTTGTAAAACATAAATATTTTAAATGAACTTTTATAATAAATATAATGATTCAAAATAATGTATATCATCTTATATGGATTGAAAAATTAATATTATATCTAATTATAATTATAATATAATTTTTTAATACCATAAGTAAATTTTTAAAGGGTCCAAACATCGATCATAATATTAAAATTGAAATTTCTCAACTAAAGGAGGATTTTATTTAGAATTTAATTTTAACTTGGTCTTAGTATAGGGGTTAAAAAAATCCCTCAACTCCGGGAAAATAATTTTGAAATAAAAAATTTTCCTATTACCTTCATATCCAATGAATCTGTGGTCTTTTAATATATAAAAAATTTAAGGATTGGTGGTTCTTGACATTCTCAGGATCATTCACCTTCTTGTGATCAATGACCTCAACCACTCTTCGAAAATATTTATACTTTTCCTCCATGTACATTTTTTCCCATCCCACTAATTTTATTCTATGTGGAAACCTAGTTATGTGTTGCCCTTCATGTTTCAATTTCCATTTTTTTTGGAGAATGTTTTATTAAACATTTTTATGATGTGGTTTTTTCACACAAAAAAATAAAATTTCAAACCCGCAATTGTTGAGAACAAGTTAAAATTATGAGGACAAAATTTTTTAAGGGGTAAAATTTTACACCATGGGTTTTTTATATGTTTCTATTTAAATTAATTCAACCACTTCGATATCTTATGATACACCCAACACTGGGTTTAAAAAAATGTGATACTCTATTTAAATAATATTATTTAAACATGGTCATTATAATCTAAGCATTAAGTTCGTGGGTATGAATATGAATTCATAAATTATGAAAATTATATGGTTCTAGTCTCATTTATTCCCTCTTGTGTAGGTATCTTAAATATACGGTAATTTTTTTTATTTGGTCGAATCTCTTCTCCCTTGAATCTTTGAAGGTTTCAGTGTCTGATCAAAGGCATGTTGCTCCTTATTTTTTCTTAACTCTCTCTAGATGTAGGGGTTTTTCTTGGGGAATTCACAGGGGCATTGTAAAACCATTCAATCGATATGGTTTTATTGGTTAAAGGATTAAGAAGTCTATACAGAGTGAGAGTCTTGGATTTGGTTGTGCATCTTGGCTTTATCATAGCATTGAGGTAAGTGGCTTCTAATTAATGTTATTTTGAGCCAAATCTCATGATATTGAATGTGGTGTTTTAATTATGTTATTTATAGTGCTAAAATAATTTCATTATAGTGGTGTTATTTTAGTGAAAATGGGTTTTATCATGATTTATGATGGTGAAAATGTAGCTGGTGGATTTTCGGGTGTGGGTATGATTTCTAATAATTGAGGAGAATTGCAATGTGTGGTTAAAAATTGGGTCTTAACATTATGGTTGAGAGTTTATTTGTGTTATTGGGATTATTTTTACTATTTATATTGTGAATTTTTATTAGAAAACTTGGTTGACTTTTTTGGGATTGTGTGATGGATTGCACAAGTGATGTTATTTGGGTGGTTCACTGAGTTCGTGGTTGATGTTATTTAGATGAGGAATTGAATTGTCAGTTGGATTTATTGTTATCATGTAATTTATTGATGTTTTTGATTTATGTTTAGTGATGGTTTGGACATGATATATGTAAAACTCTCACTTGGATGTGGGTACCTCATCTGTAAGAATGAGGCGAGGTTATGATAAACTCCAACATGTGAGTAAAGACCTTGTTGGTAATGACAAGGTGACGTTCAGAGGATGTCAGTCCACTCGAGAGTAGGATATAACCATTATAGATAATTTATTATGGTTTCAGAGCCCCTTGTGTTTTTCTTGTGAAAACAAGTGTGTGGTTATTTAGTTTGGAAACACAATATTGATGTTGTGTGGGTTATGGTATGTGGTAAAACTTGTTTATTGTTTAAGTGATTTCATATTTTTTAATAAACTGAAATGGGTTTGGGGCATGTGTTTTTAAGATGAATTTGTATGTTTTTGGATTTTCACATTCATGGGGTACATGTTAAATCTTAGGTATAACCTACCGGTACTTTTCCACATCCCCTCCATGTGAATTTAGGTGCACATAAATATGTAGTTGACTTGAGTTGCATGTTGCTTGGATATTGGTTTATTGGATGAGATAGAGTAATGATGATCAACTAGTGGACCCTAGTGGAAGATGGGTTATCATTGTAGTCAAGTCCTTTTATAGAGTGGTTTATGCATCATGGAGTTTATTATCATATCATTTTATAATTGTTTTATTTGGTGGTGTCGTATGCATTTGCATTCATATATTTTCATTGCATACTATTTTACAAATATATGAATATAATGTGAGTTTGGTTTTCTTACTATTCCCTATGGTAGGTGAGCCATTTGTTTTACTATCATGATTTTTGGGGTTAGGGAATGACGTTATGGAGTAAGAAACATTCAGACTCGACTCAAGGTCAGGTTTGAGAATCTTAATCAGGTCGGGGTGTTACAGTGTTGTGTCCATATTCAGTGAGTTGATTAAGTTTTTTTAACATGAAAATATTGTTTTGTCAGGAAGTTATGAGAATTAATATATGTTCTATGATGAGGATTAATGATTGATATTGTGATAATTTACTTAGGCATCCAAACAATGTTTGGAGTTTTAATTCAGTACTATAAGAGTGTAATTATAAGACAAGACATTGATACAATGAGTAAAATTGTAAAGGAACATTGTCACATGAAAATTGAATTAAAAGAATTAAAATAATTTAAAAAAACAATCCAGAGGTGAATCTAAAACTGGAATCATGCTAGATAAAGTATACAACTAGCCTTCCTGGAAGATCAACCCATGCAGCTCTTATAAAAAAACCTGAAAATGAATCACCTGGATCATGTTCTGCCAAGATCAAAAGTCTTCACTCTCCTGAATAGAATGTGTGACGGGACTTTTTTGGTTCTATTAAACTGAAACACCAAAATTGTAAATAATATCATGTGGTAAGCTGAACCATGCCCAAAATTCCATGAATAATCCTGAATGTATGACCACCACATGCATGGATTCTAGATCTCCAAATTGATGAAGTCTCATGGATTGGATGTCAGACGTCTCTCATTACAATGATGAAGGAAGCATTATTGAAATCCATCAGTAAGTTAGGGACTGTTTTGGGGAAAGGATTCATGGAGATTACAAAATATTATATAGATTCACTCTCTTGTTGAAGGGATGTTAGCTCTTCCTATCCTCTACTCACTAGGAAGAGATTATGTACACTAAACCTGCTGAACACCATAATAAATATGGTATTGCATTTGAATAAAAAATCCTATAAATTGTTGTAGAAGCTCTAGTTGTTTAAGAGATTCATAGGGAAAATAATCCATGGGAGTGGGTTTTGAGAGAAATTTTCTTGAATATGAACATTTTGTTCACGATTTAGAAGATGACCACATTTAGGGGGAGGGAATGATAATTTGGTGATTTGAATATATTGTATATGAATTACCTTGAGACATCCTTAACACAGGAAGATAAATTTTCACCTATTTAAGATGAATATCAAGAATATGATCCAAAAGTTGAGGGAGGTCTCAAAACACATTTGAACAAAAATAATGTTCATAATGATATGCCTATAATTTCCAATCCGTCTTTGGAATAATTGTTTGGAGTCATTCAAACATTATAATTTCATGATGATTCAGTGGTAAAAATGGTGCTCCTACTGCTTGGGAGGTTTCAGTATGATTTTATTCAAATGAACTATAACATTTTATGATGTTTCAGTAAACAAAAAACCAATTTTATTTGCTGATTATCTTGAATTTTATAACCTATCTACAAAATAATATTTCACAACATTTGATTCAAAATTAACTGTTATATTTGATGCCAAACTATCATCATATTTAAAAATCAGGATTGAAAATGGAGACTTCCCATTGTTGAGTGAAACCCATGTCATGGTAGCCTAAATCCGTCCAAGGATGTATCAGAAATTTATATTAAGAAATTAAGGATTGATGATTTCAGATCTATAAAAAATGGTTAAAAAGGTTACAAGAAGCCTAGTAGAAGTTGCACCTAATTTATGAAATTTTGAAAATTGAAATAAAATATATCACTAATGGAAAATTGAAATAAATTGTGTTTTCAGTGTCTCCTGAATGTGTTTCTCTAACAGAAATTTTGATTTTTCTATGGTAAAAAGCTTCTAAACCTGAGAAAGAAGTGGTTAGGAATCTGAATGTGGTTTCTGGAGAAATTATCAAACACTTTTATGATTGGTAAAGAAAATTGTACTCTCACAATAAGTATATTGAGAAGTAAATCATGCAAGGAATGATATATGCATGATTTTATTGCAATAATGGAATCACAATGTATTTTCTAAGCTTTTTTATCAACCTAAGAATGTCCCCTCTGACTTATTAGTCCAAGGAGAAAGTGCATAAAATTGGAGAATTATCTAATACCGTTGATAAAATTATCTTATATGGTATTGATCTAGAGAGGGAGATTAATATTCAATGGCCCATCTCTGGCAAGAAGTCTAGATCCCATGTACATGCAAGAAGACAACCTGTGAATAGCATCTAAGGGCTTGTTTACATAGAGTCAATCTTTACTAGGAAGGATCCTCCTGCAAGAACAACGATATATAGACCATAAAGAATCTTCCACAAATAGGGGAAATACTTTTGGGGATGGGGATTTAGGACAAAACCTGGTAGTATGGCCATCATTGTACTCAATATCCATGCAATATGATTTCAGAAGCTACTTCTCTATCCATAGTTTTCTCAGCTCAATCAACCCACACTCAACTGTCAGCACCCACAATCAACCATTTTTAGGCACAAACTAATACATGATGATCAAAGATGAAGGATGAAATTCTACCATCAACCACCACATATGATGCTAGTGACTTCCCACTCTGTCTCTCCCAAAACTGAATCTGCTCTAAAATACCTTCTTCCACCATATGGATTTTGGCTTGTTTCCAAAAATAAATAAGCCAAGCCTCCATAGTTCGGGTTTTCATCCCCTGAATTTCATTTCATCATTATAATTGTTGACATGATTATATCAAAGAAACCAATTAAAGCACAAAGAGGTCATAAAAATAAGAGCGCAAATTCTTGGAGGATCCCCTCAGTCAAAGCCCCTCCCTCCCTCTCCCTTGATGCTGAAGCATCCAGAGTTGCAATGACTAAAATGGAGAGACACTAAAGAATAAAAGGGAAAAAAGAAAAAGAACACAGATATTTATGTGGTTCGTAAATAATCCCAACGTATATGGAGAGGCAGAATAACATCACTATGATCAGAATCTCAATTTAAAAATGTTTATCTTAGAGATATTTCTAATAGAAACCCTAGCGTAAAATGGAATACTAATAGAGAAGATTATCCACTGTTCCACCAACCGCACAGTTTTTTTGCATTGCTACCATGAAAGTAGGTCACCCATGTCAAAAGTGCTACAGTGGCTACTGTCTAGAAGTCCCAAAGGCTCTAATAAACGTGACTCCAAAGTCCTCCCTACTATAGTTCTCTATTGGTGTCGGTCATTCAACACTACTACAATGGTCAGAGATGCTACAGTGCCTGAAAAAACTGACCAGGGGGCTTTGGATGCCAGACCCCTGAAGAAAGGGCACGATTCCCCCTATAACTCCCAACTAGCTCACCGTGGTTCTCAAACCATGAATGTTGCGGGTCAGTGTATTGTATGAGCTGAAAATATTCAGCCCAACCATCACTTGAAGAGGATCAGGATACACCATTCATTCATATCTCTCCCTATATATATATATATATATATTCTTTATCATTGAGAGTTCTAGAAATATATGGGTGGAGGGAAGTCATTCAAATTTTATCCATGATTTTTTATGGTGGTGGATCTTCTGAGCAGTTGCAGATCAATTGGTTGGTTATTTTGGAGTTTATCAATCACAAATAAAGTTATAAGATGCTTCGAAAGTGTCATTACCAACTCTATTTTATCTAAAAATTCATCTCCTGACCAATATTTTTGGTTTTGATTTTGTTCACATTTTTTAGGAACATAAGATTTCCACAAAATCCAATAGTAAAATTAAATAAACCCATAGATGAAATTATTTGATCTAGAAATGAAAAAAATAAGAAGCGAAGTATCGTATAGTATTATATGGGAAATTCATTTTCTATGATGTGATGTGCATCGCTGTTACTAGATAATTTCATTAGTCCTATAGTATGATTTGTCTTATTTTATTTTACAATACGTGGAAAATATAGTGCCTCGAAAACACTAGGAGAAACAACGATGAATGATCTCAGAAAAGAGAGTAAAAGATATAAATAAAATAAAGTACAAGAACATAGGAGACAACAATTTACATGGTTTTGGAATAATCTCCATGTCTGCGGAGAGGCAGAATCACTTCACTAAAATTAGGAATAGAATTACAGAGAGATTTTATATGGGGATTTAATAAGATCATAGATTGAATGAGCAATTAAAGTAACACTATGAATAGTAACCCACATTACTACAGTGCCTGCATAGTATGTATATTGTGATACAGTGCTCCAACCACCAAATTTCATGTTTATATAGTATCTAAGAAAGGATGTTCGCAGAGCTATAGTACTGCTATCACATACTGTTACAATGGGTTTGTACTGTTATAATGGTTATGCACTACTACAATGCCCTGTCAGTATCATCGATTAGGTTTTCTTCAATGTGTGGGAGTTGCATCCTAGTGTGCAGTATGGGCCTCCAATAGTTGTCTCGACTTCATCCAAGGATCGGACTACACTGGTCCAACATCTATAATTATATAAAACTAATTCATATAAGGGTATTGAGTAAGGTTTCATATTACAACTCTTTGAAAAATATGTTTTTTAAACTTGTTGTATGCTATAATATATGCGAGACATATTTTATGAAAGTCCGTAATATCTGAAAACTTGTGTGGAAAAGACCATATGACTCAGGGTTGTTATATCATCATTAAAAATTATATCCACTACTTATATTATTCGATCCACAGTCATAATGTATGACATCTTCCTTTGTGAACCATTTATGACTTGTTTACAAATTTTATATTTTGATAATATGAAATGTTAATATTATATTTATATGATCATAAATGTATGTGGTTCTAATAATATGAGATTTTGTGATTCTCACATTTTAAATATTTATGATATATTTAATTAATAAATATGAATTAATTTTATTTAGGCACTAAAATTTATGGAATCATTTATGTCAACATGTAGGGATCCCACAAAGCGTCCACAAAACATCACACCATACTAAAATAACTTTGGAGATAAAAATTATGTTAAAAAGTGAATATATTAAATTAATTATGAGCATACATTAATAAATGAAGTATTCATATTTTTATTTCTTAATTGTTTATGGATGATGAAAAATGTATGAACTATTCATATTTATAGTTTATTGATTTGTTGAATGCTTAATCAAAATTTTTATATCATTCAATTAAATTTTTGAAAGATAGATGTTGAATTTTATTTAATGTAATTTAATCAAAATTGATTATTTGGCTTTCTATAAGTAAATATTGATCGTACTTTCTTATACTCCAACATATTTGGATTTAAAATAATCAATTGAAACCTCTTTAATGCTGAGTATGGTAATTAGGGTTCCATGACAGGTTTTTCAATTGCCTTAGTTTATAGTATTTTTTAGTAAAGTTGTAAGTTTTATAACTTCATCACCATACCTACTAAAGTGTAATATTTTCGTTTTCTTGGAGTTTAATCACTTGAATGAAATGAGTTCTGAAAAACATTTTCATATGTCTTGTTTGGGTATGCTATCAAATATTTCAATTTAATCTTTATATTGTGTGACAAAAATAATTATTTATTTATGGGATTTATACTTAATGGTTGTTATTTTTTTTGAATGTGTATAAGATTCATAAATTGAATGAATATAAGCATGCATGCATATATATATTATGTGAGATTTAATAAGATTCATATTTAAGTTATGTGATGGGATAAATAAATTCACTCTAAAATACCAAAGCGTTAGATTCCTCAAAATTATCATACATTTTTATATATCAATCAAGAAAGGAAATGATTCATACCAAAATTGGAAACACTTGATTTATCTTATGTATGTCTCCTATGACAAATTTTTTTTATTATGATAGAGAGACTCCACTTGGGTAAGTGACCCTTAGTAAAATCAGATTCCTGATGAAATGGACTGAGGATGATACATCAAATGAATTTGAGAAAGTTTTCATCCATGTAACATGTTAACAACAAGGTCAGTTGTGAAATATCACCCCCTTAGAGTGGGTGAATCAGGGTGAATCCAAATTTTAAATTCCATTCCTTAATTTACCTTTTTTTAATCATGTCCCTTAATTAAAATGAGAAAAAATAATATGTTAATCTTCAATATAAATGCAACACCCAATAGAAAGTAAAACATGATCATAGTAGATTTAAATGGTTAATATTTCAATATGAGTAGCCTAATTCAAGGTGCACATTCGATAAATCATTCCTAAACATAATCACTAACTCAATGTTGAAGACTACAAGGATTCATATGGATTCACTATTGGATATTACAAGATGAGATATCAGATTAAATGATTTTGACGGATGATATATTTCACGTCGTAGGATCCAAAAAGATTATCAATTTAAAGTTAAATCTTTTGGAGAGAGACTTTATAACCATAGGTTTTCCATATTAGTAGAGATAAGAAAAAATATATATACTATCATTTTTGTAAAGGATTGTCCAGTAATTTTATAAATGTGAGATTGGCAGAGCACATTATTTTAAAATTTGATCGATATTTAGACACATTTCAGTAATGTGATGGAGATATTAATGTATATGTCCCTCATAAGATTCAAACAGGATGTCTAAAATGGAGAAAGTCTTCTGTAGTGCTTTGGGGTCATAAAATTCCTTTTAAATTTAAAGGTAAATTATATAGGACTATTTTTAGACCAACTACTATATATAGTTGTGAGTTTTGATCTTAATCATGACATGTTGAACAAAAAAATAAATGCAGGATAAATGAAAATCTTAAGATTTGGACATACAAATATGGATAAGATTGGAAGTAAATGTGTTCAAGAAAAAATTAGAGTGACTCAAATTGATGAGAAGATGACTAGGAAAACAATAAGATAGTTTGGACATGTTAATAGAAGGCCAAGGGATCGACCTGTTAACATATTAAGCATTATGACGAATTCACTTATTAACTGAAGAAAAGGCGGCCCTAAAATGACCCTTAAACAAATAATTCAATATGATCTTGTTTTAAATGATTGCAATAAAAATATGGACTTCAATAGATATAATTGGAGATGTTAAATTAATACAGTAATCCACATTAAATTGGATTTAAGGATTTTTTGTTGTTTTTCACTATCGATTCCAGTAGAAACTACCTCTTTCTAACCACCACTCTTTTCATTGACAATTTCTTCTCCCTCAAATATTTCTTTTTCTAGTTGCATCACTAAATTATTGATTCTGAATTCCTTGTTTGGAAAGAGGAACCAATCTTTAGTGTAGTTTGAAGATAACAATAGACATTTCTACTCATATGAGGATGAAAATGAGCTAGAGTACATAGATAAGAGGATGGGTAAATGATACAGGTAAAGGATATGCTAATTATAATCCAGTAAATTACCCCACAATACAAGATCATGTGTTGGATCCCTTGGTCGATGTAGTACCCGTGGTCTGAGGTATCTAATCCTTTATTATTTTTTTATGTATGTTAAATGGTTGGAAAATTTTTGGGAGTGTTTGGAATGGATTTGAGAAGTTTTGGGGGCTTTTCTAAAGGTTCACATTTTGGGCACGGTTTGGGAACATCATGCAGTTTCTTCTAGAAATTGTGCAGGTTGAGGTAGAGGGCTATTGGATGGCACACGATAGAAAAATCATGCGGCCACCCCAGTTAAAGCATGCAGTTTGAGACATGGGGGTTTTGTATGGTGGGGAACGATTTTTCTAACAGTGCAAGCCAACCATGAATGGAACCCTTTTGTATAGTAGCAGTCACATGGTTTGTCTAACCATACGCGGGATTATAAAATGGTGGTTTAGGTTCAATCAATATTTATCCTAAAACACTCATTTCTCCACCAAAATGAACACAACATGGGATTCACAATTTTTAGGTGTTTTAGGGGACCTCCAAACCATTTTGGAATCAAATAGTAGACTTTTCTTGGAGGTTTGAAGATGGTTCTTCCTTGTAAAGTCTCTCTCCTAGGTTGTTTTATGGTTTTCTCTAGATCTAGATCTCTCTCTCTCTCTCTTAGTTTTCTAGATGTACTTATTTTACATGTAGAACTTGAATTTTTGTTGCCTAAAATTTGAGGTTTGTTCTTGTTGATGCAAGGCAAAACAATATAAGGTTGTTTTGTGGAGATTTCACTCAAATTTTTGGTGTAGTTGTGTATTTCACTTTTTCTCCAAAACCCCAAAGGTAGGTGGCCTCTATCTCGAAAGAATTTTGATAGAACATGTAGGCCTAAATTTCAAATTAATAATTGTTTCTTGAAATTAGGGGTGTTTGTGGTCTGTAAAGCATGATTGAAACCCATTTTATGATGATATTTGGAATTTAGGTAAAATGGTGTTTTGTTTTCAATGTCCTTTGTGTTGGATTTTAAAATGGTGATTTTAAAATTTGTGGGTTGTTTTGTTTTATGGAAAATGAGTTCTGAAAATGGGTTTCCATAAAATGTGGGTTTTATTGAAATGACGTTTGTCATGGATGTGACATAATGGTGTTTTCAATAAATGTGATTTTATTGAATGGTTTTGTAATGTTATTAAAATGGTGGTTTTGGTGTAAAGGGTGGTTTGGTTGAAAATTGTGGGTTTTTATAATGTGGTAATTATTGGTTGGATTGTTGTTGCGATTTGGAAAATGGGATTGTATTGTTGTTTAATTAAGAAGTTATGATAGGGTTTGATGGGATGGATCATGGTTGTGAAGTACCTACATCATGTGGGCATGAAGAACCACTATAAAAAGTGGACGGGTTATGGACGTCAAGTTACACATTCAATGAACACCAAGCACATGTGGTTAGTTTGTTGACAAGGTTGTGTTACAAGTGTGGCCTTGCAAGATGAATTGGATTATGACAATAAGTGTTTGTAAAATGGGTATGGATTTTTTGGTTTCTTCTCATGAACATGTGTTGTTTAGGGTGAAATGATTACGATAATGATTTGTTTGGATTTCTAAAAATTGAGTAGTTGTTTTAATGGTATTATTTAATTGTTTTATATAAATTGTGCTAACTGGTTTTATCCTAGTAGTGTGTGTAGGTATTTCATTTGGGGAAAGCCTTTATAGTATTATTACTCACCCCCAGATATGTAACATTGGTGTTTTTTGAAGATGTTGTATTCTGGGACACAGGTAAATGTAAAACAACTCAATTTCATTGTGGTTCATTGTGATGTTTTGGTGGTCTTGTGGTGGTTAGAGCATGGAGCTTGGTGTGGATCCATGAAGTTGTGTCATGGATTCGTTGATTTGGTTGTTTGGTCTTCTATTTGGTATTCTGATTATGGTATTATGATGGTATTGGATTTTTTGGTCATTGTAAAATGATTGATTGTAATACATTTTTAACTTGCATCATGTAGTTTTTTTATTGGTACGTTCGTTGGATGTTTTCATTCCAAGGGAAAATCATTACCCAACTGTTCTTGAAACCCTCGATATTTATTGTTATATTTTGGAACCTTGGTAATGTCGTTTAAGGCCAAGTATCACCTCTCCCTCAACTCAAGCCAATTAGGAGGGGCGGGATGTTATAAGTGGTGTCAGTTTGTTCAGTCCTTGACATTCAAGTGAAAGTATTTTTCATCAGTTCTGTGGCATTGTTTTTTGTTCTTGGAGTTAGTAATAATTCTTGTTTTATTCCTTATGTTGGAATAGTAGAAAGGGTTATTATTTTCGAAACATGAAATATATAGAATAAAAGGACATATATAACCCTTTTATGATGAACTTCAAGTTACCAGGACGTTGGGTACATAATTTTTTTGGAGACATTTATAGGAGCGTGTTCTCATTGTCGTGGGTATATCCAATGATAGAAGCATTACATGCATGGTATAAGTGACTTCCTACATGGATGTCCTATTCAATTAGAAATAATTATTTATGTTTGGTATGAATGTGTTGATTTTTGAAAAATATGAAAATGGTTTTTGTTTGAGTCTATTTCCAACCTCAGACTTATGGTCTGATGTGGTCTGTATACTTTTTTATAAAAAAACCTCACGACCTGCTTTAGAGAGCACAGTGGGGATTTGGGTCTACCCATTTTATTATTTAACATGGTATCAGAGGAGTTTTTATATGACTAAACCCTCCCCCTCATTCCCCCACCCCATCTAGGGTTTTCAGTAATTCCCCCCGTGGGCGGGGGTGGCCTCCATATTTGAACTCATTTTCCGCCACCCCCTCCAGCTTCATTTCCCTCAGCGTCGCTCCATGACTTCCCCTTTAGTACAGAGCCTATTCTCCTATGAAACAAACCTCCCTACCCCTCTGCATCTCCTCACGATATCCTCCTTTGCTCACGCTCCTCCTCTGGCCACCTCCTTGTGTGGACTTCCGGCCCACGTCCCTGTGCCACATATAGATCGGTCGTCATCTCTCCATGTGTGACTGATCCTACAACACTGTTTCTAGTGCACACCTCATCTCGTCCAATGCTTCCAGCGATGATGTATTCCCCACAGAGGATTCCCTGCCAACATTCCTCCTGTCGTCAACTCCATCGTTCGCGGTTCCCCCATCCTTCGCGGCTCCTCCGGATGGCCACTCCAGGCATCCCCTCTCTGTGCGCAACTCCCACATGAATGACCCTCCATCGTGCCACTCTTATTTCCGACCCACCCCCTACCCATGTAGAATTTTTCTATATCCCCTTCTCACCTCCTCCATCTCTCGAGTGATAGCGCTTCCCTATGGGTTTCCACTTGTCACACCCCCTTCCCTGCTCATTTCCCCCACCGCACCCAGCTTTCCTAAGCTACAAACCCCCCACGCAGAAACTCTAGCTCCTCCTTCGACTACTCCCTTACACTCCTTCACTATGGCCAGACCACCACAGACGGTTCCCTGGGAAAAACCCCTCCCAAGAAGCCTCCTTTGACGGGTCTCTTCTACACCACCATTGTGTAATTGATATATAGAATGGCTCCTGCGTGGATTTCTCATCGCTCTGTCATCCGACCCCGCTTGTTTATATTTCTCGATGCTCTATCATTCAGCCCTTCTAGTTCGATTGTCCTGGCACTCAATCACCTGGCACTACTAGTTTGAGTTTCCTGGTGCTCCGACGTCCGGCCCTACATGCGCGGTTCTGATGAAATTCATCGACGACATGAATCACCACTGAGGTTATCTATCCTTTCAGTGCTATCTCCAATCATCCATCATTTTATTCTCAATGGGGAGTTGTGATCTTAAGGGGGATCTGAAATCTTTATGGGGAGCAATGATTGAGGATGATTTATCTTTTTTTTCTAGTTTTGTAATCAAGCTAGGTATGTCTATCTTGATGGGTAGAGTTTTCAAAATTTCTTGTTTTATTTATATTTTCATGTCTTTGGTCCCCTTTATTTATGTGTCCATGCTAGGCACAACTTTCATGATGGGTAGTGTTGGATTATGTATCCCACATCAGACTTATGGTTTGATGTGGCCTTTATTATTCATTATAAAAGAACCTAAATGCCTTCTTAAGAGACTAAATTTAGGATTCGAGTGTACCACTTTTATACATTAAATGTTTTCAAATGTGCGAATTTTGAAAGGGAATGGGTGTGGTATTTTGAAAATGGGTTTATTTTCCTAACATGGTATATTTTTAAAAAATGGTTGAACATGAGAAATATGATATTTTGGAAAGCATGGCCGTTAATATTTTAATTTGATATAATATAAAATTGTAAGCCTTCAGTTTCTAGGGGAGATACTTATGGTGATTCTTGTTTTGATTTAAAGGGCACTGGGTTGACATCGTAGAGACCAACTAGAGGATGAAGTGGAAAATGTGGTTTCACCTGAGCCACAGGTGAACCAACAACTAGTGAAGGCATTGTGAAAGCATTCCAGGATGTGTAAAGTGGGGATAAAAGTAATGAGATAAGGCATGTGGATCACTCAGTTCAGCTTAAAAAGAATAAACCAGCCATTTTTTAGGTGATTTGGAACCAAAAAAGGTAGAAGCATGGCTAAACAGGATGAATCACATCCTCAATTTCATATGCACATCGGTGGAGTTAAAATTAAATTTAGCGACATATATGTTATACTATCTCACACTTAAGTGGTGGGAGTTGGGTGTCCAAGACGGGACAAACCAATGTATAACATGGGAGGCCTTTGAGGAATTGTTAAAAAAACAATTTTACCCAAACATGTTCAAGATTCTGCGAATAGTGGATTTTTTCAGATTGAAGTAGGAGAACATGTTAGTAGTAGAATATGCAGCTAAATTAATGAATTTAGTCTGGTTTTCATCAGAGATTGCAGCTAGTGCATACTTGGAGGCTCACATATCTTAATCGATCATGATGAAAGAAATTCATTTAAAAACAGAGATGCTATTTATAAGCGATTATAAGAAAATGGTTAATAGAGTAATAGTGGATGAAAGGGACATCTTGGGGGATACAGGTGGGGGAAGCATGTTAATACTGACAGGAAATAGCGGGAGATCTAATGTGGGGAGCAAGCGGAATAGAGACACTTATTTCCACAATGGGAGTGTGTCTTATAATTCGATGCTAGGATTGGTAAACCTTCATCAAAAGCCTCAAACAAAGGTAGGATGCTTATCATGTGGCTCTCTAAACCACATGAAGCTGGATTTTATGGAACAACTCAAGAATATTATAACTGCAAGATGATGGGGGCATATCCAGTGTTATTACCACAGTTCTCCAACATCAGGTGTTCGTGAAACTCCTTAGTTGGGATGTGTTCTCATTAAAGAAGACCATGTGGTGGTATATGGATCATGATATCTATGGTTTCATGAGAAGAACAACCCAACACATGATTTGGAGTTGGTGGTGGTGGTTCTTGCTTTGAAAACTTTTTGTTATAATCTCTTCGGGGAGAAATTCACAGTATATACTGACCACAAGAAAGTGAAGCGTATTTTATCATAGAGAGATCTGAATCTATGGAAAATGAGATTGATGGAGTATCTCTAGATGATTAAATATGAATTGATGTACACACCATGTAATGACAATTTAGTGGCCGATGCATTAATTAGAAAGTCATACAGTCAAGTGAAAAAACGAGAATCAGATAAGTGGTAGATGATGTCGATTATAGCTAATATGAAGTTTAATTGTGAATACTGAGGTGATATAGAAGATTTCCAGTTTCGTTGGTTCCTGACATGGTTGGTTTGGATACAGAGACACAAAAGTCTGATTCAGAGTGTGTGTGTGTGTATATGAAGTGGAAACTAAATGTTGGGGAGACCATTGAGGGCTAAAAACTGGATGGAAATTCATTGTTGTAATTTTAGAATCTGATCGTTTTACCATTCAGAAGAAACTCCTCAGTTCATATCATAATTCTTGATGGGTTTTTTCATTCGGGAATTCAGAAGATGTATAAGGTTATTGAAGGTGCAATTTTAGTGGCCTAGTATGAAAATGAAGGCAGTTGAGTTAGTTTCAAGATGCCTAACTTTTCAGCAAGTCAATATAGAGCATGAGTAACCAGTAGGTATGTGGTAGTCTTTAACTAATTCTGTGTGGAAATGGGAGAAGATAGAAATGGATTTTGTTACAAGTCTCCCATGAATGATCTAGAAAAATGATATCATATGGGTGATTGTGGATCACCTAACAGACCTGGTCAACTTCATCTCTATTCATGTATCACATACTATGGAGGATCTTCCCAAAATCTATATCTGTAACGTGGTAAAGATGCATGGTGTACCAGTTTCAATAGTATCTGATAGAGTTTCGAGGTTCATGTCCCATTTTTGTAAATCTTTATTGCAAACCCTTGGGATGAAATTGACGATGAGCACGACGTACCATCCTCATATATATGAGAAATTTGATTGGACAATACAAACGTTAGAAGTTGTTTTTCATGATTGTGTTATGAATTTTAGTGGCTCATGGGAGGATCATATGATGTTAGTATAATTTTCTTATAAAAATATATATCATGCCTTGATATATATGCCCCCATTTGAGGCATTGTATGGATGTCCAGGTCTTTCTCCACTTTGTTGGGTGGAAATAAGAGAAACATCCTTGGTTGGTCCGAGCCTTGTGAAATAGACAACATAGAAGATCATGTTGACCAAGAAAAGATTGGAGACAACTCAGAGTCATTATAAATAATTTACAGACCATCGTCAATAGTCATTTTTTTCGATGTGGGTGATCATGTGTTCTTGGGAATCTCTCCTAGGTTGGGACATCGTCAGTTTAGAAAGTAGGGTATGTTATCTCTAAAGTATATTGGGCTTTTTGAGATACTTGAGTGGGTTAGAGAGGTGACATATAGGGTGGATTTTCCACCAAATATTAGTGCGGTGCATACTGTGTTTCATGTGTCTCTTGAAAAAGTATCAACCGGATCATGACCATGTGATTTATTGGGATAACATTGATCTAGACTCGAATATTTCATAACTACACATTTCATAACGGATTGTGGATAGACAAGAGAATGTCATGCATGGGAAAATCATCAATTTAGTTCAGCTCATGTGGAAACAAGCTCAGATTTATAAGACATGGGAAATAGAAAAAGAGATGGTGAAGCAATGACGCAAACTCTTTTGAAAAAATGATTGTTTTCAACTTTCTGAGGATGAAAGTCTAAAGATGGGTGGAATGTAGTACCCCAGTTTGAGGTATGTAACCCTTGATTATCAAAAGTGGTTGGGTATGGTTTGGGTGATTTGGGGATGGTTTGGGGGTTTATCTAAAGGATGTTGGTATTAGGATTGTTTGAGAATGGTTTGGGAAAACAGTGCATCTTCTCCAGGAAACCATATATGAGGGATATGGGATGGAACATAGTTATGTTGCAAGGTTTGAAAATTGTGCTTTCACCCAATGTAAAGCATATAACATGAGACAATTGGCTTACATGTGGTCGGCGTAAAATTTTTCTAACCGTGTGGGTCAACCATGCATGACACCCTTTGAGATAGTAGAAGTCCTACGGTTAGTGCATAGTTTGACTAACTGTGAGTGGTTTAAAAAAAGGGTATTTGAAAATGTGTCTAATCATAGTTTACCCTAAAAAAATCATTTAACCAAAAAAATGATCGCAACGGTAGATTCACTCTTCTTATGGGTTTAAGGGGCCATCCAACCCATTTTAGAATCAAATATATGGGTTTTCTTTGTGGTTTGAGGGCATTTCTTCCTTGGTAAGTCTCTCTGTTTGGTTGTTTTGTGGTTTTCTATAGATCAATCTCCCTCTATATCTCCCTAAATTTTTTCTACCTACTTTTTTCTCATGAATATATAAGGTTTTTGTTTTCTAAAATTATGATAGTGGATCTTGTTGATGTTTTTCAAGGATATCTGAGGCCATTTTGTGAATATTTCACCTTGATTTGTTGTGTAGTTATGCATTTCTCGTTTTTTTCAAAAACCCTAAGGTAGATGGATTCTCTCTCGAATCTGTTTTGATAGAACTTGAAGGCCTAAGTTTCAAATTAATAATCCTTTCTTGAAATTGGTGGTGTTTGTGATGTGTGATGCAAGATTGAAACACATTTTGTAATGATTTTTGATATTTAGGGAAAATGGGGTATTGTTGTGCAATGTGATTTGTGTTGGATTTTAAAATGGTGATTTTAAAATTAATGGGTTGGTTTGTTTTATGTAAAATAAGCTGTGAAAAACTTTTTTCATGAAAATGTGGGTTTTATTGAAATGACTTTGGGAATGGATGTGGCATAATGGTTTTTTCAAGAAATGTGATTTTACAGAATGGTTTTGACATTTTTTTGAAATTTTTTTTGTCTTTATGGTTTGTTTCGTTGAGAACTATTGGATTATATGATGTGGTAATTATTTGTTGGCATGATTTTGAAATTTTTAAAATGTGATTGGAATGGTTGTTTTCTTAAGTTGTTATGTAAGAGTTGGATGAGATGGATCATGGTCGTGATGTACCGCCATCAAGTGGCCGAGAAGTACCACTATAAAAAGGGGATTGGTTATGGATGTGAAGTTCCACCTCAATGAACATCAAGATCGAGTGGTAGGTTTGTGGACATGGTTTTGTTATGCGTGCGACCGTGCAAGGTGAATTTGTTTATGCCAATAAGTGTTTGTAAAATGGGTATGTCTTGTTTGGTTTTTCTCAAGAACATTTTTTGTTTTGGGGGAAATGGTTAAGGTAATGATGGGTTTGTCTTGCTAAAAATTGCGAAGTTGTTTTAATGGAAATATATAAAAAAAATTATAAATTTTTTAACCAGTTTTATCCTAGTGGCATGTGTAGAAAAATCATTTGGAGAATACCTACTGAGTATTATTACTCACCCCTTGACTATGGAATTTTGGTTCTTTTGCAAATGTTGTATTCCGGGACACAGGTAAAGATAAAACATATCATTTCCTTAGTAGTTCATCGTGATGTTTGAGCATTCTTGTGGTCCTTGGAGCATTGATCTTGGTGTGGAGGCATGGAGTTGAGTCATGAATTCTTAGGGATTATGGTATTGTGTTGGTTTTGGCTTTGTTGGCCTTTGAATAATTATTTAATTGTAATACATTTTTGGCATACATCATGTTACGCCCTGAAATTTTGAATAAATTTTGTTTCCTAAATTTGTCTGTTATTTTATTTTATACTCAACAAAACTATTTCATTTGATAAAATTGGTATAATTAGAATGATACCGTTGGGTTTCAACTGTTATATGACCATTGGTCAGTATGACCATTGGAAACTAAATGTTGCGATTATGGACTTTGAATACAAGTGATATTGGTTAATTAATATAGAAAGAAGATTCAATGGCCTCATCTAGTAGTCTTTGGCCGATCGAATCCCATCTAACAGAACTTGGGAAGGAGGTAGCACCACTGGGCTTTTCTCTGGACCAAACCCAATCTGAACTTCATTGTGTGAAGCTATAACGGAATCACCTTCGCGAGAATTTCAAGCTGATATAAATTACTACTCGTGCAATGTTGGTCGAGCCGCCCTAGGATTCTCTCATCTTAGAACACCTTACACTTAGGTCCTATGCGGTGGTTATAAGGGGCTATGTAAGGAGACCATAACTGCTTTGTGTAATCCTTTGATAAATTGAAATTGTGATTTCTTCTTATGGTGACGTTTGTGAATTTTCAAAATGTCCGAATAAAAGTAGGATGTATATTATTGATGAATTTCAGAAAAAAAAGGATATTTTAACATATTTATTAAACCTTAAATAATTCATGATGTGTAATGATTTTCAAAAAACGGTCTTCTGCAAATGTGTTTAGTAAGAAATTTAGAGTCTAATAAGATCAACTTAATTTTTGGTGAATAGTGATTTATGAATTATGATTTTACACTTAGGATTAGAAATGTGACTAAATGGATTAGTAATATCACTAAAAGAAAGTATTAATATAATTTAGGCACTTTGATTAAGTAATGTGATTCAATAAAATGGGTAAATAACTATTTCATAAATTATTAGTAAAGTATTAGTTTTTTTGGGTGAGTAGTGTTTTTTAATGAAAAATAAAATTAAAAATATTTAGAAAATTATTTTTATAAAATGGAGATTTTTTTTTGAATTCAGAGCATCGATATTATGTTAAGGTAATTTTTGGGGATTTTTCTGAAAAAAATGAATTCTAGGTGAATAGTGTTTTTATTTAAAAATTAAATTAAAAATATTTAGAAAATTATTTTTATAAAATAGTGTTTATTTTTGAATTCAGAGCATTGATATTATGTTAAGGTAAATTTTGGGGAGTTTTCTGAAAAAGTTGAATTTTCATTGAATAGTAAAAATTCAGTTTTAGGGTTTCAGTATGTTTAATGACATCATAACTACGTCATGATGATTTCATGAGATATTTTAAGGGATTGTAGATTTATGAATAGTATAATAAGGTATGAGGTGTCCCAAGTGGCCAATACCATGAGTAAATACCACTTGTTTTTCCAATACCACCAATGAGGTGTCCCTTGGCCATTAATACCTTGACCCCTCACTTCCCCTATAAATACCAAGCCATTATCTCATCCTTTCCATTCCAAAATCATCCTCAACAAATTTTTGGTCTCCTTTACTCCCAAGGAGTCATCCCAAGGTTCCCCAAGCTCTCAAGGTCCCAACCTTCGAGTTTTAAGAGTTACTTTTTAAGGTAAGGGATCCTACCACTCTCTTTCTTTTCAAGTACTCTCTTTTATGTAATTTCTTTTATGATCCATGTTATTATGTTGGGGATGTTCTTTTATATTAATCCTATTTTCCTTTTTATGTTCATATTATGAGAGAACCCATCTTTCTCTCATAAATTAATTTTAAGAATGTTTAAGTGGCGCCGTTAGGCTGCCGAATTTTTAAGAGATTCTTTCACCCTTCTCATTTTAATGTTCTATTTTTATGTCAAGTCTTTAAAGTTCCTTTTTATTATGTTGGGGTATGATCTCTATATATATCATACTAATATTTTATGTTCATATAATGAAAGACCCTATTGTATCTCTTCAATTCATTTTTTAAAGTTTTAAGTGACGCTGTTAGGCTGCTGAATTTTCATAAGAGAAATTTTATTTATTCCTTCCATGTTTTTCATTTAATATGGTATGTATTTAAAATTTCATTACCATGTTCTTATATCCTTTATATTCTGTTCATATACTATTTTATGGATCATTTATGAGTGGGTGACCCATTTCCCCTCTCTTTTAAATGTTTTCTAAAACCATGTAACATAACCATTATGCTGCAGAATTTTCATCTCAAAATGTCTCTCTAATTTTCTCAAATTCTTTTATTTTATTAAGTGAATACTCAAATATCTTTCTTATACAGTGGTATTCACATATATATCAAAATTTTATATTTTAATTCTAGGATTTACATACACTAAACCCGCTTTTGTTTTTTCGTGGGTTTAAAGTTACATAAAGATCACGTCTTTAAAGCAGTTTTTAAAATGTTATGACTATGAAATGAAACCCATTTATTTTATTATATATGGGTTGTTTATGAAATTATTGATGATGATATATGTGGCTCACATGATAATAAATATAAATTATTGGATCACCCTGATAGCACTTCATTACATTGGGTAAAGACTTAATCTCTAGAGATGACCATTTTAACGATACCTTGGTGAATAACCTTGGTAATTTGTTAATGACACCTTGGGGATGGAACTTGGTGAAACAGAAATTATTGTCTATGTTAAATATTGTAGCCACATATTCATGTTATGAAACATGTTATTTTTTATTATGATATGCCCCATGATCTCTTTCGCTTGACTTAAGGTTATTTTTCATGACTTTTTGATGTATCTCAAGTTCACATGTAAAATGTTTCACTTGTTTCCCTTACTGGGCCTTCTTCTCACCCTTTCCTTTGATGTATGCTCCCAGGTTATGAGATATTGTAATGAACTTAGGATGAACAAATGAAGAAGCCTTTCAAGTTTTTAAGAATAATTTTTTATGTTGTCATGTATTAAGTTCCTGGTTTCAAAGACACTAAACCTTAAAGATCCTCAGTTTTGTATAATGTAATGAATGTTTATGTGATAAAAAGGTGGGATGTCATAAATCATGAAATTTTTTGTTATTAGTACATTGGTTGGATGTTTTAATTCGAAGGGAAAATCATTCCCCTATTTTTCTTAAAGCCCACAATGTTTATTTTCAGCCTTTGGGTCCTTAGGACCGTTGCTTAAGGCAATATAACACCCCTACTTTAACTCAATCCAATGAAAGGTGGGATGTTACGTGGGTATGGTTGAAAAAACTTATTTAAGACTAGATAATAAGAGGTAAGAGGATGTTCAAGTAGAATTAGTATACCCTAGAGTGGTAGTAAAAGAAGAGTAAATCTCTTTTGGAAGACTTGTTCATGAAACTCAAGAAGAGTTTCTTCAAGTTTTTATTCAATAAGGTGGTATTCAAGAAGCTACATATACTAAGCCTGTTAAACAACATAGAAAATATGGTGTTCAGTTTGAATAAAATATCATAGAAATTGAGGCAGAAGTAATATTTAGTCAATAGACTCATATGGCTCAAAAATCATTGTTAGTGGTTTTTGATACAACCTTTAAAGAATATGAGCGTTGTGTTCATGCTTAAGAAGACACACACATTAAGTATTGGAGGGTACAGATTTGAATTTTTTGGACATTAATGAGCCTACCTCATCCTTTATAAAGGAAGATATATTTTCACCTATTCATTATGATTATCATGAATATGATACAAGAGTTGAGAGAGGACTCATAACATATTTTTATAGAAATAATGCAAACCTAACGATGACATAACTATCATTTCAAATATGTATTTTGAAGAATTAAATTGAGTCATTCAATTATGGTAATCTAATGATGATCTAGTGGTAAAAATAGAGCTCATGTTAGTGTAAAAGTGTATGTAGAATTTTATTCAGAAGAAATACAACCATCAATGAATGTTTCAGAGGACAATGTACATATTTTATCAACTCATTTGATTGATTTGAAAGAGATGGTTACATAAGAAGATTTAACAACCATTGACACAAAATTAAATTGTATGATTGATGTCAAGTTTTCATCAAATATCAATATCAGTATTGGAGATGGTGATTTCATATCACCGAGTAAAACCCATGTTGTGGTAGCATATATCCTTCTAGGGATAAATTGGAAAACTGATATTCAGCAATTAAGGATTCAAGAATTCTAATCTTCTTTTAAAAATAAGTTAATAAATGTCGGTAGTAGCTCAGTGGATGTTGAAACTAACTTAGAAAATTTTACAATTGATGTAAAATATGTTATTTTAGAGAACATTAAGGAAATTGTGTTTTTAGTGAGACTCCAAAAATTGTTTTTCAAATAGAAACACAGAATTTTGTGTAGCAAATAACATCTAAAGTTGAGAAAGGTTTCGTTAGGCAGTTCAACCATGTGTCTAGAGTAATTGTCAATGTATTTTTTGATTAGGAAAGAAAATATTCACACATAAAGAATATTAAAAATTTAATCATGCAATGACAGATATAAGAAATACATTATAACAAGAATGACATCAAAAATTATTTTTTAGGCCTTTCTAGGAACCTAAATATGTCACCTCTCACTTATATGATCAAGGATAAAGTGAATAAAATTAAGGAATCATCTAGATACCTAGACAAAATTATGCAATATAGAATTGAGCTGGGAAGGGAGAATGATGCTAATATATAGGCTCTGTCTAGTTTAAAAGGCTTCATGTTGTTTCTTATGAGGCATCAAGGCAGAGGATCATCTGAACCTATCCCTTTTACTGCACCTGAACAAATTTTCCCTTATTCTAAAGATCATTACCAACCATTTTTCCATTATACCCCAAAAATGTGTTACTCAACCTGAAATTATTAATTTAGTTTCACTTCAATTGGACTTAAATTCTTTTGGACCCAACATAGATATAATTTTTCCCCACAGTCAACTAAAAACTCTATCTTAAAAGAGAATATAGTGTTATTGTAAATTGAACCCAGGGTTATTTGTGATGTCAATGATATTGAATGAGAAGATTTTGTTTGGGATTTTTTTAGCGTTGTGGTAGTTTTTTTTTCTTGTAGTCTATCAAGCCATGTTTTCATGTATTTTTACTCCTCTTTATAGGCCAAGTACCCATTTATGAAATAAAATATTTTCTATCCTTTCTAATCTCATTTGATAAATCTGTTTTTTGTTTCACCCCATTACTATATACTCTTTTAAGTTTTCCTTTTGTGAATATAGATAATTATAACATTGAATGTAATCTTATTTATCTCTTATGCCCTTGTATATTCTTCTTTTTTCTACTTTCAAACTCTTTTTTAGTATTGGTTTTTTTGTAACCCATATGATATGTTTTCAAATAGTTTATTTTTTAATGAGGACAAGGGGGTAAAACAAGGAATTTTTATGTAATTATAAATTATGATTTATTCTTTTCCTTTTAATCATTTTATATTTAATGTTATTCAATGCTCAAGTACTTTTAGTTTAAAGCACATGAATTTAAAATCTATGATTTTAATTTTCGTAAAATTCATTAATCATTATGTTTTGTGGTGCGTAGTAAAATTTTTTAAATTCAATTTTTGATTGGGATCTGGCATCACATTTCTCAAGTATCATATTATATTCAAATTTGAGCAATAAAATTTTATTTCACATGTTTTTTTTATGATTTTAATAGTTTGTTGATTTTTTATCATCAAAAGTGAAATAATATTGGGTTCACTATGTTTTTATACTCACATATCAGAACTATTGTGAAATTATAGTATTTTATTATGATCTTTAATATTTAATAGCCTTTTTTTGGAAAATTATTTGAATTATTTATCAAATTTCTGGTCATTATGACAAATTTATAAATGTTTGTTGATAGAATAATGATGACATTATTTGATAGCTCTTAAGATTTTATCAACAACTTTGTGGGAACCTATAAAATGCTCTTCACAACCCTTTGAATGGATTCTATCTTCAAACAAAGAATCTATGAAAGTCTCAAATGACCAAAAAACTCATTTGTAATGGTTTTTTGATAGCTCTTTAATCATTATTGACAACTCTTCAAAAAACATCCACAAATATTTGAAGTTCATTTTTATCTTAGTGAATGAGCTTCAAAATCTTATAATTGTTTCTTAAATGATTCCCACTTTCACGAAATATTTTCAACTAACATGAATTAAAAAGAATATGATTTTTAAGTATTTGATGATAGACGAGAAGGTATCCCTAGTGGAGATAGAAGGATTTTATGTGAGGGTCATTTTTAATTCTTCTATTGACTATATATATTAATAAATCTATAAATATAGAGTATAGTCACTCACAAAAAGTATCTAAGATCATTCATATATCATTTTTATATACTAGCACTCACACTCGGTTTACTTTTTCACTTCCTGGAATGTCTACCAAAGTGTTTATGTCCAGGAAATTGTTTTAAAACCCAGACCAGACCACACCATGACTAGTGGGTTTTCCAATCCTATCCATGTTGTTAGGCCATTTTGGCCTTTCAGCCAGTTCTAGCCGCCCTTAACCAATTTCGAACATGTCAGATCATCCGTTCTTTGATTTCTTTAATTTTTTTAATCTTTTTCTTATTTTAATATCAAATAATAATATAATATTAAAAAATATATAAATTTCATGTTTGGTCATCCATCTTAATCAACTAGACCAATCTGACCATAAACCACTCCCCCTCTACTTTAATCAGTGGCCCGGTTCTGAAAAAAATCGCTCAGACTTTCATCTTCTTGCAACCTATGTTTATTTATCTATTTTATTATCTTTTTTTATTATCTTGGATTATTGTAAAACTCATTTATCCTATTTTATTTATCATTTTAATTCACTTTTTTTGGAGAAGTTATCACTCCCATTTATGTGTGCAATCATCAATATTTATAGATTTTTTATCATGGATATTTTGTTCAAGAGGAGACTATGTTCAAGCTCAGACCTAAACTCCTCATCTATATAATACAACTTGGGGGGCCAAGAGATGTAGTCGGTCACCCCGTGGGTATTTCGATCAATAGTATTTGTCCTCCAACATAGTGTTCACATGCATAAATATATATAACGTTGGGGCCTAGGGGAGAAAATGCTCACCCTGTGGGTATTTGGAGCAGTTTATGCCCAACAATTCATTGTTCACATCATTCGCAAAAATCACATCACATGGTTCCACATTCATAACTCATTTATTATCCATTTCCACAATCCATTATTTAATTAATTTCATAATTCCATTTATCAACCATTTCAAAAATCTATTATTCAACTAACTTCATAATTCCATCATTTCTCTTTTTACATTTCATAGGTATCGTTCAATGATATTTGGAAAACCCCATGGTTTTTGGTCAAGCTTGTCTCATCATCTTCAATGGTTCTAACAGGATCTGTGGAGGGTCTCATAATCACAATGAAAATAAATAAATTAATTAAATTTAGAATTAAATTTCCCAATGTAGCAATTTCAATTGCATAATTATATACAAAAAATTAAAATTAGGATTAGGGGAATTGACAATTTGGTGCTCAAGATTGTAGATGAACGCTCGTCACCCCGCAACTCTCAATTTGATGTAGAATAGTCAAAATCACAATGGTAGAGGACATCTAAAATAAAAACATAGGATGAAGATCCAAAAAAACAAGATCCATCAAAACCTAGATCTAATCCAATTTCCAATGGAGGAAAAGTATTCCTCTTCAATAGTAGAGAAGGATAGGAGAGAGGTGATTCAAAACAAGGAAGTAATCACTTATCAAAGAGGAGTCAGTCATTCAACCAGATCATTGATTCTCCATGAAATAGGATTGAGGTGACTTGGAATCCTCATGCGCGCCTCCAAAATCAAAGAAGAAAATTTGGGGTTAGAACTCGGGGTTCGATAAATTTTTATAATATTTTTCTCGTTTAATTTTCACATGCACAATTTATTGGGCAGAGTCACACGATTTCTTTTTATGTGGGGCATGGTTTGAAAAACCATGCGCCTACTGTGAAAACCCCCGCTATTTTGAGGTGGATAGTTTCTCCTACATGGTGCACAGTTTGACAAACTGTGCACCGACAGTGAAAACCCCCACTATCTCAGGGTGCATAGTTTGGGGAGGGTGGCTACATAGTTTGATCAAACCATGTTCCACTTCTAGTGTCTTAAAAAAGTGGCGAATAGTTTCTCGAGACAAACATCATTGTTTTCCCTAACCGTGCATAGCCCCACATGCTTCCATATTTCTCCAATTTCACCCAAATCAACACCCAATAAAAACCAACCAAGGTATAACCCAAATCAAGGGTAATAGATTACCTAAAAATGTGCATTATACCTCTCCAGAAAGGTCATGATCTTATAATCACCCCATGGGTTTCCGTAAATCCAGTCTCATCATCTCCAATGGTTCCAACGAGATCCATGAAGGGTCTCATAATCATAATGGAAATGAATTAATTTATTCAATTTAGAATGAAAATTTTCAATGTATTAATTGCATTTTCACAATTACATGCACACAATTAAAATCAAGACTATGGGAATTTAAAAATAGACCACCTACCTCAAAATTTTTGACAAGCTCTCATTAACTCGCAATCCTTGATTTGATGAAAAATGGTCAAAATCACAATGGAGGAGGTGATCTAGAATCAAAACCTAGGATCAAGATCCAGAAAATCATGATCCATAAAAACCTAGATATAAACCAATTGTCAACGGAGGAAAAATCATTCCTCTCCTACATGAGAGAAATATAAGAGATATGATAATTAAAACAAGAAAAGAATCACTTACCAAAGAGGAGTTGATCCTTCAATCGGATCTACGATTTTTCAAAAAAGGCATTAAAGGAGCATTGGAATCCTCCTGAGGGCCTAAAAATGAAGGAGATCATATGAGGTTGATTTGGCAGGATTTGGTGTTAAATCTGTGGGGTTTGGGAATTTTTTATAAAATTTTCAGGGGTTTAATTTCCACGTGCACGGTTTCCAGAGAGGAGGCACACTGTTTTCCAAACCAGGTGCCTCTACTCTTAGGGTGCACAGTTTTTCCTATGTGGCCCATGAAAACTCAACCAAGGTATAACCAAAACAAGGGTAAAAGAGTACCTGAAAACGATCATGATACATCTCTAAATAGGTTGGGATCTTACAAATCCCCCACTCCCAGAAATGTTTTTTATGAGTTGTGAATACTATGTTGATTATCAAAAGTAGAAATATCATTATTTATATCTATTCTGTTAAAACTAATTATTATATTTGAACAATGCTCAAGGTCAACCATTATAGTGCCAACGAGTTATGAAATACTAAGTGTTTCATGCTTAAATCAAAATACTAAAATTTTGAGATGCTATCTAACAAAACTATTTCCCAAACACACCAACACTTCACTAGCATTGTAAATGATTTGAAGGTCTAATGAGAATAAATTTAGGATTATTATTTTATGAATAAGATAGTTTTGTACTCATATTTTCATATTTAAAAGTTTATCAGTTTTTTGGGTTCAACCATTTCGGTTTACTTCCTAGATTGTCCTCTGTGTCTCAACCCTTTCCGATTATAGGGTTTCATGATACACTTTATCCGGAATTCTATATCAATGAAAATAAATGCAACCATTCTATCATGTGACAAAATGGGACAAGTAATAATGATTGAAAAACAAAAGTCAATGAGTTTAAATATTATATTCTAAGAAAATGTAACTTAAAAGGGAAACCAATCAATTCATTAAATCACTTGAATTAAAAAATTTCACATGATAAACAATTTTTTCATGCCAAGAGAAGAAATATGGATGAAGTCTATATTATTTGTAACCCCTAATATCCTAATCACTTTAAATGAAATAGAATCCATAAACAATTCATTTTTAAGAGAATATTCCAATTAAAATAATCAGTCAAAATTTATTTTTCATACACTTTAAAGGAAATCAAAGGAATAATAGTTATAAATTTTCAATGATTCTTCATCATCAAAAACAAGAAACCAATTTTTCTACAGAAAAAAATAAAATATTAGAGTAATAATTTACACATGATTCCATAGTACATAGTATTCATATATTCCATAATCTGTAATGTATATATGTTACTGTTTCATATAGAATACTATGTATTTCATGCTATGAATAGACCTATTTTTTAAACTGAATTGCAGTTTTAGTACATGATTGCATTTTTGGAAAGTACTTTCATATCATATGTTATGTGGAGATGTAGTTCAGGATATTACCTACATATATAGAATATGAGACTTGATATATTTACAAATACATGTATACGAAGTAATAGAATGTGTGTTCATACTGAATGAAAGATGAAATGTCAGAACATGAAGGTGCATACATTAGTAAATTGTGTTTTATAAAAGGAAATACTATGTTTCTATGAAAAAGAAAGTATTTGGAGAAAATTAGATTTCATGCATCCATATTGTTAAATGGCACATATATTCACAAAATAAAAGCAAGGACATATATTACAGTATATGTATATAAAATGTGGAGTAAAATTCATGAATGTTGAAGACATTACCGTATACGAATTTTTATAACATATATTTATAGATTATACATATTTTATGGTACTTGTATACAGTATACAAAAACATATTACATTATACAGATTACATTATATAGATTACATTACAGTGTATGCAATAAAATATATGCATTTTTACCATGAATATCGGAAGTGGTACACATGGATCTAGAGTGTATTGATGTGTGTATGTATATTCTATATGTATAGATGAATAAAATATACATTTTCTGAATGTAGTGTTATGTATTTATATATATATATATTGTGGAACACATTGATGCAGAGTATATATGCATGTATCTATATTATTCTATAAGTATAGATGCAGAGAAGATAAATGTTATGAAATAATTATTGTGTGTGTATGTTAAAACATATATATCGTATTGAAATAGTTCGTGTAGTGTAAAAAAATTAAAAATTGAATAAATTATTCAAAAGTGAAAAAGGTAAACAAACAATAAATCAGAATATAGAGATAATTTGAAAAAAAGATTAAAACCATTAATGAAAATTACAAAAAAACATAGGTTGATTTTTTTAAAAATTGTAATTCAACTGATTACTGACCTCCATTTTTTGTTATAAAAAATAACATAGAAATATAAAATTGAGAAACATGCACTATTAAAAAATAAAAAATATATTAAATGATAAGAAAAAAATAAAACTACACAAAAAATTGATTTTTTTATTAGATTCTACGATCTCAGATAATATCAATTGAATTAAATGGATTTAATGTTTCATATAGAAATAGTAAAACTTAAAAAAACAATTATAAAGGAAATATATTTTTTCATACATGAAACCAAATAGAAGTAGATTCTCTTATTGAGATCACATGACCAAAAAACTCCCTTATGAACTGTCTAGAAATGAAATAAGAAATAGATAATGGAAAAGAATTTAGGTAAACATATACATGTTCCTCAATCGTGAAACATTTAATGGGAAACCAACATCGCTGAAACTGAAATCATTGTCAACAGAAACATAAAAAGAATAATTTAAAAAAATCACTCCTACAAAATCTTATGTTCTGGATATATATATATACGTGTGTGCAATACATATAATGTAATAAAGCAGTTCATGTTGGTAAAAAAATTAAAAAAGGAATAAATGATTCAAAAGTGGAAAAAGTTAAACATAAAATAAATAAAATTATAGAGAGAATTTTAAATATGATTAAAACTAACAATGAAAATTGAAAAAATTATTAAGTTAATTTTTTTATAAAAAAAATTGTAATTAAACTGGTAAGTGATATCTATTTTTTTCATAAAGCAATGTCATAGCAATATGAAATTGAGAAATTTTAAATCTAAAAAAATGAATAAAAATAATAAATGACAAGAACAAATAAAAATACGCAAAAAAATTGAAAAAAATTTATTATACGGTATGATCTCAAATAATTTAAATGGAATGAAATAGATTTAATGATCTCAATAGAAATGATGAAAATTAGAAAAAAAAAATTAGGGATGCTATTTTTTCATACATGAAACCAAACAGATTTAGATTCACTTGTTGAGATCACATGAAAAAAATGTTCTCCCTTGTGAACAGTCAGAAAGTGAAATAAGAAAGAGATAGTGGAAAAAATTAGGACAATAAAAATGTGTTCCTCTACCATAGAATAGTTCTGGGGAAACCGACAATAATGAATCTGAAATATTTTTCCATTGAAAAATAAAAAAGATTATTTTTAAAAAATCAAGGTTAAAAATCATATATTAGTTCTCTGATCAATGAGGGAAGAGAGGCACAATACATACCGATTACATCACTATATAGGTCGTCGATCATGAATGGGCATGAAAATTTGAGTGGTTAAGTAATGGAGTGATGGAAGGGATATCATCACTCTATAGGGTAGTGTCGATTGGAGTGCATGAGAAATAATGAAATTGATTTTGGGTCAATACGGTGGGAGGAGAATTTATAGGTTAGGAATCAATGATTTAGGATTTTCAATTGGAAATTTCCCTAAAATGGTGGGAGGATACAAAATATTTTATTAAAGGAGGTGAAGATAAGGGATGAAAGGATGTCTAGGTGTTAGGAGGTTGAGATTTGTTGGAGTGCAGGATTAACCAAGCCAGAAGTGAAGGCGGAGAGGAGAAGAGGCAAAGAGGAGAGGAGTCAGGGAGGAGAAATCAGGGAAGGAGGGAGATTCGGGAGGGGCGAAAGAATAAATTTTGTGGATGGGGAGGGTGAAAATATTTGGAGGGAAAATGCTGATGGGTAAGCTTCCAAGCGTAAGATAAGAAAGCCATGTTTAGTATATATACTATATTTTAGTAAAAAAAATTGATGTATTTTATTTGTGATCATAAAATAGAAAAACAATGTAGAGTCATTCATGAAAAATTACTAGTGTGTTTTCATAATTAAAACACATCTTTTTATGTATCTAACATATTTTATGTAAGTCTAATAAAATTAAGATGTTTTGTATGACATGCATATGTTAACCTCGTTCTAAGAAAGACCAGTACATGAAGACACCACTTCAAAACAAAAGTTCCATCAACGTATTCCAACTCCTTGATTAAAGGTACAAAGTCATTATCTGTGAAGACTTTTTATCTCTACCTTTGAAGTGAGACAATATTTTAAACAATAAATATATATTAACGTATTAGTGTCAATACTATTACACGTGCATTGTTCTTTTTGCAAGGATTACTGATACTACAAGAGAAACATAACCTTGACATCATTTAATCAATATGGAATATGGACCTAAGGAATCATCTCTCCCCCTCTCCTAGTTGTGCTCATGATGTACAACCAAATACTCAAATCAACAAGCAATGGACCATCTGGATGAACATTCCCATTCAATCACATGAAGGAAGAGAGATTAAACAGCATAGTTAACCAATGTGTGAAGGAATTGAATTCAATATATCAAACAATAATTATTTATCCAAAACAATAAAAATAACAAAGAAACAAATCATTAACAACAACAGTAAAAAACAATCTGCAAAGAGCTCACCAACAAAATGCACCATGATTGCAGCCCCAAGAAACAATATAACAAAAAAACATATATGACGGTCCCAAACTTTGATCAAAAAGTTTTTTTCTACTTCCTCACCATAATGTGTGATTCCCACATGTCATATATAATCTGAATGATAGGGGATGAAAACCTAAAGAAATTTTAATAACAATTCATTGAATATTAAGAAAAAAGCCTCTTTTGAAATAGTCTTACATTTCCCATGATTTTTATGAAATTATTCTAATAGGACCTATTCATTCAATAAACCATGTAAGGAAGTAAAACTCACCCATTCCAAACGGTATAAGAGACACTTTATCTTTCAAAACATCAGCCATATCAATTCCTAGAGTGCATTGAAAAACATGTATAAGATCCCAGGGGATGGGTCGTCTCAGCTTATCAATGTTCAGTTCAGTTTATAATGAAAAGGCAACAGATTTGTTTTCTGAAAAATATAATAAAAATAAATCTATTCAATTTTATTTTTTTACAAATGTCATTCTTAAAGAATATGATGTATGAATGTGAATTAATGGATATTTTAGAACAAACGAAAAAAACATGGTAATGAGGACCAATAGGTGACAAAAAAGGTAGTAAAACAATATAGTAAGCTGGATTTCCCCCGATTCTATGGGAGAACTAGGATGTCTGACTATCCATGAATCTGTGAGCGGTCTGATGACGTCCATCACCTTGTGATGAAACCATATGAAAATTTATTTAAAAATTACAATAAACACCGGTCATATTGTTTATCATTTTAATTCACTTATGGTGGAATCATTTCTCCCTCTTATTTAAGTGTGCAATCACCAATATATACAAAATTTTTATATAGGATATTTTTTTTCAAGAGGAGACTAAATTCTTGTTTTGACCAGATCTCCTCATTTAAATTTATTGTGTCTATCTTTCAATTTTTTTCAACAATGAATGTTTTTATATTGTTAATTTTTACAGTTCTTTTGTTTGTTGTGCATTCCATTTTTATTGTCTTCAAGAAATTATTTTTCAATTTAAATTTTTTTTCAAGGTTGATAGATATTGTTTAGAAGTTTCAAAATATCATTAATAATATTATAGTAGTTGTGTGATTTTATTTTCATTATGAAACTGAGTTTTATCAATTTCAGAAAAAATGTTTGGTTTTATTTTTAAAAAATTTCATAACTATTTTCCACATATTTGGATGTTTTTAAGCGATTTTTAATTGGTAATATTGTTTAAATTATCTGATAATACTCATGGAATCCTCATATTAATCTTTTGTAAGGGTTTCGACATATTACTTCTTTTTCTAATATATACATTCTATGTGGATATAAAGAAACATTCATTGCATCAAATCCCCGACTCCAAAAAATATTTTTTTATAATTTTTGAATACTATGTTGATTTTGTTAAGCATAAATATCAATAATCACATATATTATTTTAAAATAATCAATATATATGAAAAATTCTCAAGTTCACCCAGAATGGTGACCACAAGTTGTGAAAGTAAGTGTTTCATACTTGAACCAAAATACTTAAATTTTTAAATGATATATAACAAGACTTTTTCTCAAATACACAAAACTTCACTAATATTATAAATTATTAGAAGGTCTAGAGAGAAAAATCTAAGTATGATACTTTTGTAAAGAAGACAATATTTTCCTCATAGTGTTGTGTAAAAGATCATCTATTTATTGGGTTCATCCCTTTCAGTCTACATCCTAGATTTTCCTCTACGGTTAAACCCTTTCATTTTATTGGGTTTCATGGTACACATTATGGGGGCATGTATATAAATGAAAATCAAGTTAAACATCATATCATGTGACAAAATGAGAAAAGTAATAATTATTGTTAAACAAAAATCAAAACGTGAGTTTAAAGCAATAAATGTATTGAAAGAAATGTCGATTGGTCACTCAATGATGAATAATAAGGATGAAGCTTCATTAAGGCTTAAAAAATGAATGGTATACAGAAGAAGTGTCAAATGAAGAAAATTTTGATACTGAGGCATAAGAAGAAGAATTAGAAGAACTAAAAGAGGGATTGAAATCAAAATCTTCTCCATCATTTTTAATTTGTTGACTCCAATTATCCAAGGTGATTTAAGAGTTGAAGGGATATATCTCCTCCATGTGCAATGAAGTTTGGCAGTTGTTTTTCTTCTATAATGTATATCATATTTACATAACCAAAGTAATGATACAGTAAATTTATTTTCATTCAGTGTTACTTTTTCATGTACGTTTAGTTTTTAAAAATCAAAAGTGTGAGAAGGAATAGAATGTTAAAACTGAGCGATATAAACATAAATGTAAAACTATTATACACCAGTTCCAACTAAAACATCAAAACCCTCTCACATTGGTATAGTCTAAACCGTGTTTTTTTTCCTTTCCCTGATGAACTGAAAGTTGAATTTATTTTATAATTTTATTAAAAATGTTTTGACATACTATGTGTTGTGATCATCATATAGAGAAAAAATGTTGATTCTTTCAGAACATGACTAATGTGTTTTAATAATAACAACACATGTTTTTCGGTATCTAACATTTTTTATTTAAGTGCACTAAAATTGACATATGTTTAGTACAACAATCATATGTTAACCTCAAATGAACCAAGACCAATACACGACGACAACGCTTCAACATAGAAGTTTCATAAACGTATTTCAACTCCTTGAATAATGGTAGAATGAATTCATAGAAAAGAATTTTCATCTCAGCTTTTGGAGTGAGACAGTCCTTTATAAAAGGAAATATTGGTCAATATATCAATGTAAATACCAAGAAACTTTTTGTGTGACGTTTGCAAGGTTTACCAACACTGTAATAAAAAAACCCTAAGGACTCATCTCTGCCCCTCTCATTGGGATGCTCATGACATATAGCCAGAAACTCAAAACAACAAGTAGCGGATCGGCCGTTTGAACATATGCCGGTAAATCACATAAAAGAAGAGAGATTCAATATTTGGTTCTATTTATAATGAAAAAGGCATTGTATATGAATGTTGAATTAATGGATATTTTAGGAACTCTAAAATATGAAAACATGGTTAGGAGGACCAATTAGTGACAATAAAAGGGGGTACACTTGGAGTGGGTTGATTTCAAGGTTAACTTACACTTCAAGAAAAAAACACTGACATCATTTTAAGACCATGGAATATCGGTATATGGATTCATCTCTCCCATTCTCCTTGGTGTACTCATGATATAGAGTCAGAAACTCAAATTAGCAAGTAGTTGCGCACCGACTGAACATCTTCAGGGCAGTCACATAAAAGCAGAGAGCATCAACAAGGCAGTGAGGCAATATGTGAAGGAATTGAATCCAATATTGAAAGAAACAAATCTTTGACTACAGAAATAATAATATCAAATCAATAAAGGATTAACAATATAAATATCACAAAATCTTCAAATAGTTCTACAATAAAATGCAATATGAATACCGTCCTAAAAACAACATAACCATAAGGAAAATGAAAAACAAGCAACAAGACTCTTCTGGGATTGGCTTACATTTCCACTGATTTTTATGAAATTCTTCTAATGGGACCTATGATTTACATAAACAAGAAAATAAAATTCACCCAATCCAAATAGTGGAAGAAACACTTCGTCTTTCATAACTTAAACAATATTCAATTAATAGAGTGCATTGAAAAACATGTATAAGATCCTAGGGGATGAGCAGGCATAGATTTTCATTGTGAGGTTCAGTTTGTGATGAAAAATGCACGGTGTATGGTATATGAATGATGATTTAACGAATATTTTGAACATATGAAATAAGCACACCTGGTAAGGAAGACCAACTAGTAACAAGAAAATGGAGTAAAAGATAGCTAAGAAGCCAGATTTCCCCTATTCTATGTGAGGACTAGGGAATCTCACCATCCATGATGTTCTGAGCATGACAACGATGTTGATCACCTTACAAGTAAATCGTATAAAATTTTATTCAAAAAATATAGAGGAACACATTCGAAAACTCTATAATCACTCTAGCCATCCAGATGAAGGACCAATTTGTGACAACAAAAGGGAGTAAAAGATACCTGAGAAGGCATAGCATGTTAATGTTCTGTTCAGTTTGTAATGAAAAATGCATAGTGTATGGTATATGAATTTTGATGTAAAGAATATTTTAGAACAGCTCCAATAAGAACACATGGTAGGGAGTACCAATTAGTGATAGAAAAGTGAGTAATAGATGCTTGAGAAGCCAGATTTCCCCCCATTCTATGTGAGGACTGGGGCATCTCATCGTCCATGAAGCTGTGAGCAGGTCAAGGATTTTGATCACCTTGTGAAGAAACTATAGGAAATTTAATTAAAAAAGATAGAGAAACATGTCCGAAAACACTTTATTCACCCTATCCATTCTGATGAAGGACAAATTAGTGACAACAAAATGGAGTAAAAGATACCTGATCGGGCTTAGCTTGTTAATGTTCGGTATGGTTTGCAATGAAAAATTCATGATCTATTGTATATGACTGTTGATGTAACAAATATTTTAGAATAGCTCAAATAATAACTCATGGTAATTATGACCAATTAGTGACAAAAAGAGAATAAAAGATACATTAGAATCCAGATTTCCCCCTATCCTGTGTGAGGACTTGGGCATCTCGCCATCCATGAAGCTTTAAGAGGGCCGAGGATGCCGATCACCATGCAAGGAAACCATAGGAAATTTTATTTAAAAAAGATAGCAGAACCCCATCATAAAACTCTATAATAACCCTGAAAATCTATATGGTGGACCAATTAGTGTCATAAAAAGGAGTAAAAGATACCTGATAATCAAGATTCCCTCTAATTCCAGTTGAGAAATGGGGCATATTGTTTTCTATGAAGCTGATAGCGGGCCAAGGATGTCGACACCTTACATGAAAACCTTAAGAAATTTTATTTTAAAAAGATAGTGGAACACCTATTAGACAACTCTATAATAACCCTATCCGTCCAGATGAATAGCTACGAACAATCCTCTTCGGCCTCGAGGTACCCCAAAAGAGTGACCTTTGGCTAGTAATCATGCTCTAATCACAGAGTAATCAATATTCAATAGGGTTTAGGTCCTTTCCTCGATAGTTGTATCGAACAGGGAAGTACGAACCTATAGAACATATCTTGTTAATGTAAGTTCTTCTCAATGAAGCTGGCCAAAATCACTCATAATCTATGGGAATTTCTTTCACCAAATTCCGTGTGGGATGGGAATGGAATAATTTTAACAAAAAATTTTTAATTCTTGGAAATTATTGATAAATTAAAATTCCATTAATGAGGTGGAGGATGGAGGTCTCGATAGAGGACCACGTCAGTGCGATTGGCATCGATGAGTGGTGAGGAATCAACGTCAGTAGGAAGCGAGGAGTCACCCGGCTGTGCGACGATCACATCGTTGGACTCGACAGCCATAGGAGACAGGATGTAGCGGAGGAGGGTTCATGACGAAGGCTGCTGGAAAGGTCGATGACTGGTGGTTTGGTGGTGAAGTGTTTTCATGGATGATGTGAACATACGACAGTGTCTGACAAGGCTGATGACTTTCATGAATAAATAATAATCAGATGATAATTATTTTTTATTAGTAATAGTAATATTATTAATTATCTATAACAGTAGTATAGATAATAATAATTAAATTAATATTACTGTTTATCAATTATTAATAATTAAATTTTCATCCTCGGTTTTCTATCTGATGTTAATTCATCCAACGTTTAAATGACTATTTTTGTGACTTCTCACGTGGATTATTCTGATAATCGATGTCAAAAGTGAATCTTTCAGCCTTTCGATGTTGATTTTTTTTGATACCCAATAGGTAAAGTCTATAATTTTTTTATATATTGATTTATATGACATACATGGATGAAAATTCAAGACATGTGAACTAAAAATTGAAGAAAACAAATGACAAAAAGAAAAATAAACTTAACGCATTGACTAAATTTCATTGCATGTGGCATTATCCTTCGTATCGGTATGTTGTTTATTGATATTCCTCTTCTTTTGAGGAAATAACTCAAGTTACATCCAAAACTATGGATGGTAAGATATATTAAACTTCAGTTGGTAAATCTCATGCAGAAAATTTATCTTCCTAACTCGATCAGAAGAAGTCTAATTTGAAAAAAAATCATCAAAATATTTATCTTCTAGTGGAATGAATAACTTTAATGTTGGTTTTTTCCATTCAAAGTTGATTATAATGTGACGTTAATACATATGGCATATAAAGTGGGAATTTTAGCATTGTTTTATAAAAATACATGTTGAAAACCCTTCTAGAAATGAAATATAGAAGGCTTTCAATGCCATATTTTTGTAAAATTGATGTTGAAATTCTTTTTAAAAGACCAAATATACAAGTATTTCCACATCCATTTTCAGTAAAACAAATTTTGAAAGGTGGTTTCCTAAAAAAATATTGAGAAAAAATAATTAAATACATGTAAACACAAAATTCAGAACAAAACAACACAAATAGAACAAAGGTAAATAAAACACATTAAAAAATTTCACTATATTTTTTACAAATATTTAACTAAATGAAACTAAACCGTCAAATTATTCAAACATATAAAATAGTCTCTAGATAAATTTTAAGGTGATTCAATTCATTTTATGATTATAGTGAAACATCATAAAACCCTAGAACATAATGTGTTATGAATTTAAAAATAAAACATATTTGTTTAAATTAAAGTCTTATAATGAATCTTACCATTTCAAAATCTGTTCTTGTTATGGTTGTTATTGTCTTATAAATGAGTCAAAAAAACATAATAATCACATTTAATGCTTCCTCGTTGAAAATGAAATGCCTTTTTGAAACAGAATTTTAAAAATAAATGCACTATATTTGATATAAAAAACAAGTATTCACTGATATCAAATCCATCTACCTAAACTTTCACATATTAAATGTTTTCTGGATCCACTATTGAATAGTGATCACCATTAAACTCAACCCATGACCAATTGTAATTTCAAATTTTAATTATCAAAACTAATATAAAATGAAAATATTAAGATTAAATATCTAAAACATTAGAATAAGGCTTATTTCTTTAATAACTTCTTGAATCCCCATCGAAAATCACCCAATAAAAAGCATAACCAATATTCTTTATATTGTTTTTTTGGAAAATATGCATAACCTCCAATATCTAATATAATATAAAAAATCCAAAATTAATAATGTTGGAGTTGGTGTCCTAGGAAAAATATTTGTACTTTAATTACATGTATATTCGATATATTGAATATAAATAAAAATTGTAATACATATTGTTCATTTTTCTGCATGACTCAAATTTAATAATGTCATAGATTATAAATCGCATTGATAAGGTTGTAACAATTTCTCATTATGATGATAACCTTGAAGTGAAATGATGAGATTATTAAATAATGTTATGCAGTTGTATAATGTACTATGATGGGACACATTGTACTTAAACTATAAGGTGAGAGTACTCGTAAGCTGATGAGGCTTCTTCTCATGAAATTCATACATGGTAATTTCTAAGATAAGAGATTTTATGAACAAACCCACCGCGAGTAGGAATTCGGCATGTTTGGCTGTCATCAGATATTCCTATCTACGAATCTGCATAATTGTCTTTAGACTATAAGATTATCATTGATGTGTGTCATTACACATGCACTTAGATTTACTAACCAAAACAATCACACAATATGTTGGTAGGAATTAGGTTATGTTGGTAATGTCACAATTGACTTTCCATTAATGGATAAGTCATGGAAGGATTAGTCCCTTCCATCCTTATGGAAGCTGGTATATCAACCTTTTAATTAGAATATCACTGTCACCCTAAATTCCATTGACATGATGTAACGATGATTTTATTTCAAATAGTTAAAGAAAAAAATATAGAGCATATAGGTTGTCGACATGGATGTGAAACTTGCTTAATGAGATATCTTGACAAATAGATTATATTACACGGTGAACATTCATATGTGGTCATTATCGTTGAGATGTTAGGTTTTTTCTCTTGAGTGCCTTGACCCATTTCTATAAAGTATTATTTTACTTTAGGAATTCTCACCTAACTCCAACTTTAATGAATTTCATAGTGCCACACACTAAGGGTTTCTAATTATATTGATTAAATTCTATTTCAATTTAATTATTAGAATAAATATTATTCACAAGACCGAGGAATAATTTTATTCATGTTATATTGATTGCTAATATTCACACGGTACTGTATAATTACTAATTTATTTATAATTAATTTATTTGAAAATGTGATTATATATAAAATATTTATTCACTGGATTGCGAATAAAATATTTATTTTGATTATTAAATATATTAATGAATATTTATTCACTTGATTGGGAATAAAATATTTATTAAGGAATAAAATATTTATTTAGGCATTTAATAAATACATGAGGAGTTCGAACGGACCAAGACTAAGTCTGATGACAAATATTAATTAACAATGCACATAAATAATATTTTTTATTGTACTGGTTGGCATGCACTACAAAGTAATAATAATCATATTACTATTATTATATGTCATGATTATTATTAAAGGTTTTAAATTTTATTTAATGGTCAACATGTGATTAAATATTATTTTGACTTAAACCCCATCATTAAAAATAGATGGTTATGTATATTGTATATTACATCTATTATTGAGGATAAAGAATTATTGTGTACAAATAATTCTCTCCCAACTAGCTATTTCTCTCATCCTCTTAAGAAAAAGAAATGCAATAGAGACTCTATCTAGATCAAAGGAATAGCGATCAACATGAGTAACAAAAGACAATTCACTCGTCGTTCTAGCACCCGAACATCAATTCACATTTCTCATAGATAAAAGGAGTGCATGTGGGTCACCACTAGAGGGATTCTATCCCTGTATCCTCACATCACAATAAAAGAAATCTAAAATTGAATTTTTTGGATAATAAACATGATTAATGAATAATGGTCCCTAAGCCATGGTAATTGTGTCTTCTGATATTAAATAAATTAATTTTAAATTTGATGCCTATGATCCTTGATCTTGGTTTTAGGTATTGAATAATTCAAAGAAATTTTAATATATCACCCACCACTACATGATTCCACAGTGCCCGAAAATAGAATGTAATATTAGAGAGGAAACATCTAAATTTGTAATTATTTATTAGATTGTTGATCCATTTGCAATCATGGTTGATTTTATTATTTCATATTTTTAATTATTTAATACAATTTTAATTAACATGTAATGAACTTATTAATCATGTTCATTCAGTGTTTCATTTTCGTGATGTTTTGAGAATTGGTGAAGAATGACTAAAGATTCCATTGAGAAGTGCCAAATTTTCTTCCAGTAAAACTGGGTTACACAGTTTGTAGTCAGAATACACGCCATGTATCCATGAACATTGATCCTGGATGCACCAAAAAATTAATTACACATGATGCATTTATTGCACATTATGTGTTAACTGAGCCAACCTGACACATATAAAACATATACACATTCTATGGATGGAATGTAGACATTGTGTAGTCTAGCCAAGTTAACATGCCAAATCCCCAAACATGTAACCCATATATATGACAACTGAGGCACAAGACATGTATCTGTATTGTAAATTCTGTGTCATCTCCCAATTAATGGAATAATTAATTTACATTAAATTGACAATCACAACATTAAAACGTTAATTTATTAATTGTATCCTACTGTGTTTGACAATTTAATAATATTTTATATGAAATTAAAATTCATGTATAATTTATTGTAACAAATCCACAAATATTGAATCTTTCGTATATTTTCCATGAATTTCATTAATGACATGTATCTCTAAAATGAATTCAAATAGTCATTAAGATAAAAGATAATTGATTAATTAATTAATTAAGACAAATATGTTAATATTAATAATAAATAACGGATAATGAAATAAATATTTTCCATTTATTTTTGTGTATACATTGTATGAATAATTGTTCAAGTGCTTAACTAAGACTAGTGTATTTGTTAGAATTTTTTTTAATTTAATTTAATTTATTGGTTTGTAATAATTTATTGTTAAATTAAATATTATTGCATGAAAATCGTCCCTCTCTCCAATATTATCTTGTCCTATATGTCTAATGATATTTATTTAATCCCCCTTTAACCAATCCATTGGTTCCCCTCACCTGCATGCGAGTTATAAATATTTGTAATTAATGGAGTTTCTCAATGCATGTGGAGGTGGTTCAAGATGAAACTATAATTATGCAAACCCAGGTGTTACACATGTAGATATATGGAAGATGTATCTCATGCCAAGACTGACAACAAGAGTTATTTTCCCTAGGTCAGTGGTTGATTTGATGTTCACTCATTAAATCAACCATTAGACAAAGCTCACGAATGGGTCATTTAATTAATTAATTATTTCTATCTAAAAATTTATTTATTTATTGGATGCAAGACCACTAGAACAGAAATTAATTAATTAATTAATGTGAAAATATTGAAATTAAATAAATTAATTATCCATGAACGTTTTATCAAATATTGTGAATTAATTAACTAACATCCATGTAATATTAACAATACATGTAAATGATAAAACAATGAAAAATTCATTCATAATTAATTAAAATCCCCCAACTTAATATTAAGTCAAAATAAGACTTCAGTAACTTTATTAGGAACAAAACTCAATAGAAAAAAGTGTGTGACCAATATTTTTTAGGACACATTCTTTTATAAGGGGAGTTCATATAACAGTTTCAATTTTACTTAACCATTTTTCATAAATAAGAGTATCCCTTGATATATTTGACGTAATTTGGAGGAAAGTGTTGAGAAAATCCAGGTCAGGATTTCATGATTGATGAATATACTCAATGGACCAATGACCTGCATGATTACAGTTGGAAAAGACTTACCTACCCAAATACCTTAAAGTATCTTGACCAACAATTTTGGGGTTATTTAAAGGTGGAAATAGAGCATTACCACTAGAATTTCATAGAAACTATAAATTCCAAGTTCAAGGGTGAGGGTTATTAAGACATGATAAAATATTGGGCAATTTGATTATATCAATTAATTTATTATTTTCCCAAAAATTTGTAATCAAGAAATGTAATAATAATCCACTCTTTTAATTTTATAATAAAATTGAAATATCTTCATCCAAATTACCCCTATGATCAATATCACAGAAATAAAATATTTTCAATTTTAGTAACTTCTAAGAGTGGTTTACATGCCTTCGGGTTATTTTGCATCATGAATAAAAATATTACATGCTGGAATCCTGACATCCTGGTCTATCTGCACAAGAGGGGAGTGATTAATAGCTCCTTTTCGTTGAAAATATTATATTGATGTAGTCGATGTTAAATGTTTGATGCCTTTATCTATGTCTAAAAAACTCATGAAGCCTTATGAAAGCATGGATCCATATAGAATTATTGAATACCTCTATGATATTTATGAAGAGAGATATAGATATGAACTATTTGATATTTCCAATGTTCTATTTCAAATATTCCTTGGAGAGGAATCACCAGCTGGGCCTCATGTAGTCAAGATCATTGGATACATTTAGTGCTTATAGGTTTCAGGGTTTAAACACCCTGAATAACTAGATACTGATCACATGTTGACATCACTCCCTCAGAGCTTTTCTAGTTTTTTTTTGTAAATTTAAATTTAAAAAACATTTAATGTTCTCTATAAAATATTTTCACTCTTCATCACTAATTATATAAGGATACGATGTGTGTAAAGATTTTTGCCTTTATGGTGAAAAAACAAAAATGAAAAGCAAAGAGATTTAATCCCAAAACATCTTTATTACAATACAAGAAGAGGAAGATCGTGTGGAAAGCAAGAGAATATGATAATGTCTGTTTTGCATGTGGATAGAAGAGACATTGGAAGGAAAATTACGCCCAAACAAAGAATCAAGGAGAATATTAAGGTGAATTTTTTATCAAATTAATTTTATATATTTCTACATATTGGGTATTAGATACTTCTTGTGGTGCCCAAATATGTATTCAAATATAGTAATGAATTAAATTTAAAAAAATTAATAGAAGGGAGGTAGATCTTGAAGCATCCAACAAAGCTAAACATGTGGTTATAACTATTGGGGACTACCACCTCAAGATGTCAAATTGAATGATATTGGTTTTAAATGGTTTTTATTATGTTCCATTAGATACCAAAACCATTATTTCTATATTTATACTAGATATATATGGTTTTATTTTCAAATGTAGAAAAAAATGTTTCATATTTTTTAAAGATGACATTAGTTATTGTAAGACACATTTAAATAATGGACATTATGTGCAAGAATAAATAAACCATGTGGTGGAAATTTATAAGAAGTTACATCACATGAATCATACCTCACACAGCTTTGGAACCACCGACTAGGTCATGTAAATGAAAAAAATTGCAAAATATACATCAATATAGATATTTTGATTCATTTAAATTAAAATCAATTGGTGTATGTCACACATGTTTATAAGGAAAAGTGACTAAATCCCCATTTAGTGGGAAAGGTGAAAGGGATAAAGAGATTATTGAATTAGTTCATATCTATGTTTACGGACCATTTATTATTGAAGTATGGGGTGGATAATCATACTTTATATCTTTTACTATTGATTTTAGTAGATATGGATTTGTTTAATTAATGAAGTAATAGTTAGATTCTTCTGATAAATTCAAGGCATACAAGAATAATTTGGAGAACCATTGTAACAGCCCTAGATTTTATGAAAACAATTCTTTTTAATTTTATTAATGTCTTGTGTTGTAAAGACCCGTAAAATTCAAGGAAATTTTTTTCTTAATTTTCTTTAGAATTTTACAAGAGCGCGGTTTCAGACGGCACCTGATTCCGAGGCCCGGAGTGCCCGGAATTAATTTTTGATGTTTGGCTCGGGTACGTTCAGTGAACGAACGAGCGGGGTTTCCTAACTTTTGATCCGGTGCTCGGAATTGAAATCCGAGGGCACCGATGAACTCGCAGCGCCGATATTCGCTTAAAGAGACCTTTTCGGGAGTTGCGTTTGTTGCGGGTTGAAAGTTAATTTTAGGGGTTTTTAGTTTGAGTTAAATAAAATTTGTAGATCAAATTTTATTTTAACTTGTTGAATACCTATCAAAGGAGGTTGGGAGTGGGGCCCACACCCACTTAACCTCCCTTGGGAGGATTAAGTGTGGTGGGGCCCACACGAGCCCCTAAACCTTTCAAATTCTCCCAACTCCCTTAACGCCTCATTTAATGGCTTAAGTTACTTAATTAATTATGGGAGTTAAACCTTTTTGAATTTCAAACTTTTGAAATTCTTGTGTGTTTTGTAATAATAAAATAAGATGTTATCTTATTTTATTATGGGTTGTTTGTTTGTCACCTGGAGAGCTTTTGAGAGCTTCTTCTTCATCTTCAAGCTCTGACGAAGAACGAAGAACGCCCAGACTCCGACGAAGAACGACGCCTCTCTTCTTCGTCCTCGGTGTCAACAAGAGGGAACACCGCTTCCTCCTCGGACCTTCTTCGTCGGCAAACGAAGATTCGCCAACGACGTATCTCTTCGGGCATATCTCTTCGTCCACGGATTTGACGAACGACGACCGCGACGCCCGACCTCCGCGACGCCGTCTTCCGCGGAACGTAGACGAATCTTCGAATCTTAAACCCGAGGTAGGGGTTGTTGATTCAATATTTATTTATTCCTTTTCTTGATCATGGATTTCGCATGTCAAACATGAGACTTTTGAATGATTTAAGTTGCGTTATTATTTTAACGTGAGAGGGCCGGACCGCACGAACACGGCTGAACCCCCCCCCCCCTCCATCGTTCTTGTTTATTCTTGCCGGTGGAAGCAAGTGGCGTGGTGCCGTCGCACCACGCGGATGATCGTGCTAATATTTTACGCGGCGCCGTCGTGCCACGCCGAGGAAAAATCTTCAAGAACGCGACGCCGTCGCGCCGCGTTGAAAAGAATCATGGCATGGCGAAAGGGGCGCGGTGCCGTCGCACCGCGCCGGACGACGAACACCGCGGCCGGTTCCGGGCCGCGGCGGGACGAGAAGACCGCGGCCGGTTCCGAGCCGCGGCGGAAGAGAAGACCGGCGGCCGGGCCGCCGGCGTCGGAAGCCGAAGAGGGGACCGGAAATTCCGGTCCCGTTGGAGAAAACCGGCCGGCCAGCTGGCCGGCCGGATGCCGTTAAAACCGGGGGAATAAATCCCCCGGCCGGTTCAACAAAACCCCCCTCTTAATGAGGGGGGCGGTTCTTTGAAGAGAAGGGGGGGGGCATCCGGCCCCCCGGTTCGTTTCCAGCAAGCCCCCCACGTGGGGGGCGTTTTAAAAGAATCGGGCGCGGCACAAAGGCCGCGCCACCTTGAAGAAGCGGGGGCTTAGCCCCCCGCGTGCCACCCTCGTGCGGCGCCAGGCGCCCGCCGCCGCGGCCCGCCGCCGCGTCCCGCCGCCGCCGCCGCCGCCGCACCACTGCGCCGCCCCAGGGGGGGGGGGTCGGGCCGGGTCGGCCCGGACCCGGACCCCCCCGTTTCGAACCAGATTTGGTTTTTGGCCCATAACTTGAGCCTCGGACCTCCGAATGACGAACCGTCTGCGGCAACGCGATCCTTGGATCGAGACTGTCGTTTCTGTATATCGCACTCAAGGTTTCGGGTTACTTTGAGTTCGGCCGGGTTGGTTCGTTCACGAAACCAACCGGACCTTCGGAGCGGAAACGCTCATATCTTGAGCTACGGACGTCCGATTGACGTGCCGTCAGTCGCGTAGTGTTCCTCTTAGTGAGACGGATATTTTGGCATACTCCGCCCGAGGTTTGGACGCAGGTGGAGTACGGTCGGGTTGGTTTTGCCTTAAAAACCAACCGGGCCCCGGAGACGAAAATGCCAATAACTCTCAGACCGGGCGTCCGATCGACGCGCCGTCTGTTGCGTTGAGTTCCTGTTGACGATACGGAACTTTTGGATACATCAACTCTGGTCTCTGTGACAGTTGATGTATCAGCCTCTCGGCTCGTGGAGCGGACCCTCCGAACGAGCTTGCTTTGTGCGGGAACCCTAGTGCTGGCTGCGACTGCTACGACTGCTACTGTGACTTCGACAACGACAGTACAGAGATCCTGTGTGGATTCGACGACGACGACTACAGCACTCAGCGATCCTACGTGGAACAGTGCTACCGAACCTGTGTGAGCTGAATCTTCTGTTTACCTTGGACGGTGGAGCGCTTGGGTGTAGCGGCGGACCCGTGGTACTTGACAGAGGTGGTGCGCTTGGATGCAGAAGCAGACCCTTGGCGGTGGAGCGCTTGGTTGTAGCGCCGGACCCGCGATACTCTACGGAGTGTGTGCGCTTGGTTGTAGCGACAGACCCGCGACGGTGGAGACGTGCATGCGGAGTACGGAGACCGTGTAGATGACTGAGACCTGACGACTGCTTGACCGACTCGACTTGGAGTGAGTCGACTAGCCCAGTGGACGGAGCGCCCAGTAGTTGGCAGCAGACCCACGGCGGACGGAGCGCCTGGTAGTTGGCGGCATACCCGCGGTACTCGACAGGAGGAGTACCTCAGTAGGCTATCTGGGTGAGCGCCCGGTATTTGGCAGCAGACCCTCAGCGGACAGATTGCCCAGTAGTTGGCAGCAGACCCGCGGTACTCGACAGGAGGAGTACTTCAGCAGTCTTAGGTTAGTGAGCAGTACCTCGGAGTCGTGACAGGACCACTATACACTTCAGAGATGGGGCTCTTCAACCTTTACGGTTTCGATAATGAAAATCCTGGTTTGAGCTGAATCTTATGTTACTCTCCTTTGTGGTTTGTGTTGGACTATCCTTTGTGGATTTACTGTTTACTCTCCTTGTGGATTTGAGTCTTGATTTCCTTTGTGGATTGAGTTGTTCTTGAGCTCGTGAGCAGAGCTAGAAGTGGGGACTTAGGTATATGTATGGGCATATACCTAAGTCGAGTCAGATGTTACTTCGTGATTGCATCTTTCTTTTGTGCTATATCCTTTGTGGATTTCGGGAGACCTTCGGGGGTCTCGGGGTCCTTACTGAGTAGCTTGTACTCACCCCTGCACGGGCTATGCCCGCACCTTGTTGTGTTGGTTGCAGACGACGGATAGCGCTGATCACGGTTGGGGCGTGGAGCAGGACGGTACCTGGAGGTGGACCACTGGGCGGGACGTGCTTGGAGAGGACGTGGGACCCGAGGAGCCTGGAGGCTATCTGTACCCACCCTTCAGGTGGGATTGCCAGTGGACGACACGAGGCCGCCGTCTCTTCTTCAGTTGCTGTACTTTACCTTTTTCAGTTGTACATTACAGTTGGGCTTGTATTCCGGCCCCCTTTACTTTTCTGCACTTTACTTTCCGCTTGCTGACTCTGTGTGGTTGTTACTTATAAAGGCAATGCCTTCCCTGTTTACTGGGATTTTACGCCTTGGTGCTAGTCGCCAGCCCCTGGCCTATGGAAGGCGGGCTTGGGGTAGTCACGGCATGGGCCCTGAGGACGGGTTGTGACAAATTGGTATCAGAGGAGTTCGGTTCTACCGCGAACTCTGATCTTTTCTATGTGAAGCAATAATGTTTAGCGTATTGAGTGTGGATATCAGTCCAGGGAGTCCAGTGTTGGTGCGGCGGCCGACGTATCCGTACACCAGGACCCTGACTTCTGATTTCCGACTTAATGCACGAAAACATTGATTGCGTGTGTGTTTCAAAGTTTTCTTTGTGATTACTTATATCAGCTCACCAGGTATACTGTTCTGACCGTGGCGCACCTGTTTCCTTTTCAGGATGGCCCCACGACGGCAGCCAGCTAGGGTTCCGAGAGTCGAGCGAGACGACAGCCCACCGAGCGACGAGGCCTCGGTGCAGGGCCCTTTGCCAGTAGTGGCACCGGCGGTAGCTCTACCCGCCGAGCCCCCGATGCTTCCAGCAGCAGCCGCTGACGATGCACGTCGCCTCAGCGCACTGCATGTGTTTCATCGCCAGCGACCGCCCAGGTTTCGCGGGGAGACGGATCCCCAGGCAGCAGAGGACTGGCTGGAGGCAGTGGTTCGAGTGTTTAGGCTAGTGAGGACACCAGCAGACCTCATGGTGATCCTCGCTGCGAGCCTACTACACTCAGCAGCAGGACGATGGTGGAGCTTGATGCTCCAGGTGCACGATGAGACATCTCTACTTTGGACGGAGTTTGAGAGCATCTTTCACTCGGAGTTCGTCCCAGCCACCCTTCGTGCGGTGCGTATCCAGGAGATTCTACAGCTGCGGCAGGGCAGCATGACGGTCGCTCAGTACGCGGCGAGGTTCACCGACCTTTCTCGGTACTCGACAGACATGGTACGGGACCCCTTCTTCCGGGCCCGGACCTTCGAGCAGGGTTTGAGACACGAGATCAGGGCATCGCTGATCTCCCTCAGCATACCGACTCAGACATGAGTACTGGAGCGGGCACTTCTGATCGAGAGTTTCCTTGCTGAGTCTACACCAGCACAGCAACTCACCGCAGGGCGGCACGTGGCAGAGTCATCTGCAGCAGGTAGCCGACGGATGACTCAGGGTTCCAGGCAGACCAGACCTACCGGTGGCCGACTGCACGACTCAGGCTTAGTTGTACGGGGTATCCGGGGTGGAGTCAGAGCCAGGCGTGCCGAGGGTGGGCAGTGTTACTCCTGTGGCGGGATTGGTCACATGGCTCGTGACTGTCCGACCCGCCATGCTGATGATCAGCAGTTAAGTGAAGAACCTCCCAGGCAGAGGCAGAGGTTCGACCGTGGCGGTCCGCAGGGAGGAGGCGGACGAGGCAGAGGAGCTGGACGAGCAGCCGGTGGTGGGCGACGTTTTGAGGCTCTTCCACCACCACCACCAGGAGGTCCACCCCGACCGCAGGGGAGAGCTCAGCTTCAGGCAGCCGAGGCCTTCGATCATGGAGCTCTGGGAGCCGATGGACAGGAGCAGAACTAGTGGATAACATCCTTTGTACTTCTGGTTCCTTGTTGCTTTTGTATAGCGTCTTGTAATATGAGCTGTAATAATAAAAGACGCATACCTTTGTGATATTTTCGTTCCTGTCCTCTTTCGTGATGTTACTAAGAGGTTCCAGTTTTGGCTGTTGACTTGACCCTCACTTGTGAGACATCTACTGGAGGAGACCCAGTTACCACACACTGATGCCGACAGTGTGACTCAACCCTTGGAGGCGAGAGTAACGGTTGAATCTCTTAGTAGTAGCGTCGAGGCCTTACGACGTCATCCTTGGTATGGATTAGTATCATCCATGTTAGGATTGACTATTTTAGGCAAAGAATGTGGTTCATCCAGGGGATGAGACCAGATTTCTCTTTTCGGAAAAGAAGAAATCTTGCAGCTCTGGTGGGACCGGAGATGGTCCAGGCCACGACAGAGAAGGTCCAGGTCATCCAGGAGCGGATGAGGACAGCACAGAGCCGGCAGAAGTCATATGCTGACAGGAGGCGGAGGCCACTGGAGTTCGAGGATGGCGACCACGTCTTTCTGCGGGTCTCACCTCAACGTGGTATTCGGAGATTTGGCCGAGGCGGCAAGTTATCTCCGCGCTTCATCGGACCCTTCCAGATTCTCAGTAGGATTGGCAAGGTGGCTTATCGCCTGACTCTACCACCTCAGTTGCACCGGGTGCACGACGTCTTCCACGTATCCCAGCTGAGGAGATACGTGCACGACCCGACGCACATCATTGACCATGGGGAGCTTGACGTTGACGATGGGGCGACTTTTACGGAGGTCCCGGTGGAGATAGAGGATCGACAGGAGCGGGTCCTGCGTGGGCGATCGATTCCTCTTGTGCGCATCAGATGGCAGCACGGGAATCTCCAGGAGAGCACTTGGGAGCGGGAGGCTCAGATGCGTGCTCAGTACCCTCATTTGTTTCCCTAGTTTTTGATGTATCTTTACGGGGACGTAAAGCCCTGAGGTGGGAGTAATGTAAAGACCCGTAAAATTCAAGGAATTTTTTTTCTTAATTTTCTTTAGAATTTTACAAGAGCGCGGTTTCAGACGGCACCTGATTCCGAGGCCCGGAGTGCCCGGAATTAATTTTTGAAGTTTGGCTCGGGTACGTTCAGTGAACGAACGAGCGGGGTTTCCTAACTTTTGATCTGGTGCTCGGAATTGAAATCTGAGGGCACCGATGAACTCGCAGCGCCGATATTCTCTTAAAGAGACCTTTTCGGGAGTTGCGTTTGTTGCGGGTTGAAAGTTAATTTTAGGGGTTTTTAGTTTGAGTTAAATAAAATTTGTAGATCAAATTTTATTTTAACTTGTTGAAAACCTATCAAAGGAGGTTGGGAGTGGGACCCACACCCACTTAACCTCCCTTGGGAGGATTAAGTGTGGTGGGGCCCACACGAGCCCCTAAACCGTTCAAATTCTCTCAACTCCCTTAACGCCTCATTTAATGGCTTAAGTTACTTAATTAATTATGGGAGTTAAACCTTTTTGAATTTCAAACTTTTGAAATTCTTGTGTGTTTTGTAATAATAAAATAAGATGTTATCTTATTTTATTATGGGTTGTTTGTTTGTCACCTGGAGATCTTTTGAGAGCTTCTTCTTCATCTTCAAGCTCTGACGAAGAACGAAGAACGCCCAGACTCCGACGAAGAACGAAGCCTCTCTTCTTCGTCCTCGGTGTCAACAAGAGGGAACACCGCTTCCTCCTCGGACCTTCTTCGTCGGCATACGAAGATTCGCCAACGACGTATCTCTTCGGGCATATCTCTTCGTCAACGGATTTGACGAATGACGACCGCGACGCCCGACCTCCGCGACGCCGTCTTCCGCGGAACGTAGACGAATCTTTGAATCTTAAACCCGAGGTAGGGGTTGTTGATTCAATATTTATTTATTCCTTTTCTTGATCATGGATTTCGCATGTCAAACATGAGACTTTTGAATGATTTAAGTTGCGTTATTATTTTAACGTGAGGGGGCCGGACCGCACGAACACGGCCGAACCCCCCCCCCCTCCATCGTTCTTGTTTATTCTTGCCGGTGGAAGCAAGTGGCGTGGTGCCGTCGCACCACGCGGATGATCGTGCTAATATTTTACGCGGCGCCGTCGCGCCACGCCGAGGAAAAATCTTCAAGAACGCGACGCCGTCGCGCCGCGTTGAAAAGAATCATGGCATGGCGAAAGGGGCGCGGTGCCGTCGCACCGCGCCGGACGACGAACCCCGCGGCCGGTTCCGGGCCGCGGCGGGACAAGAAGACCGCGGCCGGTTCCGGGCCGCGGCGGAAGAGAAGACCGGCGGCCGGGCCGCCGGCGTCGGAAGCCGAAGAGGGGACCGGAAATTCCGGTCCCGTTGGAGAAAACCGGCCGGCCAGCTGGCCGGCCGGATGCCGTTAAAACCGGGGGAATAAATCCCCCGGCCGGTTCAACAAAACCCCCCTCTTAATGAGGGGGGCGGTTCTTTGAAGAGAAGGGGGGGGCAGCCGGCCCCCCGGTTCGTTTCCAGCAAGCCCCCCACGTGGGGGGGCGTTTTAAAAGAATCGGGCGCGGCACAAAGGTCGCGCCACCTTGAAGAAGCGGGGGCTTAGCCCCCCGCGTGCCACCCTCGTGCGGCGCCAGGCGCCCGCCGCCGCGGCCCGCCGCCGCCGCCGCCGCCGCGCCACCGCGCCGCCGCGCCGCCCCAGGGTGGGGGGGGGGGGGGGTCGGGCCGGGTCGGCCCGGACCCGGACCCCCCCGTTTCGAACCAGATTTGGTTTTTGGCCCATAACTTGAGCCTCGGACCTCCGAATGACGAACCGTCTGCGGCAACGCGATCCTTGGATCGAGACGGTCGTTTCGGTATATCGCACTCAAGGTTTCAGGTTACTTTGAGTTCGGCCGGGTTGGTTCGTTCACGAAACCAACCGGACCTTCGGAGCGGAAACGCTCATATCTTGAGCTACGGACGTCCGATTGACGTGCCGTCAGTCGCGTAGTGTTCCTCTTAGTGAGACGGATCTTTTGGCATACTCCGCCCGAGGTTTGGACAAAGGTGGAGTACGGTCGGGTTGGTTTTTCCTTAAAAACCAACCGGGCCCCGGAGACGAAAATGCCAATAACTCTCAGACCGGGCGTCCGATCGACGCGCCGTCTGTTGCGTTGAGTTCCTGTTGACGATACGGAACTTTTGGATACATCAACTCTGGTCTTTGTGACAGTTGATGTATCAGCCTCTCGGCTCGTGGAGCGGACCCTCCGAACGAGCTTGCTTTGTGCGGGAACCCTAGTGCTGGCTGCGACTGCTACGACTGCTACTGTGACTTCGACGACGACAGTACAGAGATCCTGTGTGGATTCGACGACGACGACTACAGCACTCAGCGATCCTACGTGGAACAGTGCTACCGAACCTGTGTGAGCTGAATCTTCTGTTTACCTTGGACGGTGGAGCGCTTGGGTGTAGCGGCGGACCCGTGGTACTTGACAGAGGTGGTGCGCTTGGATGCAGCAGCAGACCCTTGGCGGTGGAGCGCTTGGTTGTAGCGGCGGACCCGCGATACTCTACGGAGTGTGTGCGCTTGGTTGTAGCGACAGACCCGCGACGGTGGAGACGTGCGTGCGGAGTACGGAGACCGTGTAGATGACTGAGACCTGACGACTGCTTGACCGACTCGACTTGGAGTGAGTCGACTAGCCCAGTGGACGGAGCGCCCAGTAGTTGGCAGCGGACCCACGGCGGACGGAGAGCCTGGTAGTTGGCGGCAAACCCGCGGTACTCGACAGGAGGAGTACCTCAGTAGGCTATCTGGGTGAGCGCCCGGTATTTGGCAGCAGACCCTCAGCGGACGGAGCGCCCGATAGTTGGCAGCAGACCCGCGGTACTCGACAGGAGGAGTACTTCAGCAGTCTTAGGTTAGTGAGCAGTACCTCGGAGTCGTGACAGGACCACTGTACACTTCAGAGATGGGGCTCTTAAACTTTTACGGTTTCGATAATGAAAATCCTGGTTTGAGCGGAATCTTATGTTACTCTCCTTTGTGGTTTGTGTTGGACTATCCTTTGTGGATTTACTGTTTACTCTCCTTGTGGATTTGAGTCTTGCTTTCCTTTGTGGATTGAGTTGTTCTTGAGCTCGTGAGCAGAGCTAGAAGTGGGGACTTAGGTATATGTATGGGCATATACCTAAGTCGAGTCAGATGTTACTTCGTGATTGCATCTTTCTTTTGTGCTATATCCTTTGTGGATTTCTGGAGATCTTCGGGGGTCTCGGGGTCTTTACTGAGTAGCTTGTACTCACCCCTGCACGGGCTATGCCCGCACCTTGTTGTGTTGGTTGCAGACGACGGACAGCACTGATCACGGTTGGGGCGTGGAGCAGGACGGTACCTGGAGGTGGACCACTGGGCGGGACGTGCTTGGAGCGGACGTGGGACCCGAGGATCCTGGAGGCTATCTGTACCCACCCTTCAGGTGGGATTTCCAGTGGACGACACGAGGCCGCCGTCTCTTCTTCAGTTGTTGTACTTTACCTTTTTCAGTTGTACTTTACAGTTGGGCATGTATTCCAGCCCCCTTTACTTTTCTGCACTTTACTTTCCGCTTGCTGACTCTGTGTGGTTGTTACTTATAAAGGCAATGTCTTCCCTGTTTACTGGGATTTTACGCCTTGGTGCTAGTCGCCAGCCCCTGGCCTATGGAAGGCGGGCTTGGGGTAGTCACGGCACGGGCCCCGAGGACGGGTTGTGACATGTGTTGTACGCTACACCAAAAGGAGCTCTCACAACACGTATCCTTGACTTGCCTTGCATTACACGCAATCGCAACCTTCCTCGATAGCGTGTGTAGTACGCAATACCGAGTTTCACTAAACAACGATATGCTATTAAAATATTATCAAAACTAGCCGTTATGAATAGTAATAACCACTTTTTGAAATTTTATAAATTTTATTTTTCAAAATGGACTTCATTTTTGGATTCGGAATACCGAAATTAGCCTAGGGTGAAATTTTGGTATTTTTCTGAAAACTTTCAATTTTTGATGAATAGTGAAACCACTAAGTGGTAGGTTAAAAACTGAATTTTGCACAAAACTTAATTTTACCGCTTCTGTGAATGGAATTTTGAAAATCCGAGAGACACGGTTAATATCAAGGACTAAAATGTGGTTCAATGAGATGAAAATAATTTTTTGGTGAATATTAACTTTTTACTTTTTTTACCGCGGTTAATAGTAAATAGGGTAACTAAGGGTAAATATGATATTAATATTACCCTAACACATGTCCTAATTATATTGGACAAGTGTAATTCGACCAAAAACAAACTTAGGAATAAAATATGACCATTTAGTCCCACTTGGATTAGATTAGGACATTTATTATTAAGTTATTTAAAGAAGGGTTAAAATAGTTAAAATCAATGTTTAAGAATTAAATAATTTTTAATATGGGGTTATACATAAGATAAATTAGATTGTAAATATTCATTAGAAAGCTAAAAATATTTCCTACATGATGGTATTTTATTTGTAATTTTTAGAAATCAAATAATTTAATTTATTTATGACACAAAGATGATGCAGTAATTATCTTATTAATGAAATATTGATGTAATTGATAATATAAATACAAAAATAAATGTAATTCAAGACTTTTTATGAATTCCACTAATTTTCTAGGTTACTATGATATATTAGTGTTGATTTAATCAACTTGGTTCGAACATATAATTCTGTTATGACTTTTACAAAAATCATGTATCAAATAGTGTCAAAATTGACACAAAATAGTTTTTAAATCAAATATTATATTATTAATTGTTATTTTATTCCTAAAAATCTAAGGTTTGGCCAAATGACTTATATATAGATATATGTATTAATAATATACAATTTGGGGTTCTTTTGGCATGTTATAGTAAGTTTATTAACCATATAATGTAAGAAAACAAAAAGACACGGTAAATGTTATATTATTTAACTTAGAGTTAAATCTAATTGATAAGGTTAAAATAATAACCTAAACTTGTCTAAATCTTATTGGTTGATAGGATTTCGATCCATCCCCACTTTAGCTTCGAAATAAGTCCCTTTTGAACCATTATAAACCGATTTTGACTTTAATATAAAATAATATTTTGAGATATTCCTAAGGTGCCCCTCTCCTCCCTTATAAAAGGACACCTCCTCCCCCTCCTCCTCACACCAATTTGAGCACTCAATCTCGGCCAACCCCTGCCAAAATCTCTTCTCCACTTCCCTAGAAACATCATAGAGGTTCTGGTCTTCCTCAAAGACCAATTTTAGTGCCCTAAGAGGAGGTCTCAAAGAGGCACTTCAAAGAAGAGGTAATTACCGTTACCAATTCTTTCATCTTTATTTCTTCTTCCACTTCTTCTTCTTAGGTTTTTTCATTATGAAGTAATAACATCAGTATCACTCATATACTGATATGTTATTATAATTATGAAACAACCCTATTTCACCATCTATCCATCCTACGGAAAAAGAAATCACCGCGCGTGCGTACGTACGGAATACCGTCTCCACGCCGTGGTGTAATCTATTTTCCACCACCACCTTACATGGATGGGTATAATGCTGTAAAGAATAACTATACATTGTTATTACAACATCATATTGATTCTGATATATTGTATAATCCACTCCAATTCAATTCAATATTTATATAAATGATATCATCGCTCGTGCGTACGTACGGACTACCGTCTCCACGACGCGATGAGATTCATTCTCCATGTTTAACCATTTAAGAATGATTATAATGTATATATAAGAAATAATAATGAAATATATGACATTATAAAGCTACTGGATTTATGTATATATATACATATGTATGTCATCTACTTACTTCCATTTCAAGACAATAAGGAAAGGAAAACAGCGTTCATGCGTACGTACGGACTACCGTCTCCATGAACGGTGTTTTTCATTTTATTTATCTACCTATTATATATATATATACTGAATATATATGATATATAAATCATATTTTATATTCTGGAAGTGAGTAAATCATGATATAAGTAATAATGATGTCAAGAACAACAAGTCAAAACACCTACAATAAATGAAACGATTTTACCCAAAACGCTTCTTTAACATGGAATTTACAAAAGAACGGGTAATATAATGTCATAAGTGAACCATATATGATATCATAACAATGAATATGATTCTGTAATAAGTCAATGACATGATTTAAATCATTATACAGGAGTTTCGGACACTTACAAAGCAAGTCGGACCTAAGGTAAGGGAAATATCACAATCTCATTTTTATCAGAGATTGTTTATTCGTAAGTATTTACTGGGGTGTATTTTATCATCCACATCCATGTTTCATCAATATGTAATATTATTTCCATCCACCTACAATTGTTTTAATCCATTTTTACCCTTCGGTGAGTTTTTAGTAATATGTATGAAAGGAATCTTTTGTCGTTTTTCGTACGAGGTACATTTTGACTTTTCCGACAAAAGTACGAAGAATGTTTTTTTTAACTTATACGGCATGAATGGATTTTTAAAACATTATTTCCAAGAAGCTTCCTTTACAAGTTTTCAAGTTTATTTTTAATCAACTTCTTTTATTTTAAAGTTGTATGACATGTTATGAAAGGAAAAAAAATGTTTTTGAAGTAGAAAGGATATTTTCCTCAAGAATGAAGTTCAAGTATTTTATCAAAATTAATTTCCATCTAAGATAATAAAAGGGTTCTTTTTTTATCCCTATTATTACATGGATTTGATTATGTTGTGATGGAAACATTTTTATGAATTCCTTTATCTTATATGAATTGTTTTATGATGTCATGTTGTTTAAGAATCCCATTTTTATTACATGGGTTATGTGATGATGTATGATTTATGATTATGTGGCACACATAAGAAAGGATTCATTATAAGATGGGTGGGACCTATATCTCCCTCCAATGCATTGAGTAAAGATTTTATATCTCATGAGATAGACATGGCTGAAATGGTAGGCTATACCGGTTCAGTAAAACAGGACTGAAACGAGGGTTACTCGATTCAGAAAGGGACTTTGTCCACTAAGATAGTCTTGGCAATGAGTCATGTCTAACAAGAAATGATTTTCTATGATTATGTGTGCATGCCACAAAGTTTCAAGTTTCATGTTATGATTATGGGGATCTTATTTTCACTTCTATGATTTATCCCATGTTATGATATTATGAGCTCTTTTGCAGGTTAAGATTTCCAAAAGCTATGTTCTTATGTATATGATGTGATTGATATTTCTTTTGTTTACCCTTACTGAGCATTTGTGCTCACCCTTTTATGTTTTCTTTTCCCCAGGATATAAAGAAAGGTTTTTAGGTAAAAAAAAGGAAGATCTTTATCGGAGATATTGAAGATCTTTCACCACGATTAGAAGATTACGTTCCGAGTTTCCAAAGACACTAAACTATTACGATCCTTGTGTGTGTTTTTGTTATGTACTAAGTATTCCGAAAAAGTAATGTAATGTCCATGTACGATAAGCTTCGGGTCTCTACAGTTGGTATCAGAGGAAAGGTTTAGTCAACCTTTGGAAACTAGGATGCGAAAACGTTAGTGAGATCCCTAGAGATATTTCTAAGGTATGTCTAGGGTTGTCCCTAGGGATAAGTATACGTATAGGTTATAGTAATAGAATTACGCTAACGATCATAGAATTAAACCTAAGATGTTGGATATTGAAGGTACTCCCCCTTTATTATGTTGTTTTCCCTAGCATGATTTTTGCCTCTCACACTATTCTTTTTGGGTTTTAGAAGATGGCTGGAACCCGAAGGAACCGTGTTGATCAATGCAATGGACAATGCAATGATTGCCCTCCTGAACAAACAAATGTTATGGGAGATGGAGTTCAAAATCTTATTGCTATACTTACACAAGCTATGAATCATTCTGGACTTCCAAATGAGCAGAGAAGGGAACAATATTCTATTGAGTCCTTCATGAGGCAACGTCCACCTTCTTTCAGTGGGTCTTCTGATCCACTTGTGGCTGAACAATGGATCAGTACTACTGAAAAGATATTTTCAGTTCTTCAATGTTCTGAACATGATAAAGTCATCTTAGCAGTATATCGTTTGGAAGGTGAAGCTGATCAATGGTGGAATCTTATCAAGAATACGAGGCCAAGAGATGAAATTGAGTCCATGGAATGGGACGAGTTCAAGAACTTGTTTTTCAGTAAGTACTTCCCTCGTATTCTTCGAACAAAGATGGAGAAAGAGTTTCTTGAACTGAAGCAAAGGGACGATGAATCTGTTGGTACCTATGAAGCAAATTTTACAAGACTTGCAAGGTATGCTTCTGGTATTATCATCCAACCTGAAAGTAAAGTTGATCGATTTTTCAGTGGCTTAAAACCAAGTCTTCAAAGGGCATTAGCTATAAGAGACTTCAGTAGCTATGAAGAAATTGTGCGTTGTGCTATCAAGGTAGAAATGGAAGTTGGTGTTACATATCCATATCATGGTTTTGACAAGAAACGAAAGATGGAGTTCAAGGAGAAATCTCATAATAATGGTGAAAAGAAGATGAATGTTTCCTTATGCACAAAGTGTGGAAAGAAGCATGGTGGAGATTGTCTTAAAGGGACTAGAAAATGTTTTAAGTGTGGAAAAGAAGGTCATCGAGCAGCTGAGTGTCGAAGTAATGGAAAAAGGGTTTCTAATGATGTGAATAAAGCAAACACTGCAGAGAACGCACCACCAACACTTCAATGCTTCAAGTGCAAGGAAATGGGGCATTATGCTAATAATTGCCCTAATCCAAGGGTTAGTGATGATCAACATGAGCAACCACTGAAGGCAAAGGACAAAGGGAAATCACATGCGATCACTATTGGCAATGTTGAATATGACAACGATGTGGTGGAATGATTAAGTGTTTATGTAATGGGATTCCAAAATAATGTTGTATCATTGAGTATTGCAATATTTATTTATGTGGTATTCAAAGTGATTGAGATATTTTTTGGAAATAAGATGATATGCGCATAATGAAGACGAGAAAATGAAATGTTTAATAGTATTCATGAGCTCATGATTGATATAAGGACTAAGTGATATCATGGTTTGAGTATATAGAATTTTGAGGATTTTGGTATGTGGAAAGTGTTAACTTTTAACTGCACTCATGTTTTCACTAAGGTATTCAAGAGAATACACGATTAAGGACTTTGAATGTTTGGAATGTGACCAACAAGACATATCTTATGATATGTGGGGATCAACGACAGTATTAAATCTTTGGTAATCGTTGTCACTATATTATGAGAGTGGACTGCAGTATTATGTATAAGCCTAAAGATTAGACTGGATTATGTTGGACATAAGTTAGTATTGTTTAAGGATAGAAGATTTTTGATATTATTGATGGGATGTTATAGTAACGTAGTTTTAGAAAAAGGACAACCTGCAGGACGGGCGACAGCCCATCGCTTCGGACAAGGCTGTAGGAATCGAACCCACAACCGAAGTGCGACTGGCCTTTATCGCCTACCACTGACCTACATGAAGTCCCTGTTTAGTAGAAACTAGTGTTATTATATTAAGCAGTATGATATATGAAGTATAAGCCCATTTTAGGAACCATATATGATTAATCCCACTATAGATCGACTTATGTATATAAATTTTGCTAACCTTTTGAGACAGATGGAAAGACCCGTCATTCTATCACATGATCTGCTAACACTTCACGAATAACAAATTCAACTTCATTTATTTAAGAGATGAAGTGGAAGTTGTTAAAGGCACGAACAACAGTGAGATTGTACCAAAATAAAGTAAGTATTTATTCTAATTCAAATTCTTTAACTTTAGGGAAATGATCTTGGAAACCAAAAATGTTGTCCTAGTTCTCTTATACCTGATGAATCAGATGGTACCTTAGATCGTCACAAATTTATGGATTTGTGATTACTGGCTTTTCCATATCCATGTTCTCTACCACTCTCCATCAGAACATGATGGTTAGATTTCTCTTCCATATCCATATTTTCACCTATGTGGAAACCCAGTGATTAGTTTATTTGGGTAATCGTTACATTTCATACTTTAGTTTTTAAAGACAAGTTTTGGTATTCCTTTTTACGATGTGGGTTTCTATTAAAGAAACTTTCAAATAGTAAACTATTTATAACCCCGACGAATTTCGAGGGCGAAATTCATTTTAAGGGGGGTAGAATGTAACAGCCCGAGATTTTATGAAAACTATTCTTTTTAATTTTATTAATGTCTTGTGTTGTACGCTACACCAAAAGGAGCTCGCACAACACATATCCTTGACTTGCCTTGCATTACACGCAATCGCAACCTTCCTCGATAGCGTGTGTAGTACGCAATACCGAGTTTCACTAAACAACGATATGCTATTAAAATATTATCAAAACTAGCCGTTATGAATAGTAATAACCACTTTTTGAAATTTTATAAATTTTATTTTTCAAAATTGACTTTATTTTTGGATTCGGAATACCGAAATTAGCCTAGGGTAAAATTTTGGTATTTTTCTGAAAACTTTCAATTTTTGATGAATAGTGAAACCACTAAGTGGTAGGTTAAAAACTGAATTTTGCATAAAACTTAATTTTACCGCTTCTGTGAATGGAATTTCGAAAATCCGAGAGACACGGTTAATATCAAGGACTAAAATGTGGTTCAATGAGATGAAAATAATTTTTTGGTGAATAGTAACTTTTTACTTTTTTTACCGCGGTTAATAGTAAATAGGGTAACTAAGGGTAAATATGATATTAATATTACCCTAACACATGTCCTAATTCTATTGGACAAGTGTAATTCGACCAAAAACAAACTTAGGAATAAAATATGACCATTTAGGCCCACTTGGATTAGATTAGGACATTTATTATTAAGTTATTTAAAGAAGGGTTAAAATAGTTAAAATCAAAGTTTAAGAATTAAATCATTTTTACTATGGGGTTATACATAAGATAAATTCGATTTTAAATATTTATTAGAAACCTAAAAAGATTTCCTACATGATGGTATTTTATTTTTAATTTTTAGAAATCAAATAATTTAATTTATTTGTGACACAAAGATGATGCAATAATTATCTTATTAATGAAATATTGACATAATTGATAATATAAATACCAAAATAAATGTAATTCAAGACTTTTTATGAATTACACTAATTTTCTAGGTTACTATGATATATTAGTGTTGATTTAATCAACTTGGTTCGAACATATAATTCTGTTATGACTTTCACAAAAATCATGTATCAAATAGTGTCAAAATTGACACAAAATAGTTTTTAAATAAAATATTATATTATTAATTGTTATTTTATTCCTAAAAATCTAAGGTTCGGCCAAATGACTTAGATAAGGATATATGTATTAATAATATACAATTTGGGGTTCGTTTGGCATGTTATAGTATGTTTATTAACCATATAATGTAAGAAAACAAAAAGACACGGTAAAAGTTAAATTATTTAACTTAGAGTTAAATCTAATTGATAAGGTTAAAATAATAACCTAAACTTGTCTAAATCTTATTGTTTGATAGGATTTCGATCCATCCCCACTTTAGCTTCTATATAAGAACCTTTGGAACCATTATAAACCGATTTTGACTTTAATATAAAATAATATTTTGAAATATTCCTAAGGTGCCCCTCTCCTCCCTTATAAAAGGACACCTCCTCCCCCTCCTCCTCACACCAATTTGAGCACTCAAGCTCGGCCAACACCTGCCAAAATCTCTTCTCCACTTCCCTAGAAACATCCTAGAGGTTCTGGTCTTCCTCAAAGACCAATTTTAGTGCCCTAAGAGGAGGTCTCAAAGAGGCACTTCAAAGAAGAGGTAATTACCGTTGCCAATTCTTTCATCTTTATTTCTTCTTCCACTTCTTCTTCTTAGGTTGTTTCATTATGAAGTAATAACATCAGTATCACTAATATACTGATATTTTATTATAAGTATGAAACAACCCTATTTCACCATCTATCCATCCTACGGAAAAAGAAATCACCGCGCGTGCGTACGTACGGAATACCGTCTCCACGTCGTGGTTTAATCTATTTTCCACCACCACCTTACATGGATGGGTATAATGGTGTAAAGAATAACTATACATAGTTATTACAACATCATATTGATTCTGATATATTGTATAATCCACTACAATTCAATTCAATATTTATAGAAATGATATCATCGCTCGTGCGTACGTACGGACTACCGTCTCCACGACGCGATGAGATTCATTCTCCATGTTTAACCATTTAAGAATGATTATAATGTATATATAAGAAATAATAATGAAATATATGACATTATAAAGCTACTGGATTTATGTATATATATACATATGTATGTCATCTACTTACTTCCATTTCAAGACAATAAGGAAAGGAAAACAGCGTTCATGCGTACGTACGGACTACCGTCTCCATGAACGGTGTTTTTCATTTTATTTATCTACCTATTATATATATATATATACTGAATATATATGATATATAAATCATATTTTATATTCTGTAAGTGAGCAAATCATGATATAAGTAATAATGATGTCAAGAACAACAAGTCAAAACACCTACAATAAATGAAACGATTTTACCCAAAATGCTTCTTTAACATGGAATTTACAAAAGAACGGGTAATATAATGTCATAAGTGGACCATATATGATATCATAACAATGAATATGATTCTGTAATAAGTCAATAACATGATTTAAATCATTATACAGGAGGTTCGGACACTTACAAAGAAAGTCGGACCTAAGGTAAGGGAAATATCACAATCTCATTTTTATCCGAGATTGTTTATTCGTAAGTATTTACTGGGGTGTATTTTATCATCCACATCCATGTTTCATCAATATGTAATATGATTTCCATCCACCTACAATTGTTTTAATCCATTTTTACCCTTCGGTGAGTTTTTAGTAATATGTATGAAAGGAATCTTTTGTCGTTTTTCGTACGAGGTACATTTTGACTTTTCCGACAAAAGTACGAAGAATGTTTTTTTAACTTATACGGCATGAATGGATTTTTAAAACATTATTTCCAAGAAGCTTCCTTTACAAGTTTTCAAGTTTATTTTTAATCAACTTCTTTTATTTTAAAGTTGTATGACATGTTATGAAAGGAAAAAAATGTTTTTGAAGTAGAAAGGATATTTTCCTCAAGAATGAAGTTCAAGTATTTTATCAAAATTATTTTCCATCTAAGATAATAAAAGGGTTCTGTTTTTATCCCAATTATTACATGGATTTGATTATGTTGTGATGGAAACATTTTTATGAATTCCTTTATCTTATATGAATTGTTTTATGATGTCATGTTGTTTAAGAATCCCATTTTTATTACATGGGTTATGTGATGATGTATGATTTATGATTATGTGGCACACATAAGAAAGGATTCATTATAAGATGGGTGGGACCTATATCTCCCTCCAATGAATTGGGTAAAGATTTTATATCTCATGATATAGACATGGCTGAAATGGTAGGTTATACCGGTTCAGTGAAACAGGACTGAAACGAGGGTTACTCGATTCAGAAAGGGACTTTGTCCACTAAGATAGTCTTGGCAATGAGTCATGACTAACAAGAGATGATTTTCTATGATTATGTGTGCATGCCACAAAGTTTCAAGTTTCATGTTATGATTATGGGGATCTTATTTTCACTTCTATGATTTATCCCATGTTATGATATTATGAGCTCTTTTGCAGGTTAAGATTTCCAAAAGCTATGTTCTTATGTATATGATGTGATTGATATTTCTTTTGTTTACCCTTACTGAGCATTTGAGCTCACCCTTTTATGTTTTCTTTTCCCCAGGATATAAAGAAAGGTTTTTAGGTAAAAAAAGTATGATCTTTATGGGAGATATTGAAGATCTTTCACCACGATTAGAAGATTACGTTCCGAGTTTCCAAAGACACTAAACTATTACGATCCTTGTGTGTGTTTTTGTTATGTACTAAGTATTCCGCAAAAGTAATGTAATGTCCATGTACGATAAGCTTCGGGTCTCTACAACCATGTTGGTAGGAAGATTAGGAACTCCTCTTAGACCGTGGTGGAGAATATCTTAATCAATACATAATTGATTACTTATGGGAGTTTGAGATTTTATCCATACTCACTCCTCTTTACACGAATCAGTGTAATTGTGTAAATGAAATGAGGAATCACAAATTATTGGGCATTATGAGATCTATGAAAAGTCATGTGGGTCTTACATTATCCATTTTGGGATAATCATTACAAAAAATCACACACATACTAAACTAAGTACCAACTAAATTGATAAATGTTATTCCATATAAATTTTCACATGGATGAAAAAACATGTCGTCTAATTTACATTTGTGGGGTAGTGAAGTATTTGTTAAGGTCACATTATGTAATAAACCTGAGGCACAGAGTGTACCTTTTTATGATACCCCATGGTAAGATGTTGATATCACTTATATTGACCTTTAGATAAAAAGTTAATAGTGTAAAGTCATGCTATATTACTTGATAGGGAGAACATATCTAAAAGAAATAGTTGGAGTGACGTATACTTCGATGAAGTTGAGGCTCAAGGTTCATAGGTGTTAGAACACGAACAGATACCAAAAAGAACCATGGAATATGAAACTATTCCAAAGAGAGAAGTACTATGTAAGAGCACAAGAGAGGTTTTAAAATGACAATGGTATGATTCTATAGTAAATAATTATGGGGATCATTATTAGATGATAATAATGATCCTATAACCTACAAAAAAGTAGTATGTGGAACAAATGTTTCCATGTGGAAAGATTCTATGAATTCTGAAATGGATTCCATTTACCAAAACCAAGTTCCAATTTTGGAATATCCTCCAATGGATGTAAATCCTATTATTTTAAAATAGTAATTCAAAAAGAAACTATAAATGGAAGTATAATTCAATAACTATAAGGTGTGACTGATTAAAAAATAATTTAAACAACATCAACACATTGAATACGACGAATCTTTTTCACCAGTTTCAATTCTAAAATCTATCATAATTTTTATTTCCATTGCTTCTTACCCTGACTATGTGATTTCGAAAATGGATATAAAGAATCCTTCCTTAATAGGAACCTTCAGGAATATGTCTATATCATACAACCGACGGGTTTGTGACTTCAATTAGGCCAGAAATATTTTCTAGTTTCAAAAATATATATATAAATTAATGTAGGAATCTTGTTCATGGAATATTCACTTTAATAGAGATATAAAAGAATTTGGTTTCATAAATAATGAGTTTGAGCCTTGTTTATATAAATGATTTAGTGGGAGTGTAGTCATATTATTCATAGTATATGTTGATGACATATTACTCATTAGAAATGAAATACCAATCTTCCTGTAAATTAAAGAGTGGTTGAATAAATAGTTCTCAAGTAAATACTTTTGAAAGGAAAAATATATACTTGGGATCAATATCCATCATGAGAGATCTAAGAGTTTATTTGGAATGAGTCAAAGTATAAATATTGAAAAGATAGTGAAGTGATTCAATATGGAACAATCCAATAGGATATTGTTTCCAGTGTCACATAACATTCTATATTTTCAGAAAAATGTGACCTCAGACATATAGGAAATGAAATAAAATTTGATGGATTCCATACATGTTAGTGATTGGATAAGTCATGTATGTTATTCTATGAACTAGGATAGATTTTCCTTACATGTTAAGTTTAGTAGGAAGATATCACGATGACCTGGGTGACCACCATGGAATGGAAATCAATACTATCTTTAATTATCATAGGCATACTAAGGATATGTTCTCTTTTTATGGAGGAGATAATGAACTAGTCAGAAGAGGATAGGTATATTCTAGTTTTTAAATTAATCAAGATGACATAAAGACAAAAAATTAATAAATCATCACTTTGAATGGAGGTACAGTGAGCAAGAAGAGCTCAAAGTAGACCATGGTCGCAGATTCTACAATAGATTCCAAGTATAACGTTGCTTATTAGGCATCTAAAGTTTCATTATAGATGAAAATATTAATCCAAAAAATTTATGTCGTCCCTAATAGTAAATATCCAATCACAGTATATTGTGATAATACTGCTGTGCTGGATCTCACAAAAGAGCCATGGTCTCATCGGCGGATGAAGCACATACTTCGGATGTATCATCTCTGGAGGGATTTTTCTCAGAGTAGTGAGGTTGTAGTGAGAATTATTTCTATGTAATAAAATATGGAGGAACCCTTGAATAAATCCTTGACTCATCAGAATCATGGTTATCATGTGAGGCCCAGCGGAATGAATGTTACAGGTAGTTCGAACTATTTAAATTGGGATTTTATTTGATTTGGTGTCTTACAACCATATGTTTGTACTTTGATTACATGTTTATTCGACATATTAAATAATAAAAATGCTTATTATTATATATTTTTCCATATTATAAATGAATACAATTCAATAATTTCCTAGAATATACATCGGATTGATACGTTCTTAGTAGCTCCCCACTATGATGAGAACCATGTTGTTCTATGATTCTATTCTTAAATAATGATTTGTGGTTGGATAAAGCACTATGATGGGAAACATATTAGATAGACTCTATTGTTTTAGTACTCATAAGAAAATGAGGCTTCTTCTCATGAATTTTTCACTTGGTAATTTCCTAGATGGGAGATTATGAGAACATAGACACCACTATGAATTCCACATGATTTTCTGTCCTCAGATATTTTTCTCTTTGAATGTGGTAATAGTCCTTCACCTTTAATATTATCATTTATGCATGTCATGACTCAAAAACATAGATTTATTGACAAAAAATATCCTGAAATTTGATGGTGGGAAGAAGTTTATATTGGTTGTTTCATGATTGATATGTCATTAGTGGATAATTTGAGGAAGAATTTTCCCCTTCCATATTTATAGAAGTTGATATCTCTACACATTGATTGTAATTTAATTTTAAACCTAAATTTCATGGTCATGGTGTAACAATGTGTTTATTACAGATGGTAAAATAAAAACATATCAATAATATATGTTGGTGGCGCAAATGCACAACCTTCTTGAGGATATATTGAGAAAAAACATTATATTACATAATGAACACTTTTATTTGGTTGTCATTGTGGCATTATTAAGTTCTTTTCCTTTGTTATCGCATCCCACTGCTAGATAGTAATCTTGGACATTAGGTAATCTTTCCTAATGCCAACGATAAAGAATCCTAGAAGGTCCCATAGTAAGTAATTTCAATAATACTGAACAAATTATATTTGAATATAATAATTGGAATAAATATTATTCCCAAGACCAAGGAATAATTTTATTCAAGTATTATTTATCACAAATACTCACAAGGTAAAAAATAATTGTTTAATTATTAATAAATAATTTTATTTGATTATGGGAATAAATATGAAATATTAATTATCTATATTATGAATACAATATTTTTTAAATTTATGGAATATTTTAATAAATATTTATTCAGTGGATTGTGAATATAATATTTATTTATGATTCGGGTGTTCAATAAATGCTATAGTAGTTTGAATAGACTAAGACTATGTCTGGTGAAAAATATTAATTAATAAGATGATTATATAATATTATTTATTTTACAAGTTGACGCACACCATTAAATAATAATGATAATAATATTATATGGAAGGAGAATTATTATGGGTTTTAAATGTTATTTAATGACTGACATACAATTAAATAATATTTTAACCTAAACCCCATCTCCATAAAAAATGATAATTCCTACCATGTGTTGCATAAAATATCTAGAATATATAATTGTTATGCACAATGAGTTCTCTCTTTACTCCTCATTTTAATATTACTATAAATAACAATGAAATATAAGAGAGATCAAATTAATATCAGAGGATGGACAATAAAAAAAAGCAACACAATACAATAAATTTGACATGTTATCACTCAGACATCGATTGGTATTTCTAGAAGATCAAAGGAGCACATGTAGATCACCAGTAGAGGGATTCTATCCTTTGATACTCACAACGCTATGAAGTTAATCTGAAAGGGTATTTTTGGAATGATCAACATCATCAGTGAAAAATGGTTCCTTATCCAAGGGAAAATTTTCATCGGATATTAAATAAATTAATTATAAATTTTACATGCAATATCATCACACATGGTTTTCGGAATTGAAATATCAAAATAAATTTTAATATATTTACCACTACCGCATTCTTTTATAGAGAATGGAACCAAAAAATAATATTATAATTAATATTTGTTTATAATTGTACATTTGATGTTACCAACAATTGAATGGATGAATCCAATGTGTAATTTATGTGCTTTTTAATATTTCAGATAAAGATCCAATATTAACATTTTTGTTCAAGTATTTCACCACTTTTTAAATGTATTCTAGATCCATAAAACCATAAACAGACATGAAACCGTATAAGATGCAAAGATTGTAGAGATGCCTGATAAGAAAATTAATTATTTTTGTAAATATAACATATTTTTACATAACTAAATTAAAATAATAATTTAAATTTAACTTTATGGAAAACAAATACAACATAGGTACAACGAGATCCAACCCTTTACAACATTTATTGCACCTCGATTCAATGTTTCATTTTTAATTTTACTCAACTTGGCTAAACTAGTTTTTTATTAAAAATAATAAAAATAATAAAACATTTAGCATAATTTTTGATTCAAATATTTAGTTTTTTTTTACTTTTAAAAAGGGTAATATTACATATTTTTATAATTTCATTGCAGGTGGAGATGATTTGGAGGTCCCATAACGAACTTCAAGAAAAATGGGCCAAACTACGCAGGATTAAAGCACACCTGTAGACTCAACCACACACAGATACTACATCATGAATCAAAATGTTCTGAAAAATTGATGGAAGGTCGAATATTTAATGGAACATATTTCATATGAAGTAATCCAAGCCCAAATCGGCCATTATGTTCCCCAACTGAACTGATCTATCCATGCCACTGAATCTGCACGAAGTCAAAAGTGGTGTTCTTTGTTCTATCAATATCTTGAGCCATAGGTTTCAAAATGAAGAAAATTAATTTTTGTATATAGTAAATATGTGTCTCAACAAAATTTTATCTTTTTACAATGTGAGATAAATCTTTAGACCGACCAAAAACAATGGTCCAAGTGGTTGTACATAATATGTGTTCCCAAAACCACCATCCACATTGCCTATAAAATGATACCTTGGGCACATCAATTGTATGTTTGACTAGGAGAAAATCTAGGGTATTTTTTAGACCCAATGTTGTCATATTCTCATCAAAATAGTTTAAGAGGACCCTATCCTCACAGGGGGGGTCAAGGATGAAGGAAAAGTTCCACATGAGGATCCTCCTCCTCTCAATGTCGATCTAAACTATAGATGTGCATTTTAAGGGCGCTACACATACTCGGGAAGGAGTTACGACACTTTACACTCTACTGGTTTTTTTAATTTGTGAATAGATTATTTTACTTACTTTTTATCTAACCATACTTCTCCTATAAGTTCATTCATTGGGTTTAATTAAGTTAATTACATTTCAATTCAACATAGATTGGGTTGAAATTTCAAGTTGGAATCTTGTGTTGTTCAAATGGAAAAAAAATAATTCTATTTCTCTCACACATACATAAGATAGTAATATGATTTTTTTGACATCACTAAATGATTGAGGTCCAATCCATGCAAACATGATTATTTTTTCAAGGGTTGGAACATTGTGCAGTGATTTAAGAGACCAGAGGGGAATCAAGATCCTGACAACCCTCAACCAAAGAAATTATAAAAAACCACGTGTATTTTCAAAAAAAATAAAAGTCCAAGAATTTTAGTGAACGTGAAATGAAATCCTTATTTCATAATTATTAAAACACCACATTTATTTATCAACTGTTAAACACTTTAATTTATGTCAATTTTAAAAAGTGATTTCAAAACTACCCCCATATTTTTGTACTTTTAATTAAAAATACACCCTCAAAACCTACCAAAGATCAATGATATATGATCTAGGGTATTCCATATACTAAAAAATCTTCATTAACTCATAATTAATTAGTTGTGTCCTGACAAAATGATCAAATTTTGACACAGGTTCCGAGGAGCACTTTGTTTTTCATGTGTGTTTTTATAAAAGTGTTTTGTATTTTGTAATTATGTGTTCGCTAATTTTCATCCATCATTTTTAAGTTTATTTAAAAAATAATACTTTTTTACACCTTGTTCATGATGTTATCTTCATCAGAGTAACTATATCCATTAAAACATGAACCAAAGAGGATCTTGGTTCATCGACACCATGAAGCACCTAATGATCCATTGAAGGAGGACATCCAAAAGATTAAAACACTTCCTGATCATTATTATTCATATGAAACCCACATTAAAATTGAAAATAACATATATAACATCATTGAAAACAATGAACCACTAAAATAAATAACCTCACTTGATGTTTATATCCTACCCACTTACATTCAATTACAAGGAGAGGCACCTAATTTTAACAAAACTTCGGACTAATTCACTTATTAATAAGATTTCATGGACATTCTAGAATAGACCCACAAAATCATTTAAAAGAATTTCATACTATGATTTCTAAATTAAAACATTCTAATATAGATGAAGAACAAGTAAAAATTAGGTCTTTTCCATTTTCATTGGAAGATACTACAAAATATTGGCTTCACTTTGTTAATTCACCAATTAGATGCTGGAAAGACATGAAATGCCTTTTCCTTGAAAAATATTTCCTAGAATCTCTCACTAAAATAGTAAGGGAAAAATATTTTAGGATAATATAATCACAAGGGGAAACAATTCATGAATACCGGAAAATATTTAAAATGTTTTGTCCTAGTTTCCCCCACCTCCAAGTAAGTGATCAACTTTTAATTTAGTATTTTTATAAAGGTTTAATTATTATTGATCAAAATGAACCCAATTTTTTCAAGAACCCTAATTGAGAACGTGGAACATAACACACATCAATTTAGTTTATTGTCCAGTGTACCCATTCGATGTGTCCATGAGTTTGAATCTACCAAATTTGAGAAGAAGGTGGTCCCGAAGTTCAAAGTGGTAATTAACATTATTTACTGAGAATGGTATGGATTTCTAGTCAATGAGGATGGTGACTCATTATTTGATACTAATGATCCTCTAACCTACAATGAATTAGTATGTGGAAGAGATATTTATAAGTGAAAAGAAACTATGAATTCTGAAATGTATTCCATGCACCAAAACCAAATCTAGATTTTTTAATATCCTTCAATGGATTTAAATCTTATTGGTAGCAAACGGGTATTCAAGAAGAAACTAGGCATGGAAGGACAATTCATTACCTATAAGACGTGTCTTGTTTCAAAAGGGTTTAAACAACATCATGTAATTGAATATGATGAAACTTTTTAACTAGTTTCAATGATAAAATCTATCAAAAGTTTACAAGTCATTACGGTTGATCATGAAAAAGATATTTGTAAAATGGATATAAAAAAATAATTCACTAATATGATCCTTTAGGAATATTTTTATATGATATAAATAGATGGTTTTGTGATTCAAAATTATTTCAAAAATATTTTCAAATTAAAAAAATCCATTTATTGATTAAAGTAGGAATCTAGGTCATGGGATATTCATTTTTAATAAAGATATAATAGAATTTGGTTTCATAAAGAATGAGTGGGTACCTTGTGTCTACAAACAGTTTATTGGGCGTGCAATCATATTCTTAATCGTATATGTTGATGATATATTACTCTTTTGAAATGAAATACCAATCTTATAATCAATTTATAAATGGATTAATAAATGAATCTTAATTAAATACTTTAGCAAGGAAGAATATATACTTGGAATCAAGATCCATCATGATATATCCCAGAGGTTATTCAGCCTAATTCAAAGAATGTACATTGACATTATAATAAAGATATTCAATATAAAAAAATCCAAGTGGGGATTGTTTTCAGCGTCATGTGACATTCTTCTTTCTAGGTAAATATTTCCTCATACACATTTGTAAATATATAGAATTGAATGGATTCCATACATGTTAGAAATTGAATCATTCATGTATGTTATTATATGTAATATGCTTTATGTCTCCTATATGTTAAGTGCAGTAGGAAGATATCAAGATGACCCAAGTGACCACCATTAGATGTAAGTCAAGATCATCCTTACGTATCTGACGTGTACTGAGGATATATTCCTAGTTTACATAGGATATGATGAGCTAGTCATGATAGGATATGTAGATGTTAGTTTCAAAACTAATCAATATTAAATGATGTCACAAACGGGATACATCTTCACTTTGGATGAAGGTGTAGTGAGCTAGTAAAGCACAATGTAGGCCATGGTTACAGATTCCACATGAGATTACGAGTATACTATAGCTTCGAGGGTAGAAAAAGAATTATTATGGATTAATAGATTCATTCAATAGATTTGTGTGTTACCTAACAGTAAAGATCCATTAATATTCAATTTTGATAGTACTTCAGTGGTAGCTCTCACAAAAGAGAGTAAGCCACATCAGCCGATGAAGCACATACTTTTGATGTATCTTCTTAAGAGGTTATTTTCTCAGAGATGTGAGGTTTCTATGAGAATTATTTATATGGAAGAAAACACGTAAGACCCATTGAATAAATCCATGAAAAATAAAAAACATGATTATCATGTGAGGTCTAGCAGACTGAAAGTTATAGGTATTTGGCGCTATTCCATGTGGGATTTTGTTAGGTTTGGTTTCCTTGGACCAATTGATTGTAATTTGGTTACATGTTTATTCGATATATTAAATATTAATAAAACTTATTATTATATATTGTTCATTATTAAGGATGAATCAAATGTAATAATGTCCTATAATATATGTCATGTAGATAAGATTATAGCAGTTCCCGACTATGATGCAAACCTTGAAGTTCTATGATTCTATTCTTAAATATTGTTATGTGGTCGGATAACGCAATTTGATGGGATACATAGTATATAGTCTGTCAGTAGTGAGTACTGGTATTAAAATGAGGATTCTTTTCATGAATTTTTTACTTGGTAATTTCTAAGATGGAAGATTATGAGAACAAACCCATATGTAAGAATTCTACATGTTTTGGTGTCATCATATATTCCTATATACGAGTGGATTTAATGGTTCTTAGACTTTTTGATTATCAATGAGATATTTCATGGATTAAAAACATATATTTACTTATCGAAATCTTCATGCAATATAGTTGGGGGAAGAATCTTATGTTGGGTGTATCACGATTGACATGTCATTAATGGATAATTTAATGAAGAATTCTAAAGGGTTACAAACTATGTGTTTCCGATAGTCTTGATTAAATTTTATTTGAAAATAATTATTTGAATAAATATTATTCTCAAGACCGAGGAAAAATTTTCATCATGTTTTATTGGTCACTAATATTCACAAGGTAATAAATAAACATTTTTTTTATAAATAAATAATTTAATTTGATTTTGTAAATATATGTGAAATATTAATTAGTGGATTGTGAATAAAATATTTATTTAATATTTTAATAAAAACATATTCATTGGATTTTTAATAAATTTTTATTTAGGATTCAGGTTTTCAATAAATTCTAGAGGAATTTGAATAGACTAACACCGAGTCAAGTGAAAAATATTAATTAACATGACAATTAAATAATATTATTTATTTCACATGTTGGCATACAACATATAATAGTAATAATAATAATAATATATTGAATGAGTATTATTTATGGTTTTAAATGTTATTTAATGGGTGACATACAATTAAATAATATTTTAACCTAAACCCTATCTCTATAAATAAACAGTAATGTCTATTGTGTATTGCATCAAATATCGAGAATAGAGAATTGTTGCACACAATTAATTCTCTCTCGACTCCTCATTTCTATCTTTTTCTCAAGTACTAGAGACATAAGGGATATCTCTTTATGATCTAAGGATGAGCAATCATCATGAGTAACACAAGTGAATCAACTCGCCATGCTAGCACCCAGACAATTATTACAATTGCTCGGAGATCAAAGGAACACATGTGGATCACCACAAGAAAGATTATGTCCTTGGATCTTAATAATACAATAACGGTAATCCAAAAAGTTATTTTTTGAATTAGAAACATCATCAACAAAAAAATGATCCTAATCCCAGGGAATCGTTTCTTCAGATAATAAAAAAAATTATAATTTTAACATTCAAGATCACCACTCTTGGTTTCAGCACTACTAGAAATGGGTCCCATGCCAATGGATCTATACCCATGGTCTAATGTAACCATGGGGATAGAGTATTGGATTGATGTTATGCCCACAGTTTTTTGAAAAACCATTCATATTTCCCCTTTCATATATGGCCTCCCTCGGCCTCCTCCTCCACGCTCCCACTTCAATGAGCCCTAATCATCCCCTCCTATGAGCTCCATCCTCCCCGCCCCTCCCCTCCTCCACCATGAACTCGACCTCCCAGCCTTCGCCTCCTAACCTCCACCACCATCTCGACCTCCAATCCTCTGCCTTCGTCTTGACCTCCCAACCATTACCTCCCTCCCTCCGCCTCCCGGCCTCCGTATCCGTGTCTGCCTCAACTTTCCTACCTCGGCCTCACTGCCTCGGCCACCCAACATCTTTTTCCACCAACCACTAATATATAAGGATATATTTGGGGTTTTATAAATCTTTTATCCATGTATATATGATTGGAAGTGATCTGTATTAAGACTCATGTATGAACAACATAAAAATATTTAATTGTTTTTTAACTTTATTTATTTTAATAATTTTATTTTGAATGTTCTTTTTTGAGTTGTTCGAAGGATAGTGGTTTAGAATCATGAATTAATGAAGTATTCTTCAAAGTTATGGTACTTTAGGAGGGTTTATTTTGGTAATTTGTTTCCACCTATTAAGTTCCATAAGCATAACATCATGGAGTATAATTAGAAGTTACATTAGTCCCAACACCTCCTATAGTCATTCTGATATATCTAAGTTAAGTTGCTTCCTGTTTTTCAAGATTTCACAATATCGATCCATAGTGGGAAGAAAAATGAGTTAGTTTTTTCTCAAGATCTTTTATGAAATTAAATATTTTGAAACTGGGATTTCCAAAAGTGGACATAGGTGGAGTCCAATACACTCAATCATGATACATTTTCTTCTCTAACTATATTGGTGCACACCAAATTTAAATATATTCTAATTGAGTGGTAATAATATCCAACTTGTCTAAATGTAATTATTTTTATTATAAAGAAACTTGACCAAGATATCCTATTTGAGGTTATACGAGTTGGATTGATTGAACTTTTGACTGTTGATTTCCTAGTATAGGAAAACCATGTTTATTGATGGATGTTTCAATAAATTAAAATGGTTTATGTTTTCTATGGTCGGTTCCATGGGTTGACAATTTCATCGGTTGAATGGTGTACACTTTCAATAGTGTGATTGAAATTATTGTTATGGTAACATCATCATGGAAATTAAAATAAAAAATTATGTATCCTTAAATAACTCAACATTATCTTGTTAAATATTTTCTATTTTATTTTAAACTATGAATATTATTCATTGATTGGGAGGAAATCAACACAAACATTTAAAAGGTGGGATATAAATATATAGCCACATTTTTCTTTTGATACTAAAATTGTAATTATTTCACTATTAACGAAACTATAGGTTTATTGATCTAAAATATTTTATTATCCTTCCCACTCTATGATAATCAATGAATTAGATCAGTCCATTTTCATTGAGGATGATATAGATGGTATTATTTAATATTCTAAACTAATAAATTTTTAAGAGTATCTTGTTGAAGTTCTATTGTCACATACATCATTTCCAAGTGATGTTTCAATAACCATCTATATTGATTACAATAGAACCATTTTTGACAGATAATAAATTTTCATTAAACTATCATTTTGTGAAGAGGAACATGATAAATTTACTGAAGAAGTTATCTTCAGAAGATACCAAAAGATTCATAAGACTTATGCAACTAATGATCATATATTGTAACATCAATAGAGTGGATTTTATTTGAATAATAAAAAAGAGCTTGTCACTTTTGAATATGGAAATTATAGTTTTGATAAATTATAATGAATAAATTTGATACTTGAAGAGATGTTTTATATGACTCGTAATAGAATATGGCATCTTCATGAGTTGTCAAATAGTTTTAACCATGTTATATGAAAATGAGTTATTAAAACCAAGTGTGATTGAAATGGAAATATTTAGAGATAAAAATAAAAGTGGGAAGTAAAGGTATATAATCAAAGACATGGTATTGATTATTAAGAAAATATTTCACTAGTTTCTACTGAAGAAGAATTTTGAGTTATTTTGTTCTTAGTATCTTATATTGATTTAGAGCATCATCAAATTATTTTTAAAAAAACTATTTTGAATGGTGATTTTGGTAAAACAGATATATGGTTTATCATGATGATATTATTAAAAACGTTTTCTTTAATTTTTTTTATAAGAAAAATCAATACATTTATATTATAAAATATGCTTCATGACAATGGTATATGAATTTTTTATAGGTGATAACATTTTTTTATTTTAAATAGAGTGATTCACATAACATTGTTTGTTTTAAATAATATTAAAATTACTGAATTTATTTAAAATTGAGGAAAAAAAATTTATAATTAATGTTTCTTATATTGAGGGAATATTTTTAGTTAGTAGTTATGTTAAAATTTTACTGATACAAACCTGATTTTGAGTGAGTACTTTGATATAAAAACACTTGCCTATGATTATGTTGTTTTAGGCATCCAAATTCATAATGCTAGGTCCTTTGATAATCATGTATTCTCCTATAAATTTTTTTTAAACGATCCTCAAGAAGTGTAACTCAAATTTTATCTCCTAAAATAGTAAATTTATTTTGAGAAATTATTCTATTTCTAAATTCTAAAGTCCTCAATGTTAATGATATTGATTAAATGAAAATTTAATATATTATTTCATCGTTGTAAATTTGATATTGTATCATCATTATACTTGTACTGATAATGATTCCATTATTACAACTTCTGGGAAATACAAGTTTCATTGAGGATTAGATCATTAGAAAGTTGTGAATAAGTTATTGATATATTTATAGGATGATAAAGATTATATGTTGACCTATAATAAGTATAATCAACTCCATGTAATTAACTAATCTAAATAGTATTTTTTAGGTTACTTTATAATGAAAAATCTACTCACAACTTTATTTTTATTATTAAAATAGGGGATGTTTCTTGGAAAAGTATCAAATAAACACTCATATCGGCTTTTACCATAGATGTTGAGCATCTGTCTTGTTATGAAAACACTTATTAGGAAATAATAATTTAAAAAATGAATGTATGGGTTTCATGTTATTGAATATATGTCCAAAAAATTAGTAATATACTACTACAACATGAATTTTGTGAAATTCTCTCAAAATAATTGTATTTATTCACATTATAAAAATTATCACATAAGATTCCTATTTTTAGTGAAGAAATTATACCATCTCATAATTGAACTATAACATCCCACTTTTTTGTCACATAAACTTTCATTACATTACACAAAACTGAGGATCTTTAATGTTTAGTGTCTTGGAAACTAGGATCATAATACATGAAATCAACATAAAACATTTTTCTTAAACACTTGAAAGGATTCTCCTTAAGTTCATCCTAGGTTCATTACTGCATATCATAACCTAGGGACATACATCAAAAGAAAGGGTGAGCAGAAGGCCCAGTAAGGGAAAAAAGAGAAACATTTAACATGGGAACTTGAGATTCATCAACTATGTCATGAAAATAACATTAAGGCATGAGAAAGAAATCATGTGGCATATCATAATAAAAATAACATTTTTCATAACTTTAAGATGTGGCTACATCATTTAACATAGAGTATCATGAACATATCACCAAGGTCCGTCCCCAAGGTGTCATTTGAAAATTACCAAGGTTATTCACAAATATATCGTGAAAATTGTAATCTCTAGTGGTTACATCATTACCCAATGCATTGGAGCTCTATCAGGGCGCAAAATTAAATTTGTCTTTATCATAATGTGAGCCACATATATCATCATCAATAATTTCATAAAAAACACATATAGAATAAATGAAATGGGTTTCATTTCATAATTATAACGTTTTAAAACTGCTTTAAAGACATGATCATTATGTCACTTTAAAACCCACAGAAAAGGAAGGTGGGTCTCATGTATGTAAATACCAGAATTTAAAATAGAAAATTTTGGTATATATGTGAATACCCATTTAGAAATAAGATCTTTGAGTATTCACTTTATAACATAAAATAATTTTGAGAAAAGAGAGAGGCATTTTGAGACGAAAATCCGGCAGCATAACGGCTATGTTTCGAGGTTTTAGAAAACTTTGAAAAGAGAGGGGACATGGGTCAAACATTCATAAATGACCCATAAAACAGTATAGGGACATAATAAGAAGTATATATTAACATGTTAATGAAATTTGAAGGACATACCATTTGAAATGAAAAACATGGAAGGAAGAAAAAAATTAGATTTCACTTATAATAATTCGGCAGCTTAATAGCGTCACTTAAACATAAACAAAATGAATTGAAGAGATCAAATAGGGTCTCTAATAATATGAACATAGAAGATAAATATGATAGATATAGATATAATACCCCAACATAATAAAAAAGAACTTTAAAGACTTGACAAGAAATTAGAACTTCAAAACGAGTAGGGTGAAAGAACCACTTAAAAATTCGGCAGCCTGACGACGCCACTTAAAACTTCAAAATACTAAATTGAAGAGATAAAATGGGGTCCCTCATCATATGATCATAAAAGATAAGTATGATAGATATAGAGATAATACCCCAACATAATAAAAATGAACATGAAAGACTTTACATGAAAATAGATCTTGAAAAAAGATAAGGGAGAAAGAATCCGTTACAAAACTTTCGGCATCCTAACGGCGCCACTTAAACATTCATAAAACTAAATAATGAGAGTAAGAGGGGATCTCTCATTATATGAACATAAAAAGGGAAGTAAGAGGAATATAAAAGATCATCCTCCAACATAAGAACATGGAGCATAAAATAAATGACTTAAAAGAGAGCATTTGAAAAGAAAGAGAGAGTTTGGATCCCTTACCTTAAACGTAACTCTTAAAACTCAAAGGTTGCGACCTTGAGAGGATTGAGGGCACCTTGGGAGGACTCCTTGGAAGGTAAGGAGACCCGAACTTCGTTGAGAATGATTTTGGAGTCCAAAGGATGAGATAGTGGCTTGGTATTTATAGGGAAAGTGAGGGGACAAGGAATTAATGGCCAAGGGACACCTCATTTGTGGTTTTGGCAAAACCATGGGATTTCCCATGGTATTTGTGCATGGTATTTGCCACATGGGTCCCCCATAGAATAATGTATCACCTTTGGTCGGCCAACCCTTAAAATATCTCATGACATCATCATGACATAGTTATGATGTCATTAAACATACCGAAACCCTAAAACTGTATTTTTACTTTTCATCGAAAATTCAACTTTCTCAGAAAAATCCCAAAATTTCACCTTAACAAAATATCAATTCTCCGATTTTAAAAATGAACTCGATTTTATAAAAATAATTTTCTAAATATTTTTAATTTATTTTTTAAATAAATACACTATTCACCGAAAATTCATTTTTTTCAGAAAAATCCCCAAAAATTACCATAACATAATATCGATGCTCTGAGTTCAAAAATGAAATCCATTTTATAAAAATATTTTTCTAAATATTTTTAATTTAATTTTTAATTAAAAAACACTATTCACCAGAAAAAACTAATACTTGAATAATAAGTTATGAAACCGTTATTTAAACATTTTATTGAATCACATTACTTAATCAAGGTGCCTAGATTATATTAATACTTTCTTTAAGTGAGATTACTAATACATTTGGTCACATTACTAATCCTAAGCATAAAATCACTATTCATAATTTACTATTCATCAAAAATTAAGTTGATCTTATTATACTCTAAATTTCGTACTGAACATAATTGTAGAAGACCAATTTTTGAAAATCATTACACATTTTTTATTATTTAAGGTTTAAAGAAACATTTTTAAAATATACTTTCTCTAAAATTCATCAAAAATATGTTTACTATATTTATCCGGACATTTGAAAATTCATAAACTTCATCATAATAAGAGATCAAAATTTTTATTTAAAAAAAAGGATTACACAAGGCAGTTACGGTCTCCTTACATAGCCCCTTTTCACACCGGCATAGGACCTATGTGTAAGGTGTGATAAGGTGAGGTAATCCGAGGGAGGCTTGGCCAACATCGCACGAGTAGTAATTTCTATCAGTTGTAACTTCTCACAAAGTCGATTCCGTTTTAGCTTCACATGATGAAGTTCAGCATGGGTTCGGTCTAGAGCAAAGCCCAGTGGTTCTACCTCCTTCCTATGTTCTATTAGATGGGCTCCGATCGGTCCAAGACTACTGGGTGAGGACATCGAATCTCCTTTCTATATTAATTAACCAAGGACACTTGTATTTAGAGACAAATATCGAAATGTTTAGTTTCTAGCGGTCATATTGACCAATGGTCATATAACAGTCAAAACCCAACGGTCTCATTTTAATTATACTCATGTTATTAAATGAAACATTTTTGTTGAGTATAAAAAATAAAATAAAATAACACACAAAATTAGGAAACAATATTTATTCAAAATTTTGGGTCGTTACAATCTTCCCCCCTTAAAAAATTGCATCCTTTCAATTTTTAAAATTGAGGTTTTTAAACTTCATTGAAAGTCCCGCATTGGAAAAAGAGTCAGTAACACTATTACTTTAAAAGAAAGAAAAGGAAGTACAAAGGCCACCCGAGTTAACCCATACTAGGACTCCATGTAGGAAACATGGATATGGAAGAAAAAACAAAGGGTCTAATTCTGAGGGAGAGTGATAGAAAACATGATTGTGAGAAAGTTAACCACAAGAAAATCACAAACTTATGATGTGTGTAAACTGTCTTTGATTACCCAGTAGGAAGCTTAAACCAACAATGTTTTTGTTTTATGTTCCTTTTAATAATTTTGAGGAATTCATTTACTACATAGAATAAAAACATAAGGAAATAAACCTACCTTCCAGTAAAGTTTCATCCTTTAATAAGTCTCTACCAAAACTAATCTTTTCTACAAACTATGAGAACTCAAAAACACTTGGTCTCATCAAAAGCACAAGAATCATCTTCTAGATAATCACATAATCCACAAAAGATTAACTATTTATTTCTTCTATCTTTAAACATTATCCCAAAAACAGAAAGGGTAAGGTAAAACAACTCTTCAAAAAAAAAGATTCCCATAGGAATGGAAACTAATTTTAAATAATCAAAGTTCCATGGTACTACCCAAAGTTTATCATTGACCATTCCATAATTAAAAATTCTTAAAATTCCTCAAAATAAACCAAACTAAGATTGAAACCCAAATACAAGAAGGATTTGATAACATAGTCTTCCAAAATAAACATCATTGTTCATCTCCAAACAACATCAACCACTCCTAACATCTTATAACAAAAGTAGCTAACCTAATCATATTTTACCCAAGATAGGTTAATCATTTCCATAAGTAACCTAAATTACTATAAGTTCACCTTAAATTCATTGATTCTTCAAAATATAAGTCATCCTTTACTCATCAATGAAAAAACCGTAGTAATCTATTTACCTTGATCAAATAGAGTTCCCAAAATAGTGAACATCTTCCAAAATAATAATCATCTGTGAATCCCCTAATCATCTATGTCATATTAATAAGGAAATCGTCACATTTCCTATCTCATTGGTTGCTGCGATATGTTCTTCCATTTCCCACCATTAGCTAAGAAAATAAAGTACAATTAGGGGATTAAATACTTAGCCAATAATCATGAAAAGGAGCTTAAATCATAGAAGGATAACATGTAGAAGAAAAGTATACCCTTACATGTGATCCCCTAGGTTCCAAACCAGGTTATCCATGATCATATATTCTTATGGGAATCTTTATTTTATTTTATCTTTGTTCCTTTAATATTGGTTCATACTAAGCTTATAAATTTACCAAAGCATATCCCCCGGGAGTGTCGTAACCAACAATGCAGCAAGGTCCGTTGTCGTGTACCAATTCTCGTTTGAGTCTAGCTCAAAGCGGTGTTTTCATGTTTTACCCCTATGTAAATCTGTTCCAGAGCCACCTCTACCTGCTCATATCCAGACAGGGATGTATTTGCTTGGCAACCCCTTACTCAATACTCACCAAAATACCAGGAAGATTTCTTATATTTAAACTTTTATATAGGGTTATTCCTAGAGTTTTCATATCCTAATTTCCACAAATAACTAAACCATCCTTTGATACCAACTACAACATCCCGCTTTTTTATCACATAAACTTTCATTACATTACACAAAACTGAGGATCTTTAATTTTTAGTGTCTTGGAAACCAGGAACAAAATACATGAAAACAAAATAAAACATTCTTCTTAAAAACTTCAAAGGCTTCTCCTTAATTTCATCATAGGTTTATTACTTAATCTCATAACCTAGGGACATACATAAAATGAAAGGGTGAGAAGAAGGCCCAGTAAGGGAAATAAGAGAAGCATTTTACATGGGAACTTGAGATACATGAACTATGTCATGAAAAGCACTTTAAGGCATGAGAAAGAAATCATGTGGCATATCATAATTAAAATAACATTTTTCATAACTTTAAGATGTGGCTACATCATTTAACATAGAAAATCATGAACATATCACCATGGTCCGTCCCCAAGGTGTCATTTGATAATTACAAAGGTTATTCACCAAGATATCGTGAAAATGTTAATCTCTAGTGGTTACATAATTACCCAATGTATTGGAGCACTATCAGGGCGCACCCTAAAATTTGTCTTTATCATAATGTGATCCACATATATCATCATAAATCATTTCATAAACAACCCATATAGCATAAAATAAATGGGTTTCATTTCTTAATCATAACGTTTTAAAACTGCTTTAAAGACATGATCTTTATGTCACTTTAAAACCCACAGAAAAGGAAGGTGGGTCTCATGTATGTAAATACCAGAATTTAAAAAAGAACATTTTGGTATATATGTTAATACCCCTGTATAAATAAGAGCTTTGAGTATTCACTTTATAACATAAAATAATTTTGAGAAAAAAGAGAGAGGCATTTTGTGACGAAAATCCTGCAGCATAACGGCTATGTTTCGGGGTTTTAGAAAACATTGAAAAGAGAAGGGACATGGGTCAAACATTCATAAATGACCCATAAAACAGTAGAGGGACAGAATAAGAAGGATATATGAACATGTTAATGAAATTTTAAGGACATACCATTTGAAATGAAAAACATGGAAGGAAGACAAAAATTAGATTTCTCTTATGAAAATTCAGCAGCTTAATGGAGTCACTTAAACTTCAACAAAATGAATTGAAGAGATCAAAGAGGGTATCTCGTCATATGAACATAGAAGATAAGTATGATAGATATAGAGATCATACCCCAACATAATTAAACGGAACTTTAAAGACTATACAAGAAAGTAGAACTTCAAAACGAGAAGGGTGAAAGAACCACTTAAAAATTCGGCAGCCTGACGACGCCACTTAAAACTTCAAAATACTGAATTGAAGAGATCAAATGGGGTCTCTCATCATATGATCATAAACGATCAGTATGATAGATATAGAGATCATAACCCAACATAATAAAAAGTAACTTGAGAGACATTACATGAAAATAGATCATGAAAAATGAGAAGGGAGAAAGAATCCGTTACAAAAATTTCGGCAGCCTAACGGCGCCACTTAAACATTCATAAAACTAAATAATGAGAGTAAAAGGGGATATCTCATTATATGAACATAAAACAGGCAGTAAGAGGAAAATAAAAGAACATCCTCCAACATAATAACATGGAGCATAAAATAAAAGACTTAAAAGAGAGCATTTGAAATGAAAGAGAGTTTGGATCCCTTACCTTGAACGTAACTCTTAAAACTCAAAGGTTGGGACCTTGAGAGGCTTGAGGGAACCTTGGGAGGACTCCTTGGGAGTAAAGGAGACCAAAACTTCGTTTATAATGATTTTGGAGTCCAAAGGATGAGATAATGGCTTGGTATTTATAGGGAAAGTGAGGGGACAAGGCATTAATGGACAAGGGACACCTCATTGGTGGTTTTGGCAAAACCATGGGCTTCCCCATGGTATTTGCCCATGGTATTGGCCACATGGGTACCCCCATACAATAATGAATCACCTTTGGTCGGCCAACCCTTAAAATATCTCATGAAAATATCATGACATAGTTATGATGTCATTAAACATACTGAAACCCAAAAACTATATTTTCACTTTTCATCGAAAATTCAACTTTCTCAAAAAAATCCCAAAATTTCACCTTAACCAAATATCAATGCTATGATTTCAAAAATGAACTCCATTTTATAAAAATAATTTTTTAAATATTTTTAATTCCTTTTTTAAATAAATACACTATTCACCGAAAATTCATTTTTTTCAGAAAAATCCCCAAAAATTACCATAAAATAATATCGATGCTCTGAGTTCAAAAATGAAATCCATTTTATAAAAATAATTTTCTAAATATTTTTAATTTAATTTTTAATTAAAAAAACACTATTCACCCGAAAAAACTAATACTTGAATAATAAGTTATGAAACCGTTATTTAACAATTTTATTGAATCACATTACTTAATCAAGGTGCCTAGATTATATTAATACATTATTTAAGTGAGATTACTAATCCATTTGGTCACATTACTAATCCTAAGCATAAAATCACTATTTATAATTAACTATTCATCAAAAATTACATTGATCTTATTAGACTCTAAATTTCGTAATGAACATAATTGTAGAAGACCATTTTTTTAAAATCATTACACATTTTTTATTATTTAAGGTTTAAATAAACATTTTTAAAATATACTTTCTCCAAAATTCATCAAAAATATGCATACTATATTTATCCGGACATTTGAAAATTCATAAACTTCATCATAAGAAGAGATCAAAATTTTTATTTAAAAAAAAGGATTACACAAGGAAGTTACAGTCTCCTTACATAGCCCCTTATCACACCGGCATAGGACCTAAGTGTAAGGTGTGCTAAGGTGAGGGAATCCGAGGGAGGCTTGGCCAACATCACACGAGTAGTAATTTCTATCAGTTTGAACTTCTCGCGAAGGCGATTCCATTCTAGCTTCACACGATGAAGTTCAGCTTGGGTTTGGTCCAAAGTAAAGCTCAGTGGTGCTACCTCCTTCCTAGGTTCTGTTAGATGGGCTTCGATCGGTCCAAGACTATTGGGTGAGGCCATCAAATCTCCTTTCTATATTAATTCACCAAGGTCACTTGAATTTAGAGACAAATATCAAAATGTTTAGTTTCTAGCGGTCATATTGACCAATGTTCATATAACAGTCAAAACCCAACGGTCTCATTTTAATTATAATCATGTTATTAAATGAAACAGTTTTTTTGAGTATAAAAAATAAAATAAAATAACACAAAAAATTAGGAAATAAGATTTATTCAAAATTTTGGGTCGTTACATGAACTGAGCACCATTTAACAAAGAATACGATGGATGGTTCACTAACTAAAGTCATAATCATTTATGAATTTCATATTCTTGCTATCCATATGAGTTTGTTTAAGAATTTTGATGTAATATTTTTTTATCACTACATGTTTAAGAGGGTTTCTCATCATTTTTCTACACATAAATGTTTAGATTTTATATTAAGGCCTATATTTTTTGGTAAAAAATATTAATGTTTTTAAATAATTTTAAGTATAGGCTTAACCAGACTTCACACATTATGTCTAACAGTGGTCATAACTATGGGTTACCCTAAAAGGTTAGAATGTACTAAATTCCATACCTAGAGTCATGGTAAATAATGTAACCAGTCTCTCTAACCTACTCCATGCATTATGACTAATAGTGGTCGTAACTTTGTGTTGCACTTATCCCTACCTAAAGGTAACAAAGAATTTATCATTCCAAAAACATAATTTTATGTTTCAACCACCCATTGAAATTAGTTTTGACCTACGCACTCCCAGGTCTAGCATAATCCAATAGTTTCCCAAGTAATCACTACACATCTAAAAACGATCTCACTCACACTATGACCTACATAAAAATTCACTACAGTTTTAGAGCCTCCTTATCATAGGGATACAACATAACTATGTAACTCTCAATATCCCCAGCTACCCAAACATAGGGTTCACATCTACTACCCACCATGTCACCAATATATATATGTATGTATGTATCACAGTTATTTTCATTACGCTTTAAAATTTTATATTTTCCCAAACAATTTTCTATAAGGGATTAGATAAATGAAATTCCAGTAAAATTAGATCAATTATATAATCGAATAGTGTAGATAGAAATTTTTTCCTAGATAACATGGACTTTCCTCATACATGGGTCCATTATTCCTAGGGAAAAGCACCATACCATGTCTCAAAACATTCTTATTCTATTTTTCACCTTTCCAAAATAGTAAGACTAAAAAACCGTTAATAACAATTTACTAGGTCCTACCACCAATCGGTGCTTGCACCATTGGTAGATATAATACTCTAGGAATGCTGCCCCATATGATAGAGGATGTTAACTAACAGTGAGGGTGTCAAGTAGTATGGTGGGATTCTATAATTGTATATTCGATTAAAAAACAATAGAAATAAAAACACTAATATAAACCTATATAAATAATACATTTAGTCTCACGACGAATATTTTCAATAATAATAAAGAATCTACACATTAAAAAACTATTTTTTTGCAATACACTCAGGTAGTCATAATATAAGCTTAATATTAGAAGATTAAACTATGAAAACTATGACAAATGGTCATGAGTTCTAACTGGGACCCAACACCAATGATTAGTCTTAGAAACCATGAAATCCAAAATGTTATGTTCTTTCACAAATATAAATATACAATATAATATTAATAATAGATCAGGTTCCCAACTTCCATGGTAGAATGTGTAGGTTTTCATTATAACTCGGTAAGACTCAAAATATGGTGTCCCTAAAATTAAAATTCTATAGTTTGTTTCATTGAGATGTGATTTAATTATCAATTTTGATTATCGTGTTAATATTTGACAATTTTATAATTTATGTTAAAGGTTAATAAAAATAATTCTAATGCTTTATCTCTACAATGTCACTCAACATCATTTTGTATCTACGTTTTGCATCACTGGCGAGTCTATAGTCAAGGTACATGTCAAATTTTAAATGGTAACAATGAAAAAAACCATGGAAACCAAGGGAATAATAAACTAAGAGAACCCAAATGGCTCAATATAGCATTCTATCTAAATAAAACTCATACAAAATACAAAGGGGTGAGCCATTCCATTCATTCTAATCCATTCTTCTAGTCTAAACTCAAGGAACCACCCTTGAGATTTAGAAGAATGGTAGTATTATAACCCATGACATATGATGTAGGTATTTTAACAAAATATATCATGTATAATTCAGTTAACTAATCATTAAAAATTAAATGAGGCTATTCCATAAGAATCCAAAATAGTACTTGATGCCATTTAATACATAAGACATTACCTAAATACCAAGGGAGATTCCCCTGGTCATTTCACTTCAATCTCCCCCATTTTCATTTCTTATGAGAACCCTAATCTGGTGTGTGTAGAATTTAGTGTTCTCTATTAATCTGATAACGTGTATTTTATTTTTCAATTGATATTAAATTCATTTATTTTAAAAAAATGGCCTTTTTATTTTTATGAGTCCTGTTATGACTTTTTCCACTTCGTATGTAGAAGCTGTTTCTAGGTAATTATTTTATTAAAAAAATCATGAAGTTATTTAGTTTATTAAATTCATCTTCTATAATATTTAAAACAATATTTTATACCCATTATTGTTTTATATGATTTATCTAAATTATTTTAATTCATGGAAATGAATCCTTTCTTAGACCATTATTGTTTTCCTTATATATCATCCCTTTATAAGATAGAGGTAATAATTTTATCTCTGAAACCGAATGGGTTGAAATTAGTAATAAAAATAAAGGAACTTTCAATAAAAATGTGAATTACTTCTAATAGTTTTATTTTCTATAGTACAAATCTCTTTTGTAATTATGTTTTACATTGCTGACTGGAAGATAATTTTTTTCTTGTTATAGAATGGATAAAAGCTGGATGTATCGTACTGATAGGATATCAACCGTGTTTCAAAATAATTTGTATAATTTTTTAGATTTTTCAATTGACAATGCTTCAGATGGTTTTTGTATACAGTGTCCATGATATAAATGCGTTATAAGACCATAGTTAATATGGGAAGAAGTTAGATACCATATAACTCAATTTGGATTTCAAACAAATTATTATGTTTGGTATCACCACGGAGAGAAGAGTTAATGTTCTATTGGTCATGAACAAAATGGAAGAAGTGGAATAGATAATTTGATATTTGATCGGTGTCTATTTTTCCATCATCCTGGGATAGATGGTTTGTGTGTGGAAGAAGAAAATTATATCAATTCACATGAAGAAAATACTGAAGATGATAATGAGAGAGTTAAAAATTTATTGGATGATGCCAAAACTCCAGCATATTAGGAATGTACTAAAATGTCCATGTTGGAATTTTTAATGAGGTTATATCATGTGAAAACCATGTATACAATTTCTAATACTTCTATTGATTATAATCTTACATTTTGAAGGACTTTCTTCCTGATAATGGGAATGTTACCGCATGGACTTATCCACCAATTGATATGTCTATGTGGGGTAACATGTAATAAGGGAAAATCCAATAGTCATCCAAACCATCACCAAGGTAGGTATGTAAGAAATATGGTCATAATGATAGATCTAGCTTTTTTTTAATGCTTGAGTAGTTTATGGATGATGATGAATATGATCCTTAGATGGAGATAAATGTTTTTCTAATATATTATACCCTCCTATATGTTTTATTTGATATTATAGCTTCCCATTTTTTTTTTCTAAGTAACTAGTTTCTCACTTGTGACTAAAAGTGGAATTAACATCAAGAATCATGAGTATATATTCACTTTTTTCAAGTGGTTATTGTGTAAAAAAAAATTATCTCAATTAATATTTTTATAAGATTGTTTGGAAACCTTTAAACTTTTATACTTTACATATGAGAATATTTGACTCACAACCCCCCCCCCCCCCTAATCATTTTGTCGAGCATCCCTTCCTAGGTCGCGCATCCCCCATAGGTCGAGCATCCCATTCTACATTTTTATGATTCTATTATTCTTTGACAGTGAGTAGCTATTATTTTTCTTCCATGGTTAATTGATTCATTGATTAAGTTGGGTTAATATTTTTCTGGTTTATTTGGTTATTAGTTTTTTTTTGTTTGAGCTGCTATTAATTGTTTAGTTTGAACTTTCCCTCAACTGAAAGGCTTTTTTCATGGATGTGGTTATGTTGATTCATTGTTTAGTTTGATTCATTGTATAGTTTGAGTTTTCGTCCATGGTTAATTGATTTGGCTATTCGTTTTGTTTATTCATTGTTTAGTTTGATGGTGAGTCACTAATATTTATCTAGCATCCCCTTCTATTTATTTTTTAGCATGGTTAATATTTTTATGGCATGGTTATTCTTTGACAGTGAGTCACTAATATTTTTCTTTTTTCTCGAATGGTTAATAGAATGGGTGGGAGCAGGGGGTGAAGTTGGGTACAGGGGTGGGGCTAGGTGCAGGGGGTGGGGCTAGGTATTGGGAGTGGTGCAGGGGGGTGGGGGTTTGGAGCTGGGATGAGGGGGGATGAGTGCATGGGTGGATGTTGGGGGGATGGGTGTTGTGGGAGGGGGCTGGTGTAGGGGTAGTGGGGGTGTCTAGGAGGGGGAAGTGGGGGTTTAGGTGGGGGGGTGCTATTGGGGGTGCATGTGGGGGGGGGGGGGGCAGTGGGGGTGAAGGTTGGGGGTGTTGTGGTGTAGGGGGAAAGGGGTGAAGGGGGAAGGGGTGCAGGGGGAGGGGGAGTCAATGGGGTGTCTATGGGGGGAAGGGGGGTTCATGGGGATATTTCTATATAGAGAACTAGAAACCAAACATAGAAAATTCCATTGATTTGATTCCATGACATGAAACCGAGAATGAATTGAATATAAAATTCAAGACATAATGGTAATTTTATATAATTTTTTGAAAGACATTAGTAACAAATTGTTGTTTTGTTAATAAAATTGACTTCACATACACCATGCTTGTAGAATTGATGATTTTGAGTTTAATCATGAGTGTGAAATATTTGATATAATGAACATTGCAATGTATCATGGTTGGATAGTTGGTCCCCATGTATCCACTTTTAAATCTTATACCTTTATATTTTTTTAGAAAAAATATTTTTTAAATTCTCTCACTTTATAGTTTTCATTTTACATTTTTCTGTTTTCCTTTTCTTAATATCCATGTTTGCACGTATATGCATGCAAGGGGGTGTCCAGGGGGGTTTCTAGAGGTGTCCAAGGGGGTCTAGTTGGGGGTGTTGAGGGGGGTGTCCAGGGGGTCCATGGGGAAGGGGGCAGTGTAAAGTGGGAGGGGAGTGGGTTTGGGGATGCTGGGGGAGGGGGTTGTCGAGGGGGAGTTCCATGGGGTGTCCGGGGGGGGTTTCTGGGGGTGTTCGGGGGGGGGGGTGTCCAGGGGGTGTCTAGGATGTCAAGGAGGGGTAGTGGTGGGTTGTACCGGGAGGGGGTTGTCCTGAAGGGGGTGAAGGGGCTGTGGGGGGGGGGGGGGTAGTTTGGTAGGGGCAGGGAGGGGGCAGGGGTGCATGTGGAAGGGGGTTGTGCAGCAGGGGGGTCAGGGGGACTATGTAGGGAGTTGTCAAGGAGGGAAGGGAGGGGGCATGTAGAGTGGGGTGCATGGGGAGGGGGTATATCCATGAGGGAAGGGGGTGAAGGGTGATGGGGGAAGACTTCAGGTGGAATGGAGGGGGGAAGGGGGTGTGGGGTGAAGGGGTTGTCCCAGAGGGGGGAAGGGGGTGTGGGGGTGCAGGGGGTGAGGCTGTCCAGGAGGGGTCATCTTGGGGGTGAAGGGTGATGGGGGGTAGTGTGCAGGGGGCAGGGAGGGGGTGGGGGGTGTGGGGGAGCAGGGGGGAGGGGGCTATCCAGAGGGGGGGTGGTCAGGGGGACTGTGAATATATGAAGGTGAAAGAGCTCAAAAGAGCTTTAGGATTATTGTTTTTGGGTTCCTAATGGATATTATTTTTCAATCATTTGTTGATTTTGATGACTTATATTGTTATGAATGATTGGGATGCAATCTATGTAGAGATACAACAACAATTCATAGTCAAATAAATTTATTTTCTTCAACAACATGAAACCGGGATTGATGTGAATATAAAATTCATGAGGTAATGGTAATTTTATACCATTTTTTGCAAGACATTAGTAACCATTGGATGCGTTTTTAATCAAATTTATTTGGCATACACCATGCATGCAGAATTGATGATTTCGAGTTTACTCCTGAGTGTGAAATATTCGATCTTCTGTACATTGCGTTGCATCATGGTTGTATATTTGATCCCCATGTATGCAATTTTGAATCCTATACGATAATATTTTTTTAGAAAAAATATGTATACATTCTCACAGTTTATAGTCATTTTTTCTGATTTCTCATCTTTGCTTTTCTTAATATGCCTGTTTTCACGTATATGTATGCATGGGGGTGTCCAGGGGGTTTCCAGGGGGTTTCCAGGGGGTTCTAGTGGGGGTGTTCATGGGGGGTGTCTAGGGGGTGTCTAGGGGGTGTACAGGGTGGTCCAGTGGGAGTTGTATGGGGGGGTGTCAGGGGGGGTGTTAGGGGGGTGTTTTGGGGGTCTAGTGGGGCTATTAGTGGGTGTCTAAGGGGGTTTCCTTGAGGTGGGGGTGTCTAGGTGGGGAGGGAGAGTCGAGGGGGTATCCATGGGGCTGCGCAGGGGGTGTCTAGTGGGGGTTCAGTGGGGGGTGTTGAGGGGGTGGGTGTTTAGGGGGGAGGGGGACCAGGGGGGTCAGGGGTTTCTATGGGTTCTAGGGGGTTGTCTGGGGGGAGGGTCCTGGGGGTCTCTAGGGGGTGTCTATGGGGGGGTGTCTATAGGGGTGTGTCTAGGGGCGAGAGGGTGTCTAGGGGGCGGGGGTGTTCAGAGGGGGGGGGGGTCTAGGGGGAGTCCATGGAGGTGTCTAGGGGGTTTCCAAGGGTTGGTGTCCATGGGGGGTCTTATGGGGGTGTCAAGGATGGTCCTATAGATGGTGTCCCATGGGGGTGTCCCGCAAGGGGTGTCTAGGGGGGTGTCCAGTGGGTGGTGTGCAAGGGGTGTCTGGGGGGGGGTCCAGGGGGTGTCTTAGGGGGAGGAGGTGTCTAGGGGGTGGAAGGGGGTTCTCTCTAGGGGGATATTGGGGTGTGGAAGGTGGGGTGGTTTCACAGTGGTTCCATTGTTTCTGATAAGATAACTTCTATTTTTTCATAGTGGTTTGAATTTTGGTCAGTTGGAGAAAAGTGAAACTAAGGCTGGTACTTTTTATTTCTAGGAAAACCATCTATACCCACAGTTCCTTAAAACATTGGTATATATGATGATGCAATCTATATTTACCCAATGATAAAAAAACTGTGGGTATGTGTGTGGTGAACAATACTATATATAACCATGGTTTACATAACCATGGGGATATAATTTGTTTTGTAAAAATGTATACTGATGGTTTTGTAAACCGTGGGTATAAGTGTATACCTACGGTATTCTTTAACCCTATGTAATTTGAAATTTCAGTGGTCTATACCCACTGATTCAACAAAATCGTGGGCATAGGGAAATCCCGACACCTCGGGATCCCGCGGTTCATTAAACTATGGTAATATCCTATGCCCACATTTTCATGGTCTATAATCGTGATTTCAAACCGCGAGTATAGGGAAATTTCCTAGTAGTGCAGGAATTGAATTATTAAAAGAAATTTTAATATATATTCCACCACTGCACACTTTCTCAGGGACAAGAACCAAAAAATTATAGTATAATAAATATTGGATCATAATTGTATACTTTATATTACCAAACATGGAATGGAAGAAGCCAACACACAATCTATGTGTTTTTTAATCTTATATATATATATATTCAATTCTGACTTGTTGGTTCAAGTATTTCATATCTTTTGAAATGTATTCCTATCCACAAAACCATAAAAAGACATGAAACCATATTAGATACAAAGAGAGTGGAGATGAATGATAATAAGAATTATAAATTAAGGTAATATAACATATGTTTACTTAAATAAATTCAAATAATAATTTAAATTTAATTACATGGAAAACAACTGCAACACAGTTATAACAATATATTATCCCTTTACAACATCAAAGATGTAAATTTTAAAAATATTTAATGAATAATATTTTCCACATATTAATGACTCATAAGAAAAATATAAGAATTATCAAATATATAAAAATGTGTGTTAACTTTGATACCCCATCATCTTCTTGAGGATTATTTGAAGGCACCGAAACCTGAAAATTTAATATCCTTTATAATGAATCCTTAAATTTCAGATACTTATTAAAAAGGTAAGTGAAAGAAAATTTTATAACAACTTATATATTTAATGATAAATAAAAAATGAAAAACAACAAATACCTCATATTTCAATTAAAGACAAATATTAGATATCCAATGTAAAAAAATGACCAATAAATTGTCCAACTGTGGACACCAACTCAGTAGGTAGTCACCTGGTGTAGTTGAATTAATGACATAATTTACCATAACTCTTACCTGATCTCAATGCTTACGATTATTATTTACATAATCCAACAGATAATGTAAAATCATTTATAATGAAACACATACATGGGGATCCCCGGTGTAAAAATCACAGTACCCAGTTGGGGTTGAATGAGGAGGTGGCTGATCTAGGTAGGCAGGAAACGTAGGTTGTGTATGTCTCATGTATTCTATAAGTATACCTGATATGGATTTCTTAATTCCATACTTTAATAACTTATTCAAGTGTCTCATTTCATCCTTTAAAAAATCAATTTCTCTTTCATATTCTTCCCTCATTGATGTTGTACTCGGGGTGTGAAAAAAAAGTTTTTAACATCGATACCCTCTTTATGCCCTCTGACATCACTCGAGTGTTCCATATTTCATAAATTAGTGGTATAGAATATACATCCTACCCTAATAGATTAAAACCCCCTATACCATTTTCTCTTAAAGGGCATCCAAAAAAAATATTTTCAAAAGTCATATATATGAAACAAGTTTAAAAAATATTAATATTATAGAAAATTAACAATTAATTAACTATAATCTTATCAGCCACTTCCTTTGTTGGATTCATAACATACATATTTGTTTTTATCATTCTCACAAATCTCTATTTTTATGATGAGGGGGAGTAGATATAGGGTCACATGGAACCTCTTAGGATCCACTACTTGGATTTGATCTTATTTCACTAAATTTTTCAACAATTATTTTCTCCTATAATAAAGTATACCCTCCATATAGCAATGTTTGGGGGTATATATTCTGAGACTTTATCTATTGGAGTGTATTACTGTAGTCCAACTATATAATAAAAATTAAATAAGTTATCATGAAATTAATATTAATTAAACAAATAAATTTTAAAAACAACAAAAACATACAATAAAGGCTTCCTATGGCTGATTGGAGACAAGTTTTTTCCATGTATCTGTACTTATAAAATCATACATAAGTCATGTATTTTCAGTTTATTACTCCAATAACTATAAAATGATGTAAAATTTGACTTAAAATCTTTCCATCTTGTTTCCCCAAAGGATAGACACTTTTTATTAATTTCATTCAAATCTTGAATGTAAAATATCATACGTTAATGAATAGATAAAATATTAATAAATGTATAATATTTAAACCATTATAAAACAAAATAAACTAGTTTAGAAATTTTATCGTTACGGACTCCAATAACATATCAGTCATCGATTGGTCAATGCTCTACTAATATGTGAATAAAATACTTATACCATAATGACTCTATATAGTTAGGTATGTCCTAAAATGCATAAAATTTGGGACAATAGGGTGGAAATTCTCATTAATGTTTATTATAAACCTCTGATCTCAACGGGAAAGTGAAAATTTTGTTAGACGTTTAATTCTACACATACCATATTTAGGCATTATCCTATATGTAAAATAAAAATAGTTTTACATAATATTAAGAAATACAAGTTTAATTTAATTAAATAATTTAATTATTTTAGATATATATTTATATTAAGAAACACACATATCACAGTTCAACATCCCATGTGTCTATCATTTAAAATGATGTCTTCTACTATTATAATGTATGTATATGTGAATTTTATTAAAATTAAATAATTGTAAAAAATAAAAAATAGATTGTTCATCGTAGAAAATAAAATATTAAATGCTGTAATTTTTAACACAAAAAATGAGAAACTAAAAATAGTGAATATAAAAATTAACAACAAAAACATGACTTAAATGATTATCATCTAAACGTGTGTAATTTTGTGCACCTATATTTGATTAGAAATTAATAAATGACATAATTAAAAATGTAATTGTTCATAATATAATGAAAATTATAAATATTATATTTAATAATAGTGTATAGATGGAAATGAAATCATTTACAATTAATGACTAGTTGAAACCAAGAAAACAGATCCCCTCACATAAATGATCTACTTATGATCAATCAATTATATCGAATGGAATGAGATAAGTGTTAAACACAATGATGAAGGTTAAATTTTTAACCTAAAATGGTTGTCTAAATATAATTTATATAAAAAATATTAAAAAAATGTAGGAATGCTAAAAATTTATATATTTAAATATCAAATTTAAAAAATAAAATATTGAATTTTTTTTATTTAAAAAACATATTACTTGATTCATTAGGAGAGTAAGGGAGTGTTTCCCATATTCCTTCTAAATGACCATTCTTATCACATGGGTTACGTCCACATAATAGTTATTACTATCATTGAGTAATCATCCAAAGATGAATAAATTTTAGATAAGACTTCAACATCATTAATAATATCATCACCGAAATTAATTTTTTCACTTGAAAAATAACAGAGCATTGATTAGTTCATGGGTCAAAAACATAAAATATTTGTTCTTAATGTGTCTTTATGATAAATGATTCCACATTTCAACTAATTATTTTCAAAACAAAAAGTGTAAATCTCTACTCATTATGTTTTACACGACTACCACTATCATCCCAGTTATACTTAAATTCCACTACATGAAATTAAGTATAATAAATCTCCCATATATCCTCAAAAACTCCAAAATATGATATTGATATAGAAATTGGGTATTTATCATTGGAAATTGAAAAAAGCAGTGCTTCAATGACAACCATTACACAAATATTGTAAACAGCAAACTTATCATCCTGTTTTTAGTGTGTAAATTATGAAACCATTACTATCCAAACTGGACAACATGATCTCAATAACACTTAGCCTCCCATATTAACAATTTCATTATTTCTGATATATATTAATAAATATTGATTTTCTCCATAAACCACGAATTGATTTTTTCTGTTCATTCATCAACAAATTTTCATTTCATTTTGGATTCTATACATTCAATCCAACAATATGTGATGATATATATGGTATAACCTCTCATATATTTTTCAAAATTCATAATTGTAAATTAATATATTCATCACATGGAGTTAACATTACCTTTAATCCAGAAATACCTTTACCTTCACTATAATCTATCAAATGTTGTGTTTTATTGAGACCAAGGTGGTCCACATTAGAAAAATAATCAGTAAAAAATAAATTACCTGTTTTGATATATATTTTGGAACATTAAAGTCCTCTGGTCAATGTAGATTCTTAATATATCTCCTCAAAACATTCATATTCATATCTTTCAAAATCATGCATCTATTGTAAATAAAAAAACCCACATATTATTATCTCTAGTACTAAATTATTTAGTGGATGGACCATTATAACAAAAAATGATGGAAAATACATTTATATTTGAAAATGTATGATGAAACCTTCATTCTCCAATATATAAAACAAATTTTGATTTATGGATTTTCTATAAATTAAATTGAAAATGAAATTCAACCTGATGATAGAATTTCTGACATGTATATAAATTATTATACACAATGTAATTAGTATCAATTATTGCATAAATACTTTATAAACAATAGATTTCATACCACTAACTTTAAATACTTCAATTACACAAAACTTTTAACATTTTAAAACCCCCACATGGTACATTAATAACATCGAGACTGTGATAGAAATTTATCTTATTCATCTTGATTAATGTGTTATAAGATGAAGAAAAATATGTACTATTTAGTTTCATTGGGGGAGCTAACTACAATCATCTTCCCATCATTATTAAGTCCAGTATTACTTGTAATTAATCTTTTGTTTTTACTTTTATGTTTAACAATGTTTCAATTAGACTGTCACAAATGTTTTTCTCTAAACACACAATATAAATGTTATTTTTTATGTCTAAAAATTTCTAGTAAGTTATTTTGAATAAAATTGGTTGTTTCTTCCATGTATTTGTTTAATGACCCAAACATCTTTTCTTTTTAAAAACGATATCAATGTTTTACACCATCTCATAATATTCATTAGCTAACAATGTTAATGGGGAAAATCATACTCTTTTAAACCATTAAATGTATTTTTTATAAGTTTAGTCAATTTAAAAAAAAATATTTGATTTATCAGGTATGTTGTTATTATTCCATTATACAATTGATGATATGAAGTCCCCTCTTCAAAAATTGGAAAAGATGTATATCCTTTAACACTGTATCTATATTTGTGTCTATATATAAGAAAGTCATTTATAGTAAACAAAAAAAATACTCTTTCTTATATGAATCAAATCTTATAACACCCTTCTCCCACAAAAATTTTAAATCATCAATCAATGGTGATAAGTAATCATTAATATCATTTAAAAATAGTAGTAGTCTAGAAATCATCATGTGTGTCATCACTTATTTCTTCTTTATACATATATTTGGGGAAAATTTGTAGAAAACCAACATAACAGGCCACGAACTATGTTGCATATTGAGCTTTTGATGTGGACTCATTCTTTCTTTGCAAAACCAATTCTACAATTTACAAATTCATTTCAAAAATACAAAAAAAAAAATCGAATTTATTCCTATATGATGAATTAGTAGGGTGATATAAGTTTACATACGATATTTAATCATTTTTATGTCATCTTATCCTATTTCAATAATTTGATTTTGCAAAGAGACACTTCAAACATAGATTTATTGGAAGATACTATATTACTTAAGTGGGTGGTTTGGTCACTATTCTTAATAATGGATCAAAATTAGATTTATCATCCATCTTAGATCATGATGTCCCACATATAATTTATTATGATAAGCTTTCATAATTTTTCCTACACATCACATACTTTTTAGGGTAATCATGTATATTTTTATACCCCAATCTCATTGGACAAAATATTTTTCCCAAATAATTTGAATCTAGAAGCTCTTTCCCTTTTGGAAGTATCCTTTATAAAAATACATTAAATTCCATAAAAATGTTATCAATCCAACCATGTCTTTCTTTAAATAGAACTAATATTATAATAACCAATAACACTATAAAAATAGTGAAACATGAGAATAATGGTTTTATATTATCTATATATATCCATTCATCTATTTTTTAGGTGGTTTCAAAACCTACACAATGAATTAATTTTTCAAGATGATCCTTTATCTCATGTTATACAACTTTATTTTCATTAGATCATTACTTGTTTTTTTATTTCACCATGATAGGTCCAACATGTATAATTAAAAATAAAACCATTGAAAATCAGATGGTCTTTGACTTATATATACACTAATTCACTTATATTCAAACACTTCAAGAATAAACATACACAACACATATTTTTTTCAAGATTTATTTAGATAATTCCAAAAAATTGGAAACCAATTTCTCATATTCATCGCTAATTATTCAAAAAATTATCCAATTTTGGCCCATTAATTACTTAAAATTCTTCAATATAGTAGATGAATGTATTAAAACATATAACCATTTATAAACAAATAAAATTAAAATAAATAACCATATACATATGTAAACATGAATAAATTTTTAAATAATAATTTATATATTAAAAACAATTTAAAAATGATACACAATTTACAAGCATAAAAAAAATTTATTGAAAAGTAATTATAATGATATAAAATTATAAATGAAATTAAAATTTAAAAAAACCATCCTCAAACTAATTATAATGATAAAAAATTTATAATTTCGAATAATTATTAATACAAACACTTTCAAAATAAATTAAAATAAAAAAATTAATCACAGTTAATTGATAACATTAATAAAATACAAAAGAAAATTACAATTGAAAATTAGATGCATACAAATAAATGAATGTATGAAAGTAATTTATAATTAAAAAATATTTAATTGATCATCTATTTTTTTTATAAATATGGTGGTAGAAAATTGAAAATATTTACTGAATTTTGATCCATTCACTTGCGGGTAGTGGAAATGGGGTCAACACTTTAATATTTAATAGAAATATTTTCCAAAACTGTTACAAACACGAATTTTATCAATGCACTTTCCCTTATTATAATTGTGTGAAATTTAGTGATGTAATATGAATCACATGAACCACATGATGAAACTAACAACATTTTATTAATTTAATCACTAAATTTATAGAATGAATATTTTCATAAGAATTTAAAATATGATAATGAAATAAAAAACTATATTATAATGTAACTGAAATATGAATATGTGGATATTTTGGGTCCACCAAAATAAGCACACTCATGTGTAACAATGTCAAAATAATGTATAATGGTAATAATGTGGTATGAATTTTTAAAATTAAAATATATAAAACCTTTAGATACACACGAACTAAATGAATAATTAATTATGTAAGAAGTATTTATAGGATGTAGGTAACTCATATGATCGTTACAAATCTGATTGATTAAATATTAATCCGACCATTGGACTAGTAATTTGATTGATCCGAATAGTAAGTAGACTTATAAAATAGTATCCTCACCTATGGAAGTGTAAAATAATATTTAAGTGTCCTATGAAAATAAAATATGGTATATTAATATCATGTTACAAGTAAATAAATGTGTTAAATATAATAATTTAATTGATTGATTTTTTGTATATAATAAATGATTTAATTGAACTTTTATAATAAATAGATGATTTAAAATAATGTTTATTTTTTTAAATGGATTATTAAATTAATATTATGTCTAATCATACTGATAAGATAAATTTTGGAGACCATACATTATTTTTCAATGGGTGAGAACATTGATTATAATATTAAAATTGGAATTTTTCAATTAGATGAGGATTTTATTTAATAATTAAATTTTTCTTGGTCATAGTATAGATTGTAAATAAATCCATCAACTCATGTAAAAGGATATTAAAAAAATATTGTCATATTACATTCATATTCAATGAATCTTTGGTCTTTTAATTCATCATAGCTTGGAGGTTTTGTGGTTGTTGACTTTCTCATGATCAATCAACTTATTATGATCAATGACCTTTATCACCCTTCACAAATATTTATTCTTTTCCTCCATGTCCATATTTTAACTTCCCAACAATTTTATCCTATGCGTAATCCTAGTTTTTTATTAACTCTTATTTCCATTTCCCTCTTTTTAAGAGAATGTTTTATTATCCCTTTTTATGATGTGGTGTTTCCACAAAGAAATTAAATATCAAACCCTTTATTAATGATCAGAAGTTGAAATTACGAGAAATTTATTTTAAGGGGGTAAATTTTAGCACCATGAGTTTTTATAATATATTTATTTTTAAATAAATTCATCTTCTATGATATCTTATCATGCACACAACATTGGGTTTAAAAAAATGTGATACTCTATTAAAATATTATTATTTGAACATGGCCATTTAAATCTTGTCGTTAAGTTAGAAGGTAGGAATATGGAATCTTAAATTATAAGAATCATATGTTCTAAATATGTATAAAATAAATTCAATTATTATCTACTGATTATAAAAAAATAAGTTCCATTTGAAAGAAGAAGAAATGTTTTCAGAAAAATAGTTTTTTATTAAAGGTGATTTAATTGTTCTTTTGACAGATAATTTAAAATTATTTATTCTTAATATTAAGAAATTCATATTAAAAAATGAACTTCATTATTTAAATTAGAATTTCAAAATATTCATAGGGTGAATTTTTTGGGATTTTTCTGAGCAGTTTCATTTTTTTGTTGAATAATGAAAATAATGATTTTTAATTTTATTTTTGTTTAAATAATTTACAAGTCCAATTATATTTTAATTTGGGTTTTATAGAAAAATAATTTAACTTATATATTAATTATTAAAATTTATGTCATTTGAATCAATTCTATATTGAATTTTGGTACTAAAAAATTCTCTATAAAGCACCACTTTTCTCTTTTGGGAACCTGCATTCTTGTCGAGCCAATGTATTTTTTTAATTAAATTTTTCCAATTATATGAATGGAATTTAGAAAATTTTAATCTAAATTTAGAATCATAGTAATTTATATTATATAATATGTTTAATTTAATTATTTACCATAAAGAATATTGAAAATAATAAAAATTATTTACCGCAATTGAGGGAAAAACAGTATATCACAAGGTTAAACTTAAATGATAATGGTTAAAATGAGAGGAAAATTTTATAATTCCTATTTAATGGAAATATTTAGAACATATATTGTCTAAGGCTCTAAAATATTCCATTTTAATCCTTTTTTAATCTCAAAAAAATCTGTGGAATTCTTTATTTTCAAATATTCCACATGTGTTCTCTCACCCACTAATAATTGGTAACCACCTCTCTACTTATTTCCACAAATAAAAACCATTAGTTCATAGAAAACCTTTTCAAGATACTTAATTACTTCCCTAATATCATCCTTAAAACCTTTTTTGATTATAAATTCAATTTACGATGGATTTTAGTGTAAAACTAAAGAAGTTGTTCGATAAATATGCACCGTCTTTTACCGAGTTTTCATTTTATTTATTCATAAAACTTATTATAATATTTCTTAATCATGATGAAATTATAAATTAAATATATTCCATATAATATATTTTTCTTTTGTGGTCATGACCTAATACTATCTCCTCCCCCCTCAAATGGGAAACGAAATCATTGATCGTTGGTAAGGCGAACTACCATCTCACAAACTGAATTGATTCATATTTCGTCACTGATTCTCAAATATGGATATAGATATTTGTTTAAATTTTATATATGAATTTTATGATACCATTATACTTATTTAATTATAATATAAAATAGCCTTTCTTACATTCCATTCGGTATAGAATACGACAATGTCCCTCGTGTGTGCGGCAGATTACCGCCTCACGAAACGATGTGACTATTTATTCCCTTATGATTTTCCTAAAATGTAATAAAGAATAATTTTATGTTTATATATGATAATAATGATATATAAATAATAATATAATATAAATATAACATATAATTTCTTACCTTACCATTCATTAAATAATTGATAATGTTGTTTGTGTGATCAGCGGACTACCGCATCATGAAGTAATGTTATTCGTTTCAATACAACATCACATGGATGGTAGTGTAAATAATATTTTAAAAATATTATTAAATTTATGAAAAAATTATAATCCTGGAAAGATAAAATAACACTTAACTTCCATCTATCATTGTAATCAGAAAATGGAAACAATATTCAAGCGAACGTATGACCTACTATCTCAATGATTGTAACATACATCCTTTATCGTAACCATATTTCATGGATGGTTATGAAATTATTATTTACATATAAGAATTATAATTATTTCATGATTAAAAGTATGGATATTATTAATTAATAACCTCATTGACCATTTTAAACTTATCAATGTGATTTTGGACATATGAGTCGTTTATCATTAAAATGAACAATGTGAAATTAATTGATTAAGTAATTGAATTTATCATGGTAAAAAAATAAAATAAAAAAAATAAAAAACATTAAAAATATTATTAACAAATTAAATAATTAACATAATTTTATTATTTTGTAAAATATGGAATGCACGTACTGATACGGGCTTGAGGAAAGGGGTTTCTTAACTTAATTTCCTTTCATTGGATTAAAATTATAAATTAGTGATTATGTTATGATAAATTTACGTGTGTAGTGACATTTTATTATTTTATATTTTATTTCCACTTGTTTAATTGGGATATACATTTGATACACATAATCAATTAAATAATTAATCACCACTTCAATGGTATGATCTTTGTAGGGGTTTCACCTCAAAACATCTTTCTTAGGGATACGTGTTATTATAAGCACATAATTTATATTAAATTGTATATATATTTCCCCTTTACATAATATATCATGAATCCTTTATACTTCATGATATTTTATGATACAATTAATTTACATCCTTCATGGTAGTTATGATTCGAATGCTACCAATGTGGTAAGCCTTTATGTTCCAATCTGATTTTAAATAGGATTATTTATGCTTGAATTTACATTGTTGGAAATTATTTTATAATTTCCCAATAAAACACTTATATATTAATCCCCTCTTTTTATTCATGATATTTTCATGTAATATTACCATTTTTCATTTTTTTTCTTAATGAGATAGAGAAACTGATTTTAATGAAAATCGACATTATTTCTCTCTTCGGTCAAAAACCCTTTCTCTTTCATGTCCATGTATTCTTTAAAGTGTATTAAAAATGTTTTTAAAATTATTCAATGATATTTTAAATTTATTTTTTCCTTTTTTACATTTTCACAAACTGCTTTAAAATGAATGTTCTTTCCATTTCCCGAATTTGATACTTCTTGACTTTTCATCGAAAATATTAAAAGAATATTTGTTTTAATGTTCATGGAATGAAATTTTTTTAACCATAATTTTCATCAAATATTAATTTATAATTGTCTATTTTTATTTTCAAATAAAACAATTTTCATAATATTTTGTGAATTTTTGTTTTTAAAAACTGACTTTAAAAGTGGAGGGTTGTTTTCCTCAAGAATGAATTTTAATATTTCTAAAAGTATTTCTATTTATCAACGATATCAGCCTTTAATGTTGTGTAATTCTTTAAATGTTGTATATATGACTCTTGAATATTTTAATTTTTCACTCTCCCTTATATTTATAGGGTAATACATGTCTTATGTTCATCTCTCAAATGTCATCATTATGAAATTTCACTTTTAAAATGATATGTGATATGATTATGAAACTCATGTATTTCGATTGGTAATTTATATTTTAGGCCTTATGATCCGTTAAGTTTTGGTGGCACACATAAATCATTAAAATGTTAGGATGGGTGCACCCAGATAGAGCTCAATACATTGGGTAAAACTTTAGTCTCATGAGCCGTCATGTATGGGATTTGGGAGTAAACCTAATACATTACAGGACTATGTTCACCATGTGACATTGTCTTGTCTGCCTGAATGGCCCGAAGGCCTTAATTTTTATTTATTTTTGATAACCCCCCTTTCAAGGGATGAGGGGGAACCCTTACAAGGCCCGTAGGCTCATATATTACAAGGCCCATAGGCTTAGGAGATTACATGACCTGAAGGTATCAGGGAATTCAACTAGACTATCTACAAGGAACTGCCCCTCCCCAGCATCTTCATCCTGATAGTATCTCTCTACCTTTGCATGACCGTCTGGCTAGGCTTCCCGTGCAAGTAGTGGCTTGTACCGATGGCATAGCCGTACCCTCTCATTCTGAAAATCCATTTGGCTCTGCTCTGGTGAGTGCACCTTCGCTGAATCCTCTTCAGGGGCAGCTCCTTTTTTGTAGTGTGTCTGGGGCCTGCATTCATGTGGCCCAAATGCCTTGGGGTTGCCCTAAGGCCTTAAGGTGGCCCAAAGGCCTTGAGAATCAACTGGCCTGAAGGCCTTAGGTTTCCCGAAAGCCTTGCAGGACCCGAGGACCAAACCGGTGGCCTGAAGGCTGAGATGGATGAATAGTTCCAGCTGCTATAGTATCAAACAGTGACTTCTACAGTAATGCTACAGGACATGAAAATAGGCCTCCACCCGGATTTGATCTCAGGTCTCTTGGATGCACCTAGCAAGTCCTCACCAAGTGGGCTGAGGATCTTGTGCAATGACATTGTCTTGTAATTAATCATTAAATCATGTTTATGTTATGTTATAATTTATTTCCACATTTCCTATAATGTTTTGATATTATGATATTGTGTTCTTTATGTTATTATCTCATTTGTTTACTCATCATCCTTTACTTTTTTGATATCATGTTATACTCTTGACGCACATGTCATGTTTAATTATCATGAATAATTCCTTATTGGTCATTTTAGCTCACCAATTTCTTTATGTACTCCGTAGGATATCCTATGTTGTTTTAGGAGATCAAATAGATATTAGGAGCTCATTATGGGTAATTAAACAAGGTTTCCTTATTTTAAGTTCCTTTTGATGTATTATAACCTCATTTATCCAATGAAACTATAAATTTATGATCCTTGTGTTGTATTAATGGATATTTATATTTAAGAATACTGTAATAATATGTGTAAAAAGGTATGGTCGCTATAATGATTGATTTATTTCATACTACAACTCATATGATATCCATTTTTCAATATAGTTGGCATATGGTTATGGGATAATGTTGTTATTTGTGAAACATGTATTGAAACTTAAAATTCAAATCATTAATCCCGTTTGTACATACATTCATGTCTATGATTTGTAGAAGAAAATGTGTGCATAATAATAATCCGACTCTATATTTTAATTTTTAATGAATGAATGCAAGACTCGTTATTGATCATTACTTTACTTATATAATCAGTCGGATGTGTATAAGGAAATGTGAGTTTATGAATAAACCCACTCTAATGTTTAGTGATAAATGAATGTTTTGTTAAGATATTGATTGGATCACTTCTCGATGTATCTAAAGTATTCTTACTAATTACATTAACTTCATTACTTTTACATTCCTCTAGTTTCATAAAGTAATGTCAATAAGAACATGAATCTACCTAAAGATTATACTTGAAATAGTTCACACATATCTTACTCAACTAGTTTTATAATATTTTCAATTGTATCACCTTTTATTCTTAAGGTGTTTTTGTCATTATACCATATACAAACTTATGTCTAATACCCTGGAGTTTTGGATCATGATGATTCTAAACACCCTTCTCGTCCATTCCCTTACATTTTCTTTGTGATTTACATGACCAGGATTTATTTTTACATAACTCAGGATTACCAAGTCTTATATTTTATATTCATCATCTATTACTGAGGATTCAATTATCACATAACGATAGGATGAGTACGACCCACCACAAAAAACATCCATTCCTAAATAAAATAGTGTCTTGATATGTTGAATGGACACATAAGATAAATGTTTTGGTTATGTTCAATACAAATTATTAGTTCAACTGGAATCAATAAACATGAAAAAATAGAAGTTGGGTTCCTCTTATCGCTGACATATGAATCACCCTTTCTCATTTATTTGGAGAATACATATCTCTTCTTCTAATAATTTTGAATTGACATGGTTACAGTATTAGGATGCAAATATGTGACACATATCTAGTCTCTAATACTTAATTATTATGACTAAAATACCACATGAAATGATTAATAAACATGAATTTGAATCCTCTTATTTATTTTACTTCAATTCATTGTGGTTTATGTTAATGTGACCTTTATTTCCATAGTAGAAGAAAATAGAAACACATTCTATGGGATCCCTCTTTTCCTTTTGGTTTCATATAAAGTCATTGTAAAATCTCCATTAACATAAAAATAGTTCGGGTTTTTAAAACATGTATTTAAATTTGTTCACCACGAGAACTAAACATTTAACTTTCTTATGTTCTTATTAACTTGGAAAACCTTACCAAAAGATACTAAAACAGTTTCTCTATAAGGATTATTTTACAATCCTATAAAAAACTTGATTAACTATTTGATAAGTATAATATAATGGGATGTACTGGAGGATCATGATTCATCTTTCAATTTATGCATGTTCTGTGTAATAACAATATCATTCATTTCTCACATCACTTTCTCCTCACACACTTCCCAAATACTATGATTCATATTTCAAAAGAATTTGATGAGGATGATTCACTTATGTTTTTTTTAATTTTCTATCCATGAATATTTTTAATCATTATTTTATTTATTTATGTTAAGAAGTGATGCAATGCATTCCCTTTTATGTACAATCCCTTTTAATAACATGTTGTTGATATGACATTTGTTTTATATATAGAATAAATGTTATTAAATTTATAATAGTGGGTGATTTGGGCATGAAACTATCACTTTTATATATTTTATCCCACTACCTTTGGAGGGATGGTATATATCTCTTCCAACACTGTTTACGATGGTCCAATGTTTTTTGAGGATATTCATTCTCCACAAAGAAACATTTTAGTTCGTAACGTGTGTCAGATACTCAAAACTGATCAAAAGTGCACAGATTGATACTTTAGGATAATGATCAATGACTTATTTTTGATGTTTATAAATTAACTACACATAAATCTGATACACGATGTTATTGATGTGACGAAAAATATTTGTTTTCATTAATAATCAATATTTTAGTTCAAAACATGCATCATATTATCAATTTCAATAAAACATACAAAAGGAAAAAAATTCATGATTCATTTTTTATGTGTATGAATCAACAACATGTAAATTTGAGATATAATGCGACAGGAGTGATTAAAGTGTGTGTTTTTAGTATAAAAGTATCATTTTAGCGCACAATAGTTGACACTGAGTCAAAATCAAGAAATTGAACTTGTATTTACATTATAATTAAGGATAACTATATGTTATTCATTTGGGATGTATAAAAATCAACCATGCATCAATATAACACATGGTTTGACCAGTATGACTCAATGTGCGTGTTTTTAGTATAAAAGTAACATATATTTTTTCACAATGTGTAGTACAAAATCAAAATTGAGAGTACACACCCAAATTTTTCATTATAATTTATGATAATGAATCATGATTCATTTTTGATGTAAAATCATTAACTATGCATCAATATGACACACTATTTGATTGGATTGACTAAAAGTACATGTTTTCAGTATAAAAGTAGTATTTTACTCTAAATCACCTGTCACATACTCAAAAATAAGAAGATGAATTCATATTTCATTTAAACATTATAAAAATAATCTACGATTCATTTTTTGATGTGTAAGAATTAATCTCAGGTCAATCCTATACAAGGTGTGGTCGATATGACTGGAAGTGCGTGTTTCCATTTAAAAATGACATTTTACTTCAAAACATGTGTCACACTCTCAAATCCATGAAACTGTGCTGTTATTATCATTATTTTTAATTAAAAAGAATTATAATTAATTTATAGTCTATATGAATTAAATTGGCATCAATTCGACAAACAATGTGGTCGATATGACTGAAATTTCATGTTTTCATTTAAAGGTAACATTTTAGCTTGCAACATGCGTCACATAGTCATGATCTAGAAAACAAGATCATATTTTCTTAATTATTTAAAACAATGATCTATGATTCATTTATCACATTTATGAATCAACTACACATCAATCTATCATACAATGTGGTCAGGTTGAAAGAATGTGTATTTTCATTTAAAAATGACATTTTTGTTCAAAATGTGCATCACATACTCAAAACTGAGAAAACATAATCAGAATTTATATATTTTTATGTAAAACGATCAAAAATTCATTTTGGATGTGTATGAATTATCCACACATCAATCTGATACGTATTGTGACCAATATGATTGAGAGTACGTGTTTTCTTCTAAATTGTCATTTTTTTAAAACATGTCACATTCTCAAAATCTATAAAACAATCTTGGATTTTCCTAATATTTTTAACAACTATCCAAAATTAATTTGTGGCATGTAGGAATCAACCACATGTAAATATGACACATGCCTTGTAGATTTGATTTAAATTGCATGTTTTCATTTAAAATTGAAATTTTAGTTCAAAATGTGCATCACATATTGAAAATTGGGCAAACACACTCTGGTTATCTTGAAAAATTAAGTTAAAAATTATAATCCAATTTTTAAATGTAGGAAATAATATCATGTTAATCTAACTCAAGTTTTATCCTATGTGATTAAAATTGTGTTTTCATTTAAAAGTGACATTTTAATTTAAAACGTGCATCACATACTCAAAACTTGACAAACATTCTCTGATTGTATTTATACACTAGGAAAAAAATTTCTCAATTCATTTGTTACATGTAATAATTTACTGTACATCCATTCAACACATAGTGTTTCATATTAGTGTTATTTCATTATAAAAATAACATTTTAGCTCACAACACACATCACATAGTCAACATTGAGCAAACAAGATCAAATAATCCTATTACTTTATGAAAAGTATGTATGATTATTTTGTGATTTACATAAATGTCCATCAATTCAACACACAATGTGTCTGAATTGAATGAAAGTTCATGTTTTGAGTTCAAAAGTGACGTTTTTGTCTTAAATGTGCATCACATACAAAAAACCAAACAAATGCCCTCGAATTGTCTTTATACTTTTGAACAACAATATGTGATTCATTTCTGGTGTGTTGAAGATAACCTCAAGTCAATGTGACACATGATGTGGTCAGTATGACTGAAAGTGTGTGTTTTCATTTAATAACTATATTTTAGTTCAAAATGTATGTCACATATTTAAAACTGAGAAAACAAACTCGGATTTTCATTATATTTTTGGATAGGGATCAATAATTTATTTACAACATGTCAGAATTAACAACATGTAAATCTGACCCATGATGTGACCACTATGATTGAATGCGTGTTTTCATTTTAAAATATCATTTTAGTTCAAAACACGTGTCACATACTCAAATCCATACAAATTTTCTCTAATTGTCCTGATTCATTATAACAACTGAATTTAATTTATGACTTATAGGAATTGACCACATATCATTACAATTTATATTTATAATGAATTATAGAGCATTTCAATTATTTATTTTATTTTTAATATGAACTACTCCTAAAACATATGTTATTTTTATTACAAGAACACACTTCTTTGGTTTGAGGTTGTGTTTGTTGATGGAGAGGGATTACTAAGACAGTTGCTTTTTATATTGGTTATAATTATTTATTTTGTAATTAAACTGTACATCAATGTATTTTTTTTGAAGTGAAATTCTTTAAAGTAATATTTATATTAGAATGATTATTAAATGTTAATTTTAATTGTTTTCAATATTTAATGTAATATTTGTACTGCATATCAATTTTTTTTATTTTTACCAACTGGTGCAGAGTGTGGAAAAAATAACTTTTTAAAAATTATATATGCTGTGAAAGGATTTTCTCAATGCTTGTAGTATCACCGATAAATAAGAAGACTATTTAAAGACACACACAACCTTTGCACTTTTTTAGCACTGATAAAACTAATTTCCAGCACTAATATTATATGATAAAGTGCTTAGGGTAACAAACAAAGTTGAAGATATATTTTTAATAAAATTTTAAGTATAGTTATTAAAAATTATCATGGAAATATATTGAATATTTAATGAATAAATATTTTATAAAAACAATGTAATTTGTTGTTGAACCATGCTGGGAGATAATTTGGAAGTTTGATTGGAAGTATTATGATGGTTGCATTGAATAATAGTTTCATTTTATTGGGAATGATATTATGTGTTGATTTAAAAGAATTAACACAATGTTATTTTTTTTTCTAATGTGAATTTCTTGGAACTTATTCTTCTAAAATCAGGAGTCTCTCTCTTTGTTATAATGTGTACCTAGACTTTTTTTTGTGGAACACTAGACAACAAAAATTTTATGTAATATCAAGAAGCAAGTCGAACATCACCTAAAAACCCCTATGTAAGCCTAAATATAAGATCACCACATGCTTGCATGTTATATCATTAAAAGAAAGTAGAACCCTATATCTGATGCCTTGTGTCACTCATAACAAATCAGAAGGAAGCATCACAAAAATCCATTAGTGAGTTGATGGTTGTTTTTAGGAAATGTTTAGTTGGAGATTAAAATATTTTATATGGATTCACTATCAAGTAAAAGTGATAATATCTCTTTAAAACCTCTACACACTAGAAATTTATACTTGTAAGATGGTGAAATCAGTTTAAGTTCATAAATGATTCAGGTAAAGTATATGTTGGGTCGGTTCAGGTCATGTTTGAGTATCCAAAGATCCAGAAGAATTCTCATTCATTTGGTGATGGTTTTTTATCCATTCTCTATGAGTTGAGGATAGAATAATGTTTGAATTTCTTTTTTTGGTTAGATTTCGTGTAATAGCCTTTGTGGTGTGAGTATTTGTAATGCAATGATTTCGAATGAGATGAATATGGTAGTAGAACATCATGAAATGGTGTGGATTTAGTTTTCTTGGTAGTTATGTTTTGTAGAGGATGTTTTCCATACATGATCATAAGGTTTTATTGAAGTGAATAGTGGATTCTTGATTGTTCAATGAATTTCCTTTTACATAGTTTTTCAAATATGAAAAATGTTTTAGGATTGAAGAATTATAAGGTCTGGTTTTTTGAGCTGAGGAAAATGATTTCGGTATGATTGTTTAAATAGTGGGTTGGGGGTGTTGAGTTTCTTTGAAGTACATGGAAGTCTAGACATTGTATGAGAATGTGTTTGGGGATGTTTGTATATTATAATGGGTGTTTTGGGAGGATTTTGGGAATTTTCACTCCCTAAAGGATCGTGCATAATCCGTAGGCGAGTGGTGGAAGGAGTTATGTGGGAGGCAGATAGGGATACACGATTAACACATAGTCACCAGGAATAATGAAATTAGGTCATTCACCAACATTAAATACCTCTCAAATATTATATTTTACCCATATTTGGGTGGTTGTAGTCTCATTTATTCCCTCTTGCATAGGGCTCTCAACTCTAGTGGAATTTTTGGTTTATGATTTCAAATCTCTTCTCCTTTGAATCTTTGAAGGTTTGGGTGTCAGATCAAAGGTATGTTACTCTTTAATTTTTCTGTACTCTCTCCAAATCAAAGGTTTTGACATGGGGATTTGGGTGAGCATGGTGAAATCCATTTTCGTGATGGGGTTTTGTGGTTAGCGATTTAATAAGGCTATCAAGAGAGAGGGTATTGGATTTGGTGTCATATCTTTTATTCATCATCAGGTTCAGGTAAGTGGCTTTTCACTCACTCTGTTATGTGATAAAACACTTGAGGATGAATGTGGTGCTTTAATTAAATTATTTTATGGTGAAAAAATAATTTCATTATGGTGGTGTGATTTTGGGGAAATGGGTTTTAGCATGTGTTGTGTTGGTGAAAAGGAGTTGGTGTATTTATGAGTGCGGGTGTGATTTCCAAGAAATGAGGACAATTGTAATGTGTGGTTGAAAAGTGGGTCTTAACATTATGTTTGAGAGTTTCTTTGGTTTTTTAGATTATTTTTATTGTGATATTGTGGATTTTCATTATCAAATATGGTTGATGTTATTTTGATTGTGCACTGGATTGCACAAGTGATGTAATATGGGTGGTGCAATGAGTTATACAGTTGATGTTATTTTGGATGTGTCACCAAGTTGTCAGTTGATTCTATTGTTATGTAATGTAATTGAATGATGTTGTTGATTTATGTTGAGTGAGGGCATAGACATGAGATGTGGAAAACTGCCACCATGGTGTGGGGACCTCATCAGTAAGAATGAGGTGAGGTTGTGGTAAACTCTTATATGGGTGTAAAGACCTTTTCAGTATTGACAAGGTGATGTTTGAAGGTAGTCAATCTACTCAAGAGTTGTAGATTCCCATTATGAATTATTTCTCATGGTTTCAATGACCCTCAAGTTTTGGTTGAGAAAACAAGTGTGTGGTTTTTAGTTTAGAAACACAATATTTATGTTGTGTGGGTTATGGTTTGTGCTAAAGCATATTTATAGTTAAGGTACGTCCATATGGTTTTATAAACTGACATGGGTTCAGAGATTTTAAAAAAAATAATTTTTATCTTGTTGGATTTTCACATTCATGGGGTACATGGGAAATCATTAGGATATCCTACTAGGTCTTGTACTCACCCACTGCATTTACATCTAGTTGAAAATGAAGATATTGTTGACATGAGTGGAATGTTGCTTGGATATTGTTTTATTGGATGAGATGGAGTAAAGATGATTGTCTAGTGGACAGTAGAGGAGGATGGGTCATTGTTAAAGTTGGGTCATTTTATAGATTGTTATATGTATCTTTGAGTTTATTACCATGTCTCTCTATAATTGTTGTATTTAGTGGTTTTGTATGCATTTACATTCATATATTTTCATTTCGTACTATTTTATAGAGATTCGAATACACAGTGAGTTGGGTTTTCATACTATTCACTGTTTTAGGTGAGACATTTGTTTTTAGGATAGATATTTTAGCGGTTGAGGAACAATGTCAAGTCACTACTGGAAAACTAACCTTTACCAACGGTTTGGAACCGTTGGTATAGGCCTCCAAACTGTTGGTATAGCCTATACCAACGGTTTGAAGAACCGTAGCTAAGTAAGTCGTTGGGATAGGTCTATACCAACGGTTTTCCAAAAACCGTTGGTATAGACCTATACCAACGGTTTCCAAAACCGTTGGTATAGGTAATAATAAATCTATACCAACGGTAATGGAACCGTTGGTATATAAATTCCAAAAATATAACATCCGCTGGGATTTGATCCTAGGACCCCTCCTTTATAATCGAACGACTTAACCACTAAGCTAACATCACTTTTGTAAACATAATTTCATAAATATATATAATTATTATCATAATTATTTAAAATTTTGATTTATATAATGTTCTCGGTTAGTAGATCTGGAAAAAATTAAAGAACCTATCCCAACGGGTTTGAAAACCGTTGGGATAGCCCTTTAATTTGTGGGTGGTTTTTCCCAACGGTTTTGAAAACCGTTGGGATTGCCCTTTCTCAACGGTTTTCAAAACCGTTGGGAAAGGTTAGAGTGGGTTGAATTCATTTAGTCTGAAAGTTGAATTTGTGGGTGACCTTTCCCAACGGTTTTGGTGAAACGTTGGGAAAGGTCACTCTTTCCCAACGGTTCACCAAAACCGTTGGGAAAGAGGCTCAATTCTCACACCCTTTCCCAACGGTTTTGGTGAACCGTTGGGAAAGGTCTCAATTCCCACACCCTTTCCCAACGGTTTAGGTGAACTGTTGGGAAAGGGTAGCTATACCAACGGTTTTTAAAAACCGTGTGTATAGAAGTGTTGGGAAAGATCATCTTTCCAGTAGTGAGTAGAGATAAACATTCAGACTCAACTCAAGTTCAGGTTTGAGAATCCAAATCATGTCGGAGTGTTACAATAATGGATCCATGTTTAGGGGGTTGATAATGTTTTTGAACTTGAAAATTATGTTTTTTCATGAAGAAATGAACATTAATATATGTTCCATGATGGGGTCTAATGACTGTTACTATGAGAAGTTTATAGGCTACCAAATAATGTTTTAATATTTAATTCAGTAGTTTTAGAGTGGAAGTATTAGACAAGTCATTGATACATTGAGTAAAATTGTAACAGAACATTATTGAATTAAAAATTAATTTAAAATAATTAAAATAATTTTAGAAAAACACTCCTAAGGTGAATCTGAAACTGAAATCGCACTGGATAAAGCATACGACCCACCTTCCTGGAAGATCAGCACACACTGCTCTAATAGAAAAAAACCTGAAAAATGAATCACCCAGATACTATCTCTTCCCACCCTCTACTCACTTGAATAAAGCTATGCATATTAAACCTACTGAACACCAAAGTAAATATTATGTTGTGTTTTAAAAAACTATCATAGAAATTGGGGAAAAATCCCTAGTTAGTTTTGAGATTCATAGTAATAGAGAATCCATGGTATTGGTTTTTGTGACGAATTTTCTAGAAGATGAATTTTTTGTTAATGATTTAGAAGATGCTCACGTTTAGGGGAAGGAATGGGAAATTGGTGATTTGAATTTATTGGATATAAATTACCCGGAGACATCCATTATATGGGAAGATAATGTTTCACCTATTAAAGAGGATTGAAAAGAATATGATCCAAAAGTTGATGGAAGTATCATAACACATTTTTACACAAATAAAGTTCACAATGATGTTCATTTCATTTCAGATCCATATTTGGTAGAATTATAGGGATTCATTCAAGAATTGAAATTTTATGTTGATCTGGTGGTAAAAATGGAGCTCCTTCTACTAGGGAAGTGTCAATGAAATTTTATTCTGAAGAAATGTAGTATTTTATGATGTTTTAGAAAACAACGTGCCAATTTTATCTGCATATTTTTTTGATTTTTAAAACCTAGTTTTAGAAGAATATTTCCCAAACATTGAGTCATAATAATGTGGAATATTTGATTCCAAACATTCATCATATTTCAATATCAGTAGTGGAGATGGAGACATCATATTAAAAAGTAAAACCCAGGTTATTTTAGCCTAAATCCTATAAAAAAATAATCATAAATTGATATTAACTAGTTGAGGAGTGATGATTTCATATCGTCAATAAAAAAAGTTAAAAAAATGTTTCTAGTATCCCAATAGAAGTTGCACCTAAGTTAGAATGTCTGAAAAATTAAAGTAAAATATTTCATTATTGGGAAATTGAAGGAAATTCTATTTCAGTGTTTCTTGAAGGTGTTCCTCATAAAGAAATTTAGAATTCGGTGTCACAAACAACTTATAATCCAAATAAATAAGTGGTTAAGAATCTCACTAATGTATCAGGGGAAATTATCAAACACTTTTCTAATTGGGAAAGATTAATGGACTCTTAAAATTAGAATATTTGGTAGTAACTCATGTATTGATTGAAATAATCCAGATGTTATAACATTAATGGAATTACAACATATTTTCTAAGCCTTCCTAAGAACCTAAGAATGTTCCCTATGACTTATAAGACCAATAAAAAAGTGAATAAAATTTGTTAATCATCTACTACCTTTGACAAAATTATCTAATATGGTATTGAGTTGGAAAGGGGGATTTATATTTAATGGAACATTTCAAGTATGAATCCCAATACCCATGAATTTGCAAGAACACAACATCTAAATAGAATCCAAGGGAATTCCACCACATAATAAATTTTTCCATGAAGAAGCCTCTTATGAGAACAGTGATGTACCAAACTTAAAGAAGCTTCCACAAATTGTGGAAATGCTTTTAGAGAAGGGGATATAGAACAAAACATGGTTACCTATCCATAGAGGTAGCTCATTCCCCTTACAAGATTATTTCTGAAGTTGCTGCACTATCCCCATTTTTCTAAGCCCAATCAAACCACACTCAACTGTCACCACCCCCAATCAACCATTTTAATGCACAAACAAATACATGATGATTAATGATAAACGATGAAATATTACTATAAACCACCACATAAGAAGTTGGTGACTGCCCACTCTAGCTTACCCAAAATAGAATCCGCTCATCAATATCTTCTTCCACATTATGGATTTTTTCTTGTTTCCAAACGTATGTAATACAAGACTATAGAGTTCAGGTTTTTAGCTCGAGTATTTGATTTCATTACAACAATTGTTAACAATATTATATCCAAGAAACTAATTAAAACAAAAAAAAAACATAAAAAAGAGCACAAATTCTTGGATGATCCCTATAGTCAAATCTTCTCCCTCCCTCCCTCCCTATCTTACTCTCTCTATATATAGACACGTTTAATTTATCTTTGAGTGTTTATTAAAATTATGGGTGAATATAAGCACTTCAAATTTGATCCAAGATTTAAAAAGTTAATGGATCTCTTGAGAAACCACAAATCAATTTATTTGTTCTTGTGGAGTTTATCAAACAAAATAAAGTTATAAGTAACACAATAACTGTTATTAACCACTTTATTTTATCTAACAATTTCTCTCCTGGGAAACCTTTTTGGTTTAGATTTTTTTACTTATTTTTGGAAGATAAAATGTGCACAAAATCCAATAGTGAAATTAAATAAACCCTGTGATGAAATCATTTCATCTATAAATGAAAAAAATTAAGAAGTAAGGTATCATATACTATTAAATGGTATTGTACTATGCTAAAATGTGATGTGGAAAATTGTTATTAGATGAGATCATTAGTCCTAAAGTATGATTGGTCTTTTTGGATTGTAAAATATGTGGAAAATATAGTGTTGCAAAAATACTAGAATAAACAATGATGATTGATCTTATAAAAAGAGAGTAAAATGGAGAAATAAATTTAAGAAAAAGAACACGATAGATAGGAATTTACAAGGTTTGGGAATAACCTCTACATCTACAATGAGACAAAATCACTTCACTAAAATCAAGATCAGAGTTAAAGAGTGATTTTCTGGGGGTTTATAAGACCCGAGCTTGAATGAAACATTAAATAAATGATGTGAATAGTAACCCACATTGCTATAGTTCCCACACAGTAAGTCAACTATGATACAGTTCTACAACCTCCCAATTCCATGCTACAAAAATATTGGCGGTAGAAATTTCACACAACTACATTACTGATGTCAAATGCTGCTATAATGGGTATGCACTGCTAGAGTGCCCTGATAGTATCACCAGATATATTTGCTATATTACACAAGAGATGTAGCCTAGTGTACATTATGGGCGGCCAATAGGTTCATCAACTAACGATCTATCATCACTGGTCTGAGATTGGGAATTATATAAAACAAATTCATATAATGGGACTGAATAATGCTTCATGTTTCGGTACATTGAAAAATATGTTTTTAAAACATGTTTTATGCTCTAATACATGCCATAAATATTTCTCGAACCTCATTAATAGATAACAACCTATGTGGAAAATACCATATTAACCAGGGTTGTCTCATCATTGAAAATTAAATCCACTACTCATTTTATGCAAACAACTATGATAATGTATGGAATCTTCCAGTGTGATCCATTTGACTTGTTTACAAATTTAATATTTTGATAATAGGAAATGCTCATATTATATTTATATAATCATAAAAGAATGTGTCTCTTATAATATGATATGTTTTTATTTCCACATTTTATAAATTTATGAGATTTTTAATTAGTGAATATTAATTTTTTTTATTTTAGCACAATCATATATGGAATAATCTATGTCAACACGTCTTTCTTATAGCAAGCATCCATGTATCTTCAGGCCCTAGTAAAATAATTTGGGAGATAAAATTTAGGATTTAATGTGAATAAATTATATTATATTTTATCATACATTAATAAATTCAGTATTCATATTTTGATATCTTAATTTTTTGTGGATCATGAAAAATTTATGAAATGTTCATATTTATATCTTATTGATTATTGAATGCTTAATAAATTTTTTATATCATTCATTTAAATAGTTGAACACTGAATGTTGCAATTGATTTAATGATATTCAATAAAAATTGATGATTTGGATTGATATAATTCCAAAGAGTCAATCCACTCATCAATACTAATAAACTTACAAACTTATAGGGATAGACCAAAAATTAGCAAGACCCTGGAAATGGTATGTAGAATAATGTTCTACATTAAATAATTGCACAATCTAAAATTTGTAATTTCATATCAAATTTATCAAAATCCTAGAAATGGTGTTCATGGATTTAGAAAAACAAAACATATTTATATTACAATCAATAATAAAGTTATATAAAGAGAATCACCTCTAAATTTTCAAATAAAAAAAGTCTCTGAAAGGATTTAAAATTTTTACTGAAATATATGAGGGAGAAAAAGAAAAATGAATGAAATTTTATTGACAGTAGACAAAAAAGAATGAAATTAGAAAATCTAATATTTATAGAAAATTTAACTTAAAAGGGAAACCAATGAATTCTTAAAATCAACTAAAAACATTAAACTTGATAAATATTTTCGCATTTCTAAGGAAAGGAAATATGGATGAATTATATGTTATTTATAACCCCTCATACCTTGATGACCTAAAATGGAAAAAGCCATTGACAATAAATTTTTTAGAGAATATTCCTATGAAAACAATTAGTCAAATGGTATTTTTCCTACATTATATAGGAAATCAAATGAATAATAATTATAAATTTTCATTGATTCATCATCACCAAAGCCTTCTAAAAAAATTTCTATAAAAAATAGAAAAATATTAGAATAATAGATTGCACATGTGTCCACAGGGAACAATATTAATATATTCCATAATCCAAAATGTATATTTGCTACTATTTCATATACAATCATCTAAATATTGCATCATAATAATATGGAGATTTTGTAAAATAAATTGATGTTTAACAACATGATTACATTTTTCCAAAGTTATTTCATATCGAATGTTGTATAGAGATGCATTTCAGGATATTGTCCGCATATATAGAATGTGAGACTGTATCTATTTGAAAATTCATGTATACAAAGTAAATGAATGTGTATAAATATTGAATGAAAATTGATATTCCAGTACATGAGGGTCAATACATAAGTAAATTATGTTGTTCATAAGGAAATGAAACAGTTTGCATGAAAGGTGTGTATATGCAGAAAATTAGATTGCATGCATCCATATTGTTGAATTTCATATATATTCACCAAAAGAATTTGCAGACATATGTTATAGCATATGTATATAAAATGTGAAGCCAAAATCAAGAATATAGAAGAAATTTCCATATATTCATTTTAATAAAATATATTAATAGATTCCACATATTTTATAGTAATTTTATAAAATAAATGTGAACAGCTTATATTATACAAATTACATTACAGTGTATGCATTTCCATATATGCATTTTTACGATGAAAACATCAAGTGGTACACATGGATATAGAGTATATAGATGTTTGTATTTATATTATATACGTATAGATACAAGGAATATAGATGTTTTGAAAGCATTTTTATGTGTGTATATGTATATATTTTTGAACACAAGAATATAGTGTATATATGTATGTATGTATATTTTATAATTATAGATGCAGAGCATATGTTTTTTCTGAAAATATTGTTGTGTGTGTGTGTGTATTCTATGGATATATGTGTGGATATATGTGTGCACAAAAAACATATATATTGTAAAGAAGCAGTTCATGTTGGGTAACAAAATTTAAAAAGAAATAAATGATTCAACAGTGAAAAAAGGTAAACAAACAATAAATAAGAATATATAAAGTTTGAAAAAAGATTAAAACCAACAATGAAGCTTAAATAAAATATTTGTTTATTTTTTTTTTAAAAAAATCATTCAATTGACTGCTGGCCTCCATTTTTTACCATAAAATTCCAGTATAACAATATAAAATTGAGAAACCTAAAATCAAAAAAATGAATAAAAATATTAAATGACTAGAAAAAATAAAATCACACAAAAAAGTGATTTTTTTTATAAACTATTTTATCAGTTATAATTAATGGAATGAAATGGATTTAATGTTTCTAATAGAAACATTGAATGTCAAAAAAAATTTATCAAGAAAATATAGTTTTTAAAATAATAAACCAAATAGAAGTAGATTCAATTCTTGAGATCACATGACCAAATTTTTTCCCCCTGTGAATTATCTCTAAGTGAAATAAGAAACTGATAGTGGAAAATAACTTCGGTCATACATGATCATATACCGTGGATTAGATATTGGGATAGTAAAAACGATGAATTTGAAATCTATGCCAATTCAAACATAAAAAATATTTTTTTTTAAAAAAGGATACTAAATCATATTAAGGTGATATATATATATATATGCTTGTGTGTGAAAAACATATTTATCATAATGAAGTAATTCATATTTGGTAACAAAATTTAAAAAGAAATAAATAATTCAAATTTGAAAAAAGGAATACAAACAATAAATCATAATATAGAGAGTATGAAAAAAAATTAAAAACAACAATGAAAATTAAAAAAATAATAATCTTATGTTAAATTTTTTTTATAAATTACAGTTTAACTGATAACTAACTTCCATTTATGTCATTAAACATTGACATAGAAATATGAAATTTTTGGGGAAAAAACCTCAAGGTAACATTGCAACATTTTTCAGTTTTTTTGTTTATTGAAAAATTAGGTTTTCATGGTGAATTTTATACTTCTATAGATTTTGTTGATGATCCATGTTGAAAAATAACCATGACAATGTAATGGAATATCTGGAGGCAGTACAAAAGAACGGATACATGGTGGTGCCATTATCCATTATTCTCCAAATATGTGGGGTCTAAAATTTGGAGTTTGGTGAACATTAAAAAAATATATTTACTTTAATATATCATCAATTTATATGAAAGGCATGAATTTCACAAATATACTCTTCATGTAGAGTGAATTGTAGAGAATAAAATGTTTTTCATGTGGAGTTCTGTGATTACGATGAACATCTCAAAATTGTAGAGGTGAAGAGTTGTTTTAGTGAGCTCTGCAGTAGTGATATAGAAAAAACCATTGTGATGGAGCATTGCAGTGATGGGAACTAGAATTGACGGAAAGATATATGATTACAATTTACTCAACAATCCAAAAATTGTCATCATGCTTCGCGATATAAAGATAATTTCAGCAGAAATTTTATAGCTTTGTAGTATGAGATGACGTGGAACTGACCTTGAACGCAAGGCCCAAGGGTTGGTGGAATATTATATAAATATACCTTAACCCCACTTATAAATGAAGAGTTTTTTTCATGAAAAATTCATTTCTACCGAATTGTAAAGATGTTTCATAGAGGAAGCGTGCTTTGCGAAATGAAGGAGCTTTGCAGAGGCTAAGCTAACTCCATGAAAGTGGTGTGTTCTGCATTGGATCAGTGAGTATCATGAAGGAATTTTCATTTCTATGTCTTGAGATCTTCTATGGTCAAAGATTAATGTAGGATTGAGCTCTGCAAAGGCTTGATCTCTACGAAGCGGTGTGCTCTATGAAGTATTTTGATCATTAAAGCAGTGTGATCTGTGAAGCAGTGAGCTATACGAAGGTGTGTGATTTGAAAGGAAGTAGGGTCTTCATGATTTCATCTTTGAGCATTGTGAAATTGGGAGATTGGAGAGGTAGGGATCTTTGAAGGTATTTCCAAAGGTTGATTCCCATTGATCAGTGGAAAATGGGTATTCATCAATGGATGAAAATTGGATTTCAATAGAGTGTCTATATATATTAGAGGATACATTCCTTAGTGATAATGATATTTCCTACAAGTCCATAAGCTATGTGTGGATCCCATCCAAGAGATGTGATAAAAGTAAGAGGAATAAGGTTATCTTTTCTACATGCAGTGAGCCAGATAGAGAGAAACAAGGAGTAACCCTTGAGTCAGTAGTGAACTAACCCTAATCATTATAAAGGTAGTGAGCTTGGGCATATAAGTGATCTAGTCTGAACATTATTAGCATTTTTCTTTATTGGATTTGAAAAAATGTCACATAATTGTTTTATGATCCTTGGACGTAGCCCACTGAGGGTCAACCATGTAAAAATCCATGTGCCTATGTGTTTTATTTACTAGATTACATTCAAAACAACTTCATCCTATGATAAATTAGGGAATAATAAGATAAATATTTACAAAAATAAGAAAAAAAATTGACCCTTATAATAAAGTGCTCAAGATATAATGGGGCAGGAATAAATTTTCAACAGAATATCCATACTCTGATTCACCCCCCCCCCCTCTTAGGGTATCTAGTTCCCTTTTTGGTCCTAACATATATTGAGAAACATAAGATCTAAAAAATGAATAAAAATATTAAATGATTAGAAAAATTAAATTACATAAAAAAATTATTATGTGCAATGATCTTATATAATATAAATGAAATAAAATGGATTAAAATTTCATAATAAAATAATTGAAAATAAGATGAAAAAAAATTTCACGGGGATCTTTTTTCCATACCTAAAACCAAATAAAAGTATATTCACATTCTGAAATCACATGACCAAAAACCACTTTATCCCTTATGAATTATCATGAAGTGAAATAAGAAAGATACAATAGAAATGAAATTAGTGAATTAAATATGTGTTCTTATTCACTATAACAGATACTGGGAAACAGACAACAATGAAGTTGAAATCTTTGTTAATTGAAACATAAAATGAAATATAAAAAATTTTGGTTACAAAATCATATTTTTGTCCTCTGATTTGTGAGGGAAGAGGGGCATGATACTGATGGATCACATCTCTGTGTAGGTCGCCAGTCATGAATGGGTGGTTGAGAAATGGAACTATGAAAGGGATATCATCACTCTATAGGGTAGTGTCGTGTGGAGTATATGAGAAATGATGAAATTGGTAGTAGGTCGATGTGGTGGGAGGAGAGACTCTAGTCTAGGAATCAATGATTTAGGGTTTTCTATGGAAATCGCCCTAAATTGGTGGGAGGAAATATAGTAGGGGATAAGGAGGTAGAGATGGTGATGCAAGGATGTCGAGGCATTGAGAGAATGGGATGTGGGCGATGTTAGGATCAAGAGATCTAGAAGCGATGGTATAAAGGAGAAGAGGGGAATAGTAGAGGTGTTGGGGATGAGAAATTTGGGAAGGATGGATATTTTGTAGAGGAAAGTGAATAAATTTATCATATGGGGATGGTAAAATTATTTAGAGGGAAAACATGGATGGAGAACCTATAATGTGTTTAAAGAGAATTCCATGTTTAGTATATATAGTAGATTTTAGTAAAATGTTTTGATGTATTGTTTTTTGTGATCATCAAATAGGGAGACATTATAGAGTCTTGAAGAATAGGACTAGTGTGTTTTGTTAATTACATCACTTTTTTTATGTATCCATCATATTTTAAGTAAGAACACTAAAATTGGCATATGTTTAGTATAACAAGAATTTGTAAACCTCATAAAAACCAAGAACAGCACATGAAGACAGCGCTTCAACACAGAAGGTACATCATCATATTTAAACTGCTTGATTAAAGGTACAATTCATTCTCCACTGAGACGTTTCATCTCTACTTTTTAAGTGAGACCATCCTTTAAATGGGATATATAAGTCAACATATCATTGTGATTACCAATACACTTATATTGTATTGTTTTCATGGTTTATAGATACTACAAGTGAATCATAACCCCAACATGATTTTAGGAACATGGCGTATGGACCTAATGACTCATATCTCCCCCTCTCATTATTATTCCCATGACGTACAACAAGAAACTCAAATCAAAAAGTAGCTGCTAGACGGACTGAACATCTACAAGGAAATCACATGAAAGTAGAGAGCTTCAATAGGGAAGTGAAGAAATATGTGAATTAATTGAATTCAATATAGTAATAAATAATTATTTAACCATAAAAATTAAAATAACAATGCAGCAAATATTTCACAACATCAATATAATAATATATAAAAAGAGCCTAGTAACAAAATGTGCCTTGAATACAACACTCAAAAACAACATTTCAATAAATAAAGGAAAACACATAAGAGGGTCTCCAACTATGATCACAAAGTGTTATACTTCCTCACTATAAAGTGTGATGCACACTTTTCATATATAACCTTAATGAAAGGGGAAGAAACCATACAAAAATGTAATAACAATTCATTAAATAATAAGCAACAAGCCTCCTATGATATAGGTTTAGATTTCCCCTCATTAGTAATACATTCTTCTAATGAGACCTATGCATACCAAAAACCATGAAAGGAAATAATATTCACCCATTCCAAACCATGGAAGTGACACATGATCTTTCAGAACATCAACTATATCAATTCCTAGAGTGCATTGATAATAGTATAAGATCCAGGGGTATTAGATATCTTAGATTCTCAATGTTTGCTTTGGTTTATAATAAAAAATTCATGGTATTCTTTTGGTAACAAAATAATATGAAAAGAAATTTATTTAATTTTAATTTTTGAAAAATTGAAAACATGAAGAATATGATGTATGAATGTCGAATTAGTGGATATTTTAGAATGAAATAAACACATGGCAAGGAGAACCAATAAGTTATTACAGATGGAAGTAAAAAAATTCACAAGCCAGATTTTCCCCTATTCTAGGTTTGAAATAGTATGTATATACGTCCACGAAGTAGTGGGCTGTTTGAGGATGTCCATCACCTTACGAGGAAACCCTATGAAAATTTATTTTAAAAATGTAGTAAACACCCATCAGAATGTTTATCCTTTACATTCACGTCTTTTAAAATATTTTTCACTCCTATTTGAGTCTCCAATCACCAATATTTATAGATTTTTTATCTAGGATATTTTTGGTGAAGATGAGACTAAATTTAAACATAGAACTGAAATCCTTATTAAAATTTCTGTGTCTACCTTGAAATTTATTTTCTTCATGGTTTATTATGTAATTAATTTCTACAAATCATTACTTTGCTGCAGTTTTCGTTTTTATTACAAAAAAAATTATTTTTCAATATAAAAACTGTTTTTAGGGATGATATTTAGTGTATAGAAGTTTTAAAATATATTTAATAAAATTATAGTATTTTTACAGTTTTATTTTCATTATAAAACTGAGTTTGATAAATTTCACAAAAAAATGTTTAGTTTTTTTATGACTACCTTCACAACTTTTTTCAAATATTAGGTTGTTTTTAAAGATAGTTTTAATTGCTTATATGTTTAAATTACCTAATTAATCCCATTTCACCCATATACTAAGATTTTGTAAGATATCTTTCATTTTAATTTTTTTCCTAATATATACATTATCTGTGGATATAAAACAAAATTCATTGCATCAAATCCCCCCTCCCTGAATTTTTTTTGTTAGTTTTGAATACTATAATGAGTATGATAAGAATAAAAATCTATAATCACATCCATTATTTTAAAACTAATCATGAAATATTAACAATGTTCATGTTCACCTAGAATGGAGCAAACAATTTAAGAATGTAACTGTTTCATACTAAAATAAAAATAATTAAATTATGATATGATTTCTAAAAAAAGAAATTCCAAAATACGCAAAAAATTCAATAACTTTATATATTACTAGAAGGTCTTATACAAATAATTTTAGGATGATGCTTTAGAAAAGAAGATAGATTTTTCTTGATAGTTTCATGTGTAAATGATCATCAATTATTTGGTTCATCCTTTTCAGTTTACATCCTAGACTGTCCTTTTTGGTTCAACCCTTTCAGTTTATTGGGTTTCATGGAACACTTTATGGGGGCTTGTATATCAATGAAAATCAAGGCAACCATCCCATTGTGTGAAAAAATTCGACAATTAATAATAATTGAAAAAATACAATAAAAAGGTGAGTTTAAAGAAAGAAATTTGTCGAACGAAATGTCAATTGGTCCCTAAATGATGAATAATAATGATGTACATTCATTAAGGGAAAAAAGAATGTTATGCTGATGATGTAAAAAAACAAGTTCAGACCGAGGCAATTGAGGATGAATAATTAGAAGAACAATAAGATGTATTGGAATCAAAATATTCTCCATCATTTTTTAATATATTGTATCCAATTATCCCAAGAGATTTAAGCATTGAAGGGCGAGATCTTCTCTACATGCAATGAAGTTTTTAATAAGGTTTTCTTTTATAATGTATGTCATATTTACTTAAAAATAATAATGTTATAGTAATGTCTTGTATCTTTCAGTGTTCCATTTTCATGTATGTTTTTTTAAAAATAAAAAGTGTTTTATGGAATAGAATGTAAAATCCAAGAGATATGAAATTAAGCCGAAAAATATTTTACTCCAGTTATATCTAAAACATCAAAACCCTTTCATAATGATATAGTATAAACTGTGTTTTTTTATTTTCTCTGATGAGATGAAATATGACTTTATTTTAAAATTTTACTACGATATTTTAATGTACCATGTGTTGAGATCATCAAATAGAAAAAAATTGTTGTGTATTTCATAACATGACTTGGGTATTTTGATAATTACAACAAACAATTTTATGTATATAACATATTTTCTATAAGTGAAAAAAATTGACATACATTTAATATAACAAGAATATGTTAACATTATACGAACAAAGACCAGAACATAAAGATACCAATTCAATAGAAAAGTTTAATCAACATATTTACACTCCTTGATTAATGGTGCTAGTTATTCTCTGAAAAGACATTTCATCTATGCATTTCAAGTGAGACCATAATTTAAAAAAGAAATATAGGACAACATATCAATGTAAATACTAGTACACTTGTAGTGTGATGTTTTTTGTATGCTCCTCGCAAGTTTTTATGACACTACAATAAAAACCCCTAAGGACTAACTCCCCCCATCTTGGTGTGCTCATGACGTACACCCAAAAACTCAAATTAGCAAGATGTAGGTCAGCCATCTAAACATCCATAGGTCAATCACATAAAATAAGATAGCTTCAATGTTTGTTTAATTTCATAATGAAAAAGTAATGGTATATGAATGTTTAATTAATGAATATTTTAGAATAACTGAAATAGGCCCACATAGTAAGGAAGACTGGTAAGGGACAACGAAATGGAGTACACTAGTAGTGTGTTGTTTTCAAGGTTCACTTACAATAAAAGAAAAAAATAACCCTATAATCATTTGAAGACCTTGGAATATAGACCTAAGGACTCATCTCCTCCCTCACCTAGGTGTACTCATGAAAAAAATCCCAAAACTAAAATTGGCATTCAGCCCAATAAACATTCATAGGGTAATCACATAAAATCATAGAGCTTCAATAAGGCATGAATGTAATAAACAAAGCATTAACAACAACAATACAAATAAAAAAATAATTAATAATTAATAACCATAATACCAAAAAATCTATAAATATATTAGCAACAAAATACACAACTAATGCATCCCGAAAACACAACATCAACAAAAAAATGATAAAATATAAGAATATCACCAACTGGGATAAAAAAGTGTTCTTTCTACTTCCTAACCATAAAGTGGGATGCCCACATTTCATTTATAATCTAAAATAAAGGTGTTGAACCCCTATGACAAATTTAATAACAATTTAGTGAATAAGAAGAAACAAGCCTCTTCTGAGTTAGGGTAACATTTCTCTTGATTTTTTAGGCATTCTTGTAATTTGATTTATGCATTCCACAAACCATGTATAAAAATAAAAAACACCAATTAAAAATCAGGGTATAGACACTCTATATTTCAAAACATCAACCATATATAATTCCTGGAGTGATTTTGAAATCAATTATAAGATCCCAGTGGATTGGTAGACCAATAAGTGACAACAACTAAAGGGAGTAAAAGATACTTGAAAAGCCAGATTTTACCTTATTCAATGTGAGGAATGGAATTTCTGGTTGTCTATGATGATTTTGAGAGGAAACCCAAGGAAATATAATTTAAAAAATTTGTGCAAATCTGTTTGACAACTATATATCACCCTAGATGTCAAGGTGAATAGCTATGAATAATCCTCTATGGGTTGAAGGTTCCACCAAGAGAGGCCTTAGGCCACAATGAATGCTACCCTAAAACCCCCATTACCACAAAAATAATAATAAAACATAATGGAATATCACAAAATGTAATCAAAAATTTTTATTTCTACTTCCTCCCCATAATGTGTGATCCCAACTTGTTATATATAATATTAAAAAATGGGGAATAAAATCTATAGAAAATTTAATAACAATTCATTAAATAACAAGAATCTAACCCATTCTAAGATAGGGTAAAATTTCTCCTGATTTTTTAGGCATTATTCTAATGGGCCCTAGGAATTCCTTAAACCATTCATGGAAATAAAAATAAACCTTTATAAATCATGGAGGTGACACTTTATATTTCAAAATATCAACCATATTCAATTCCTAGAGTGAACTGGTAATCAATTATATGATCATTGGGGATACAAAGACCAACAAGTGACAAATCATTAACAACAACAATATAAAAAAATCTACAAATAGATCATCAACAAAATTCACCAGGAATGCAGACCTAAGAAATAATATATCCACAAACCAAATGAAAAACAATTAATAGGCCTCTTCTGATATGGGTGTACAATTTCCCAAATTTGTAAGGCATTCTTCTAATGGGCCCTATGCATGAAATAAACAAAAAAAATAAACAATTCCAAACCATGGAAGAAACACTTTATCTTTCAAAATAGAAAATATATTCAATTCATGGACTGTAATGAAAAAAAATTAAAAGATCCCGGTGTATGAGTGGGCTTAGCCTATCAATATTCTGTTCATTTTGTAATGAAAAAGGAATGGTGTATGTTATATGAATTTTGAATTAATTAATATTTTACAACATCTAAAATAGAAATACATAGTACGAAGGGCTAATTAGTGACAACAAAATGGAGTAAAAGATACATGAGAAGGTAGATTTTACGCTATTCTATGTGAGGACTGGGGCATATCTCCTTCGATGAAGTTGTGATGATGCTGGCCAAAATCACTTATAAATCGTAGTAATTTCATTCTCCAAATTGGGTATGGGATGTGTATGGAATCATTTTAACAAAAAAATAATTAATTCGTGGTCATTAATGATAAATTACAATTCCATGAACGAGGAGGAGTTGGGAGGTGTCTATAGAGGGAAACATCGATAGAGGGGGGGTGATCAGTATCAATGAGCGGTGAGGAATTGACATCGACAGGCGGTGAGGAGTTGGCCGGTGGTGCGGTGAGAACATCATCGAGCTTGGTAGCCTTAGGATATGCGATGCGGTGGAGGCAGGTGCATAGAGAATGAAGGCAATGATATCCCATATCCATTGTGTTGTCATGTCAATATGAAGAGATAATGAAGATTGAAAAACTAGTTAGCATAAACTATTTGACAACATTATTCACAATGCTTTTCGTTAACTATAATTTTTATATTGGTTTATACGATAATTCACATCAGACATACATACAACTATGTTTAAACTTAATGTTACTCTATTTCATTATACTATATGTGAGATCTCATGTGGGCATGTCGGGGTGGATATTACCATAATCTTAACCTCTATTCCCATGGTTATAAAAACCATAAATGAATTCATATAATTACAAACAATCAGGGATGGGTGACTTAAAATATACAAATAATCATGCAAACAAAAACATGTAGTAATCCAGAGAGAATCAAACCTGATACCTCGCCAACCCCTCACATAGCTCTTTTCTACTATTCTATATATTGAGGGAATAAATGAATTCATATATTTAATCATGTCAATTCATTTTTTAAAATTTATATATAAATACACTTGTTGATGATTATGTTATACATGCATTGGATTAAGATAATTTTAAATTACTTCTCCAAAAAAACCTCAAATTTTTGATTTGGTTCATGGTTAAATTAGTTAAAGTGTAGTGATATCTTGAAAATAAACATTAGCATAATAGTTTGAATGTGTAAATTATATTATTTAGTGATTACATAAAATTTGAATTTTTAAAAAAAAAATCTAAATTTTCATGGAAGAATGTGATAATTGAATCTAAATGTGAATTTAATATGAAATCTTATAACATATATTGGGATGGAAACCAACGGGTGCAGTACACATGAAATTTGTAGCCCTTATAATCCTAACCCATTTAATTTTTCATAACCTAAGACAATTTTATTTTAAATGTATTACCCTATCCCTACCATATTACAATTTGAAATACCCATTTTACTTCCACAAATCATATAAATAACAGTTTTTAATTTTTAAATTTATAATTTATAGATTTCAAGTTAAATAAATGTGTTTTATAATTTTATAATCCTTTAAAAATAATATAGACAATGAATTAATAATGAATAATTTAATCAGATTTTGAATTCACTACTCAAACCATATGAAAACACTGATTAACCACTACACTAATCCTATTTAATCAGATCAGGATGATTAAAATATTCATCATTATCCCTAAACATATCTATCAATCTATATATAATCTTATAATAGAGTTCTTAATTTATCATATTATCTTACCATCAACTTACAAACTTTTAATATATTTTATTAAATTATAATTAAAGTGATAAGAACAAAGGGTTTTTTAAAATGGGATTTCTAAAAAATATATGTAAATGGTTCTGTGTAATAAATATTTATACAGAGAGAGAGATAGTGAGAGAGGGTATAATTTTAGACAATATTTATTTTTTACTATATTTTATATTACTTTCCATTAAAATCGATTCAAAAATATTATTTAAAATCTCAATAAAACCATAATTTTATAGTGGAGTGACCCTTAAAATCCTTTAAATGTTTTCAATGTAGGATTCATGTTCTCTTTTACGTGTATTAGAATAATAATATGGTAATATTAATACATTCTAAAAAAATTATTTTGTTAATAATGTATATAATAATAATAAATAATATTGATGTAATTAATAACAATCAATAATTTAAAAAGTAACTGCATTAATATAATATTATTAATAATAACAAATAACTAATAATTAATAATGTGGTATTTTATAATGCATGAAACAATAATTTTCACATGTGCCTTAGCCGGGTTGGTGAGGACTTGATAGGTGCATCGAAGAGACCTGAGATCAAATCCCGTTGTATGCGTATTTCTGGGTTACTATAGAAGGCACTATAGCAGGCACTGTTCGGAACTGTAGCATCCAGAACAATTCATCCATTTGGGCCTTTGGGCCACCGGTTTGGGCCTTGGTTCCTACAAGGAATTCGATCCACCAAAGGCATTCGGGCCACTTGAATTCAGATGTACCAATTTGACTACAAGGAACCGGACTTCAAATGAGGATTCAAGGCAGGCGCATTTACTAGAGCCGAGCTAACCAAATTTGGAAGAATGAGAGGGTATGGCTTTTCCATCGGTACCAGGCCTATGTAGCTTGGCATAGGACAACTAGTCGACCATCCCTGCGAAGATGGAGTGCTGATATCGTGATATATGCTGGGGAGGAGCAGTTCCATGTTTTCTTGTCTGGATGATACCCTCTAAGACCTACCAGTCATGTAATCGTCTCCAAGACTTTGGGCATTGTAAGGGTTCCACCTCATCCCTTGAAAGGTGGATTATCAAAAATAATAAATATAAAGGCCTTGAGGCCATTCTGACCGACCATGTAACAATAATTGGACAATGAAATTTATAGAAACCCATAATTAAAAATACATTAAGTATTAGTGTAACAATAAATAATTAATTACATATTTAATAATAATCAATGTTGTAATTAATACCAAAAATAATAAAAAGTATATGATTATTAATTATATTAGTGTCATGAACAAATAATAATCACATGAAAATTTTTTATTTGTAATATTTATATTATTAATTATGAATCACAATAATGTAAACAATAAAAATAAAAATAAAAATAAAAAATTATTATTATTATTGATCAATTATTAGTACTTAAATTTTTAATTAATTAATAATCACCACATTAATTACTAATTACCAATTAATTAACAATCAAATTATCAATTATTAATAATCTGAAATGAGATCAAATTCATGTAGGGATGAGTTTATGAGGTTGTGTAGTAGTACTACATCACCACAAAAGTGTATGTATTATTGCAGGTATAGCAGTGGGGTATTGTAGCAATGATACTATTACTAAAAAATATGGTTCTCAGGCTATATAATTGGAACATCGGGCCATAGGGCCTCTGGACCATCACAGTCCAAAATACACTAGTATAAAAATATCATTTAATGTTATTTGGGACCATTAACATCCATTTTCTATCAGACATCAATTCATCCAATGTTGTAAGTGAAATTATTATCATTTTTTTAAATAAAAAATCTACATTAAAACAATTCTTTTTGATGCTTTGGATGTCTGTTATTTTGATCATCGATGTCAAAATTGAAACATTCAATCTTTCGATGTTGGTTTCTTGGATATCCAATGTGGAAAGTGTATGATTTTTTATATTTACATGCAGATTACTCACATCAAAGAAAACACTCGACATATTGTAACGATCTAGGTATTTATAGAATAATGCATTTTCCTATCTATTAATATTTTGGTATAAGATACTAATTTTATGTTAATGATGACACTTTTTCCTATAGCGTACTTACCAGACAACAACATGTTTCTTTGAAATTCTAGGTTGCACACAACTTTGATTTATACCAAAAAATAATATAATAATAATAATATTTTCAATGAAAGTTAATGCATAGCTATTTTATCTATGATAATGAACAGAATTAACTAAATTATTATTATTAAATATCTTTACACTTATCCAATAAATTTTAGAAGCTTAAAATTAGAATAAATCTGAGTTTAAGCATGAAAAACTGTAATATTTTTTAAAAGGTCGTTTTACCACCTTTTCATAGAGAACCCTTTTTAATTATAGTTTTTTTCACATTTATATTTTATATTTGAAAAAAAATATTCTTCTATATATTCGGGTCACCAAAATTTACATTGGATGAAATATTGTTATTTTTCTGATAATGTTCATTTTCTAATGAATCATGAAAAGTACTAAATTTTAATTTACAACTGCCTTTTAATCTAATTTATTTATATATTTAGATTGTAATTTTTATTTGTTTTAATGTGTAACTAGATTATAATTTTACCATTTAATACAGTTTTGGTAATTTTAAGTAATTGAATTTTTAAATTGGTCATAAAGACATGTCAATCTTTTGGTTGTTTTTACTTCTTAAAAACCCGCATTTTGGTTTTAACAACGGGAATTAATTTTAAATTAATTTCATAAAATTATGTGTTTTGAATTGTGAAAAATGGATTCTATATCTATAATCATGAGGTATAATTTGTTTCAATAGGCTACATTTATTTTTAAATATTATGAATACTAACTTCAGCAAATATTTTACTTATCAAGGTTAAAGGGTAAATTTGGTAAATAAGGGTAAACAAATAATATCAAAATAATATTAAATTAGAATAACACATGTCCCAAAACTATTGGATGAGATATTTCCTACCATGGGTATCATTGGGTAGATTTTAGGACCCCATGACAGTACTAATGTGTGGAAATGAAATTTAATTACTTTTTAATTAAAGTTAAGTAAAATATAACTTAAACATATATATTTTACTAATATTTTTTTATATGGGGTTATATAATTGAACTATTGGAATAATAATATTAATAAAATAGATCAAAATATTTTCTTCATCATGATATGTTATTTAAAATTTTTATATATTAAAAAAATTAATATAATTATTACACAATAGTTAAGCAATGATTGCTTCATTAATAAAGGATTCAAATAAATGATACTATAAATGTGGAAATAAATATAATTTTGTTATTTTTATGTCATCCACTATTTTTTATATGACAATTACATGTTATATTTATATTAATGAACCTTTTTTTAGGTAATAATGTTTTTATGGATTTTTAAAAAAGTAATGACGTGAATAATGTCAAAATTGACATAATTCCAATTTTAAAATATAAAATATTTTATTAAATATTATGAAAATCAAAAAAATCTAATATTCAGCTTAATAGTTATCATACATCAATAATTTTATTTTTGACTCTTTAATTGGATATTTTTCTTGATTTGATAACTATTTTGATTCTCAAAGTGTTAAATAATTGATAAAATGGTATGAGTAAAAAAGGGTTAAATAAAAAAGAAAAGGATTAATGAATATCCAAAACCAATCTAATTCTTATTAAATAATTTTATTTTTACTTAAATTCAACTTAGATATGAAATAAATTATTTCTTACTCATTTATATTCTAAATTTAACTTATAATAAAATAATATTTCAAGATATTCCTTAAGTACCCCTCCTCCCTCTTATAAAAGGCCACCACATCTAACACTTACTCAAACCTATAAATCCCACTTCGCTCGTCCAAAACCTACCAAAATAAGCTCCCAAAATCCCTATCGTCCTCCTAGAAGGATTACCTTGTTAAAAGGATATTCAAATAGGATTTTTATTGTAAATCAAAGGGGGTTACCAGATTTGTGCTAATGTCTTCTCTCAAAATTCATTCATTTATTTCCCCTTCTCCTACCCCATAACTCTCTTAATTAAATTATTTTTTAACAAAACCAGTATAATTAAAATATTATGTTGTTTTTATGAGAATTATTCGACTTAAACTCACACACACCTCTAGAAAATGGATTAAGAACATCATGTTTATGTGGACAATGAACTTCTGCCTCATGAAACATTGATTGTTCAATTATCTCATACCGCCTCTTATGGTGGCCCTTATGATTGAACTGAAATTATATATGATATATATGATATATATTTTTTCTATATTATTCTGTAATTATCATTTATAGCATACCTTTATGCTTTTCATGTTGTATAAATACGATAATTTCATTTGAGGAAGTGCAGACTACCGCCGCTCAAAGTGATATGACTCATTCATGCTATACATGGAACCTATAAAGGATGTAATTAATGAAAATATCTATAATATATAAATTAGATATTATACTAGAATTCTAATATACCTATGTATCATTTATTTTTCATTCCTTTAAAATGAAAAGGAAATGAAAGTAGAGTGCATATGTACGTACAACTTACCGTCTCCATGAACGGTGCATTTCATTTTATTATATGAAAATTTTATGAACTATTATAAATAAATATATAATAAATCAAAATAACTATATACTATATATATTTTATATTTAAATGATGAATACAATTCTGGAGATAATGTAATTTTGACCCCATGGACAATTAGTAATTATAACAAATTCATTTTTTACTCATGTACTGAACATCGACAAAAAGACTGATATGAATGTGAATAATTATATGATTGTTATAGCAAGGTAATAACTGATATAAAAGGAATAAAAAAATAAAAAGGTAATGAATAAAGTATAATTAACTAATTTTTATTATTTTTTGCGATAAAGAACAAACAAGACAAGTCTGACACCAGGTAAGAGACCCTTTCATTGTCACCTTTTAGTCAGACATCTTTTATGTTATGTATTATAATTACATTTTCATATGTTGGGATATGTTCTTATATCATTATTGCTATAAATTTTATTTCCATGTTATGAGATACCCTTTTCACTTTCATCAACACATTTCAGGTTTTTTTAAGTGACGTCGTTAGGCTGCCAAATTTTTGTAAGGGAATTTCAAATCTCAATTTCAACTCATTGGGGTTTACACATACTGAATTAATAATATTATGAAAAGATTATTCATTGAATCACTATTTGTTTATTTATTTTTTAATTTCCACTTCCATTTTTGTGGATATACTTTTTCTACTCATAATTACCGCATTGAAAAATTCTTACGTCAATTATACGAACTTTATATGGGAAATCTTAGCTCAATATCCATTCATTGAGTTAAAAATTCATGTCATTAATTTTTTCTTCCATGAATATGTTTGAATGAAATATAATTTTTTCACTTAATTTCCACTTATATTTGGTGTATTTAAATTTTCCACATAAAATTATTCCATTGATTTATCCTTAATCTAATGATATGATCATTGAAAGGGACTACGTCTCAATCTACTTTTGTTGAGGCATATATCAATATTGTTCACCTTTAATGTCCTATAAAGTGTATATAAAACTATATTGAAATTTATATCCTGAATTTCAATATTTTCATGATATTCAATGTTTCGTTTAATGATTCTCTTTAATTATTTGTATTCATGTGTTTCTCAAGTGTTACGAAACTCTTTAACAGAAATGTCATTTTAAATGTTATAATGATCTATTATTCTAAATCATTCTCATTAATGTCCATTTTTTCAAAATGGTTTTTAGGATTTATTTATATGGACATTAATTTTTTAAAATTTTAATTCCTTTAAAAGTTTAAAGTGGTATGGTATAGTTTCATTAAAAATTATCTTTCCTAAATTTTTTGAATGGTCATGGAAATGGATTGAATATTGGGAATATCATGATTTTTTATTGTTATTGATGAGTGTATTTTTGATATTTTTAGTCTTTTACGTGTTATGATAATGTAATGTTACATGAAAATTTGAAGATTGGTTATGTGATAAACCAAATATGGGTGGATCTGTAATAAACCTATGGTGGGTGAGCCTGAGATAGCTCTCTAATGCATTGGGTAACATGACAGAGGTAAACATTAATGTTTGTCCTAAGAGATTTAGTGAATATACAACGATGGGTATTCCAAACCTAACTCTATATGTATCATTGAAATCTACAATGTAAGAATGATATTGATTCCATAAGTTACATTTATTAACTATGATTTCTATGTGTTATTCATAAATCTTATGATTTCATGAGGTAGGTTAAAGAGCATATGTTTTATGATAAAAATTATGATTTCATTTATTTGTATGTTTTCATGGACTAATGTTTTCTTTCATTATTTTATAACCCTTACTGATATATTTTTCTCATCCCATTTTTTTTAAAGGCATTTAAAGGGTATAAGGAAGTTTAAAAGAAAGGAATAATTCAAGAAGAAGTTATCAAGAAAAGTATTATTGTTTTATTTAAAGAGTTATATTTTTTATGAAAAAAATTGGATGGAGTAGAAGTGTCGACATTGTCATTTTTGAGATGTATTGTAATACTAATAAGATAATTCTCTAAAACTATAATCCTGAAAAGATCTTCAATGTGAATTATTGACTAAACTCGTGGTTATGTAATGTTTAAGGCTAGAACCTTGTTGTTGGTATCACAGGTCAGTTGAGATAACATTAGAGGTTAGGGTGTTATCTTGGGGTAGGTAAAGGATCCTCTATAACCAAGAGGGTTATTATCACAAGGAAACTTTTGGAGGGTTAATGTAAAATATGTTTTTTTAATAAAAACATAACCAATGGAGATATAAGTAGGTTGATTTATTGGAGTAATATAAAAGTTTTTATGTTATCTTTATCGTATATATGATAATTTTTTAAATATTAATTCGTTTCATGTTTATGTGTTGATTATTTTCAGAAGATTAAGGATTATTTGTCATAATGGAAGGAAATATATCTTGAAAATCCTTATTATCCTTCCCTAATTATTTTATCATAACTATTATGGAAAAACCATGTTCATATGATTTTGAAATCTTCTTGAGTTTTCAAATCACCTGCTCAAAATTGTTTGAGTTATCCAAAAACAACTCGTTTCTAATACAATTTTATGGGTCATGTTATCTTTTTCATATGATTTCAGGATCTAAACTTTTAAACTTTATCAAAAAATTAAATTATAGAAGTGGAGAAAATGTATACATTTTAATGGTTTGACAACAGGCTTAAAGAGAAAGAGAGAATCTAGAAGATCATGATTTTTTTATTCAAGGTATGATTTATTTTATTAAAAATAAAGTATAAAGAATCTTTGGATTGATATTTATAAATAATAGAGATATTCTATCTTTAGGAATGATGTATTAATAAATAAGGTGGAAATACATAGTTAATGGACTATGAAGTGCACTAAATGAGTAGGAATACAACATATAAGGGATTCAAAAGTTATGGTAGATTTTAGGATAATGAAATTATTAAAAGTATTAATGGTCTTTTGATGATGGGATTACATTAGGAAGAATTTTTTTAATTTGAGTAACCCTGATGTTTTATATGTGAAATTTTTATTCAAAGAACAATTAATTTTTCTTAGGTGGACATAGTGGATAACCTTGGGGGTTTATATGATATTTTTGGAGTTAATAAATTGTTATTACATTTTGGGATGAAAAATGAAAAGTATTTGATATCCTTTGAGGATAATGCAGGGTAAGGCAATTTTTTAGAAAATTATCTTATTTTTTATAATGTTTTAAGAATGATATGTTTTTATCAAAAGGAAAACTTGTAGGATTGGTGAAAAACCATCACGTCTAGAAAGGCTGCAGGAATCAAACCCATAACTGAAGGGCGATAAGGGAGCATTTACTACCACTAACCTACGTGATGTCCCTGGTTAGTATGACTTATTATTTTTAGTTAAATGAATTTATGAATCATTAATAATATGATTTTGGAACTTATGTTTCATTAAATGGATATAAATATTAAGTGAAAATGATTTAGTGATTAAGTTTTAAATGTTATTTTGGAAGATGTTCTCCCTTTTGTGAACACTATATGCCTAAGGAAAATAGAATACTTTGGGATTTAATTTTTTGAGTAATGGTTAAAATATTATTTTGGAATAATCTATATTTATTGTGGACATATATTTATTTGGGTTATTTATGGAAATGATAAACCTGTCGTAGATAATATGTGAATATGTCAATTAATTTTCAATATGAGACTTTAAGAGTAGTTGATGTTATTTAGAGATAAATGTTAAGATTTATCATTGTAGAATATGTGATCAACTCCATCTAAATTTGGGGTTTCAATCTTAGTTGGATTATTTTGAATAATTTTAAGGATAATTTTGTATTGAATGGACTTTTTTATCTTTGGGTAATGTTTTTTTCATTTTCGAGATTAAGAGTAATATTTTATTCTATATAGGATTATACTTTTTGGGGATTATCTGATCTCGTACTAACCATTTTTGTATTGGTTAAAGTCTAAAGATAGGGGAAATATATAGTACATCTTTTGTGGATTATGTTATTCTCTAGAAGTTGATTCTTGCACTTTAGGTGAGACCAAGTCATCTTGAATACTCATCATTTGGATAAAAGAAGAGTTTGTGGTAGAAATTTGTTAAATGATGAAACTATACTTGAAATGTATGTGTATATCCTTATGTTCTTATTCAATCTCATAAATAAATTCAGAAAATTTATGAAAATGAACTAAAAAAATGTTATCCATTCACTTTTCCTTCATCGTAATCAAAGACCATTTAACGCATCACAATTGTATGGTTTTCCTGTCGTTAAATTTCTCATAATCATGTTATTTATCACCCTCCATCAGAACATGATGGTTTGTTTTCTCTTCCATATCCATGTTTTCAGGGAATCCTAGTATGTGTTATCTCAGGAAACCATTTTATTTATCTTTAGTTTTTTTAAATTGATAGTTTTATTGACTATTTTTCTGATATAGAACTTTCACTGAGGTTTCTATGCTCAATTTTAAAATTGCGAGGACGCAATTTCCAAAATGGGGGAAAGATGTAACGACAAAAGTTTTTATAGAATATTAATTTTTCATATCTATTAATATTTATGAATAATATATTAATTATATGTTAATGAGAAAACTTTGACTGATAGCATACCCAACATGTAACAACCAGTTTCTTTGAAATCTTACGTTGCCCACAACTTTGAGTTATACATAAAAATATAATAACATTATTATTTTAAATGATAGTTAAAGCCTTATAGTTGAATCAATGGTAATGAAAATAAATTACTAAAATATTATTATTAATTGTCTTTACACTTATCAAATAAATTTTAGAGGCTTAGTATAAGAATAAATCCAATTTTAAGCATGAAAAACTCTAATATTTTTTAAGAGGTCATTTTACCACCTTTTGATAGTGAACCCCTTTTAAATTTGGTTTTTTCACTTTTATATGTTCTATATGAAAAAAATAATATTCTTCCTTTAAGTCACGACATCAATATTTACATTGTATTAATTTTTTGTATTTGTCTGAAAATGCTCATTTTTTTAGAGAATAGTGAAAATACTGAATTTTAATTCAAAACTGTCTTCTAATCTATTTTATTTATATAGCAAGATTGTAATTTTAATTGATTTTAAAGTATAAATTGATTATATTTTTTTTCATTTAATCCAATATTGGTCATTGTATGTGATTTCACTCTTAAATTGAACATAAAAACATGTCAATATTTTTTTTAGTTTTTACTTCTTAAAAACACGTTTTTTGGTTTTGACAACAAGAATTAATTTTAAATTAATTTCATCCAATAAATTGTCTTGAATTTGGAAAAATGGATTCCATATTTGGAATAATTAGGTTTAAATTTTGTATATCGGCACCTTTTATCTTTTGTCATTATGAATAGTAACTTCAGTAAATATTTTATTTATCATTGTTAAAAGGTAAATCTTGAAAATAAGGGTAAGAAAATAACATTATAATAATATTAAACCAACCTAACACATTTTATAAACGTATTGGATGAGTTATGAACGACCATGGGCATCCTTTTGTCTATTTTAGGACCCCATGGTGCCACTTTTGTGTGAAAACGACATTTCATTACTTTTAATTTAAATTTAAGAAAAACATAACATAAACATATAGGTTTTACTAAAACAATTTTTATTTGAGGGTATATAAGTTATCGCATTGACTATAAATATTAATTAAACTATAAAAATATTTAATACTTCATGATATTTTATTTATAATTTTCATACATTAAATAAATAAATTTTATTAGGAAACAATGGTGATGTAGTGATTTCTTCATTAATAAAGGATTCAAATATATGATATTATAAACGTTAATGTAAATGAAATTTTGTTATTTTGATGTCATAAAATAATTTTTTGGAATATTTTTACATATTATCTTTTTTATTAATGAGTTTTTATTGAAGTAATAATGTTGTTATAGATTTTTATAAAACAAATGATATGAATAGTGTTATAATTGATATAATTCATATTTTAAAATATAAAATATTTTATTAAATATTATAAAATTTCAAAAAAAAATCTATGATTCATAATAATATTTCTCATAAATCTATAATTTTATTATTTAATATTTAATTGGATATTTTTATTTTTTGGTAAATATTTTTATTCTCAAAGTGTTAAATACTTGATAAAATAAGAAGAGTAAAAAATGCTTAAATAAAAAAGATAAGGATAAAAAAATATCCAAAACATGTCTAATTCATATTTGATGATTTTATTTAGACTAATATTAATTTTACCTTCTAACTTACTTAATTTTTACTAATTTATAATCTCAATAAAATTTATAATAAAATAATATTTCAAGGTATTCTTCTAGTGCCACCCCCCTCTTATAAAAGGCCACCCCCTATAACACTTACATACACATATAAAGCCCCATTGGATCATCAAAAAACTTCCCAAATAATCTCCCAACATATCTCTCTTCCTACTAGATGCCTTAACTTGGGAATAAGGAAATTCAAGAAGGCCTTTTAGTTTAAATCTAAAGTGGTTACCCCATTTTAGGTAATTTCTTCTCTCAAGATTCTTTCAATTATTTTCCCTTCTCCAACCCCAAAACAATATTTATTCAATTATTTTATAAAAAAAAGTATATGAAATATACTAGGTTTTTTTGAGAAGTATTCTATCTACACTCACAACCACATTCATCTAATTGATTTAGAATATACTGTTTCTTTGGACGGTGAACTATTGTCTCACAAAACGATGATTACTCAATTATATCCTACTACCTCTTATGGTATCTGTTACGATGTAAATGAAATTAAATATGATATTTATGATATTTATTTTAACTCTATGGGTTTTTTAATTATCATATTTAACATACCTTTATGCTTTTCATTCCGTTTAAATGCGATTATTTCATTTGAGGAAATGCAGACTACCGCCCCCTAAAAGTGATATGACTCGTTCATGCTATGCATGAAACATATAAATGATGAAATTATTTGACATATGTAATATATATAACATATATATTATAATGGAATTATTATATTCCTATGTATAGTTTAGTTTTTATTCCTTCAATAATGAATAATAAAGGAAATTATCGTTCATGGTTACACACAACTTATCGTCTCCATGAACTGTGCATTTCATTATATTATATCCAAATGTTATGGAATATTATAAATAAATATATATTGGATAAAATACATATATACTGTATATATATGATATTTAAATAATTTATATAATTCTATAGATAATAAACTTTTGACCAAATGGACAATTTTTAATTATAACCAATTAATTTTTGACTCATGTACCAAACATTGAAAAGAAGACTGATATGAACATGAATAATTATTTGATTGTTATAGCATGGTAATAAGTTATATTAAAGGGAAAATAAAATTTAAAAAGGTTCTGAATAAAGAATAATTAACTTATGTTTATTATTTTGTGAGATAAAGAACGAACAAGACAAGTCGGACATAAGGTAAGGGACCCTTTCACCCTCATCTTTTAGTTAGACTACTTTTATATCATGTATTTTAATTCAGTTTTATTATGTTGGGAAATATTATTCTATATCATTATTGCTTTAAATTTTATTTTCATGTGACGAGTGACCCTTTTTTCTCTCATCAACTTATTTCAGGAATTTTTATGTGACTTTGTTTGGCTGTAGAATTTTCGTAAGGGAATTTCTAAGCTCAATTTCCCACTATTAGATTTTACACATAATAAATAGATTATATATTGACCAAATTATGTGTGGAATCACTATTTGTTTATTTATGTTGTAATTTACACTTTAGTTTGTGTGGATATACATTTGTTACACATAATCACCCTGTTGAAAAATTCTTATGTAATTTAGACGAATATTACAAGGGAAATCATAGCTCAATCATCATTCATTGAGTTAAATATCAATGTCGTTAGTTTTGTCTTCCAGGAATATATGTGAATTACCATTAATTGTTTTACAATTAATATCCACTTATATTGGGTGTATTTATATTTTTCAAACATAATTATGTTATTGATTTACCCTTTATCTGACGATATCATCTTTGTAAGGGACTACATCTCAATCTCCATTCATTGAGGAATATATCGATATTTTGCACCTTTGATATAATATAAGATGTATATACAAGTCTTTTGAAATTTCATATCATTAATTTCTATATTCTCTTGATATTTAAGGTTTTTTTATGATACTCTTTAATTAATTTTTTCAATTTTGTTCTCATGTGATACAAAACTCTTTAAATGAAACATTTTTTAAAATGTTTTAAGGATTTATTCTTCCATATATTTCTCATTAATGCCATTTTTTCAAAATGGTTTTCAGGATTTATTTATATGGATGTTAGTGTTTCACAATGTTAATTCCATTAAAAGTTTCTAAGTTGTATGGGACACTTTTATTCAAAAATATCTTTTTTAAATGTTTTAAATGGTTATGGAAATGGACTAAATATTTTAAATAAATTGAATTTATTTCTATTGATTTATGTATGAAATATTGATAATTTCAATATTTTATGTGTTATGATTATTTAATGGTACATGGACATTTGACGGGTGGTTACGTGATATACCAAATATGGGTGGTTCCATGATAAACCTATGGAGGGTGAGCCCGAGATAGCTCTCTAATTCATTGGGTAACGAGACAGGGTTAAATGTTAATGTTTCCACTAAGAGATATAGGGATTATACTGTGATGGGTATTCCAAACGTAACTTCCTATGTAGGTGTGAATGCTACAATGTATGTATGATATGGATGCCACAAGTAATGTTTATGATTTATGATTTCTATGTGTTATATATAAATCTTATGATTTCATGAAGTATGATAAAGATATTATCTTTTATGATTGAAATGTATGATTTTATTTATTTGTATGTATTTTTGGACTACTGTTTTCTTTCCTTATTTTATAACCCTTACTATGCTTTTTATGCTTATCCTGAGTTTTTGAAATGTTTTTCCCTGGATTTAAGGAAGTGTAAGAGAAAGTATGAATTCAAGAAGATTTTTATCAAGAAAATAATTCATGTTTTATTTAAAGAGTTTTATATTTTTAAACAAAATTATATATATTAGAAGTGTCCTCTTTGTAATTTTTGAGATGTAATGTAATAGTTATGGACTAATTATCAAAAACTCGAATCCTGAAAAAATACTCAATGTGAATTCTTGACTTAACATAATATTATGTAATGATTAACCCTGGGGCCTTATACTTATGAACTAAAAATTGTAGACAAAATGAAAAGAATAAAAATAAACACATATATTTGAATTAATTTCATTTCTTATGATACTGTACTTTGGATCAATATACTCTTTGTTGATAATACTCTTCGTTTGAGGAAACAAATCATGTGGTATACACAAAAATAGTTGGTAAGACTTTTTAAACATCAGCTGGTATATCTCATGTAGAATATTTATCTTCCTAACTCAATTTTGAATAAGTCTTCTTCGCCATAAAAAATCATTAAAAAGTATTTCTACTACTAGAAAAAACCTTTAACATTATTTTTTTTTCGTTCCAACATAGATTATAAAGTGATGTTAATATAGGTGGAAAATAATGTGGGACATTAAATAGTGGTTTATAAATATTAATGTTGAATACCATTTTAATATAAGAAATATAGAAGTCTTTCAATGCAATTTTTTTTAAAAACTAATAATGAAAACCGATTTTTTAATATTAAAAAATACATAATTTGAGACATTTAAACAAAAACTGTATAACCATGCAGTAAAAAATCATCACAAATAGAACAAGGGAAAAAACTCATTGAAAACATTCATAACAATTTTACAAAATATTTATCTAATTGAAACTAAATCTTCAAATTAGTAAAACATAGCAAATATTCTAGAAATAAATCTTGATGGTGTATCTTGTCATTTTATGTATAAAAGGAAACATCATAAAAACATACAATAAAATGTGTTATGAATTTAAAATTATGAAATATTTATTTAAATTGTAACTTTTATAATGAAACAAACCTTTTCAATATTTGTTGTTGTTATGGTCATGATTATCATATAAATGGATCAGAAAACATAATAATCACATTCAACAATCCCTTATTGATGATGAAACGACATTTTTGAAACAATATTTTAGAAATAGAAACACTAGTTCTTTTAGAAATAATGTGTCTTCACATATATAAAAGTTATCTATGAAAAAATTCACATATTCATTTTTATCTAGATCCGCTAATGAATTCTGATCCATATTGAACTCAATCCATGACTTATTATAATTTCAAATATTAATTATTAAAAATCATATAAAATTAAAATATTAAGATTAAAAAACTAGACGAATAAAATAAGGCTTTATGCTTTAACAACTTGTTGAATCTTCTTCGAACACCACCCAATAAAAGCATAACCAATATTCTTTACACTGTTTTGGGAAAATATGCCTAACATTCAATGTATACCAAAATATTAAAACTACAGTATTAATCATGTTGGAGTTGGTTTCCTAGGACCTATTTTTTGTACTTTGATTACATTTATATTTGATATATTTAATATTAATAAAAATTATTATTATACATTGTTCATTGTTCTGCACAACTCTAATGTAATAGTGTCCAAGTGTATATGTCACATTTATAAGGTTATTAAATTTCCATTATAGGATGAGGACATTGAAATGATATGAAAATATTCTTAAATAATTTTTTTGGTTGGATAACATGTTCTGATGGGACATATAGTACAAATATTGTTAGGTGTGAGTACACATAAACGCAAAAGGATTCTTCTCATGAAGTCTGCACTTAATAATTTCATAGATGAAAGATTATGAGAATAAACCCTCTAGTAGGAATTCTACATGTTTTTCTATCATTGGATATTCCTATCTATAAGTTCATGTAATGTTCCTTAGACTATAATATTATCATTGATGCATGTCATGACTCACACACTTAGATTTATTGATCAAAATTGTCACACAATATGTTGGTACGAAGTAGGGTACATTGGGTGTATCATGATTAACATGGAATTAATGAATAAGTCAAGTAAATATTTGTCCAATAGATCTTTATAGAGGAAGATATATCATCCATTTGATTGGAATTGTAATGTTTCATTATATTCCAAGTCCATGGTGTAACAACATGTTTATTTTAGATAGTCAAAGAAAGATGTATCGATCATATAGGTCGTTGAAATTATTGTGAAACCTTATTGATGAAATATCTAGATAAAAGGATTATATTTCACATTGATTATTCATAGGTTTTTATCATCACTGTGATATTAAGTTATTTCTATTGGGTGCCTTGATAAGTTTCAAGACATTAGTCCATGGCTTTAGGAAATCCCACCTAATGCCAATGATAAATAATCCTAGAGGGTAATACGCTAAGGTTTTTCGACGATCTCAATTAAATAATAAATGAAATTAATTATTAGAATTTAGCTTATTCTCAAGACTAAGGAATAAAATTATTCAAGTTTTATTGGTCACTAATATTTACAAGGTAATACATAATTATTTTTTGATTAATAAATAATTTATTTCATTAAGTGAATATATATAAAATATTTATTTGTTTCACTATGAATAAAATATTTATTTTATGAATTGAAAATTTTAATAAATATTTATTCAATTTATTGTGAATAAAATATTTATTTTGTGATCAATAAATGTTAGAGGAGTTTGAACAGGACAAGATCGAGTCCCAGGATAAATTTTAATTATCAACATGGTGAAGTAATTTGGGGAAATAAAATTTTTTAATGTGCAAGTTGTCACACTCTAAAAAAATAACAATATTATTATTATAAGATGTCATGGGGATTATTAATGTTTATAAATGTAACCTAATGGCTAAAATGAAATTAAATAACATTTTAACCTAAAACCTATCTCTTGGAATTGATTGTTATGTCTATTGTAAATTCCATCAAAAATTGAGAATAGAGAATTGTTGGGCACAATAAATTCTCTCTCAAATCATCCTTTATATATTCTTCTAATGAATGAGAAACATAAGAGTGACCCCTTAAAGATTGTAGGATGAGTTATCAACATGAGGAACACAATACAATTGACGCATCATGCTAGCATCAGGACATCGATTGGGGTTTCTTTAAGATCAAAGGAGAACATGTGGATAACATCTAGCGGAATTATATCATTTGATACTTATTACACAATGAATGAAATCTTGTAGGGTCATTTTTGGATGATTAACATCATCAATGAAGAATAGTTCTTAAGCCAGTGTAATTATTTCTTCTAATATTAAATTAATTAATATTAAATATGATATGAAATTTCCCTACTCATGGTTTTGGGAATTGAAATATTTAAAAAAAATTAATATATCACCCACCACTACACACTTATGTAGTGCCCTGAACCAACAAGTGGTATTAGAGCGGTCATGTCTAGCTTTATAATTACTTATTTCACTGTTGATCCATACAAAATCATGGTTGAATTTTTTGTTCCATATTGTTATTCCTTTAATCCAATTTGAATTAACTTGTTATTGAAATATTAATCATGTTCGTTTAGTGTTTCATTTTTGTAACGGTTTAAGAGAAAATGATGAATTAACAGAGATTCCATTGAGATGTTCCAAATTTTTGGCCAGTAAAACAGGGTTACACAGTGTGTGGCCGGAGTACACACTGTGTACCCATGTAAATTGATCATGGAAGCGCCAATCAGTTAATTACATGTGGTGAATTTATTTCACACTTTGTTTTGACTGGGAAAACTTGGAACAAAAAATGGAGATACCGAACATGTAGCTAGTATGAACAAACAGTGTAGTCCGACTGAGTTAACAATCTGAAGCCTCATGCATGTAACTCGAATACATGGTAAATGAGGTATACAATATGTAGCTGAATTTTATACACCATGTATTATACCAATTAATTGTAAAATAAAATTAAATTAAATTGCAAATTATAGTATTAAAACCTTAATTTATTTATTGAAACCTATTATTTTTTACAATTTAATAATATTTTTAATGAATTAAAAATTATCAATTAATTTATTATTATTAATATGAAACTATTGGTTCTTCCATTTATTTTCCATTAATGCTATTAATTATGGCTATCTCTAAAATGAATTTTCGTGGTCAATAAAATGGAAAAATTTAGTTAATTAATAAATTAATACATTCACATTTATCTTAATAATAATGAAAAGATAAATAAATGATTGTTATTCATTTATTTTTTCATATACATTTCATGTATGACTATTCATGAGATTGAACAAGACAAGTTTATTCATTGGAAAATATTTAATTAAATTTAATTCATGGTATTTCAATTATTTATTATTAAATTAAATATGATTTGATATGAATCATCCATTTTGTCATTATTATGTTAGACCTATGTGTCCATGGATATTTATGTAACCCCCTTAGACAAGTCCTTTGGTTCCCTTTTCCTATGTGTGTGTTAAAAATATTTATAATTAATAGAGTATCCCAAGGTGCGTGGAGATATTTAAAGACATAACCATAATGATACCAACTCAGGTGTTACATAGGTGGACATGTGGAATGCAGTAAATGATGATATGACTCACAACAAGAGTTATTTCCAATAGGTCAAAGGTTGATTTAATATTTGGTCCTTAAATCAACCATTGGACAAAGCTCATGACTGGTACATTTAATTAATTATTTATTTCAATATATGCAACTATTTATTTTAGGGATTAAATTCCATTATTACATAATTAATTTAATTAATGAAAAATGATGGAAATTAATAAAATTAATTATGTTTAAATTTTTTTTACAACATGGTCAATTAATTATGTAGCATCCAAATAATATAATAAAGTCATGTAAAGGATAAAACTAGTAAAACTTTATCCATAATTAATTAAAATATCTCAACCTAACTTTAAATCATAATAATCCGTATGTTACTTTATTATGAAAAAAACATAATAGAACTATATGTTTGACTAAGCCATGTTGGGGAAATTAGATTTCTAAGGATATTTATTATGATGGTTTTGTGTTTAATTAACAATTTTAAAATAAGAGGAGTATCCCTTACTAGAATTGATGTAATTTGGAGGAGTGTGTTGAGTAAATTCAATTTTTGATTTCATGATTGTGGAATCCACTCAATGGATCAAGGAGGTGGAAGCCCATAGTTGGAAAGTACCTACCAAACTAAATACATTCAAGTTTCCTGATCAACCAATGTTAGAGTTATTTGTAGGGGATTATGGATCATTTACACTATAATTTCCTAGAAAGTAGACATTCCAAGATCAATGGTGAAAGCCATTGAGACATGATAAAATAGTTGGGGATTTAATAAAATCATTTAATTTAATATTTCAAAAAATAATAATAAAAACTAATAATAATATTTTATTTTAATTGTAGAATGAAATGTAAAGCTCTTTATCCAAACTATCCCTATGATCAATATTATATAAAGATAATATCCTTACTAGCAGTAAAATACAAGAGTGGTTTTGACACCTTTTAGTTATTTTGCATCATGAAAAGAAATTATAAAATCAAGAATCCTCACATCCTGATGCACCCACACAAGAGATGAGTGTTTAAAATTTACTTTTCTATTACAAAATTTTAAGTTACATGATCAACATTCATGTTTTGATGCATTATCCTTTTCTAGTGACTCTAAAATCCTCATGAAATATTGGATTCATGTAGCATTATTGAGAACCACTGTGGCCTTTACCTAGAGAGAGATAGATTAGAACTATTTGATATTTCCATGTTTCTCTATTAGAAAAATCTTGGAAAAGGTTCCATAGTTGGGAATCACATAGACATACTCATTGGATACATTGAGCGCTTATAGTTTCTAGGGTTTAAACTCATTGAATAATTGGACAACTATATCATTCTAGAATCACCCCCTCAAAGATTCTCTAGTTTTGTGGTAAATTTTAAAATGGAAAACATTGATATGCCTCTGCCAAATCTTCGCACTCTTCTTTTCCAAGTAGATAAGGATATTAAGACTGAAAATCTTTTCGTCCTTATGGTGAAAAAATATAAATGAAATGTGAAGTCATTTAATCCCAAATCATCCTCACATAGTACCAAAAACAAGGAGAAAATGGGGAAATAAATGAAATAAGATGGTTTCTATTTTTTATTAGTAAATAACGGTTAGTAGAAGAAATATTTACTCATCCAAATAAGTAAGGAGAATATTCAAGTTACATTTTTATTGAGTTAAATTTATATATTTCTACAAATTGTGTACTAGATGCTGCTTTTGTTTCCCACATATATATTTAAATACATGAAACTAATATATTTAGAAAAATTGTCTAAGGGGAGGTATATCTATGAGCATCCAATAAATCTAAACATATTGTTATAGCTATCCATAACTACCACCTCACGTTGTCAACTAGAATGGTCATGGTTTTAAAGGGTTGTTAGTATGTTCCTTCAATTACAAAAAAAACATTATTTCTGTATTTGGAATAGATACATATTGTTTTATTTTCAAATTTGGGAATAAATGTTGTAACTTTTATAAATATGGAATTTGTTATGTAATTCACATTTAAATAATTATATTTAGGGGTTGGATTACAAAAACAGAGGAATAAACATTGATAACAAAGTTATTTCACATTAATCATACAACTCCCAACATTGGAATCACCGTCTAGGTTATGTAAATGAAAAGATCTTGGAATAATTAAATCAAGATGTATATTTATATTCTATTGAACTAAAACCACTTGGTGTATGTCATACATGTTTACAATACAAAATGACCAAATCCCCATTTAATGGTAAAGGAGAACAGGCTATCGAGATTATTGAATTTGTTCATACTGATGGGTGTGGACCATTTTTTATTTAAGTAAGTAGTGGGTATCATACTTCATAACTTTAAATGATGATTTTAGTAGAAATAGATTTATCTACTTAATGAGTTGTAAGTCATATTCTTTTCATAAAATCATGGAATACAATAATGAATTTGAAAAATAGCTTAGTAAGTAGATCATGAAACTCTATTTACACTAGGGTGGATAATATCTTAATCAAGAAATAATTTATTACTTACATGAGTCTAGGATCTTCTACGAACTCAATATTCTTTACACGCCTTAGTGGAATGGTTTAGGAAAAAGGAGGAACCACACCTTATTGGACATGGAAAGATAAATGATGAGTTATGAGAGTATTCCATTATCCTGTCGGGGATATGCATTACAAACATCTACACACATAGTAAACCATGTACAAACTAAATCGATAATTTGTATTCCATATGAATTTTGAAGTAGAAGAAAACCCATGTTTTCAAATTTATATGTTAGTGGTAGTGAAGAATTAGTTAAGGCCTCTTTAGGAAACAAAGTTTCACCCTGAGGCACAAAGTGTACTTTTATAGGATTTCCTAGGGAAATGAGGGGATGTTACCTATAAGACCAATTAGACCAAAATATAATAGTGTAAAGGAATTCCATTTTTCTTGAGAGAGATAACATCTCTAAAAGTGATAGTGAGAGTGAGAAAGACTCCGATGAAGTTGAGGACCAAGGTACACAAGAGATTTCATAAAAATAGACTCCACAATGTCCCATGGAATAATTAATTGTTTCAAAGACATAAGTACTATATATGAGTACAAGAGTGGTTAGTGAACTAGATCAGTATGGTTTTCTAGTCACTGAGTATGGTGACTTAGTATTAGTTGTCAATAAGGATCCTCTAACACATAAGGAATAAGTAAGTGTCACACATGTTTCCCCGTGTAAATAATGAATGAATTTTGAAATGTATTCTATGTAAAAAAACCATGTTTGGATTTTGATAGATCCTCTAGTGGATGCAAAGCTCATTGGTTTATAATGGGTATTCAAGAATAAACTAGAAATGAAAGGACAAGTCAGTGCACATAGTGTGTAACTATTTGAAAAATGGTATAAAAACATTAAGGAATTGACTCAAATGAAACATTTTCACTGGTTTCGATGATAAAATCCATTAGACTTATACTTTACATTACATCATTCAATGACTATGATTTTTTTAAAATGGATTTCAAACAATCCATCCATAACCTGAACCTTCAAAAATACACTTATATGATACAACATGAATGGTTTGTGACTCCAAAGAATTCCAACAAAATTTACTAATTTTAAAAATATATTTAGGGATTAAAGTAAGCATCTAAGTCATGGATCATTCATTATGATAAATCTATAATGGAATTTGGTTTCATAAATAATGAGTCTCAGCCTTGTGTCTACTAATAGTTTAGTGGGAGTGCATTCAATTTTTTTAATAAAAAGTCTTTATGACATTTTATTGATTAGAAATATACTAACAGTATTACAGTACCTTAAAGAGAAGTTAAATAAGTTTTTATTATTGAAGGAATTCAGAGAGGCAACATATATACTTGGGATTATGATCTATCATGCTATATCCAATAATTTTCTTAACCTAAGTCAAAGTACATATATTGACAAGATACTGAAGAGATTCAATGTAGATCAATCCAAGATGGGATTATTTCTTATGTCACATGGCATTCATATTTCTATGAAAATGTTTCCTCAGACACATGTGGAAAGAAATAGTTTGATAAGGATACGATACACATCATCATGGGTTATGTATGTAATTTTATGTACTAGGATAGATGTCACCTATGCATTAAGTGTAGCTGAAAAATATCAGGATGACCCAGGTGACTGCTATTAGATGGAAGTCAATATTATCATTAGTTATATGTGGTGTACTAATGATATGTTCCTAGTTTATGATGGAGATAAGGAATAAGTTGTCGCAGGATATGGATATGATAGATTTAAAACTAATAAAGAAGACATGAAGTCACAAATGGGAAACACCCTGACTTTAAATGGAGGTGTTTCAAGCTAGAAGAGCTCAAAGTTGTTTGTGGTTGCAGATTATATAGTAGGTTTAGATTATATTGTGGGTTATGAGGCAGCAACAGAAGTAGTATAGATGTGAATCTTCACCAAATATCTTGATGTAGTAGCTAGAAGTAAAGTTCCAATCAAAGTATATTGTGATAATAACAAAATAGTGGATCTCACAACAAAGCCATAGTCATGTATGTGGACGAATCACATACTTCAGAAATATCATCTCTTGAGGGATTTTTTATTAGATAGGTGAGGTTATAGTGAGAATTATTTCTATGAAAAAAAATTTTGGAGACCCCTTGAATAATGACCAGACTAAGTAGAAACATGATTTTTGTGTGAGGTCCAGCAGACTGAATGTTATAGGCAGTTGGATATAGTCAACGTGGGAGTTCTTTGGTGTTTGTGTCTTAGGAACAACTATTTGTACTTTTATTACACATAAATGTGATATATTTCATATAAATAATACTTATTATTATATAATTCTTATTCTTCTTCATGACTCTAATTTTGTAATGACATAGAATATACATTTCATTGATAAGGTCACAATAGTTCCCTACAATGATGAAAAAATAAATTTCACGACCCGTCCTAGTGGGGCCAATGCTATGACTTCCCTAGAACTCCTTTAATAGGATAGGGGATGGTGAGTAGCACCATGTAGACATATCACTAATGTGGGAGGAATTAAATATGTACATGTTCACACAAACACATTTTCAAGATCAAAATATGCTGAAATGTAAAAAACCACTAATAACCAAATGCATGAATAAAAAATTATCCCAACCAGAGTATGATAGTAAAGTAAAGTGTAGTAATGTAAACCGAGACAAAATAAAATCCCACAAAAAATAAGTCTATAATCATAAGTCCAACCTATAAAAACAAGGGAATATGACTATTGTCTATAGCAATAAGAACACCTCATCCTGCCTGATCTCACTAACCGCCTTCCGGTCCTGGTCTGCCTAAGATTCCATCAAAAGGTCACTCGTCTTCACAAGACACGACACATGCATAAAAATTCTATATAGGGGTGAGTACAATAATATTCAGTAGGACACCTCATAATCAAAAAGCAATACACAAAGGAAGAGGTACATTAATCTATACACAGTATATTTATACATCACATGTAACAAGAATATCTAGATATACTCAATCCACACCACATAGTCTATGGTAATCCATAACCACTGCATACAAACAATAGGGATTCTGTCCAAAGATTCTATGAAGCACTCATCCAGGAGAACACACTCCTAAATCTGAAAGCACTAATGGTGTATGTTCGAGATTTATTATTCCCCAAGAATCATCATGAGAGAGATACATTGATAGATCAGAATATATTCAAATACCACTGATGATGATCATAGCTAGGTCCATGGGGTGATACCAACAACTCCATCTTGATAAACTGGAAAATTAGAGGATCGACACCTGATGAATTGGGTCACATCAATATCAAAGACACTACTTAGGTCATGGAGAATGAATAGAGGATCATAATTTGGGCCTCTTAGGGGATTCAAACAACTCAATCCAGAAAGTCTTGCTGAAGGGATCATTGTCATATGAGTTAGAAATGATTCTCTCTAACACTCATAGAAATGATCAAGGGAATAAACCCTAATGAATATTTTCCAAGATACGATGGACAAGAGATTAAATCTATTTAGAAATGGGCACACGACGTGTAGTAGGGTCACATGTTGTGTCCCTTGACCTTGGCTAATTCCCATGTACAACAGCCCATGTCATTCAAACTGTGTCATGTAGAAGATGGGTACACAACATGTATAAGGAGTCCCATGCCATGTCCATCCATATGGGGTTCGCCTGTGCACTCTGGCAGTGTGCCAGCATATTTTTTCAACCTGTGGGTCTCTGCCCATGAACCAGTACTTGGGGTAGTTCATGTACGTGGTCCAGGACAATTCATGTAGTGGATTACATGTCTTATGTGAATCCTATATACTCCACCCATTCCCATGTACTCCTGGAGTACACACTGAGTGTTCTAATGATGAACACACATCGTGGAGCCCATACTACACTTTGTGTGTTTTGGAATTTCTAGAACGTCGAGTTCTTCATTCTTGCATTTCAATTGATCTATTAGGTTCTAATTTTTGGTCCATTAAACTAGAAAATCAATATCTAGGCTCGTTTCATCACCCTAACACTGAATCTTGGTGTTTTTATCTTTCAATAAACTTGAAAATTCATTTAAATTTATTCTGACACAATCCTCTTGACGAATAGTATCTTTTGATTCACTTCGATTCATCCATATTCATCACTACTGCAACTCTGTTATGTCATCCCATGTTTGGGTCTTCAAATTCAGACCATTTCACAATGAAATGATGTAAAAACAATCAATATTTCCCAAACACAACAAATAATAAATAACACACATAAAAAACGGGGGAGATAAAAACACCAGGAACAAATCCGTGGAATGGACCTTGACCATTGTTCATTCCCACCTCGATCCATTACCATAAGAATGATAAAAAAAATCAGAAACAATTATCAAAAAATCAACCCTAATAATCACAAAATTAAACTCATCCTGAATGGAATGATCAAACCGTCAATCAACCTATTCATTTTTTGGTCCAACTTTGTCATTGAATCTATGAATGGGGAAAGAAATCCCAAATATTATATCTGACCTGGCAATTAGATCATTAGATATTATAAATCAATTTATGCAGGTAAGATCCATTAAGAATGATCATCAATTTATGTTTCTACCATTTCCATAATGAGAAATACTCACAGGGTTCTCTATAGAGTCTTGAGGGAATTTTGGAGTTATAAGTCTAACCCTATATCCCAGCCTAAAGGCTCTATTAAAAGAATAAGTTCATCGCATCACTAAATCAATGAAACAATGAAATAACGTACATTATCAAATTATTTTATTCATTAAAAAATCATAAAAATTATTTTTACACTCGACCCATGCCATTCAATGTTATGTCGTGACTAGGGTAATGCTACTACTCTGAACGCAATAGTCCCCTACAATTTTGGATCCAGGAACCTATTTAAAATTTATTTAACTTTTTAGTAAAACCATATGTGTGTGTTATTTAATGTTTTAATATATTTCAAACATTTACTCCATGAATAATGGTCCTCAGAATCGAACTCCATATCAGTGCTTGATCTTAAAATTAAGCCATATAATATTTAAAAATATGCATAAAAATTACTAGACATTACATTCTCCCCAACTTAGGGATTTACATCCACCAAAATCCATAATAAAGAATACTAAAAAATAGGTTGGTACAGAGCACACCTATGATCCCCCCAGTCCCATGTTTTATCCAAGATATTCCCATGCTACCATTAGACACACACCATAGGAATCGATGGCCCATGAAGAATCCTCTCTTACTGATACCGGATCTCCACTGGGTACATAGAAAAAGTTTCTCCATCCTCAATGTCATGAACACCCTAGTTGATGACGTGTGATGGGTCATTCAAATACCTCCCTAGCTACAAAACCTAGAAGATATCATGTACCCGTTCTAGCTTTGGGGGTAGATCTAATCGGTACTTCGCCTCACCAACTCTACACAGTATCTAAAAAGGGCCAATAATCCTTAGAGATAAGAAGCCACCCAGACCAAATCTCCATAACACTCATTGAGGTGAAAGCCATAGGAATTCATGGTCTCTTTTCTCAAACTCGAAAGGCCTCCTCAATCTAGAAACAGAAGACTTCTGATGGATGTGGGAAATCTTCATTTGTTCCTAGATGATCTTCACATTCCGTATAGTATTTCAAACCAATTGTGGGACCATAAGTGATGACTCTCCTCGGTCATTCCAACAATGTGGTGACCTATAGTGTTACACATACAAAGCCTCGTATAGTGCCATACCAATGGTATAATGGTAGATATTTTTGTAGACGAACTCCACTAGTTGTAGGTGATCCTCCCAACTATGACCGTATTCCAACATGAAAGCTCGCATCATGTCCTCCAGAACCTGAATGATCATCTATATTTGGCCATATTTCTATAGATGAAATGCTTTTCTAAAGCATAAATGGATCCCAAATTCCTCTTCAAATCCCTTCTATAACCGAGATGTAGAACGAGCATCACGAAATGAAATAATCATTAATAGAACTCCATAGAGTGAAACTATCTCTTGAATGGAGAGGCTTCCTAAAATCTCTACCGAACTCTACTATCAGATTTCTAAGAAGTGGGATGAGTTGATGAGTCGGTAAAAAATCACCCATAAGGCATCGTGTCCCCTAGAAGTATGTGGTAAAACCATAATTAAATCTATCGATATTGCATCCTACTTCCATTATATTAACTCAAGGGGTTGATCAAAACCAGCTAGATCCTGGTGCTCAACCTTCACTTGCTGACAAGTGAGGCATCAAGAAATGACCAATGGAACTCCCTTCTTTATTCCTGGCAACAAAAATTTACATCGTAGGTTGTAACACCCGAGACTTTTATGTTATATAAATCATCAAAGGAATATTTTTCTATACACAACACTTGCTTGGCTTTCATTACACGAAATCACAACCTTCCTCGATAACTTGCGTCGTACGCAATACCGAGTTTCACTAAACAATGATATACTAATAAAATATTATTAAAACTAGCCGTTATGAATAGTAATAACCACTTTTTGAAATTTTAGAAATTTATTTTTCAAAATGGACTTCATTTTTGGATTTAGAATATCAAAATTAGCCTAGGGTGAAATTTTGGTATTTTTCTGAAAACTTTCAATTTTTGATTAATAGTGAAACCACTAAGTGGTAGTTAAAAAAATGAATTTTTCATAAAACTTAATTTTACCGCTTCTGTGAGTGGAATTTCGAAAATCCGAGAGACATGGTTAATATCAAGGACTAAAATGTGGTTCAATGAGATGAAAATAATTTTTGGTGAATAGTAACTTTTTACTTTTTTACCATAGTTAAAAGAAAATAGGGTAATTAAGGGTAAAAATGATATTATTATTACCCTAAAACATGTCCAAATTCTATTGGACAAATGTAATTCGACCAAAAACAACCTTGGGAATAAAATATGACCAGTTATTCCCACTTGGATTACATTAGGACATTTATTATTAATTTATTTAAAGAAGGGTTAAAATAGTTAAAATCAAAGTTCAATAAGTAAATAATTTTTAGTATGGGGTTATACATAAGATAAATTCGACTATAAATATTCATTAGAACGAAAAAAATATTTCCTACATAATGGTATTTTATTTTTAATTTTTAGACATTAAATAATTTAATTTATTTATGACACAAAGATGATGCAATAATTATCTTATTAATGAAATATTGAAGAAATTGATGTTATAAACACCAAAATAAATGTAATTTGAGACTTTTTATGAATTAAACTAATTTTATAGGTTAATATGACATGTTAGTATGGATTTAATTAACTTTTTTCTAACTAATAATTCTGTTATGATTTTCAGAAAAATCAATTACTAAATAGTGTCAAAATTGACATAAAATAGTTTTTAAAACAAATATTATATTAGTAATTGAAATTTTATTCCTAAAAATCTAAGGTTCGGCCAAATGACTTAGATACAGTTATATATATTAATAATAAACAACTTGGGGTTCGTTTGGCTACTTATAGTATGTTTATTAACCTTATAGTATAAGAACACAAGAAGACACGGTAAAAGTAAAATTATTTAACTTAATGTTAAATCTAAATGATAAGGTTAAAATAAGAACATAAACTTGTATAAATTCTATTGGATGAGAGTATTTCGACCCATCACTACCTTAGCTTCTAAATAAATCAATTTTTATCTATTTAAAACCGAACATGACTTTATAATAAAATAATATTTTTAGTTATTCCAAAGGTGCCCCTCTCCTCCCTTATAAAAGGGCACCTCCTCCCTCTTTTCCTCACACCACATTGAGCCTTCAAGCTCGGATAACCCCTTCCACTTTCTCCTCTCCACTTCCCTAGAGATATCCTAGAGTTCCTGGTATTCTTCAAAGACCAATTTTAGTGCCCTAAAAGAAGGTCTCAAAGAAGAACTTCAAAGAAGAGGTAATGTCCGTTGCCGATTATTTCATCTTTATTTCTTCTTCCACTTATTCTTATTTAGTTGTTTCATTATTAAGTAATAACATCAGTATCACTCATATACTGATATGTTATTATAAGTATGAAATAACCCTATTTCACCATCTATCCATCCTACGGAAAAAGAAATCACCGCGCGTGCGTACGTACGGAATACCATCTCCACGCCGTGGTGTAATCTATTTTCCACCACCACCTTACATGGATGGGTATAATAGTGTAAATAATGACTATATATGACTATTATAAAGTGATACGGATTCTGAAATAGTATACATACACTCCAATACAATTCCACGATCATAGGAACGATATCATCACTCGTGCGTACGTACGGAATACCGTCTCCACGATGTGATGCGACTCGTTCTACATGATGTTCATTTCATAATGATTATATAAATGAATTAAATGAATGAATATGATATATATTACACTAATACCATTCTGGAAATTAGGTATCTATAAGAGAATAATAAGAATTTATTCGACAAAACACGCATAAGAACAAAAAGTTATAAACTCCCGAATAACAAGTAGCAATGAAATATTACTACTAAGAAGCTAATAATATGACCAAAAATGATATCATAAAAATAAGTATGATTCTGGAATAAGTCAATAACATTTTTTAAATCATTATACAGGAGGTTCGGACACGTACAAAGAATATCAGACCTAATGTAAGGGAAATATCACAATCTCATTTTTATCCAAGATTGTTTATACTTTAGTATTTACTGGGGTGTATTTTGTCATCCAAATCCATGTTTCCTCAATATTTAATATTATTTCCATCCTCCTAAAATTTATTAAATCCTATTTTACCCTTCAGTGAGTTTTTAGTAAAGGATATGAAAGGAATCTTTTTTCTTTTTTCATACGAGGTACTTTTTTGACTTTTCCGAAAAAAATACGAAGAATGTTTTTTTAACTTATACGGAATGAATGGATTTTTAAAACATTATTTCCAAGAAGATTCCTTTACAAGTTTTCATGTTTATTTTTAATCAACTTCTTTTAGTTTAAAATTTTATGACATATTAGGAAAAGAAAAATGTTTTTAAGGTAGAAAATATATTTTCCTCAAGAATGGAGTTCAAGTGTTTTATCAAAATTATTTTCCATCTAAGATAATAAAGGGTTATGTTTATATCCCTATTATTACATTTATTTGATTATGTTGTGAGGGAATTATTTTTATAAATTCCTTTATCTTATATGAATTGTTTTATGATGTCACGATGTTTAGGAATACCATTTTTATTACATGGGTTATGCATTGATGTATGGTTTATGATTTTGTGGCACACATAAGAATGGTATCATTATGAGATGGGTGGGACCTATATCTCCCTCCAATGCATTGGGTAAAGATTTTATATCTCATGAGATAGACATGGCTGGAATGGTAGGTTATACCAGTTCAGTGAAACAGGACTGAAACGAGTAGTAAACTCGGTTCAGAAAGGGACTTTGTCCACTAAGATAGTCTTGGAAATGAGTCTTGACTAATAAGAAATGATTCTCTATGATTATGTGTGTATTCCACAAAGTTTCATGTTTTAAGTTGTGATTATTGGGATTACATTTCACTACTAAGACTTATCCCATGTTATGAAATTATGATCTCTTTTGTAGGTTAAGATTTCCAAAAGTCATGTGCTTATGTATATGATGTGATTGATATTTCTTTTGTTTACCCTTACTGAGCATTTGAGCTCACCCTTTTGTATGTTTTATTTCCCCAGGTCAGGAAGAAGGTTATTAAGTAGAATATGCCAAAAAGGGACTCTAGATATGATGAAATAAATGGGAGGCAAAGTAGATGCTTTATGAACCAGTTGTTTAGGTTTCCCGGTTTCTAAAGACACTATACCTATACATTCCTTTCCTGGTTTTTGTTATATGTTGTAATAAGTGTGCTTCAATTTTGATGTAATAACAATGTATGTAAAGTATGGGTCGTTATAGTTGGTATCAGAGGAAAGGTATAGTCAACCTTTGGAAACTAGGATGTGAAAGCCTTAGTAAGAACCCTAAGGATAATTCTAAGAATAGAACACAATCTTAGTGTTTTAGAAATGTCCATGAATAACCTAGGATAAGATCTTAAGTGTGAAATTTTATTCTTGATTATGTGGTTTTCCTATTATAATTAGTGTTTCTCACACTATTCTTCTTGGTTTTAGTCAATGACTGGAACCCGAAGGAACCATGTTAATGCGGAATGCAATGGGAAATGCAATGATTGTCCCCCTGAGCAACCAAACATTATGGGATCTGGAATGAAAAATATTGTAGCCATGCTCACACAACTTTCTCAAGCTATGAATCATTCAGGACTTCCAAACGAGCAAAGAAAGGAGCAACATTCTGTTGAATCCTTCATGAGATAGCGTCCACCTTCATTCAGCGGGTCTACTGATCCATTAGTTGCTGAACAATGGATTAGTACTACTGAGAAGATATTTTCAGTTCTTCAATGATCTGAGCATGATAAAGTCATCTTAGTAGTGTATCGTTTAGAAGGTGATGCTGATCAATGGTGGAATCTTATTAAGAATACAAGGAAAATGGATGAAATTGAGTCCATGGAATGGGACGAGTTCAAGAACTTATTTTTCAATAACTACTTCCCTCATATTCTCCGAAAAAAGATGGAGAAAGAGTTTCTTGAACTGAAGCAAAGGGATGATGAATCTTTTGGTACCTATGAAGCAAATTTTACAAGACTTGCAAGGTACGCTTCTGGTATTATTATCCAACCTGAGAGTAAGATTGATCGATTCTTTAGTGGCTTAAAACCAAGTCTTCGAAGGGCCTTAGCCATAAGGGACTTCAATATCTATGAGAAAATCGTTCTATGTGCTCTCAAAGTTGAGATGGAGATTGGAGTAACCCATCAGTCATATGGGTTTGATAAGAAGAGGAAAATGGAATTCAAAGGAAAATCTAAAGAGCACACTAAAAAGAAGATGAGCTTTCCCTTATGCTCAAAGTGTGGAAAGAAACATGGAGGGAGTTGTCTTAAAGGGACAAGTAAATGTTTCAAATGTGGAAAAGAAGGTCATCGGGCATTTGAATTCCGCAATGATGGGAAGAAGATGTCTAATGATGAAAACAAAGGAAGGGATACACAGAATGAAACTACTACACTCCAATGTTTCAAGTGCAAGGAGATGGGACATTATGCCAATAAATGCCCAAATCCAAGGGTTGATGATGATGGTCGATGTCAACAAACTCTTATGGCTAAAGACAAAGGAAAGTCACATGCAATTTCTATCAGCGATGTGGAGTACGATAACCATGTGGTGAACGGTACACTTACCATCCACTCTAAAGTAGATAATGTTTTATTTGATTCTGGATCCACCCACTCTTTTATTTTTGAAGAATTTTCTAAGGGTATCACCGTATTACCTCAACAATTAGATGTTGAGTAAGCTGTGACAACACCTAATGGCAAAACAGTCGCATCAAAAGTTTATAATTCTTCTCCGATTGAAGTTTGTGGGAAAGTGCTTCATGTAAATCATGTGATCCTTTCTATAGTGGAATTTGATGTGATTCTTGGCATGGATTGGCTTTCTCTACATGGAGCTCATATCAATTGCCAAATATGGGAAGTCACATTTCATATTCCAGATCAATCTATGATCATATATCGATTCAAGGATGAACATAACCTTCCAGTGGAAATTTCTTCCATTTTATGGGTATTGATTCCACTAAATGAAGGTTATTTATCTCAAATGGTTGGTGATAAACTCATGATTAAGAATATTCCCATTGTACGAGAGTTTGATGCTGTCTTTCTGGAGGAATTACCGGGTCTTCCACCAAATCGTGAAGTTGAGTTTTCAATAGAACTCGTATCAGGTGCTTTTCCTATTTCAAAGACACCTTATAGAATGGCCCCAATTGAGTTGCAGGAATTGAAGAAGCAACTCGAAGAGAATCCTGATAAGGGGTTCATATGCCCTAGTGCATCACCTTGGGAAGCACCTGTTCTGTTTGTTAAGAAGAAAGATGGATCAATGAGACTCTGCATTGATTATCGAGAACTTAACAAGATCACTTTCAAGAAAAAATATCCTCTCTCGCGCATTGATGACCTATTTGACCAACTACGCGGAGCTCAATAATTTTCCAAGATTGATCTTCATTCAGGGTATCGTCAATTAAGGGTCAAAAGGGGGGATATACCAAAGAAGACTTTCCGTACAAGGTATGGACACTATGAATTTATAGTGATGCCATTTGGTATTACTAATGCCCCTGCTATCTTCATGGATCTAATGAATAGAGTCTTTAGAGACTATCTTGATCAATTTGTGGTAGTCTTTATAGACGATATTCTTGTCTATTCAAAGAGCAAGGAAGAACATGAAGATCACTTGAGAATTATATTGAAGACCCTGAGAAAGTTGAAGATTTATTCCAAATTTACCAAGTGTGAATTTTGGCTTAAAAAAGGTTCATTTTTGGGTCACATAATCTCAAATGAGGGGATATCTGTGGATCCAGCAAAAACAGAGGTTATCGAAAGATGGTCGAGACCAACAACAGTAACCGAGATCCGATGTTTTCTTGGTTTGGCTGGATATTATCGACGTTTTGTGAATGATTTTTCACGATTATCTAATCCACTCACCAAGTTGACTCGAAAAGGAGTTAAGTTTGATTGGATGGAGGAATGTGAAGAGAATTTCAAGGAGTTGAAAAGAAGGTTATCCAGTGCACCTGTGCTCACACTGCCTTGTAGTGGAGAAAGGTTTGTGATCTACAGTGATGCATCCAAGAAGGGATTGGGGTGTGTTCTTATGAAAAATGATATGGTGATAGCTTATGCCTCACGACAGTTGAAAATACACGAGCAAAATCACCCAACTCATGATTTGGAGTTAGCTGTGGTAATCTTTGCATTAAAGATTTGGAGGCATTACCTTTATGGTGAAAGGTGTGATATTTATAGTGATCATAAAAGTTTAAAGTATATTTTCACACAAAAGGAGCTGAATATGCGCCAAAGAAGATGGTTGGAGCTGATTAAGGATTACAACTGCTCAATCCATTACCACCCTCAGAAAGCAAACAAGGTGGTAGATGCATTAAGTCGACAAGACCATGCCAGTTTATCCATGATGAGGATCACAAAAGATCCAATATTTATGGATTTACAAAGGATGGATCTTGGAATTATAATGAAAGGGGAAAAATATTATCTTTCTCAAATGAATGTTCAACCATCTATACATGTGAAGATTAAAGAGGCACAGAAAGAAGATGTCGAGTTACAAAAGAAGGTGAGAAATGTTCCTGAATTCAACCTTGATTGTGATGGGATAATAAAGTTCAGGAATCAGGTTTGTGTTCCTCCCATCCCCGAATTAAAGAAGGAGCTGCTGGATGAGGCTCATAGTTCTTCATTCTCTATTCATCCTGGAAGCACAAAGATGTATAGGGACCTGAAAGAGTACTTCTGGTGGGATGGCATGACAACAGATGTTGCTGAATTTGTCTCTCGATGCTTGGTTTGTCAACAAGTTAAAGTTGAGAGACAGAAGTCTAAGGGGATGTTACAACCATTACCCATACCCGAATGGAAATGGGAAAACATCACTATGGACTTTTTCACAGGACTTCCTAAAACATCCAAAGGCAATAATGCTATCTGGGTCATAGTTGATCGTCTTACAAAGTCTGCACACTTCATTTCTATTTGAGAGGATTTCTCTCTGGATCAGCTTTCCAGGATATATGTAAAGGAAGTGGTAAGATTGCATGGAGTACAACTTTCTATTATATCTGATCGGGATCCGAGATTTACCTCGAAGTTCTGGAGAAGACTTTAGCATACTATTGATACAGAGTTGAGTTTCAGCACTGCTTATCATCCTCAGACAGACGGTTAGTCTGAGAAAACAATTCAAACCCTATAAGATATGTTGAGAGCTTGCTCTATGGATTTCAAAGGTGTTTGGGATCAACACCTACCTTTGGTGAAATTTTCTTATAATAATAGTTTTCACTCCAGTATTCAGATGGCTCCTTATGAAGCTCTCTATGGAAAGAAATGCAGGACTCCAACTTGCTTGGATGAAGTTGGGGAAAGAAAGCAATTAGGACCTGATCTTGTTGATGAAATGGCAGAAAAGGTCAGATCTATTCAACAACACATAAGAGCAGCTCAGAGTCGACAGAAAAGTTATGCCGACAACCGAAGAAAAGACCTAGAATTTGAAGTGGGTGATAAAGTGTTCTTACGAATATCTCCCTGGAAGAGGGTCATGAGATTTGGAAAGAAGGGGAAGTTGAGCCCTAGATATATCAGTCCTTTTCAAATACTGGATCGTGTTGGGAAGGTAGCTTACCGATTGGCGCTTCCACCGAATCTCTCTCAAGTTCACGATGTGTTCCATGTATCTCTCCTGAGAAAGTATATACCTGATCCTTCACATGTACTCAGCTCAGAAGTTGTACCGCGGGAGCAAGATCATTCTTATGAAGAACAACTGATAGAGATTCTGGATCGTAGCGATAAAGCCCTACGAAACAAGACCACTCGATTGGTGAAAGTTTTATGGAGGGACCACCAATTAGAAGAAGCTTCATGGGAGCTTGAGGATATGATGAGGGAGAGGTATCCTCATCTGTTTGTTACAAAGTGATGAATTTCGAGGGAGAAATTCATTTTAAGGGGGGTAGAATGTAACACCCGAGACTTTTATGTTATATAAATCATCAAAGGAATATTTTTCTACACGCAACACTTTCTTGGCTTGCTTTACATGAAATCGCAACCTTCCTTGATAGCTTGTGTCGTACGCAATACCGAGTTTCACTAAACAATGATATACTAATAAAATATTATTAAAACTAGCCGTTATGAATAGTAATAACCACGTTTTCAAATTTTATAAATTTTATTTTTGAAAATGGACTTCATTTTTTGATTCGGAATATCGAAATTAGCCTAGGGTGAAATTTTGGTATTTTTCTGAAAACTTTCAATTTTTGATGAATAGTGAAACCACTAAGTGGTAGTTAAAAAAAATTGAATTTTTCATAAAACTTAATTTTACCGCTTCTGTGAGTGGAATTTCGAAAATCCGAGAGACACGGTTAATATCAAGGACTAAAATGTGGTTCAATGAGATGAAAATAATTTTTGGTGAATAGTAACTTTTTACTTTTTTTACCACGGTTAAAAGTAAATAGGGTAATTAAGGGTAAAAATGGTATTATTATTACCCTAACACATGTCCAAATTCTATTGGACAAGTGTAATTCGACCAAAAACAACCTTAGGAATAAAATATGACCAGTTAGGCCCACTTGGATTAGATTAGGACATTTATTATTAATTTATTTAAAGAAGGGTTAAAATAGTTAAAATCAAAGATTAATAAGTAAATCATTTTTAATATGGGGTTATACATAAGATAAATTCGACTATAAATATTAATTATAAAGATAAAGATAATTCATACATAATGGTATTTTATTTGTAATTTTTAGACATTAAATAATTTAATTTATTTATGACACAATGATGATGCAGTAATTACATTATTAATGAAATATTGACATAATTGATGTTATAAACACAAAAATAAATGTAATTTGAGACTTTTTATGAATTCCACTAATTTTCTAGGTCAATATGACATTTTATTATTGATTTAATTAACTTTTTTCAAACTAATCATTCTTTTATGATTTTCACAAAAATCAATTACTAAATAGTGTCAAAATTGACATAAAATAGTTTTTTTAAAAAAATTATATTAGTAATTGTTATTTTATTCCTAAAAATCTAAGGTTCGGAAAAATGACTTAGATAAGGTTATATATATTAATAATAAACAACTTGGGGTTTGTTTGGCTTCTTATAGTACGTTTATTAACCTTATTGTATTAGAACACAAGAAGACACACTAAAAGTAAAATTATTTAACTTAATGTTAAATCTAAATGATAAGGTTACAATAGGAACCTAAACATGTCTAAATTCTATTGGATGAAAGTATTTCGACCCATCCCCACCTTAGCTTCTAAATAAATAAATTTGGAGCTATTTAAAACCGAACTTGACTTTATAATAAAATAATATTTTTAGTTATTCCAAAGGTGCCCCTCTCCTCCCTTATAAAAGGGCACCTCCTCCCTCTCTTCCTCACACCACATTGAGCCTTCAAGCTTGGCCAACCCCTACCACTTTCTCCTATCCACTTCCCTAGAGACATACTATAGGTCCTGGTCTTCTTCAAAGACAAATTTTATTGCCCTAAAAGAAGGTCTCAAAGAAGCACTTCAAAGAAGAGGTAATGTCTGTTACCGATTCTTTCATCTTTATTTCTTCTTCCACTTATTCTTCTTTATTTGTTTCATTATGAAGTAATAACATCAGTATAACTCATATACTGATATGATATTATAATTATGAAACAACCCTATTTCACCATCTATACATCCTACGGAAAAATAAATCACTGCACGTGCGTACGTACGGGATACCGTCTCCACGCCGTGGTGTGATCTATTTTCCACCACCACCTTACTTGGATGGGTATAATGGTGTAAATAATGACTATATATGACTATTATAAAGTGATACTGATTATGAAATAGTATACATACACTCCAATACAATTCCACGATCATAGGAACGATATCATCACTCGTGCGTACGTACGGAATACCGTCTCCACGATGTGATGCGACTCGTTCTACATGATCTTCATTTCATAATGATTATATAAATGAATTAAATGAATGAATATGATATATATTACACCAATACCATTCTGTAAATGAGGTATCTATAAGAGAAGAATAATAATTTATTCGACAAAACACACATAAGAACAAAAAGTTATAAACACCCGAATAACAAGTAGCAATGAAATATTACTACTAAGAAGCTAAGAATATGACCAAAAATGATATCTTAAAAATAAGTATGATTCTAGAATAAGTAAAAAACATTATTTAAATCATTATACAGGAGGTTCGGACACGTACAAAGCATATCGGACCTAAGGTAAGGGAAATATCACAATCTCATTTTTATCCGAGATTGTTTATACTTTAGTATTTACTGGGGTGTATTTTGTCATCCAAATCCATGTTTCCTCAATATGTAATATTATTTCCATCCACCTACAATTGTTTAAATCAAATTTTACCCTTCGGTGAGTTTTTATTAAAGGATATGAAAGGAATCTTTTGTTGTTTTTCATACGAGGTACTTTTTTGACTTTTCCGACAAAAGTACGAAGAATGTTTTTTTAACTTATACGGCATGAATGGATTTTTAAAACATTATTTCCAAGAAGATTGCTTTACAAGTTTTCAAGTTTATTTTTAATCAACTTCTTTTAGTTTAAAATTGTATGACATATTAGGAAAGGAAAAATGTTTTTAAGGTAGAAAAGATATTTTCCTCAAGAATGGAGTTCAAGTGTTTTATAAAAATTATTTTCCATCTAAGATAATAAAGGGTTCTGTTTCTATCCCAATTATTACATTGATTTGATTATGTTGTGATGGAATTATTTTTATGAATTCCTTTATCTTATATGAATTGTTTTATGATGTCACGATGTTTAAAAATTCCATTTTTATTACATGGGTTATGCATTGATGTATGGTTTATGATTTTGTGGCACACATAAGAATGGTATCATTATGAGATGGGTGGGACCTATATCTCCCTCTAATTCATTGGGTAAAGATTTTATATCTCATGAGATAGACATGGCTGGAACAGTAGGTTATACTTGTTCAGTGAAACAGGACTGAAACGAGGACTGAACTCGGTTCAGAAAGGGACTTTGTCCACTAAGATAGTCTTGGCAATGAGTCTTTACTAATAAGAAATCATTCTCTATGATTATGTGTGTATGCCACAAAGTTTCATGTTTTAAGTTATGATTGTTGGGATTACATTTCACTACTAAGACTTATCCCATGTTATGAAATTATGATCTCTTTTGCAGGTTAAGATTTCCAAAAGTCATGTGCTTATGTATATGATGTGATTGATATTTCTTTTGTTTACCCTTACTGAGCATTTGAGCTCACCCTTTTGTATGTTTTATTTCCCCAGGTCAGGAAGGAGGTTATTAAGTAGAATATTCCAAAAAGGGACTCTAGATATGATGAAATAAATGAGAGGCAAAGTAGATGCTTTATGAACCAGTTGTTTATGTTTCCCAGTTTCTAAAGACAATATACCTATACGGTCCTTTCCTAGTTTTTGTTATATGATGTAATAAGTGTGCTTCAATTTTGAAGTAATAACAATGTATGTAAAGTATGGGTTGTTATAGAGGTCCTGGTACATCTTCTCCAGAACTCAATGTACATCTAAAGGGTACATATGAAACTCCCTCAGAACCTCCTTCCACAAAACCACTTGTAATAAAATACATCATTTGAATAGGAAAATGTTCTCCAAAACTTTTTAATATCAATCAAGAGAATTCCCTGTGGATATCTAATCTCATAGAGTATCAAAGTTCGTATCCCCCAACTATACTTCCCTGAATCACTGTAAGAGTTGAGGGGTAACAACCATTAAATAGAGGCAATCTTCTAAATATCTATCCACTAAGTATAGTTGCAATGAGGAAAACTACACTGATTCATTGTTTAGTAACTGTAAACTAGATATCCTACTGATAGAATAATCTATCTTGTTCCCCTTCTCATGAGAATAGACCATCCCAAAGTCATAGTCCTGGATGAACTCTATTCAATGCCTCTATCTCAAGTTTAGATCCTTTTGAGAGATGATATAAGTTAGACTCTTGTGATTAGAGTAGATGATATATAGATCGGCCATCAGATAGTGTTGCTAAATATTCAATGAGAAGACTACAGCCACATACTCATGATCATGGGCCACATAGTTCTTCTCATGTGGCCTCAAGTAGTGTGAACCATAGGCAATCCCTACTTACCTCTACATCAGTACACAACCCTGCTTGGATCCTAATGCATTGTAGATTACTATAGACTTAATAATTTCCACTAGAAAACCCAATATTTGATCGCTTGTCGAGCTCTTCCTCATATCATAAAATAATTGACTTGAGTTCAACCATTGAGAACCATTGTGACCCTCTAAACCAATCAAAGGGGTCATAGATCCTTGGTAGCGGATACTTGTTCTTCACAGAAACCTAGTTCAAGCACTGGTAACCCACATACAACATCAAGAACCCATCTGCCTTTTTGGTAGAGAAAACTAGGGCTACCCAAGGTGAAACATCGGGCCTCATGAATCCCTTACTCTACAATTACTCCTACTTCACCCTCATCTTGCGAAGCTCCACAAGATCCATATGATATGTTGGGGAAGATATTGGAACCATCCTAGGGTGTAGATCAATGCATAAGTCTATCTCGTGGTGGGGAGGTAAACATGAAACATATTTAGAAAACACATCCTTGTACTCTACACCCACTGTAGAAAACTAGAAACTCATAACATCAACTGCACCAAGGGTCAGGCTGGACAACTGATAATTAATTAGATTAACCGCCCTATGAAATAGTTCATCCTATGTTGCCATGATTCCCTTTTCACCAATAATGGAATACTTGGTTTCATCACTACAGACATACTATAACCTTCTCTTAAAATAGTCAATCATGGCATGGACAATGGATAACCAATCCATACCATGAATGAAATCGTAAATCCTCAACGCTTCCAAAAAGAGGTTCCATCCAAAATACTCACAACCAAGGGAAATGTCACACATTAAACACAAATGTGTGATCACTGAATCTTATCCAATGGGTGTCTCCAAGCGTAAGGGTCGAGTCAATGTCTCAAAACTAATATAAAGGTATCGAAAAATATATGCAGGAAGAATGGAATGACTAGAAAATGGGTCTATCATTACTTCAACTAAATTATAAAAGACATAGATTGTACCTTGAATCATTATTGGAACCCCTGAGTCATATGCCTCAACTATATGCAGTTATCCCCTCCCCTTTCATCCATCTCCCAAATCCCAGAGTGGACCTCTTGTGGGTGGTGGTGGTAACATGTTGAAACATCAACCACCTCCTACTACTCTCCCAGATCCTATGCCACATCTGTTTCCATACAGATCTGCCTGCTCCTATCTCTTTCTCTACCTCGATGGTCCATCCACAGTCTCACTATTAGCAATATGGTGGGTTGAAAATTCTCGAGTGAGATGTCCCATATAGTCACATGAATAAAACCACCTCTCTCAGGGATGACTGGACCCAACCTGTGATCCCTAGAATGTAGAACGTATATCCTAGGACCTCCTCTTGGAAAATATCCCATGTTTGGATCCCTGAGTCCGACGTCAATTCTCTACTTCTATGGTCTCTACACCTGCTCGTCCGCTACTAACTATCACTGGCTGTATCTTCTCATCCAAGAAGCGTTCGATCACCAAAGCTCACTCAATCACCCCAAAATAAGTATGAATGCACATAGGGATAACATACGATCACATGTCTCTATGAAGACCCTTTTAGAAGTTTTTAGCCCTGAAGTACTAATCGTGTACCATATCCATTGAGTATCTAGTGAAGTTGGTATGCCTCAATGAATACTTAGATAGCAACATGTTGTCCTACCGAAGCTATAGAAGATCCTAGATATGCATATCCTTTAGATTATAAGGTGAGAAATCCTCTCTGAAAAGGTTCTAAAATTCTATCCATGAAAGAGTCACCTCATTATTGGATTGGGTAACTAAACCCCACTAACGTCCTATCGAGCCATGTAGAAGGCTCACTGCTATGGTCACCATCTGATCTGTTGGTGTCTTGATTAGATTGAAAACTCATGTCACATTATCAAGCTAGTAATCATCCACCTTTGGGTGGGGCTCAACTCAGAACCATAGGGATTTATACTACTGAACTTGTGAAGCACGATCAGCCTACATACCACATCCACTGGTACTACAGGTACCGTGTGCTGCTCTACATGTGGTGGTGTGGACGGTGCACCATCAGGAGGTAACATATGGGGAAATGGTCCATGTATCAAATCCTTTTCACATAGGGATTCATATTCATGGTCAATATATTTTATCTTAGCTAGTATTCAACATGGTGGAATCCCATAGGAAAACAAGATGTGCCACAGTCAATGAGTATATCTAGAGAGATGACTCAAGATGGACATGGAGCCACAACCCATTCCTATATGATTCATGTACTATTATATTCCATACAATTAGTGTTCACCTGTACCAAGTCGAACATTAGGTGGTCAGAGTCCGGGTGTATGGATGCATTGGCTGCCGCACTAACATTGGAGTTCATGGCCTGAATGATGAACTCGAAATAATTAATACTATTCCTACAAACCAATCTCAAAGACTCGCAATCCTAAAGTAGAGTCGACACCTATTATATAAATTACCCCAAGACATCCCTTCCATGGGAAGATAAATTTTATCCTATTCCAAATAATTAACAATAATATGATCCAATAGTTGAGGGAGGTCTCACAACACATTTGTATATAATTAAAGTTCTTAAAGATATGCATGTCATTATAGATCTGTCTTTGGAATAATTGTAGGGAGTCATTAAATCATTGTAATACCATGATGATATGGTGGTAAAAATGGCGCTCCTGCTACATTTGAAGTGTCTTTAGGATTATATTCTGAAGAAATGGAAAAAATTATGAGGTTTCAGAAAACAACGTACATATTTTATCAGCTGATTTGTTTGATTTATTAAACCAAGATTTGTAAGAATATTTCACGACGTTTGAGTCAAAATTATGAGGCATATTTGATGTCAAACTATCATCATATTTCAATATCAGAAGTGGAGATGGAGAAATTAAATTATAGTGTTAAACCCATGTTATGGTACCCATGTCCTACTAAGGATAAATCAGATATTTGATATTAAGAAATTTAGGATTGATGATTTTAGATATTCTATAAAAACAAGATAAAAATGATATAAGCAGTCTAGTAGAAGTTTCACATAACATAGAAAGTATTAAAATTGATGTAAAATATTTTATTATAGATATTTTGGAGGAAATTATGTTTTCAGTGTCTCTTAATGGTGTTTTAAAAAAAGAAATTTAGAATTTGGTGTGGAAAGAAGCTTCTAAACTTTAGAACAAAGTGGTTAATAATATAAACAATGTGTCTAGAGTAATTATCAAACAATTTCATGATTGGGAAATAAAAATTTACTCTCACAATATGAATATTGAGAAATAACTCTTCCAATGACTTATATAAGCAAGATGTTATAGCAAGAATGGCATCACAAAGTACATTATAAGCCTTTCTAAGAACATTAGAATGTCCCCTATAACTTATAAGTCTAAGGAGAAAGTGAAGAAAATTGGGGAATCATCTACAACCATTGATTAAATTATCCAATATGATATTGATCTAGATTTGGAGATTTCTATATAATGGCACATCTCAAGAAATAAGTCCAGATACCATGTACATAAAATAAGACAACATTTGAAGAGAATCCAAGGGAAAGTTACCAGATAATCAATATTTTCTAGGAAGAAGCCTCCTATGAGAGAAATGAGATGGAAACCTTAAATAATATTCCACAAAATGGGGAAATGATTTTGGAGAAGGGGATACATAAATTACATGGTAGTCTGGCCATCAATGTAGCTCAATCTATATGCATGATTCTTTCCAAAGCTACTGCTTTATCCCTAGTTTTCTCTGCTCAATCATCCCACACTCAAATGACACCACCCACAATCAAATATTTTCTAGAACAAACTAATTATGATGATCAATGATGAAGGATTAAATTATACCATCAACCACCACATAGGAAGCTGGGGAATTCCGACTGTGACTCACACAAAATTGAATCCTCTCCTTAATATCATCTTCCTCTTTTTGGATTTTGGATTGTTTATAATAATATGTAATCCAAGCCTGTACAGTTCAGGTTTTCATCCCCAAAACTTTTATTTGATTATTACAATTTTTAACATGATTATATCAAAGAAACCAATGAATATATAAAGGGGTCATAAAAACAAGAGAAAAAATTCTTGGAGGATTCCCTCAATGAAATCCCCTCCCTCCCCGACTCTCGACCTCTATATATATATGTGTGTGTATATATATATATTTACTTTGTCTTCAAGAGATATAGAAATTTATGGATGAAGGGAAATTCTTCATTTTTGATAAAATAATTACAAATTTGGTGGATCACTAGATCAACAAGAAATCAACTGGTTGGTTCTTCTGGAGTTTAACAAACACAAAGAAAATTATAAGAAGATTGGTATGTTTTATTAGACACTTAAAATTACCTAATAATTCCTCTCCTAACCAACCTTTTGATTTATATTTTTTTCTCATTTCTAGGTAAACAAGATGTTCACAAAATCTAATTGTGAAATTAAATAAACCGAGTGATTAAATTATTTTATCTAGAAATGAAAAAAAAAATTAAAAAGCAGCGTGATGTATATTATTATATGGGAATGTCTTATTATACAATGTGATGTGGATAATTGTAAAGAGATGAGTTCATTAGTCCTATAGCATGACTGGACTCATTTTATAGTACAATCTATGAGAAATCTAGTTTTTTGAAAACACTAGGAGCAAAAACGATGAATAATCATAGAAAATAAAGTAAAAGGGAGAAATAAAATAAAGAATAAATAGAAAAGGGGAGAATGTCATTTACATGGATCATGAATAATCAATAAATCCCTTGCAAGGCATAATTATTTCACTAAAATTAGGATAAGAATTACTGAGTGATTTTTCCTAAGGTTCATAAGACCCTATCTAGAATGAGATATTAAAGAAAATCTCTAGTGCATGCACAATATGTCCACTTTGATACAGTTCCACAACCTCCCAAATCCAAGATTCTATAATATCAGTGGAAGTAAGTTTTTAAAGATACAATGCCATTCTCACATGATGCTACAATAGGTCTTCCCTATTATAGTTCCATTTCGGAATAGCCAGTTAGCTTTCCTACAATATGTTGAAGTTGTGGCATACTGTGCAGTATAGACTGCCAATAGATTGATCAACGTCATCCAAGGATCGATCCACACCATTAAAACATCATTAATTGTATAATATGGATTCATGTAAGGGGATTGAGTAATGGTTCATCTTATGGAACATTGAAAAATAAGTTTTTAAAACATATTGTATGCTATAATATATGATAGAAATATTTTACGAAATTCATTAATTACTAATAGCTTGTGTAGACAATCCCCTATGAAAAAGGTTTAATTTTTATCTCACTTATAATATGATATGTTCATGATTCTCACATTTAAATTATTTTTTTAGATATTTAATTAATAAATATGAATGGTTTGTATTTAGAATGTATCATATGTTCCATCATCTACGTATGTTTGTAGTGATCGCAGCAATCATCCATGTAACATCATATCATAATAAAAAATTGATGATAAAATTTAGGTTTCCAAGTGAATAAATTATATTAAATTTGATCATACAATAATAAATGAAGTATTCATATTTTTATTCCATAATTGAATACAGATCATGAAATATTTATGAATTTTTCATGTTTATATCTTTTTTACTATTAACTGCTTAATCAAAATTTTCATATCATTAATTTAAGTTTTTTTATTCTATATATTTAATTTTAGTTAATTTAATTCAATCAAAATTTATTATTTTTCATGATATAATTAAAAATTAAATATTGATTATACTTTTTTAATATTCCAATATATTTATATTTAAAATAATAAATTAAAAAACTATTTAATATTGAGTATGGTTTATCGGGATCCATATCAAGATTCTCAATGGCCTATGTTCTTAGGATTTTTTTATAAATTTTAATGTTGGATAACTTCACCACCATACCTACTTATGAGTAGGATTTTTTTTCTAGGATTTTAATCACTAGTATGAAATGAGTGTTGTGAAACATTTTCATTTGTTTTGTTTGGGTATACTATCTAATATTAAAATTAAATCATTTTATTATGTATCCATGAAAAAAATAATTAATTATATAAGTAATTGATACTAAATTTATATTAGTTTTTTTGAATGTGTTTAAGATTCATAAAATGAATTATTATATGCATGCATGCATATATATTTTATGTGAGATTCAATAAGATGAATATTTAAGTTAGATGATGGGATCAACTAAATTATCATTGAAATAAGAAATTGTTATATTCGTCCCAATATTCATACTTTTATATATATCAATCAACTAAAAGAATGTTTCATACCAAAATTGGTCACTCATGCTTTATCTTATGTATGTATTATATGAAAATATTTATTTTATTATGAAAAAAATATTTCAATTTGTTATGTGACCCTATTATAATTATATTCCTAGAGAAATAATGTGAGTATAATATATCAAATGAATTTGATAAAGGTTTCATCTACATAAGATCATAACACCATGGTCCAAAAGTTGGAAATATCATACTCTAAGAGAGGGTAGATGAGGGTGAATAAAAATTTTAAATTCCATTCCTTAATTTACCTTTTGTTGTATCAGGTCCTTTTATTTAATTAATAAATCATATTATGTTAATATTCAATATCGATTCAACACCAATTTGAAATTTATACATGACCATAGTTGATTCACTTGGTTCATCTTTTAATACGAGTTGTTTAATCAAAGGAGAAAATCTGATAAATCATTCTTAGACATAATACCTACTCACTATCAGATACTAAAAGGATTCCTATGGATTCAATATTAGATATTAAAAAATGAGATATCTAATTATATTATTTTTCTGGATGAAATAGTTCTTATTGAATAATCTAGAGATTATCAATTTAAAGCTAAATATTTGGTGAGAGACATTAGATCCAAAAGGTTTCCATCTTTTTAGTGATAAGACAAAATATATAGAATTTCATTTTAGAAAAGGATTTATGGTAATGATATATATGTGAGATTATAAGACTACATTATTTTAAAATTTTATTGATATTTTGACACATTTCTGGAATGTAATGGAACTGTTAAGGAATATTAATCTCATAAGATTCAAACTGGATTGATAAAGTGGAGAATGACTTACAGAGTGCTTTGGTGTAAAACAATTTCATTGAAGATAAATGGTAAATTTTATAGGACTATTATTAAACCCACTATTCTATATGGTTGTGATTTTTGGATTTTGGAATAACATCTACATCAAAAAAATAAAGGTAGTAGAATTTAAAATTTTAATATATGGACATACTAAGATAGATAATATGAAAAATGACTGTGTTCAAGAAGATATTGGAGTACCTCCAATTGAAGGGAATTTGACTGAGACTATATTAAGATAGTTTGGATATTTTAGAAGAAGACCTAGTGATGAAACTATTAAGATATTTATATTTAAGAAAAATTCACTAAATAAAAGAACTGTGGGTAGATTTAAAAGGACCCTTAAACAAATCATTTAAGGGAAAATTGTTTTAAATGATTTCAATGAAAATATGGTCTTCAATGGAAATAATTAGAGACATTTGATCAATTTAATCTACCGAATTTTATTGGATTCAAGAACTTTTTTTTGTTCACTATTGATTCTAGTAGAATCTTCCTCTTTCTAACCACCACTCATTTTAAGGAAGACATATTTCCCCTCTAATTTACATTTTATCACTTTTATCTCCAAATAAATGAAACTTATGAGCTCTTTTTTTAAAGAGTTACAAATTTTTAGTTACCTTTGATGAAAATACAAAACATTTCTACTAATATGAGGACTAAATTGATTAGGAATACAAAAATAATAAGATTGGTAAATGATTCTAGTAAAGGATATGCTGGTTATGATATAGTAAATTATTGTGCAATAATAGATCATGTGTTGGATACCTTGATGATTATGGTAGAAAAACATTATTTAAGACTAGATAATGATAGGGAAGAAGAAGTTCAAGAAAAAATGGTATATCCTAGACTGCAAGTTAAAGAATAGGAAATATTTATTGGGAGGCTGGTTCAAGCAACTCAAGAAGTGTTTCCTCAAGTTTTTATTAAATAAGGAGGTATTCAAAAGGTTCCATATACTAAAACTATTAAAAATGGTGTTGAGTTTGAATAAACCATCCTAGAAATTGAGGCAGAAGCGCTAGTTAGTCATGTGACTCGTATGACTCAAAAATCAATGGTAATGGATTTTGAGACAACCTTTCATGAGGTAATCATTTTTTTCATGCTTTAAAAGACATACACATTCAGGGTTTGAGGGTAGAGAAATAAATTTATTAGACATTAATGATCCTATAGAATCCTTTCTACAGGAAGGTATATATTCACATATTCAAGATGATTATTTAGAATATGATCCAAGAGTTGAGGGAGGACTCATATAATATTTGGACAAGAATAAAGCAATTCTAATGATGGCATACCGATCATTTCACATCTATACATGGAAAAATTATAGGGAGTAATTCAATGATTTAAATCTTATGATATTATAGTGGTAAAAATGGAGATCCTAATATTATAAGAGAATTTGTATACTTTTATTAAGAATAAATTTATGGATCAATGAAAGTTTCAGAGGAAAATGAACCTATTTTATCAAATAATTTTCCTGATTTGTAAAACCTAATTAAAAAAACATTTCACAATATTTGACTCCAAATTAAGTGGTATATTTGATGTCAAATAGCCATCATATTTCAATATCAGTAGTGGATATGGTACCTTCATATCTTGGAGTAAAACCCATGTTTTCGTATCCCAAATCCTTCAAAGGATGAATTTGAAAATTTATATTCAAAAGTTAAGGATTCGTGATTTTATATCTTATATTAAAAATTTGCTGAAAAATGTTGGCAGCAACATAGTAGAAGTTACAACAATCATAGGAAAATTTTAAAATTGATGTAAAATATTACATTTCATAAAAAATGATGGAAATTGTGTTTTTAGTGTCTCCTTAAAGTGTTTTTCAAACATAAACATAGAATTTGGTGTATCAAAAAGCTTCTAAAGCTGATAAAGGAGTGGTTAAGCATCTCAACCATGTGTCTAGAGTAATTATCAAACATGTTTTTTGATTTGGAAAGAAAATACTATCAAAATAATAATATTCATAAATAATGCATGAAATGACTAATATAAATGTTTATGCCAAAGCCTAGGTTTATTTGGGGAAAGTGGCTACATTACAAAAAAAAATTACATTGCATACAATGTAGGAATGCTCTCATTGAGACTCAATCTCAAGACCTCACAAATACTCCCAAGGAAATATACCAATATGTTTCACAATGAGGGCATGGAATGACTGATATAAGCAACATTTGTAGCATGAATGGAATCAAAAAGTATTTTCTAATCCATTCTAGGAACCTATGGATATCGCCTCTCACTTATAATTTTAAGGAGAAAGTGTATAAAATTGAGGAATCATCTACATCCAGTGAAAAAGGGATCCAACATATCATTGAGTTGGGAATGGAGAATGATGCAAATATAGAGGGTCTAGCTAGTTTCAATGGATTCATGCAGTTTCTTATGATGCATCAATGTGGAGGATCATCTGAACCTAACCCTCTCACCACATCTAACTATATTTTTCATTCTTCTAATTCTCTTTATTAAATTTTTATTTATTTATTAAGACATTTTCCCTTTGTACCACATACCAGTGCTACTAAACCTTAAATTACTAATTTACATTAACATCAATTGGCCATGAATGCTTTTTGACCATACATAGATACAATTTTTCCCCTATGTCGACCTAAAACCTATACCTTCCAGGAGAATATTGCGTTAAAATAAATTGATCCCAAGGGTGTTAGTGATTTCAATGATATTGAATGAGAATATTTTGTTTGGGATTTTCTATTTTATTGTTATTGTTGTATTTGTTCTTGTAGTATATCAAGCCAAGAATCCATGTATTTTTACTCCTCTTTCTGGTCCATGTACACATTTATGAAATAAAATATTCTCTTTCCTATCCAATATCATGTGATAGATCTATTTTTTTCGCACAATTACTTTCTACTCATTTCATTTTTCTTTTTGTGAATGTAGATAATTATTACTTTGAATTTATTTCTGTTTATCTCTTATGCTCTTATATCTTCTTATTTTTTATACTTTCAAACTATTTTTTTGTTTTGTATTTTTATAACCCTTGTGCTATGTTTTCAAATGGTTTATTTTTTAATGAAGACAAGGGGGATAAAATTTGAAATATTTGATGTATTTAAAAATTTTAATTTATAATTTTCCTTTAAAAAATGTAACATTTTACCTTTTTCATTGATTTGGTTCTTTTAGATTAAATAAACAGAATAAAAAGATTTGATTTTAATTTTTGTAAAATTATTTAGGAATTATGTGTTTTGTTTCATAGTGAAATATTTTAAATTCAATTTTTTATTAGGATCTATGTTTTCTTTTCCCAAGTTTCAAATTATATACAAATTTGAGCAACGACTTTTTATTTAACAATCATTTTTTATGATTTTATTAATTTTATCATTTTTATAATAAAAATCAAGGAATGATGGGATTGATATGTTTTTATTTTCACAAATCATTAATGTTGTGAAATTAATATGTTTTATTTTGATCTGGAATATTTAATGGTTTTTTGTTTTTAAAAATCTATGAACTATTTATAAAATATTTTGTCATGATGACCATTTTATAGAAGTTTTTAAATAGAATAAAGAATAAATTCATCCACTTATATTAAGATTTTATCAACAGCACTATGGAATCTTATAAATGGATATTCAAAGCCCTATAAAAAAATTATATCTTCAATAAAATAAGCTAAGAAATGATCAAATAAATTATATATCATTTTTAAAGGTTTTTCAACAGCTCTTTAATCCTTATTGTCAACTCTTCAGAAAATTTCAAAGATTTTTAATGTTCATTTTCAGATGAGAGCAGAAGCTTCAATATCTTCTAATTGATTCTTAAATGATTCCTACATTCACTAAATAGTTTCAACAGATAATAGTTAAATAGAATTTTATTCTTTAATTATTTGAAGATAAAGGACTAGGTATACGAGGTATAGATAGAAAGTTTCAATGAAGAGGTAAATTTTAACTATACGAGGGACTATATATATTAGGGAATATATAAATATAGAGGATAGGAACTCAAACAAAGTATCTAAGATATTTCATCCATCCTTGTTATATACTAGCTCTTGCGCTCAGTTTACATTTTCACTTCTTAAAATGTCTACAAGTATTGTTATGTATAGACCACTATTTTAAAGCCCAAACAAGAATAGGTCACAATCAGTGGGATTTTAAATCCAGTTTTTGTAATTTGGCCATTTTTGGTTTTTTATCCAATTTTGGATGACTTTAACCGATGCATTATAAGTCATACTGACTGTTTTTGAATTTTATTTAAATTTTATTTCTTATTTTAATATAAAACAAAAATAAAATAAAATATATATATACACTAGTTCAATCATCCAAATTTACCGACATGACCAATCTCACCTTAAACCACTATCCTATCTAGTTTGATCTCTAGTCCGGTTAGGAAAACATTCATTCAAACGTTTATCTTCTTGCATCTTGTGTTTATATATCTATTTTTTTAAATATTTTTATTAACTTGGATTATTGTGAAACTCAATTATCCTATATTATTTATCCTTTTAATTCAATTATTTTGTTATTAGATCTCACTTCCATTTGAGTGTGCAATAAAAAATATTTATAGATATTTTATCTTGGATATTTTGGTCAATGGGAGACTAAGTTCAAGATTAGACCAAAAATACTCATTTAAATCTGTTGTGTCTATCTTGCAATTTATTTTCTCAATTCATTTTTTTTGTAATTAATTTCTATAATTATTTAGTTTTTCGTGATTTCCATTTTTATTATCTATAAAAAATTACTTTTCAGTATGAAAATTTCCCCATTATTGATAGTTACTATTTATATGTTTTAAAATTTATTTAAGAATATCATATTAGTGATTTTATTTTCATTATAAAACTATGTTGGATAAATTCCACAAAACAATTCTGGTTTTAGTTAAAACTATTATCATAACTATTTCCATTTATTAAGTTATTTTTTATTAGTGTTTTAATTTTATAGATTATATAAGTTATCTGATTAAACTCATTTTCATTCCTATAATCTTTTTTAATAGTTGTTTCATATAACTTTTTTTTCTAGTATATCTATTCTCTATGGATATAAAAAACATTCATTTCATCAAATCATGTGATGCCCTAGCCCGGGTGCAACATTTTGGTGCCCCGAGTCAGTTGGGCCCAAGACCTCCGGCACGCCTCCCCATATGCCAGAGGGTGACAACTAGCAGTGAGGGTTTAATATGTAATATTGGGAGACAATATCTTCATTATCAAATTAGCACCACAAAAAAATAAATAATAAATTTCCAATAAATAATAAAAATAATCAAGATAATAACCTTATCAGTAACTATCTGACATCACATTATGAATCCAGAATAGGAAAAAATGACCATAAACCAATGTAGTAGATATATCATGCCATATATGTGTCAATTGTCAAACTAATACCCAAAATAAATACACATTGAAAACTCTCAAGTGGGTCTCGACATCATTTCTGATCCCCCATCCATGCTCCAACCTGAATCCCAACTCTTCTATCTAATAGAGGGATTTTCCTCTTATCTTCACTTGTAAACATAATGTCTATCCGGGTACCAATCAGGTAGCCTGAGTAGGGTGTGATTACAACTTATAAGGCCATCATCAATGATGTATAAAACAATATCCATTCTATAACATGTATACAGTTGTATAAAGAGTAATGTACAAAAGAAAAGGTAAATAGTTTTCATTTTAAAATTATTCTTTAATTAACAATACAGGCCTCCCTAGTTCATGGTTACAACTGAATCAATCATACCTACTTTGGATCACGGTAGAGTCTGAACCATCCACCAAAGGTATATCACATTTCATTCTATCATGGGAATACATTAATCATTTTATTTATAAATTTGCATTAAGATATTATGGTCCCAGAGAAGTAGTTTGTAACAACATGGGTATTTGGAGCAGTAGAATCTATCCCATAACTCCATGATCACTAATAATAAATATATATAACTTGAGATCCTATACTAGTAGTCTGACAACCCGTGGGTATTTGGAGAGGAAATCTCTATCCCAAAACTCAATGTTCACATGAATATATATATATATATATATATATATATATATAACATTTGGGCCTATAGTTTATTTCTGTCATCCCGTGGGTTTTCGGAGCAGCATTCCCTATCCCCCAACTCATTGTTCGCATCATTCAAAAAAATAACATCACATGGTTCCACATTCTTGACTCATTTATCGTCAATTTCCATAATTCTTTATTCAACCAATTTCATAATTCCATTTTCCAATCATTTTTATAATGAATTATTGAACCAATTTTGTAATTCTATTATTTACCTTTTTACATTTCATAATTATCATACAATGATATGACACCCAGATAGGTCTTAGTCATGTCAGTCACATCATATAAAATGCTTCCAATGGGATCTATGAAGGGTCTCATAATAAATAGAAAAATAATTAATTTAATTCAATTTAGTATGCAATTTCTCAATGAGGAAATTTCATTTTCAAAATTACATAAACACAATTTAAATCAAGACTAAGTTAATTGACTACTAGACCACCTACCTCAAGATTGTTGATGAACTCTCGTCAGCCTACAACACTCTGTTTGTTGTAGAATAGTCAAAATCACAATCATAGAGGGGATTTTAAATCAAATCCTTTTATCAAGATCCAAAGAAAAAATATCCATAAAAACCTAGATCTAAACCAATTTCTAATGGATGAGAAATTATTCCTCTCAAATGGGAGGGAAATACAGGATATGGGGGAATCCAAAATAGGAAGGAATCACTTACCAAAGAGTAGTTTGTATTGAAATAAGATATTAGATTATCCAATAAGGGGGTTTTAGGGTCTTTATAAGACTCATAGTAGCCTCCAAAAAATTAAAAAGAAAATATGGGGTAAAAACCATAGGGTTCTGTAATTTTTTAAATTATTTTTAGGGGTATAATTTCCACGCGCATAGTTCCCAAGGTGGAGATGAAATTTTTACAAAATGTTCCCCATAAGTATATTCCCCTACACATCGATTTCAAGATTTATCCTAAGTGGTTCATGGTTTGAAAAATGGTGCAACAACTATTGAATCCCCCATTATCTCAGGGTTCATGGTTCGGGGAGGGTGGTTGTATTATTTTTTTGAACCGTGCGCTAGCTCCTATGGATCCAAAAAGAGGTGTATGGTTTCTTGGGGAAAACCACACAATTTTCCCCAACCATGTTCCTAATGTGCATAGCCCCACAAGCTTCCAAATTACTCCACATTGACCTAAAACATCCCCAAATAAAAAATTCATCCAAGGTATAACCTAAAAAGTGGTAACATAGTACGTAAAAACGATCATGATACATCTCCAAAAAGGATGAGATCTTACAATATCAACACATTATAAGAGATCATACTTTATCTATGCTTCCAAGAATCTATAATATTACTAGGTAAAAATATTGGGCCACTGGGCCCACATTTCTATTCCTCTCTCCCATGATTCCTCCTGAACATGGCCATGCTTCCAAAAAACTGAAACTATCAGCATGTTCTTCCCCAAAACACTTTCTCATTGTGGTCAATAACATGAATCAGATTCTCCTCAAAGGATGAATAAACCTAAAAATAAAAATCATCTACATTGATAACATGACAAGGGTTAGAGTGATACTACTGAATCTTGGACAAATGAAAAACATCATGCATGACACTATAAATCTATGGACGATCCATTTGGTTCACAAATAGAACAATTTTCTCCAAAATATCCAAAAGAAAAAATAACCTAGGAACCAGCATGGACTAACTCAGAATCCTTCGATGAACCAATCATGGAGACACCCAAAGGAACACATGATCACTGACTATAAACTCAAGGTGTCATTAACATTGATCAACATATAAATTCATCATATTATGAGTTCTAGCCATATATTTTCAAATAAAATCAACTAGATCTAATATCTCATGCATGGGACTTAGTGCCAATAAATATGACTCACCATCTTTCATCCAATATAGAGTTTATTTTGATGGCCTAACATAAAGTTCCTCATATAGGGCCATTTTAATAGACGTATGACAATTCTATTATAGGTGAACTCAAAAATAGTTAAATGATTCTTCCAAGATACTAAAAAATCATGGATGTATGTTATAATACTATCCTATAGCATCAGGATAATTCACTATAACTTCCCATTTGTCTATAAGTGAAAAGTCGTACTCAGAAACAATAGGGTACCCAATTCTCTCTATAAGACCAACAGGAAGTGTGAAGTAATGAACAAGTCTTGGTATGAAACTATTCTTCATAGATACCCAAGTCAATGGACTATCTCAAAGACATAAATTTTAACCAAATGTTATACTATAAATGTCTCCCTGATATGCATGAAATTGACTAGTTTTTTCACCCAGCCCACAATCACCCAAATCGAATCTTTCTTTGAAGGGTTACTTGGAAGAACCACCACAAATTTCATGGTAACGTCATCCCACTTCTATTCTAAAATAAGAAACATATATAGTAAACCACCTAGTCATTGGTTCACAACCTTCACCTACATACATTTTGTAGCATCCTATCATTAAACATGCAATCTCCCTTTTCATTCCCATTCAGAAATACCATCAATGTAGGTCATGGTAAATTTTGGTCAAACTAGGATGCACCACCCACTTTGATCCATGAAACCCACTCATTAGAGCCTCAAATATACTTGTAGGAACAAGAAAATTCTTCTGAATATAGATGATCTCATCCTCATATATATTCCAATCAAAAGGTGACTCCCCACCTTCAAGGATTTACCTCAATGCCAAACACTATGGATCCTTATACTGCCTCTCCCTGATCTGGCTCATAAGTGTAAACTCAAATGATAAGGATATGTGGGTCATATGACCCTAGTTTACCTAACACTTTATATGCACCTCATCTAGTAGGGTCATAATCTTCCACTTAGAACATGGCTCTAGAACTATCAGAGTCAATATCTTCCAGTTCAAAGAATTTGTAACACAATTTACATTTACTAGTGTTTATGCCCGCTCCAAATAAAATGAATGCATATAATTAACCAACCTATACCAAGAAATATTCAAATATAATTATGAAAATATGTATTTCAAACATTTTTTACTGGTATGCTTAGTAAACATTTCACCCAATAGGTAATATAACCAACACATTAAATCATAAACCACCATAGCTAACTCATGATCATGAAAAGGGTAATTCCATTCTGGTGGCTTCAAATTTCATTACCTATATTCCAAAACTTTATATCCCTATATCAACACTACTCCATGTCTAATCCCAGACGAATCAAAAAACAAGGAATATTTCTCACTCGGCTCCGCAAGGATCCAAATCTATCTGGTATTAAAAATATTCTTCAACTCATAGAAAGAATTCTCACACATTATAAAACAATTAAACATGTAACCATTCATAGTAAATCCTGAATTTTGGGGTACCAAATAGGAGAAGTCCGAGAAAAACTCCAAAAATATTCATCTAAAACTTGAAACCATCGGATATTAAAAAAATTTGTAGGATGTTCCCAATAAACCACTACATATAATTTAATTGGATCTACCGACATGCCTTCCTTATAGATGATGTGAACCAATCAATGTACCATGTTGATCCATAATTGACAATTATATAACTTGTTATATAGCCGATCCTATCTCAGTGTTCTCAAGATGATTTCAAGATGTTGGGAATAATCGTCTTGAGTCTTGGAGTACACCAAGATTTCATCCAAAATAACAACCACAAACTAATCCATGTATGGGTGGAATATTTAGTTCATCAAGGTCAGGAACACAACAGAGTGTCCATCTTCCCGACCAACATGATGAAGAACTTGTATAGGCCATAACTACTTTTTGAAAATAATCCATTGTATATCAAAAGGTCTTACGCTTAGCTGATGATACTTCAATCACAATGCATTCTTAGAGAGTACACAATCTATTCTCAACTAGAAATATATATCATCAATATTCGTTTTATGATATTGGTTCTTCAATTTCATCCATGCCAACTTATAGTAATTAACACATAGGTGAAATGTCTCATCATCCTTCTTAGAAATATAAACCAGAAAACCTCAAGGAAATGTACTCAGATGGATAAATCTATTATCCATCAATTCTTACAACTGAGACATAAGATCATGAAGCTCTGTTGGTGGTTTTTGATAAGGTGAGATGGAAAATGGTTCAACACCAAGCCTGAAATCAATTGTAAACTCAAGATCTCTCTTAGGTGGTAGCCCTAATAATTATTTAGGAAACACATCATGATATTTTTCCACTATGGGTGGAAAGGCATATGGTTTTGTACCCACATCATCCAAAAAAAATACTCTCAACCTGGGTGGTGAGCTACCCCAGTTGCTGATGAACAGGTCAAGAAAAACCTTCCTGGATATCTGATTCTCCACGATGAATATAACGGTCACCCTTAGGAGACCTAATAGTCACCATCCCACATTATCAATATATATAGTCACATTATGATACCAACCAATACATACAAAAAATAAATTAAAAAACTAACATGTAATGTCTGTAAATGTCCCAAAGGAAATGATACTCTCCAACCTCAAGAAAAGACACTTTACATAAATAGATTCCCTAGAATATACTCCCCATTGTGAATTGATTGTCATAAACCCCCTCAAAAACACCTTCACAAAACTCAAAACATTAACAAGATGAGTAGATATAAAATAACTCGAGACTCCTGTATAAATAAATAACTACCAAGCATAGAATATACAAGAATAATAACTTTCAATGTCGATGGTCCAACCTCACTATACATAAGTATAGGCTGAACTACATGAAATTTTCCTGACCCTCAAAAATGTGATGTAGTGTGAGTACCCTAAGCTGCACTACCTGGATGATATGAGTGATCTTACCATGAAGTATCACATCCACCACTTCTACCATCATGACCAATAGAACTTCGACTTCCCGAATAGTATGGGGTAGAAAAATCCCACCCCACACTCTGATCTAGCCTATCTTCTTCATCATTACCCATTGTTCAAGGTTTTATGCAATAGCTATGTCTGTGACGAATCTTTCCATATGGTTGGTAATCTACTGGTGGTCATAGACACTAGAAAAAATAATTTAACATGAACTACCACACTAGTGGAAGTATACTCAGTTACTACTCTGTATAACTGCTCCTTCTCCCTTGATGATTTGTTTTCCATTTCTCTGGTTGATGTTCTCATAATAAAACTTCCTACTCTTAGATTAAATACCTCCTGATCATCCATAAGAAACCACCTACATTCCATTGGAATCCTCCATAATGTTCCCCTCAGAAATGATTGAATGATTCACCACCCCCGGAAACTCATTCAACTAAAAGATGTTCACCTGGGACTTAATCCTAAATTGAAGTCCATCCTAAAAACATCCAATTGTAGTTTCCTCATCCCCAACCAATGTTGGGAAAATGTTCTATAAATACGTGAAGCATCCAGCAGAGTTCATCACGAACATACTCCCCAGGATCAACCTCATAAACTTTTCTGCTCTCTCCTTCCTGTGTGTTTCTATATAAAAGTGTTCTAGTAACTTCTCTTGTATTTAAGACTAAACCATATTCTCTAGGTGCTCATTCTAAGTCCGAATATCCGGAAATACCTTCGTTGATCATCATAACATATAGTTATCCAATTTAACTCTCCTCTCAACAAGATTCAAAAAATGTTCTTAGATCATCCAAATAACCTCAATCTAGACCTCATCATCCCGAGGTCCAACCACCTTAATGATTTTCAGATGGTGTTGCAACTAGAACTCTTATGTCAGGTCAGACATATTCCCACAACCCTCCATGGGTCTCTATCCATGAACTATATAAATCAAGAAATTTCTCACAGAATAACTCCATTACTCCTTCACCAGAAACTATCAGAGACTCTTTTCATCCGCTGGATGCACATTTCTAGTAATGTACTATTGTCATACTATCAAAAAAATTTATCATTAGGATTGTCTCTATAATTTCATGAACACATCATAAGAGGGATTTACATAAGGCTATGAAAAATCATCCCCACATACTCCATCACATGGCCAAAACTGAAAGACTATTACTGCCCTCTACCATCCCTTGCATGGGTCAGGGATAATATATGGTAAAAAAATTTCTATACATCTAGTTTCCAATTAGACACCAATTTTATCAATTTAAAATTTCCACATTTAGAATCATTTTCAATTATAAATTCCTTATTAGGAAACATTTCTTTAAATTACACAAGGAATGAAAAATATTTTCTTTTTAACAACTCACCCAAAATGTAATTTTCTGTGAATTCCAAAAATGATGAATGTCACAAAAAATTCTGAGTGCCTAGAATGGTGTATGTACACTCAACTCCCAGGGAATACCAGGCCACAACGAAAAATTTTAAAAAACAATAACATCACAAAACAAGTGAATCACCTGAGGGGAAATAACATTAAACTATAACAACAAACATCAATATTTATAATCACACCATAAGTACCTGGGTTTTATATCATACAAGGGTAAGCTAATCCGATGCAGAAGCTCATTACTAAGGCCAAAATTATTGAAGTATACTTTCTATTTACCTAAATAGTAGTACAAAAGAAATGAAACGAAAACCTATTTTAATACCATTTCATGACATCTCGAAATAGGTTCCACATGCTAGTGCCCCAAGCTAGTTGTCCAAAAGACCTTAAGCATGCCTCCCTGTATGCTATAGGCTACTGACTATCAACAAGGGTCTAATGCATAATGTGGGGTGACTATACCATTTTTTATGAAAGTATAACAAGAAAAGAAATAAATGAACAATACCCAAAAGATAATAAACAACAACCAAGATAATACCATAATCAATAATTATCCAAAAAACACATGATGAATCCAAAATATGAAAAAAGGACCATAAACCAAAGAAGTGAAAATGTTATGCCATATATTTTTCAACTGTCAAATTCAAACCCAAAATAAAGACACATTGACAACACCCAAGAAGGTCTTGAAATCATGTCTGGTTCCCCCATCCATGCTCAATCCCAAATCCCAACTGATCCATTGAACATAGAGCTCTTAACCATATCAATTCTTGAAAACATGAAGAATATTTGGGTACCAGTCAGGAATCTTCTATAGGTTGTATGTACAACTCTGTAGCCCACCACCAATGGTGCCTAAAACAATATCAGTTTGTAACATTGTATGATGTTTTATAAGGAGTAAATTACACAAGACAATGTAAGAAGACTATATTAAAATTATTCTTTAAATAATCACATTAGCTCTGAGGTTCATGGTGATACCCGAACCAATCATACCTACTTCGACTCATGTAGGAGTTTGAACTGTACTCCAAAGAGATGTCACATTTCATTCTTTCATGGTATTCCATTAAACGTTTAATTTTTAATTCACATTCATAAATTTGTGGCCTAGAGCTGCAGTCTACTACCCTATAGCGATTGGAATCAGTAGTCACAATCCCACAATTTAGCGATCAAAAGAAATAAATATATATAACTTGGGGACAAGAGTAGCAATCTGGAACATTTTGTGTATTTATAGCAGAAGTAATGGTCCCATAACTCAGTGTTCATATGTATAAATATATATATCTTGAGGGTCTAGAGTGCCAGTCTGACACCCTGTGGGTATTTGAAAAAATATTCACTATCTAAAAATTCATTGTTCACATCATTCACAAAAAAGACATAACATGGTTCCACATTCATCAATAATTTTTTATTTATTTCCATAATCCATTACTCAACCCACTTCATAATTCCATTTATCAAAGATTTCCATAATCCATTATTCAACCAATTTCATAATTCCATTATTTCATTTTTTTTACAATTCATAACTATCATACAATGATATATGGAACACCCCATGTGTTTTTGTTAAGCCAATATCATCATCTCCAATAGTTCCAACCAGATCCATGAAGGGTATCATAATATAAGGGAAATGAATTATTTAAATAAATTTTAAATGAAATTTCCCAATGTAGAAATTGAAATATCATAATTTCATAAACACAAGAAAAATAAATACTATGGTAATTGAAAATTAGACCACATACCTCAAGTTTGTTGATGAACTCACTTCAACCTGCAACACTCAATTTGACGTAGAACAGTCAAAATCACATTGAAAAAGGATATATAAAATCAAAACCTTTGATCAAGACCATGAAAACAAAGATATAAACTAACTACTAGTGTATTAAATATCATGCATCTCTAGTGGGAGAGAAAGACAAGAGAGAGGAGATTTAAAATGAGGAAGGAATCACATACCAAAGAGGATTCAATCCTTCAACCAAATCACCGCATTTCCATGAAAGGGGTTTTGGGAGCCTTGAAATATTCCCTAGAGCCTTAAAAAACAATGTAACCCATATTAGTTAATGATGGGATGATTTTGAGTAAAACACTAGGGGGTTTGGGATTTTTTTTAATTTTTTGGGTGCTCAATTTCCATGTGCATGGCTTCTTGGGTAGAGGAGCACACTTTTCCAAACTATGCACCCCTACTCATGGGGTGAGCAATTTATCTTAAGTGTCACATAGCTTTACAAAGTGTGTGACAACTATGAAAACCCCCACTGTCTTAGGGTTCGTTGGTTGGGAATTTTGGCCACAATGTTTGGTCAAACTGTGCACCACCTCCTAAGGCTCAAAAGCGTCAACACAGTTTACTCGGGAAAACTGCATGGCTTTACAAATCCCACTCACTGAAAAATATTTTTTTATTACCTGTGAATACTATGATGTGTATGATTACTATAAATATCTATAATTTAATATATTATTGTAAAACTGATCCATACAACTGAATAATGTTCAGGGTCGCCCACTATTGAGCTAACATGTTATGAAAGACTAAACATTTCATAATTAAATCAGAATACTAAAAACATTAGATGATATTTAAAAAAACTATTTCTCAAATACACCAATACTTCAGTAACAATGTATATGATTTTATGGTTCCATTAGTATAATTTTACGATGACACCTTTGTGTAGATGTCAGTTTTTTTCATTATAGTGCCATGTATAAAAGATTATCAATTTATTTGGTTCAACCCTTTCAGTTTACATCCTAGATTTTCCTCTGTTGTTCAATCCTTTTAGTTTAATGGGTTTCATGGTACACATTATATAGGATTATATATCAATGAAAATCAATGCAACCATCCTATATTGTGAATGAATAGAACTAGTAAAAAAACTGAAAAACTAATATCAACAAGTGAGTTTAAAAGAATAAAGTGATTGAATGAAATTTTTATTTGTCCCTCATCGATGAAGAATAAAGATGCAGCTTTATTAGAAAAAAATGAATGTTATCCCAAGGATGTATCAAATGACGAACATGTTGAGACTGGGGCAGAAGAAAAAGAATAATTAGAAAAACTATGGGATTTACATTAAAATCATTTCTATCTTTTTTTATTATATTGAATTCAATTATCTAAGGAGATTTAAGAGTTAAAGGGGGGAGATATTATCCATGTTCAATGAATTTTGGTAGAATCTTCTCATTTGTAATTATTATCATATTTACTTTACCAAAATAATGTATTTAAAAATATTATTTTTTAGTGTTTATTTTTCAAGTTTGTTTTCTTTTTTAAAAATGAAAAGTTTGAGAATGAATTGAAATTTGAATCTGAGAGATATGAAATAAGTGTAAAACTATTTTACTCCAGTTTTAACTAGAACGTCAAAAACTGTTCAATTTGATTTATTCTAAACCATTTTTTTATCATCCCTACTGAACCAAAAGATGATTTTTTAAGAAATAGTAATTCACATTGGTGATCACATGAGTATACACTGATATTCTAAATTTTCACAGAAGAATCAAATATCTGAATTTTTAAAAAAATTTGATTCATCATAAATAAATATATATGGAAATCATATATGGATGGAAAATAGTTATTGTTTTGTATTATAGAACTGTATAGAAATGTTTATCAATTATATAATTAAATATAAATCATTTAATTTTGAATGTTAGAAATTTGGTTAATTTTTTTTCAGAATAATTAAATTATGGTAATTATATTCATGAATAAAATATTTCACAAAAATATTTTTTTTCATAATATTGAAATCATAAATAGAAGTTAATTAATTTATAACAAATGTATGAAATAAAATATATTATAAGGAGTCTATATAATAATTAAATAATATATATATATATATATTTCTATAAAGATATATCTATGAATTTTGTTTTTAAATTATAGTATATCATACTAAAATATATGCATGGATTTATAGTTAATTAACCCAAATTTCTGAAGGAATATGAAGTGTGTGTGTGTGTGTGTGAAAATAACATATCTAAACAACATAGATCATTAAGATACTTCAATGTATGTAATTCAATATGAAAATTTTGAAAAGTAACATTTTTACAAATTAAATATATCGTTCATTAAATAAATTGAATAATTTCATCCATTGAATAGACACCTCAAGATGACAACAAATGCTGAACATGAATATACAATTTAAAAAATAAAATTCAAAATTGAAATTTTCAACAAAAAAATTGATTGTAAATTTTTAGGATTATAATGACATACTATTAAAATAGTTTTTCTTACATGAAATAGATCTAAATGAATATATAATTTTCATCCAAAATTGGTTAATGTTAGAAATCAATGAAATGAGTACAAACCATTCACATTATAGCACTCAGAGTGCCCGGGTTGAGTGGAATATTTTTCATGAAAATCTTACACCAATGAGTGACATGAATCAATAGTTTGAACACCCTAAAATTCCAAAAAAAATATCAGAATCACAAAACATTTTGAAAATATTAAATTTGACAATATGAAAGTAAATAAAAAAAGGGATGTTTTAGAACACTTATTCAAAAGAATTTATATTAGAGTATATGTTGAGTCATGTCCCACATCAGAATTGGGTGTTTTTTATCTTTATAATTATCTATAAACATCACCAATGTCTCCCTTAGATTGTAATCTTGGGTGTTGGATATTGTCACGACCCGTCCTCGGGGCCCGTGTCGTGACTACCCCAAGCCCACCTTCCATAGGCCAGGGGCTGGCGACTAGCACCAAGGCGTAAATCCCAAAAAAAGGAAGGCATTGCCTTTGAAAAGTAAACAAGCACCACAGAGTAAGCAAGCGGAAAAGTAAACACTAAGTAAATACTGTACAAGCTGTGCTGAAAGTAAAAGGGGCCGGAAATACAAGCCCAATAGAAAAGTACAACTGAAAGGAAAAACAGCAACTGAAAGGGAAAACTACAGCGTCGAGCCGTCCTCTGGAAATCTCACCTGATGGGTGGGTACATATAGCCTCCACTGCTCCTCGGGTCCACCTGACCGCTCCGAGTACGTCCCGCCCAGCGGTCCACCTCCAGGTACCGTCCTGCTCCGCACGCCTCCACCACGATCAGCACTGTGCGTCGTCTGCAACCAACACAACGTAGTGCGGGCATAGCCCGTGCAGGGGTGAGTATAATCTACTCAGTAGGGACCCCGAGACCCCCGAAGGTCTCCCGAAATCCACAAAGGATAATCCACAAAGGAAAGATACAATCATGAAGTAACATCTGACACGGCTTAGGTATATGCCCATACATATACCTAAGTCATCAATTCCCGTTCGGCTCCAACATCTGAGCCCAAGCACAACCCAGTCCACACAGGAAAGCAAACGTATACCCACACAGGATAGAACAACACAATCCACAAAGGAGAGTAAACAGTAAATCCACACAGGATAGCTCAACACAATCCACAAAGGAGAGTAAACACAAGATTCATCTCACACATGTATACTTCTTCGGATGACGATATATATGATCACTGAACCATCTAACTCGTCGGACCCACGAAGGATCGATAGGTACTAACCACGCAGTGACCCACACAGGATCAGACTCACACAAGATCGGGCCCACACAGGACCGGGCCCACGCAGGACCTGTAGGCACTGGCTCACACAGAACCGCTGAGCGCTAACCCACACAGGATCGGACCCACACAGGATCGGGCCCACACAGGACCGGGCCCACACAGGACCTAAATCACTAATCCACGCAGGATCACTGAGTGCAGTAGTCGTCGTAGTCCACTGAGGATCTCTGCACAATCGTCGCCGCAGTCCACTGAGGATCTCTGCACGGTCGTCGTTGGAGTCCACGGAGGATCTCTGCACAGTCGTCCCCGCAGTCCACTGAGGATCTCTGCATGGTCGTCGCCGCAGTCCACTAAGGATCTCTGCACGGTCGTCGCCGCAGTCCACTGAGGATCTCTGCATGGTCGTCATCGGAGTTCACGGAGGATCTCTGCACGGTCGTCATCGGAGTTCACGGAGGATCTCTGCACAGTCGTTGCTGTCGAGGAAGCAGTCGTAGCCAGCACTAGGGTTCCGCACACAGCAAGCTCGTTCGAGAGGGTCCTCTCCACGAGTCGAGAGGCTGATACATCAACCGAAACAAAGTCTGAAGTTGATGTATCCAAAAGTTCTGTATCGCTAACAGGAACTCAACGTCGCAGACGGCGCGTCGATCGGGCGCCCGGTCTGAGAGTTATTGGCTTTTTCGTCCCAGGGGCCCGGTTGGTTTTTAAGGAAAAACCAACCCGACCATACTCCACCTGCTTCCAAACCTTGGGCGGAGTATGCCAAAAGATCCGTCTCACAAAGAGGAACTCAAAAAAGCTGACGGCACGTCAATCGGACGTCCATAGCTCAAGATATGAGTGTTTCCGCTCCGAGGGCCCGGTTGGTTTCGTGTACGAATCAACCCGGCCGAACTCAAAGCATTCTGAAACCTTGAGTGTGATATACCAAAACGACCGTCTTGATCCAAGGATCACGTTTCCGCTGACGGCGGGTCGTTTGGAGGCGCGTAGCTCAAGATACGGCTATTTGAACGAAGACCGTCCGAAGACGGGGGGTACGGGCACGGGCCGACCCGGCCCGACCCCCCCCCCCCCCCCCCCCGGGGAGTCGGCCGAACCCGGTCGCCCCGACCCGGTCCGACCCGGTCCGGTCTGGCTAGGGCGCGGCCCGGCCAGTCGGACCGGCCTGGCCCGGTTCGGCCGAGCGGCTGAACGGCTGAGGCGCGCGGGGCCTCGGAATCAGGTGCCGTCAGAAACTGCGCTCTTGTAAAAATCCAAAGAAAATTAAGGAAAAAATTTCCTTGAAATTTACGGGTCTTTACATTACTCCCACCTTAGGACTTTACGTCCCCGTAAAGATACATCATAAACTAGGGAAACAAATATGGGTACTGAGCACGCATCTGAGCCTCCCGCTCCCAAGTGCTCTCCTGGAGGTTCCCGTGCTGCCATCTGATGCGCACAAGAGGAATCGATCGCCCATGTAGGACACGCTCCTGTCGATCCTCTATCTCCACTGGGACCTCCGCAAAATTCGCCCCATCATCCACGTCTAGCTCCCCATAGTCAATGATGTGCGTCGGGTCGTGCACGTATCTCCTCAACTGGGATACGTGGAAGACGTCGTGCACCCGATGCAACTGAGGTGGCAGAGCCAAGCGATAAGCCACCTCGCCAATCTTGCTGAGGGCTTGGAAAGGCCCGATGAAGCGTGGAGACAACTTGCCGCCCCGGCCAAATCTCCGCAAACCACGTCGAGGTGAGACACGCAAGAAGACGTGGTCACCATCCTCGAACTCTAGTGGCCTCCGCCTCCTGTCAGCATATGACTTCTGCCGGCTTTGTGTTGTCCTCATCCGCTCTTGGATGACCTGGACCTTCTCTGTCGTGGCCCGGACCATCTCTGGTCCCACAAGTGCTGACTCCCCAGGGTCTGTCCAGCACAAAGGAGATCTGCAAGGCCTGCCGTACAACGCCTCGTAGGATGCCATTCCGATGGTGGAGTGGTAGCTGTTGTTGTACGCGAACTCCACCAAGGGTAGGTGGTCCTCCCAGCTGCGACCAAAGTCGAGGGCACATGCACGGAGCATGTCCTCGAGGGTCTGAATGGTCCTCTCCGTCTGACCATCCGTCTGTGGGTGAAAGGCGGTGCTCAGACGTAGCTGCGTCCCGAATGCCTCCTGCAACCCCTTCCAAAGCCGGGAAGTAAAGCGAGCGTCCCGATCGGAGACGATAGTCGATGGCACACCATGAAGTCGTACAATCTACTGAACGTAGAGACGCCCCAAGCTCTCCACTGAGCCCTGCTCTAGAATGGGTAAGAAGTGTGCCGACTTGGTGAGTCGGTCAACAATCACCCAAATGGAATCGTGACCTCTGGAAGTACGTGGAAGTCCAGTCACGAAGTCCATAGATATCCCGTCCCACTTCCACTCCGGGACCTCCAAGGGCTGTACCAAGCCTGCTGGTACCTGATGCTCTGCCTTTACCTGCTAGCAGGTGAGGCACCGTGAAACGTACTCTACCACAGCCTTCTTCATGCCCGGCCACCAGTGCTGTCGTCTGAGATCCTGGTACATCTTCGCCACTCCAGGATGTACCGCCAAAGGAGAAGTGTGAAACTCTCTCAGCACCTCCTCTCGTACTCCAAGGGAGAAACCATCAGGTGCCTGTCCCGAGGATATCTGTGCACGCCGTGTCTCATAGTCAGCGTCCCCACACTATGCCTCTCTGACCCACTGTAGAAGTGGAGGAGAGACTGTGAGAGACTGAAGGAAGGCTGCTCTGTTGCCTCCTCAAGTAGCTGGATGCCCGTCCTCCTGGTGAGGGCATCGGCTACCACGTTCCCCTTCCCAAGAGTATAGACTATCTCAAAGTCATAGTCCTCGAGGAACTCGAGCCATCGATTCTGTCTCAGGTTCAGGTCCTTCTGAGAGAAGATGTACCTGAGACTCTGGTGGTCAGAAAAGACTGTGAAGCGCTCTCCCATCAGATAGTGCCTCCATGTCTTCAGGGCGAAGACCACTGCTGCTAACTCCAGGTCATGGGTAGCGTAGTTTTTCTCATGAGGCCTCAGCTGACATGATCCATAGGCAATCATGGCCCACTCCTGCATTAGGACACACCCGAGTCCGGTCCATGATGCATCGCAGTAGACTACGTATCCAACTCCCTCCTCAGGCAACCTCAAGATAGGTGCGCTGGTCAACCTCTGCCTCAGCTCCTGGAAGCTCTGTTAACATCTATCTGAACACACGAAGGGTTTCCCCTTCTTCGTCAACGCTGAGAGTGGGGCCGCAACTCTGGAGAAGTCCGGCACAAATCTCCGATAGTATCTGTCTAGGCCCAAGAAACTCCGCACCTCTGTCACGCTCTTGGGTGGCTCCCAAGCTAGCACTGCCTCGATCTTCGTGGGATCCACTGCAACTCCCGCCTCAGAAATGATGTGCCCCAATAAGTGGACCTCACGTAACCAGAAATGAAACTTCGAGAGCTTTCCATAAAGCTGGTGCTCTCGGAGTGTGTCTAGTACAACACGCAAGTGGTAGGCGTGCTCCTCCTCCGTGGTCGAGTACACCAAGATGTCGTCGATGAAGACTACGACAAATCGATCGAGGTATGGCTGGAAGATCCTGTTCATGAGGCTCATGAACACTGCTGGAGCGTTGGTCACGCCGAAAGGCATAACCAAGAACTCGTAGTGGCCATACCGACACCTGAAAGCCGTCTTCTGCACATCCTCGTCTCGAACTCTGAGCTGATGATAGCCTGACCTGAGGTATATCTTCGAGAACCACCATTCTCCCCTGAGCTGATTGAAGAGGTCATCAATCCTGGGTAGCGGATACTTGTTCCTCACTGTCACCTGGTTCAGGCGACGATAATTGACACACATTCGCAAGCTCCCGGCCGCCTTCTTAGAGAACAAAATCGGGGAAGCCCAGGGTGAAACACTGGGTCGGATGAACCCCTTTCCCTGCAAGTCCTCCAACTGTACCTGCAGCTCTCGAAGCTCAGCGGGGGCCATCCGATATGCTGGAGTGGATATCGGGGCTGTCCCGGGGTACAGGTCAATATAAAAGTCTACCTCTCTGCGAGGAGGTAGTCCTGGAACGTCGTCGGGAAAGATGTCCGCATACTGATCCACCACTGCAGGAAAATTGGGACTCCGCACGTCAACTGCTCCCAGGATGAGGCTAGCCAACTGATGAGTGATGGGCTGACCTCTCCTCTGCGTGAGTCCATCCTGTGCTGCTAAGGCTCCCTTCTCGCCGGTGAAGGTGAACCTGCTCCCGTCGGTGCGCACACATCGCACCTTGCGCCTAATGCAGTCAATCTGAGCATGGACCGTAGATAACCAATCCATGCCCAAGATGACGTCGTAAGGCCTTGACGCCGCTACAAGAAGATCCCAGCCGAAGCTCTCGCCTACTAGAGTAAGCTCACACTGCCGGCACCAGTGCGTAATCGTCGAGTCTTCTCCCGTAGGAGTCTCTAGCCGTAAGGATCGAGCCAACGGCTCCGTCGGAATCTCCGAGCTCCGAACAAGGGCAGTGGCTATGAAAGAGTGACTCGCTCCTGTGTCTATCAGAACTGCAGCAAGGGTGGAATAGACACAGATCGTACCTCGAATCATCTCTGGCGCGCCGTGGTCGTAGGCCTCCGCTGCCTGGAGCTGAGCCTGTCTCTTCCCGACAGCTCCCTGTGGTCGGGGCGGGCCTCCTGGTGGTGGTGGTGGTGGAAGAGCCTCAAAGCGTCGCCCACCACCTGCTGCTCGGCCAGTTCCTCTTCCTCGTCCGCCTCCTCCCTGCAGACCGCCACGGTCGACCCTCTGCCTCTGCCTGGGTGGTCCCTCCACCGTCTGCTGCCCCTCGGTATGACGGGTCAGGCAGTCACGAGCCATGTGGCCCTGCATGCCGCACTCGTAGCACTGTCTGCCTCTCAGAAGGCTGGGCCCGCGTTGTGTGCTCCGCACCACTGAGCCAGTGTCCCGAGGTCATCTGCCGGAAGGCCTGGTCTGCCTGGAACCCTGAGTCATCCGTCGTCTACCTGCTGCCGAAGAATCCGCTATCTGCCGCCCTGCGGTAGGTCTCGCTGTGGACTCAGCCAGGAAGCTCTCGATCAGAAGGGCTCGCTCTAGCACTCCTGTCTGGGTCGGGATGCTGAGGGAGATCAGCGATGCCCTGATCTCGTGTCTCAATCCCTGCTCGAAGGTCCGGGCCCGGAAGAAGGGGTCCCGTACCATGTCTGTCGAGTATCGAGAAAGGTCGGTGAACCTCTCCGCGTACTGGGCGACCGTCAAGCTACCCTGCCGCAGCTGAAGAAGCTCATGGATGCGCACCGCACGGAGGGTGGCCGGGACGAACTCTGAGCGGAAGAGGCTCTCGAAGTCCATCCAGATGAGGGAGGCCTCATCGTGTACCTGGGGAATCAGGCTCCACCATCGCCCTGCTGATGTGTGCAGTAGGCTCGCCGCGAGGATCACCATGAGGTCTGCTGGTGTCCTCACTAGCCTGAAAACTCGGACGACCGCCTCCAGCCAGTCCTCGGCTGCCTGGGGGTCCGACTCCCCACGGAACCTGGGTGGTCGCTGGCGCTGGAACTCGTGCAGAGCTCTGAGGCATCGTGCGTCGTCAGCTACCAGTGCTGGAAGCATCGGGGGCTCGGCGGGTAAAGGTACCGCTTGTGCCTCTGCTGTCAACGGGCCCTGTACCGAGGCCTCGTCGTTCGGCGGGCTGTCATCGCGCTCTACTCTAGGAACCCTAGCTGGCTACTGTCGTCGTGCCATCCTGAAAAGGAAACAAGTATGCCACGGTCAGAATAGTATACCTGGTGAGCTGACACAAGTAATCACAGAGAAAACTTCAAACACACATGCAATCAATGTTTTCGTGCATTAAGTCGGAAATCAGAAGTCAGGGTCCTGGTGTATGGATACGTCGGCCGCCGCACCAACACTGGACTCCCTGGACTGATAACCACACTTAATACGCTAAACACTATTGCTTCACATAGAAGAAAGATCAGAGTCTGCGGTAGAACCGACCGCCTCTGATACCAATTGTCACGACCCGTCCTCGGGGCCCGTGCCGTGACTACCCCAGGCCCGCCTTCCATAGGCCAGGGGCTGGCGACTAGCACCAAGGCGTAAATCCCAAAAAAAAGGAAGGCATTGCCTTTGAAAAGTAAACAAGCACCACATAGTAAGCAAGAAGAAAGTAAACACTAAGTAAAAACTGTACAAGCTGTGCTGAAAGTAAAAGGGGCCGGAAATACAAGCCCAACAGTAAAGTACAACTGAAAGGAAAAATAGCAACTGAAAGGGAAAACTGCAGCGTCGAGCCATCCTCTGGAAATCCCACTTGAAGGGTGGGTATAGATAGCCTCCACTGCTCCTCGGGTCCACCTGACCGCTCTGAGTACATCCCGCCCAGTGGTCCACCTCCAGGTACCGTCCTGCTCCGCACGCCTCCACCACGATCATCGCTGTGCGTCGTCTGCAACCAACACAACGTAGTGCGGGAATAGCCCGTGCAGGGGTGAGTATAAGCTACTCAGTAGGGACCCCGAGACCCCCGAAGGTCTCCTGAAATCCACAAAGGATAATCCACAAAGGAAAGATACAATCACGAAGTAACATCTGACACGGCTTAGGTATATGCCCATACATATACCTAAGTCATCAATTCCCGTTCGGTTCCAACATCTGAGCCCAAGCACAACCCAGTCCACACAGGAAAGAAAATGTATACCCACACAGGATAGAACAACACAATCCACAAAGGATAGTAAACAGTAAATCCACATAGGATAGCTCAACACAATCCACAAAGGAGAGTAAACACAAGATTCAGCTCACACAGGTATACTTCTTCGGATGACGATAAAGATGATCACTGAACCATCTAAGTCGTCAGACCCATGAAGGATCGATAGGTACTAACCCCGCAGTGACCGACATAGGATCGGACTCACACAGGATCGGGCCCACACAGGACCGGGCCCACGCAGGACCTGTAGGCGCTGGCTCACACAGAACCGCTGAGCGCTGACCCACACAGGATCGGACCCACACAGGATCGGGCCCACACAGGACCGGGGCCACACAGGACCTAAAGCACTAATCCACGCAGGATCGCTGAGTGCAGTAGTCATCGTAGTCCACTGAGAATCTCTGCACAGTCATCGCCGCAGTCCACTGAGGATCTCTGCACGGTCGTCGTTGGAGTCCACGGAGGATCTCTGCATAGTCGTCACCGCAGTCCACTAAGGATCTCTGCACGGTCGTCGCTGCAGTCCACTGAGGATCTCTGCATGGTCGTCGCCGCAGTCCACTGAGGATCTCTACACGGTCGTCGTCGGAGTCCACGGAGGATCTCTGCACAGTCGTCGCTGTCGAGGAAGCAGTCGCAGCTAGCACTAGAGTTCCGCACACAGCAAGCTCGTTCGAGAGGGTCCGCTCCACGAGCCGAGAGGCTGATAAATAAACCGACACAAATTCCGAAGTTGATGTATCCAAAAGTTCCGTATCGCTAACAGGAACTCAACGTCGCAGACGGCGCGTGGATCGGACCCCCGGTCTGAGAGTTATTGGCTTTTTCGTCCCAGGGGCCCAGTTGGTTTTTAAGGCAAAACCAACCCGACCGTACTCCACCTACGTCCAAATCTCAGGCGGAGTATGCCAAAAGATCCGTCTCACAAAGAGAAACTCAACAAAGCTGACGGCACGTCAATCAGACGTCCGTAGCTCAAGATATGAGCGTTTCCGCTCCGAGGGCCCGGTTGGTTTCGTGTACGAACCAACCCGGCCGAACTCAAAGTATTCCAAAACCTTGAGTGCGATATACCAAAACGACTGTCTCGATTCAAGGATCGCGTTTCCGCTGACGGCGGGTCGTTCGGAGGCCTGTATCTCAAGATACGGCCATTTCAACGAAGACCGTCCGAAGACGGGGGGTACGGGCCCGGGCCGACTCGGCCCGACCCCCCCCCCCCCCCCCCCCACCCCCCGGGGAGTCGGCCGAACCGGGTCGACCCGACCCGGTCCGGTCCGGCCAGGGCGTGGCCCGGCCGGTTGGACCGGCCTAGCCCGGTTCGGCCGAGGCGCACGGGGCGCCGCCCCCACGGCCTGGTGGTGTCGCGGCCCCCCGCGTGGGGCCGCGCTGAGTCATGGACGTGGCTTCAGCCCCGTCCGAGGGCACCGGACCCGCGCGGCCGCGGGTCCGCGGGCGCCGCCGCTCCCTGCTGTCGGCGCCGCCGCGCCGGCGACCCGCGCCGCCGACGAGTTCCGTGGGCCACCGGGATCGCTCCGGTGCTCCGATTCTCTTCCCGTCTGCGCCATTGCTCCTCCCGGGACTCGTTCTTCACTGCAGGATCATCAAACATCCGTTGCGGCACGTTCTGTCGTCACCCGTAAAATCCGCACAAAATGAAGAACGGCGGAGGGTCGTCAGGCCGTGATCGTTTGGCCCACACCCTCCGCGTTAGAGATAAACAAACGGGAGAATTTTGTTCAACACATGAACCGACAATTTTAATAAAATAAAATTGTTCGTTTGAAACCGGTTCTTTAACTTTTTAAAGAAACACTTACGGGATTAATTAAAAAGGGGTAATTCCCAAAATAAATCCCTACCTTGTTGGTCATCGCACGCGGGCGTTCTTTGCGGAAAAGCTCGTCGCGGAAGAGGGGGATCGTCGCGTCGTCACGGGAAGGCGTCGCGTCGTCGCGGAATTCGGCGTTGAGTCGGCGAGCTCAACGGACCAAGAACAACAGATTTAAATTATAAATAATTAAATCTGAGTTTCGTTTAAAACCAAAAAGAACCTTTAGAGGAAACCCGAAATCACTCACCTCAAATGGTTGGTGATCGTAGATCGGGGCGGGGAAGAACGTCTCGGATGGGAGCGTCGTCGATTTCCAGGTTCGGCGTTCTTCGTGTTCTTCGCGTTCTTCGCGTTCTTTGTGTTCTTCGCAAGGGAGAAGAAGATACAAGGGTCCTCTCAAATCTTCTCAATGCGCAAATAACTAGAGGTCGTGCATTGGCCTTATTTTATTATTACGCCAACGAATTTGAAAACTGGTTAAAAAACGACTTAATTAATTCGTTGAATTAATTCAACGAAAGAAACAGCCCATTTAATTCACGAAATAAACCACCCAATTAAATGGTCTGTTAAGATTTTAAGAAACGCGTCAGTTGACCTTCATAAAGACGGGTTTTCGCGGGTGCGTTTCTTAGCGGAAAGAAACGGCGGGGCTCGTGCGGGCCCCACCTCACAAATATCCTACCAAGGGGGTAGGATATTTCTGGATAGTATCCTATCCGGTTTAACTCAGTTCAAGCCGTCTTTAAGTGGCTTCAAGTGGCTTCCAAGTGGCTTAAGTGAAATAAAATAAAGTTGTCGCAAAATTATTTTATTTCTTAACTTTATGCCCGAAAATTAAAAACCACACCCGAGCAAACGCAACTCCGGAAGAGGCGTTTCTAAGCGAATACCGGCACTGCGATTTCATCGGTGCCCTCAGAATTCGATTCCGGGCACCGGTTCAAAAGTTAGAAAAACCCGCTCGTCCGTTCACTGAACGTACCCGAGCCAAACTTCGGAAAATGATTCTGGGCACACCGGGCCTCGGAATCAGGTGCCGTCAGAAACTGTGCTCTTGTAAAATTCCAAATAAAATTAAGGAAAAAAATTTCCTTGAAATTTATGGGTATTTACAGATATAATACGTATTATTATACATTTTATAAAAGGATATATAACCCAAAATCCACCCTCTAATTTTTTCCTTTCATGACCTAGGTTTTCTTATGATTTCCCCTATTAGTAGTTGTAACCCAAGTCCCCTTGGAAACTGTCCCAATATAGCCGACCCTAGAATCACTCAATTTTCCCCTCCATTGTTACACCCACCTTCTAGATGAGTGACTATAACCCCTCCTGTCACCCCTCCCATGAGATGGCATCCTCAATGCACTGTTAGCTCGACGCTCCTCTTCACGTGTGACCATCCCTATAGGACAAAATCCACTGTGATGAACTCCCCTCACATAACCCCTCTCATGCATGGCATCTCCAGTGGATCCCCCCTCTCAAGTGATGAACCCATAAGTGAACTTCCTCCCTATATCAATACTGATAATGATCCCTTTCTTCTGTTTTCATCATCAAGTAAAATCTCTCCTTTCAGCAAACAGGTGCCTCCTCCAACCAGGTGACCTTCTCTGCTTGCCTCTTCATGTGATTTTAGAAAAAACCAGTGAGGAACCCTCAACCATCAAAGAAAACCCCCTATTTCCTCATCTCCTCCCACATAAATCAATCGATTCTCCTCCACCAAGATCTATGAGGACCCTCTAACCCCTACACAATAGTCTTGGGACTTCCTATGTGTATGCACCTCCAGTACAATTCCCCACTCCTGGTCGAGTTCTTCAAATATTCTCCTAGATTGCATAAATCCCACTAAAAATTGAATTATTTTCCTCTATTAGGTTATACACTTCTCCCCGCAATAGAACATTGATGTAAATCATAATTTAGTGCTCATAAAGAAGGATGTCTTTTCACCTCATTATTTTAGGGTTCTGTGGTCCAACACCGTTTCACCTAGGAAATTTGGATCTACAAAGTCAGGTGTCGTTTCACCAAACCATTTTTCAGTAACCATTTCACCATCCATCTTGAAGAAATGTTCATCCTCAGTAAGGGAACATGAGAGTTCAACAATTTTCATTTTTCTTTATCTGCCATGGGTGGGAGCGCAATAGGTAGAGAAAAACCAGTGGGTAATGTAAACGAGAATGCTATTACATTTATTTTTTTTGTATTTATGTTTGGAGTGACTTTCTTGATGGGGGGGGTATTAAGAGTTTCAGAATGTTTTTTTTTTGTTTTATTTTCTTATGTATCAAATATAAGTACTATTAGCATGAGGGGGAGTGTTAGATGATATGTTGAGTCAAGTCACTCATCATACATGGGTGTTTGTTATCATTATAATTTTCTATAAATAAACACTGAGGCCTTACTTAAAGAGGAATATTGGGTATTGGGTCCAACCACTATTATTCTATAGTTTATATCATCTATCACTTATCACTAATGGTAATTTGATTTAAAAAATAAGTGATGTTTGTTGTGTTCCTATAAAAGAATTAAAATTTTAGGGGGAAAAATTGAATACATAGTTTCAAAATTTTATCAAAATGTAATCTACAAACACTTATATATAAGCTCCTATGATAAGTAAAAAGTGTGAAAACTATTCTAATTAATTGTTTTCAAATATATCTATATTTAATCAACATTAATTTTTGTCATGAACTTATAATGAGTATCTTTATTTACCCTATCAATATCAAAAGCTTCAATAGTTGTTACATTAATCCTCTCAACCACATTAAGAAAGTTCTCAACATTTTCAAAGTATTGATAAGCTACTAATAACTGAAAGTTCCATGTTGGTAATTTTAAGGGAATGCGACCATAAAAGACTTCATATTACAAAAAACCAAGATTCCATGAATCAAATTTAATATTTATAGAAACTCTTATTCTAATAAAACATACAAAAAGGATATTACAAAAAATAATATATATTGACAGACTAATTGAATATTTTCACTAACATGTTAATAATTTTGATTCTAAAAAATAGTATATTCTCAAAATAAAGGAACATAATGAATGAAATAAATAAAATTCCAATAAAAAGTTATGAATTATGTGAATTATTCATTGGAAAGGGTAAAGAGTCAGTCCATTCGTCAACACTTATAAATTCAAAAACTTATATGGATAGACTAAAAAATATCAAGACCCTAGAAATGGTATGTAAAATATTTCTCTACATGAAATAATTTCACATTCAGATTTTTTAAAATTCATATCAAGTTAATCAAAACCCTAGTAATGGTGTGTATAGCATTTTAAAAATAATACTTATTTTATATTACAATAAAAAAAATCTATATAAATGTAATCACCTCTAAATTATTAAATATTAAAAATACTCAGAAAGGATTCTAAATTTGGACATAAATTTATATGGTGGAAATAAAAAATGAATGAACATTCATTGAGGTAGAAAAAGAAAATGAGATTAGTGTAACGCCCCGACCCCAGCTACCCAGAGTCGGTGCATTACTTCGTAACATTGGCATGATCACAAGAAAGATCAAATCTCGAAAGACCGATTGGTTTAGTAGCCTTGGAAACACTAGATATATTCATAAAGTTTTACATTACATTTCAAAGTGAAAAACTACTACAACAACAAAGTCTTCATATCCACACTATTAACCCCTCATAATATCCCTGCAAGTCAATTATAATTTACTTCTTCACTACCTGGGAAAAATAAAACATAGAAAAGGGGTGAGCTCAAATGCCCAGTAAGGATAACAATATCGCGGAACATTCAAAATAAGCATAAACATTTAAGGCAATGAATTACTAAAACAAAAGCCTTTTAAACATGAACTTCAACATAGTATGGCAAAAGTAAAATGAAATAATGCCATTTACTTATTCACATGGATATTCTACTAATCGAATAATCACATGCAAAATCAATAACCACTTTCATAATGTTGGAATGCATAATGCTAAACGTTAATTTCTTTGTCTAGGCCTCATCCCAAGACCTAGGGGTTACTTCTAACCGGAACCCAACCCGGAGTGCCTCTAATAACCGGACACCAACCCGGAGTTCCTCTAATAACCGGACACCAACCCGGAGTGCCTCTAATAACCGGACACCAACCCGGAGGGCATACTTTTACCAGTCCCTAACCTGGAGGGCTTACTTTAACCAGTCCCCAACCTGGAGGGCTTACTTTAACCAGTCCCCAACCTGGAGGGCTTACTTTTACCGGTCCCCAACCCGGTACATACTTGTTTAGCACATTCATCTGAAGAAAAGTTTGAAATATAACATAAACATTCAGATTAAAACTAGCATACGAAATGTCAATAGTTTCACCATAAACTATGAATGGTATAAAATAGCACATCCACAGTCAAACATATCACAAAACCTTCAATACAATATAGAAGTTTTGTATTATAATAAATCAACTTCAAATAAGCGTAAAATCTATTAAAGGATGTTGACATAGATGAAATCAAAACACTTTTTAGAGAAATATCTCTTTCTATTTTTGAAATCATTTAAGAGCCATAAAAAATAAAACATTTTCTTGAAAATATTCTTGTAAGCTTGTAAGGAAAGCTTTGACGATTTTATAACGGCGGAAAATAACCGCACCCGCCGTATAAGTTAAAAAAACATTCTTACCTCAATTCTGTCGAAAAGGTTAAAAAGGACCTTGTTTTGAAAACGACGGAAAGATTCCTTTATAAACCTCTTATAAAAAGTCAAACACGGGTATAAATTACATTAACCCATATTCTTGTAAATAGTAAAAAATGTTTTGAAATACATTTCGAAGAAACATGGATGTGGATGATAAAGAGATCCCAGTAGATTATTACGTATAATACAACCTCGGATAATGAAGAGATTGTGAAATAACCCTTACCTTGTACTTTTCCTTGGTTGGGGTAGGTTAACCTCCTGTATAATGGTGAAATAATTGTTATTAAATTATAAAAAAATCATATACATTAATATGATATCATATATGATCTTTTAATATTGATTTGATAATATCTTAGTATTATCGTCGTTTCGTGTGTTAACTTACTCATTTTCTTTTATATGTTTTGTTACATAAGTCATGTTTGTTGTATCTTATTCATATCCAGAATGATATCAAGTCCTTAAACATCATTTTTAAATCATTAAATGATAATTATACTTGAATGGATATGATGGAGAATGAATCTCATCGCGTTCGTGGAGACGGTAGTCCGTACGTACGCACGAACGCTACTTCCATTTAATTTTTATTTTAAAAGAATCGAATCCAAATGATACATAGGTATATTACTATTCCAGTATAATATAATATTTTATATATCTTACTTAAGTTCATTAACACCATCCTTTATACGTTCCATGTGTGGTATGAACGAGTCATATCATTTTAAGGGGGCGGTAGTCCGCACTTCCTCAAATGAAATTATCGCATGTATATACAACATGAAACGAATAATGGTATGAAATAAAATGGAATTACAGAAGCTTATATATAAAATATATATCATTAATATCATATTTAATTATAGTGCCATCATAATGGCCACCATGAGAGGCGGTAAGAAGTATTTGAACAATCATCGTTTCGTGAGGCGTTAGTTTGCCATCCACAGAAACATTATGTTCATCATCCATTAGATGGAGTTGTGTGTATGTGTAGTTTGAATCCTTCTTATAACAACATCCTAGTATATTGAGGATACTGGTGTTGTTACAAAAGAAAGGAAATAAAAAGAGTTTGGGGGTTGGAGAAGCAAAATAAATGAAAATAATTTAAGAGAAATCGTTACCTTTAATTTAGGTAACTCACTTTGGTTGGAACCAAAGGACTTCTTGAAATGCTTTCTGCCTAAGGGGAAGCTTAAAGGAGGAGTATAGGGATGTGGGGAGCATAGTTGGGCAGAGTTTGGACGAGCCAAGTGGCTTGAGAGGTGTGAGGAATGAGTAGAAGTGGTCTCTTTTTATAAGGGAGAAGAGGGGCTCTTTAGGAAAGAGTGAAAGTATTACTTTATAATATAATTATATTCAGTTTATAATGGTCCAAAAATCATTGAGGTCGAAGATAAGATAACTCATATTCTAAATAACATCAACCAATAAGAATTGGACAGGTTTTAGATAATATTTTAATCATTATAATCTTATTTATTTAAATGATTTATTAATGAGGTAAACATTGCATCATTATTGTGTCATTAATGATTTAACTTATTTGATGTCTAAAAATTATAAATAAAATATCATTATGTAGGAAATCTTTTTAGCTTTCTAATGAATATTTATAATCTAAAATCCAACATGTATAACCCTATGTAAAAATTGTTCTTCTAAAAGATGTAAGCTTATGCCATTTTTATTTTTATTTTAACTTTATTAATATAAAGTGTCCCTACCACACACAAGTGGATCCAAGGGGTCCCCAAATTGACCCAAGGATGCTCATGGTCGGGTATGTGTCCACCAATAAGGTTAGGACACGTTTTAGGTTAATTTTGTATTATTATAATATTATTTTTTAACCCTTATTTACCGGATTTACCCTTAACCATGGTAAATAAAATATTTACCACAGTAATTATTCAAAATGTCTAAAAATAAAAGTTACCTATTTACACAATTTGGACATCCTGATTCCAAATATGGAATCCATTTTTCTAAATTCAAAACACATAAGTGGCAGAAATTAATTTAAAATTAATTCCCGCTGTCAAAACAAAAAGCGTGTTTTTAAGAGGTAATAACTATCAAAAGATTGACACTTGTTTATGTTTGGTTTAATTGTAAAATTATGTACAATGACCAACATTATATTAAATGGTAAAAATATATTCTAAATATACTTTAAAACTACTAAAATTCATAATTTATCACTATTAATTATTTTGATTAAAAAAGTTGTTTTTAATTAAAATTTAGTAATTTTCACTATTCATCAAAATATGAAAGTTATCCGAAAAGTACCAAAATTTCACCTTAGGCTAAATTCGATATTCCGAATCCAAAAATGAAGTCCATTTTGAAATATAAAATATATATAATTTCAAAATTTAGGTATTACTATTCATAATGGCTAGTTTGATTGGTTGTGGCGTGTGTTAAAACTCAAGGTTGCGTACAACACACGCTACTATTTTATTCAAAGGAAAGCGTACCGTAGAAGCTTGGGATGTTTCATTTTTAATTTTTTTTTGATGTCCCAATTTATTCAGATAGTTTAAAATATTTTATTTAAAAAGGTTTCACTATTAAAGTTGATAAAAGTGCAATACTGAAAATGAATCTGTTCTTGCATTATGACTAAGAAACTCATAATAGGGATTCTAAAATTATAAGGATTATATAAAGTTCAAAATGTTGTTAATACTATTCATGACCTCTTTTAATGGCTTTTTTTTGTACGTCATGGTGTGATTGAACTCGGTGTTGCGTGTAGTGCAAGTTATTGAATTATTTTTAAGAAATAACACACTATGAAATCCTGGGGTGTTACATTATCCCCTCCTTCAATAAATTGCGTCCTCGCAATTTGAAATTGTTCTTCGAAAATAAAAGGTTGAAAATAGAAAATATCTTTGTGGGAAAACCCACATCGGAAATTAGGTTACTAAAATTTAGTCTTAATATGAGGAAAAGAGAAATGAAAGAGTCACCACCAAATTATGATCTCGATTAGGAGAACATTGGTGGCATTTAGAGACATATAATTGGAGGAAAAACGTAAATATTTATAGGTAGTGATTGAGGTCATCAATCACAAACAAGTATAAAATTGAGGTCCTTAAATTCATCAATCTATGATGATTTGAAATATCATCGGTTCAACAAAACATAGGGTATTAGGATAACACATTTTTGACGTTTCAAAATATCTTAGTTGAAATCCCACATCGAAAAATGAATTAATGAGGCCTCTATTTAAAATAAAGAGTCGAAAGTATGAAGATTACCGAAAATAACACATACTAGGGTTCCATGTAGGAAAATATGGATATGGAAGAAAAATCTAACCATCAATTATCTGATGGATAGTGGTATAGAACATGGCTATAAAAAGGCCAACAATCCCAAAGCCATAAATTAGTGACGATTTAAGTTACCATCTAGGAAAACAATTTTGTTCTAAGTTGCTTTTCTTAATATTGAGGAATTTATTTATGAGATTGGCTAAGATCATAAGGAGAGATACTTACTTTATAATTAGAGTTTTATCCATTAATAAGTTTCTACCACAAACTCATCTTTCATTCTAAAAGATAATAGAATGTAAAAAAATTCTATTTACACTATTCGTATAGGGTTCCAAAATAAACGAATTTATAATTCATCTACCAGATCTTTTAAAAAAACTACATTATTTAATCCAGGACATCTCTTGGGCCAGTGGTAGGTGATACACCCTTGTCGCCCTTCGGTTGCGGGTTCAAGTCTCGCAGCCTTGCCGGACGCGACGGGTTGCCGCCCGACCTCCGGGTTGTCCTTTTATGGAAATCCAAAATAATCCAAACTAGAACTATCCAAAATACTTCTGTCCAAACTCACAGTCCAACATTTATAAGGAAGGTAAACATAATATAGATCCTTTTTACCCTGTAATAGCATATGAATACCTTCATCATGTACTACCATATTCCTTATTGATTACATTCATGTTCCCTTATTCCATATAGAATGCTGGATATACTTCATTAATCCAAAAATGTTTTAAACCCCAACAATGATGGAATATACAAATCATTAATCAGCTTCAAGGTAGTCAATAATATCCAATATAATTTATCCAAAATAATCACATATTATTCCAAAATCACTACCTCAGTATCAGAACTATATTATGATTTATCATTCTCTCAACCATATATTTTCCAAAAATTTATCCTGCTATTGAGTCACTTTTCTTTGTTCCACACAATCTCAAGTCCTTAATGAAATAGTACTGCAGTACAATCCTTATATACTCCATGATTATTGTAACAAGTACATTGTTGATACAACACTCAATTGACATAATCAACATAAGAACTCTAATCATCCCTCTTCATCTGTGGTAGTATCATAACATGATTATTATCCAATAACATCATTTGCGGCATAGTCTGATGACTGGGACATAGGTTCGCGTAGTGTCCAAACTCCTTGCAAATGAAGCATTGTACATTTGAAACCATTTTCTTACCCTTGCAGTCACGTACTTTGTGCCCTTTTCCTCCACACTTATAACAAACTCCCATTCCTTTCAGGCAAGTTCCAGGGTGTTTCTTTCCACAGTTACCACATATGGGAAAATTCTTCTTTTCCCTCTTCCCTTTATCCATCTTTCTCTCTTCCATCCTTTTCTTCTCTTGCTTCCCTTCAAAGCCATAGGACTCAGTAAACTCTTTACTTATCTTATCAACACATGATATTATTTCTTCATATGATGATAATACATGGGAGACTATTTCTATTATAAATTCTAGCTTAAGACCATGAGAGATATGATCCTTCCTTCTCTTTGAATCATGTGCATTTCTGGAGTTATCATTCCTTCTACTGGGCGCCATTTCTAAACAATGGAATAAACTAGATTAGTTTATGAGTCATAAACACTTAACATAAATTGAACTATTTATGGATATAATCCATAATCATAAAAATGTTTTCTTTGAGGAAGTATATACTCATAAACCCTTCATAATGGTTTGTAAAGAAAATGAGAATTATCCTAAGCATATCCCCCGGGAGTGTCGTAACCAAGAGTGCAGCAAGGCCCGTTGTCGTGCACCAGTTCCCGTTCGAGTCTAGCTCAAAGCGGTGTTTTTGGGTTTTACCCCTAGGTACATCTGTGCCAGAGCCGCCTCTACCTGCTCGTATCCAGACAGGGATGTATTGCTCGGAAAACTCACAAAATCTCTACAATACCAAAATTCTAGGAAGTTCTTCTACACTAATCCTCAAAGTTCATCTTAGGTCTACGTGCTCTAATCAGAGTTTATCTAAATCTAGCTTCCAAGGTTTGTACTAAACTTCCTCTGATACCAACTGTAACGCCCCGACCCCAGCTACCCAGAGTCGGTGCATTACTTCGTAACATTGGAATGATCACACGAAAGATCAAATCTCGAAAGACCGATTGGTTTAGTAGCCTTGGAAACACTAGATATATTCATAAAGTTTTACATTACATTTCAAAGTGAAAAACTACTACAACAACAAAGTCTTCATATCCACACTATTAACCCCTCATAATATCCCTGCAAGTCAATCATAATTTACTTCTTCACTACCTGGGAAAAATAAAACATAGAAAAGGGGTGAGCTCAAATACCCAGTAAGGATAACAATATAGCGGAACATTCAAAATAAGCATAAACATTTAAGGCAATGAATTACTAAAACAAAAGCCTTTTAAACATGAACTTCAACATAGTATGGCAAAAGTAAAATGAAATAATTCCATTTACTTATTCACATGGATATTCTACTAATCGAATAATCACATGCAAAATCAATAACCACTTTCATAATGTTGGAATTCATAATGCTAAACGTTAATTTCTTTGTCTAGGCCTCATCCCAAGACCTAGGGGTTACTTCTAACCGGAACCCAACCCGGAGTGCCTCTAATAACCGGACACCAACCCGGAGTGCCTCTAATAACCGGACACCAACCCGGAGTGCCTCTAATAACCGGACACCAACCCGGAGGGCATACTTTTACCAGTCCCTAACATGGAGGGCTTACTTTAACCAGTCCCCAACCTGGAGGGCTTACTTTAACCAGTCCCCAACCTGGAGGGCTTACTTTTACCGGTCCCCAACCCGGTACATACTTGTTTAGCACATTCATCTGAAGAAAAGTTTGAAATATAACAAAAACATTCAGATTAAAACTAGCATACGAAATGTCAATAGTTTCACCATAAACTATGAATGGTATAAAATAGCACATCCACAGTCAAACATATCACAAAACCTTCAATACAATATAGAAGTTTTGTATTATAATAAATCAACTTCAAATAAGCGTAAAATCTATTAAAGGATGTTGACATAGATGAAATCAAAACACTTTTTAGAGAAATATCTCTTTCTATTTTTGAAATCATTTAAGAGCCATATAAAATAAAACATTTTCTTGAAAATATTCTTGTAAGCTTGTAAGGAAAGCTTTGACGATTTTATAACGGCGGAAAATAACCGCACCCGCCGTATAAGTTAAAAAAAACATTCTTACCTCAATTCTGTCGAAAAGGTTAAAAAGGACCTTGTTTTGAAAACGACGGAAAGATTCCTTTATAAACCTCTTATAAAAATTCAAACACGGGTATAAATTACTTTAACCCATATTCTTGTAAATAGTAAAAAATGTTTTGAAATACATTTCGAAGAAACATGGATGTGGATGATAAAGAGATCCCAGTAGATTATTACGTATAATACAACCTCGGATAATGAAGAGATTGTGAAATAACCCTTACCTTGTACTTTTCCTTGGTTGGGGTAGGTTAACCTCCTGTATAATGGTGAAATAATTGTTATTAAATTATAAAAGAATCATATACATTAATATGATATCATATATGATCTTTTAATATTGATTTGATAATATCTTAGTATTATCGTCGTTTCGTGTGTTAACTTACTCATTTTCTTTTATATGTTTTGTTACATAAGTCATGTTTGTTATATCTTATTCATATCCAGAATGATATCAAGTCCTTAAACATCATTTTTAAATCATTAAATGATAATTATACTTGAATGGATACGATGGAGAATGAATCTCATCGCGTTCGTGGAGACGGTAGTCCGTACGTACGCACGAACGCTACTTCCATTTAATTTTTATTTTAAAAGAATCGAATCCAAATGATACATAGGTATATTACTATTCCAGTATAATATAATATTTTATATATTTTACTTAAGTTCATTAACACCATCCTTTATACGTTCCATGTGTGGTATGAACGAGTCATATCATTTTAAGGGGGCGGTAGTCCGCACTTCCTCAAATGAAATTATCGCATGTATATACAACATGAAACGAATAATGGTATGAACTAAAATGGAATTACAGAAGCTTATATATAAAATATATATCATTAATATCATATTTAATTATAGTGCCATCATAATGGCCACCATGAGAGGCGGTAAGATGTATTTGAACAATCATCGTTTCGTGAGGCGTTAGTTTGCCATCCACAGAAACATTATGTTCATCATCCATTAGATGGAGTTGTGTGTATGTGTAGTTTGAATCCTTCTTATAACAACATCCTAGTATATTGAGGATACTGGTGTTGTTACAAAAGAAAGGAAATAAAAAGAGTTTGGGGGTTGGAGAAGCAAAATAAATGAAAATAATTTAAGAGAAATCGTTACCTTTAATTTAGGTAACTCACTTTGGTTGGAACCAAAGGACTTCTTGAAATGATTTCTTCCTAAGGGGAAGCTTCAAGGAGGAGTAGAGGGATGTGGGGAGCATAGTTGGGCAGAGTTTGGACGAGCCAAGTGGCTTGAGAGGTGTGAGGAATGAGTAGAAGTGGTCTCTTTTTATAAGGGAGAAGAGGGGCTCTTTAGGAAAGAGTGAAAGTATTACTTTATAATATAATTATATTCGGTATATAATGGTCCAAAAATCATTGAGGTCGAAGATAAGATAACTCATATTCTAAATAACATCAACCAATAAGAATTGGACAGGTTTTAGATAATATTTTAATCATTATAATCTTATTTATTTAAATGATTTATTAATGAGGTAAACATTGCATCATTATTTTGTCATTAATAATTTAACTTATTTGATGTCTAAAAATTATAAATAAAATATCATTATGTAGGAAAGCTTTTTAGCTTTCTAATGAATATTTATAATCGAAAATCCAACATGTATAACCCTATGTAAAAATTGTTCTTCTAAAAGATGTAAGCTTATGCCATTTTTATTTTTATTTTAACTTTATTAATATAAAGTGTCCCTACCACACACAAGTGGATCCAAGGGGTCCCCAAATTGACCCAAGGATGCTCATGGTCGGGTATGTGTCCACCAATAAGGTTAGGACACGTTTTAGGTTAATTTTGTATTATTATAATATTATTTTTTAACCCTTATTTACCGGATTTACCCTTAACCATGGTAAATAAAATATTTACCACAGTAATTATTCAAAATGTCTAAAAATAAAAGTTACCTATTTACACAATTTGGACATCCTGATTCCAAATATGGAATCCATTTTTCTAAATTCAAAACACAGAAGTGGCAGAAATTAATTTAAAATTAATTCCCGCTGTCAAAACAAAAAGCGTGTTTTTAAGAGGTAATAACTATCAAAAGATTGACACTTGTTTATGTTTGGTTTAATTGTAAAATTATGTACAATGACCAACATTATATTAAATGGTAAAAATATATTCTAAATATACTTTAAAACTACTAAAATTCATAATTTATCACTATTAATTATTTTGATTAAAAAAGTTGTTTTTAATTAAAATTTAGTAATTTTCACTATTCATCAAAATATGAAAGTTATCCGAAAAGTACCAAAATTTCACCTTAGGCTAAATTCGATATTCCAAATCCAAAAATGAAGTCCATTTTAAAATATAAAATATATATAATTTCAAAATTTAGGTATTACTATTCATAATGGCTAGTTTGATTGGTTGTGGCGTGTGTTAAAACTCAAGGTTGCGTACAACACACGCTACTATTTTATTCAAAGGAAAGCGTACCGTAGAAGCTTGGGATGTTTCATTTTTAATTTTTTTTTGATGTCCCAATTTATTCAGATAGTTTAAAATATTTTATTTAAAAAGGTTTCACTATTAAAGTTGATAAAAGTGCAATACTGAAAATGAATCTGTTCTTGCATTATGACTAAGAAACTCATAATAGGGATTCTAAAATTATAAGTATTATATAAAGTTTAAAATGTTGTTAATACTATTCAGGACCTCTTTTAATGGCTTTTTTTTGTACGTCATGGTGTGATTGAACTCGGTGTTGCGTGTAGTGCAAGTTATTGAATTATTTTTAAGAAATAACACACTATGAAATCCTGGGGTGTTACAATTAGGAAATAAAATATTCTTTGAAAATATAGATCAAAATGGAAACCAATCAATTCATCAAATAATCAGAATAAAAACATTGTAGTTGATCAACATTTTTTTCCAGATAAGTAAAAGAAATAAGGTAGATGTCTATATTATTTGTAAACCCTCATATACTCATTACATGATATGAAAAAATATCATTAAAAATGCATTTTTTAGAGATTATTCCAATTAAAATAATCAATTAAAATGTATTTTTCTCACACATTAAAGGAAATCAAATGAATAATAATATAAATTTATGACAATTCTTCATCATCAATGCCTTGCAACATTTTTTTGAAGGAAAAAGTAAAATATTGGAGAAATGTATTACACATGAGCCCATAATACAAAATATTCATATATTGCATAATCCATAATGTATATAAGTTACTATTTGATATAATATCATTTGTATATTCAATGATATGAATATGGTTATTTTGTAAAATAAATTGAAGTTTTAGTACATGATTACATTTTTTAAATGTAGCATCATATTGTATGTTATGTGGAGATGTAGTTCAAGATATTGACGACATATATAGAATATTATTCTTTATGTATTTGTGAATAAATTTATGAAAAGTAAATGAAATTGCATACATATTGAACAAAAAATGAAATTTTAAAACATGAATATGCATACATAAATAAATTGTGTTGAACACTAGGAAATAACCTAGTTGGCATGAAAAGGCACATATATATATAAAATTTGACCTCATCCATACATATTGTTTAATTTCATATATATGCACATAATGAAAGTACCGACATAAATTATAGTGTATGTATATAAAATACAGAGTAAAATGAATGAATATAGAAGACATTACCATATATTCATTTTATGGAATATATTTATAGATTCAAAATATTTTATTGTACATATATAAAGTATACATATACATATTACATTATACTGATTACATTATAGTTTATGCATTACAATATATCCATTTTTAAAGTGAATATCCCAAGTGTTACACTTGGATGTACAGTATATAGATATATGTATGTATATTCTATATGAATGAAGATAATGAATATATATATTTTGACAGCATTTTTATGTATATATATATATATATCATGTTACATATGGATTCATAATATTTTTATGTATGTATGTACATTATATAAGTATAGATGCATTGTATATATATGTTCTGAAATAATTGTCATGTGTGTCTATATATACATATTTTGTGGATATGTGTTTGTGAGCATGAAATAAATGTCATAATAAAGAAGTTGGTGTTAGGTTAGAAAATTAAAAAATGAATAAATCATTCAAAAGTGAAAAAAGGTTAACAAACTATAAATCAAAATATAAAGAGAATATGAAAAAGGATTAAAACCAATAATGAAAATAACAAAAAATTATTAAGTAAATTTTAAAAAATTTATAATTCCACTGATAGTTGACCTCCATTTTCTTCATAATATGAATGTATAATAATTTGATACTGGGAAACCTAAAATCTAAAAAAAATGAATAAAAATATTAAATGAAGAGAAAAAATAAATTTACACAAAAAATTGCACAACAAATTGTTATATGATAAGATCATAGATAATATCAATGAAATGAAATGTTTTTAATTTTTATAATAGAAATAATGAATATTAGAAAAAATCATGAGAAGCTTGTTTTTCATAATTGAAACCAAATAGAAGTAGATTCACTTCTTGAGATCACATGAACTTAAAAACTATTCTCTCTTGTTAACTATCTAAAAGTTAAATAAGAAACTGATAATGGAAATAAATATAGTGAAAAAATATGTGTTCCTCTACAATATAATGTATAATGGGAAACCGATAATGATGAAGATTAAATCTTTTTCAATTGAAACATAAAAATAAAAAATTAAAAAAAATGTTACATAATCATATTTTTGGGATATATATATATACATGTGTGTGAAAAACACATATATCATAACTAAGGTTTTCAGGTTGGATAAAAAATTAAAAAATGAATAAATGAATCAAATTATAAAAAATTAAAACAAGAAATAAATCATAATATTGAGAAAATATGAAAAATGATTAAAACGAACAATGAAAATGAAAAAAATAATCTTAAGTTATTATTTTAAAAAATATTAATTCAACTGATAGCTGACATCATTTCTTTCATGAAACATTGTCATATCAATATGAAATTGAGAAAAATAAAATCTAAAAAATGAATAAAAATATCAAATGACAATAACAAATAAAATTATATAAAAAAGTTCCATAAAAAATTCTTATACTCTATGAAATCAGGTAATATCAATGTAATGAAATGTATTTATTGTTTCTAATAGAAACAATCAAATTTAAAAGAAAAAAAATTAAATGGAAGCTAGTTTTTTACACTTGAACCCAAATAGAATTAGATTCATTTCATGAGATCACATGACCAAAATAAATGTTCTCCATTGTGAACTGTCTGGAAGTGAAATAAGAAATCGATAATGGAAATAAATTTAGGAAAACAAAAATGTGTTCCTCTACCATGGAAAGTATAATGGGAAAATGACAATGATGTAGATAAAAATATTTTTTAATTTAAAAATAAATATAATATTTAAAAAAATTCATGATTAAAAATCATATTGTTTTCTTGTGATGTGTATGGGAGGAGAGGAACAATAATTACCAATTACATCACTGTGTAGGTCACCGATCTTGAATGGTCACACATTTTTTAGTGGTTTTTAAATAGAATAATGAAAGGGATATCTACATCATGTAGGGTAACATTGAGTAGAGTATATGAGAAATAGTGAAATCAATAGTGGGTAGATATGGTGGGATGAGATATAGTAGTCTATTAATTGATGAAATAAGGTTTTCAATTGGATTTCACCCTAAAATGGTGGGAGGAAACATATTAAGGGATAATAAAGAGGTGGAGATGGGGATGTAGTGATGTTAAGGTGTTGGGAGGTAGGGATGTGATGGATTATGGGATGAAGTGATCCAGAAGCTGAAGTATAGAGGAGAAGAGGTGAATAGAAGACGAGTCGAGGAGGACAAATTGGGGAAGGACAGAGATTCAAAAGGTGAGAATGAATAATTCAGGTAGACGGGGAGGGTGAAATTATATAGGGGAAAACATGGATGAAGAAGCTACCAAATGCATGAATAGAAAGTGAGGTTTAATATATAAATTAGATTTTAGTAAAATGTTTTGATGTACTATGTGTTGTGTTAATCTAATAGAGAAAAATTGTTTATTATTTTAGAATATGACTAGAATGTTTTGATAATTACAACACATGTTATTATGTATCTTTCTTATTTTATTTATTCACAGTAAAATTGATATATGTTTCATATAACAATAATATGTTAATATCGTACGAACCAAGAAAAGTAAATGAATACATGACATCAAGTTCCACTAATATATTTAAAATACTTAATTAAAATTACAATTCATTATCTGCCAATAATTTTCATCACTTCTTTTGAAGTTACAAAATCGTTTAAATATGAATTATAGGTCAATGTATCAATGTTAATTCCAGTATAGTTTCAATTTACTATTGGTACGTTTTAATGACACTTCCAGAGAAACATAACCCTGAATTAATTTTAGGAACATGGAATATGGACCTAATGACTCATATCTCCCCCTCTCCTTGGCGTGCTCATGAAGTATTACCAAAAACTCAAATATCCAGGTTTTAGCTCAGCCTGATGAACATCTGAAAGGCAATCACATGAAATCGGTGAGGTTAAACTGGGTAGTAAATAAATATGGGAAGGAATTGAATTCAATATAGAATGAAATATAGCATTAAACACACCAATAAAAATAAAAAAGAAATAATGATTTATAAACAGCAATAAAAAAATTTAAAATTGATTAGCACAAAAGCCCCCTGAATATAGCCCTAAAAAACTACCTAACCACAAAAAAATGAAAAAATATAATAAGGTCACCAACTATGAAAAAAATGTGTTATTATACTTCTTCACCATAATGTGTGATTCCCACTAGTCATATATAATCTAAAATAAAGGGGAATAAACTCTATATAAATATAATAACAATTCCATAAATTAGAAACAAAAAACCTCTTCTGAGATAGGCATACATTTCCTCTTATTTGTAAGGAATACTTCTAATAGGCCCTATGCATATAATAAAACAACCATGGAAATAAAATTCACCCATTCCATAATACAGAGAGAACAATTTATCTTATAAAAAACCAACCTTATCCATTCTTAGAGTCCTTTGAAAAAAAGTATAAGATCCCAGGGGATGGGTCGTCTTGGATTATCAATGTTCATTTCAGTTTATAATGAAAAATCATGATATTTTTTTTGTAAAATATAGAATAAAAGGAAATGTAATTTATTTTTTCAAAAATAGAATTCATGAAAAATATGATGTGTGATTTTGGAATTATCTTATATTTTTAGAATAGATAATATAAAAACACATGGTAAGGAGGAACAATATGTGACATGGAATGAGAGTAAAAAAACCTGACATGCCAGATTTTCCCCTATGCAATGTGAGTACTAGGACGTATGGATGTACATAGAGTTGTGAGTGTTCTAAGGACCTTGATCACCATTTTAGGAAACTTGATTAAACATTATTTAAAAATTATTAATGACACCCATCAGCCGACTCTATAGTGACCCATGTTATCTAGATGCACAACTATGAATGATTCTCTATGGCCCGAAGGTGACCCAAGGAGAGACCTCAGACCAATATTCACACTATGATCACAGAGACTTCAATATTAAACCAGTATTAGGTCCTTGTCTCTATAATTATATCATATAGGTAAGTATAAACCTATAGAATAGATATTGTTCATGTATGTTTGTGATGATGAGCACGGACAAACTCACTTACAAACTCAATGAATTTAATTCTCTAAATTCACTGTAGATAGTGAGTGCACTCTATGGGGGTGATGGAGGTGTTAGGAAATTTTTGTTATTAATTATGGTTGAATAGAATAATTACGTTGTCTAGTTGGGCCTTTAGGTCATGTTTAACCTTTAGGTTAGGGTATTTGGGAAATTTGTTATATCATTAAGGACTGATGGGTGGGTTATCCCCGTGGGGGAATATGACGTGTCTTTCCCGTGTTTCTGTGTTGTGTATGTGCATGAATGTAATTGTAACCACAAGTGCATAATATATATATATATATAAAGGAGTGACCCTAGAAACCCTTCAAAAGTTTTCAATGTGGGATTCACATTCTAATTTTTCAGTATTGGAATGATAATATAGTAATAATAATATAGTCTAAAATTATTACATTGTTCATCATGTAAATAATTATAATAAATTATGATCATTAAATTGAAAATAATTTATAATTTAAATAATAAATTGATTAAAAAAATTAAATTAAAAATAAAAAAGAAATAATAATTAATTATAGAATATTTTATAATCAATTTAACAATAGTTTAGTAATACAATTCACAAAAACCAATAATTAAAAATACATTAAATATTAATGTAACAAACAATAATCAATTCTGTTTTAAAAAAAATCAATGATGTAATTAATAATAAAAACAATAACAATTTTATAATTATTAATTACATTATTTTTATAATAAATAATAATCATATAATAATTATTTTTTATTAGTAATGGTTATATTACTAATCATCGATCATAATAATTTAAATAATAATAATAAAATTATTATTATTATTTATAAATTATTATTAATTAAAATTTAAATTAAATAATAATTAACACAATAATTACTAATTACCTATTAATTAATAATCAAATTACCAATTAATAATGATCGGTCCTGGGATCAAATCTGAGTAGGGCTCAGTTTACGTGGTACTATATTAGTACTGAAGCCCCACAACGGTGTGTGTATTATTACACATACTGTAGCGGAGTTCTGTAATAGTGACAATATTAAAATAAAATGATTTTTTCAGACTATTTAATTGGACCTTCAGGCCACAAAGCCTCATGACCATCACACTCCAAAATACACAAGTAAAAAAATAACCTTTAATGTTTTTTTTGACATTTAACATCAGTTTTCTACCTAACATCAATTAATATGACATTTTAAGTGTTATTCTAAACATTTTTTAAATCTATTGAAATTAAAATATTTATTTTTGATGCATTTGATGTTGTTTATTCTGATAATCTATGATAAATGTGAAACATTCAAAATTTTGGCGTTGGTTTTTTGGATAATCAATGTAGAAAGTGTGTGATTTTTTATATATTTAGATGAAGATTACTCAATTGGAAGAAAACACAAGGCTTATGAACTAACAATTTCATAAACCAATTGACAATAAGATAAATAAACTTAAATATTTGACTTAATTTCATTGCTTGTGAAAGTTTCCTTCGAATCAATATGTTGTCTATTGATATTCCTCTACTTTTAAGAAAATAAATCACGTGGCATCCACAATGGCGGTTAGTTAGACATTTTAAAACTAAAAAAATAAAATAATTATTAACTCCTTAATATCATGTGGAATGTTCTCTAAACAAAACCCAATAAAAATCATAACCACTATTCTTTAAATTCCTTTTAGAAAATATGCATGACATTCAATGCCTACTAAAATATAAAATTCCATAATTAAAAATGTTAGAGTTTGTTTCCTATGACCAACTATTTTTACTTTGATTATAGGTATATACGATATATTAAATTTTAATAAAACTTCTTATTATATATAGTTCATTTTTCTACATGAATCAAATAGAATAATGTTTTAGAGTATATGTCGAATTGATAAGGTCATAACAGTTCCCCACTAGGACGACAACCTTGAAGTGCTATGAAAATATTCATAAATACTTTTTTTCTGTTGGATAATTCTATATGATGGGATACATAGTACAAATATTATCAGGTGTGAGTACTCATAAGCAAATGATACTTCTTCTCATGAAGTCCACACTTGTTAATTTACAATATGGAAGATTATAAAAACATTCCCTCCAGTATGAATTCTTCTTGTTTTGGGTGTCATCAAATTTTATTATCTATGATTGTGTGTAATGGTCCTTGGACATTAATATTATCATTGATGCATGTCGTAACTAATGAACTTATATTTACGAACCAAAACTGTCAGAGAATATTTTGGAAGGAAGTAGAGAATTTTGGGAGCATTACGATTGTCATGTGAATAATGGATTAGTCCGGGAAATATTTGGCTCTTATATTTGTATTGAATCAGATATCTTGAAACTCTTATTGGAATAGAACCTCATCCCTAAAATCCATGGTCATGGTGTTTTCACATGTCTATTTCAGATAGTCAAAGGATGAAGCATCAACTATATTTTTTGGTGATATGGATGTGCAACCAGCTTGATGATATATCTAGACAAATGGATTATATTAAATAGTGAACATTCATTTTTGTTTAACATCACCATGATATTAAATTCTTTCTCTTGGGTTCCTTATCCCATTTCTATAGAGTAATATTGGTATTTTTGACATCATTCCTAATTCCAATGAGAAATAATTCTAGAGGGTCACACACTATGTGTTTCTAATGATCTCTATTAAATTATATTTGAATTTAATTATTAGGATTAGTATTATTCTCATGACCAAGGAATAGTTTTATTCATGTTTTTTTATCCCTAATAGTTTCAAGATAATATGTAATTTTTTTATTAATAAATAATTAATTTGTTTATGTGAATATATAAAAAATATTTATTTTAGGAATTGTGAATAAAATATTATTTTTTTTGAATATTTTAATAAATTTTTATTCACTAGATAGTTAATAAAATATTTATTTATGAATAAATTATTTATTCAAAAATTCTATAAATTTTAGAGTAGTTAGAACATACCAAGACTAAGTCTGATGATAAATATTAATTAAAAAGATTGTGAAATAAGATTTATTATTACATAAGTTAGAATACAGTAAAAAATATTATTATTTTTATTACATGGAATGGATATTATTATAGGTTTTAAATGCTTTTTAATATTATAAAAGTAATTAAATAATATTTTAACCTAACCCTTATCTCTATAAATAGATGTTTATGTCTATGGTATATTCCATTGAGTACCGATAATATAGAATTGATGTGAACAACAAATTGTATCTCGACTCATCATTTCTCTCTTCCTCTCAAGAAGGAGAAGTGTAAGAGATATCCCTTCAATATCGTAGGATGAGTGATCAACACGAGTAACAAAATACAATAAAATCACAGTGCTTGCACCTAACATCGATCAGCATTGCTCAGAGATCAAAGGAGAGCATGTGGATTTCCACCAGTGGGATTCTATCTTCTAATCCTCACAACACAAAGAAGGCGATCTGAAAGGGTATTTTCTGGATTATAAACATCATCAATGAAGAATTATTCTTATTTTGGTTATGGGTTTAGAAAAATCATGCGATGGGTCATGCACAAATTTTATTTTTTCCCTGTCCGATGATCAATATGAGATTTACACAATGATAAATGGGATACTCTATGGAAATTAATTAAAGAATATAGAAAACGGATAGAATGATGCAACCAAAGATATGATCATCACATATTATTTAGAGTCAATTTAATTAATTAAGGAATTACATTGTTGGAATTATTTCTTTAATGAAAAATCTGACAACAGATCTACATTGTATCACTGTTGAGTTGTAGAAATAAAAGGATGATTATCTCTAGTGGTGATATATACATGTTCCCTAAATCTCTGAATGTCGTCATAGGAATATATGGTTTCTAGCGTGGCAGATCCTATCACTTTGCGTTATCTACATTTGATCGGCTCGAGAATAGCTTCCCAAGCATTTTCCTTGATCTCTCTAGACCTAATAGTGGTAGGTGGTGGAAGATCACTCTGTTATTTGGAGAATTCTTGGAGAAGGGAGCTCTCTAGTGCTTGAGAGGATTCTAAAAATCTTTTTTACACAAAAAAACCAAGGAATTTTCTCTTAGAGAGAATAATTTAACTGGGATAATATATTTCTAAGGATAGAAATAAATAATTTCACAAGTACCCTTTATTATTTATTTAATCTCTATGGATCCCCATGTCAAATAATAATAATAATATTCTTTTTTTATGACATGCACTTAAAATGTGAATTAAATCAAATATTATTTATTGAAATAATATTACATATTTACTATATCTCATAGGATGAATAAACTCTGCCCTACATTCCTCTGCAATATTTATCATACCATGAATAATGGATATTTATTTATTAAATAATTATCAATGCATTATTCTGCAATATAATAAACATTATATTCACTAAATAGAAAATAAATATTAATTAAATATTATTTTCTCATTATATTCTCTTTAATAACACATGACATAATATTTGGTTTCAAGCTAACATGAATAATTATTAATTCAAAAACCTGAATAATATTTATTTAACATGTTAAATAATGAATAATAATACTATTATTTACCTGAGATTTTGGATACACTTAGTTTGTGACCCTCTAGGCCTCTTTCATTGTGGCATTAGGTGAAACAGCCTAAATTCCAAAGTTATCATCTAGAAACATGCCACGCTATCCATAGATAAAGAAATTATTATCATAGTGACATAATACATCATACTGAAACTTACTTTGTAATATAATACCTTTATTATGATATCTCTAGTCAAGAAAGTTTTTTTTGGTTCCACAACCTATATACTCAATGTATCTTTCTTTGACTTCCTAGAAATTGAAATTTCGTATATAACACCAAGGCCACAGATTTATTTAGGATATATCATTTCCATTAATGGGCCTAAGAAATTAACTTCTGTTAAATAATATAAGGGAAAATCATTTTATCATTATTAATTAATACGATATTACTCATGACACACCCAATGTATCCTACCTCGCGCTAAACATTAGTCAACTTGTTTTTTCATCATTAAATATATGTAAAAAACTCATAATACTCATTAATAATAATCATAAATTTTATGTTTCAATACACATTCCTAAAGATTAAAACATCTAGTGAAACATATAAATGTGGTTTTCCTACTAGTGGGTATTGTTATCATAATATCCTACACTGGATATTACCAAGGGAATACACTATAATAAGGTGCCTCAATGTCTTATCAGTCTCCAACCATGATATCCAATATCCTTTTTGTTCACTAAATGATATCATATGTCTATAAAACATATATATAAGAATAGTTTTATAGAATATCTTGGTTATCATCATAGTGGGGAACTGTTACGACCATTAAGTGTGACAACAAATATTGCGACATTAACACATACTATCTTATCTAAGAGACCAATAATGATGTGATAATAAGTTTATTAATATTAAAAACAATGAATAAATGTTATAATAATGTATATAGAAGTTGGTTATGGGGAACCAACTCCAATAGACTCCAACATACACTGGAGAAAACTACTAACAACCTTTAGTCTGCTAGCTCACACCTGATACTCATGCATCTACTGAGACAATCATTTAGTCAAGGGGACCTACACATTCACTTCAGTGTGTACTCTACTCACTGAAACATCACCCATTTGATAAAAATACCTCAAGAGGTGATACATTCAGAGTATATTCGTTATCTATTGGTTGGACCTTGTCTCTTTTGTAAGAGCCACCGTTGTAGTATTATCATAATACAATGTTATAGGTTCTTTACTTCTCAGTACCAAATAAAGAATCTAGAAAAAGATATATATCCAAATGGCTTCCTTGGCTACATCAGAAGCCTCTATATACTCAAACTATGATGTATAATCAATGAAAAGTTGATGCTTTGAACTGTTCTAGATCATGGCTCCTTTGTTGTGACAGAAAACATATCCTGACTATGACTTTTGATCATTCTAATTTGTCTAGAAACTAGAATCAGTATAACCTCGGATGACCAGCTCCTCATCTCTTCCATACACATGGAACAGATCCTTTGTTTTTCTCAGATGCTTAATAATATCCTTAATAGCTGACCAATATTGTTCACTTTGATCGGCTTGATATCTACCTACCATTCTAATTGCATAGACAAAATCAAGACTATTAAATAACATGGAAGATATGATTGGTCATATCACTTAAATTTATGGGATCCTAGTCATTCATGCTTTCTCATGTAGTGTTTGAGGACACATTTTCTTAGAAATATGTAAACCGTGTGACATTAGAACCAATACCCAATTGTAATTTTCCATACTAAATCTATTTAGTATCTGGTCAACATATGTACATTGACTTAATCTAAGCATCCTCAGGGATCTTTCATGAATGATCATGATCCCTAGAATATTGGTTGATTCACCTTAGTCCTTCACGGATAAACACTGTTTTTACCAGTCCTTAACAGACTATAAGACTGGTATGTAATTACAATTAAGTAATATGACATCAATATATCCTACGAGGAAAATGAATGCATTCCCACTTAACCTCTTGTAAACACACAGATAACATTCATTCTTAATGAAACCAAATTCTTTTATAGAATCATTGAATTGAATGTTCTAGGACTTGGATTTGAGATTCAATCCATAAATAGATCTATATCACTTTGAAATCCAATTGGTGTCACCTAGAGTCACAAAATCTTATGCTTGTGTTATATAGATATATTTTTGAAGGTTCAAATTAATGAATTTATTCTTGACATCCACCCTCTAAATTTAATTGTCAAGGTAAGCTTCTATAGAAATTAAGATTCTGATGGATTCAAACATGGAGACTAGTGGAATGAATTTATCATAGTAAATTACTTGACAATGAATAGAACCCTTAGCCACTAGCCTTTCATTATATGTATTTATTTTAGATTTCCTATTCATTTTCCTTTCGAATACTAATTTTCACCCAATGGGATTTACATCTTCTAGAACATCGACTAAAACCCAAAACTTGTTCTGATATATGGAATCCATTTCTGATTTCATGGTTTCATTACATTTTGAAGATTTTGAGATCTCTAATACCTCTTAACAAGTGGGAGGTTCATCATTTTCAACAAATAATGAGTCACCATTATTGGTGACTAGAAAAACATATATCTCTAGTTCTCTTACCTCTCTTATGCTATTATGCAGTACTTATGTTTCAAGAACTACTTCTCCATGATGACCTATAAAATCTATTCCAATAAAAAATCTTGTTTATACTGATCATTCTATCACATAAAGGACATATTTTAAAGTTAAATTTCATTTAATTTCCATTTATACTTTGTTTTTGGGGTTTCTCAAGATTTTATGGTTGAATGGGTGAGTTTTTGTGAATTGTGCCAAACCGTGAGCCCAATTCCAGATTTAAAAATAAATTTTGTTTATTTTATAACTTTTTCATTTTTTAATATTTTTCACCCATTACAATTCCTAAATGGTCTCCCTAGACATATTAATACCACAATTTTAGTTTTGATCCATTATAAATCGATAACAAAGGTGTATATGGGTTTATATTTAAGGGATTGGACCTGCCTGAAAGCTCAATTACAGTTTAAAAAATAAAATTTGTTTAATTAATAACATATTCAATTGTAAGGATTTGACAGTGATTCCACCTCTAACCTGATCCCACTGAACCAAGGTGCGCCTGAAATCTATTTTCCCCCTCTTTGGAGATCGTTTTCTTCACAAAAAATGTTGAAACCCTTTAAGCTTTCTCAATTCGGGAAGATTTATAAAGGTAATTTGTTTCATTCATAACTCCTTCAATTCTCACTCGTTTTTCCCATTAAAATTCCTACATGGTCTCCTTATCCTTTTTAGAACCTCCCTTAAATTTTTGTCTATTTTCAAATTCATCTACTGGTGTATGTGAGGCAATTTCTACAAGATCCCTCAAGTAGTTGGTCTTCTTCATTCTTCTTTCCATTTGCATAGGGTTACATTCAATGTGATTAGGGTTTCATACCTTATCCATAAAGTTCCTAATGTCAAGAATTTAGGGTTCAAACCTTGGGATTGATTTCTTGTCTTTTGGGTGAAATATTCTAGTTTTAGGTTGGATTTTACTTCCTTGAGGTGCGACAGTGGTGCAGTTTATGTTTCGCACCATGTTTTGAGTGTTTCGACATAAAAGGTAGGTGATTACATGTATAACCATTTTATGATGAGTTATATTTCATGGTTTATTAATTTAGTGTGTTTCAAATCTGATTTGTGTGGCTCAAAAAATGTTTTTGATGGATTTAGTTAAGTGTTTAATTTTGTAGTTGCAGTTTTTCTTGGAATTGGGTTCTTTTCATGCGTGGCTCTTGGGGAAATATTTGTGTGTATTTTATAACATATGAAATTGATTTATTAGCGTTGAAAGGGGTTTAAAATTATGGTTTTTTAATTCCTTAATGTCATGTGTCCCTTGTAATGGGGTTTTTTAATGGTTTTAATGTGTGAAACCATTTGTACTTCTTGAACGTGATTTGGGAAAACATATTTTTTTCATGTGAACCTTTTGTGATATTGTTTGAGGTATTTTTATAAAACTTGGGGTGGTTTAATAAATGTTTTTAGGGCCACCAATTTTTCTTTGGATTGTTATTGTCATTGTTTTGGTTTTGAATTAGGTTTTTGAAATGGGTTTTGTATGAAAACCCGGGTTTCACATCTTGGGTTGGTTTTATGAAAATTGTAAATGATTTAATGAGTTACAAAAAGTGTGAAATGGTTTCTTATGTACTATTTTGGTGATATTATTTTCCTAAAATTATTTTTTGAAACATAAAGTGGTTAGTTGTAAGACATTTTGGTAATATTTTGTAATTTGTCGAGGTGATTTATGAAATTGGGATGTGGGTGCGAAACGTGTTTTCAGGCTGTTTTGCGTGAGTGTGATGTGAAAAATGGCCTTTTTTATGAAAAGGATATTATTTAACATGTGAATGGGGTGTTATGTGATGTTTAGAATATTGGGAATGATTTTATAAAATTGTTAACAGATTTGTTGAATTGTGAAAGATGTGAATAATGTGTTGTGGGCTATTTCTGGTGTGAGTATGATTTCAAAATTCATTTGAATGAAAAAGTGGATTTTTAGACAATTGTGGAATACATGTTGGATGTTTGGTGAACTTGTGATGTGAAAATGATATTGGCATGTGAAAGTTATATTTATTGACTTGTTGAACTTGTCTGAGCACAAGGAGAAAACCCGGGTATCTAGGTGGGTGGATGTGTACTAGTATGCTAGTGAATCCGTTGGGTTTGGCCTCAGTTTCACATAGTAAGATTGATGCTTAAAACTCTAAAAAAACTATGATGATTATGATTGGGGACCTCTAGGTTATTGGTATTTTCCCTACTAGTGGATCTTGCACGAGAACATATATTGTGATGGTTACTCTCACCGAGATACAAGGTACCTGGGACCCACAACGAGCTAGTGCCTAGGGGTTATTTCATATTGCTTAAGCTTATTAGTTAATTTGTTCTTACCATTGGCATATGGTATGGTTGGCTAGAAAATTAAGTAGTGTTGAAATTATTTTTAAAAGTGTTGATTCTTAATGATAGCCTACTTGAAAACTATTTTTTTAGTTTCATCTTTTAGAAATTGTAACTAGCATTTTTTTTATGAAAACATGAAAGATTTTTTTGTCTTTGATTGTTTATTACATGGAATATCTTAGTGGTTGTATGCTACTAGGAATTTTCTCACACCCTACTTACACCATTGGGTGTAAGTAAACAGGGTTGTTTTTTTGTTTCGGGTTTGGATATAATTTTTAGTTCCAGTGGTTCCGGTTTCAAGCATGTCCTTAGTGGTGAAGTATAGTAATGATGGCTTGAGGGTGGTGACCCTTGCCTTGAGGGTTATTGGACTATTTCATTTTGATTTTTTAATTTTTTTATAGTCTAGTTGAGTTTTTTTAAAAGATGTAATTCAGTTCTAAATTTTTTAAAAGATGGTTTTAGTTGAAAAATAAAGATTCGTTTTATTGAGTTTGTTTGTTGTTTAATGTTTATAAACTTAGGTAAATCATTCCCAAACATCATTTTATGATATCCGAGAACTTGTTCCAGCCCATGGGGATCGGGAACGCCCTTCGGTCATGGTTTCAGGCTAGGTCGGGTGCTGGTTTTGATGGCGACCATATTTGGTTCGTGACAAAATGGTATCAGAGGTGGTTAAGGTTAACTCTTTGGGTCGTGTTATTTGGGGAATAGTCAAGATATTTTGGAGTTAGGATTGTCAGGACTTGATATTCTGGTTTTTGGTAGTTTTCTTGATCACCAAACCTCATGACGAGATTCAAGTCACTAGGGGAATTTGGGACTTATCTAACTCCTTTGGTTTTCTTCGTTTAATGATGATTAGGGGAAATGAAAAGATAGTTGGGTTAATGTTCTCAGTGAGCTCACAGTGCCTGGAAAGCCATGTGGAGCTGGGGATATTCCCAAGAAAACTCTATGTGATATTGAAGTGATTGGAATATGGCCTCCAACCATATATCCAAGTCACCCACTATAACCAGTTTCCTCTCTCATTTCATTGTGTTCTTTAGTTTTGAAATCTTGGAACTTTGGTTTTAAAGTGACTTGGTTTTAAGAAGTGTAAAGTTTTTGTGAAATTATTTTCAAATAAAGATGGAGTGGTTTGATTTATGAATTGGTGGAACTATATTTTCAGAATTATTTTCAAATGGAAAATGGTGTGCTTACACCTATTTTGAAAGTATAAACTATACTAAAGTTGGTTTTGAAAAAGTATTTCCAATAGAGTTTTCTAAACAATCAAAGGGTGTTTTAATTGGATAAGATAATATGAAATTGATGTGAATAACATGAAAGTGAGTACTTGTCTAAATGGTTGTGTCTTTCTAAAATGTTTTCTAAGATTTGAATTGGGATGTTGATCTCCTTGTAAGTGGTTTTGAGAAAAAGGATGTCTTGGTTGACTGTTTTGGTTTTGAAAAGTGGAAAGAATATTTGTTTTATCCTTTGGTATTTTCGTGAGAGACCACATGCATGTGGTTATATGGGATGATGTATGGTTTATGGAATGACTGGACGTGTTCCGGAACGGATATGAGGAGGGTACCCGGTGTGGCACAAAAACATGCATGTGTGAGGCCCATGGGGTACCATTGGTGGATACACTTACCAATGAACCGTTTGTTTTCAAAGAAATGGTTTTAATGAAAAACATGATGTCTTGATAAATAGTTTGGGATGGTGTGTATTATGTGTTTTTGAAACATTTGATGTTGTGGGATGATTTAAGTCCAAGAACCCCTCCTGTTTGAACTGTGTTTTGGGTTTGGGTTTGGTCAGTAATTTGTGTTGTAGAGATGGTTAGTGGTCTCTTTTGAAAAATGTTTTGGGACACCTTTACGGTGGTTCCCTTCATTAGTTTGGATCTGGTTTGTGGTATATCATGACCAATGGACCATCTTGGTTGGTTCCTTGGGTTCAATCGTTGGATAAGGTACCCCCCATTAAGGGTTAGTGCACAACTAATGTGCAACCATGATTGTTTCTCCATTTGAAGACCCTCCAATTGATCAATATAAGGAATCTTTTTCTATAGATTTTTAGATTGAGTCTACACCCTTTCCTTTCTTGGATTTGTGTATCCTCTTGTAGTGGGAGAGTGATCATGGAAGTTTTAAAGAGACCAAAGCTTCTTAAGTTTCCAGATTTTCTTAAGGTGGAAGTGGTCTGGGGTTGTTAGCATGGATGAGTATCTAGATTGTGTCTAAGAGGTCCTCTCGGTCCTTTGTAGTCTCTTTGAAGAAGGATTTCATGTTAAATTACCAGTGTGGGAAATGTGGTCATGAGAGGATACTGTGGCCACTTTCCATAATTGTGTGTGGTTTGGAAATGTTGCACAAGGTCCCTTTCCATTCATTTTTTATATTAGTCACAATGGTCAGGTTCAGTGAATCCTTGTGATGTCATGTGCTCGATTGACCGTAAAGGTGAAATTCATGCAATACTATGAGAGTCTATATTATGTTGGGAGAATGTATCCCTTGTAAAAACTTCAATATCATCCATTTTTTAGGGAGGCTAGTATCGGTGTTATTTACTTCTATTGTTTCTCACCCGAAGAAACAAGGTGTCATTTGTGTTCATCTTCTAAGCCCCTTTTTATTGAAATATTGGTTTAGGGTAAAGTGAGTTTGGAATGTGTAATGTATTGGCATTATTATCGGGGATTGCAGTGTAGTTTTTGGTGGCACTGAAAGAATAATTCTCATTCAGGCGGTTTCTAAGGAATAACAGCGAGGCCGAAGATGCTTCGATCATTTGAGCTCCAGCCATAGGTCTCGGAGAGAAGCTGGCTCGTAGTTAGGGGAAATCTCGGGTCATTTAAACCCTTGTACAATGTTTTATCCTCATTTTGAAAGATAGGGGGAGTTTGAACCTATGGTGTCATCATCTTCCTTCTGTTGTTCTCATTTGGTGGTAATAGGTGGAGGGCCTTGTACCCATGTCATTGCCTAATGTCATTCCATCCCCCTTTGGTTTCCATTGAGTCATTGGAGAAAGGTTGAAAATTTGGAAAGACAATTTGAGCACACATTTTTTGCACGATTAGTAGTGACAGTGTGCTAGGAAGCCACGCAAAAAGAATGATCTGCATAGTTAGTGCACAGATTCCCAAATAATGTGGACTAACCATGCACCCTTCCCAAATCATTAATTGTTTTTGGGTCTTTCTATGTCGGACCATGCTGGCCAGTTATGATGGTTGGTTCTTATGGTGGGGAGACCAACTATGATTCTCCTGTATTTTCCTTCATTAATTTTGAATGTAATTATACCCTTTGTACTAGGTAGTCCATTCAAGCCTCCCCCTATTAGTGTCATGATTATGTCTCTGAAAAATATAGGTCGTCTCTTCTAGTGGAGAGCCTATTTGTGTCCCCCACACCAATAACTCAGATTTATCCACGGTCATAGATTGGTGGTAGGTAGTCTATTTCGGAACTATCTAGCTACCAACATCTTCCTCGATTAAACATTGGTATTGGAGAGCACCCAATGGTTTAGTTAATTAAGGTAAGTGTAACCTTTTTTGAAGTTGTTTTTCATTTAGGTGAATTGCTTGAGTCTTGTTCGGATAAGTATTTGAAGATTTTTCTTTTGGGATAAAGTATGAATGTGATTTATCATTCCTATAATGTGGTGTAAGTTTTTTTAAGAGTAATCCTTCCTTAATTGATCACTGGAGGTGTTTTGGCCCTTTGGGGTAGATCTTAGCAAATAAGTACATCTTGGTTTATCAGTTGGGTTTAGTTTTGGTATCAGGATTTGTTGTGGCTTTCCGGGGATGGTTAGTTTTCATGGTGGAGATAATTTTCACATACATGAATTATTTTATTGTTAAATTTCATTTAATTTCCATTTATGATTTTTTGGGGTTTCTCAAGCATTTATGGTGGAATGGGTGAGTTTTTCTGAAATGGGCCAAACCGTGAGCCCAATTCCAGATTTCAAAATAATTTTTTTTCTTTTATAACATTTTCATTTTTTAATATTTTACACCCATTCCAATTCTTAAATGGTCTCCCTTGACATATTAATACCACAATTGTAGTTTGGATCCATTATAAATCCATAACAAAGGTGTATATGGATTTTATTTAAGGGATTGGGCTTCCCCGAAAGCCCAATTCCAGTTTTGAAAATAAAATTTGTTTAATTAATAAATTTTTAAATTTTTAGGATTTTTCAGTGATTCTACCTCTAACCCAAGGCCACTGAACCAAGGCGCCCCCCAATCTCTTATCCCCCAATTTGGAGATCTTTTTATTCACAGAAAATGTCAAAATGTCTTGAGCTTTCTCAATTCGGGCAGATTTATAATGGTAATTTGTTTCCTTCATAACTCCTACAATTATCACTCTTTTTTCCCATTAAAATTATTACATGGTCTCCATATCCTAGTTCGAACCTCCCTTAAATTTTTAGCTGTTTTTAAATTCAGCTACTGGTGTATGTGAGGCTATTTCTACAATATCCCTCAAGTAATTTGGTCTTATTCATTCTTATTTCAATTTAATTAGGGTTACAGTCAATGTTATTAGGGTTTCATACCTAATCGATAAATTTCCTAATGTTCAAAAGTTAGGGTTTAAACCTAGTGTTTGATTTCTTGTCTTTTGGGAGAAATCTTCTGGTTTTAGGTAGGATTTCACATCCTTGAGGTGCGGCAGTGGTGTGGTTTATGTTCCACACCATGTTTTGAGTGTTTCGACATAAAAGGTAGGTGATTCCATGTATAAAAATTTTATGATGAGTTAGCTTGGTTGGTTAATTAATTTAGTATGTTTAAAATCTGTTTTCTGTGGTGCGAAAATTGTTTTTTGATGGATTTAGTTAAGTGTTTAATTTTGTAGTGGCAATTTTTTCTTCGAATTGGGTTTTTTTCATGTGTGGCTCTTGGGGAAATATTTTGGTGTATTTTATAACATATGAATGTGATTTATTAGTTTTGAAAGTGGCTGAAAATTATGGATTGTTAATGCCTTAATGTCACGTGGTCCTTGTAATTGGGTTTTTTAAATTGTTTTAATGTGTGAAACCATGTTGTACTTATTGATCGTGACTTGTGAAAACATGTGTTTTTCATGTGTAACTTTTGTGATATTGTTTGAGGTATTTGTATAAAACTTGGGGGTGGTTTAATAAATGTTTTTAGGGCTGAAAATTCTACTTTGGATTGTTATTGGAATTTTTTTTGTCTTGAATTAAGTTTTTGAATTGTGTTTTGTATGCAAACCATGGTTGCGCCTCTTGGGTTGGTTTTATGAAAATTGTAAATGATTTAATGAGTTACACAATGTGTGAAATGGTTACTTATGTACTATTTTGGTGATAGTATGTCCCTAAAATGATTTTTTGAAACATAATGTGGTAAGTTATGTTGTAAAACATTTTGGTAATGTTTTTTAATTTGTCAAGGTGATTCATGAAATTGGGATGTGGGTGTGAAACGTGTTTTCAGGCTGTTTTGTGTGAATGTGATGTGAAAAATGGAATTTGTTTATGAAAAGGGTATTATGTAACATGTTAGTGGGATGTTATGTGATGTTTAGAATCTTGGGAATGATTTTATAAAATTGTTAACAGATTTGTTGAATTGTGAAAGATGTGCAAAATGTGTTGTGGGATATTTTTGGTGTGAGTATGATTTCAAAATTCATTTGAATGAAAAAGTGGATTTTTAGACTTGTGTGGAATACATGTTGGATTTTTGGTGAACTTGTGATGTGAAAATGATATCTTCAAGTGCAATGTATATTTATTGGATTTTTGAACTTATCTGAGCACAAGGGGAAAACCCGAGTATCTAGGTGTGTGGACGTGTACTAGTATTCTAGTGAATCTATGGGTTTTGGCCTCAGTTTCACTTAGAAATATTGACACTTACTACTCTAAATAAACTATGATGATGATGATTAGAGACCACTAGGTTATATATAGGTTCCCTACTAGTGGCTCATGCCTGAGAACTCATATTGTGATGGTTACTCTCACCGAGATACGAGGTACCTGGGACCCACAACGAGCTAGTGCCTTGGGGTTATTTCTTATTACATGTGATCATTAGTTACATTGTGCTTACCGTCAGCATAAGGTATGGTTGGATGGAAAATTCAGTAGCGTTGAAATTATTTTTAAAAGTGTTGATTATAAATGATATCCCACTTGAAAACTGTTTTATTTTTCTTTTAGTTTCATCTTTTATAAATTGTAACTAGCATTTTCTGTTTATGAAAACTTGCAACATTTTTGCATCTTTGAGTGTTTATCACATGGAATCTCTTAGTAGTGGTATCCTACTGGGCATTCCCTCACACCCTACTTACACCATTGGGGGTAAGTAGAATTGGTTATTTTTTTGTTTTAGGTTTGTATTCATTTTTTAGTTCTAGTGGTTCGGGTTTCTAGAATGTCGTTGGTTGTGAAGCCTTGTGGGGATGACTTGAGGGCTATGACCCTTTCCATGAGGGTTATTGGGCTATTTCATTTTGATTTTGTACATTTTTTATAGTCTTGTTGAGTTGTTTTAAAATATGTAATTCAGTTCTGAATATTTTAAAAGATGGTTTTAGATGAAAAAACCAGATTTGTTTTATTGAGTTTGTTTGTTGTTTAATGTTTATAAACTCAGGTAAATCATTCCCAAACATCATTTTATGATACCCGGGCACCTGTGCCAGCCCGTGGGGATCGGGAACACCCTTTGGGCCTTGTTTCGGTCCGGGTCGGGTGCCGGTTTTGATGGCGACCAGATTTGGTTCATGAAAATTCACTCCTTCTATGTCAATCCATCCCCCAATATCCTTTTTGAGGATGTTCTCCCTCTCGGTAAAGACAACTTGTTTGATGAAAATCACATTTTTTTCTAAGGGGTCGTATAGGTAGTATCCCCTTGTTTCCTTATGATACCTTATAAAGATACACCTTGTGACCTGGTGTGATAGTTTGTTTCATGATAGGGGCTTGCCTAATGACTTCCAAACCCATACATGTGTATTAGAAAAATCGGCATTCATTACACTCCATAACTCGAAGGAAATTCTATTTTCCACTTTAGTTGGTACTCGGATTAATTTTTATGATGCAATTTTTAATGCATATCCGCAAAAGGATAATGGAATATCTAAATGACTTGTTATTGACATTAACATGTCAAACAATGTACAATTCCTCCTTTCACTAACACTATACCACTATGGTGTATAAGGTGGAGTGAGTTGGGATAGAATCCAAAACACTCATAGAAATTAAACAAACTCTTAGTTATGATATTCACCCCCTTTATCCAATTGAAGCTTCTTTATCTTCATACCAAGATGATTCTATACTTTATTCTAGAATTACTGAATTTCTCAAATTTCTTGAACTTATTCCTCTTCAATTTGATATAGTCATACCTACTTAAGCCATCAGTAATTGTTATGAAGTAAAAATATCCACCTCTAGATTCTACTATAAATGGTCCACATATATCAATGTGAACTGGTCCTATAAGATATGTGACCTTTTCATCCTATCCACCAAATGGTGGTTTGGTCATTTTTCCTTGTACACAAGCATGAAAAATTTCAAGTGTTTTTAGTAGAGATGAGTATAAATAACCATCTAGACATATTTTATTCAAACACATATCGTTTACATGACCATGATGGTGGTTCCTTTGTTGTGTGTTATATGATTCAGGTGATTATTATTCATTATCAATTTACAATACTTGGTTTTCAATATTTAATACATAAAGATCGTTATTTAAATTTTCCATAACATAACATATGTTTTCATTATAAAACAAACAAATTTTATTTCCAAACACGAAAATAAACCTCTTTGCATATAGGCATGACAAAAAAATTACGTTCTTGGTAACCGTTGGTATGTAATAATAATATTTAATAACCAAAATGATTTCTATTTGAAATGAAAGGTGGTAGTCACCAATGGCCAGAGAAGCCATCCTCACTCCATTAGTAGATCTCATATCCACCTCTCCTCTAGAAATTTTTATGTATCTTCTTGGTTCATACATATGGATATAGTTGTGAGAACGAAAAGTGGTATCTAATAACCAATGTGCTGATATAGAAATATTAAATTCGATAATGAACACACCTTTATCATCCTCTTTATTCTAGGTCCAGTTTCTCTTCTAGTGGCCTGTCTTGCCACATGAAAAACATACTACCTCATTTTCATTACCCTGCCTCTAGATTATCCTCTTCTTGGAAGGATGTTACTTTGGATATTTATACTTATAATGAGTCTGGGTACACTTTTCCTTTTTCTTCCTTTTCATGTTCACCAAATGGACCGTGGGATTATCACAGCCCAAGTCCCTATCCATGTGGGGAATCAAATTAATATGTTCCAAAAGACTCTTTTCATTATTACTCATACAATATGGAATAATAAAACTAGAAAAGGTATTGGGTAGTGATGAAAGTATGAGATCTATATACAAATCATTTGATACACCATGATATATTGTTCCATGAACTCATATTGCTTAAAAATATCATTGGACATGGATGATAGCATGAAAAATTGAACATCTTTGGAATCATTAAAATTTTTCACATAGAGTGATAAATCTTCATCACTTACATCAATACCAGGAACATCAGGAATCTGTTCTTTCAGCGTATATAATTTTCATTCGTGGTGAAGGATAACACATAATCATCATTTCAACTCATGTAATTTTATATTGGTGAGAAGGTTATCATTTTCATATATGGGTCACAATGATATGTTTTAAGTAATTTTAATGTATTTTTTACAAAAATAAGATCAATATTTTAGTGCATTATATGATGAAATTTAAATATATAAACAAATAGATATTATATTTATTTGACTCCCACTATTTTATCAAAACCCAATATCCCACACCGTTGGTTTCAAAATATCATGTTGCTTATACATTCTACTAGAAATTTCCTATATTCCCCATCTCATTACCCCAACATTGGTTATTCAGACAAATAAAATGGTTTTATATAGGCATTCCAAATTCCAACCCTAGTAACACACAATCCCTTGATCTATTGAGTGGACTCTCCAATTCTAAAATCCTTAAATTGTATTTTATCAACCCTTGACTTGTAGTTACACAAAGTCCTACTTTTGCAGTCAACCATTGATGTGAAATAAGTGAAATCAACCCAAAACGTCAATCTAGAATTACATGATAATTTAAACTTCCCCAACTTTGGATGGTCAACCACTTTGAACTACGGTTCAATTTTAACTGAAGTAGTGGAAGACTATAATAACATAATATATATAGTTGAGTGGTTTTATCCATTTATGTATAAATTTATAATTATTATCATTTTTATATTATTGTTAATATTACGTTTATTTACTTTAGTGATTGACCATGTCATAGATAATATTAACCAATAATCCGATTTATTTTATTTCTATATTGTGTGTTTATTAATTTCCTTAATTTTTATGATCACGAAAAAACATACATAATTAAATAATTATGATGCTTCAAAAAAATAAAATAATAAAGTAGTATGATCATTAGATTATACTGATGGTTAGATTTTCTAGCAGTTGATGAACTTGTCGTTGACCTATAGGGGAAAACAGCTTGATCTAATTAAGGTTTTTGTTACAGATTTCCATTTGTCACCCTATGTATCTATCTTGGATTGATTTCATCTCAAATCCAAACATGAACCACCTCTACTAGATTGGGAGCTCCATCCAATACATATGATTTTACTCATATGCAAGTGAGGGAAAAAAATTTACATAAAAGAAACCATGGGAATATAGACCCTTACATAATATGTGTAGAGAAGGCAAATATGCCACCAATTTAATTTATCAATAAATTAAATGTAACCAATCATATAAAGAGGTTTTTTCAATGCTCACAATCACACAAATGGATGTAAGAAATTATGGATTTAATAAAACTAGAATTCAATTCGTAATAATTATTATTTAATCAGGATCAAATCAATTAATTATGCTCTTTAATTAATCAATTATTTTATCTTAATTCTCTTCCATATTTCCATGAGATTATAATCCATTATAATTTGAAACAAATTAATTAAATTTAATTAAAATTAACCGCTTATATAAATTTACCTTCGAGGTGACATGGTGAATACCCTCTTAATCTACCCAATATGTATTTTACTCATATATAGTATATAGTTTGTGACATATAGCATACAAGACATATCACAAACTTTCATGACGTGTACTATCAACATAATGATAACACGAATTACATGATTTTTCACTCACATGTTATGCTTCAATTCCTATAGAGAAACAATTGTAATATGACTCATACATGATATAAAGATCTAAAAATTATGTAGATATTAATTTATATATATATATTAATAACCCATCACATGGTGAGTCTTATAAACTTAATAACCACACACAATCACATGTTTATAAGGTTAATATAGTAGAATAACTAAAATTTAAATCTATATAATTTGGTATAAGTACATGGCGTGTACATGGAGATAAATGGAATGTACCTCTATCACCCTATATAAGAGGCAGACACCAAGGGACTTGGATTTTAAATTATTCCCCATACAATTGGAGTAGACAACATGTATAAGAGACTACATGGTTTGTGGCCTCCACGTAACATAATCACAAGTCAGGTATGCCATGTATGGTAATACATGACCCATCTATGACTCAAAGGGACTACAATTGATGTATGTGGGATACATGGAATGTAATTTGGTTGACAATACTCCACCCTAGCCTATTCAACATGTGATGTAAGAAATAAATACACCACATGTCATCAATGCATAGAGTTTGAATTAATTTCAGAATTAATTCTTGTTGAATTGAATATAGGTACATGGGGTGTAACTATGGTTACAAAACATGAACTCCTTTGAAATACTACCATAATACTTGGAACCTCTAAATGAGTTTCTTGATTTTATTTCATTCAAAAAATTAATCGATTTGATTAGATCTATGAGAAATAGAGGAAGAAGTAGACCTCACAATTCAAATTAGAAGAATGATTAAACTAGATACAAAAGAGCTTGTAAATAAGTGATATAAGTTTATACTTGGCATCCAAAGGACCCAAGATCAAATCTATGTCGGGATGAAAATTCTGGGGGTACTGTAGCAGTACGGTAACAGGGCAGTGTAGCAGTACTATAGTATAGGTGGATCTTTTACAGGGGTTGTATAGCAGTAGTGGAGGTACTGTAGGATAGTTGTAGTGGTGGCGGTACTGTCGCAGTACTATACACTGAGGGGTCCTTTGGGGAAAAATGGTATTTTGAGAATTTTATTCAGGTCACTTCACCTTGGGCCTTCCGGCTACGTAATGGGTCTTCCTCTACCCATAGTAAAAAAGAAGTCTTTTCTTTAATAATAAATTGAGGCTTCGAACCCATTTAAAAAATTTATTAAACTATAATTTAAAACTAAATTAAATTATTATAAATTAATCAAAAATATTTAAATAATTATAAATAATTATGTGACTACTCTGATACCACTTGCTTGTTCCAGGCACAAATCAAGCGTATGATGGGTCATGCCCAACTTTGTTTTTTTCCATGATCAATGATCAATTTGAGATTTACACAATGATAAACATTCTGAAATATGGAATTGAATCAATGAATATCGATAAGGTATAGAATGATGAAACTAGAGAGAGGATCATCATATATTATTTGCAATAAATTTATTTAATTATATAATTTCCATGTTGGAAATATTTCTTCATTGATGGATCTGATGATAGATTGGAATTGTACTATCGTTGTGCTCTAGGAATCAAGGGTAAATTCTCTCTAGTGGTGATCCACATTTGTTCTGAAACTATCTAAATGTCACCATAGGAGTATTTGGGTTCTAGAATTATAGATCCTATCGCTTGCGTCATCCTTCTTAGATCTCCTTTAGAACCACTTCCAAAGTGTTTACCTTAATCTCTCTTGAATTGAGAGTGGGAGGTGGAGGAAGATCGCTCTCTGTTCTTAGGAGTGTTCTTGTAAAAGGAGTTCTCTTGGTCTTTATAGGATTCCCAAAATCTATTATACACAACCCAAAAAATTAATTAGCTATCGAAGAAAATAATATAATTGGGTTTATATATCGCTAGGGTTAGAAATAGATAATTGCACAAGTTCCCCTTCTTATTTACTTAATCTCTACGACACCCCGTAACAAATACTAATAATATTATTATTGTTCCTCAACATGTGATTAACGTGAACATTAAATAAAATATTATTAAATAAAATATTATTTAATATAAATTATTTCTCACTAGACCATTAAACATGATTTTCTATTCCTCCACCATATTCATGAGAACTTGAATATTGACTATTTATTTATTAAATAAATATCAAAAAATTATTAGTAAATAAATAAATAAATATTAAATTCACTAAATATAAATAATATTAATTAAATATTGTACTCACATTATATTCTTTTGAATAACTGGTGATGGAATATATGCAATCAAGTAAACATGAATAACATTTATTGGAATTTCTCTGAGATCAAAGTTGCATGTGTTGATCTCTGCTAGATTGATTATATCCTTGGATACTCATAACACAACAAAGGCCATCTGAAAGGGTCTTTTTTAGATTATCAACATCATAAAAAAGGTTTCTAAGACAAGGTAATAATTTTTTATGATATTCAATAAATTAATTTTAAATTTGATGTGAAATATACTCACTCTTGGTTTGGATAATTGAAATATCAAAATAAATTTAAATATATCTCCCACCACTGTATGCTTCCATAGTGCCTGAATCCAAAAAATAATTGTACAATGAATATTGTTTAATAATTTTATAATTTATCTTACAAATAATGGAATTGAAAAAGTGACAGGTAATCTAAGTGTTTTTTAATATTTCTAATATATATTCAATTATAACATTTTGGTTCATTTATTACATAACTATTGAAATGTATTCTAGATCTATAAAAATAAAAAAATAAGTGCAATCGCATTGGATTAAAAGTGCATATCGATTAATGATTATAAAATTAATTAGTTATGACAATATAACATATTTTTAATTTAATAAATTCAACTAATAATTTAAATTTACTTACATTGAAATCAACTACAACCTAGGTACGATGAGATCGTCTCTCTATACAATATCAATGATATCAATTTTAAAAACAATTTAACATATAATATTTTCATCATAAATCATATCTCATCATTAAATTATAATAATTTTCTAATATATAAAAATGTGTGTAAACTTGGTTGCTTCATCAACATCTGGAAGAGTATCTGAAGGCACCAGAACCTGAAGTTTTCCATTCCTTTATAATGATTCTTTATCTACTAAATACTTATATATAAGGTAAGTGTAAGAAAATGTTGTTATTAAATCTAAATTTAAGGATAAATAAAAAATAAAAAACAACACATACCTCATGTGTCAACTGATAGTAACTGTTTTCTTTTTAAATAAAAAAAATGACCAATGCTCTATCTAAATATTGACACCTTATCAATAGGTTGTCACATTAGAGAATTTGGATCAATCATATCATTTACATATACTCTTACCTAATCTGACTTCATATGCAAATGATGATCATAATCCCATAGATATTGTAAAATTTTGTATGCTACAATATGTACATGGGGTTCCCCAACATGCAACTCACAATACACAGATGGGGTTGAAAGAGGAGGTAGAGGATCTGGGTAGGCAAGCAGTGAAGGATGTATATATCTCATCTCTTACCTCAATGATTATACACTAGAGGCATGAAGAAAAATTGTTTTAAAATAGATACCCTCTTAGGCCTTCTGATGTGGCTCAAGGGTTCTAGATTTTCTAAACTAGTTGTAATAATATTCATCATACCATTATAGATAAATGTCCCTTATATCAATTTCAACCAAATGGAATCCTAAAATAGTATTTTAAAAAGTCAAATCAGTGAAATAAGTTTATAAAATTGTAATATTGAAGAAAATTAATAATTAATTACTTATAATATTATCAGAAATTTACTTTTTTGAATTGGTAATAAACATTCCATTTTTATCTTTCTTGACCTTTTACATTTTTTTATAATGGTGAGTGATATAGGGTCATGCAGAACCTCTTTGGAGCCACTACTTGTCTTGGATATTAATTCACTAACTGTTTTTAGCAATTATTTTCTCCTAAAAAAGGGTACAATATACATGAAAATGTTTGAGGGTATAGATTTTTAGACAGTATCTACAAGAGAGTTTTCCTAGAGGCATGTTACATTTGAAAAAAAAATATGTTTACTATAAATTAAAATTATTTAATCAAATAAATTTTTCATAAAAATACTTCATAAGATTCCTCCTACCAATTGAAGATAAATGTTTTCCATGTCTCTGTATATATATAATCGTACTTAAGTCATGTATTTTCATATTTTTACTCCAAAATGTATAATATGAATTCAAATTTGACTTGAAATATCTCCATGTAGTTACTTAAAAGGATAGACACTTTTTGTTACTTTCTTACATCTCCTGAAAGTAAAATTTAATCTATAATTGAATAGATGAAATATTATGAAATTTATAATATTTGACCATTACAATACTAAATAAATATGTTTAAATGATTTACCATTATGGACTCCCATTATATATCTTTCATTGACAGGTCGATGGTCCTCTAATCAGGGAATAAAATACTCATCCTACAACGATGCTATATAGCTATTTAAGTCCTAAAATTATATACATTTCAGATAATTGGGCGGCCTTTCTCATCAAATTTAATTATAAAAATATGATTTTCAAGTGAAAGTGAAAATTTTAGTAGACTTTTAATCCCATTCCTACCATCTTAAGGTATCATCATTTTTATAAATGAATAATTGCTTCACATAATTTTAAGAAAAAAAGTTTAATTTCATTAAATAATTTAATTACTATAGAGATATATTTATATGAAGAGATATACATACCTAAATTTCTCTTCCTAGGTATCTATCATTTCTAAATATGTATGCTATTGTAAAAAAGTATTAATACCAATATTTTATTATAATTAAATAATTTTATTAAATAAATAATTTATATTTTATAATAGAAAATAAAACATTGAATATTGCATTTTTTAACCAAACAATGTGTAACTAAAACTATTAAATATAAAAATTAACAACAACAAAATTATATAAATGATTTTCATCAAAAAAATGTGTAATTTTTTTAACCTATAATTTATTAGAAATAAATAAATGGAATAAGTAAAAATGTAATTATTAATAATAGGAAGAAAATTGTAAATATTTTATTGAATAAAAATGTACACCCAAAATCGAAATAATTATCATCTAATGACTATAAGAAACAAAGCAAAGAGATACCCTCATATAGATAATATACATACGATCAAACAATTACATCTAATGGAATGAGATTGATGTAAAAAATGATGATGGTATAATTTTTCTACCAAATAATAGATATCTGAAAACAATGAATATCAAAAATATTAAAAAAATAGTGAGAATGATAAACATTTATAAATTTAAATAAAAAATTTAAAACGTTAAATAATTAATCGTGTTGATTTAATAGAAAAGTAGATTACCTGATTCATTATGAGAGCAATGGAGTGTTTTACCATATCCATTATATGTGATCTATTATTATCACATGGGCAATGTCCATATTATAATCATTTTAATCACTAGGTAATCATGTAATATATATATAAATTTCTGATAAGTCTTCAATGTCATCAATATTCTCATCACCCAAAATAATTTTCATTCTTTTAAAATAACAGACCATTGATCATTTTATGGGTAAATAAAATAAAATAACTCTTTTTCATGTTTCATCGTGTTAAATTATTCCTCGTTACAACTAAATATTTTAAAAAAAACAAGTGAAAATTTATAATCATCATGTTTTACACCACTGTTACTTTAAACCAAATTGTACTTAAATATCAGTACCTAAATTTTTGAATAATCAATCTCTTATATATACTCAAAAACTCAAAAAATAAGATGTTTTTATAGAAATTGGGTTTTTATCTTTGGAACTTGAAAATTGTAATGCTTCAATGAAAACCATTAGTTAACTATTTTAAATAGTATTATTTTTATCCTTGTTTTTTTGTGAAAATTAAATAACCTTTAATATTAAAACTAGACCACATTATTACATTAACACTTAGTCCCTCTTCTTACCATTTCATTGTTTATGATACAAATAAACAATTTTTTGTTTTCTCTTTAAACCATGATGAAAATGTATTTTTTGGTTCATTCATCAACAAACTTTCATTTATTATTGGATATCATACCTTCAATAAAATTATATGTGATGATATATATGGAAAAACCACACCTGTGTTGTTCAAAAAGTATAAATGTAAAAGCATCACTTCATCTCATGGAGTTAACTTTACCTTTAATCCATGAATCCATTTAGCATCACTATAAACTATCAAATTTCATGTTATAGGGAGTCCAACTCACTCCACTATAGATAAAAAATCAGTTCAGAACTTAATTACCTCTTCTGATATATAATTTTGAACAATAAATGCCTTTGGTAAATGTACATTATTAACATATCCCTTAAAAAAATTCACATATATTCTAAAAGGATGCATCCGATTTAAATAAATAGTCCCAAATATTCTTATCTCTTGTACTAAATGAATCAAAATATAGGTCATTATATAAATAAATTATGGTGGAAAATACATTTATTTTTGAAAAATTATAAAGATAAATTAATTGTATAACACATCTAAAAAATGGATTTATGATTTTGCTATAAATTGAATTGAAAGGACAACACAACCTGATGATAGAATTTCTGATAGGTATCAAAAATAATCCATGTTATATAATTATTATAAATTGTTGCGTAAATACATGATAAAAATTATATTTCATATAATTTACTTTAAATCCATTAATGATGCCAAATTTTTCACATTTGAAAAAAAACCCACATGGAACATCAATACATAGTATACATTGACATAAATTTATCTTCTCACTCTTGATTATTGTGTGATTAGAAGAAATAAAATATGTTATATTCCCTTTTATTGTCGGAGATGAATCTAAAAATATTCACATATTTATTAAGTCCAATATTTATTACAATCCATATTTTGTATTTTTTTATGTTTAACAATGTTCCAATTAGAAAATCACAAATATTTTTCTTGACCCCAATAATTTAAATTTTATGTTTTTCATTTAAATATTTCAAATAATTTAGTTTAAATAAAATCAATATTTTATTCCATGAATTTGTTTGAAGACCCGAACATCCTTTATTTCCAAATGAGACACTAATTGTTTTTCACATTTTCATAACATTTTTCAGATAAAATGGTTGTGGGGAATAATAAAAATCTTGTAAACTGTTAAATGTATTTTTAATCTTCAGTAAGGATGATACATTCAAAAAAAAATATAATGTCTCATGTATGTTGTTTTTATTACATTATAAAATTGAAGAAATGAAGTCCCATATTCAAAAATAAGAAAATATTTTTTTTCCTTTAACACTATAAAATAGATTAGTTTCCACAAACAAAAAATTTATTTACAGTAAACATTAACATATAATGCAAAAGAAAACACACTTTCTTATATGCATCAAATAATATAACAATTATTTCACATAAAAAAATTAAATGATAAATTAATGGTGATATATAATCATTAATATCATTGACAAGATGTTGTGGTCCAGAAATCATTAATATTTTCATCACATATTTCTTATTTATACCTATCTATGGGGTTAATTTGTAGAAAACTAGCATAACATGGCACAAGATACGTTGCATATTAAGACTATAATATAGATTCATCCTATATTTTCACAGACATAGTCTATGATTTACAACTTCATTTCCAAAGTAAAAATATTTTTAATCATATCTTTTCCATTTCAGTAAATTGGTAGGGTGATGTTAGTTTCCATCGGATATTCACTCACTTTCTTGTCATATTAAAATATTTTCATCATACGAATTTTCAACGAGACTTGAAACAAGGGATTATTAGAAGATACTAGATTTATTTTATGGGAGGATTAGTGCCCATTCTTGATAATTGATCAAAGTTAGATTTCTTATCCATGTTATATCGTGATGTCCAATATTTATGAAATTCTGATAAATGTTCATATTCTTTCCTATAAAATAAACAGTCTTTTGGGAAATCATGTATATTTTTATACCCCAATCCCATTAGGTGTAATATATTTCCTTAATATATAGAATATTGAATCTCATTTACTTATGGATGTATCCCTTTTAAATGTTTCAGAATGTACATGAAAATTTTCTCATTCCAACCAAATCTTACATTCAAGATAACTAATATCATCACAACCTTTAACATTGTAAATTTACAACAACTTTATAACATTGGTTTCTTAGTATCTGTGTATAGTCATTTATCACTTGTTTTTTCAATGGTTTCAACACCTACATCATGAAATAAATTTTCTAGTTGATCCTCTGTCTCATGCTAAACATATTCATCATTATTAGATCTATACTTGTTTCTTATTTCGCCATTCTAGATTCAGTGTGTACAATTTTTACTAAAAACATAACCAATTAGAGGGTATTTGATTTCTATATACCGTAATTCACTCATATTAAAATACTTCACCCATCGATAAAAAAATACATATTTGTTTTCATGTCTTCATTTAGAAAAATCTACGAAATTGTCAACCCATTTTTCATATGCATCAGTAATTCTACATGCATTTATCCAATTATGATCTATTAATTACTTAAAATTACACAATATAATAGAATAATATATTAGTAAATATAAAAAATTAAACACATATATAAATAAATAAAATTAAAATATATAAGAATATATATATATATGTTAACATGAAAAAAATTTAACAAATAGATTAAATCCTAAACATAATTTGAATATAAAAAACAATTTACAGCCTAAAAAATGAATCAAAAGTAATTGTAACAATAAATCCTTTTATAAATGAAAAAATATCAATTTTGACCAAAAAATAATGATAATGATAAAAAATTTATAAATTAATACAAATATAAATAAAAAGTATTAGAAAACAAATTACAAAAAAATAATTGAATCGCAATAAATTTAAAACATTAAAAAAATATAATTGAAAATAATATGAATACAAAAAAAATTAATTGAGGAACATAATTTATAATTAACAAATAATGAACTAATCTTCCAAAAATAGAAATATAAATTAACAAAAATAGTGGCAGAAAATGGGATATAATTACTAAATTATGATAAATTCACTTTTGGGAAATGTAAATAGGGTGAAACTATAAGATTGAAGAGAGATATTTTCAGGAAACTATAACAAACCCTAATTTAATGAATGAAAATTTTCTTCTTATAATTATGTAAAATTTAGTAATGTAGTATAAATAACATGCACCATATAATAAAACCAGAAACATTTTATTAATTTTAAAATACATTTATTGAATAAAAATGACCATAATAATTAAAATTTTATAATGTAATAAAAAATAGAAATTTTGGAAACTAAAATATGAAAATGTTGATATGATCAATCCACCAGAATAAGCGCACTCATGAATAAAACTATCGATATAAAGTATAATTTTAGTTATGTGTTATGAATTTTTAAAATGAAAATATATATAACCTTGAGTGAAAATGGAAGTGAAGTAATAATTAATGAAATTAGATGTATTTAGAGGATGTAAGGAGCATATATGACTATTAAAAATCTGATTGTTGGAATAGTAATATGGATTTTGCAATAGAAATTCAACTGTTATGAATAGTAACAAGACTGATAGAATTGTATCCACACTTATAGAAGTGTACAATAATATTTTGGTATCCTATAAAATGATAATTTGTCATATTTATATCATCGTACAATTATTTTAATGTGTTTAAGATTATTATTTAATAAATTGATTTTTTATAAAACATAAATGTTTCAATTGCATATTTATAATTAATATAATGATTTAAAATAATATTTACTCTTTTAAAAATATTTATAATTAATATTTTGTCAAATTACAATGATATCATGATTTTATGATATCGTTAGTAATTTTACAAAGGGTCACAACATCGATTATAATATTCAAATTGGCATTTTGAATTAAATGTGGGATTTATTTAAAAATCAATTTTCTCATATTCATGAAATTATTTTCATAAAATGGGTTTAATTATTAAATTATACACATATAAAAAAAATTAGAGTGTTTTTTTGGTATGTTTTTTAAAAAGTTTAATTTTTAGTGAATAGTGAAATATTGTATATTACGGTATTTACCATTATATGATAAATACAAGAATTATTGTGTCCTGGATTTTTAAGAACCCATTAGTGAAAACAAACCTGAACTAGATACATTGTTTAGTAATAAGAATCAATACTGTTGATTATATTAAGATAAAATAATAAACTAATAAATATAATATTCAAAAAACACCCCTCTCCTCTACTTATAAATACCATCAATCACCACCCCTTCTCCTCACACATTCTATGACTTCTATCATAAAAAAATTATACCCTATTACTTTACTAGACCAATCCTTCATATTGATGGTATCCTTAAAATCCAATTCCAATTTCCTTAACAAGTTTTTCAAAGAGTTAAAACTCAAGAGGTAACACTTTCAACTACATGTTTTAATTTATTTTCCTTCCTTTCCTAATTCTCACCTCCCTTAGTCAACATGGATTAGTAACACCAGTATTATATATATAATTCAAATTTATTTTGTTAATGGAATATCTATCATTCAATCACATCTCATCGATTCTTATTGTAAAAATCAAAACATTGTCTGCAATATGTCAGTTCACAGCCTTCATTGACGATGAGTTTCTGTTTCACATTACCATATATATGTAAGTATTAAGATCGATTATAATGGTTTAAAATGACCTCAATTTGTATATTATATTTTTTAAAATTCTAGAAATAATAAACATCCATAATAATAAATATAAAGAGACTAGTTCGCGATGGACAGTAAAACCACTAAAATAAACTAACTGAATGACATTAATATTTTTACTAAATGAATTACTCCAATATCGAGATAAATATTTTTTTTGACTATTAAAATTTTTATAATTAAATAATTAGTATTTAATTTTAGTTATGTATTTTTAGGCCCATTGTAAAAGAACATCTACAATTATACACATGTTATCTCACCATGGAACCACGAACTGAACACCCCCAATATAGTGAATATGAGCTTTATAACTACTTGAAATGGTTATAAATGAGTATAATAAAATTATAATAAATCAAATATATTTGTAATAGGTTTTTAGTTAAGTAAATGATAAATTTAATTTGATTATTTGGGAAATTTATTGCAAGAAAAAATGAATCTATAATATATGGTAATGGATCTCTCCAAACCACCATTTCGTTGGGGTTTTCATTGTCTCTACTTACTATGCATTATATCTCTATTCTTTTTATATACTTATTTTATATTATCTATATATATCCCATACATATATACCATGTTTTATTCACCTTCTTATTAATGGTTAATGCATGTATTAACCTTTCCCATAGTGAGGGAAAACTATGCAACCCATTTACTTCCATGTGTAATTCTTACGTTTATTCTTTATGATTGATTTAATTTTTGTGACACACAAAATCATGTTAATGTAATGATGGTCAATACCTGATATGGAATTAATTAATTAGTTAATGTTTAATCTCATGGGGTGATATGTATGGTATTAGAGAGTGAATCTATTCCAAGATGGGACTCTATCTAATATGTGATGTTGTCTTGATTGGTAGCTGTGACTTATGTTTACATAATGTTTTATACAACTACCACTTTCATATTCTTCCATGATCTTAGGATTCCTTGATATTCATGTTATTACTTCAAATGATTATTCACAGTTAAATCCATTGATGTAATCAATGTATTCCCTAGCACTTATATGTTATGCTTCATTTCTATGCTTATTCCCTTTATGGGATTTATAGATCACCCCTTTTGTTTATGTATTCCCCAGGTTATCCTATGCAGTTTTAGGAGATCATGGGGATTTAAGATATTATTTTTGAGTATAAAATAATTATGTTTTATTTTATTCTTATTTTATTATTTTATAAACCTAGTCTTTCAAATATAGTAGGCCTCATGATCATTGGGTTGTATTTATTGAAAATTTATGTCAAATATCATGTATCAATATGTGTAAAATGTTTGAGTCACAATCGTTGGTATCATAGCATGTTCGAGATATATTTGGTTATTCGGACTAGAATACTATAGTTATAACCCAACATATAAGTATAACGATAATTCTAAGTATAAGAAAATATCATGGAATTTTTGTGAAGTATAGAGTGAGTAGTTTACGAGAAACTACATCCCAATATGGATTCTATATGTGGATATGGATCTGTCTCAATTGTACCTTGGGGAAAAACCAAAATATTTATCATCAATCATCACTTAGTACATGAATAATAGGCTATGAAGCACACCTGGTTTGACATTTGTAGAGGACATAATTATGGAAAATTCTCAAACTCATTATGCTCCATTATGAAGGTCTTGAATAGTTTATTATGTTAGAAAACCTAATAATAAAACTACTGTGGATATCTGAGATTGAATCCTAGAGAATTATAAGATAGGATATACTTATCATCTATATGTTATTATTTCCAAGTTCAAATTTTTTTTATATAATTGTTATTTTAGTATCCAAATCCCTATTTTTTTCCTTTTTCGTTAGTGGTAGGAAATAAGAGAACATGTTACAACAACCAATGTGATCAGAAATCTGACGATTTCCCTAACAAGATGCCTAACCTGATTTGATATGACGTAACCTATCATGTGATTATTTTAAATTAGTTAACATGAATTATAATTAGTAACTATAACACAATTGATTTTCTTAACACATCAAAGAAGATAATGATGGTGTTTTAGAGAATTTTAGGTGATAAATATGATACAGAAAAGAATATGGGTTTCCTTATGTGTCAAAAATATGGGAAGAGGAACCAAGGGGAATATATTAAAGGAACTAAAAGATGATTTTTTTGGAAAATGGGGGAATACAACATTTTATTACGAAGTTCCATGTTAAAAAGATGAAGGGAAATAAATCTCAATATAAGGAACCCCTAATAGTTCAATTACATTGATGTAGGGATATGAGTTATTATCCAAGTCAATACCCTAATACAAGGTATAATAATGACGATAAAGAAAATAAATCTCTAAACTAAGGGAACTAGGAAGGGAATACACTATGAGGATTATGATCCAATACTACATAGTTCTTTATGTATTATTTATTGTTTAGCGTATTTGGGTTGTTTTCTGCATTGAGTAACAATATAAGGAACCAACCTTAAACATTACATTATATTGAATTAAATGAATAATTCACATTTAGGATCTTTTCAGGTTTATTGTTTTAGATAATTATGTCATAACTATTACATAACAACTAGAATATTACATGTAGACACTACTACTCGGTATCCATTTTTTCATATAATAAATACTCTTAAAAATAAACATGTCTAGTTCCATATTTTAGATAGCCTGTCTTTTCCATGATCCCATAATTTACCCTATTCATCTTTAAGTCCTATGGAAAACATTTCAAAAACATGGTATGAGCATAAAAAGATCAGTAAGGGTTACAAAATAAGGAAGGAAAACATTAGCCCATCAATAAATAAAAATAAATGAAACTATACTTTTCAATCATAACACACACAAATCATAAATCATAAAGGTTACTAATGGAATCCATATCAGACTTAAATTTTAGCTATTATAGCTACATAGGGAGTTACACTTTGAATACCCATCACAGTATATTCCCTAAATCTATTTATAGAAACATTATGTTTAACTCTGTCACGTTACCCAATCCATTAGAGTGCAATCTCGGGCTCACCCGCCCTAGGTTTATCACAGAACCGCCCGTATACATAAAACAAAATCTCAATAAACATAACATAATCATAAAATATAACACATGTATAAAGGAAAGATAACATTTCCACATTCCAATATATCAAATAAAGATATTGAAATAAATAATGTTTTATCAAATCATTTTCAAAACCATTGAAAAAGAGATTTTTGAATCACAGTGTCCCATACCATATTGAATCTTTTAAATTAATTATCATTTGAAAAAATTAATTTCTATATAAATAAATCACAAAATCCATTTTGAAAACATGGACATTAATGAGAAATATTTAGAAGAATAAATTTTAAAACATTTAAAGTGATATTTTTGTTAAAGAGTTTTTTTACAAAAAGAGAGACGCTTGAATACAAATAATTAAGGAAGAACTATTAATCAGAACATCATAATATCATGATAATAAATGGATTCCTGATATAATATGTCAAAGGACAGTATATACACCATATAAGAGTGAATTAGTGCATAACAACAATGAAGTCTTAGTGGAAATGTAAATTGAGATGAAATCCCTTACAAAGATGGTATCCTTAAATTAAGGATAAATAAATCACATAATTCTGTCTGAAAAAATTAAATACACATAATATAAGTGTATATTAAGTTTAAAACAATCATAGGTCATTCAAACATATTCATTGGATGACATATTCAAGAAGTACAAGTTGAACCCAAAGAATTGAAATTGGGTTAAGAAGTTCCCATGTAAAAATTTGACAGTCTAACAACGTCGCTTTAAAATTCAGAAAATGAGTTGATGAGATAAAAAGGGTATCTCATAACATGGAAATAAATTTTACATCAATGATGATATATAAGAACATATCCCAACCTAATAATATGTCAATTAAAATACATAACAAAAGAAGTCTTTTAAATTTAGGAGGGTTAAAGGTTCCCTTACCAATTTGGTAGCATACAAAACATACACCACATGAAATAAGGATCATACAATGAAGATGTAAATACTTATAAATGAAATTATGTTACCCACAGAGTAAAATCATGGGCAGTACATAAACCACACAAAAGGAAATAGTGGCATATATAGCATGAATCTCACGGGAATAAAAAGTGAGATGAAACCCTTTACCACGTTGTAATCAACTGAGTCGTAGGACCAAAAGATAATAATGACCAAATGAATCACATAATACCATGAATATAATGAGAATAATGATTATATAAATCAAATGTCAGAACACAATACACCACATGAAATGAATAAGTGTCGAACAATGGAAATCTCACGGAATTAAAAGTGAGATAAGAAAATACCTTACCTCGTGTCCGATTTGACTTGTTTGTTCCTTCTTCTTCCTAAATAATAAACTAATGTTAATTTATACATGATTAAGAACCTTTTTCATTTTTATTATTCTTTTTATATCACTTATTCACATGTTATAGATATTATTAAATCATTTAAGTTAATAATGGTCACTTTGTCGATATTTGGTACTTGAGTCAAAAATAGATTTGTTATAATTACAATTTGTCCATGTGGAGAATATTACATTATCTACACAATAATATTAATGATTTAGATATAATATAAATCATATATAATCAGAATATATGTGTATTTATAATAGTACATAACATTTTGGAGATAAGAAATGAAATGCATCGTTCATGGAGACAGTATGCCGTACGTACGCATGAACGATACTTTCATTTCTATTTCTTATTTTAATGGAATTAAAACTTAATGATACTTAGGTATATTATAATTCCAGTATAATATCATATATAATATCATTAACACCATACTTTATACATCCCACATGTGGCATTAACAAGTCATATCACATTGAGGGGGCGGTAGTCCACACTTTCTCAAATAAAATTGCCGTGTTTAACCATAATGGAAACCATAAGGGTATGATATAAATAGAAAATACAGAAGAATAAAGAAAGAAAAAACATAATATATATCATATATAAATGATGTTCCATCATAATGGCCACTATAAGAGGCGGTAGGAGGTAATTGAACAATCATAGTTTCGTGAGGCGTTAGTTTGTCATCCACAGAAACATTATGTTCTTCACCTATTAGATGGAGTTGTGTGTAAGTTTAGTTCGAATAATTCTCATAAAAAAATCCTTGTATATCGAAGATATTTTTTTTTATATAAAATAAAGGTATAAAAAGAGTTTAGGGGTTGGGGATGTAAAATAAAAGGAAAAGAAGTTCAGAGAAACTGTTACCTTAAATTTGGGTAACTTTCTTTGGATTAAACCAAAAGGACTTCTTGAAGTGCCTTATGCCTATGTTAAGGCATCAAGGAGGAGTAGAGGGGTGTAGGGAGCCTAATTGGGAAGATTTTTTATGAGCCTAAAGTCTTTATAGGTGCGTGTAATTGGATAGACGTGGTCTCCTTTTAGAAGGGAGAGGGGAGTCTCTTTCGGAAAGTGTGAAAATATTATTTTATTATATAATGATAGTCAGTTTTTAAAGGTCCCCAAATCCTTATAGTCGAAGATAAGATTACTCATGGTTGAAATAAAATCATCCAATGGACTGGTTTTGGATAATATTTTAATCATTATAATCTAATTTATTTAAATCATTAATTAATGAGGTAAATTCTTATATACAATTTAATTTATTTGATGTCTAAAATTTTTAAAAAAATGATATCATGTATGAAATATTTTTATATTTATAATGAATATTTATAGTGGAAAATATAATTTATATAACCCATTTTAAAAATTAAATTACTATGAGATATTTGCTTTTGTTATTTTTCCATTTACTTTAAGTTAATTAATTTAAATTGTCATTATCACTCCCATGTGGCTCAATGGGGTCCCAAAAAAGACTCAAGGATACCCACGGCCGACCATGACTCATCTAATAAGGTTTGGAGATGTGTTTATGGTAATTTTGAATTATTACAATATTCTTTTTTACATTGAATTACCCTATTTACCTTTAACTACGGTAAATAAAAGTCAAAAGTTACTATTCACTAAAAATTATTTTCATCTTATTGAACCAAAATTTACTTACTAATAACAACCATGTATGTCAGATTTTGGAAATTCTATTCACAGAAGTGGTAAAATTTCATTTAAATGAAAAAGTCAGTTTTTTAACTACTACTAAGGGGTTTCACTATTCATCAAAAATTGAAGATTTTGATAAAAATACCTAAAATTCAGACTATTCATTATTTGATATTCCAAATTCAAAAATTATGTTTATTTTTTCAAATTCAAAACATAAAATTGGCATTAATTAATTTTAAAATTAATTCCCATTGTTAAAATAAATAGCATGTTTTTAAGAAACAATAACTATCAAAAGATTTCCACTTGTTTATGTCCAATTTCAACGTAAAATTAATTCCATTGACCCACATAGGATTAAATGGTAAAAATATATTCTAATTAATCTTTAAAAACAATTACAAATATAATCTATCCATATAAATATATTATATTAAAAGGCAGTTTTGAATTAAAATACAATATTTTTCACTATTCATTAAAAAATGAACTTTATCGGAAAATTTAAAATATTTACACAAAGTAAATTTTGATGTCCCCATTATAAAGAAGGATTTTATTTGGTCAAAGATAATGTATTTAAGTGACCAAAACTATTTTTAAATAGGTTTCCCCATTAAATGGAGGTAAATCGACCTTTTAATGAAAATTATGCTTAAAATTAAATTCATTCACTTTTCAAGAATCTAACTTTAATTGGATAAATGTAAATACATTTAAGAAACATGTATAATAATATAGTAGTTAGTTTTTTTCATTCCCTCCAATACAACGGCTAGGCGTTAACTACCATTTAAAATAATAATATTATATTGTTAGTGTGCAATGTAAGATTTCAAAGAAACCCATTGTTGCATATCGGGTATGCTATCGAACATAGTGTCTCCTTTAAAGTAATATTAATATTTAATTCACAGATATTAATAAATATGAAATTTAATTATCCTTTATCATCCAAGGATGTTACAAACAACCCAAAATGTATTGATTTATTCATGTAAAAATTCAATAATTATTTAATCACATGTTGAATTTTATGGTAATGTACTTGTTATAAATCATTTTATACCTCATTTAGTGAAATTTGATCTTATATTGGTATTGGATTGAATAACATTATATAAATATCTTATAAAATATTAGGAGAGGGATATCACACTTCACATCCTGAGTAATTCTCTGATTTTGTACAAAAGTACGGAAGAGGAAAAATCACCATTGGAACATTCATCTTATGAAAAATAATATCCAGATCAAATGATTAAGACCAAGGAGAGAATAATATTATAAGACATGACAATTCGGTGGTGGTGCGGTGGTGAAGGTGAGTAGCCAAATCAGGTTGTTCTTTGGGAGGTCCAGGGTTCGAATCCTGGGAGTTCTCATTTGGGGTGAGCCTCTCCCCTGGGATCCACCTGCCATGCCAGGTCGCCCAAACTCCTCTGGGCAGGAAAAATGAGGTGCGGCCCAACTACTGATAGTAATGCGAAACGGGCGGGGCGGGGTGGGATGGGGAAAGCCCACACTGGTTTCAGCCTGTGCGGGTTTGTCTGTAAAAACCCACATATAATCCGAAAAAAATTTCAAGCCTGCCCCACCCCGCATAAACCCGTGGGTTTCCCACGGGCTTACCTACATTTACAATGAAAATTACTATTTATAATTTTTTAAATACTGTATTTTTTATCCTTCTTAAAGGTATTTGTGGGGAGAAGTATGAATTAACAATAACTATAGTTTTAAGGGATGTGATGGAACATTTTTTATCGGTTAATGGTGCCATGTCGTAACGCTGATGTGGTGGAGAACTATTGCAATAGAAAGTAGGTGAGTGATCGGTGACAGGAGATGAACCATAATGTTTGTTGTGTGGTGATGTGAACAACTAAACATGTGAAAGAATGAAGTCTCTTCAGGTAACAATCAGTTTCAGAGGTATCTATTAGTGTTTTTACAAGGTTTTATCCAATTCTCTTAATAATAAAAATTAAATAATAACAAAATTAAATCGACCTAAATAATATTATGATTATAATAACTCTTATAGAATTGAAACCATGCGTAGGGGCGATGCGTTCTATTTTTCGAGAGATGGGTTGACACACTATGTTAATATGGTTAATAATCACTATATAAATAATAAAATATCATATTAAAACACTAAATATAGGCCTATTTAAATTTCACATGTGAATAAATTGTGAATTCATATGACCATTACGGTGATAAATCATATATAACCATTAAACCATGATTTTTTAATTAAATTTTTTTTAAAGAAACATATATTGAAAAAATAATATTTTTTTAGATCAGGCCCGCGGGTAAGCCCGCACCCGCGCGGGCTCAACATGAATTGGCCCGCACCCTCATGGGCTTAACCCGCATTAGCCCGCACTCTAAAAGATCAAAACAATTTGGTCTGACCCGCCCCACATCCTCCCCATACCCGCAAAGACTGCGGGCCGCGAGCCCGCTTTGCATCACTAACTGCTGACGGATCACTGTGACAGACCATCGCTGTGAGGCTGTAACCCTCCAGGACACTCTTCCATCTCAGCAGGCAACAACTGCTTCCCCAGATACGGAGCTGCCATCAGGTTTTACCCCTTCATGTGGGAGGGGGGTTTCTCTATATGGAGGGTTCGAAAAGGCCACACTGGGAAATTCGATTTTGATAAAGAAACTAGCCTTCCTCCTAGCCCATAGGTTGAGTTCTCAATTGAACTTATACCTAGATATCTAACCATATCAAATCATCCTTAAATAATGGACACCTTTTATATGGAATAATTGAAGAAGCAGTTATAATAGCATCTTTCAAAGCATTTTATACTCCTGAGTGCTTCACCGTGGGGTGATCTTGTACTCTTTTTCAAGAAGAAGGATAGTTCAATGATCCATTAAATTGATTATATTGAACTTCAAAAATTTACAATAAAGAAAAAGTTACCCTTTCCATTGATATATTAATTTTTCGATCAATCATATGGGGTTTGTTATTTCTCTTAGGTGGACCTCCGATCATTATATCACCAATTAAAAGTGAAGAATGAAGATATTCCCAATACCACCTTTGAAAGAAGGTACATACACTATGAGTTCATAGTTATGACCTTTGGACTCACTAATACTCCAAAAATATTTATGGACTTTAGGTAGAGTCTCTTGAGGTTACCATGATAAAAATTTGGTAGTATTCATAAATGATATTCTGATACACTCCAAAAGTAAGGAGGAGCATGAGGATAATGTGAATATTGTGCTAAAGTCGTTGAAATAGGAGTTGCTGCATGAAAAGAATAGTAAATGTGATATTTGGATAGAATAAGTATCTTTTTTTGGGAATGTTATCATCAGTAAAGGGATATCTGTCAACACTTCAATGACAAAGGCTATCGGGGAGGGGCCTAGATCCGTATCTGTAATAGAGATATGTAGTTTACTTGGATTTTCAAGGTATTAACATCTATTTATGATAAACATATAATTATTTTAAAACTCACTAACCAAACTGACATGTAAGGGGTTTATGTTTTTCTAGACCAATGAATGTGAAGAGAGCTTCATGGAGTTAAAAAAGAGTATTATCACTACACCAGTACTTACACTACCCACAACTGGGGAACATTTAATGGTATATAGTGATTCTTCAAATGAGGTATTTGGATTTGAACTAATGAAATATTATAATGTTATATCCTAAAACCAAAGTAGGTTTAAGGTTCATGAGAATAAATACCCAATGCATGATCTTGTCTTTCTTATAGTGATCTTCACATCGAATATATTATGACATTATATCTATGGGGAGAAGTGTGAAAAATATATGTAATATAAGAGAGTAAAGTATATATTCACATAGAAATAGAATAATATGAACTAGAGTATATGATTAGAGATGATCAAGGGCTATTACTTCTCAATCAAATACCATCCCAACAATGAAAATAAAGTAGTAGATACTCTATGTTGAAAGGATCCTATAACCATATTAATAATAAGAATTGAGAAGGATCCAATATTCTTAGACTTGAAAAGGAATGACATGGGAATCATAATAGAAGGAACTAAATAATTCCTTTCTCAAATTATTTTCCAAACATCCATTCAAGAGAAGATTATGTATGCTAAAAGAAATGATTTTAAAATTTAGAATAATGTGAAAGTTATAATAAAATGTAAATCCTCAGAGTTCAAAATTGATGAAGAAGGAGTTGTAAGATTTTGGCCAAAACTATGCCTACCATCAAATCCTAAGATAAAAAAGGATCCATTGTATGATGCTTATAGCTCAAAATTCACCATCCACCCAGATTTTTTGAAGATCTATTCAGATATCTAAGATCACTATTGGTGGGACAATATGGAGAAGGATATCATTAAATACACATCAATGATCCTAGTTTTTTAGTATGTAAATGTTGAAAGAAAATATTATAATATGATGATTTAACCATTTCCCATATATATATGGAAAGGAAAACCATCACTATAGACATTTTCACTAGTGTTTTAAATACATACGTAAGAAATAATTCAATATGGGTTGTGGTAGATTGTCTTACAAAGGCTGGTCACTTCATTATAATTCAAGAGGATTTGTCGCTTGATCAAATTGAAATGATATAAATCATTGAAGTAGTGAGTATTAATGAAACAACATTATATATTGTATCTGATTGAGATCCAAGATTTATCTTTATGTCATAGAATAATCTTCAACATGATCTAAACACTAAGTTGAACTTCAGTACAACTTATCACCCCAAAAATAATGGAAAATATATTTAGACCATTTTGAATATGGAATTCATTTTCATAGTATGATCGATGGACTTCCAATTAAGACGGGATCAACATATTTCTATAGTTGAGTTCATGTAAAATAATAGTTTCCAATCAAGAATCAAAATGGCTCCATATGAAGACCTTTATCAGAAAATTGTTAAAACACATGTATGCTTAGTTGAAGTTGGTGAATGATAGCTGTTGGGACATGAAATGGTCAAGGAAATGGTAGAAATGGTCATAAACAGTCACTAGTACATCAGGTATACTCAATAATGATATTAGAACTATACTATTAATCATCTATGAGACCTAGAGATTGAGGTTGAAGATAAGTTATTCCTATACATATCCCCTTGGAATAGAGTCATGAGATTTGTCAAGAAAGGAAAGTGATGTCCTAGGTACATTAACCCCATTAATATTTATTATTTCATTAGAGATAAGCCTTATATACTATCACTCCCAATAACCTTTTCCCAAGTACACATTGCATTCAGTGTTTCCCTCATGTAGAAATACATACTTAATCCCTTATATGTAGTGAATTCTGAGGTGGTACAAATGGAAAATGACATGTCTTATGAAAAGAAACAAACAAAGAAAATATTTTCAAATAATTAAATTTAAATTTTATTGTTTTTATCCCAAATAAATTTTATTTTAAGGTCAATTTCAACATTTTATAGTTTTAGAATCATTTATAGTTAAATTAATAAAATGGCCTAATTTTGGATTTTAAAATTTTTAATTTATTTATGTATTTCCTACATAATTTTTTACAAACTGATTTAATTTATCAATTTTTTTAATGAAAGAAACATCCTGGGATTCATTTATTTATTCTTTAAATTGAGATAGATACAAAATTTAGAGGCCCATAATATGATAACAATTCATTCCTCAAAATTTGAAAACAAATTTGGATATTTTTGTAGTTGAGACTATAACTAGTAAATGGAAGGCATGGTGGAGATGAAATTAAACAATGATAAAGAAAAAATATGGTGTAACAACTTACTTAACTATGACCTCACTTATTTCATCCAATATCAAGTCCATAAATTCTTAGGAAATAGGATTTTATAAATTCAAAGAATCTACCTAGTTAGGAAATATTTTTAGAGTAAATGGTTTTGAACATATTATAAATGTGGAAAATATAGCTGAAATTTGGTGGTTTAACACAAAAGATATAATTGAACTACTTTAAAGACTAAATATTTTATAAATTGATTCATTAAATTGGTATACCATGTGGAATCATTTTTAATAAAATTAAAGATCCAAAATTTCACCCTTTTTCCAAAGAACTCATATCTCATCTCCTCTTCCAAGCGTTGGAAATATTTGTTGGCCATTTTTAATAATTTTTTAATTTATTTTATTATATATTAGTAGTATGAATATTAAATATATATTAATCTTATTCTTATTCCAGTCTCTTCTTTTAATCTTTTGATTTTCCACCCTATTCATCTCCAATATGTTCTCTTATACTCATCATCATGAGTAACTGACCCAAGGAAGTTCATGGGGAATAATCCAGTTTCAAACCCACATTTTTTGAGCTATAATTATAAATGTTTATTATTTTCATAGAGTTATTATGAGGGGAATCTTAGTGAGAATTACACATTTGTATCTCCACTTTCCACATGTGTCTTAGATTTAAATTCTACTATTTTTTCCCTCAACCAAGGAGGTGGATGTGTAGTCACTTAGTGATCATTGAGGGCATCGTATATTTAGAAAATGGGAAGAGTAGGATGTTCTTTCATATTATGGAGCATGTTAATTAATTATATTTGAAAATAATAAAGAGGCGATGAAGGTTCACTATAGGTGTTCTCCTAGGGGGGTCTTCATTCGGTCTAACATCATTCTGTTTGCAATCATTTTTTCCACATTACCTAATATATATATATATATATTTAAAATTTAATTCATATTAATAACTTGTACCCTATAAATTATTTAGTTTATTATTATATAAAATATAAATAGTGAAAATATAAATTTGGTGTTGTGTGAGCTACCATTTTCAGACCGGCCCTGGGTGTGCACTATATTGCATGCTCGGGTAAAAAACATATTAGCTGAGGATTCATGAAAAATAATTGTGCCTTAACATTACACCATTTGTGAGGAGGCACTACACTTTCACACATATTTTAATCATAAAAAACACACAAAAAATTATTTTCCAAGATGTTTTCAAATGATCATATTTTATATACATGGAACAATTAATGATACGTTAAAGTAGTAGAAAAACATTTCATGGTAGGCCCTCCAATAAAGGGTTGATTATCTTATGATAATGGTAAAATAGAAGAAAATAGGAAAAGAGACATGTATCAGAACTCAATTTCTGATGAGAATGATTGATAAACTCTTAATTGACATGCAATTATTCAAGACTATGAAGTAAGTGCCACTAGTTTTCCCAAATTTCACAGAAGTCATCAAAGAAGATGAGGCCAAACTCGAGGACCATAAATAGCCTAAATATCTCAAAGATAAAATCAATGAGTAACATGAATATATAGATAGTGAAGATGAATACTCTCTTTTTGATATGACTATGGGGAATGACCCATATCTATTTTGGAGTAATTGGGTAGAAGTTGAAATGCAAAGAGATCTTCACATAAACATGATTGAAGAATCAAAACATGACTACCTTTTTCTAGGTGTGGATGACAATAAACCACCCATGTGGTGTAATTTGATGAAAGGACGGAGGAGTCCAACTACACACCTTCATCCACTGTGATCCAACTTCAAGAGGAACATACTAATGAAGAAGTGATTGAACTAGAACTAACTTAGTGAGATGATATTTCGTTTAACTCATTATTTTGTGATATTATTTAATCTGATTTGAGAATCACCGTTTATGGTTTTAAATTTTTATATTCAGTAAATCCTTCATTTAATATAGAATAAGATGAAGAAACTGAACCTGTACTATTTGAAGAATACCTGGATATCCCTAATTTTGATGTGCATGAATTTGAGGAAGCTCCGGAATAGATCCAAGTAGTTAAGCAAGAGGAAGTCAAGATATAGGATGCTCGCACTAAAAGGGGTCATTTTTACTTACATTCATCCTGTTTGAATTAGGTTCAATTAATAATATATTATAACCATACTTTTGAAATTATAATTCATGCTTCCCATGTTGATCCAATACTAGAAAAAGAGAGTGCCTCACAAGAATAATCCAAGGAAGGGGATGATCCATACATTATTCCATACCTAACATGAAATATATATCTAATTGTGAAGAGGGAAGATCTAGTATACTCTGTCCATGGATCATTCCTCACCAAGAAATAAGATGAAAATATTAGGGAAAACCACATGTGGTGGTTTAAATATATAAAGATCCACCCTCTATAAGATTATTGATAACAGTTGTTAATACATTCTTGAGGAAGTTAAAATTTAGTGACCACATGGTGGATCAAACAATGAATTATTCATTTTAATTATATTCTATGAATTTTTATTTCAATTTTAGTCTTAGGAATTTTTCTAGCATGCATCCCACTCCCTATTATCTTTTTATGCTTAAATGAAATGATCATTGAGGTTCATTGATTTTTTTTTTATAGGTTCATGATGGAAGAACGCAGCCCCAAATAGTGGAATAAAAAAGACGATGATTCAATGTAATGAGAGTTCACATTTAATGTTTATGTTTTAAACTCTCCCCATTTTTTGTCTAACAACATGATTTGAGCTTTAAACGAGATAATTTTATGCCCATACTTTGATTGACGCTATGCATGACATATATTGGAGACATTATTTTATTATAAATCTTGTAATTTCATGTTTTAGATTTAAATGATATTGAGGTTGAATGAGTAAAATAGATAATTTAATGATTAAATTGAAACATGGATATTAAAATGGGGACTCGTGATTTTAGAGAATTGGTTGATTCATGATAATGAAATATCCCTATAATTTTTCATGCATTGAATTTCTGAAATTCATGTGAATTGATTTGTTATTATTATTTAGACATTGATTGATTATTCAATATCATTTTCCATTCCTAAGAGTATTTCTAGAATAAATAATTCCTACTTTATTATTTATAAAATTTCTCGAGTGGTCTTGGGAAATGTCAATCACCAGAACTTGCATTCAAACTTGTCAAACATATGACTGTAAAAAATCAAATTTTAAATGATTGAATCACCTTATGAAAAAACCATATCATTAAATAACACCTTCACATAATCCATTATAAGGACTATAGATACTATTAATTACCTTTTTTGGGATGATATATGTTTCAATCCAATTTTATCCATTCATACCCTCATTTTAGTATCTATGTTATATTTTTAAGGTGAAGTGTGGGGGTGAAGGGAGTCATGATGGAAGGGATGATATATATTGTAATTAATATTTTTGGGGGTGATACATGTGGGGATTTATAAATATTTATATTCATTGTTCACATTAATGTTTTTTCCCTCTTGAATAAAATAAAAAATTACAAAAAAGACAAAAAAAATGAAAAACTGTGTAGTGATTTGGGAAAACAAAAAAATCACCATTAATAGGCCTATGATTTTTATCCCAAGTTTTTAGGTGTTGTATGTGATTTTTATTCTAATAATAATATTAGAAAAAGAATAAAATTAAAATGTTCTTTGAAAAAGAAAAAAAATAGTATAAAAGTAGGAAAAAATTCAAGATGGTGTAGAAATCCTTCATTATGCCTTACATTGATCATAACCTTACATTGAGTACTGAGGGAAATTGGAAATTATATATTGAAGGATAAAATACTATTGAACATTATTTTTTGAGATAATTCATTTTTATTATGTTATAAACCTCCTCCTTGAGCATTAATTTTTAAATATCCACTCATAACAACCCTAAGCCCTATAGTCATTTGAACCGTTAATATATGTTTTGATGATTTCATGTTTCTTTTATCTTTTCAAAGAGGAGAAAGTAGTTCCTTTACATTCCTATAGATAATGATAATGTTATCATTATATGATCATAACTATATTGGAATTAATATTATGAGTTATTGGTGAAAAACAATTCAAAAGTGAGATAAAGCATGATTTGTCATGATTAATAATAATGAATTAAGGATATTGAATGAATAAAAGTATAAGTTACACCATTTTCAAAAGTGAGAACGTAAAATACTCGAATTTATTATTTTTTGGAAATTGGAAAATGAAATGGATATTTTATATGACATTTGAGAATTTTATTTTACATTGATGATTGTTTAATTTTATTGCCTTGAAATTTGAATAATGATAACATTGGTGCCCCTTGATTTTTAATGATGGGATTTTATGCATGGGGACAAGTATTGTTTAAGTGTGGTGGAATTGAGAGAGAAAATATATTAAATTATTTTAGTTTAAAATTCAATGTTTTTAATCCCACAAAACTATTTTTTTAGTTCAATTGCAACATTTTATAGTATTAAAATCTTTTTGAGAATGATTTCATAAATGACATAATTGGGGATTTTAACTCTTTTAATTTTTTATGTATTTAATACAAAACTTTTTATTCGTTAATTTAATTTTGGAAAATATATTTTTCTGGATTTAAAATATCTTGGAATTCATTTCATTCTTATGTACCCAGAGTTAAATCCAGCATTTTGAGGCCTAAAATATTCTCAAAATTCAATCATCAATTTCAATTCACATATATGGATATTTTTGAATTTTGTCCTATAACTCATTAATGGATGGAATAATATATCTAAATTTGACATTGACAAATATTACCTTTGGTGGAACAATTTCATAACTATTTTCCCACTGGATTCTGCTAATATGATGTCCAAAAATGTATATGAAATCAGATTTTAAATCTAAAATATTATGCCTATAAAGAATAAATTTGTAGTATAAATAGGATAGAAAATATTCCACATGTGGTGAATGAAGCTGGAATTTTGTGGTCAAATGATAAATACATATTTAAAAAAAATAAATATAAATATTTTGAAAATTTTAACAATAAATTGGTCTACCACGCGGAAAATTTTGGATGAAAATTCAAGAGCCAAAATTTCACCACTTTTTCCTATACAAAAGCATATTATCTCCTAATCAAAGAATTGGAAACATTTTTGATATTTTTTTTACTTTTATATTTTATTTTATTATGTAATAGTATTATGAATTTTTAATATATTTTACTCTTCTTCTTCCTCCATTTTCTTATTTTTAACTTTTGTGTTTCCACCTCATTCTTCTCCACTAAGATCCCTTATACTCATGATCATGAGTGACTAACATAAGGAAGATCCTTAGGGAACAATATAGTGTTGAACCCAAGTTCTGAGATATTATTCTTAATTATTTTTACATATTTATAGTTATACTAAGAGATATATTAGTGGTAATGGCACCTTTGTGTCTCACATTCCACCCAGGGATTAGCTTTCTCTTTTGTAATATTCTACCTTGATCGAGGTGGTGGATGTGTGGTCTCTCGGTGACCGATGAGTGAATCATATATTTAGAACATGGGAATATGAGTATTTTATTTAATATTATGAATCATGTTTATTATGTAGATTTTAAACTAATAAAGTGAAGATGAAGGTTCACTCTATGTGTGCTCTAGAGAGGATCTATTTTCGATCTAACAACATTATATCTACATTCATTTTTCCACATTCCATTATATATTTATATATATATATTTTAATATCTCTTGAATCCTTCATAATAATATATTTTAAATTATTTAGTTTTGTATTATATAAAATATAAATTGTGATAATGTAAATATAGTTTTGTGTGTGATTCCGCATCATGACCGACCCTGACTGTGCACTATATTGCATGCTTATGTTAATAAAATATTGATAATATATTTTTGAAAAATCATCATACATCATCATCCAAGGATGATCATGGAACATATAGATAATTTTATATGAAAAAAGACAACTATCCTTGTCAATGTACTATGGTGAAACCATAAGTATGAGGGGGAGACATGGGACCCAGATGAACCAGGGAAGAAGAAGTACTCTCACATGTTTTCACCTTAGTATATAAATCAAAATTTTAATGATGAAATTTATTAAGGGGGTAGAATATAATAATCCAAAGTATTATTAATGGAATTTATCTTTTTATAATTATATTAAATTTTTTAATATATTATAATCTATAGGAAACACATAATGAAACCAATAACATTTTATTAATTTGAACGCTAAATTTGGAGAATAAAAACGGCCATTAGAATTTAAAATAATACAATGGGATAAAAAAGAGAGAATAAGGTAACTAAAAAATGAAAATGTGGATATTATAAATCATATACCCCATTTCCCAGTGCTACTGGTATCCCCAAAATACCAATTTCATGTTCCTTAATATGCTTTTCAGAGAAGAAAAATTCATGAGGTAACAATTTTCGCTACCACTTTTAATTTCATGTATTTTATTACCTTCTACTTACCTACCACATAAAACATGGAACAATAACTATAGTATCATATACATAATACGATTGTTTTGTGTTAATTTAATCTCTATAATATAATCACATATCTTCTCCTCTTATTATAAAAATGAAATCATCATCTGTAATATATCAGTTCACCGCCTTCATTGATAACGAGTTTTCATTTCCCTTTACCACCTTCATTGAAGATTTAAGTTCACTTATAATGGTTCAAAATAAACTAAATATGTATATTATAATTTTATTCAATTTATTTCAATAATATATAAAAATAATATTAAATTTTAGAAAACTATTTCTTGTTGGACGGTAAAACTACCAAAATAAACTAACCGAATGACATTAAAGGATTTACTAAATGTATTGCTCCTATGTCTGAACAAAAGTAATTTTTTGGGATAGTTCAAATTTATAAAAGAAAATGAATATTATTTCATTTTAGTTCGATAGTGTTAGTTCCATTTTAAACGAGCATCAATAATTATACATAAGTGATTTGACCTTAGAACCAAGAAATGAACACCCCAAGAACAGTTAAATTGAGACTTATAAAACATTGAAATGGTTATAAATGGGAAAAATAAAATTATAATAAATCAAATATATATGTAGGAGGTTTTTAATTATGTAATTAATTAATTTAATGGGAAAATTCATGACATTAAGTTCAAGAATAGAATGAATGAATAACATAAGGTAAGAGATCTCTCCGAACTAGCCTATTTTCTTTGGGTTTTTCTTTATCCCTCCTCACATCACATTATCTCTCTATTAATATTATATAATTAATTTTTACTCTACATATATTCACCACACATATATATCAAGTTTAATTTACCTTCATTTAAAGGGGTAATACATGTTTTAATGATTTCTTTAGTGAGGAAAGATGACGCAACCCATGTCTTTCCATTGGTGATTCTAACATTTATGGTTTATGAATGATTTTATTTTTGTGGCACACATAATAATTTACATGTAATGATGGGTGTTCCCATATAGAACTATAGTGGATTGGGTAATTATTTAGCCTCCTGAGGTGATATGTATGGGATTAGGGAGTGAACCTAATCCATTATGGGACTTTTTCCACCATATGATAATATCTTGGCGGCTAGCCTTGACTTATGCTTATGTTATGTTTTATGTTATTCCCACTTTCCTATGTTGAAATTATCTCATGATTCCTCTCTTATAATGTTATACCTTCAAATTATTGTTCATAATCCATTCCATTTTTGTTATCAGGTTACACCTTATCACTCAAATGTTATGCTTTATTTCAATTTTTATTCCCTTATTGGGATTTATAGCTCACCAATTTTGTTTATGTATTCACTAGGTTATTATATGTTGTATTATGATCCTTTGTGGATTTACATGATTATTATGGAGAATAAAATAATTATATGTCATTTTAGCTTCATGATTTCATTTCAAAAACATAGTCTTCCAAATATATTGGGCCTCACAATCTTTATGTTGTATTTTTTGGAAACTTTTTTCAAAAACCATATAATTTTTTTTTGTAAAAGGATTGGGTCACAATTAAAATGAAATAGAAAATTAAATGAAAACAAACAATGGACTGTGGTCGTCAGTTGATCATACTCGGATTTCTGTGGACCGAATAATATTTATGGTCTTGGACGAATTGTGAAGGATGTATGATTGAGTACAAATAATAGAAAAAATAGATGAAAATCAAATTAAAGTATAATATTCAGTGTATTTAGGTGTTATTGTAAGTTGGAAGGAGGAGGGTTTCAGAAATATCACATTTAAAAGATGAGGAGATGTTAATGGTAATTAGATTTTTTAAAATACTTTTTAACATAATTTTAATATAAACCCATTGTTAATGGATTATCATACATATTTTAGTTTTAGTAATGGAAAAAATGAAATAAAAACATTGATTCCAAATCATTATTTTATACTAGTGATCGATGAAGAAAACAATTATTAAATAAACTCAATGATGAGAGCATATAGATATTCACCATGTTGAAATTATCTAATGACAAAGCGATCAAAATTTTATGTGAATCAAAGAGAAATATATTTAAAATATTAAAAGAGAGAGAATGAGAAGTTATATAATTTACAAGAAAATGTTTTTGACCATGATGTAGTAAAATTTAGATGGGACTTTAAAAATTGGAATTGTTCTAGGAAAAAGTTGAAATATCTATTTTTCATGATTAAAATTTTACTTTTAACATTAAGTATATATATATATATATGAAGTTAAAACCCTTATCGCATCGAGGTTTTCATGTGGTTTATTTATATGACCAGTGTAAAAACCCTTTCACATTGGGTTTTAACATTAGTTTTATAAATAACTGTTGTGAAAACCCCTTTAACATTGGTTATTTAATAATAAAATTACAATTGCACTTGAAAAACAATAATATTCATTGGATGTTAAATAAATAAATTATATCGATAGATGAAAGGGTGAATACCTATCAATATACCCTAACACCATAATTATACAAGCATAAATGAATTAAAATACTAGGATTCATTAGGATCATATTGAAAAGGCATAAGAATAATCAAATTCAGTGTTCATGAATTAATTACCTTTATAATGTTAGGATTTATCTGCTACAAAATATACTTGGTTCATGATATAATAAAATATAAGAAAATAATAATCCTCAACACAATAATAATTGAATACATTCATTGTGAAAGTGATGAAAGTAGTAGAGAAAATTGGTACACACCCATTTTGACTGATTTTTTCCTCCCTTATTGATTTATCAGACTATAATTAAGTGATCTCCAATGATGAAGAAACCCAAAAAACACAGAAGAGAGATTATAATATAAGGAATGATAATGAAATAAAATAAAATAAACTGTACTTAAACTAATTAAACAACATTGTTACATCAAATTAGGATTAAGGAATGTATAATGAAACTATCTATGGTGGGTCAGAACCCTAGTGGAAGCCTCCCAGTGGTAAAAAGTATATGCATGTAACTAATCCCCTTTATCTTGAATGGAAACCTCATTTTTGACAATATATATCCCACTATTTATTCCATGGGTCAAATATATTATTTAATGTAAGTATGAGTTGCGAAAGATATATTTTCATTGGACGATACGTAAAATTCATTGTATCTAGTTTTCCCTAGAGAGTTTCACGATGTAAAAAATGTTCATGCTATGAATGTTGTTGGACTCCTCTTTTTGTCAATATAACATTTAAATTCATGTAGTAGTTTCACTCAAATTATAATTTACACATCATGTAAATGATACACAATGTGAAATATATATTTCCAGAATCGAAGAACTCATTTTCTCCAGTTCTTCAATTCTGAGCCTCTCAAACATCATGTAATCATCAAACATTATGGGAAACCTAAATTCAATTAAAATACTGTTCCATTTAGATCCAATATTCACTCTCATCTTAATAATATATTTTTTCACTCCACACTACTTTGAGTCACGACATGATGTTCCTTTTCTCTTTTAAAATTATCCAAATATCGTCTATATTATTCCTAATGTTGGTCCTGCCATAAGAAAACATAAAAAATTGGTATTATGAATCAATATAATATTATGTCAATTTAAATTAATCTAAAAATCTTATAAAACATTTTTAAATATAGTTATATAATAGATAAATCAAATACCATAATACTCAAATATTTTCTCTTCCTTGAGAAAATTCTCAAAATCCCAATATAATGGGTCCAAAAATTAATAGGGGAATTTTCAATTTATGATAATCATAACAAAATTAATAATTGATGATTCTAAAATAAACACAATCAAATAGAATTAATAAATCATTATTAATTTATAATTTTTCAATTAAATACATTTAATATATTCACTTACATATTTTAACCTTTTACTAATACCCATGCCATTTATGATATACATCACCATGAATTTTCCCTCTCATCACTCATGGTAAAAATTTAATTTTGTTATTCTCATACATAAAATGTAATGACCCCATCACTTCAAATTGTACCCCTCCAATGCCGGAAATGTGAGAAGTGAGATAATGACCCCCGAATCCCACATCCAGTAGGCCCCATGTTGGCGACTAACACCAAGGGTATAGGAAACATACAGATGGGAGGCATTACCCTCTAAGAGTATACATGTGAAAGAGAGAGATAAAACAGACAGCGAACAACTCCAACTCAGTCAACACTATAAATGAAATCCCATGTACAAATATGTAATTCCATGGAGAACTAGTACAACTTAAAGGGGAAAACGCAAGTACCCAAAATAAAGTAAAAAACAGCTACCATGAAGCCTAAACAGCTCCTGCAACCACAAGATAGTATAAACCATTCCAATCTCCAGCCTATTCCAAGTGACCATGAAAATAGTTTATACTTACATAGTGTGAGTATAACAGTATACTTAGGTGGATCCTTCCCAGATCCTCTCATGCAATAGTAAAGAAAGCATTCTAAACAACAGTGAACAACAAGTGAATCTAACTCGTCACCTAAATAGGTAAACTATGTTCCCAACCTCACCATGGCTACTCTCATAAAGTATCTCATATAAGAGTTTAGAATATAATTAATAATATCAAGGGTACCCCGCTATTACTTCCCCACTAGTTTTCCGCTTTTCCCCAATATCGCACATCTGATGCATCTCTCTCCAAAAATGCTTACCCACAGACACTTGGGTGAAGCACCACAGCATGCACCTCGTGCAACAAAACCACCATGTCCACATAAGGAAAGTAACCCGGTTGTTTTTGGGAGCCTCCACATCTCACATAATGTGTATCATATGTCGAGTATTAAACCTCAAGCCATTATATCCCATACACTAAGTAAGGATCCTAAAGCCATCACAACCTATACATGTTAAACCTATAGTAGTCCATAGGAAACTATATCCAGAATATATGTGTGTGAATAACAACAAGCCATTACATCACTCTACACACATATATGGGGAAAACTAACCCATGTGTCAACCAGCACAAGAAACTACCAAGAGATGAGAGTGGGGCCAAAGGGGGTGGTCATCCATCCATCTTCCAACAGAAATTTGGGGGAAAACACCCCCCATGACTCAAAATCCCTGGGGTCTCAGTTTCCCTAACTTACAGGCTGGATTAGTGTATAGAAACACAAAGAGTAAAGAATATACTATATCTCACAACCACTGTATGGGCATAACCAATTCTTATACTAAACTAAAGCTAACGTCTCTTGGACACCCAGCAACCACTTCTAAGACTAGGTATCCTATAAACACTCAACCATTTAAAGAGATTTATTACATTAATTCATTCCCTTTTTACCAGTCACACTTTATGTTAATTAATTCTTTAACCATTAACTATCCATTAACAATTACACATTATATTTCATTAGAATCACACCCAAAGGCTGCTATCCTCAACATTGCATCTCAACAAGATCCAACCCCATGGATTGACATCATTAATTAAATTATTTATTTATATCATTACTTTCCCATATTTTCTGGAATTCTAGAAAAAATTCTATGCTACTAAAGACAATGGGGCTCATGATGGTGAGTAGATGAACTACTCATCAAGTCTTTTCCACCTATAGCAAGTGCAAAGACTAATCCTCCCATGAGAAGCTAAACAAGGAAAGCATGTGGCATACCATGCGCATCTTCTCCCCTATTGAAATAAAGGTAAGAAAGACCAGGTTCCTTGACTATTGGGGAATATAAAGCATATAAACAACCAATAAGAAACAACAAGAATCCAACATTCACATCTTACCTATTTCATCAACCGAGGTGTCCTCCCCAACACCCACATGCATAAACAGATGCATCTCGCCACTCTAGGTGTTAGGTACTGCCACAACCAGTAGCCCTCCCTACCCCCACATATCACAATTTCCATACAGGCTCACTTCACAACATAACCAGTAGGAAAACAAACATAACACAAATTGGGCTCTTGGCCTTTAAAGATGAAAGAGGGTAACTCAAAACCCTACAAGTAATTATCTTTTATCAAACCACTAATTCATTAATAAATTTTGGATAAACCAATTAATTATTCATATGTTCTAACTTTGGTACAACTAAGAAGTTACCTATCAGAAATAATTAAACATGCTTACTGCACCAATTTGATTAACATCAAATTACAACAACATGAACTAGATTCATTCACATGCCAATTTATATTTATCCAAAAAAATATCAAATAATTATGGCTTTACGTTCTTTACCAAATTATATCAAGAATGAAAATCTAATCAAATTAAGCATAGATATCACACTATCTAGATAAACAAGTGGCAATAACATACGATCGATATCAATTTATTTATCCAGTTCAAATATTTATGATGTCAATTCCGTTGTGATCCAATGGCATAAACACATGAAAACAATACAGTTGTAAATAAAATAAAATATAAGCAATGAATCCCCTACCTCAAATGGTTCCTGACATTCTTTATACGAGAATGATCCACACAACCGGTTACGATATCCTCCCCCTAATAACTATATCTATCCGAGGATGAAGATAAACCACCACACTGGTCAATACCCTAGAAAATACCATTAGGAACATGGAGATAACATTCCATAAAATGGAAAGGAGAAATAGAAGGAGATGAACCCAATAGAATGACTGTATAGTATACCTTATATCGAAGATTGATCGATACTGCTTGGTTACTTCATCATAGAGTAGAACCAATCCAATGAGGAAAGTTTGATTGTGCAACTCCTATGGGATGGAATTAAATCTTGGAGCATCTCACTCCTGAGAACAAGTGGGGAGAACTAGGGAATAAGATATATTTTCCCTTTAGAATATTTAACGGAGCAGTAGTTTAAGATACATTGTATTTTTCATTAAAAGAAGATTGCATTAAACCACGCGGGTTGACCAAGTAAAAACATTTTGAGCCTTAGGAAAAATTATTGTATGATTTATAGCCTTTGAATCAATATTATAGTCCTTAAAACGAGTCTTTAAATGCATTTTACATCAAAGGTAATGTTAAAGGGGAAAACTATAGGAAGCTGAAAACACTGTTCACGAACTGAAAATTTGGCAAAGGAAAAAACATTGTTTATGAACCTCACCATTGAAACATCTCCATTAGAACCTCACCATTCTGGAAACAATATTCATGAACATAAATTTTGGAAATGGAATGTGTCTACCGTTGGAACCTCACTTTTGGATCCTCACTATTCTGGAAACAATGTTCATGAACCTCACCATTGAAACCTCTCCATTAGAACCTCACCGTTCTAGAAGCACTGTTCATGAACCTCAATGTTGAAACCTCTCCATTGGAACCTCACCATTCTAGAAACACTGTTCATGAACCTCTCCGTTGAAACCTAAACATTGGAACCTAACCATTCTGGAAACACCATTCAAGAACTCAAAATTTTTAAAAAGAAATAGGTTACTATTTGAACCTCCCAGTTCTAGAAACACTATTCATGAACATGAAATTTGAAAAGGAAATAGGTTACCATTAGATCCTCACCATTTGGAAATAACTATTCATGAACAAAAAAAATTTCAAATGAAAGAGGCTACAATTGGAACCTCACCGTTTTACAAACACTGTTCATGAACTTGAAATTAGGAAAATGAAAGAGGTTACCATTCGACCTCACCATTGGCACTGTTTACATAATCCTATCATTGCATTGATCACCTAAGGTTACAGTTGCACTGTTCACCTAAGAATACTATCGTACTATTCACAGAACTGGAAATTTGGTAATGTGTTGGGGATAAGTCACCTTGACCTCCCGGAACACATCAAACACCAGATTTTTTCAATGGAATGGACCATAGTGGTTCGGGCCATTACACCAGATACCTCTCAAACATTCTCATCCTCAAGAATTGAAAAAAACCTAAAAGAAAACATAAAATAATCTCGAACAACCAGCCATCGAGATACCTCTCAACAGAGAGAAAGCCATAAGAAACAACCAAAGAAATCCATCTCATAAACTCACAAGGTCAATAACCAAATAGGATATATCATTACATGAAAATAGATAAACATTCAACAATTATGGGTACTAAGAACGTATCTATGTCTCATGTTCCCAGGTACTCCCCTCCATGACACCGTGTTTCCACAAGACACGAACGAAGGGGATTGAATTCCCACGCAACACCTTCTCATTAATTTTTGGGATCTATACATGACGCTCCTCAATGGTCTCATCATCATCTACATCAATCTCTCCTCAATCGATGATGTGAGAGTCATCATGATAATAATGATGGAGCAGTGACATCTGAAAAACATCATGTATCTGACCCTTCTATGGGGGGGAGTGCTACTTGATACGCCACTGCTCCAACACAATCTAACACCTAAAAAGGCCCCACAAACTAGAGATAACGTTTTCTCCCATGATCAAACCTTCACTGACCATGAGGCAGATTCACCTTCAGAAACACGTGATCCCCAACATCAAACTATAAGGTATCCACCTTTGATTGGAATATGATTTTTGATGATCTTGCTCTATTTTCATCCTCTCAAAAGTCACCTGAACCATCTCTGTTGTATTCTCCACTAGTTCCTATCTGAGAATTGGTGACTCTATGACCCCAGTCCAGCACAACAGAGAACTACAAGGCCAGATATACAAGGAATAAAATGTAACCATACATATAGTGGAGTAAAAACTATGGTTTTAAGATAACTCCAAAAATAGTAAGTGCCTCATCCATGAACCTCCAATGTCTAGGAAAGAAGAGTGAAACATGTCTTCAAGAGTCTAGATGGTCCACTCCGTTTGACCATCCGTCTGAGGATGTAAACCAGTGCTAAGGCATAACCAAGAACAAAATGAATAATGGAGACGTCTCCACACCCTAGAAGTAAAATGAGGATCTCAATTGGAAATGATCATCCTTGTAAATCCATGATGTCTCACCACCTCCTCCAGATACTGCCTTGACAAAACATCCACTAAGCTTTACTACTTCATTGCTATGAAGTGGGATGATTTTGTTAAACGATCCACTACCACCCAAATACCCCCATTTCTTCCCTGAGCTCGAGGTAAACTAGTAAAAAAGTCCATTGAGATGTCCTGCCACTTCCATAGAGGAACATCTAATGGTCGGAGTAGACAACCAGGAACACGGTGTTCGACCTTCACATTTTAATAGACCAAACATCAAGACAAAAACTCTGAAACTGCATGCTTCAGCCGAAGCCATCAAAACTGGCTCCTCAAGGCTCGATACATCTTTGTCACGCCAGGACGCACTGCTAAAGGAGAAATATGGAACTCTATTTGAACCATCTTGTGCATATTCAAAGGAACAAAAAACATTTTGTGATATAACACTTGGTGTTCATCATCCTCATACCAACCATCATGGGCCTCACCACAAACAACTCGGTCTCTCTGGACCTCCACCACTAGATCACCCAATTGGCACTCTTCCACCTGTTGCACCAGAGATGACTACAAAGTCATCTGAAAAAGACATCCTCTACCCCAAACATCTCCCTTATCAAGATGCAATGCTTCCAATTCTTCCATTACACTCTAGGAGTCACCAGACTCACGCACATCATCACTATCTGACTTCCGACTCAGCGCATCAGCAAAAACATTCCTTTTTCCTAGTTTATATGATATTTCATAGTCGTATTCCAATAATAACTCCATCCACCAAAGATAGCATATGTTCAAGTCAAGTTGGAAGAAATTATACTTGAAGCTCTTATTATCGGCGAAAACCACAAACTGCTCGACAATGAGGTTATTTCTTAACAACATTAGAGAAACCACCACAATTGATAACTCCAGATAATTGGTGGCATAGTTACATTAATGGGGGCACAACTTCCAAGATCTATAAGAAACAACTGATCTCTACTACATCAGAACATAGACTAAACCCTAATGTGAAGCATCACAGAAAACATCAAACTGAACTCTCTCTGCTGGAAGACAATGAAAAGGAGCACTGACTAACTTCTATTTTAGATACTCGAAAGCTTCCTGACACTGATCTATCCATATGAATGCCTGATCCTTCTTAGTCAAAGCTATCAAAGGAGTTTCAACTCATGAGAAGTCGTCTATGAACCTCATGTAGTAGCCTGCTAGACTAAGGAAACTTTTCACCTATGAAAATGTATTCGGGGTTTTGAAAGACACATATTCTTCTATCATTGATGTATCCACAACTACTCTCTGCTGGGACACAACATGACCCAAGAAACAGACTAATCAAGCCCAAAACTTATACTTTGACAACTTCCCAAATACCTGATGTTAACAAAGTACTACGAAAACTACTTGTAGATTCTCTGCATGATCCTCCTCAGATGTGGAGTACACCAGGATGTAATCAATGAACACCACGATAAACATGTGCAGGAACTCACCGAACAAAGTGTTCACCAATCCCATGAACACTGTTGTAGAATTTTTCATGTCGAATGGAATTACAACAAACTCATAATGACCACGACGAAAACAGAAAGTAGTCTTCTAGATATCCTCATTCTTTACACGCATCTGATGATATCCTGACCAAAATTTGATATTTTAGAACCAACTTGCACCCTTAATTTGGTTGAATAAATCATCAATACATGGAATAGGATAGCAATTCTTCACTGTCACATTGTTTATGTGAATATAATCGACACACAATCTCAATCTTCCATCAGCCTTCATCACGAACAAAACTGGTGCACCCCACGGTGACAAACTAGGCTGAAAACAATCTCACTGTAATAGACCATCAATATGTATAAATAGCTATCATAACTCATAAGGGGACATCATATATGGAGAGATAGAGATAATAGATACTCCTAGTTGTAGCTCGATCCCTAACTCAATCTCTCGTTGAGGGGGTAAGGTTACAGCCTCTTCTAGAAAGACATCAGGGTACTCTTATACGACCCTAGGATACTCCAACTGTTGAACCTCTAATGTACTCAGCATCAACTCAGCCATCATTGATGATAAGTAAAGAACACGCCTATGACCCATCCAAGGGTCTTTCTATCCAACGACCTCCACTGGCTCTCCATCCGCATCGAATAACACAACCTGCCTCTTAAAAAAATCCACGATATCCTGTACTGAATACAACCAATCCATGATGAGGATGAAATCATATAGTTGTATTCATAAACATAGGAAATCTACCGAAGAGTGGTGATTCCCCAACACTAGCTTACATTCTCTGTATACTTCAAACAAGTCATCTCGGCCCCAAACTGGTGTAGTCAATTCCAAGGGCACTGTAAGCCTCTCTACCTCAAGTCCCAATGCATAAAAACATGTAGGTTATATGAAAGATTGTGTCCATCCTCAACAAAACAAGGAATACTCCAAGGTAGAAAACAAGCAAAGGGTACCTTGATCGACTTCTGGCTCGCCCAGAGTTGGCAACGCTAAAGCATGAAACAATCCATAACCTCCTCCATGGCCTCTCTAACCCTAATGATGACCACCACCATGGTCTCGCTCTGCTTTATGAGGATGGGCAGCATCACGAGGCTGTCCTCTACTTACCCCATCTACCCTCTACTGATATAAAGCTGGTGCAACATGTTGTTGCTGCCTCATCTCGAATTTCCTCAATGGAGGAACCTAGAGAGGAAAACCGGGTGCATGATGACTGCTTTGAAAGGTCGGGCACTCTCGCTGCTGATGACCTAGAACACCATAAGAAAAACAAGCACTTGATCCTATGGAATAGGAACGAGAAATACTACATATAGAGAAAAGAGATGTGGAGGGCTGAGAACTACCCTCAGCTGAACAGAAACATTTCTGCCCTAAAAACCGGGTACCCCGAACCACAATTCTGCTTCATGAGAATTCAGGACGACTCCCCTCTTATGATAATCCAGTTCTATCCAAAGTCTTATTGATAAACTTTTCCCTTTCTAGAACCTCAATATATGTATTCAGCATAAATGGGGTGACCTGGCATTGGATCTATGGATGCAAATCCTCCTCGAAATGCCTCGCACTTTCCTCCTCATTTGGAAACAGGTCTGAAGCATATTTGAAATGGTTCCTGAAACATATTTCAATCTCTCGCACAATGGAGCTCCCCTATTGAAGGGTAAGAATCTCCTTATGACTGGATGACTTCACATTCAAAGAAAGAAAATCGACTCTAAACTTGTCTCAAAACTCCTCCCATGAGATGGTTGACTCCTCGTGATCCCCGAGGAACAAGAACCACCACCGCCTCTCTACTCGACACATCATCGTCATAACCAAGGGCACCCAATGATCCTTTTGAGAACAAATCAAACTAAATCCTATATAGACCTCCTCCTACCAGTCATCTGTGGCTACATTTGAAACAGAGCCCTCATACTTCTGCAGACTCTGGTGCTGAACACTCAGAGTGTTCTCCTCCAAGATTCTTCGTCGTTAACCTCTACCTTGTGGCGATCAGTTGGGATAGCCTTCTATAAATCTTCTATGTGATGTTGACGAGGAACTCTACTTGGATCCATCCCTGCAAAATAAAAAATAGTTAGAGCTCCAAAAATTAGAATATGGAAAACTTTACATTAATTAATTAATTGTTTTACTATATTCATTTTAGGTTAACCTATCCCATGGTCTACCCATTCAAACACAGGCACCGAGAATAATGAAGCATTATCCTTTCATATGTCTCTACCCTACAACGATTATCACATTTTTTAGTAGCCATTGTAAACATAAATATCTATACATCATATCATAGGGGCCCCTAAATGCATATTTCTCAACCATTCTCAAGTGTTTACATTACATGCTAAACTTCACTGACTTTGTGGCCCTACCAACCCATGAAATCTCACCTGTGCCTAACTCCAGACTCCCTATTATCCCTGAATCATACCTTTGATAACACTCTATCATGACCCCCTCCCAACAAAGTGTACCCATCCTAGGACAACAATGTGAGAAGGGAGATGATGACCCCCCGAGTCTCCCCACGAGTAGGCCCCGGGTAGGCGACTAGCACTGAGGGTCTTGTAAACACATTGATGGGAGGCATTACCGTCTAAGAGAACACACGAAAAAGAGAAAGATAAGATAGAAACCACCAAAATCCAACTCAAAAAACAATATTAATGAAATCCCATGTACACATATATAATGTCATGAAAAACTACTACAACTGAATGGGGAAAACTACAAGTTCCCAAAAGAAAGTAATAACAATAGCAACCATGAAGCCCAAACATCTCCTAAAACCCCAAGCTAGTAGAAACTAGCCTGATCTCCAGCTTGCTCCAAGTGAATTGAAAGTAGTTTATATATACATAGGATTATTATAACAGTATACTCAATAGGACCCTCCCCAAACCCTCTCGTGCTAATGTAAAGAAAGCATGATAATGAACAATGAACAATAATTGAAAATAGGTCGTTACATAAACATGTATACTATTTTCCTAGCCTCACCATTGATACTGTCACCATGCATTGCATACAAGAGTATATAATATAAATAAAAATATCATGGGTACCCCACTACTACTCCCCCACTGGTTTGCTGCTTTTCCCCAATGTCGCATGTCCTAAGCATCTCTCTCCAAAAATGCTTGCCCATGGACACTTGGGCGAAGCACCACAACATGAACCTCATGCAACAAAACCACCATGTTCATATAAGAAAAGTAACTCGATAGTTTATGGGAGGCTCCACAGCTCGCATAACATGTATCATACGTCGGGTATTAATCCTCAAGCCATTATAGCCCATACACAGTGTAAGGATCCTCAATCCGTCACAACCAATACATGTACCACCTATAGTAGTCTATAAAGAAACTTTATCCAAAATATATGTGTGTGAATAATCAAAATCCATTATATCCCTTTACACACATATATGGGGAAAACTAACCATTGTACCAATCAGCACAAGTAACTACCAAGAGAAGAGAGTGGGGCCAAACAGGGTAGTCAGGAATCCATCCTCCCACCAGAATGTTTGGGAAAAAACCCCCCATAGCTCTGAATCCATGGGGTGTTAGTTTCCCTAAAGGATGTGGTGGAGTAGTGTATAAAAACACAAAAAGTACAAAATATACTATAGGTCACAACCACAATATGGGCATAACCTAGCCTTAGACTCAATTGTAGCTACTGTCTCTCGGACTCCCAAATTCCACTTATAAGACTATATATCCTGTAAGAACCCAACCATTTAAAGAGATTTATTACATTAATTAATTCCCTTTATATTAGATTCAATTTACATTAATTAATTATTTAAGCATTATTTAACCATTAACAATTCCACATTATATTTCATTTGCATCACACCCAATGTCTGATGTCCTCAGCGTTGCATCCCAGCAAGCTCCAATCACATGGGTTAACATCATTTATTAAATTATTTATTTACATCATTACTTTCCCATATTCCCAGGAATTCTAGAAAAATATTCTATGTTACTAAACACAAGGTGGCTCAACATGGTGAGTAGATGAACTACCCGTCGATTTGTTTCCACCTATAGCAAGAGAATAGACCCACCCTCCCATGAGAATCTAATAATTGAATGCATGAGGCATACGTCATGCATCTTCACCACTTTCGGAAGAATGGTAAGAAAGACCAGATTCCTTAGGTAGTGGGGAATATAAAACAGATAAACAAAAAATAAGAATCAGCAAGCATCCAATATTCACACCCAACCCGTTTCATCATCCCCAGTGTCCTCCCTGACACCCAATTGCATAAAATGATGCATATATCCAATCTAGGCATCAACTGATAGCACAACTAGTAGGCCTCCCTACCACCATCTTATCACTATAGCCATCTAGTCTCACATCAAAACACAAGCAAAAGGAAAACAAACATCATACCAATTGGGATCTTTTCCCTTAAACAAGAAAGATGGTAACTCAGAACCCTACAAGGAATTATCTTTTATCAAACCACTAGTTCTTTAATCAATCATGGATTAAATGATTTATTATTCATAGCTTCCAACTTTGGGAAAACTAAGTAGTAAGTTATCACAAATAATTAAACATGCTTACTACACCAATTTATTTAACATCAAATTACAACAACAAGAACCTGATTCATTTAGATGCCTCTTTATCTTCTTCCAAACTATTATCAATAAATTACATATTTACATTAATTTTAAATTTCCATCAGGAACTAAAATTTAAACAATGAAATGATTGATATCATACTATCTATCAAAAAAAGAGGCAATAACATAGGATCAATATCAATTTATTTATCTGGTTCAAATATTTATAATGTCAATTCCATTGTGATTCAGTGGGATAAAACATGATAACTACATAGTTTCACATAAAATAAAGTTGAATAAATTAATCCCCTAACTCAAACGGTTCTTGATGTTCTTTATACAAGAACGATCCACACAACGGGTTACGATCTCCTCCCCCGTTGAAAACTATATCTACTTGAGGATGCAGAGACACCACCACACTGGTCAACACCTATGAAAAGATCATTTGGAACATGGGGATAGAATTCCATAAAAGGGAATGGAGAAATAGAATGATATGATCCCAAAATAATTACTATAGATCATACCTTATATTGAATATTGATCGATACTGCTTTGTTCCATCAAAACAGAGTGGAACCAATCCAAGGAGGAAAGTTTGATTGTGCAACTCCTACGGGATGGAACAAACTGTTCGAGCCTCTCACACTCGAGAACAAGGAGGAAAAAATAGGGAGGAATATAACTCATCCATTTCAAATATTTAATGATGCATCGGTTTAAGATATGTTGGATTTTCCATTATAAGAAGATTGTATTAAACCACACGGTTTGACCATGTAAAAACATCCCGAGGCATAGGGAAAATTTTTATTGGAGTTATGGCCTTTATATCGGACTTAGAGTCCTTAAAACTACAATTTAATTGAATTTTACATCAAAGTAAATGTTAAAGGGGCGAACTATTTGAAGTTAGAAACATTGTTTATGAACCTCACTGTTGGAACCTCACTATTCTAGAAACACCGTCCATGAACTCAAAATTTTTAAAATGAAAGAGGCTATTGTTGGATCCTCACCATTGAAACCACTCTGTTCTAGAAACACTATTCATGAACCTCATCGTTAAAACCACAATGATGGAACCTCACCATTCTGTATACACTATTCAAGAACACGACCATTAAAACCTCAATGATGGAACCTCACTATTCTGAAATCACTATTCCTGAACCTCACCATTGAAACCTCACCATTGGAACACCACTGTTCTGAAAAAACTGTTCCTAAACCTCACTGTTGAAACCTCACCGTTGGAATCTCATCATTCCGGAAACACTATTCATGAACTCAAAATTTTCTAATGGAAAGAGGTTAACGTTGGAACCTCCCCATTCTGGAAACACTGTTCATGAACATGAAATTTGGAAAAGGAAAGAGGATACCATTGGAACCTCACTGTTCTAGAAACAATGTTCATGAACTCAAAATTTTGCAAAGGAAAGAGGATACAATTGTAACCTCACCATTCTAGAAATACTATTCATGAAATTGGAATTTCACAAAGGAAAGAGGTTACTGTTAGACCTCACTATTGGAACAGTTCACAGAAGCCTACCATTGCACTGTTCACCTAAGGATACCATTGGACTGTTCACCTAAGGATACCGTCCTACTGTTCACAGAACTGGAAATTTGGGAAAGTGTTGGAGAAAAGTCACTTTGACATCTCGGAACACCTCAGACACTAGCTTTTCTCAATGGAATAGACTATAGAGGTCTGATCCATTACATAAAATATATGATCCTAACTATATTTTTGCATTGAATCTACTTTATACACCCTACTAAGAAAAATATCACAATAAATCATGAGGGATTTTCAATTAGGATCAAATGTCTCTAAGGCTGAGGGTTTGTATGTGTTGATGTGAAAAATAAAGTAATGCTCAATGAGGAGTCTAATCTCTTTATTATAATAAATTATATCGAAAATATTAGTGTAATGAAATGATCCTCCCTAAAATAGAATGGAATCTCATATAACCCCAAAAGTGCAAAGTAAAGGATTATGAACTATATAAGCATAATAAATAATGACTCTCTCTTATTTTATTTGGTTTTTAGGATTTCATGTTTAGGTAATATCTCATACCCCCACCTAATCCCATATGATCTACGGAGAGAATAATTGGTCCGATAATAGTGAATTTTAAACCGCCCAATACACAACCCATTTTTTATCATTTTTTTAAAGATACTCATGGGATAAGTCTCACATCCACCACCTAACCTTATATGATTTTGAGATCAGTAGTCTAGGAGTGGTGATTATTGAACTACCCATGAAAGAACACATTTTTTTATTTTTTATCAATAAATGGGATATATAATGGAATACAATGAATATTAATATTAACCTTTCAAAAAAATCCCATGGAAACACCATATAGTCTCCTTTAAAGACTCCACATCCCATATCCACCATGAAAATCCCCTGCCCCACACTCATTCAATTTAATATCATGAAAAATACAAAGATCTAGGTAGGAAAGGAAAATAATTTCTTGTAATGTGGATTAATACTTACAATGTCATCCGTGGATTCTATAGGTTAAAAAAAGTTCAATGTATAGGTGGGTCTCAAGGATAAAAAGGATCATAAAAATATTCCTCAGTCATTTCAAAAGTTAATTAATATAGTCATAGCTTCAATATGATATCAATGTATGTTATAATAGGTTTATATTACCCAAATATTAGTTAAGAAATATTCCTAAAAAATAATAAGAAATATTTAGTCTCGAATACTCTTTGGAATGGGAATAGACTATAACTCAATCAAGTAATTGAATTAACATAAATAAATAATTTTATTAATAAAACATTCTAAGAATTAAAATTTAGAAAAAAAATCATATCAAAAATCATATTCATAAAAGTACGAATCTATGTAAGAAAGTGACTCTTAAAATATCAATTTAAATATTCTTAATTTATTGTAATGATATTTCAACTTTTCCAATATGTAAAAATATATTTTCTTAGTGCCAATGCATCATAGATTAGTAAGTAAAAGGAAAATAATCTATTAATTTAATCTAATTCAAATCAGTTCATGCAATAAATAAATTTATTTAATTTCTGACATTTTTTAATCACGTGGTGGAAAAAAACTATGGATTTAAAATTTTAAACATGTATTACTGCACTCCCCTTCCATTGGTTAATTTTAGGGATATTATCATTATCAATCTGGACAGTTTCACAACATAAACTATTACATAATGACATGAATTAAAATCATGAAATGAAATTGTGTTTTACGTAACACTTTACTTACTTCTCTTTTCTTGCTTCCATGGGCCTAAAAAAGTAAAAATAAATAGTTAAAGTACAATCCGTTTTGAATGGTGGAATAAAATTTTACTTTCCTCCTCTATTGGTTCTTCTTGTGTAATGGTGGAATAAAATTTTAGGATAGATGTAATGAAAATAATTGGAAATAGAAAAATGAACAGATTTTGTAGATCACTTTCTTCAACATAACATATTCCTTTTCATCAGTAGGTTCACATTATGGAAAGAATTTCTGAGATGGGGCATCCTTTTCTCTCTTCTTCTTCTTGATATTATATTAGGGTGTCCCATTCTTATTCAGTATCTAAAAATACAGTGAGTTAAATGGATCTCGGACCAATATCATATTCCATTAATTTCTATTCAACCTTGAATTCTATGGATTAGACCTCTTCAACCTATAATGGTTATTCTTACACTGGATATATGCATATAATGGAATCTCTAGGTTCTTATTTTTCATTAAAATCTATAGGTTCATCACTTTGAGAGGCCTCAGAATTATCAAAAAATTCTCCTTAACAATCACATCCTCCTTTTGTTCTTTTTTTTGTTGTTTCAAAAGCTTGGCCTACCTTAAATAACTTTTCCACATCATCATCTCGAAGCCACATGGTTCTTGTATTATATTTTAATGGTAGATTATTTATAAATTTCAAATAATTTGAGAAAGGTGGATAGTAAATTCTACATGTTTATTAATTTAAGCCGCATTATCATATATCTGCCAAACCAACACATGAATATAAATTGTCAACAGACATGTAAGTCATCCTTCTAAGATCCACTCAATAAATTATTGGAATTAATGGTCTTATTGATTGTATTTCCCTTGATATTTCATTGTGTTTAAAACATTTAATTCCACCACCTGATCTTATTCTTATTCAAATCAATCTATAACTGCATTAGAAACTTTTGGTATGTTTTTAAAAAGAGGATTTAAATTTGAAATGAAATGAGAAAGTTGATTTTTCAATTCTATTTATTAATTAAGATAAAAATAATTATAATCTATCACTTTGTTCATAACTTCAACATACTTCATGAAAAATCTAAATATTTTTCCTTCTGATTACTACTCATTCTAGGATCTACCTCGGTAGTTTATTTCATTAGGATCTCCCCCCTAGGGATGGTAGTAGGTGTCGCTATATTGTTTAATTTAGAAGTCATCATATCTAGAATAATATGAATCATCCAATCCATATTTTTATTGTGACCGCCCTTTTGAGTTCAATTCATCCCTTGTCGTGGGTTACCTATGGGACACTTTCTGGGCTCATACATGAAGAAGCAAACTGAAACAAGGATTTAGGCTCTATAAATACATTATGTACATCATGAATCGAGTCCAAGATGTGTAAAATATACTTGTAATAAACTAAGTACATGACATGAATTGGAAAACATCAAATTGTAGGAGTATCATACTTTTCACGATGTAAACATGTTACACAACATGAAACATCCAAGGGAGACAAAGATAGAAACATTTATTATATATCATTCAATGAAAACATTGTTTTTATTAGTTGGTATAACTATTACAGATGTTATTTCACTCGGGGAAAAAATTTAGGACCGTCAACTTTATAAATATGGGTCCTAGCAATAAGAAATATGATTTATTCAACGTGTAGTGGAATTTTTCCACTGTGAGTCTTTCTCTAGGGTTCCGACCTAGAGAATGTTATCTATAGATTGGTTATATTTATGATTTCCTTTATTCTTATTTTATGTACCATTTTATTTTCATTAGTTTAATTATAGTTTATTTTATTTAATTAATTTCACATTCTTTCTCTTACATTATCTCTCTTATGGATTTGGGTTTATTCATCATTGGCGATCACATGAACTTTGTTATCTAGATCTGTATGAGAGAGTAGTTCTAGTTAGAGTGGGTGAGTACACATATGAAATTAATTCTATTCATATATATAATTATTTTATTCTTTAGTATCATGTTATGATTCAATTAATTATTACATTTTCCATTGGAACACTTACCATGTCCGTCCAATGGTGAATGAAAACTATCATGGTAAATGAAAATCAATTCATGATCATTAGGTTTGATTTTTTCTACTTTTTAAATTAGGACATAATGAATCCCATTTATATTAATTCATCTAACCATGAGGATTTGAAGGCTGGGATAGTTTTGATAAAACATAAAATGATGATTTCGAATATTTTTATGATTGTGAAACTATTTGATGAGATTACTCTGTAAATTAAGTTGAATTAATCATAGAGAAACCACCCTTGGACTCTAGAATCCCTCTCTTCCATTTTCATGTCTTTATGTCTGCATTTTAATTATTTATTTTATTTTATTTAATTAGTTTAAAGCAATTATAAAATGCAGTTGATTTTTTAATTCTAGAAAATGAAAGAAAGTGAAACAAAGAAAAGTTTTTGAATTCAATAGGTGAAGAAAGCAAAGTTCAGTAATTGTTATGTTCATGTTCTTGGGATTCAATTAATTTTGTGTTCATTTATGTTTGGTTTTGGAATTTGGCCAGTAGGGAGCCTTGGTCAGGGTACCCTACACTAATCCTATGATTTTATCTTTGGAATATCTGTCTACTAGGTTCGATTAATGAATTAGGAAACCCAAAAACGTTATTTAAACATAATTTATCATATATTTATAATGGTCATACAAAAACATTGGAAATTAATTTATGTAATAAAATAAAACTCCCTAAACACAGATAATGGTCATGGAATATGAAAAAAAAAGAATTGGAATTAAGAAATAGAGTTCCAACAATTAAAAACATGAAAAGAATATATAAATAATACCTAAGTCACACTACCCCCAAAAATCACATCACCTAACATATAAATTACTACTAAATCATTCTAAACATGATAATAATGAACAGCATGGATTCATAGAGAATGTCTATAGGATCCCAACATTTTCTAGAAGATGTCTTGATATCATTTTCGTATTCTTTTTTCCCTATTTTGATTGTATCTTGTTGGGGATTTACCTTAGAGATTTGTTGGGTGAAACTGGTCAATTTTGGAAGGGAGTGGCCCAGTGTAAAGTTGGCACATCAGTTTCCCAAACAATGTACCCAGTCCAACAAACTATATGAACCTAGACATAATGGATTCTCACAGTTAGGGAACAATTTTTCAAACTGTGCGCCCTCCTAGGAGTAACTATGCACCCCTAAAAGAGGCCCATGATTAAGGTGAATGGTTTTGAAAACCATGCACCCAATCCTAAGAAACCATTTTCATGGGTATAATTAATTTATTTTTTTAAAAAATCTTGAACCCCTTATACAAAACCCTACCTTGACCATATTCAACCCAAAAAAATTTACCTCATTTTTAGAGGCTCCTGAATGGACTTCAAGGCCTCCCAACCTCCGTTCATAGTGAATTGAACCCCAGATTGATGATATTCACCTCACATGGTAAGAGATTCTCATCACGAATGGTTTCCACCTACTCTATTATTTTTTCTCATCTTTTGATGGTATTTTTTTATCTATTTTTTATTTATATTGATCTTGGTTTGGTAGATATAATCTGTTTGATCTTTGTTATCAGTTTTGGATATATTTCTCATTATTATTTGTCAAATTGAATGTTCCTCAACAATTGGGTATTTTAGTTTGTGAGCATCTATCAACTATCTTGAGGCAGGTGGTCTAAATTAAATTCCCAATTTCTTCAATTCCAATTATATGTATCTTTTAGAAAATTTTAATTGGAATGTTTAACAGTTGAATATTGAATTGAAAAATTTAATTAATTGAATAATTTAGGGAATTAAAGAATGGTTGGAATATTGGGATTGTGGATCTGATTAATTTATAGGGGAGTTAATTAATGGAATATTGGGAGTGTGAAATTAGATTAATTAATTGGTGAATTTATTAATGGAATCTTGTGGATGTGGAGTTGGTGAGATATTTATTGTGAAATTTGATTAATTAATTGGTGAATTAATTAATGGGATATTGGAATTATGAAATCGGATTAATTAATTAGTGAATTAAATAATGGAATATTGGGATTGTGGAATTGGTTAATTAATGTGATTAGGAATTAATTGAAACAGTGGATTATGAGATGATGGTAAATGGATTAATGTTTATTGATCTTGATTGATGTGATATATGTGATTTTGTGATAGATTGATAAACATGTGTGAGATAGGGATTAATGCATCAAAATCCCATAGTGATAGATTAATATATGTGTGTAAGACATAGACTATTGCTTCAAAATACCACAGTGATAAATTAGTGTGGGACATGGACTGATACTTCAAAAGACCACTTCTGTGAATTTTTTATAAATTAGTGTGGGACACATAGTGTTTCCTTAAATGAACACTTGAGTGGTTGTTTGATAAATATGTTTTGGACATGGATTGGTGCTTCAAATACCCAAGTGGTAATTGACATGAATTCCTAGACTGAAATTTTTTTCATTCGACTATAGTTCCAATTGAATTTAATATGAATTGAAATTAATGGATTATTTATAATCATGGTATTGTAATATGGTTCAGAGTTTGGCATGGGTCGAAATTGATATTTTGGTTCAAGTGTCCTTGGGAACCTGAGGATTTATGTGGTTAATTTTATGAATAATAAATGTTATAAATGTTTAATTATGCATTTTAATTTATTATTTATCAAACTACATGCACTGTTATTGATGTGATATTATTTTATATGTCATTGGTTCTAGTCTAATGAGTTGTACTCACACCCTAATCGTGCTACCTGATTTGTACCTAAATAAAATCAATGTTTATAGAATAGGGAAATGGATGGATCCCCGTGATAGATGGATGGGTCAAGATGAAGCATGGATGAGGGAATTAAACTTGGTTTCAGGGCCCAATTGGGAGAGTCATTATGTCTATCTTTTCATTTTTCATTTTTAACTTTACTTGTATTTGGCATGGCATATCTACAATTTATTTTTGGTTATTCTATTCTGACTTTCATTGTCTTGTTTTACTAGTATTATTATGGTTATGGTTATTTCATTTGGTTATTCTAATTTACTTTCACTATTGTGTTACTTTAATAAAGTGGGTATAGTCTCCCCTTGATCGATATTATACCATCACTACTAGTCAATAGCCTATGGCATATGGGGTGGTGTGCTTGAGGTTATGGGATAGACCAGATCGGGGCATTAATGTGTGGCATTGAGGTTGGTACATTACAATATTTATGGTAAATAATAGTGATAAAGTTGGGATATATAGTGATGTTCACATCACTAGACACTGATCGTCTATCTTTCTCATTCTGAGCTCCATGATACGACTTGTGTGTGCTCAAAGGGATCAATAAATAATCTTCTTGGTGTAAAAAACCTCATGTCCACATAACTATTTTTAGTTTCCAAATGGGCTACGATGTGTAATTTTTAAAGAACATGAAATATGTGCTCCTGTTGACTTCTACAAACTATATTATATCTTGATGCTTTCACAATGTGAAATGTATCTCGTGATTTATAATGTGTCAAGCTATGAATATCCATCTCAAAAATGGTAGGGGTGAATTTCCCCCAAAAGCCTCACATCGTGTATGATGTACACCATATGAAAATGTCATTACCAAGCTTATAAAGACTGTATTGGCTTCATCATTATGGTGTTGAACCGCTCCAATTTTCGTTATGGAACGAATTATATTTTAGATCCTATATTCACATCTTCTTATTCCCATTCAAATAATTTGTAGTATCTTGGAAAAAAATCACAAAACATGTAAAACAATAAAATAAGCAGAAAGATTAATCATTTATTTATAGAAATCAATTTATTAAAACATTCTAAAATATCTACATTAACTACACTTATCAAATACACCCACACTTGAATCCAGACCTGTCCTCAAGGATATAATCATAATATACTAAAAATGAATATCACTCTACTGTGATTAATATTCAATTTAAACGAAATAAATTGATCAAATGAGAAATTAAATATTTTATCATCATATAAGAAAATTCATGAATGCCTTAATTTTCAATGAAAAAGTCATTTAGGTATTTTAATTTTTCCTTTAAAATAACCAAGACATTTCATTAATCATTTTTTATTTTTCAAATAATTATTAATAAACATTCCACTATCAATATACATCACTTTAATTTTTCTACCCATCACAAAGGTAAAAAAGTGAATAAAGTTCATCACATACCTTATGAACATGTCACTTACCATAGGCTTGCAATTCATCAAGTATCACCACCTTTTAAATAATGAAATCATTGTTAATCATTAAGTATTCACTATTTAGGATCAAATGAATCTGGGGGTTTGGGGATTTGGGAAAATTATGTAAAAATTAAATCTCAAAAGGAGGTCTGGATCTATATATACTTCATGATATCAAAAGATAAACTCAAAAAAATATCCATTTACTAATTTCCTCCCTCTATTTTTCGAAAAAATCACAATGTTTTCCCATGATAAAACTATGAATAATGAATAAATAAACCTATCGTTATTTTTTCAATTTCATTTTTATTATTTTTTTTAAAAAAAATAATATAAATCTCACATACACCAACTAACCACATATGATCAAAAGATCATCAATTTGGTAGTGGTAATTTTTTATCCAACTAATACCCAACCCATTTTTTATATATTTATTTTTTTAGTATTATTATAATATTTTTTTACAAAGTGAGGTGAAAAATGACAATGTATAATGAAAAATATCATGGCCTCTCCCAAAATCAGAAAATGACCCAGCAATATATTTTCAATGAAAATATTCCAATCTTCTATAGTCAATCTCTCCCCCACACATATTATTTTAAATATCATGAAATATATTTACAGGAAGGGAGGAATGGATAAGGTTATCTTGTAACTCGACTCATATCCTAACAAGGCTATTAAAGGCTTCTATGAGCATAAAAATGGTTAATATAAGGTTATTCCAAGGATAAAGGTCCAAATAAAATATGCCTAGATCATATTAAATGTGATTCTAATCAGCCATATATTTGATAAGATGCAATGAATGTTATATAAGAGAACATTTATAAGTATATCAAGAGAAAAATGAGATAAAAGAATGAGAAATTATAGGCTCCTAGGATGTCTCAAGAATGAGACGATGGGTAGGTACAATCACTCATGAAAATTCATATGAATAATAAAATCAATTAATGAATATATAATAAATTAATGGAAGGAAAAATATTAGAGAAATTTCATTTACCAAAATCAACATGCTCCCCTAAATCATGATTCTTCATATACTAATCAATATGCTTATTTCTACCAATTCATTTTCCCATATTTCCCACTCAAATTTATTATAAAATTGAATTTAAATTCCTATCATCCTAATTATCCTTATAAGCATATGTCTCTTAGTTCATTTGATTAAGTTTATAATCATGTTCTGGAATACTATTAGTAGCTAAATCATAAAATAAATAAAATTTGGGGAATATAGTAGAAAATTATAGAATTGAAATGATTACATCCCTTTTTAGAAAAGCTTATTTTCATACATATATACTACTTTCTTCCTAATTATGTCTTAATGGTCCTAAAATATAATAATACACAAGTTAAAGTACATTCCATATCAATAAAATTCATAATATTTGAGGAAGAGTTCTTATGCCTAAAAATAGAAAAGAAATATTTTAAAATCCTAAATACTCATGTTGCCTCCTAGAAGAACCTTTTATTTACTTTAATGAATCAAAATTACATCTTTTAGCTCATGTGATGGATTATAGGAATGTTGTTACCTGATATAAGTCTATAAATATTTAAATATGTGATTCCTCTATAAAAATGGGTCCTATTCCTTTTTCTAAAACTAATTTTATTCTTATATTGGTTAACACCTTATCAATTTCCATGGGTCCAATATAGAATTTAATAGACCTTCATGAATAATTAAATGGAAACACACTAACAACCCAAACATGTTATCCTTATTTGAATTCAATTTGGATGAATGTTCAAAACCTATATTCATATTTTTCTAGTAATATATTACCATTGATCAGTATTTTATTACATTCTTCTTTACATTCTATAATAGATACTTCATCTCTTCTTCCATGGAAAACAACATTCTTGACATCTAGATGACTATAATTCGAGAATTCATCAACAATTTCTTCATATTTCTTCATTTGTTAATGGAATTTAAACTTTTTTTCAGATCCTCAAATTTTTAAGCATAGTTCCCCGTTTTGAATATCATTCAATGTACTTCCTATAGCTAAGAATGGTCTTCCCATGATTATTGGGACCTTTTCCTTATCCATTTCTATCACCAAAAAATCTTCTGGAAAATAAATACATCCTTCCATGATGATGAAATCTTCAAGTAGCCCTTAAGGAAATATCACTATTCTATCAGCTAGTCAAATCATATATTTATTTGGTTGGATATCTCTTAATAAGAATATCTTGGATGTGGCATATGAAATTATATTTACACTGGCATGTAAACCACATTAATATCTATCAAAATAATTAGAACCAATAGTAATTGGAATGGAAAACTTTCAACATTTCTTTTAATTTTTTTGTAGGATGCTTGATATTACTCTTGAACATTACCCTGTCAGTTGAATGGTGACTAATTCTTCAATTTTTTGTCTCTAAATCCTTCATGAAATTTTTCATAAAAGAGAATTTTTGTTATTGTCTCAAAAAATGGAGTGTTTATATATGGTTTTTTAACATCTCTAATAACATTTATTTCCTTTTATCAAGCATTAATAACTGAAACCAATCTGGATATAGTGGTGGTGGTTGGTTTGGTGGTGGTGCTTCCTCTTACTTATGTTCCTTAACTTCTTTGTTATTTTCATTACATTATCCCACTGGTTGTTCACCACAATGTACTGTAACATATGTATCACATCCTTGTATCATATTCCAACTTTTAAGAAATATTTCTTTCAGATCTGCATTGAGATGCTGGTCTGGGAATCCTAGTAGTACTCTTATAGGCCTTTCTCTAAGTTGTTTGGAAATCTGACCAACTAGAGTTTCTAATTTATTCATTTAATCTGTTTTTGTGATTATTATTTCAATTCATTAAATATAATACCTTGAACAATTTTTATACCGTCATCTCTTTTGGTGATGCTCATGTGGTGGTCATCAATGTTGCAATTCTCTCTTATAGCGAGTGGACTTGACTGGTTAATGTTGGACCCTAGTGTTGAGTTTAAAAACACTATTTTCTTGTATGAAATCCTTTTCCTTGATTCTTATTATTTTGTTGTTGTTGTTGTGGCCTAAAGTTATGTGCATAATTATGATAATTATAATCCAAATAATTCACATATCCATAATACATACATTGGGTATTTTGGTTGGCCATCATCACGTTGAGTTTCTTTGACAGGAAATTCATGTGTGTGGAAACCCAAATATTTTCTACCATGTTCACTCATTTATCTCTCTCTTCATATAGATATCATCAAAATATATTGCATTAAATCTCATCCAACAGCTTGTAACTCTCCTCTAATGATGTTCTCATAAGCAAAACTCATGTAGCAGCATCAATTTCTGAGAAATTTCCCTATGATAGTCCTTTGTAAAAATCCTCTATTAGAAGCCAAATATTGATTCCATGAGGAGGAATTCTTCATATGAAACAATTAAATATTTCTCATTAACTATATATATATTATTTATAATATTTCTCAAAATTTAGAATACATACCCACACATCCATTGACTTTGATGTCAGGAAACCCTTTTTAAGAATTTTCTTTCCAGAACCTTCCAAGGGGTGACTGAATGTGGGGAACACATTGGATCAAATCCTTTTCTATTTCTTTAAATGATAAACTTAATATTAATAGTCTGAAAACATCATTTGTGACATTATGAAATTTAAATATGCCATAAATTTCAAGGAAAATCCCAATGTGTGACTTAGGGTCTTCATGGGGTAGCATTGAAAATTAGAGTGAGTTAGTTTTAATTTATAAGACTTCCAGATTGATCTTGAAATATTGAGTAGTGATGGGGGATATGAGAATACATGGCTTGAACCCCATGTTTAAGTTTCTTCTATTGTTTTTCAGAGATACCCTCTATATTTCTTCAATGTAACTCAGTACATACTCTATCACCTAGCACATATTCAACTTCTTGATATCTATCCATCCATCCATGATTCCCTATTTTTTCTCGACCTCTTTCATTAAATTTATTTTCTTTTGAATGGTTATTTTAAACTGTATTTCATAGTAAATATCATCAATTTTATTGTTCCCATGAGTGGAGTATTCATAAGAATTATTTGAACCTAAAACTGAATCACAAAAATATTAAGTGTAAAATAAAGAATAAAAATAAAATTCAATCAACAATATTCCTAATTAAAATCAACATAAAAATAAACAGTACATAAAAACAACAACCAAAATTTGATATCCCATAATGCATCCTTAAATTTTTAGGGGATCACATAGTTTTATTAAATAATAAAACATTGAAAACCTAACTAAAAATGTAGTACATGGGAAGACCAAGTGTCAAACACATATGAACAATCTGTGTGATCTAAATTAATTAAAGGAATCTAAAAATTAAATTGATAATTTTATTGTATAAAAAGAAATAAATTCCAACTAATAATTTTTTTTAAAACAATTGTCGAGGCATTCTATGTTAAGTGATTTTCAAGCTTGTGTGCTAGAGAATCAATTGATTTTTTGTTAATTAATGTTAGGTGTAGGAATTGGGTAAGTAGGGATCCTTATTATGGGTACCCTAAAGTAATATTATGATTGATCCTATATAATGGTTATATACTAAGTTCAATTAAAAAATTAAGCATCCCAAATCAATAATTTAAATATAATGGAACTAAACTTCATAATGGTCATACGCAAACTAAGAAAAATAATTGAGGTAATTATATAATACTTCTCATAACATAGACTTATATGAAAATAAGAAGAATTGGTATTAAGAAATAGAGTTAGAGTAACCCAAAACATGAAAATAATATATAAAAAATCCCCAAGTAACACTTTTTCCTACAACCACATCACCCAGAATAGAAAGATATATTATCTCATGATAAACCTGATGAGAGCCGTCATAGATGCCGATAGAATATCAATAGTGTATAATAACAGTGAATTAGGGATCTATGGTGTTGCATATGTCTCTGGTCATTGATCATATGTTTGCCTCATTCCGAGCATTGAGATTTGTCTGGTGTGCACCTGAAGTGAAAAATAAATAGCCTATTGGGATCAAAAACTGAATACGCTCATATCTATTTTCATATTCCCAATGGGTTCATATCATGTAATTTTTTCACATTGTGGAGGATGTGGTGGCATGATATTCTATAGATTAACATCTATTTTGATTCATTCATGATTTGAAAGGTATATCATGATGTGTTATGTGTCAAGAAATGAATCTCCAGTTCATGAATGCTATGGGTGACCTTCTACCAAAAATTTCACATCATGTATGATGTATATGGTGTAAAAATTTCAATCAACAGCTTCTCTAGACTTCATTGACCTTCTCCCTATATATTCCTCTTTTTATTAATTATCTAATAATATGTATCATCCTACAAAAAATAAAAAATAAAGTAAAAAGTATAATAATTAGAAATATTAATCCTTTATTTATAGAAATAAATGTTTTAAAACCCCTTAAATGTCTACATAAAATACACTTATAAAAGGTGCTGGGTGATTGGAGGGTGACAGCGCAATGTGTGGTGGTAGGTGATGGAATGGATTAGTGGGATAATGTCTCAAGAGTTGGAGGGAACTCTCATGTTATTGAACCCGCCGCACCGACTCAAATTCTTAATGTAGGATGTTGTGTGTTTTGGTTAGAAACAATAATGAGTGGATGTATTGATCATTATGGGGAACTCCATATGGATCTCCATGGAGTAGGTAAGTTTTACCATATGTAACTCCATAAGAAACCCCCATTTCTGTTGTGGTGATTGTTTTTTCATCGAGGGCTCCATTGGGGAGCCATACAAGCGTCAATAACGGGTGAGGTGGTTTGAAGGGTGGGTCGATTTGAGTTGGAAAATAGATATAATAATTCATAAAAGTATTTATGTTTTATAATTCCTAAAGATAAATAATGTTTCAATGTCATGAACCGTCCTCGGGGCCCGTGCCGTGACTACCCCAAGCCCGCCTTCCATAGGCCAGGGGCTGGCGACTAGCACCAAGGCGTAAATCCCGGTAAAAAGGGAAGGCATTGCCTTTGTAAAGTAAACAATCACACAGAGTACAAGCGGAAGAAGTAAACACTAAGTAAAAACTGAGTACAACAGTAAGTGCGGAAAGTAAAAAGGGGCCGGAAATACAAGCCCAACTGTAAAGTACAACTCGAAGGGAAAATAGCAACTGAAAAGTAAAACTGCTACGCCGAGCTGTCCACTGGAAATCCCACCTGAAGGGTGGGTACAGATAGCTCCTCTGCTCCTCGGGTCCCGCCGTCTGCTCCGAGTATGTCCGCCCAGTGGTCCACCTTCGGGTACCGCCTCGTCTTCACGTCCACCTCTGGGTACCGTCTCATCGTGAGGTCCTCCTCCAGGTACCATCTCGTCGTATAGTCCACCTCCAGGTACCGTCCAATCCTCGAACACTCGGCCTCTGTCAGCACTGCCCGTCGTCTGCAACCAACACAATGAGGTGAGGGCATAGCCCATGCAGGGGTGAGTATAATGATACTCAGTAGGGACCCCGAGACCTTCAAGGTCTCACTAAACCAACAAGGATAACCACAAAGAAGATCTCAACAGATAACCTCTACTTAGGTATATGCCCATACATATACCTAAGTTATCAAGTAACCCATCTCAATCATGAGGAAATAGAAGGATTGTGAAATCAATGGATAACCACTACCCGGGTATATGCCCATACATATACCTAAGTTAGCAAGTGACCCATCTCAATCATGAGGTAAACACAAGGTCAAAAGTCTCAGCTCAACCAGGATTTTCATTATCGAAACCGTAACTGGTGAAGAGATCCGTCTCTGGAGTGTACAGTGGTCATGTCACGACTCCGAGGTACTGCTCACTAACCTAAGACTGTTGAAGAACTCCACCCATCGAGTACTGCGGGCCAGCTGCTACAACCAAGCGCTCCCATGTGCCGCTACAACCAAGTGCACCTCTATCGTGGGTCTGCCGCTACAACCAAGAGCTCCCATGTGCCGCTACAACCAAGCGCACCTCTGTCGTGAGTCTGCCGATACAACCAAGCGCTCCCATGTGCCGCTACAACCAAGCGCACCTCTGTCGTGGGTCTGCCGCTACAACCAAGTGCTCCCATGTGCCGCTACAACCAAGCGCACCTCTATCGTGGGTCTACCGCTACAACCAAGCGCTCTCATGTGCCGCTACAACCAAGCGCACCTCTGTAACACACCGAGTCGTTCGATCAGCAGTCGTCAGGTCTCAGCCAGCTACACGGTCTCCGTACTCCGCACGCTCGTCACTGGGAGGGTCCGCTCCACGAGCTACAGGTCGATACTCCAAGTATCTCAAAGTCCCACTAAGAATTATCTCAAAGGACCGCCACGTCATAGGGGTCTCAACGCAATAGACGGCGCGTCAATCGGACGCCCGGTCTGTGAGTTATTAGCCTTTTCGTCCCAGGGGCCCGGTTGGTTTCGTGAGCAAACCAAACCCGGCCGTATCTCAACTGTACCCCGAACTCTCATAGGGTAAACTCATAGGGACCGTTTCTCAACGCGATCACCAACGCCGCTGACGGTTCGTCAAACGGACGTTCTGTCAGAATGATATCAGCTTTTCCGTTCCAGGGTCCCGGTTGGATTTCGGTGCGATCCAACCCGGGCACTATCCATCTACATCCAAAACTCAGGCGGAGGATGCCAAAAGTTCCGTATCGTCAATAGGAACTCAACGCAACAGACGGCGCGTCAATCGGACGCCTGGTCTGGAAGTTATTGTCTTTTCCGTCTCACACCCACCCTGAGAAACTTCCCAGGAGGTCACCCATCCTGATCACTACTCTAGGCCAAGCACGCTTAACTATGGAGTTTTAACCACGTAGCCTCCCGAAAAAGAAGACGTACCTTGAGTATAGTATACCGAAACGACCGTCTCGATCCAAGGATCGCGTTGCCGCTGACGGCGAGTTGTTTGGAGGCTCGTAGCCCGAGATACGGGCATTTGACCAAAAGTGGTCCGAAACTGGGGGTCTGGGCCCGGGCCTACCCGGCCCGACCCCCCCTGGTCCGACCCGAACCGGGTCGACCCGACCCGGTCCGGCTGGACCCGGCCCGGCCGGCAGTGCGGCCAGCGCGTCGTTCGGGTGCCGCGCGCGGGGGGGAAAGCCCCCCCTTTGTGAAACCGCGGCCCCTTAATTGGGGCCGCTTGAAGACCCGGCCATGGGAATTAATTCCCCCGGTCTCCACTGCCCGGCCGGCCCGCACTGGCAGGCCGGTTTCGCCACCAAGGACCGGCGACGGCCGGTCCTTCCTTCGCCGACACCGGCGGCCCGGTGCCGGCCGCCGGTCATCTTGCTCCGCCGCGGCCCGGAACCGGCCGCGGCCTATGCCATTCGGCGCGATGCGACGACATCGCTTCCCTCCGCCGCGGCCCCGCTCCGGCCGCGACGCCTTTGACTTTCTTCGACGGCATCGCGTTCTTGGATTTCTTTCCACGGCGCGGCGCGACGGTGCCGCGCGTATCTTCCTCAATAAATCTTGTGGTGCAACGGCACCACGTTTTCTCGTATCATCCTCAAGATACCATCACGAAAATCAAAGGAGGAGGGTCGGCCGTGTTTGTGCGGTCCGACCCCCTCGCGTTATTCAATAACAAAAAGGGTTTTAATCCACGATTATCACCAAGTTTGTATTCACGAACAATTAAATAAATAAACCCCTACCTCGATTCAGATACGGTGCACGTCAACAACCCGCGGAAGACGAGCGTCGCGGAGGTCGGGTGTCGCGGGGAAAGAACGTCGACTCTGTTGTCGTCGAGGTGTGTTCGAAGGGGAAACATCGTTGGAAGAAGACGCCGCGTTCTTCGGTGGAGATGTTCTTCGTTGGAGGTGTTCTTCGCGTTCTTCGTCGATGTTGAAGAAGAAGAAGACTTAGCCTTTTCTCTCCCAAGTCTCCACCACAAGAACAACTAACCCCAAAATAAAATAATCCTCCCACTTATTTTATTAACCCAATATAGGTTTTGAATTTCAAGAGTTTGAAAATTCAAAACCCATATTTAACTCACTTAAGTTATTAACATAAGATGTTATAAAATTAAGGAGGTGTTAAGTTATCAAAACTTAAATGGGCGGGTTTAGAGGGGTTAGGAAAGTTAAGGAATTTGAAGAGGTGGGGAGGGGTTTGTGTGGGCCCCACCCTTTCAAATATCCACACATGGGAAGTTGGATGGATGTGGGCCCACCACCAACTTCCCATGGGAGAAGTTAACAACTTAACATGAAATAAAATTGATTTAACAATTTTATTCACTTTTTTAATAAAACCCCAAAAAATTAACTTCTTCTCCCGCACAAACGCAACTACGGTAAAGGTTCCCTTAAGCGATTACCGGCGTTGCGAGTTCATTGGTGCAATCGGATTTCAATTCCGAGCACCGGTTCAAAAGATAGAAATTCCCGCTCGCTCGTTCACTGAACGTACCCGAGCCAAACTTCGGAAATTAATTCCGGGCACACCGGGCCTCAGAATCAGGCGCCGTCAGAAACAGCGTTCTTGTAAAATTCCAAAGAAAATTAAGAAAAAAAATTTCCTTGAAATTTCCGGGTCTTTACATTACTCCCACCTCAGGGCTTTACGTCCCCGTAAAGCTTCAATACAAACTAGGGTCACAAAAGCGGTACAGAGCACGCATCTGAGCCTTCCGATCCCATGTGCTTACCTGGAGGTTCCGTACTGCCAAAGAAAGTGCACCAGAGGAATCGATCGTCCTCGTAGGATCTTCTCCTGTCGATCCTCGATCCCCACTGGAACCTCCGTGAAAGACACCCCATCGCCATCGTCCAGCTCCTCATGGTCAATGATATGCGCAGGGTCGAGCACGTATCTCCTCAGTTGAGATACGTGGAAGTCATCATGCACCTGGGGAAACTGCGGTGAATGGGTCAAGCGGTAAACCACCCCGCCTACCCAGATGGGGACCTAAGAAGGTCCGCTGAACCCTGGAGATAACTTGCCGCCTTGGACACATCTCCGTAAACCTTGTCGAGGTGAGACCCGTATAAGAACGTGGTCGCCATCCTCAAACTCCAGATGTTTCCAATTCCTGTTAGAACTGGAACTCAAACGACTGCTTCCACGAGGGTAAGGTTGGACGATTCAAGAGTGATCGGTCGCACCCTCCCGTGAAAGAGTTTATCCCGTGCTGCCTGGGGTTTCCTTTTCACCGACCAAGGAAAACCCATCCCGACGTTTGCCTAAAACCATCAATTTGAGTATGAACAGTTATTTCCCATTCCATACTCAAACTAACATCGTAAGGCCTCGACGCTGTCACCAAGAGATTCCAACCGAAACTCTCGCCTCGAGGGTCTGACCACACCGTCGGCGTAAGTGTGATTATCAAGTCTCCTACCAAGGTATCTCCAGACGTGAGGGTCAAGTCCACGGCTTACCAGAAACTCTAGGTCTGGAACAAGATTAGTTAAAGCAAGAAATGATTCACATCGACGTCCGTTACTACAACATCTAGTAGTGGACACAGACTGTCCCTTGAATCATTTCTAGAGCCATTGGGTCACACTCCTTGACCGCATGCAGGCGCACTCTTCCTCCGCCCTCTAGCTCCCTGAGCATAGCAGGAATAACTAAGGCGGGTGGTTGTACCATGTTAGGATGTACGCCACCTCATGCTGCTCTCCTAGCTCTGCCTCCACGTCTACTGCTTCGTAGACTCATCTCTCCTTTAAGATTCCTCTTCTTAACACGCCCGAGTCTCTATGACTGGCACCGGTTTCCTGTTTCTTACTGCACTGAGCAGTCTTCATCCTCTCTTGGATGTCCTGGACCTCCTTTAGTCTCACAAGAGCTGCTATGATTTCTTCTTTGCCAATAAGAGAAACCCGGTCTCATCCCCTGGATGAACCACATTCGTTGCCTAATACAGTCAATCCTGACATGAATGATGCATTCATGCCATGGATGACGTCGTAAGGCCTCGACGTATCTACTAAGAGATCCAACTGTCACTCTCGCCTCCAAGGGTCGAGTCACACTTTTGGCATCAGTGTGAGGTCACTGGGTCCCCTCCAGTAGAAATCTCGAAAGTGAGGGTCAAGTCAACAGTTTAACCGGGACCACTCAGTATCAACCAAACAAAAGGACAGGAAAGCAACAAAGATTAGTGTCTTTTTATTATTGCAGCTCATAGTACAAAGACACGAATACAAAGCAACATGGAACTAGAAGTACAAAGGACGTATCCACTAGTTCCTCTCCTGCCCACCTGCTCTCAGAGCTCTACTGCCTTGTCCACTGCTCGGCTGTTACTCAAGCACTCGTCGCTGCATCTGTCTCGGTGGCTCCTCCAACACCCGCTGATCAATCGTACGAGGAGTCAGACAGTCACGTGCCAGGTGACACTTTCCGTCGTAGGAGTAACATTGTCCGTTTCTGGCACGCCTGGCTCTGACCCCACCTCGGGTGCCCCGCACCACCGGTCCTAAAACCCGAGATTGTCCAACTGCTAGTCCGGTCCTCCTGGACCTCTGCATCATCTGTCTACTGCCCACAGATGACTCGGATACTGATCGAAAAGCACGTGGAAAAGGAAGAATCTCCTGTACACGCTCGGGGTGTAGAGATACTGGCACAAACTCCACCCTGAAGAAGGTCTCGAATTCTTCCCATGCGAAGTTCATCTCATCGCAAAACTGGAACAAGTGGCTCCATCACCGGCCTGCTGCTGCCTGAAGGAGGCTTGTAGCAAAGATCACCATGAAGTCTGCTGGAGTCCCCACTAGCCTGAAGACTTTCACCACAGCCTCCAGCCAAACCTCAGCCGCCTGCGGGTCCATCTCTCCCCGGAACCTGGGTGGCCTCTGGCGCTGGAACTCGTGCAGCGCGCTCAAGCGTCGTGCATCGCCTACTGCTGGGGCTGGTGGCATCGGTTGCCCAACGGGTAGCAGTACCGCTGGTGCCTCCACTGGTGCCTCAACTGGGATAGGGCCCTGTACTGAGGCCTCGTCGCTCGGCGGGCTGTCAGTACGTACCACTCTCGGGGCTCTAGATGGTCGTCCGTGAAAAGGCATTCTGAAAGAAACATCGTGACACGGTCAAACGTTTATACCTGGTGAGATGACCTGGTTTGAGCTGTTTTAAGGAAAACCTTTGAAAACACACACGCAATTAGTGTTTTCGTGCACAAAGTCAGAAATCAGTTGTCAGGGTCCTGGTGTATGGATACATCGGCCGCCCGCACCAACACTGGACTCCCTGAACTAAAAACCACACTCGGTACTCTCAACACTATTGCTTCACAGAAAGAAACATCAGAGTTATAAGTTCTGCGGTAGAACCGAACTCCTTTGATACCAATTTGTCACGACCCGTCCTCGGGGCCCGTTCTGTGACTACCCCAAGCCCGCCTTCCATAGGCCAGGGGATGGCGACTAGCACCAAGGCGTAAATCCCGGTAAAAAGGGAAGGCATTGCCTTTGTAAAGTAAACAATCACACAGAGTACAAGCGGAAGAAGTAAACACTAAATAAAAACTGAGTACAACAGTAAGTGCGGAAAGTAAAAAGGGGCCGGAAATACAAGCCCAACTGTAAAGTACAACTCGAAGGGAAAATAGCAACTGAAAAGTAAAGCTGCTACGCCGAGCTGTCCACTGGAAATCCCACCTGAAGGGTGGGTACAGATAGCTCCTCTGCTCCTCGGGTCCCGCCGTCCGCTCCGAGTATGTCCGCCCAGTGGTCCACCTTCGGGTACCGCCTCGTCGTCACTTCCACATCTGGGTACCGTCTCGTCGTGAGGTCCTCCTCCAGGTACCATCTCGTCGTATAGTCCACCTCCAGGTACCGTCCAGTCCTCGAACACTCGGCCTCTGTCAGCAATGCCCGTCGTCTGCAACCAACACAACGAGGTGCGGGCATAGCCCGTGCAGGGGTGAGTATAACGATACTCAGTAGGGACCCCGAGACCTTCAAGGTCTCACTAAACCAACAAGCATAACCACAAATAATATCTCAACAGATAACCTCTACTTAGGTATATGCCCATACATATACCTAAGTTATCAAGTAACCCATCTCAATCATGAGGAAACAGAAGGATTGTGAAATCAATGGATAACCACTACCCGGGTATATGCCCATACATATACCTATGTTAGCAAGTGACCCATCTCAATCATGAGGTAAACACAAGGTCAAAAGTCTCAGCTCAACCAGGATTTTCATTATCGAAACCGTAACTGCTGAAGAGATCCGTCTCTGGAGTGTACAGTGGTCCTGTCACGACTCCGAGGTACTGCTCACTAACCTAAGACTGCTGAAGAACTCCACCCATCGAGTACTGTGGGCCAGCTGCTACAACCAAGCGCTGCCATGTGCCGCTACAACCAAGCGCACCTCTGTCGTGGGTCTGTCGCTACAACCAAGCGCTCCCATGTGCCGCTACAACCAAGCGCACCTCTGTCGTGGGTCTGCCGCTACAACCAAGCGCTCTCATGTGCCGCTACAACCAAGTGCACCTCTGTCGTGGGTCTGCCGCTACAACCAAGCGCTCACATGTGCCGCTACAACCAAGCGCACCTCTGTCGTGGGTCTGCCGCTACAACCAAGCGCTCCCATGTGCCGCTACAACCAAGCGCACCTCTATAACACACCGAGTCGTTCGATCAGCAGTCGTCGGGTCTCAGCCAGCTACACGGTCTCCGTACTCCGCACGCTCGTCACTGGGAGGGTCCGTTCCACGAGCTACAGGTCGATACTACAAGTATCTCAAAGTCCCACTAAGAAGTATCTCAAAGGACTGCCACATCATAGGGGTCTCAATGCAACAGACGGCGCGTCAATCGGACGCCCGGTCTGTGAGTTATTAGCCTTTTCGTCCCAGGGGCCCGGTTGGTTTCGTGAGCGAACCAAACCCGGCCGTATCTCAACTGTACCCCGAACTCTCATAGGGTAAACTCATAGGGACCGTTTCTCAACGCGATCACCAACGCCGCTGACGGTTCGTCAAACGAACGTTCTATCAGAATGATATCAGCTTTTCCGTTCCAGGGTCCCGGTTGGATTTCGGTGCGATCCAACCCGGCCACTATCCATCAACATCCAAAATTCGGTCAGAAGATGCCAAAAGTTCCGTATCGTCAATAGGAACTCAACGCAATAGACGGCGCGTCAATTGGACGTCTGGTCTGGAAGTTATTGGCTTTTCCGTCTCACACCCACCCTGAGAAACTTCCCAGGAGGTCACCCATCCTGATCACTACTCTAGGCCAAACACGCTTAACTATGGAGTTTTAACCATGTAGCCTCCCGAAAAGGAAGATGTACCTTGAGTATAGTATACCGAAACGACCGTCTCGATCCAAGGATCGCGTTGCCGCTGACGGCGAGTTGTTTGGAGGCCCGTAGCCCGAGATACGGGCATTTGACCAAAAGTGGTCCGAAACTGGGGGTCTGGGCCCGGGCCGACCCGGCCCGACCCCCCTGGTCCGACCCGAACCGGGTCGGCCCGAACCGGGTCGACCCGACCCGGTCCGGCTATACCCGGCCCGGCCGGCGGCGCGACCCGGCCGGCGGTGCGGCCAGCGCGTCGTTCGGGTGCCGCGCGCGGGGGGAAAGCCCCCCCTTTGTGAAACTGCG